>OW026361.1:29101647-30430916 GCA_932273835.1 Sarcophaga variegata
GTATTTTTGGCCAAAATTCGATTTTTCAAAATTGAATACCTCGACTCACAAAATTTTGAAAAAAATCGAATATCTCGACTCACAAAAGTAATACAGCTTTTTGAGTAGCACGCTTCGAAAGAGGGACGTTTTTTTCCAATTCAAAAATGGCCGTTTATTTTTTTTGAGAATTTTCATGTATTTTTGGCCAAAATTCGATTTTTCAAAATTTAATACCTCGACTCACAAAATTTTGAAAAAAATCGAATATCTCGACTCACAAAAGTAGTACAGCTTTTGAGTAGCACGGTTCGAAAGAGGACGTTTTTTTCAATTAAAAAATGGCCATTTATTTTTTTGAGAATTTTCATGTATTTTTGGCCAAAATTCGATTTTTCAAAATTGAATACCTCGACTCACAAAATTTTGAAAAAAATCGAATATCTCGACTCACAAAATTAATACAGCTTTTTGAGTAGCACGGTTCGAAAGAGGACGTTTTTTCCAATTAAAAAAATGGCCATTTATTTTTTTGAGAATTTTCATGTATTTTTGGCCAAAAAGTTCGATTTTTCAAAATTGAATATCTCGACTCACCAAATTTTGAAAAAAAACGAATATCTCGACTCACAAAAGTAGTACAGCTTTTTGAGTAGCACGGTTCGAAAGAGGACGTTTTTTCCAATTAAAAAATGGCCATTTATTTTTTTGAGAATTTCATGTATTTTTGGCCAAAATTCGATTTTTCAAAATTGAATACCCGACTCACCAAATTTTGAAAAAAATCGAATATCGCGACTCACAAAAGTAGTACTCTTTTTGAGTAGCACGGTTCGAAAGAGGACGTTTTTTCCAATTAAAAAAGGGCCATTTATTTTTTGAGAATTTTCATGTATTTTTGGCCAAAATTCGATTTTTCAAAATTGAATACCCCGACTCACAAAATTTTGAAAAAAATCGAATATCTCGACTCACAAAACTAGTACAGCTTTTTGAGTAGCACGGTTCGAAAGAGGACGTTTTTTCCAATTAAAAAATGGCCATTTATTTTTTTGAGAATTTTCATGTATTTTTTGGCCAAAATTCGATTTTTCAAAATTGAATTCCTCGACTCACAAAATTTTGAAAAAAAATAGAATATCTCGACTCACAAAAGTAGTACAGCTTTTTGAGTAGCACGGTTCGAAAGAGGACGTTTTTTCCAATTAAAAAATGGCCATTTATTTTTTTGAGAATTTTCATGTATTTTTGGCCAAAATTCGATTTTTCAAAATTGAATACCTCGACTCACAAAATTTTGAAAAAAATCGAATATCTCGACTCACAAAATTAATACAGCTTTTTGAGTAGCACGGTTCGAAAGAGGGACGTTTTTTCCAATTAAAAAATGGCCAAATATTTTTTTGAGAATTTTCATGTATTTTTGGCCAAAATTCGATTTTTCAAAATTGAATATCTCGACTCACAAAATTTTGAAAAAAATCGAATATCTCGACTCACAAAAGTAGTACAGCTTTTTGAGTAGCACGGTTCGAAAGAGGACGTTTTTTCCAATTAAAAAATGGCCATTTATTTTTTTGAGAATTTCATGTATTTTTGGCCAAAATTCGATTTTTCAAAATTGAATACCCCAACTCACCAAATTTTGAAAAAAATCGAATATCGCGACTCACAAAAGTAGTACAGCTTTTTTGAGTAGCACGGTTCGAAAGAGGACGTTTTTTCCAATTAAAAAAGGGCCATTTATTTTTTTGAGAATTTTCATGTATTTTTGGCCAAAATTCGATTTTTCAAAATTGAATATCTCGACTCACCAAATTTTGAAAAAAATCGAATATCTCGACTCACAAAAGTAGTACAGCTTTTTGAGTAGCACGGTTCGAAAGAGGACGTTTTTTCCAATTAAAAAATGGCCATTTATTTTTTTGAGAATTTTCATGTATTTTTGGCCAAAATTCGATTTTTCAAAATTGAATACCCCGACTCACAAAATTTTGAAAAAAATCGAATATATCGACTCACAAAACTAGTACAGCTTTTTGAGTAGCACGGTTCGAAAGAGGACGTTTTTTCCAATTAAAAAATGGCCATTTATTTTTTTGAGAATTTTCATGTATTTTTGGCCAAAATTCGATTTTTCAAAATTGAATTCCTCGACTCACAAAATTTTGAAAAAAAATAGAATATCTCGACTCACAAAAGTAGTACAGCTTTTTGAGTAAGCACGGTTCGAAAGAGGACGTTTTTTCCAATTAAAAAATGGCCATTTATTTTTTTGAGAATTTTCATGTATTTTTGGCCAAAATTCGATTTTTCAAAAATTGAATACCTCGACTCACAAAATTTTGAAAAAAATCGAATATCTCGACTCACAAAAATTAATACAGCTTTTTGAGTAGCACGGTTCGAAAGAGGACGTTTTTTCCAATTAAAAAATGGCCAAATATTTTTTTGAGAATTTTCATGTTATTGTGGCCAAAATTCGATTTTTCAAAATTGAATATCTCGACTCACAAAATTTTGAAAAAAAATCGAATATCTCGACTCACAAAAGTAGTACAGCTTTTTGAGTAGCACGGTTCGAAAGAGGACGTTTTTTCCAATTAAAAAATGGCCATTTATTTTTTTGAGAATTTCATGTATTTTTGGCCAAAATTCGATTTTTCAAAATTGAATACCCCGACTCACCAAATTTTGAAAAAAATCGAATATCGCGACTCACAAAAGTAGTACAGCTTTTTGAGTAGCACGGTTCGAAAGAGGACGTTTTTTCCAATTAAAAAAGGGCCATTTATTTTTTTGAGAATTTTCATGTATTTTTGGCCAAAATTCGATTTTTCAAAATTGAATACGCCGACTCACAAAATTTTGAAAAAAATCGAATATGAATACCTCGACTCACAAAATTTTGAAAAAAATCGAATATCTCGACTCACAAAACTAGTACAGCTTTTTGAGTAGCACTGTTCGAAAGAGGACGTTTTTTTCCAATTAAAAAATGGCCATTTATTTTTTTGAGAATTTTCATGTATTTTTGGCCAAAATTCGATTTTTCAAAATTGAATTCCTCGACTCACAAAAATTTTGAAAAAAAATAGAATATCTCGACTCACAAAAGTAGTACAGCTTTTTGAGTAGCACGGTTCGAAAGAGGACGTTTTTTCCAATTAAAAAATGGCCATTTATTTTTTGAGAATTTTCATGTATTTTTGGCCAAAATTCGATTTTTCAAAATTGAATACCTCAACTCACAAAATTTTGAAAAAAATCGAATATCGCGACTCACAAAAGTAGTACAGCTTTTTGAGTAGCACGGTTCGAAAGAGGACGTTTTTTTCCAATTAAAAAATGGCCATTTATTTTTTTGAGAATTTTCATGTATTTTTTGGCCAAAATTCGATTTTTCAAAATTGAATACCTCGACTCACGAAATTTTGAAAAAAATCGAATATCTCGACTCACAAAAGTAGTACAGCTTTTTGAGTAGCACGGTTCGAAAGAGGGACGTTTTTTCCAATTAAAAAATGGCCATTTATTTTTTTGAGAATTTTCATCTATTTTTGGCCAAAATTCGATTTTTCAAAATTGAATACCTCGACTCACAAAATTTTGGAAAAAATCGAATATCTCGACTCACAAAAGTAGTACAGCTTTTTGAGTAGCACGGTTCGAAAGAGGACGTTTTATCCAATTAAAAAATGGCCATTTATTTTTTTGAGAATTTTCATGTATTTTTGGCCAAAATTCGATTTTTCAAAATTGAATTCCTCGACTCACAAAATTTTGAAAAAAAATCGAATATCTCGACTCACAAAAGTAGTACAGCTTTTTGAGTAGCACGGTTCGAAAGAGGACGTTTTTTCCAATTAAAAAATGGCCATTTATTTTTTTGAGAATTTTCATGTATTTTTTGGCCAAAATTCGATTTTTCAAAATTGAATACCTCGACTCACAAAATTTTGAAAAAAATCGAATATCTCGACTCACAAAAGTAGTACAGCTTTTTGAGTAGCACGGTTCGAAAGAGGACGTTTTTTTCCAATTCAAAAATGGCTGTTTATTTTTTGAGAATTTTCATGTATTTTTGGCCAAAATTCGATTTTTCAAAATTGAATACCTCGACTCACCAAATTTTGAAAAAAATCGAATATCTCAACTCACAAAAGTAATACAGCTTTTTGAGTAGTACGGTTCGAAAAAGGACGTTTTTCCAATTCAAAAATGGCCGTTTATTTTTTTGAGAATTTTCATGTATTTTTGGCCAAAATTCGATTTTTCAAAATTGAATACCCCGACTCACCAAATTTTGAAAAAAATCGAATATCGCGACTCACAAAAGTAGTACAGCTTTTTGAGTAGCACGGTTCGAAAGAGGACGTTTTTTCCAATTAAAAAAGGGCCATTTATTTTTTTAAGAATTTTCATGTATTTTTGGCCAAAATTCGATTTTTCAAAATTGAATACCCCGACTCACAAAATTTTGAAAAAAATCGAATATGAATACCTCGACTCACAAAATTTTGAAAAAAACGAATATCTCGACTCACAAAAGTAGTACAGCTTTTTGAGTAGCACGGTTCGAAAGAGGACGTTTTTTCCAATTAAAAAATGGCCATTTATTTTTTTGAGAATTTTCATGTATTTTTGGCCAAACTTCGATTTTTCAAAATTGAATACCTCGACTCACAAAATTTTGAAAAAAATCGAATATCTCGACTCACAAAAGTAGTACAGCTTTTTGAGTAGCACGGTTCGAAAGAGGACATTTTTTCCAATTAAAAAATGGCCATTTATTTTTTTGAGAATTTTCATCTATTTTTGGCCAAAATTCGATTTTTCAAAATTGAATACCTCGACTCACAAAATTTTGAAAAAAATCGAATATCTCGACTCACAAAAGTAGTACAGCTTTTTGAGTAGCACGGTTCGAAAGAGGACGTTTTATCCAATTAAAAAATGGCCATTTATTTTTTTGAGAATTTTCAGTATTTTTGGCCAAAATTCGATTTTTCAAAATTGAATACCTCGACTCACAAAATTTTGAAAAAAATCGAATATCTCGACTCACAAAAGTAATACAGCTTTTTGAGTAGCACGCTTCGAAAGAGGACGTTTTTTCCAATTCAAAAAATGGCCGTTTATTTTTTTGAGAATTTTCATGTATTTTTGGCCAAAATTCGATTTTTCAAAATTTAATACCTCGACTCACAAAATTTTGAAAAAAATCGAATATCTCGACTCACAAAAGTAGTACAGCTTTTTGAGTAGCACGGTTCGAAAGAGGACGTTTTTTTTCAATTAAAAAATGGCCATTTATTTTTTTGAGAATTTTCATGTATTTTTGGCCAAAATTCGATTTTTCAAAATTGAATACCTCGACTCACAAAATTTTGAAAAAAAATCGAATATCTCGACTCACAAAATTAATACAGCTTTTTGAGTAGCACGGTTCGAAAGAGGACGTTTTTTCCAATTAAAAAATGGCCATTTATTTTTTTGAGAATTTTCATGTATTTTTGGCCAAAATTCGATTTTTCAAAATTGAATATCTCGACTCACAAAATTTTGAAAAAATCGAATATCTCGACTCACAAAAGTAGTACAGCTTTTTGAGTAGCACGGTTCGAAAGAGGACGTTTTTTCCAATTAAAAAATGGCCATTTATTTTTTTGAGAATTTCATGTATTTTTGGCCAAAATTCGATTTTTCAAAATTGAATACCCCGACTCACCAAATTTTGAAAAAAATCGATATCGCGACTCACAAAAGTAGTACAGCTTTTTGAGTAGCACGGTTCGAAAGAGGACGTTTTTTTCCAATTAAAAAAGGGCCATTTATTTTTTTGAGAATTTTCATGTATTTTTGGCCAAAATTCGATTTTTCAAAATTGAATACCCCGACTCACAAAATTTTGAAAAAAATCGAATATGAATACCTCGACTCACAAAATTTTGAAAAAAATCGAATATCTCGACTGACAAAAACTAGTACAGCTTTTTTGAGTAGCACGGTTCGAAAGAGGACGTTTTTTCCAATTAAAAAATGGCCATTTATTTTTTTGAGAATTTTCATGTATTTTTTGGCCAAAATTCGATTTTTCAAAATTGAATTCCTCGACTCACAAAATTTTGAAAAAAAATAGAATGTCTCGACTCACAAAAGTAGTACAGCTTTTTGAGTAGCACGGTTCGAAAGAGGACGTTTTTTCCAATTAAAAAAATGGCCATTTATTTTTTTGAGAATTTTCATGTATTTTTGGCCAAAATTCGATTTTTCAAAATTGAATACCTCAACTCACAAAATTCTGAAAAAATCGAATATCGCGACTCACAAAAGTAGTACAGCTTTTTGAGTAGCACGGTTCGAAAGAGGACGTTTTTTCCAATTAAAAAATGGCCATTTATTTTTTTGAGAATTTTCATGTATTTTTGGCCAAAATTCGATTTTTCAAAATTGAATACCTCGACTCACGAAATTTTGAAAAAAATCGTATATCTCGACTTACAAAAGTAGTACAGCTTTTTGAGTAGCACGGTTCGAAAGAGGACGTTTTTTTCCAATTAAAAAATGGCCATTTATTTTTTTGAGAATTTTCATCTATTTTTGGCCAAAATTCGATTTTTCAAAATTGAATACCTCGACTCACAAAATTTTGGAAAAAATCGAATATCTCGACTCACAAAAGTAGTACAGCTTTTTGAGTAGCACGGTTCGAAAGAGGACGTTTTTATCCAATTAAAAAATGGCCATTTATTTTTTTGAGAATTTCATGTATTTTTGACCAAAATTCGATTTTTCAAAATTGAATACCTCGACTCACAAAATTTTGAAAAAAATCGAATATCTCGACTCACAAAAGTAATACAGCTTTTTGAGTAGCACGGTTCGAAAGAGGACGTTTTTTCCAATTAAAAAATGGCCATTTATTTTTTTGAGAATTTTCATGTATTTTTGGCCAAAATTCGATTTTTCAAAATTGAATACCTCGACTCACAAAATTTTGAAAAAAATCGAATATCTCGACTCACAAAAGTAGTACAGCTTTTTGAGTAGCACGGTTCGAAAGAGGACGTTTTTTCCAATTAAAAAATGGCCATTTATTTTTTTGAGAATTTTCATGTATTTTTGGCCAAAATTCGATTTTTCAAAATTGAATACCCCGACTCACCAAATTTTGAAAAAAATCGAATATCGCGACTCACAAAAGTAGTACAGCTTTTTGAGTAGCACGGTTCGAAAGAGGACGTTTTTTCCAATTAAAAAAGGGCCATTTATTTTTTTAAGAATTTTCATGTATTTTTGGCCAAAATTCGATTTTTCAAAATTGAATACCCCGACTCACAAAATTTTGAAAAAAATCGAATATGAATACCTCGACTCACAAAATTTTGAAAAAAATTGAATATCTCGACTCACAAAAGTAGTACAGCTTTTTGAGTAGCACGGTTCGAAAGAGGACGTTTTATCCAATTAAAAAATGGCCATTTATTTTTTTGAGAATTTTCAGTATTTTTGGCCAAAATTCGATTTTTCAAAATTGAATACCTCGACTCACAAAATTTTGAAAAAAATCGAATATCTCGACTCACAAAAGTAATACAGCTTTTTGAGTAGCACGCTTCGAAAGAGGACGTTTTTTCCAATTCAAAAATGGCCATTTATTTTTTTGAGAATTTTCATGTATTTTTGGCCAAAATTCGATTTTTCAAAATTTAATACCTCGACTCACAAAATTTTGAAAAAAATCGAATATCTCGACTCACAAAAGTAGTACAGCTTTTTGAGTAGCACGGTTCGAAAGAGGACGTTTTTTCCGATTAAAAAATGGCCATTTATTTTTTTGAGAATTTTCATGTATTTTTGGCCAAAATTCGATTTTTCAAAATTGAATACCTCGACTCACAAAATTTTGAAAAAAATCGAATATCTCGACTCACAAAAGTAGTACAGCTTTTTGAGTAGCACGGTTCGAAAGAGGACGTTTTTTTCAATTAAAAAGTGGCCATTTATTTTTTTGAGAATTTTCATGTATTTTTGGCCAAAATTCGATTTTTCAAAATTGAATACCTCGACTCACAAAATTTTGAAAAAAATCGAATATCTCGACTCACAAAAGTAATACAGCTTTTTGAGTAGCACGGTTCGAAAGAGGACGTTTTTTCCAATTAAAAAATGGCCATTTATTTTTTTGAGAATTTTCATGTATTTTTGGCCAAAATTCGATTTTTCAAAATTGAATACCTCAACTCACAAAATTTTGAAAAAAATCGAATATCGCGACTCACAAAAGTAGTACAGCTTTTTGAGTAGCACGGTTCGAAAGAGGACGTTTTTTCCAATTAAAAAATGGCCATTTATTTTTTTGAGAATTTTCATGTATTTTTGGCCAAAATTCGATTTTTCAAAATTGAATACCTCGACTCACGAAATTTGAAAAAAATCGAATATCTCGACTCACAAAAGTAGTACAGCTTTTTGAGTAGCACGGTTCGAAAGAGGACGTTTTTTCCAATTAAAAAATGGCCATTTATTTTTTTGAGAATTTTCATCTATTTTTGGCCAAAATTCGATTTTTCAAAATTGAATACCTCGACTCACAAAATTTTGGAAAAAATCGAATATCTCGACTCACAAAAGTAGTACAGCTTTTTGAGTAGCACGGTTCGAAAGAGGACGTTTTTTCCAATTAAAAAATGGCCATTTATTTTTTTGAGAATTTTCATGTATTTTTGGCCAAAATTCGATTTTTCAAAATTGAATTCCTCGACTCACAAAATTTTGAAAAAAATCGAATATCTCGACTCACAAAAGTAGTACAGCTTTTTGAGTAGCACGGTTCGAAAGAGGACGTTTTTTCCAATTAAAAAATGGCCATTTATTTTTTTGAGAATTTTCATGTATTTTTGGCCAAAATTCGATTTTTCAAAATTGAATACCTCGACTCACAAAATTTTGAAAAAAATCGAATATCTCGACTCACAAAAGTAGTACAGCTTTTTGAGTAGCACGGTTCGAAAGAGGACGTTTTTTCCAATTAAAAAATGGCCATTTATTTTTTTGAGAATTTTCATCTATTTTTGGCCAAAATTCGATTTTTCAAAATTGAATACCTCGACTCACAAAATTTTGAAAAAAATCGAATATTTCGACTCACAAAAGTAGTACAGCTTTTTGAGTAGCACGGTTCGAAAGAGGACGTTTTATCCAATTAAAAAATGGCCATTTATTTTTTTGAGAATTTTCAGTATTTTTGGCCAAAATTCGATTTTTCAAAATTGAATACCTCGACTCACAAAATTTTGAAAAAAATCGAATATCTCGACTCACAAAAGTAGTACAGCTTTTTGAGTAGCACGGTTCGAAAGAGGACGTTTTTTTCCAATTAAAAAATGGCCATTTATTTTTTTGAGAATTTTCATGTATTTTTGGCCAAAATTCGATTTTTCAAAATTGAATACCTCGACTCACAAAATTTTGAAAAAAATCTAATATCTCGACTCACAAAAGTAGTACAGCTTTTTGAGTAGCACGGTTCGAAAGAGGACGTTTTTTCCAATTAAAAAATGGCCATTTATTTTTTTGAGAATTTTCATGTATTTGTGGCCAAAATTCGATTTTTCAAAATTGAATACCTCGACTCACAAAATTTTGAAAAAAATCGAATATCTCGACTCACAAAAGTAGTACAGCTTTTTGAGTAGCACGGTTCGAAAGAGGACGTTTTTTCCAATTAAAAAATGGCCATTTATTTTTTTGAGAATTTTCATGTATTTTTGGCCAAAATTCGATTTTTCAAAATTGAATTCCTCGACTCACAAAATTTTGAAAAAAAATCGAATATCTCGACTCACAAAAGTAGTACAGCTTTTTGAGTAGCACGGTTCGAAAGAGGACGTTTTTTCCAATTAAAAAATGGCCATTTATTTTTTTGAGAATTTTCATGTATTTTTGGCCAAAATTCGATTTTTCAAAATTGAATACCTCGACTCACAAAATTTTGAAAAAAATCGAATATCTCGACTCACAAAAGTAGTACAGCTTTTTGAGTAGCACGGTTCGAAAGAGGACGTTTTTTCCAATTAAAAAATGGCCATTTATTTTTTTGAGAATTTTCATCTATTTTTGGCCAAAATTCGATTTTTCAAAATTGAATACCTCGACTCACAAAATTTTGATAAAAATCGAATATTTCGACTCACAAAAGTAGTACAGCTTTTTGAGTAGCACGGTTCGAAAGAGGACGTTTTATCCAATTAAAAAATGGCCATTTATTTTTTTGAGCATTTTCAGTATTTTTGGCCAAAATTCGATTTTTCAAACTTAAATACCTCGACTCACAAAATTTTGAAAAAAATCGAATATCTCGACTCACAAAAGTAGTACAACTTTTTGAGTAGCACGGTTCGAAAGAGGACGTTTTTTCCAATTAAAAAATGGCCATTTATTTTTTTGAGAATTTTCATGTATTTTTGGCCAAAATTCGATTTTTCAAAATTGAATACCTCGACTCACAAAATTTTGAAAAAAATCGAATATCTCGACTCACAAAAGTAGTACAGCTTTTTGAGTAGCACGGTTCGAAAGAGGACGTTTTTTCCAATTAAAAAATGGCCATTTATTTTTTTGAGAATTTTCATGTATTTTTGGCCAAAATTCGATTTTTCAAAAATGAATTCCTCGACTCACAAAATTTTGAAAAAAAATCGAATATCTCGACTCACAAAAGTAGTACAGCTTTTTGAGTAGCACGGTTCGAAAGAGGACGTTTTTTCCAATTAAAAAATGGCCATTTATTTTTTTGAGAATTTTCATGTATTTTTGGCCAAAATTCGATTTTTCAAAATTGAATACCTCGACTCCCAAAATTTTTAAAAAAATCGAATATCTCGACTCACAAAAGTAGTACAGCTTTTTGAGTAGCACGGTTCGAAAGAGGACGTTTTTTCCAATTAAAAAATGGCCATTTATTTTTTTGAGAATTTTCATCTATTTTTGGCCAAAATTCGATTTTTCAAAATTGAATACCTCGACTCACAAAATTTTGAAAAAAAATCGAATATTTCGACTCACAAAAGTAGTACAGCTTTTTGAGTAGCACGGTTCGAAAGAGGACGTTTTATCCAATTAAAAAATGGCCATTTATTTTTTTGAGAATTTTCAGTATTTTTGAAAAAAATCGAATATCTCGACTCACAAAAGTAGTACAGCTTTTTGAGTAGCACGGTTCGAAAGAGGACGTTTTATCCAATTAAAAAATGGCCATTTATTTTTTTGAGAATTTTCAGTATTTTTGGCCAAAATTCGATTTTTCAAAATTGAATACCTCGACTCACAAAATTTTGAAAAAAATCGAATATCTCGACTCACAAAAGTAATACAGCTTTTTGAGTAGCACGCTTCGAAAGAGGACGTTTTTTCCAATTCAAAAATGGCCGTTTATTTTTTTGAGAATTTTCATGTATTTTTGGCCAAAATTCGATTTTTCAAAATTTAATAAGTCGAATCACAAAATTTTGAAAAAAATCGAATATCTCGACTCACAAAAGTAGTACAGCTTTTTGAGTAGCACGGTTCGAAAGAGGACGTTTTATCCAATTAAAAAATGGCCATTTATTTTTTTGAGAATTTTCAGTATTTTTGGCCAAAATTCGATTTTTCAAACTTAAATACCTCGACTCACAAAATTTTGAAAAAAATCGAATATCTCGACTCACAAAAGTAGTACAACTTTTTGAGTAGCACGGTTCGAAAGAGGACGTTTTTTCCAATTAAAAAATGGCCATTTATTTTTTTGAGAATTTTCATGTATTTTTGGCCAAAATTCGATTTTTCAAAATTGAATACCTCGACTCACAAAATTTTGAAAAAAATCGAATATCTCGACTCACAAAAGTAGTACAGCTTTTTGAGTAGCACGGTTCGAAAGAGGACGTTTTTTCCAATTAAAAAATGGCCATTTATTTTTTTGAGAATTTTCATGTATTTTTGGCCAAAATTCGATTTTTCAAAAATGAATTCCTCGACTCACAAAATTTTGAAAAAAAATCGAATATCTCGACTCACAAAAGTAGTACAGCTTTTTGAGTAGCACGGTTCGAAAGAGGACGTTTTTTCCAATTAAAAAATGGCCATTTATTTTTTTGAGAATTTTCATGTATTTTTGGCCAAAATTCGATTTTTCAAAATTGAATACCTCGACTCCCAAAATTTTTAAAAAAATCGAATATCTCGACTCACAAAAGTAGTACAGCTTTTTGAGTAGCACGGTTCGAAAGAGGACGTTTTTTCCAATTAAAAAATGGCCATTTATTTTTTTGAGAATTTTCATCTATTTTTGGCCAAAATTCGATTTTTCAAAATTGAATACCTCGACTCACAAAATTTTGAAAAAAATCGAATATTTCGACTCACAAAAGTAGTACAGCTTTTTGAGTAGCACGGTTCGAAAGAGGACGTTTTATCCAATTAAAAAATGGCCATTTATTTTTTTGAGAATTTTCAGTATTTTTGAAAAAAATCGAATATCTCGACTCACAAAAGTAGTACAGCTTTTTGAGTAGCACGGTTCGAAAGAGGACGTTTTATCCAATTAAAAAATGGCCATTTATTTTTTTGAGAATTTTCAGTATTTTTGGCCAAAATTCGATTTTTCAAAATTGAATACCTCGACTCACAAAATTTTGAAAAAAATCGAATATCTCGACTCACAAAAGTAATACAGCTTTTTGAGTAGCACGCTTCGAAAGAGGACGTTTTTTCCAATTCAAAAATGGCCGTTTATTTTTTTGAGAATTTTCATGTATTTTTGGCCAAAATTCGATTTTTCAAAATTTAATAAGTCGACTCACAAAATTTTGAAAAAAATCGAATATCTCGACTCACAAAAGTAGTACAGCTTTTTGAGTAGCACGGTTCGAAAGAGGACGTTTTTTCCAATTAAAAAATGGCCATTTATTTTTTTGAGAATTTTCATGTATTTTTGGCCAAAATTCGATTTTTCAAAATTGAATACCTCGACTCACAAAATTTTGAAAAAAATCGAATATCTCGACTCACAAAAGTAGTACAGCTTTTTGAGTAGCACGGTTCGAAAGAGGACGTTTTTTCCAATTAAAAAATGGCCATTTATTTTTTTGAGAATTTTCATCTATTTTTGGCCAAAATTCGATTTTTCAAAATTGAATACCTCGACTCACAAAATTTTGATAAAAATCGAATATTTCGACTCACAAAAGTAGTACAGCTTTTTGAGTAGCACGGTTCGAAAGAGGACGTTTTATCCAATTAAAAAATGGCCATTTATTTTTTTGAGAATTTTCAGTATTTTTGGCCAAAATTCGATTTTTCAAACTTAAATACCTCGACTCACAAAATTTTGAAAAAAATCGAATATCTCGACTCACAAAAGTAGTACAACTTTTTGAGTAGCACGGTTCGAAAGAGGACGTTTTTTCCAATTAAAAAATGGCCATTTATTTTTTTGAGAATTTTCATGTATTTTTGGCCAAAATTCGATTTTTCAAAATTGAATACCTCGACTCACAAAATTTTGAAAAAAATCGAATATCTCGACTCACAAAAGTAGTACAGCTTTTTGAGTAGCACGGTTCGAAAGAGGACGTTTTTTCCAATTAAAAAATGGCCATTTATTTTTTTGAGAATTTTCATGTATTTTTGGCCAAAATTCGATTTTTCAAAAATGAATTCCTCGACTCACAAAATTTTGAAAAAAAATCGAATATCTCGACTCACAAAAGTAGTACAGCTTTTTGAGTAGCACGGTTCGAAAGAGGACGTTTTTTCCAATTAAAAAATGGCCATTTATTTTTTTGAGAATTTTCATGTATTTTTGGCCAAAATTCGATTTTTCAAAATTGAATACCTCGACTCCCAAAATTTTTAAAAAAATCGAATATCTCGACTCACAAAAGTAGTACAGCTTTTTGAGTAGCACGGTTCGAAAGAGGACGTTTTTTCCAATTAAAAAATGGCCATTTATTTTTTTGAGAATTTTCATCTATTTTTGGCCAAAATTCGATTTTTCAAAATTGAATACCTCGACTCACAAAATTTTGAAAAAAATCGAATATTTCGACTCACAAAAGTAGTACAGCTTTTTGAGTAGCACGGTTCGAAAGAGGACGTTTTATCCAATTAAAAAATGGCCATTTATTTTTTTGAGAATTTTCAGTATTTTTGAAAAAAATCGAATATCTCGACTCACAAAAGTAGTACAGCTTTTTGAGTAGCACGGTTCGAAAGAGGACGTTTTATCCAATTAAAAAATGGCCATTTATTTTTTTGAGAATTTTCAGTATTTTTGGCCAAAATTCGATTTTTCAAAATTGAATACCTCGACTCACAAAATTTTGAAAAAATCGAATATCTCGACTCACAAAAGTAATACAGCTTTTTGAGTAGCACGCTTCGAAAGAGGACGTTTTTTCCAATTCAAAAATGGCCGTTTATTTTTTTGAGAATTTTCATGTATTTTTGGCCAAAATTCGATTTTTCAAAATTTAATAAGTCGACTCACAAAATTTTGAAAAAAATCGAATATCTCGACTCACAAAAGTAGTACAGCTTTTTGATTAGCACGGTTCGAAAGAGGACGTTTTTTCCAATTAAAAAATGGCCATTTATTTTTTTGAGAATTTTCATGTATTTTTGGCCAAAATTCGATTTTTCAAAATTGAATACCCCGACTCACAAAATTTTGAAAAAAATCGAATATCTCGACTCACAAAAGTAGTACAGCTTTTTGAGTAGCACGGTTCGAAAGAGGACGTTTTTTTCAATTAAAAAATGACCATTTATTTTTTTGAGAATTTTCATGTATTTTTGGCCAAAATTCAATTTTTTAAAATTGAATACCTCGACTCACAAAATTTTGAAAAAAATCGAATATCTCGACTCACAAAAGTAATACAGCTTTTTGAGTAGCACGGTTCGAAAGAGGACGTTTTTTCCAGTTAAAAAATGGCCATTTATTTTTTTGAGAATTTTCATGTATTTTTGGCCAAAATTCGATTTTTCAAAATTGAATACCTCGACTCACCAAATTTTGAAAAAAATCGAATATCGCGACTCACAAAAGTAGTACAGCTTTTTGAGTAGCACGGTTCGAAAGAGGACGTTTTTTCCAATTAAAAAAGGGCCATTTATTTTTTTGAGAATTTTCATGTATTTTTGGCCAAAATTCGATTTTTCAAAATTGAATACCCCGACTCACAAAATTTTGAAAAAAATCGAATATGAATACCTCGACTCACAAAATTTTGAAAAAAATCGAATATCTCGACTCACAAAAGTAGTACAGCTTTTTGAGTAGCACGGTTCGAAAGAGGACGTTTTTTCCAATTAAAAAATGGCCATTTATTTTTTTGAGAATTTTCATGTATTTTTGGCCAAATTCGATTTTTCAAAATTGAATTCCTCGACTCACAAAATTTTGAAAAAAAATCGAATATCTCGACTCACAAAAGTAGTACAGCTTTTTGAGTAGCACGGTTCGAAAGAGGACGTTTTTTCCAATTAAAAAATGGCCATTTATTTTTTTGAGAATTTTCATGTATTTTTGGCCAAAATTCGATTTTTCAAAATTGAATACCTCGACTCACAAAATTTTGAAAAAAATCGAATATCTCGACTCACAAAAGTAGTACAGCTTTTTGAGTAGCACGGTTCGAAAGAGGACGTTTTTTCCAATTAAAAAATGGCCATTTATTTTTTTGAGAAGTTTCATCTATTTTTGGCCAAAATTCGATTTTTCAAAATTGAATACCTCGACTCACAAAATTTTGAAAAAAATCGAATATTTCGACTCACAAAAGTAGTACAGCTTTTTAAGTAGCACGGTTCGAAAGAGGACGTTTTTTCCAATTAAAAAATGGCCATTTATTTTTTTGAGAATTTTCAGTATTTTTGGCCAAAATTCGATTTTTCAAAATTGAATACCTCGACTCACAAAATTTTGAAAAAAATCGAATATCTCGACTCACAAAAGTAATACAGCTTTTTGAGTAGCACGCTTCGAAAGAGGACGTTTTTTCCAATTCAAAAATGGCCGTTTATTTTTTTGAGAATTTTCATGTATTTTTGGCCAAAATTCGATTTTTCAAAATTTAATACCTCGACTCACAAAATTTTGAAAAAAATCGAATATCTCGACTCACAAAAGTAGCACAGCTTTTTGAGTAGCACGGTTCGAAAGAGGACGTTTTTTCCAATTAAAAAATGGCCATTTTTTTTTTGCGAATTTTCATGTATTTTTGGCCAAAATTCGATTTTTCAAAATTGAATACCTCGACTCACAAAATTTTGAAAAAAATCGAATATCGCGACTCACAAAAGTAGTACAGCTTTTTGAGTAGCACGGTTCGAAAGAGGACGTTTTTTCCAATTAAAAAAGGGCCATTTATTTTTTTGAGAATTTTCATGTATTTTTGGCCAATATTCGATTTTTCAAAATTGAATACCCCGACTCACCAAATTTTGAAAAAAATCGAATATCGCGACTCACAAAAGTAGTACAGCTTTTTGAGTAGCACGGTTCGAAAGAGGACGTTTTTTCCAATTCAAAAATGGCTGTTTATTTTTTTGAGAATTTTCATGTATTTTTGGCCAAAATTAAATTTTTCAAAATTGAATACCTCGACTCACAAAATTTTGAAAAAAATCGAATATCTCAACTCACAAAAGTAATACAGCTTTTTGAGTAGCACGGTTCGAAAAAGGACGTTTTTCCAATTCAAAAATGTCCGTTTATTTTTTTGAGAATTTTCATGTATTTTTGGCCAAAATTCGATTTTTCAAAATTGAATACCTCAACTCACAAAATTTTGAAAAAAATCGAATATCGCGACTCACAAAAGTAGTACAGCTTTTTGAGTACCACGGTTCGAAAGAGGACGTTTTTTCCAATTAAAAAATGGCCATTTATTTTTTTGAGAATTTTCATGTATTTTTGGCCAAAATTCGATTTTTCAAAATTGAATACCCCGACTCACAAAATTTTGAAAAACATCGAATATCTCGACTCACAAAAGTAGTACAGCTTTTTGAGTAGCACGGTTCGAAAGAGGACGTTTTTTCCAATTAAAAAATGGCCATTTATTTTTTTGAGAATTTTCATGTATTTTTGGCCAAAATTCGATTTTTCAAAATTGAATACCTCGACTCACAAAATTTTGAAAAAAATCGAATATCTCGACTCACAAAAGTAGTACAGCTTTTTGAGTAGCACGGTTCGAAAGAGGACGTTTTTTCCAATTAAAAAATGGCCATTTATCTTTTTGAGAATTTTCATCTATTTTTGGCCAAAATTCGATTCTTCAAAATTGAATACCTCGACTCACAAAATTTTGAAAAAAATCGAATATCTCGATTCACAAAAGTAGTACAGCTTTTTGAGTAGCATGGTTCGAAAGAGGACGTTTTATCCAATTAAAAAATGGCCATTTATTTTTTTCAGAATTTTCATGTATTTTTGGCCAAAATTCGATTTTTCAAAATTGAATACCTCGACTCACAAAATTTTGAAAAAAATCGAATATCTTGACTCACAAAAGTAGTACAGCTTTTTGAGTAGCACGGTTCGAAAGAGGACGTTTTTTCCAATTAAAAAATGGCCATTTATTTTTTTTGAGAATTTTCATGTATTTTTGGCCAAAATTCGATTTTTCAAAATTTAATACCTCAACTCACAAAATTTTGAAAAAAAGCGAATATCGCGACTCACAAAAGTCGTACAGCTTTTTGAGTAGCACGGTTCGAAAGAGGACGTTTTTTCCAATTAAAAAATAGCCATTTATTTTTTTGAGAATTTTCATGTATTTTTGGCCAAAATTCGATTTTTCAAAATTGAATACCCCGACTCACAAAATTTTGAAAAAAATCGAATATCTCGACTCACAAAAGTAGTACAGCTTTTTGAGTAGCACGGTTCGAAAGAGGACGTTTTTTCCAATTAAAAAATGGCGATTTATTTTTTTGAGAATTTTTATGTATTTTTGGCCAAAATTCGATTTTTCAAAATTGAATACCTCAACTCACAAAATTTTGAAAAAAATCGAATATCGCGACTCACAAAAGTAGTACAGCTTTTTGAGTAGCACGGTTCGAAAGAGGACGTTTTTTCCAATTAAAAAATGGCCATTTATTTTTTGAGAATTTTCATGTATTTTTGGCCAAAATTCGATTTTTCAAAATTGAATACCTCAACTCACAAAATTTTGAAAAAAATCGAATATCGCGACTCACAAAAGTAGTACAGCTTTTTGAGTAGCACGGTTCGAAAGAGGACGTTTTTTCCAATTAAAAAATGGCCATTTATTTTTTTGAGAATTTTCGGTATTTTTGGCCAAAATTCGATTTTTCAAAATTGAATACCTCGACTCACAAAATTTTGAAAAAAATCGAATATCTCGACTCACAAAAGTAATACAGCTTTTTGAGTAGCACGCTTCGAAAGAGGACGTTTTTTCCAATTCAAAAATGGCCGTTTACTTTTTTGAGAATTTTCATGTATTTTTGGCCAAAATTCGATTTTTCAAAATTTAATACCTCGACTCACAAAATTTTGAAAAAAATCGAATATCTCGACTCACAAAAGTAGTACAGCTTTTTGAGTAGCACGGTTCGAAAGAGGACGTTTTTTTTTTCAATAAAAAAATGGCCATTTATTTTTTTGAGAATTTTCATGTATTTTTGGCCAAAATTCGATTTTTCAAAATTGAATACCTCAACTCACAAAATTTTGAAAAAAATCGAATATCGCGACTCACAAAAGTAGTACAGCTTTTTGAGTACCACGGTTCGAAAGAGGACGTTTTTTCCAATTAAAAAATGGCCATTTATTTTTTTGAGAATTTTCATGTATTTTTGGCCAAAATTCGATTTTTCAAAATTGAATACCCCGACTCACAAAATTTTGAAAAACATCGAATATCTCGACTCACAAAAGTAGTACAGCTTTTTGAGTAGCACGGTTCGAAAGAGGACGTTTTTTCCAATTAAAAAATGGCCATTTATTTTTTTGAGAATTTTCATGTATTTTTGGCCAAAATTCGATTTTTCAAAATTGAATACCTCAACTCACAAAATTTTGAAAAAAATCGAATATCGCGACTCACAAAAGTAGTACAGCTTTTTGAGTAGCACGGTTCGAAAGAGGACGTTTTTTCCAATTAAAAAATGGCCATTTATTTTTTTGAGAATTTTCATGTATTTTTGGCCAAAATTCGATTTTTCAAAATTGAATACCTCGACTCACGAAATTTTGAAAAAAATCGAATATCTCGACTCACAAAAGTAGTACAGCTTTTTGAGTAGCACGGTTCGAAAGAGGACGTTTTTTCCAATTAAAAAATGGCCATTTATTTTTTTGAGAATTTTCATGTATTTTTGGCCAAAATTCGATTTTTCAAAATTGAATACCTCGACTCACAAAATTTTGAAAAAAATCGAATATCTCGACTCACAAAAGTAGCACAGCTTTTTGAGTAGCACGGTTCGAAAGAGGACGTTTTTTCCAATTAAAAAATGGCCATTTTTTTTTTGCGAATTTTCATGTATTTTTGGCCAAAATTCGATTTTTCAAAATTGAATACCTCGACTCACAAAATTTTGAAAAAAATCGAATATCGCGACTCACAAAAGTAGTACAGCTTTTTGAGTAGCACGGTTCGAAAGAGGACGTTTTTTCCAATTAAAAAAGGGCCATTTATTTTTTTGAGAATTTTCATGTATTTTTGGCCAAAATTCGATTTTTCAAAATTGAATACCCCGACTCACCAAATTTTGAAAAAAATCGAATATCGCGACTCACAAAAGTAGTACAGCTTTTTGAGTAGCACGGTTCGAAAGAGGACGTTTTTTCCAATTCAAAAATGGCTGTTTATTTTTTTGAGAATTTTCATGTATTTTTGGCCAAAATTAAATTTTTCAAAATTGAATACCTCGACTCACAAAATTTTGAAAAAAATCGAATATCTCAACTCACAAAAGTAATACAGCTTTTTGAGTAGCACGGTTCGAAAAAGGACGTTTTTCCAATTCAAAAATGTCCGTTTATTTTTTTGAGAATTTTCATGTATTTTTGGCCAAAATTCGATTTTTCAAAATTGAATACCTCAACTCACAAAATTTTGAAAAAAATCGAATATCGCGACTCACAAAAGTAGTACAGCTTTTTGAGTACCACGGTTCGAAAGAGGACGTTTTTTCCAATTAAAAAATGGCCATTTATTTTTTTGAGAATTTTCATGTATTTTTGGCCAAAATTCGATTTTTCAAAATTGAATACCCCGACTCACAAAATTTTGAAAAACATCGAATATCTCGACTCACAAAAGTAGTACAGCTTTTTGAGTAGCACGGTTCGAAAGAGGACGTTTTTTCCAATTAAAAAATGGCCATTTATTTTTTTGAGAATTTTCATGTATTTTTGGCCAAAATTCGATTTTTCAAAATTGAATACCTCGACTCACAAAATTTTGAAAAAAATCGAATATCTCGACTCACAAAAGTAGTACAGCTTTTTGAGTAGCACGGTTCGAAAGAGGACGTTTTTTCCAATTAAAAAATGGCCATTTATCTTTTTGAGAATTTTCATCTATTTTTGGCCAAAATTCGATTCTTCAAAATTGAATACCTCGACTCACAAAATTTTGAAAAAAATCGAATATCTCGATTCACAAAAGTAGTACAGCTTTTTGAGTAGCATGGTTCGAAAGAGGACGTTTTATCCAATTAAAAAATGGCCATTTATTTTTTTCAGAATTTTCATGTATTTTTGGCCAAAATTCGATTTTTCAAAATTGAATACCTCGACTCACAAAATTTTGAAAAAAATCGAATATCTTGACTCACAAAAGTAGTACAGCTTTTTGAGTAGCACGGTTCGAAAGAGGACGTTTTTTCCAATTAAAAAATGGCCATTTATTTTTTTTGAGAATTTTCATGTATTTTTGGCCAAAATTCGATTTTTCAAAATTTAATACCTCAACTCACAAAATTTTGAAAAAAAGCGAATATCGCGACTCACAAAAGTCGTACAGCTTTTTGAGTAGCACGGTTCGAAAGAGGACGTTTTTTCCAATTAAAAAATAGCCATTTATTTTTTTGAGAATTTTCATGTATTTTTGGCCAAAATTCGATTTTTCAAAATTGAATACCCCGACTCACAAAATTTTGAAAAAAATCGAATATCTCGACTCACAAAAGTAGTACAGCTTTTTGAGTAGCACGGTTCGAAAGAGGACGTTTTTTCCAATTAAAAAATGGCGATTTATTTTTTTGAGAATTTTTATGTATTTTTGGCCAAAATTCGATTTTTCAAAATTGAATACCTCAACTCACAAAATTTTGAAAAAAATCGAATATCGCGACTCACAAAAGTAGTACAGCTTTTTGAGTAGCACGGTTCGAAAGAGGACGTTTTTTCCAATTAAAAAATGGCCATTTATTTTTTGAGAATTTTCATGTATTTTTGGCCAAAATTCGATTTTTCAAAATTGAATACCTCAACTCACAAAATTTTGAAAAAAATCGAATATCGCGACTCACAAAAGTAGTACAGCTTTTTGAGTAGCACGGTTCGAAAGAGGACGTTTTTTCCAATTAAAAAATGGCCATTTATTTTTTTGAGAATTTTCGGTATTTTTGGCCAAAATTCGATTTTTCAAAATTGAATACCTCGACTCACAAAATTTTGAAAAAAATCGAATATCTCGACTCACAAAAGTAATACAGCTTTTTGAGTAGCACGCTTCGAAAGAGGACGTTTTTTCCAATTCAAAAATGGCCGTTTACTTTTTTGAGAATTTTCATGTATTTTTGGCCAAAATTCGATTTTTCAAAATTTAATACCTCGACTCACAAAATTTTGAAAAAAATCGAATATCTCGACTCACAAAAGTAGTACAGCTTTTTGAGTAGCACGGTTCGAAAGAGGACGTTTTTTTTTTCAATAAAAAAATGGCCATTTATTTTTTTGAGAATTTTCATGTATTTTTGGCCAAAATTCGATTTTTCAAAATTGAATACCTCAACTCACAAAATTTTGAAAAAAATCGAATATCGCGACTCACAAAAGTAGTACAGCTTTTTGAGTACCACGGTTCGAAAGAGGACGTTTTTTCCAATTAAAAAATGGCCATTTATTTTTTTGAGAATTTTCATGTATTTTTGGCCAAAATTCGATTTTTCAAAATTGAATACCCCGACTCACAAAATTTTGAAAAACATCGAATATCTCGACTCACAAAAGTAGTACAGCTTTTTGAGTAGCACGGTTCGAAAGAGGACGTTTTTTCCAATTAAAAAATGGCCATTTATTTTTTTGAGAATTTTCATGTATTTTTGGCCAAAATTCGATTTTTCAAAATTGAATACCTCAACTCACAAAATTTTGAAAAAAATCGAATATCGCGACTCACAAAAGTAGTACAGCTTTTTGAGTAGCACGGTTCGAAAGAGGACGTTTTTTCCAATTAAAAAATGGCCATTTATTTTTTTGAGAATTTTCATGTATTTTTGGCCAAAATTCGATTTTTCAAAATTGAATACCTCGACTCACGAAATTTTGAAAAAAATCGAATATCTCGACTCACAAAAGTAGTACAGCTTTTTGAGTAGCACGGTTCGAAAGAGGACGTTTTTTCCAATTAAAAAATGGCCATTTATTTTTTTGAGAATTTTCATGTATTTTTGGCCAAAATTCGATTTTTCAAAATTGAATACCTCGACTCACAAAATTTTGAAAAAAATCGAATATCTCGACTCACAAAAGTAGTACAGCTTTTTGAGTAGCACGGTTCGAAAGAGGACGTTTTTTCCAATTAAAAAATGGCCATTTATCTTTTTGAGAATTTTCATCTATTTTTGGCCAAAATTCGATTCTTCAAAATTGAATACCTCGACTCACAAAATTTTGAAAAAAATCGAATATCTCGATTCACAAAAGTAGTACAGCTTTTTGAGTAGCATGGTTCGAAAGAGGACGTTTTATCCAATTAAAAAATGGCCATTTATTTTTTTCAGAATTTTCATGTATTTTTGGCCAAAATTCGATTTTTCAAAATTGAATACCTCGACTCACAAAATTTTGAAAAAAATCGAATATCTTGACTCACAAAAGTAGTACAGCTTTTTGAGTAGCACGGTTCGAAAGAGGACGTTTTTTCCAATTAAAAAATGGCCATTTATTTTTTTTGAGAATTTTCATGTATTTTTGGCCAAAATTCGATTTTTCAAAATTTAATACCTCAACTCACAAAATTTTGAAAAAAAGCGAATATCGCGACTCACAAAAGTCGTACAGCTTTTTGAGTAGCACGGTTCGAAAGAGGACGTTTTTTCCAATTAAAAAATAGCCATTTATTTTTTTGAGAATTTTCATGTATTTTTGGCCAAAATTCGATTTTTCAAAATTGAATACCCCGACTCACAAAATTTTGAAAAAAATCGAATATCTCGACTCACAAAAGTAGTACAGCTTTTTGAGTAGCACGGTTCGAAAGAGGACGTTTTTTCCAATTAAAAAATGGCGATTTATTTTTTTGAGAATTTTTATGTATTTTTGGCCAAAATTCGATTTTTCAAAATTGAATACCTCAACTCACAAAATTTTGAAAAAAATCGAATATCGCGACTCACAAAAGTAGTACAGCTTTTTGAGTAGCACGGTTCGAAAGAGGACGTTTTTTCCAATTAAAAAATGGCCATTTATTTTTTGAGAATTTTCATGTATTTTTGGCCAAAATTCGATTTTTCAAAATTGAATACCTCAACTCACAAAATTTTGAAAAAAATCGAATATCGCGACTCACAAAAGTAGTACAGCTTTTTGAGTAGCACGGTTCGAAAGAGGACGTTTTTTCCAATTAAAAAATGGCCATTTATTTTTTTGAGAATTTTCGGTATTTTTGGCCAAAATTCGATTTTTCAAAATTGAATACCTCGACTCACAAAATTTTGAAAAAAATCGAATATCTCGACTCACAAAAGTAATACAGCTTTTTGAGTAGCACGCTTCGAAAGAGGACGTTTTTTCCAATTCAAAAATGGCCGTTTACTTTTTTGAGAATTTTCATGTATTTTTGGCCAAAATTCGATTTTTCAAAATTTAATACCTCGACTCACAAAATTTTGAAAAAAATCGAATATCTCGACTCACAAAAGTAGTACAGCTTTTTGAGTAGCACGGTTCGAAAGAGGACGTTTTTTTTTCAATAAAAAAATGGCCATTTATTTTTTTGAGAATTTTCATGTATTTTTGGCCAAAATTCGATTTTTCAAAATTGAATACCCCGACTCACCAAATTTTGAAAAAATCGAATATCGCGACTCACAAAAGTAGTACAGCTTTTTGAGTAGCACGGTTCGAAAGAGGACGTTTTTTCCAATTAAAAAAGGGCCATTTATTTTTTTTGAGAATTTTCATGTATTTTTGGCCAAAATTCGATTTTTCAAAATTGAATACCCCGACTCACCAAATTTTGAAAAAAATCGAATATCGCGACTCACAAAAGTAGTACAGCTTTTTGAGTAGCACGGTTCGAAAGAGGACGTTTTTTCCAATTCAAAAATGGCTGTTTATTTTTTGAGAATTTTCATGTATTTTTGGCCAAAATTAAATTTTTCAAAATTGAATACCTCGACTCACAAAATTTTGAAAAAAATCGAATATCTCAACTCACAAAAGTAATACAGCTTTTTGAGTAGCACGGTTCGAAAAAGGACGTTTTTCCAATTCAAAAATGTCCGTTTATTTTTTTGAGAATTTTCATGTATTTTTGGCCAAAATTCGATTTTTCAAAATTGAATACCTCAACTCACAAAATTTTGAAAAAAATCGAATATCGCGACTCACAAAAGTAGTACAGCTTTTTGAGTACCACGGTTCGAAAGAGGACGTTTTTTCCAATTAAAAAATGGCCATTTATTTTTTTGAGAATTTTCATGTATTTTTGGCCAAAATTCGATTTTTCAAAATTGAATACCCCGACTCACAAAATTTTGAAAAACATCGAATATCTCGACTCACAAAAGTAGTACAGCTTTTTGAGTAGCACGGTTCGAAAGAGGACGTTTTTTCCAATTAAAAAATGGCCATTTATTTTTTTGAGAATTTTCATGTATTTTTGGCCAAAATTCGATTTTTCAAAATTGAATACCTCGACTCACAAAATTTTGAAAAAAATCGAATATCTCGACTCACAAAAGTAGTACAGCTTTTTGAGTAGCACGGTTCGAAAGAGGACGTTTTTTCCAATTAAAAAATGGCCATTTATCTTTTTGAGAATTTTCATCTTTTTTTGGCCAAAATTCGATTCTTCAAAATTGAATACCTCGACTCACAAAATTTTGAAAAAAATCGAATATCTCGATTCACAAAAGTAGTACAGCTTTTTGAGTAGCATGGTTCGAAAGAGGACGTTTTATCCAATTAAAAAATGGCCATTTATTTTTTTCAGAATTTTCATGTATTTTTGGCCAAAATTCGATTTTTCAAAATTGAATACCTCGACTCACAAAATTTTGAAAAAAATCGAATATCTTGACTCACAAAAGTAGTACAGCTTTTTGAGTAGCACGGTTCGAAAGAGGACGTTTTTCCAATTAAAAAATGGCCATTTATTTTTTTTGAGAATTTTCATGTATTTTTGGCCAAAATTCGATTTTTCAAAATTTAATACCTCAACTCACAAAATTTTGAAAAAAAGCGAATATCGCGACTCACAAAAGTCGTACAGCTTTTTGAGTAGCACGGTTCGAAAGAGGACGTTTTTTCCAATTAAAAAATAGCCATTTATTTTTTTGAGAATTTTCATGTATTTTTGGCCAAAATTCGATTTTTCAAAATTGAATACCCCGACTCACAAAATTTTGAAAAAAATCGAATATCTCGACTCACAAAAGTAGTACAGCTTTTTGAGTAGCACGGTTCGAAAGAGGACGTTTTTTCCAATTAAAAAATGGCGATTTATTTTTTTGAGAATTTTCATGTATTTTTGGCCAAAATTCGATTTTTCAAAATTGAATACCTCAACTCACAAAATTTTGAAAAAAATCGAATATCGCGACTCACAAAAGTAGTACAGCTTTTTGAGTAGCACGGTTCGAAAGAGGACGTTTTTTCCAATTAAAAAATGGCCATTTATTTTTTTGAGAATTTTCATGTATTTTTGGCCAAAATTCGATTTTTCAAAATTGAATACCTCAACTCACAAAATTTTGAAAAAAATCGAATATCGCGACTCACAAAAGTAGTACAGCTTTTTGAGTAGCACGGTTCGAAAAAGGACGTTTTTTCCAATTAAAAAATGGCCATTTATTTTTTTGAGAATTTTCAGTATTTTTGGCCAAAATTCGATTTTTCAAAATTGAATACCTCGACTCACAAAATTTTGAAAAAAATCGAATATCTCGACTCACAAAAGTAATACAGCTTTTTGAGTAGCACGCTTCGAAAGAGGACGTTTTTTCCAATTAAAAAATGGCCGTTTATTTTTTTGAGAATTTTCATGTATTTTTGGCCAAAATTCGATTTTTCAAAATTTAATACCTCGACTCACAAAATTTTGAAAAAAATCGAATATCTCGACTCACAAAAGTAGTACAGCTTTTTGAGTAGCACGGTTCGAAAGAGGACGTTTTTTCCAATTAAAAAATGGCCATTTATTTTTTTGAGAATTTTCATGTATTTTTGTCCAAAATTCGATTTTTCAAAACTGAATACCTCGACTCACAAAATTTTGAAAAAAATCGAATATCTCGACTCACAAAAGTAGTACAGCTTTTTGAGTAGCACGGTTCGAAAGAGGACGTTTTTTTTTCAATAAAAAAATGGCCATTTATTTTTTTGAGAATTTTCATGTATTTTTGGCCAAAATTCGATTTTTCAAAATTGAATACCCCGACTCACCAAATTTTGAAAAAAATCGAATATCGCGACTCACAAAAGTAGTACAGCTTTTTGAGTAGCACGGTTCGAAAGAGGACATTTTTTCCAATTAAAAAAGGGCCATTTATTTTTTTGAGAATTTTCATGTATTTTTGGCCAAAATTCGATTTTTCAAAATTGAATACCCCGACTCACCAAATTTTGAAAAAAATCGGATATCGCGACTCACAAAAGTAGTACAGCTTTTTGAGTAGCACGGTTCGAAAGAGGACGTTTTTTCCAATTCAAAAATGGCTGTTTATTTTTTTGAGAATTTTCATGTATTTTTGGCCAAAATTAAATTTTTCAAAATTGAATACCTCGACTCACAAAATTTTGAAAAAAATCGAATATCTCAACTCACAAAAGTAATACAGCTTTTTGAGTAGCACGGTTCGAAAAAGGACGTTTTTCCAATTCAAAAATGTCCGTTTATTTTTTTGAGAATTTTCATGTATTTTTGGCCAAAATTCGATTTTTCAAAATTGAATACCTCAACTCACAAAATTTTGAAAAAAATCGAATATCGCGACTCACAAAAGTAGTACAGCTTTTTGAGTAGCACGGTTCGAAAGAGAACGTTTTTTCCAATTAAAAAATGGCCATTTATTTTTTTGAGAATTTTCATGTATTTTTGGCCAAAATTCGATTTTTCAAAATTGAATACCCCGACTCACAAAATTTTGAAAAACATCGAATATCTCGACTCACAAAAGTAGTACAGCTTTTTGAGTAGCACGGTTCGAAAGAGGACGTTTTTTCCAATTAAAAAATGGCCATTTATTTTTTTGAGAATTTTCATGTATTTTTGGCCAAAATTCGATTTTTCAAAATTGAATACCTCGACTCACAAAATTTTGAAAAAAATCGAATATCTCGACTCACAAAAGTAGTACAGCTTTTTGAGTAGCACGGTTCGAAAGAGGACGTTTTTTCCAATTAAAAAATGGCCATTTATCTTTTTGAGAATTTTCATCTATTTTTGGCCAAAATTCGATTCTTCAAAATTGAATACCTCGACTCACAAAATTTTGAAAAAAATCGAATATCTCGACTCACAAAAGTAGTACAGCTTTTTGAGTAGCATGGTTCGAAAGAGGACGTTTTATCCAATTAAAAAATGGCCATTTATTTTTTTCAGAATTTTCATGTATTTTTGGCCAAAATTCGATTTTTCAAAATTGAATACCTCGACTCACAAAATTTTGAAAAAAATCGAATATCTTGACTCACAAAAGTAGTACAGCTTTTTGAGTAGCACGGTTCGAAAGAGGACGTTTTTTCCAATTAAAAAATGGCCATTTATTTTTTTTGAGAATTTTCATGTATTTTTGGCCAAAATTCGATTTTTCAAAATTTAATACCTCAACTCACAAAATTTTGAAAAAAATCGAATATCGCGACTCACAAAAGTCGTACAGCTTTTTGAGTAGCACGGTTCGAAAGAGGACGTTTTTTCCAATTAAAAAATAGCCATTTATTTTTTTGAGAATTTTCATGTATTTTTGGCCAAAATTCGATTTTTCAAAATTGAATACCCCGACTCACAAAATTTTGAAAAAAATCGAATATCTCGACTCACAAAAGTAGTACAGCTTTTTGACTAGCGCGTTCCAAAGAGGACGTTTTTTCCAATTAAAAAATGGCCATTTATTTTTTTGAGAATTTTCATGTATTTTTGGCCAAAATTCGATTTTTCATAATTGAATACCCAGACTCACAAAATTTTGAAAAAAATCGAATATCTCGACTCACAAAAGTAGTACAGCTTTTTGAGTAGCACGGTTCGAAAGAGGACGTTTTTTCCAATTAAAAAATGGCCATTTATTTTTTTTGAGAATTTTCATGTATTTTTGGCCAAAATTCGATTTTTCAAAATTGAATACCTCGACTCACAAAATTTTGAAAAAAATCGAATATCTCGACTCACAAAAGTAGTACAGCTTTTTGAGTAGCACGGTTCGAAAGAGGACGTTTTATCCAATTCAAAAATGGCCGTTTATTTTTTTGAGAATTTTCATGTATTTTTGGCCAAAATTCGATTTTTCAAAATTGAATACCTCGACTCACAAAATTTTGAAAAAAATCGAATATCTCGACTCACAAAAGTAGTACAGCTTTTTGAGTAGCACGGTTCGAAAGAGGACGTTTTTTCCAATTAAAAAATGGCCATTTATTTTTTTGAGAATTTTCAGTATTTTTGGCCAAAATTCGATTTTTCAAAATTGAATACCTCGACTCACAAAATTTTGAAAAAAATCGAATATCTCGACTCACAAAAGTAATACAGCTTTTTGAGTAGCACGCTTCGAAAGAGGACGTTTTTCCAATTCAAAAATGGCCGTTTATTTTTTTGAGAATTTTCATGTATTTTTGGCCAAAATTCGATTTTTCAAAATTTAATACCTCGACTCACAAAATTTTGAAAAAAATCGAATATCGCGACTCACAAAAGTAGTACAGCTTTTTGAGTAGCACGGTTCGAAAGAGGACGTTTTTTCCAATTAAAAAATGGCCATTTATTTTTTTTGAGAATTTTCATGTATTTTTGGCCAAAATTCGATTTTTCAAAATTTAATACCTCAACTCACAAAATTTTGAAAAAAATCGAATATCGCGACTCACAAAAGTCGTACAGCTTTTTGAGTAGCACGGTTCGAAAGAGGACGTTTTTTCCAATTAAAAAATAGCCATTTATTTTTTTGAGAATTTTCATGTATTTTTGGCCAAAATTCGATTTTTCAAAATTGAATACCCCGACTCACAAAATTTTGAAAAAAATCGAATATCTCGACTCACAAAAGTAGTACAGCTTTTTGACTAGCGCGTTCCAAAGAGGACGTTTTTTCCAATTAAAAAATGGCGATTTATTTTTTTGAGAATTTTTATGTATTTTTGGCCAAAATTCGATTTTTCAAAATTGAATACCTCAACTCACAAAATTTTGAAAAAAATCGAATATCGCGACTCACAAAAGTAGTACAGCTTTTTGAGTAGCACGGTTCGAAAGAGGACGTTTTTTCCAATTAAAAAATGGCCATTTATTTTTTGAGAATTTTCATGTATTTTTGGCCAAAATTCGATTTTTCAAAATTGAATACCTCAACTCACAAAATTTTGAAAAAAATCGAATATCGCGACTCACAAAAGTAGTACAGCTTTTTGAGTAGCACGGTTCGAAAGAGGACGTTTTTTCCAATTAAAAAATGGCCATTTATTTTTTTGAGAATTTTCGGTATTTTTGGCCAAAATTCGATTTTTCAAAATTGAATACCTCGACTCACAAAATTTTGAAAAAAATCGAATATCTCGACTCACAAAAGTAATACAGCTTTTTGAGTAGCACGCTTCGAAAGAGGACGTTTTTTCCAATTCAAAAATGGCCGTTTACTTTTTTGAGAATTTTCATGTATTTTTGGCCAAAATTCGATTTTTCAAAATTTAATACCTCGACTCACAAAATTTTGAAAAAAATCGAATATCTCGACTCACAAAAGTAGTACAGCTTTTTGAGTAGCACGGTTCGAAAGAGGACGTTTTTTTTTTCAATAAAAAAATGGCCATTTATTTTTTTGAGAATTTTCATGTATTTTTGGCCAAAATTCGATTTTTCAAAATTGAATACCTCAACTCACAAAATTTTGAAAAAAATCGAATATCGCGACTCACAAAAGTAGTACAGCTTTTTGAGTACCACGGTTCGAAAGAGGACGTTTTTTCCAATTAAAAAATGGCCATTTATTTTTTTGAGAATTTTCATGTATTTTTGGCCAAAATTCGATTTTTCAAAATTGAATACCCCGACTCACAAAATTTTGAAAAACATCGAATATCTCGACTCACAAAAGTAGTACAGCTTTTTGAGTAGCACGGTTCGAAAGAGGACGTTTTTTCCAATTAAAAAATGGCCATTTATTTTTTTGAGAATTTTCATGTATTTTTGGCCAAAATTCGATTTTTCAAAATTGAATACCTCAACTCACAAAATTTTGAAAAAAATCGAATATCGCGACTCACAAAAGTAGTACAGCTTTTTGAGTAGCACGGTTCGAAAGAGGACGTTTTTTCCAATTAAAAAATGGCCATTTATTTTTTTGAGAATTTTCATGTATTTTTGGCCAAAATTCGATTTTTCAAAATTGAATACCTCGACTCACGAAATTTTGAAAAAAATCGAATATCTCGACTCACAAAAGTAGTACAGCTTTTTGAGTAGCACGGTTCGAAAGAGGACGTTTTTTCCAATTAAAAAATGGCCGTTTATTTTTTTGAGAATTTTCATGTATTTTTGGCCAAAATTCGATTTTTCAAAATTTAATACCTCGACTCACAAAATTTTGAAAAAAATCGAATATCTCGACTCACAAAAGTAGTACAGCTTTTTGAGTAGCACGGTTCGAAAGAGGACGTTTTTTCCAATTAAAAAATGGCCATTTATCTTTTTGAGAATTTTCATCTATTTTTGGCCAAAATTCGATTCTTCAAAATTGAATACCTCGACTCACAAAATTTTGAAAAAAATCGAATATCTCGATTCACAAAAGTAGTACAGCTTTTTGAGTAGCATGGTTCGAAAGAGGACGTTTTATCCAATTAAAAAATGGCCATTTATTTTTTTCAGAATTTTCATGTATTTTTGGCCAAAATTCGATTTTTCAAAATTGAATACCTCGACTCACAAAATTTTGAAAAAAATCGAATATCTTGACTCACAAAAGTAGTACAGCTTTTTGAGTAGCACGGTTCGAAAGAGGACGTTTTTTCCAATTAAAAAATGGCCATTTATTTTTTTTGAGAATTTTCATGTATTTTTGGCCAAAATTCGATTTTTCAAAATTTAATACCTCAACTCACAAAATTTTGAAAAAAAGCGAATATCGCGACTCACAAAAGTCGTACAGCTTTTTGAGTAGCACGGTTCGAAAGAGGACGTTTTTTCCAATTAAAAAATAGCCATTTATTTTTTTGAGAATTTTCATGTATTTTTGGCCAAAATTCGATTTTTCAAAATTGAATACCCCGACTCACAAAATTTTGAAAAAAATCGAATATCTCGACTCACAAAAGTAGTACAGCTTTTTGAGTAGCACGGTTCGAAAGAGGACGTTTTTTCCAATTAAAAAATGGCGATTTATTTTTTTGAGAATTTTTATGTATTTTTGGCCAAAATTCGATTTTTCAAAATTGAATACCTCAACTCACAAAATTTTGAAAAAAATCGAATATCGCGACTCACAAAAGTAGTACAGCTTTTTGAGTAGCACGGTTCGAAAGAGGACGTTTTTTCCAATTAAAAAATGGCCATTTATTTTTTGAGAATTTTCATGTATTTTTGGCCAAAATTCGATTTTTCAAAATTGAATACCTCAACTCACAAAATTTTGAAAAAAATCGAATATCGCGACTCACAAAAGTAGTACAGCTTTTTGAGTAGCACGGTTCGAAAGAGGACGTTTTTTCCAATTAAAAAATGGCCATTTATTTTTTTGAGAATTTTCGGTATTTTTGGCCAAAATTCGATTTTTCAAAATTGAATACCTCGACTCACAAAATTTTGAAAAAAATCGAATATCTCGACTCACAAAAGTAATACAGCTTTTTGAGTAGCACGCTTCGAAAGAGGACGTTTTTTCCAATTCAAAAATGGCCGTTTACTTTTTTGAGAATTTTCATGTATTTTTGGCCAAAATTCGATTTTTCAAAATTTAATACCTCGACTCACAAAATTTTGAAAAAAATCGAATATCTCGACTCACAAAAGTAGTACAGCTTTTTGAGTAGCACGGTTCGAAAGAGGACGTTTTTTTTTCAATAAAAAAATGGCCATTTATTTTTTTGAGAATTTTCATGTATTTTTGGCCAAAATTCGATTTTTCAAAATTGAATACCCCGACTCACCAAATTTTGAAAAAATCGAATATCGCGACTCACAAAAGTAGTACAGCTTTTTGAGTAGCACGGTTCGAAAGAGGACGTTTTTTCCAATTAAAAAAGGGCCATTTATTTTTTTTGAGAATTTTCATGTATTTTTGGCCAAAATTCGATTTTTCAAAATTGAATACCCCGACTCACCAAATTTTGAAAAAAATCGAATATCGCGACTCACAAAAGTAGTACAGCTTTTTGAGTAGCACGGTTCGAAAGAGGACGTTTTTTCCAATTCAAAAATGGCTGTTTATTTTTTGAGAATTTTCATGTATTTTTGGCCAAAATTAAATTTTTCAAAATTGAATACCTCGACTCACAAAATTTTGAAAAAAATCGAATATCTCAACTCACAAAAGTAATACAGCTTTTTGAGTAGCACGGTTCGAAAAAGGACGTTTTTCCAATTCAAAAATGTCCGTTTATTTTTTTGAGAATTTTCATGTATTTTTGGCCAAAATTCGATTTTTCAAAATTGAATACCTCAACTCACAAAATTTTGAAAAAAATCGAATATCGCGACTCACAAAAGTAGTACAGCTTTTTGAGTACCACGGTTCGAAAGAGGACGTTTTTTCCAATTAAAAAATGGCCATTTATTTTTTTGAGAATTTTCATGTATTTTTGGCCAAAATTCGATTTTTCAAAATTGAATACCCCGACTCACAAAATTTTGAAAAACATCGAATATCTCGACTCACAAAAGTAGTACAGCTTTTTGAGTAGCACGGTTCGAAAGAGGACGTTTTTTCCAATTAAAAAATGGCCATTTATTTTTTTGAGAATTTTCATGTATTTTTGGCCAAAATTCGATTTTTCAAAATTGAATACCTCGACTCACAAAATTTTGAAAAAAATCGAATATCTCGACTCACAAAAGTAGTACAGCTTTTTGAGTAGCACGGTTCGAAAGAGGACGTTTTTTCCAATTAAAAAATGGCCATTTATCTTTTTGAGAATTTTCATCTTTTTTTGGCCAAAATTCGATTCTTCAAAATTGAATACCTCGACTCACAAAATTTTGAAAAAAATCGAATATCTCGATTCACAAAAGTAGTACAGCTTTTTGAGTAGCATGGTTCGAAAGAGGACGTTTTATCCAATTAAAAAATGGCCATTTATTTTTTTCAGAATTTTCATGTATTTTTGGCCAAAATTCGATTTTTCAAAATTGAATACCTCGACTCACAAAATTTTGAAAAAAATCGAATATCTTGACTCACAAAAGTAGTACAGCTTTTTGAGTAGCACGGTTCGAAAGAGGACGTTTTTCCAATTAAAAAATGGCCATTTATTTTTTTTGAGAATTTTCATGTATTTTTGGCCAAAATTCGATTTTTCAAAATTTAATACCTCAACTCACAAAATTTTGAAAAAAAGCGAATATCGCGACTCACAAAAGTCGTACAGCTTTTTGAGTAGCACGGTTCGAAAGAGGACGTTTTTTCCAATTAAAAAATAGCCATTTATTTTTTTGAGAATTTTCATGTATTTTTGGCCAAAATTCGATTTTTCAAAATTGAATACCCCGACTCACAAAATTTTGAAAAAAATCGAATATCTCGACTCACAAAAGTAGTACAGCTTTTTGAGTAGCACGGTTCGAAAGAGGACGTTTTTTCCAATTAAAAAATGGCGATTTATTTTTTTGAGAATTTTCATGTATTTTTGGCCAAAATTCGATTTTTCAAAATTGAATACCTCAACTCACAAAATTTTGAAAAAAATCGAATATCGCGACTCACAAAAGTAGTACAGCTTTTTGAGTAGCACGGTTCGAAAGAGGACGTTTTTTCCAATTAAAAAATGGCCATTTATTTTTTTGAGAATTTTCATGTATTTTTGGCCAAAATTCGATTTTTCAAAATTGAATACCTCAACTCACAAAATTTTGAAAAAAATCGAATATCGCGACTCACAAAAGTAGTACAGCTTTTTGAGTAGCACGGTTCGAAAAAGGACGTTTTTTCCAATTAAAAAATGGCCATTTATTTTTTTGAGAATTTTCAGTATTTTTGGCCAAAATTCGATTTTTCAAAATTGAATACCTCGACTCACAAAATTTTGAAAAAAATCGAATATCTCGACTCACAAAAGTAATACAGCTTTTTGAGTAGCACGCTTCGAAAGAGGACGTTTTTTCCAATTCAAAAATGGCCGTTTATTTTTTTGAGAATTTTCATGTATTTTTGGCCAAAATTCGATTTTTCAAAATTTAATACCTCGACTCACAAAATTTTGAAAAAAATCGAATATCTCGACTCACAAAAGTAGTACAGCTTTTTGAGTAGCACGGTTCGAAAGAGGACGTTTTTTCCAATTAAAAAATGGCCATTTATTTTTTTGAGAATTTTCATGTATTTTTGTCCAAAATTCGATTTTTCAAAACTGAATACCTCGACTCACAAAATTTTGAAAAAAATCGAATATCTCGACTCACAAAAGTAGTACAGCTTTTTGAGTAGCACGGTTCGAAAGAGGACGTTTTTTTTTCAATAAAAAAATGGCCATTTATTTTTTTGAGAATTTTCATGTATTTTTGGCCAAAATTCGATTTTTCAAAATTGAATACCCCGACTCACCAAATTTTGAAAAAAATCGAATATCGCGACTCACAAAAGTAGTACAGCTTTTTGAGTAGCACGGTTCGAAAGAGGACATTTTTTCCAATTAAAAAAGGGCCATTTATTTTTTTGAGAATTTTCATGTATTTTTGGCCAAAATTCGATTTTTCAAAATTGAATACCCCGACTCACCAAATTTTGAAAAAAATCGGATATCGCGACTCACAAAAGTAGTACAGCTTTTTGAGTAGCACGGTTCGAAAGAGGACGTTTTTTCCAATTCAAAAATGGCTGTTTATTTTTTTGAGAATTTTCATGTATTTTTGGCCAAAATTAAATTTTTCAAAATTGAATACCTCGACTCACAAAATTTTGAAAAAAATCTAATATCTCAACTCACAAAAGTAATACAGCTTTTTGAGTAGCACGGTTCGAAAAAGGACGTTTTTCCAATTCAAAAATGTCCGTTTATTTTTTTGAGAATTTTCATGTATTTTTGGCCAAAATTCGATTTTTCAAAATTGAATACCTCAACTCACAAAATTTTGAAAAAAATCGAATATCGCGACTCACAAAAGTAGTACAGCTTTTTGAGTAGCACGGTTCGAAAGAGAACGTTTTTTCCAATTAAAAAATGGCCATTTATTTTTTTGAGAATTTTCATGTATTTTTGGCCAAAATTCGATTTTTCAAAATTGAATACCCCGACTCACAAAATTTTGAAAAACATCGAATATCTCGACTCACAAAAGTAGTACAGCTTTTTGAGTAGCACGGTTCGAAAGAGGACGTTTTTTCCAATTAAAAAATGGCCATTTATTTTTTTGAGAATTTTCATGTATTTTTGGCCAAAATTCGATTTTTCAAAATTGAATACCTCGACTCACAAAATTTTGAAAAAAATCGAATATCTCGACTCACAAAAGTAGTACAGCTTTTTGAGTAGCACGGTTCGAAAGAGGACGTTTTTTCCAATTAAAAAATGGCCATTTATCTTTTTGAGAATTTTCATCTATTTTTGGCCAAAATTCAATTCTTCAAAATTGAATACCTCGACTCACAAAATTTTGAAAAAAATCGAATATCTCGACTCACAAAAGTAGTACAGCTTTTTGAGTAGCACGGTTCGAAAGAGGACGTTTTATCCAATTAAAAAATGGCCATTTATTTTTTTCAGAATTTTCATGTATTTTTGGCCAAAATTCGATTTTTCAAAATTGAATACCTCGACTCACAAAATTTTGAAAAAAATCGAATATCTTGACTCACAAAAGTAGTACAGCTTTTTGAGTAGCACGGTTCGAAAGAGGACGTTTTTTCCAATTAAAAAATGGCCATTTATTTTTTTTGAGAATTTTCATGTATTTTTGGCCAAAATTCGATTTTTCAAAATTTAATACCTCAACTCACAAAATTTTGAAAAAAATCGAATATCGCGACTCACAAAAGTCGTACAGCTTTTTGAGTAGCACGGTTCGAAAGAGGACGTTTTTTCCAATTAAAAAATAGCCATTTATTTTTTTGAGAATTTTCATGTATTTTTGGCCAAAATTCGATTTTTCAAAATTGAATACCCCGACTCACAAAATTTTGAAAAAAATCGAATATCTCGACTCACAAAAGTAGTACAGCTTTTTGACTAGCGCGTTCCAAAGAGGACGTTTTTTCCAATTAAAAAATGGCCATTTATTTTTTTGAGAATTTTCATGTATTTTTGGCCAAAATTCGATTTTTCATAATTGAATACCCAGACTCACAAAATTTTGAAAAAAATCGAATATCTCGACTCACAAAAGTAGTACAGCTTTTTGAGTAGCACGGTTCGAAAGAGGACGTTTTTTCCAATTAAAAAATGGCCATTTATTTTTTTTGAGAATTTTCATGTATTTTTGGCCAAAATTCGATTTTTCAAAATTGAATACCTCGACTCACAAAATTTTGAAAAAAATCGAATATCTCGACTCACAAAAGTAGTACAGCTTTTTGAGTAGCACGGTTCGAAAGAGGACGTTTTATCCAATTCAAAAATGGCCGTTTATTTTTTTGAGAATTTTCATGTATTTTTGGCCAAAATTCGATTTTTCAAAATTGAATACCTCGACTCACAAAATTTTGAAAAAAATCGAATATCTCGACTCACAAAAGTAGTACAGCTTTTTGAGTAGCACGGTTCGAAAGAGGACGTTTTTTCCAATTAAAAAATGGCCATTTATTTTTTTGAGAATTTTCAGTATTTTTGGCCAAAATTCGATTTTTCAAAATTGAATACCTCGACTCACAAAATTTTGAAAAAAATCGAATATCTCGACTCACAAAAGTAATACAGCTTTTTGAGTAGCACGCTTCGAAAGAGGACGTTTTTCCAATTCAAAAATGGCCGTTTATTTTTTTGAGAATTTTCATGTATTTTTGGCCAAAATTCGATTTTTCAAAATTTAATACCTCGACTCACAAAATTTTGAAAAAAATCGAATATCGCGACTCACAAAAGTAGTACAGCTTTTTGAGTAGCACGGTTCGAAAGAGGACGTTTTTTCCAATTAAAAAATGGCCATTTATTTTTTTTGAGAATTTTCATGTATTTTTGGCCAAAATTCGATTTTTCAAAATTTAATACCTCAACTCACAAAATTTTGAAAAAAATCGAATATCGCGACTCACAAAAGTCGTACAGCTTTTTGAGTAGCACGGTTCGAAAGAGGACGTTTTTTCCAATTAAAAAATAGCCATTTATTTTTTTGAGAATTTTCATGTATTTTTGGCCAAAATTCGATTTTTCAAAATTGAATACCCCGACTCACAAAATTTTGAAAAAAATCGAATATCTCGACTCACAAAAGTAGTACAGCTTTTTGACTAGCGCGTTCCAAAGAGGACGTTTTTTCCAATTAAAAAATGGCCATTTATTTTTTTGAGAATTTTCATGTATTTTTGGCCAAAATTCGATTTTTCATAATTGAATACCCAGACTCACAAAATTTTGAAAAAAATCGAATATCTCGACTCACAAAAGTAGTACAGCTTTTTGAGTAGCGCGTTCCAAAGAGGACGTTTTTTCCAATTAAAAAATGGCCATTTATTTTTTTGAGAATTTTCATGTATTTTTGGCCAAAATTCGATTTTTCAAAATTGAATACCTCAACTCACAAAATTTTGAAAAAAATCGAATATCGCGACTCACAAAAGTAGTACAGCTTTTTGAGTAGCACGGTTCGAAAGAGGACGTTTTTTCCAATTAAAAATGGCCATTTATTTTTTTGAGAATTTTCATGTATTTTTGGCCAAAATTCGATTTTTCAAAATTGAATACCTCGACTCACAAAATTTTGAAAAAAATCGAATATCTCGACTCACAAAAGTAGTACAGCTTTTTGAGTAGCACGGTTCGAAAGAGGATGTTTTTTCTAATTAAAAAATGTCCATTTATTTTTTTGAGAATTTTCATGTATTTTTGGCCAAAATTCGATTTTTCAAAATTGAATACCTCGACTCACAAAATTTTGAAAAAAATCGAATATCTCGACTCACAAAAGTAGTACAGCTTTTTGAGTAGCACGGTTCGAAAGAGGACGTTTTTTCCAATTAAAAAATGGCCATTTATCTTTTTGAGAATTTTCATCTATTTTTGGCCAAAATTCGATTTTTCAAAATTGAATACCTCGACTCACAAAATTTTGAAAAAAATCGAATATCTCGACTCACAAAAGTAGTACAGCTTTTTGAGTAGCACGGTTCGAAAGAGGACGTTTTATCCAATTAAAAAATGGCCATTTATTTTTTTGAGAATTTTCATGTATTTTTGGCCAAAATTCGATTTTTCAAAATTGAATACCTCGACTCACAAAATTTTGAAAAAAATCGAATATCTCGACTCACAAAAGTAGTACAGCTTTTTGAGTAGCACGGTTCGAAAGAGGACGTTTTTTCCAATTAAAAAATGGCCATTTATTTTTTTTGAGAATTTTCATGTATTTTTGGCCAAAATTCGATTTTTCAAAATTGAATACCTCGACTCACAAAATTTTGAAAAAAATCGAATATCTCGACTCACAAAAGTAGTACAGCTTTTTGAGTAGCACGGTTCGAAAGAGGACGTTTTATCCAATTCAAAAATGGCCGTTTATTTTTTTGAGAATTTTCATGTATTTTTGGCCAAAATTCGATTTTTCAAAATTGAATACCTCGACTCACAAAATTTTGAAAAAAATCGAATATCTCGACTCACAAAAGTAGTACAGCTTTTTGAGTAGCACGGTTCGAAAGAGGACGTTTTTTCCAATTAAAAAATGGCCATTTATTTTTTTGAGAATTTTCAGTATTTTTGGCCAAAATTCGATTTTTCAAAATTGAATACCTCGACTCACAAAATTTTGAAAAAATCGAATATCTCGACTCACAAAAGTAATACAGCTTTTTGAGTAGCACGCTTCGAAAGAGGACGTTTTTCCAATTCAAAAATGGCCGTTTATTTTTTTGAGAATTTTCATGTATTTTTGGCCAAAATTCGATTTTTCAAAATTTAATACCTCGACTCACAAAATTTTGAAAAAAATCGAATATCGCGACTCACAAAAGTAGTACAGCTTTTTGAGTAGCACGGTTCGAAAGAGGACGTTTTTTCCAATTAAAAAATGGCCATTTATTTTTTTGAGAATTTTCAAATTCAAAAAAATCGAATATCTCGACTCACAAAAGTAGTACAGCTTTTTGAGTAGCACGGTTCGAAAGAGGACGTTTTTTTCAATTAAAAAATGGCCATTTATTTTTTTGAGAATTTTCAGAATTTTTGGCCAAAATTCGATTTTTCAAAATTGAATACCTCGACTCACAAAATTTGGAAAAAAATCGAATATCTCGACTCACAAAAGTAATACAGCTTTTTGAGTAGCACGGTTCGAAAGAGGACGTTTTTTCCAATTAAAAAATGGCCATTTATTTTTTTGAGAATTTTCATGTATTTTTGGCCAAAATTCGATTTTTCAAAATTGAATACCTCAACTCACAAAATTTTGAAAAAAATCGAATATCGCGACTCACAAAAGTAGTACAGCTTTTTGAGTAGCACGGTTCGAAAGAGGACGTTTTTTCCAATTAAAAAATGGCCATTTATTTTTTTGAGAATTTTCATGTATTTTTGGCCAAAATTCGATTTTTCAAAATTGAATACCTCAACTCACAAAATTTTGAAAAAAATCGAATATCGCGACTCACAAAAGTAGTACAGCTTTTTGAGTAGCACGGTTCGAAAGAGGACGTTTTTTCCAATTAAAAAATGGCCATTTTTTTTTTTTGAGAATTTTCATGTATTTTTGGCCAAAATTCGATTTTTCAAAATTGAATACCCCGACTCACAAAATTTTGAAAAAAATCGAATATCTCGACTCACAAAAGTAGTACAGCTTTTTGAGTAGCACGGTTCGAAAGAGGACGTTTTTTCCAATTAAAAAATGGCCATTTATTTTTTTTGAGAATTTTCATGTATTTTTGGCCAAAATTCGATTTTTCATAATTCAATACCTCAACTCACAAAATTTTGAAAAAAATCGAATATCGCGACTCACAAAAGTCGTACAGCTTTTTGAGTAACACGGTTCGAAAGAGGACGTTTTTTCCAATTAAAAAATAGCCATTTATTTTTTTGAGAATTTTCATGTATTTTTGGCCAAAATTCGATTTTTCATAATTCAATACCCAGACTCACAAAATTTTGAAAAAAATCGAATATCTCGACTCACAAAAGTAGTACAGCTTTTTGAGTAGCACGTTCCAAAGAGGACGTTTTTTCCAATTAAAAAATGGCCATTTATTTTTTTGAGAATTTTCATGTATTTTTGGCCAAAATTCGATTTTTCAAAATTGAATACCTCAACTCACAAAATTTTGAAAAAAATCGAATATCGCGACTCACAAAAGTAGTACAGCTTTTTGAGTAGCACGGTTCGAAAGAGGACGTTTTTTCCAATTAAAAAATGGCCATTTATTTTTTTGAGAATTTTCATGTATTTTTGGCCAAAATTCGATTTTTCAAAATTGAATACCCCGACTCACAAAATTTTGAAAAAAATCGAATATCTCGACTCACAAAAGTAGTACAGCTTTTTGAGTAGCACGGTTCGAAAGAGGATGTTTTTTCCAATTAAAAAATGGCCATTTATTTTTTTGAGAATTTTCATGTATTTTTGGCCAAAATTCGATTTTTCAAAATTGAATACCTCGACTCACAAAATTTTGAAAAAAATCGAATATCTCAACTCACAAAAGTAGTACAGCTTTTTGAGTAGCACGGTTCGAAAGAGGACGTTTTTTCCAATTAAAAAATGGCCATTTATTTTTTTGAGAATTTTCATGTATTTTTGGCCAAAATTCGATTTTTAAAATTGAATACCTCGACTCACAAAATTTTGAAAAAAATCGAATATCTCGACTCACAAAAGTAGTACAGCTTTTTGAGTAGCACGGTTCGAAAGAGGACGTTTTTTCCAATTAAAAAATGGCCATTTATCTTTTTGAGAATTTTCATCTATTTTTGGCCAAAATTCGATTTTTCAAAATTGAATACCTCGACTCACAAAATTTTGAAAAAAATCGAATATCTCGACTCACAAAAGTAGTACAGCTTTTTGAGTAGCACGGTTCGAAAGAGGACGTTTTATCCAATTAAAAAATGGCCATTTATTTTTTTGAGAATTTTCATGTATTTTTGGCCAAAATTCGATTTTTCAAAATTGAATACCTCGACTCACAAAATTTTGAAAAAAATCGAATATCTCGACTCACAAAAGTAGTACAGCTTTTTGAGTAGCACGGTTCGAAAGAGGACGTTTTATCCAATTAAAAAATGGCCATTTATTTTTTTGAGAATTTTCATGTATTTTTGGCCAAAATTCGATTTTTCAAAATTGAATACCTCGACTCACAAAATTTTGAAAAAAATCGAATATCTCGACTCACAAAAGTAGTACAGCTTTTTGAGTAGCACGGTTCGAAAGAGGACGTTTTTTCCAATTAAAAAATAGCCATTTATTTTTTTGAGAATTTTCATGTATTTTTGGCCAAAATTCGATTTTTCAAAATTGAATACCCCGACTCACAAAATTTTGAAAAAAATCGAATATCTCGACTCACAAAAGTAGTACAGCTTTTTGAGTAGCACGGTTCGAAAGAGGACGTTTTATCCAATTCAAAAATGGCCGTTTATTTTTTTGAGAATTTTCATGTATTTTTGGCCAAAATTCGATTTTTCAAAATTGAATACCTCGACTCACAAAATTTTGAAAAAAATCGAATATCTCGACTCACAAAAGTAGTACAGCTTTTTGAGTAGCACGGTTCGAAAGAGGACGTTTTTTCCAATTAAAAAATGGCCATTTATTTTTTTGAGAATTTTCAGTATTTTTGGCCAAAATTCGATTTTTCAAAATTGAATACCTCGACTCACAAAATTTTGAAAAAAATCGAATATCTCGACTCACAAAAGTAATACAGCTTTTTGAGTAGCACGGTTCGAAAGAGGACGTTTTTTCCAATTCAAAAATGGCCGTTTATTTTTTTGAGAATTTTCATGTATTTTTGGCCAAAATTCGATTTTTCAAAATTTAATACCTCGACTCACAAAATTTTGAAAAAAATCGAATATCTCGACTCACAAAAGTAGTACAGCTTTTTGAGTAGCACGGTTCGAAAGAGGACGTTTTTTCCAATTAAAAAATGGCCATTTATTTTTTTGAGAATTTTCAAATTCAAAAAAATCGAATATCTCGACTCACAAAAGTAGTACAGCTTTTTGAGTAGCACGGTTCGAAAGAGGACGTTTTTTTCAATTAAAAAATGGCCATTTATTTTTTTGAGAATTTTCAGAATTTTTGGCCAAAATTCGATTTTTCAAAATTGAATACCTCGACTCACAAAATTTGGAAAAAAATCGAATATCTCGACTCACAAAAGTAATACAGCTTTTTGAGTAGCACGCTTCGAAAGAGGACGTTTTTTCCAATTAAAAAATGGCCATTTATTTTTTTGAGAATTTTCATGTATTTTTGGCCAAAATTCGATTTTTCAAAATTGAATACCTCAACTCACAAAATTTTGAAAAAAATCGAATATCGCGACTCACAAAAGTAGTACAGCTTTTTGAGTAGCACGGTTCGAAAGAGGACGTTTTTTCCAATTAAAAAATGGCCATTTATTTTTTTGAGAATTTTCATGTATTTTTGGCCAAAATTCGATTTTTCAAAATTGAATACCTCAACTCACAAAATTTTGAAAAAAATCGAATATCGTGACTCACAAAAGTAGTACAGCTTTTTGAGTAGCACGGTTCGAAAGAGGACGTTTTTTCCAATTAAAAAATTGCCATTTATTTTTTTTGAGAATTTTCATGTATTTTTGGCCAAAATTCGATTTTTCAAAATTGAATACCCCGACTCACAAAATTTTGAAAAAAATCGAATATCTCGACTCACAAAAGTAGTACAGCTTTTTGAGTAGCACGGTTCGAAAGAGGACGTTTTTTCCAATTAAAAAATGGCCATTTATTTTTTTTGAGAATTTTCATGTATTTTTGGCCAAAATTCGATTTTTCAAAATTTAATACCTCAACTCACAAAATTTTGAAAAAAATCGAATATCGCGACTCACAAAAGTCGTACAGCTTTTTGAGTAACACGGTTCGAAAGAGGACGTTTTTTCCAATTAAAAAATAGCCATTTATTTTTTTGAGAATTTTCATGTATTTTTGGCCAAAATTCGATTTTTCATAATTGAATACCCAGACTCACAAAATTTTTAAAAAAATCGAATATCTCGACTCACAAAAGTAGTACAGCTTTTTGAGTAGCACGTTCCAAAGAGGACGTTTTTTCCAATTAAAAAATGGCCATTTATTTTTTTGAGAATTTTCATGTATTTTTGGCCAAAATTCGATTTTTCAATATTGAATACCTCAACTCACAAAATTTTGAAAAAAATCGAATATCGCGACTCACAAAAGTAGTACAGCTTTTTGAGTAGCACGGTTCGAAAGAGGACGTTTTTTCCAATTAAAAAATGGCCATTTATTTTTTTGAGAATTTTCATGTATTTTTGGCCAAAATTCGATTTTTCAAAATTGAATACCCCGACTCACAAAATTTTGAAAAAAATCGAATATCTCGACTCACAAAAGTAGTACAGCTTTTTGAGTAGCACGGTTCGAAAGAGGATGTTTTTTCCAATTAAAAAATGGCCATTTATTTTTTTGAGAATTTTCATGTATTTTTGGCCAAAATTCGATTTTTCAAAATTGAATACCTCGACTCACAAAATTTTGAAAAAAATCGAATATCTCAACTCACAAAAGTAGTACAGCTTTTTGAGTAGCACGGTTCGAAAGAGGACGTTTTTTCCAATTAAAAAATGGCCATTTATTTTTTTGAGAATTTTCATGTATTTTTGGCCAAAATTCGATTTTTCAAAATTTAATACCTCGACTCACAAAATTTTGAAAAAAATCGAATATCTCGACTCACAAAAGTAGTACAGCTTTTTGAGTAGCACGGTTCGAAAGAGGACGTTTTATCCAATTAAAAAATGGCCATTTATTTTTTTGAGAATTTTCATGTATTTTTGGCCAAAATTCGATTTTTCAAAATTGAATACCTCGACTCACAAAATTTTGAAAAAAATCGAATATCTCGACTCACAAAAGTAATACAGCTTTTTGAGTAGCACGGTTCGAAAGGGGACGTTTTTTTCAATTAAAAAATGGCCATTTATTTTTTTGAGAATTTTCATGTATTTTTGACCAAAATTCGATTTTTCAAAATTGAATACCCCGACTCACCAAATTTTGAAAAAAATCGAATATCGCGACTCACAAAAGTAGTACAGCTTTTTGAGTAGCACGGTTCAAAAGAGGACGTTTTTTCCAATTAAAAAAGGGCCATTTATTTTTTTGAGAATTTTCATGTATTTTTGGCCAAAATTCGATTTTTCAAAATTGAATACCCCGACTAACAAAATTTTGAAAAAAATCTAATATCTCGACTCAGTAGTACAGCTTTTTGAGTAGCACGGTTCGAAAGAGGACGTTTTTTTCAATTAAAAAATGGCCATTTATTTTTTTGAGAATTTTCATGTATTTTTGGCCAAAATTCGATTTTTCAAAATTGAATTCCTCGACTCACAAAATTTTGAAAAAATCGAATATCTCGACTCACAAAAGTAGTACAGCTTTTTGAGTAGCACGGTTCGAAAGAGGACGTTTTTTCCAATTAAAAAATGGCCATTTATTTTTTTGAGAATTTTCATGTATTTTTGGCCCAAATTCGATTTTTCAAAATAGAATACCTCGACTCACAAAATTTTGAAAAAAATCGAATATCTCGACTCACAAAAGTAGTACAGCTTTTTGAGTAGCACGGTTCGAAAGAGGACGTTTTTTCCAATTAAAAAATGGCCATTTATTTTTTTGAGAATTTTCGTCTATTTTTGGCCAAAATTCGATTTTTCAAAATTGAATACCTCGACTCACAAAATTTTGAAAAAAATCGAATATCTCGACTCACAAAAGTAGTACAGCTTTTTGAGTAGCACGGTTCGAAAGAGGACGTTTTATCCAATTCAAAAATGGCCGTTTATTTTTTTGAGAATTTTCATGTATTTTTGGCCAAAATTCGATTTTTCAAAATTGAATACCTCGACTCACAAAATTTTGAAAAAAATCGAATATCTCGACTCACAAAAGTAGTACAGCTTTTTGAGTAGCACGGTTCGAAAGAGGACGTTTTTTCCAATTAAAAAATGGCCATTTATTTTTTTTGAGAATTTTCAGTATTTTTGGCCAAAATTCGATTTTTCAAAATTGAATACCTCGACTCACAAAATTTTGAAAAAAATCGAATATCTCGACTCACAAAAGTAATACAGCTTTTTGAGTAGCACGCTTCGAAAGAGGACGTTTTTTCCAATTCAAAAATGGCCGTTTATTTTTTTGAGAATTTTCATGTATTTTTGGCCAAAATTCGATTTTTCAAAATTTAATACCTCGACTCACAAAATTTTGAAAAAAATCGAATATCTCGACTCACAAAAGTAGTACAGCTTTTTGAGTAGCACGGTTCGAAAGAGGACGTTTTTTCCAATTAAAAAATGGCCATTTATTTTTTTGAGAATTTTCAAATTCAAAAAAATCGAATATCTCGACTCACAAAAGTAGTACAGCTTTTTGAGTAGCACGGTTCGAAAGAGGACGTTTTTTTCAATTAAAAAATGGCCATTTATTTTTTTTGAGAATTTTCAGAATTTTTGGCCAAAATTCGATTTTTCAAAATTGAATACCTCGACTCACAAAATTTTGAAAAAAATCGAATATCTCGACTCACAAAAGTAATACAGCTTTTTGAGTAGCACGCTTCGAAAGAGGACGTTTTTTCCAATTAAAAAATGGCCATTTATTTTTTTGAGAATTTTCATGTATTTTTGGCCAAAATTCGATTTTTCAAAATTGAATACCTCAACTCACAAAATTTTGAAAAAAATCGAATATCGCGACTCACAAAAGTAGTACAGCTTTTTGAGTAGCACGGTTCGAAAGAGGACGTTTTTTCCAATTAAAAAATGGCCATTTATTTTTTTGAGAATTTTCATGTATTTTTGGCCAAAATTCGATTTTTCAAAATTGAATACCTCAACTCACAAAATTTTGAAAAAAATCGAATATCGCGACTCACAAAAGTAGTACAGCTTTTTGAGTAGCACGGTTCGAAAGAGGACGTTTTTTCCAATTAAAAAATGGCCATTTATTTTTTTTGAGAATTTTCATGTATTTTTGGCCAAAATTCGATTTTTCAAAATTGAATACCCCGACTCACAAAATTTTGAAAAAAATCGAATATCTCGACTCACAAAAGTAGTACAGCTTTTTGAGTAGCACGGTTCGAAAGAGGACGTTTTTTCCAATTAAAAAATGGCCATTTATTTTTTTTGAGAATTTTCATGTATTTTTGGCCAAAATTCGATTTTTCAAAATTTAATACCTCAACTCACAAAATTTTGAAAAAAATCGAATATCGCGACTCACAAAAGTCGTACAGCTTTTTGAGTAACACGGTTCGAAAGAGGACGTTTTTTCCAATTAAAAAATAGCCATTTATTTTTTTGAGAATTTTCATGTATTTTTGGCCAAAATTCGATTTTTCATAATTGAATACCCAGACTCACAAAATTTTGAAAAAATCGAATATCTCGACTCACAAAAGTAGTACAGCTTTTTGAGTAGCACGTTCCAAAGAGGACGTTTTTTCCAATTAAAAAATGGCCATTTATTTTTTTGAGAATTTTCATGTATTTTTGGCCAAAATTCGATTTTTCAAAATTGAATACCTCGACTCACAAAATTTTGAAAAAAATCGAATATCTCGACTCACAAAAGTAGTACAGCTTTTTGAGTAGCACGGTTCGAAAGAGGACGTTTTTTCCAATTAAAAAATGGCCATTTATTTTTTTGAGAATTTTCATGTATTTTTGGCCAAAATTCGATTTTTCAAAATTGAATACCTCGACTCACAAAATTTTGAAAAAAATCGAATATCTCGACTCACAAAAGTAGTACAGCTTTATGAGTAGCACGGTTCGAAAGAGGACGTTTTTTCCAATTAAAAAATGGCCATTTATCTTTTTGAGAATTTTCATCTATTTTTGGCCAAAATTCGATTTTTCAAAATTGAATACCTCGACTCACAAAATTTTGAAAAAAATCGAATATCTCGACTCACAAAAGTAGTACAGCTTTTTGAGTAGCACGGTTCGAAAGAGGACGTTTTATCCAATTAAAAAATGGCTATTTATTTTTTTGAGAATTTTCATGTATTTTTGGCCAAAATTCGATTTTTCAAAATTGAATACCTCGACTCACAAAATTTTGAAAAAAATCGAATATCTCGACTCACAAAAGTAGTACAGCTTTTTGAGTAGCACGGTTCGAAAGAGGACGTTTTTTCCAATTAAAAAATGGCTATTTATTTTTTTTGAGAATTTTCATGTATTTTTGGCCAAAATTCGATTTTTCAAAATTTAATACCTCGACTCACAAAATTTTGAAAAAAATCGAATATCTCGACTCACAAAAGTAGTTCAGCTTTTTGAGTAGCACGGTTCGAAAGAGGACGTTTTATCCAATTAAAAAATGGCCATTTATTTTTTTGAGAATTTTCATGTATTTTTGGCCAAAATTCGATTTTTCAAAATTGAATACCTCGACTCACAAAATTTTGAAAAAAATCGAATATCTCGACTCACAAAAGTAATACAGCTTTTTGAGTAGCACGGTTCGAAAGGGGACATTTTTTCCAATTAAAAAATGGCCATTTATTTTTTTGAGAATTTTCATGTATTTTTGACCAAAATTCGATTTTTCAAAATTGAATACCTCGACTCACAAAATTTTGAAAAAAATCGAATATCTCGACTCACAAAAGTAGTACAGCTTTTTGAGTAGCACGGTTCGAAAGAGGACGTTTTTTCCAATTAAAAAATGGCCATTTATTTTTTTGAGAATTTTCATGTATTTTTGGCCAAAATTCGATTTTTCAAAATTGAATACCCCGACTCACCAAATTTTGAAAAAAATCGAATATCGCGACTCACAAAAGTAGTACAGCTTTGTGAGTAGCACGGTTCAAAAGAGGACGTTTTTTCCAATTAAAAAAGGGCCATTTATTTTTTTGAGAATTTTCATGTATTTTTGGCCAAAATTCGATTTTTCAAAATTGAATACCCCGACTAACAAAATTTTGAAAAAAATCGAATATCTCGACTCACAAAAGTAGTACAGCTTTTTGAGTAGCACGGTTCGAAAGAGGACGTTTTTTCCAATTAAAAAATGGCCATTTATTTTTTTGAGAATTTTCATGTATTTTTGGCCAAAATTCGATTTTTCAAAATTGAATTCCTCGACTCACAAAATTTTGAAAAAAATCGAATATCTCGACTCACAAAAGTAGTACAGCTTTTTGAGTAGCACGGTTCGAAAGAGGACGTTTTTTCCAATTAAAAAATGGCCATTTATTTTTTTGAGAATTTTCAGTATTTTTGGCCCAAATTCGATTTTTCAAAATTGAATACCTCGACTCACAAAATTTTGAAAAAAATCGAATATCTCGACTCACAAAAGTAATACAGCTTTTTGAGTAGCACGCTTCGAAAGAGGACGTTTTTTCCAATTCAAAAATGGCCGTTTATTTTTTTGAGAATTTTCATGTATTTTTGGCCAAAATTCGATTTTTCAAAATTTAATACCTCGACTCACAAAATTTTGAAAAAAATCGAATATCTCGACTCACAAAAGTAGTACAGCTTTTTGAGTAGCACGGTTCGAAAGAGGACGTTTTTTCCAATTAAAAAATGGCCATTTATTTTTTTGAGAATTTTCAAATTCAAAAAAATCGAATATCTCGACTCTCAAAAGTAGTACAGCTTTTTGAGTAGCACGGTTCGAAAGAGGACGTTTTTTTTCAATTAAAAAATGGCCATTTATTTTTTTGAGAATTTTCAGAATTTTTGGCCAAAATTCGATTTTTCAAAATTGAATACCTCGACTCACAAAATTTTGAAAAAAATCGAATATCTCGACTCACAAAAGTAATACAGCTTTTTGAGTAGCACGCTTCGAAAGAGGACGTTTTTTCCACTTCAAAAATGGCCGTTTATTTTTTTTTTCATTTTCACAAAATTTTGAAAAAAATCGAATATGAATACCTCGACTCACAAAATTTTGAAAAAAAATCGAATATCTCGACTCACAAAAGTAGTACAGCTTTTTGAGTAGCACGGTTCGAAAGAGGACGTTTTTTCCAATTAAAAAATGGCCATTTATCTTTTTGAGAATTTTCATCTACTTTTGGCCAAAATTCGATTTTTCAAAATTGAATACCTCGACTCACAAAATTTTGAAAAAATCGAATTACTCGACTCACAAAAGTAGTACAGCTTTTTGAGTAGCACGGTTCGAAAGAGGACGTTTTATCCAATTAAAAAATGGCCATTTATTTTTTTGAGAATTTTCATGTATTTTTGGCCAAAATTCGATTTTTCAAAATTGAATACCTCGACTCACAAAATTTTGAAAAAAAATCGAATATCTCGACTCACAAAAGTAGTACAGCTTTTTGAGTAGCACGGTTCGAAAGAGGACGTTTTTTCCAATTAAAAAATGGCCATTTATTTTTTCTGAGAATTTTCATGTATTTTTGGCCAAAATTCGATTTTTCAAAATTTAATACCTCAACTCACAAAATTTTGAAAAAAATCGAATATCGCGACTCACAAAAGTCGTACAGCTTTTTGAGTAGCACGGTTCGAAAGAGGACGTTTTTTCCAATTAAAAAATAGCCATTTATTTTTTTGAGAATTTTCATGTATTTTTGGCCAAAATTCGATTTTTCATAATTGAATACCCAGACTCACAAAATTTTGAAAAAAATCGAATATCTCGACTCACAAAAGTAGTACAGCTTTTTGAGTAGCGCGTTCTAAAGAGGACGTTTTTTCCAATTAAAAAATGGCCATTTATTTTTTTGAGAATTTTCATGTATTTTTGGCCAAAATTCGATTTTTCAAAATTGAATACCTCGACTCACAAAATTTTGAAAAAAATCGAATATCTCGACTCACAAAAGTAGTACAGCTTTTTGAGTAGCACGGTTCGAAAGAGGACGTTTTTTCCAATTAAAAAATGGCCATTTATCTTTTTGAGAATTTTCATGTATTTTTGGCCAAAATTCGATTTTTCAAAATTGAATACCTCGACTCACAAAATTTTGAAAAAATCGAATATCTCGACTCACAAAAGTAGTACAGCTTTTTGAGTAGCACGGTTCGAAAGAGGACGTTTTATCCAATTAAAAAATGGCCATTTATTTTTTTGAGAATTTTCATGTATTTTTGGCCAAAATTCGATTTTTCAAAATTGAATACCTCGACTCACAAAATTTTGAAAAAAATCGAATATCTCGACTCACAAAAGTAGTACAGCTTTTTGAGTAGCACGGTTCGAAAGAGGACGTTTTTTCCAATTAAAAAATGGCCATTTATTTTTTTTGAGAATTTTCATGTATTTTTGGCCAAAATTCGATTTTTCAAAATTTAATACCTCAACTCACAAAATTTTGAAAAAAATCGAATATCGCGACTCACAAAAGTCGTACAGCTTTTTGAGTAGCACGGTTCGAAAGAGGACGTTTTTTCCAATTAAAAAATAGCCATTTATTTTTTTGAGAATTTTCATGTATTTTTGGCCAAAATTCGATTTTTCATAATTGAATACCCAGACTCACAAAATTTTGAAAAAAATCGAATATCTCGACTCACAAAAGTAGTACAGCTTTTTGAGTAGCGCGTTCCAAAGAGGACGTTTTTTCCAATTAAAAAATGGCCATTTATTTTTTTGAGAATTTTCATGTATTTTTGGCCAAAATTCGATTTTTCAAAATTGAATACCTCAACTCACAAAATTTTGAAAAAAATCGAATATCTCGACTCACAAAAGTAGTACAGCTTTTTGAGTAGCACGGTTCGAAAGAGGACGTTTTTTTTATTTTTTTGAGAATTTTCATGTATTTTTGGCCAAAATTCGATTTTTCAAAATTGAATACCCCGACTCACAAAATTTTGAAAAAAATCGAATATCTCGACTCACAAAAGTAGTACAGCTTTTTGAGTAGCACGGTTCGAAAGAGGATGTTTTTTCCAATTAAAAAATGGCCATTTATTTTTTTGAGAATTTTCATGTATTTTTGGCCAAAATTCGATTTTTCAAAATTGAATACCCCGACTCACAAAATTTTGAAAAAATCGAATATCTCGACTCACAAAAGTAGTACAGCTTTTTGAGTAGCACGGTTCGAAAGAGGACGTTTTTTCCAATTAAAAAATGGCCATTTATTTTTTTGAGAATTTTCATGCATTTTTGGCCAAAATTCGATTTTTCAAAATTGAATACCTCGACTCACAAAATTTTGAAAAAAATCGAATATCTCGACTCACAAAAGTAGTACAGCTTTTTGAGTAGCACGGTTCGAAAGAGGACGTTTTTTCCAATTAAGAAATGGCCATTTATTTTTTTGAGAATTTTCATCTATTTTTGGCCAAAATTCGATTTTTCAAAATTGAATACCTCGACTCACAAAATTTTGAAAAAAATCGAATATCTCGACTCACAAAAGTAGTACAGCTTTTTGAGTAGCACGGTTCGAAAGAGGACGTTTTATCCAATTAAAAAATGGCCATTTATTTTTTTGAGAATTTTCATGTATTTTTGGCCAAAATTCGATTTTTCAAAATTGAATACCTCGACTCACAAAATTTTGAAAAAAATCGAATATCTCGACTCACAAAAGTAGTACAGCTTTTTTAGTAGCACGGTTCGAAAGAGGACGTTTTTTCCAATTAAAAAATGGCCATTTATTTTTTTTGAGAATTTTCATGTATTTTTGGCCAAAATTCGATTTTTCAAAATTTAATACCTCAACTCACAAAATTTTGAAAAAAATCGAATATCGCGACTCACAAAAGTCGTACAGCTTTTTGAGTAGCACGGTTCGAAAGAGGACGTTTTTTCCAATTAAAAAATAGCCATTTATTTTTTTGAGAATTTTCATGTATTTTTGGCCAAAATTCGATTTTTCAAAATTGAATACCCCGACTCACAAAATTTTGAAAAAAATCGAATATCTCGACTCACAAAAGTAGTACAGCTTTTTGAGTAGCACGGTTCGAAAGAGGACGTTTTTTTCCAATTAAAAAAGGCCATTTATTTTTTTGAGAAGTTTCATGTATTTTTGGCCAAAATTCGACTTTTCAAAATTGAATACCTCGACTCACAAAATTTTGAAAAAAATCGAATATCTCGACTCACAAAAGTAGTACAGCTTTTTGAGTAGCACGGTTCGAAAGAGGACGTTTTTTCCAATTAAAAAATGGCCATTTATTTTTTTGAGAATTTTCATGTATTTTTGGCCAAAATTCGATTTTTCAAAATTGAATACCTCGACTCACAAAATTTTGAAAAAAATCGAATATCTCGACTCACAAAAGTAGTACAGCTTTTTGAGTAGCACGGTTCGAAAGAGGACGTTTTTTCCAATTAAAAAATGGCCATTTATTTTTTTTGAGAATTTTCATGTATTTTTGGCCAAAATTCGATTTTTCAAAATTTAATACCTCAACTCACAAAATTTTGAAAAAAATCGAATATCGCGACTCACAAAAGTCGTACAGCTTTTTGAGTAGCACGGTTCGAAAGAGGACGTTTTTTCCAATTAAAAAATAGCCATTTATTTTTTTGAGAATTTTCATGTATTTTTGGCCAAAATTCGATTTTTCATAATTGAATACCCAGACTCACAAAATTTTGAAAAAAATCGAATATCTCGACTCACAAAAGTAGTACAGCTTTTTGAGTAGCGCGTTCCAAAGAGGACGTTTTTTCCAATTAAAAAATGGCCATTTATTTTTTTGAGAATTTTCATGTATTTTTGGCCAAAATTCGATTTTTCAAAATTGAATACCTCAACTCACAAAATTTTGAAAAAAATCGAATATCGCGACTCACAAAAGTAGTACAGCTTTTTGAGTAGCACGGTTCGAAAGAGGACGTTTTTTTTATTTTTTTGAGAATTTTCATGTATTTTTGGCCAAAATTCGATTTTTCAAAATTGAATACCCCGACTCACAAAATTTTGAAAAAAATCGAATATCTCGACTCACAAAAGTAGTACAGCTTTTTGAGTAGCACGGTTCGAAAGAGGATGTTTTTTCCAATTAAAAAATGGCCATTTATTTTTTTGAGAATTTTCATGTATTTTTGGCCAAAATTCGATTTTTCAAAATTGAATACCCCGACTCACAAAATTTTGAAAAAATCGAATATCTCGACTCACAAAAGTAGTACAGCTTTTTGAGTAGCACGGTTCGAAAGAGGACGTTTTTTCCAATTAAAAAATGGCCATTTATTTTTTTGAGAATTTTCATGCATTTTTGGCCAAAATTCGATTTTTCAAAATTGAATACCTCGACTCACAAAATTTTGAAAAAAATCGAATATCTCGACTCACAAAAGTAGTACAGCTTTTTGAGTAGCACGGTTCGAAAGAGGACGTTTTTTCCAATTAAGAAATGGCCATTTATTTTTTTGAGAATTTTCATCTATTTTTGGCCAAAATTCGATTTTTCAAAATTGAATACCTCGACTCACAAAATTTTGAAAAAAATCGAATATCTCGACTCACAAAAGTAGTACAGCTTTTTGAGTAGCACGGTTCGAAAGAGGACGTTTTATCCAATTAAAAAATGGCCATTTATTTTTTTGAGAATTTTCATGTATTTTTGGCCAAAATTCGATTTTTCAAAATTGCATACCTCGACTCACAAAATTTTGAAAAAAATCGAATATCTCGACTCACAAAAGTAGTACAGCTTTTTTAGTAGAACGGTTCGAAAGAGGTCGTTTTTTCCAATTAAAAAATGGCCATTTATTTTTTTTGAGAATTTTCATGTATTTTTGGCCAAAATTCGATTTTTCAAAATTTAATACCTCAACTCACAAAATTTTGAAAAAAATCGAATATCGCGACTCACAAAAGTCGTACAGCTTTTTGAGTAGCACGGTTCGAAAGAGGACGTTTTTTCCAATTAAAAAATAGCCATTTATTTTTTTGAGAATTTTCATGTATTTTTGGCCAAAATTCGATTTTTCAAAATTGAATACCCCGACTCACAAAATTTTGAAAAAAATCGAATATCTCGACTCACAAAAGTAGTACAGCTTTTTGAGTAGCACGGTTCGAAAGAGGACGTTTTTTTCCAATTAAAAAAGGCCATTTATTTTTTTGAGAAGTTTCATGTATTTTTGGCCAAAATTCGACTTTTCAAAATTGAATACCTCGACTCACAAAATTTTGAAAAAAATCGAATATCTCGACTCACAAAAGTAGTACAGCTTTTTGAGTAGCACGGTTCGAAAGAGGACGTTTTTTCCAATTAAAAAATGGCCATTTATTTTTTTGAGAATTTTCATCTATTTTTGGCCAAAATTCGATTTTTCAAAATTGAATACCTCGACTCACAAAATTTTGAAAAAAATCGAATATCTCGACTCACAAAAGTAATACAGCTTTTTGAGTAGCACGGTTCGAAAGGGGACGTTTTTTCCAATTAAAAAATGGCCATTTATTTTTTTGAGAATTTTCATGTATTTTTGACCAAAATTCGATTTTTCAAAATTGAATACCTCGACTCACAAAATTTTGAAAAAAATCGAATATCTCGACTCACAAAAGTAGTACAGCTTTTTGAGTAGCACGGTTCGAAAGAGGAAGTTTTTCCAATTAAAAAATGGCCATTTATTTTTTTGAGAATTTTCATGTATTTTTGGCCAAAATTCGATTTTTCAAAATTGAATACCCCGACTCACCAAATTTTGAAAAAAATCGAATATCGCGACTCACAAAAGTAGTACAGCTTTTTGAGTAGCACGGTTCAAAAGAGGACGTTTTTTCCAATTAAAAAAGGGCCATTTATTTTTTTGAGAATTTTCATGTATTTTTGGCCAAAATTCGATTTTTCAAAATTGAATACCCCGACTAACAAAATTTTGAAAAAAATCGAATATCTCGACTCAGTAGTACAGCTTTTTGAGTAGCACGGTTCGAAAGAGGACGTTTTTTCCAATTAAGAAATGGCCATTTATTTTATTGAGAATTTTCATGTATTTTTGGCCAAAATTCGATTTTTCAAAATTGAATTCCTCGACTCACAAAATTTTGAAAAAAATCGAATATCTCGACTCACAAAAGTAGTACAGCTTTTTGAGTAGCACGGTTCGAAAGAGGACGTTTTTTCCAATTAAAAAATGGCCATTTATTTTTTTGAGAATTTTCATGTATTTTTGGCCCAAATTCGATTTTTCAAAATAGAATACCTCGACTCACAAAATTTTGAAAAAAATCGAATATCTCGACTCACAAAAGTAGTACAGCTTTTTGAGTAGCACGGTTCGAAAGAGGACGTTTTTTTCCAATTAAAAAATGGCCATTTATTTTTTTGAGAATTTTCATCTATTTTTGGCCAAAATTCGATTTTTCAAAATTGAATACCTCGACTCACAAAATTTTGAAAAAAATCGAATATCTCGACTCACAAAAGTAGTACAGCTTTTTGAGTAGCACGGTTCGAAAGAGGACGTTTTATCCAATTAAAAAATGGCCATTTATTTTTTTGAGAATTTTCATGTATTTTTGGCCAAAATTCGATTTTTCAAAATTGAATACCTCGACTCACAAAATTTTGAAAAAAATCGAATATCTCGACTCACAAAAGTAATACAGCTTTTTGAGTAGCACGGTTCGAAAGGGGACGTTTTTTCCAATTAAAAAATGGCCATTTATTTTTTTGAGAATTTTCATGTATTTTTGACCAAAATTCGATTTTTCAAAATTGAATACCTCGACTCACAAAATTTTGAAAAAAATCGAATATCTCGACTCACAAAAGTAGTACAGCTTTTTGAGTAGCACGGTTCGAAAGAGGACGTTTTTTCCAATTAAAAAATGGCCATTTATTTTTTTGAGAATTTTCATGTATTTTTGGCCAAAATTCGATTTTTCAAAATTGAATACCCCGACTCACCAAATTTTGAAAAAAATCGAATATCGCGACTCACAAAAGTAGTACAGCTTTTTGAGTAGCACGGTTCAAAAGAGGACGTTTTTTCCAATTAAAAAAGGGCCATTTATTTTTTTGAGAATTTTCATGTATTTTTGGCCAAAATTCGATTTTTCAAAATTGAATACCCCGACTAACAAAATTTTGAAAAAAATCGAATATCTCGACTCAGTAGTACAGCTTTTTGAGTAGCACGGTTCGAAAGAGGACGTTTTTTCCAATTAAAAAATGGCCATTTATTTTTTTGAGAATTTTCATGTATTTTTGGCCAAAATTCGATTTTTCAAAATTGAATACCCCGACTAACAAAATTTTGAAAAAAATCGAATATCTCGACTCAGTAGTACAGCTTTTTGAGTAGCACGGTTCGAAAGAGGACGTTTTTTCCAATTAAAAAATTGCCATTTATTTTTTTGAGAATTTTCATGTATTTTTGGCCAAAATTCGATTTTTCAAAATTGAATTCCTCGACTCACAAAATTTTGAAAAAAATCGAATATCTCGACTCACAAAAGTAGTACAGCTTTTTGAGTAGCACGGTTCGAAAGAGGACGTTTTTTCCAATTAAAAAATGGCCATTTATTTTTTTGAGAATTTTCATGTATTTTTGGCCCAAATTCGATTTTTCAAAATAGAATACCTCGACTCACAAAATTTTGAAAAAAATCGAATATCTCGACTCACAAAAGTAGTACAGCTTTTTGAGTAGCACGGTTCGAAAGAGGACGTTTTTTCCAATTAAAAAATGGCCATTTATTTTTTTGAGAATTTTCATCTATTTTTGGCCAAAATTCGATTTTTCAAAATTGAATACCTCGACTCACAAAATTTTGAAAAAAATCGAATATCTCGACTCACAAAAGTAGTACAGCTTTTTGAGTAGCACGGTTCGAAAGAGGACGTTTTATCCAATTCAAAAATGGCCGTTTATTTTTTTGAGAATTTTCATGTATTTTTGGCCAAAATTCGATTTTTCAAAATTGAATACCTCGACTCACAAAATTTTGAAAAAAATCGAATATCTCGACTCACAAAAGTAGTACAGCTTTTTGAGTAGCACGGTTCGAAAGAGGACGTTTTTTCCAATTAAAAAATGGCCATTTATTTTTTTGAGAATTTTCAGTATTTTTGGCCAAAATTCGATTTTTCAAAATTGAATACCTCGACTCACAAAATTTTGAAAAAAATCGAATATCTCGACTCACAAAAGTAATACAGCTTTTTGAGTAGCACGCTTCGAAAGAGGACGTTTTTTCCAATTCAAAAATGACCGTTTATTTTTTTTGAGAATTTTCATGTATTTTTGGCCAAAATTCGATTTTTCAAAATTTAATACCTCGACTCACAAAATTTTGAAAAAAATCGAATATCTCGACTCACAAAAGTAGTACAGCTTTTTGAGTAGCACGGTTCGAAAGAGGACGTTTTTTCCAATTAAAAAATGGCCATTTATTTTTTTGAGAATTTTCAAATTCAAAAAAATCGAATATCTCGACTCACAAAAGTAGTACAGCTTTTTGAGTAGCACGGTTCGAAAGAGGACGTTTTTTTTTCAATTAAAAAATGGCCATTTATTTTTTTGAGAATTTTCAGAATTTTTGGCCAAAATTCGATTTTTCAAAATTGAATACCTCAACTCACAAAATTTTGAAAAAAATCGAATATCGCGACTCACAAATGTAGTACAGCTTTTTGAGTAGCACGCTTCGAAAGAGGACGTTTTTTCCAATTAAAAAATGGCCATTTATTTTTTTGAGAATTTTCATGTATTTTTGGCCAAAATTCGATTTTTCAAAATTGAATACCTCAACTCACAAAATTTTGAAAAAAATCGAATATCGCGACTCACAAATGTAGTACAGCTTTTTGAGTAGCACGGTTCGAAAGAGGACGTTTTTTCCAATTAAAAAATGGCCATTTATTTTTTTGAGAATTTTCATGTATTTTTGGCCAAAATTCGATTTTTCAAAATTGAATACCTCAACTCACAAAATTTTGAAAAAAATCGAATATCGCGACTCACAAAAGTAGTACAGCTTTTTGAGTAGCACGGTTCGAAAGAGGACGTTTTTTCCAATTAAAAAATGGCCATTTATTTTTTTTTGAGAATTTTCATGTATTTTTGGCCAAAATTCGATTTTTCAAAATTGAATACCCCGACTCACAAAATTTTGAAAAAAAATCGAATATCTCGACTCACAAAAGTAGTACAGCTTTTTGAGTAGCACGGTTCGAAAGAGGACGTTTTTTCCAATTAAAAAATGGCCATTTATTTTTTTGAGAATTTTCATGTATTTTTGGCCAAAATTCGATTTTTCAAAATTTAATACCTCAACTCACAAAATTTTGAAAAAAATCGAATATCGCGACTCACAAAAGTCGTACAGCTTTTTGAGTAACACGGTTCGAAAGAGGACGTTTTTTCCAATTAAAAAATAGCCATTTATTTTTTTGAGAATTTTCATGTATTTTTGGCCAAAATTCGATTTTTCATAATTGAATACCCAGACTCACAAAATTTTGAAAAAAATCGAATATCTCGACTCACAAAAGTAGTACAGCTTTTTGAGTAGCACGTTCCAAAGAGGACGTTTTTTCCAATTAAAAAATGGCCATTTATTTTTTTGAGAATTTTCATGTATTTTTGGCCAAAATTCGATTTTTCAAAATTGAATACCTCAACTCACAAAATTTTGAAAAAAATCGAATATCGCGACTCACAAAAGTAGTACAGCTTTTTGAGTAGCACGGTTCGAAAGAGGACGTTTTTTCAAATTAAAAAATGGCCATTTATTTTTTTGAGAATTTTCATGTATTTTTGGCCAAAATTCGATTTTTCAAAATTGAATACCCCGACTCACAAAATTTTGAAAAAAATCGAATATCTCGACTCATAAAAGTAGTACAGCTTTTTGAGTAGCACGGTTCGAAAGAGGACGTTTTTTCCAATTAAAAAATGGCCATTTATTTTTTTGAGAATTTTCATGTATTTTTGGCCAAAATTCGATTTTTCAAAATTGAATACCTCGAATCACAAAATTTTGAAAAAAATCGAATATCTCGACTCACAAAAGTAGTACAGCTTTTTGAGTAGCACGGTTCGAAAGAGGACGTTTTTTCCAATTAAAAAATGGCCATTTATCTTTTTGAGAATTTTCATCTATTTTTGGCCAAAATTCGATTTTTCAAAATTGAATACCTCGACTCACAAAATTTTGAAAAAAATCGAATATCTCGACTCACAAAAGTAGTACAGCTTTTTGAGTAGCACGGTTCGAAAGAGGACGTTTTATCCAATTAAAAAATGGCCATTTACTTTTTTGAGAATTTTCATGTATTTTTGGCCAAAATTCGATTTTTCAAAATTGAATACCTCGACTCACAAAATTTTGAAAAAAATCGAATATCTCGACTCACAAAAGTAGTACAGCTTTTTGAGTAGCACGGTTCGAAAGAGGACGTTTTATCCAATTAAAAAATTGCCATTTACTTTTTTGAGAATTTTCATGTATTTTTGGCCAAAATTCGATTTTTCAAAATTGAATACCTCGACTCACAAAATTTTGAAAAAAATCGAATATCTCGACTCACAAAAGTAGTACAGCTTTTTGAGTAGCACGGTTCGAAAGAGGACGTTTTTTCCAATTAAAAAATGGCTATTTATTTTTTTTGAGAATTTTCATGTATTTTTGGCCAAAATTCGATTTTTCAAAATTTAATACCTAGACTCACAAAATTTTGAAAAAAATAGAATATCTCGACTCACAAAAGTAGTACAGCTTTTTGAGCAGCACGGTTCGAAAGAGGACGTTTTATCCAATTAAAAAATGGCCATTTATTTTTTTGAGAATTTTCATGTATTTTTGGCCAAAATTCGATTTTTCAAAATTGAATACCTCGACTCACAAAATTTTGAAAAAAATCGAATATCTCGACTCACAAAAGTAATACAGCTTTTTGAGTAGCACGGTTCGAAAGGGGACGTTTTTTCCAATTAAAAAATAGCCATTTATTTTTTTGAGAATTTTCATGTATTTTTGGCCAAAATTCGATTTTTCAAAATTGAATACCCCGACTCACAAAATTTTGAAAAAAATCGAATATCTCGACTCACAAAAGTAGTACAGCTTTTTGAGTAGCACGGTTCGAAAGAGAACGTTTTTTCCAATTAAAAAATGGCCATTTATTTTTTTGAGAATTTTCATGTATTTTTGGCCAAAATTCGTCTTTTCAAAATTGAATACCTCGACTCACAAAATTTTGAAAAAAATCGAATATCTCGACTCACAAAAGTAGTACAGCTTTTTGAGTAGCACGGTTCGAAAGAGGACGTTTTTTCCAATTAAAAAATGGCCATTTATTTTTTTGAGAATTTTCATCTATTTTTGGCCAAAATTCGATTTTTCAAAATTGAATACCTCGACTCACAAAATTTTGAAAAAAATCGAATATCTCGACTCACAAAAGTAGTACAGCTTTTTGAGTAGCACGGTTCGAAAGAGGACGTTTTATCCAATTAAAAAATGGCCATTTATTTTTTTGAGAATTTTGATGTATTTTTGGCCAAAATTCGATTTTTCAAAACTGAATACCTCGACTCACAAAATTTTGAAAAAAATCGAATATCTCGACTCACAAAAGTAATACAGCTTTTTGAGTAGCACGGTTCGAAAGGGGACGTTTTTTCCAATTAAAAAATGGCCATTTATTTTTTTGAGAATTTTCATGTATTTTTGACCAAAATTCGATTTTTCAAAATTGAATACCTCGACTCACAAAATTTTGAAAAAAATCGCATATCTCGACTCACAAAAGTAGTACAGCTTTTTGAGTAGCACGGTTCGAAAGAGGACGTTTTTTCCAATTAAAAAATGGCCATTTATTTTTTTTGAGAATTTTCATGTATTTTTGGCCAAAATTCGATTTTTCAAAATTTAATACCTCGACTCACAAAATTTTGAAAAAAATCGAATATCTCGACTCACAAAAGTAGTACAGCTTTTTGAGCAGCACGGTTCGAAAGAGGACGTTTTATCCAATTAAAAAATGGCCATTTATTTTTTTGAGAATTTTCATGTATTTTTGGCCAAAATTCGATTTTTCAAAATTGAATACCTCGAGTCACAAAATTTTGAAAAAAATCGAATATCTCGACTCACAAAAGTAGTACAACTTTTTGAGTAGCACGGTTCGAAAGAGGACGTTTTATCCAATTAAAAAATGGCCATTTACTTTTTTGAGAATTTTCATGTATTTTTGGCCAAAATTCGATTTTTCAAAATTGAATACCTCGACTCACAAAATTTTGAAAAAAATCGAATACCTCGACTCACAAAAGTAGTACAGCTTTTTGAGTAGCACGGTTCGAAAGAGGACGTTTTATCCAATTAAAAAATTGCCATTTACTTTTTTGAGAATTTTCATGTATTTTTGGCCAAAATTCGATTTTTCAAAATTGAATACCTCGACTCACAAAATTTTGAAAAAAATCGAATATCTCGACTCACAAAAGTAGTACAGCTTTTTGAGTAGCACGGTTCGAAAGAGGACGTTTTTTCCAATTAAAAAATGGCTATTTATTTTTTTTGAGAATTTTCATGTATTTTTGGCCAAAATTCGATTTTTCAAAATTTAATACCTCGACTCACAAAATTTTGAAAAAAATCGAATATCTCGACTCACAAAAGTAGTACAGCTTTTTGAGCAGCACGGTTCGAAAGAGGACGTTTTATCCAATTAAAAAATGGCCATTTATTTTTTTGAGAATTTTCATGTATTTTTGGCCAAAATTCGATTTTTCAAAATTGAATACCTCGACTCACAAAATTTTGAAAAAAATTGAATATCTCGACTCACAAAAGTAGTACAGCTTTTTGAGTAGCACGGTTCGAAAGAGGACGTTTTATCCAATTAAAAAATTGCCATTTACTTTTTTGAGAATTTTCATGTATTTTTGGCCAAAATTCGATTTTTCAAAATTGAATGCCTCGACTCACAAAATTTTGAAAAAAATCGAATATCTCGACTCACAAAAGTAGTACAGCTTTTTGAGTAGCACGGTTCGAAAGAGGACGTTTTTTCCAATTAAAAAATGGCTATTTATTTTTTTTGAGAATTTTCATGTATTTTTGGCCAAAATTCGATTTTTCAAAATTTAATACCTCGACTCACAAAATTTTGAAAAAAATCGAATATCTCGACTCACAAAAGTAGTACAGCTTTTTGAGCAGCACGGTTCGAAAGAGGACGTTTTATCCAATTAAAAAATGGCCATTTATTTTTTTGAGAATTTTCATGTATTTTTGGCCAAAATTCGATTTTTCAAAATTGAATACCTCGACTCACAAAATTTTGAAAAAAATCGAATATCTCGACTCACAAAAGTAATACAGCTTTTTGAGTAGCACGGTTCGAAAGGGGACGTTTTTTCCAATTAAAAAATAGCCATTTATTTTTTTGAGAATTTTCATGTATTTTTGGCCAAAATTCGATTTTTCAAAATTGAATACCCCGACTCACAAAATTTTGAAAAAAATCGAATATCTCGACTCACAAAAGTAGTACAGCTTTTTGAGTAGCACGGTTCGAAAGAGGACGTTTTTTCCAATTAAAAAATGGCCATTTATTTTTTTGAGAATTTTCATGTATTTTTGGCCAAAATTCGTCTTTTCAAAATTGAATACCTCGACTCACAAAATTTTGAAAAAAATCGAATATCTCGACTCACAAAAGTAGTACAGGTTTTTGAGTAGCACGGTTCGAAAGAGGACGTTTTTTCCAATTAAAAAATGGCCATTTATTTTTTTGAGAATTTTCATCTATTTTTGGCCAAAATTCGATTTTTCAAAATTGAATACCTCGACTCACAAAATTTTGAAAAAAATCGAATATCTCGACTCACAAAAGTAGTACAGCTTTTTGAGTAGCACGGTTCGAAAGAGGACGTTTTATCCAATTAAAAAATGGCCATTTATTTTTTTGAGAATTTTGATGTATTTTTGGCCAAAATTCGATTTTTCAAAACTGAATACCTCGACTCACAAAATTTTGAAAAAAATCGAATATCTCGACTCACAAAAGTAATACAGCTTTTTGAGTAGCACGGTTCGAAAGGGGACGTTTTTTCCAATTAAAAAATGGCCATTTATTTTTTTGAGAATTTTCATGTATTTTTGACCAAAATTCGATTTTTCAAAATTGAATACCTCGACTCACAAAATTTTGAAAAAAATCGAATATCTCGACTCACAAAAGTAGTACAGCTTTTTGAGTAGCACGGTTCGAAAGAGGACGTTTTTTCCAATTAAAAAATGGCTATTTATTTTTTTTGAGAATTTTCATGTATTTTTGGCCAAAATTCGATTTTTCAAAATTTAATACCTAGACTCACAAAATTTTGAAAAAAATCGAATATCTCGACTCACAAAAGTAGTACAGCTTTTTGAGCAGCACGGTTCGAAAGAGGACGTTTTATCCAATTAAAAAATGGCCATTTATTTTTTTGAGAATTTTCATGTATTTTTGGCCAAAATTCGATTTTTCAAAATTGAATACCCCGACTCACAAAATTTTGAAAAAAATCGAATATCTCGACTCATAAAAGTAGTACAGCTTTTTGAGTAGCACGGTTCGAAAGAGGACGTTTTTTCCAATTAAAAAATGGCCATTTATTTTTTTGAGAATTTTCATGTATTTTTGGCCAAAATTCGATTTTTCAAAATTGAATACCTCGAATCACAAAATTTTGAAAAAAATCGAATATCTCGACTCACAAAAGTAGTACAGCTTTTTGAGTAGCACGGTTCGAAAGAGGACGTTTTTTCCAATTAAAAAATGGCCATTTATCTTTTTGAGAATTTTCATCTATTTTTGGCCAAAATTCGATTTTTCAAAATTGAATACCTCGACTCACAAAATTTTGAAAAAAATCGAATATCTCGACTCACAAAAGTAGTACAGCTTTTTGAGTAGCACGGTTCGAAAGAGGACGTTTTATCCAATTAAAAAATGGCCATTTACTTTTTTGAGAATTTTCATGTATTTTTGGCCAAAATTCGATTTTTCAAAATTGAATACCTCGACTCACAAAATTTTGAAAAAAATCGAATATCTCGACTCACAAAAGTAGTACAGCTTTTTGAGTAGCACGGTTCGAAAGAGGACGTTTTATCCAATTAAAAAATTGCCATTTACTTTTTTGAGAATTTTCATGTATTTTTGGCCAAAATTCGATTTTTCAAAATTGAATACCTCGACTCACAAAATTTTGAAAAAAATCGAATATCTCGACTCACAAAAGTAGTACAGCTTTTTGAGTAGCACGGTTCGAAAGAGGACGTTTTTTCCAATTAAAAAATGGCTATTTATTTTTTTTGAGAATTTTCATGTATTTTTGGCCAAAATTCGATTTTTCAAAATTTAATACCTAGACTCACAAAATTTTGAAAAAAATCGAATATCTCGACTCACAAAAGTAGTACAGCTTTTTGAGCAGCACGGTTCGAAAGAGGACGTTTTATCCAATTAAAAAATGGCCATTTATTTTTTTGAGAATTTTCATGTATTTTTGGCCAAAATTCGATTTTTCAAAATTGAATACCTCGACTCACAATATTTTGAAAAAAATCGAATATCTCGACTCACAAAAGTAATACAGCTTTTTGAGTAGCACGGTTCGAAAGGGGACGTTTTTTCCAATTAAAAAATAGCCATTTATTTTTTTGAGAATTTTCATGTATTTTTGGCCAAAATTCGATTTTTCAAAATTGAATACCCCGACTCACAAAATTTTGAAAAAAATCGAATATCTCGACTCACAAAAGTAGTACAGCTTTTTGAGTAGCACGGTTCGAAAGAGGACGTTTTTTCCAATTAAAAAATGGCCATTTATTTTTTTGAGAATTTTCATGTATTTTTGGCCAAAATTCGTCTTTTCAAAATTGAATACCTCGACTCACAAAATTTTGAAAAAAATCGAATATCTCGACTCACAAAAGTAGTACAGCTTTTTGAGTAGCACGGTTCGAAAGAGGACGTTTTTTCCAATTAAAAAATGGCCATTTATTTTTTTGAGAATTTTCATCTATTTTTGGCCAAAATTCGATTTTTCAAAATTGAATACCTCGACTCACAAAATTTTGAAAAAAATCGAATATCTCGACTCACAAAAGTAGTACAGCTTTTTGAGTAGCACGGTTCGAAAGAGGACGTTTTATCCAATTAAAAAATGGCCATTTATTTTTTTGAGAATTTTGATGTATTTTTGGCCAAAATTCGATTTTTCAAAACTGAATACCTCGACTCACAAAATTTTGAAAAAAATCGAATATCTCGACTCACAAAAGTAGTACAGCTTTTTGAGCAGCACGGTTCGAAAGAGGACGTTTTATCCAATTAAAAAATGGCCATTTATTTTTTTGAGAATTTTCATGTATTTTTGGCCAAAATTCGATTTTTCAAAATTGAATACCTCGAGTCACAAAATTTTGAAAAAAATCGAATATCTCGACTCACAAAAGTAGTACAACTTTTTGAGTAGCACGGTTCGAAAGAGGACGTTTTATCCAATTAAAAAATGGCCATTTACTTTTTTGAGAATTTTCATGTATTTTTGGCCAAAATTCGATTTTTCAAAATTGAATACCTCGACTCACAAAATTTTGAAAAAAATCGAATACCTCGACTCACAAAAGTAGTACAGCTTTTTGAGTAGCACGGTTCGAAAGAGGACGTTTTATCCAATTAAAAAATTGCCATTTACTTTTTTGAGAATTTTCATGTATTTTTGGCCAAAATTCGATTTTTCAAAATTGAATACCTCGACTCACAAAATTTTGAAAAAAATCGAATATCTCGACTCACAAAAGTAGTACAGCTTTTTGAGTAGCACGGTTCGAAAGAGGACGTTTTTTCCAATTAAAAAATGGCTATTTATTTTTTTTGAGAATTTTCATGTATTTTTGGCCAAAATTCGATTTTTCAAAATTTAATACCTCGACTCACAAAATTTTGAAAAAAATCGAATATCTCGACTCACAAAAGTAGTACAGCTTTTTGAGCAGCACGGTTCGAAAGAGGACGTTTTATCCAATTAAAAAATGGCCATTTATTTTTTTGAGAATTTTCATGTATTTTTGGCCAAAATTCGATTTTTCAAAATTGAATACCTCGACTCACAAAATTTTGAAAAAAATCGAATATCTCGACTCACAAAAGTAATACAGCTTTTTGAGTAGCACGGTTCGAAAGGGGACGTTTTTTCCAATTAAAAAATAGCCATTTATTTTTTTGAGAATTTTCATGTATTTTTGGCCAAAATTCGATTTTTCAAAATTGAATACCCCGACTCACAAAATTTTGAAAAAAATCGAATATCTCGACTCACAAAAGTAGTACAGCTTTTTGAGTAGCACGGTTCGAAAGAGGACGTTTTTTCCAATTAAAAAATGGCCATTTATTTTTTTGAGAATTTTCATGTATTTTTGGCCAAAATTCGTCTTTTCAAAATTGAATACCTCGACTCACAAAATTTTGAAAAAAATCGAATATCTCGACTCACAAAAGTAGTACAGGTTTTTGAGTAGCACGGTTCGAAAGAGGACGTTTTTTCCAATTAAAAAATGGCCATTTATTTTTTTGAGAATTTTCATCTATTTTTGGCCAAAATTCGATTTTTCAAAATTGAATACCTCGACTCACAAAATTTTGAAAAAAATCGAATATCTCGACTCACAAAAGTAGTACAGCTTTTTGAGTAGCACGGTTCGAAAGAGGACGTTTTATCCAATTAAAAAATGGCCATTTATTTTTTTGAGAATTTTGATGTATTTTTGGCCAAAATTCGATTTTTCAAAACTGAATACCTCGACTCACAAAATTTTGAAAAAAATCGAATATCTCGACTCACAAAAGTAATACAGCTTTTTGAGTAGCACGGTTCGAAAGGGGACGTTTTTTCCAATTAAAAAATGGCCATTTATTTTTTTGAGAATTTTCATGTATTTTTGACCAAAATTCGATTTTTCAAAATTGAATACCTCGACTCACAAAATTTTGAAAAAAATCGAATATCTCGACTCACAAAAGTAGTACAGCTTTTTGAGTAGCACGGTTCGAAAGAGGACGTTTTTTCCAATTAAAAAATGGCTATTTATTTTTTTTGAGAATTTTCATGTATTTTTGGCCAAAATTCGATTTTTCAAAATTTAATACCTAGACTCACAAAATTTTGAAAAAAATCGAATATCTCGACTCACAAAAGTAGTACAGCTTTTTGAGCAGCACGGTTCGAAAGAGGACGTTTTATCCAATTAAAAAATGGCCATTTATTTTTTTGAGAATTTTCATGTATTTTTGGCCAAAATTCGATTTTTCAAAATTGAATACCCCGACTCACAAAATTTTGAAAAAAATCGAATATCTGGACTCATAAAAGTAGTACAGCTTTTTGAGTAGCACGGTTCGAAAGAGGACGTTTTTTCCAATTAAAAAATGGCCATTTATTTTTTTGAGACTTTTCATGTATTTTTGGCCAAAATTCGATTTTTCAAAATTGAATACCTCGAATCACAAAATTTTGAAAAAAATCGAATATCTCGACTCACAAAAGTAGTACAGCTTTTTGAGTAGCACGGTTCGAAAGAGGACGTTTTTTCCAATTAAAAAATGGCCATTTATCTTTTTGAGAATTTTCATCTATTTTTGGCCAAAATTCGATTTTTCAAAATTGAATACCTCGACTCACAAAATTTTGAAAAAAATCGAATATCTCGACTCACAAAAGTAGTACAGCTTTTTGAGTAGCACGGTTCGAAAGACGACGTTTTATCCAATTAAAAAATGGCCATTTACTTTTTTGAGAATTTTCATGTATTTTTGGCCAAAATTCGATTTTTCAAAATTGAATACCTCGACTCACAAAATTTTGAAAAAAATCGAATATCTCGACTCACAAAAGTAGTACAGCTTTTTGAGTAGCACGGTTCGAAAGAGGACGTTTTATCCAATTAAAAAATTGCCATTTACTTTTTTGAGAATTTTCATGTATTTTTGGCCAAAATTCGATTTTTCAAAATTGAATACCTCGACTCACAAAATTTTGAAAAAAATCGAATATCTCGACTCACAAAAGTAGTACAGCTTTTTGAGTAGCACGGTTCGAAAGAGGACGTTTTTTCCAATTAAAAAATGGCTATTTATTTTTTTTGAGAATTTTCATGTATTTTTGGCCAAAATTCGATTTTTCAAAATTTAATACCTAGACTCACAAAATTTTGAAAAAAATCGAATATCTCGACTCACAAAAGTAGTACAGCTTTTTGAGCAGCACGGTTCGAAAGAGGACGTTTTATCCAATTAAAAAATGGCCATTTATTTTTTTGAGAATTTTCATGTATTTTTGGCCAAAATTCGATTTTTCAAAATTGAATACCTCGACTCACAAAATTTTGAAAAAAATCGAATATCTCGACTCACAAAAGTAATACAGCTTTTTGAGTAGCACGGTTCGAAAGGGGACGTTTTTTCCAATTAAAAAATAGCCATTTATTTTTTTGAGAATTTTCATGTATTTTTGGCCAAAATTCGATTTTTCAAAATTGAATACCCCGACTCACAAAATTTTGAAAAAAATCGAATATCTCGACTCACAAAAGTAGTACAGCTTTTTGAGTAGCACGGTTCGAAAGAGGACGTTTTTTCCAATTAAAAAATGGCCATTTATTTTTTTGAGAATTTTCATGTATTTTTGGCCAAAATTCGTCTTTTCAAAATTGAATACCTCGACTCACAAAATTTTGAAAAAAATCGAATATCTCGACTCACAAAAGTAGTACAGCTTTTTGAGTAGCACGGTTCGAAAGAGGACGTTTTTTCCAATTAAAAAATGGCCATTTATTTTTTTGAGAATTTTCATCTATTTTTGGCCAAAATTCGATTTTTCAAAATTGAATACCTCGACTCACAAAATTTTGAAAAAAATCGAATATCTCGACTCACAAAAGTAGTACAGCTTTTTGAGTAGCACGGTTCGAAAGAGGACGTTTTATCCAATTAAAAAATGGCCATTTATTTTTTTGAGAATTTTGATGTATTTTTGGCCAAAATTCGATTTTTCAAAACTGAATACCTCGACTCACAAAATTTTGAAAAAAATCGAATATCTCGACTCACAAAAGTAATACAGCTTTTTGAGTAGCACGGTTCGAAAGGGGACGTTTTTTCCAATTAAAAAATGGCCATTTATTTTTTTGAGAATTTTCATGTATTTTTGACCAAAATTCGATTTTTCAAAATTGAATACCTCGACTCACAAAATTTTGAAAAAAATCGAATATCTCGACTCACAAAAGTAGTACAGCTTTTTGAGTAGCACGGTTCGAAAGAGGACGTTTTTTCCAATTAAAAAATGGCCATTTATTTTTTTTGAGAATTTTCATGTATTTTTGGCCAAAATTCGATTTTTCAAAATTTAATACCTCGACTCACAAAATTTTGAAAAAAATCGAATATCTCGACTCACAAAAGTAGTACAGCTTTTTGAGCAGCACGGTTCGAAAGAGGACGTTTTATCCAATTAAAAAATGGCCATTTATTTTTTTGAGAATTTTCATGTATTTTTGGCCAAAATTCGATTTTTCAAAATTGAATACCTCGAGTCACAAAATTTTGAAAAAAATCGAATATCTCGACTCACAAAAGTAGTACAACTTTTTGAGTAGCACGGTTCGAAAGAGGACGTTTTATCCAATTAAAAAATGGCCATTTACTTTTTTGAGAATTTTCATGTATTTTTGGCCAAAATTCGATTTTTCAAAATTGAATACCTCGACTCACAAAATTTTGAAAAAAATCGAATACCTCGACTCACAAAAGTAGTACAGCTTTTTGAGTAGCACGGTTCGAAAGAGGACGTTTTATCCAATTAAAAAATTGCCATTTACTTTTTTGAGAATTTTCATGTATTTTTGGCCAAAATTCGATTTTTCAAAATTGAATACCTCGACTCACAAAATTTTGAAAAAAATCGAATATCTCGACTCACAAAAGTAGTACAGCTTTTTGAGTAGCACGGTTCGAAAGAGGACGTTTTTTCCAATTAAAAAATGGCTATTTATTTTTTTTGAGAATTTTCATGTATTTTTGGCCAAAATTCGATTTTTCAAAATTTAATACCTCGACTCACAAAATTTTGAAAAAAATCGAATATCTCGACTCACAAAAGTAGTACAGCTTTTTGAGCAGCACGGTTCGAAAGAGGACGTTTTATCCAATTAAAAAATGGCCATTTATTTTTTTGAGAATTTTCATGTATTTTTGGCCAAAATTCGATTTTTCAAAATTGAATACCTCGACTCACAAAATTTTGAAAAAAATCGAATATCTCGACTCACAAAAGTAATACAGCTTTTTGAGTAGCACGGTTCGAAAGGGGACGTTTTTTCCAATTAAAAAATAGCCATTTATTTTTTTGAGAATTTTCATGTATTTTTGGCCAAAATTCGATTTTTCAAAATTGAATACCCCGACTCACAAAATTTTGAAAAAAATCGAATATCTCGACTCACAAAAGTAGTACAGCTTTTTGAGTAGCACGGTTCGAAAGAGGACGTTTTTTCCAATTAAAAAATGGCCATTTATTTTTTTGAGAATTTTCATGTATTTTTGGCCAAAATTCGTCTTTTCAAAATTGAATACCTCGACTCACAAAATTTTGAAAAAAATCGAATATCTCGACTCACAAAAGTAGTACAGGTTTTTGAGTAGCACGGTTCGAAAGAGGACGTTTTTCCAATTAAAAAATGGCCATTTATTTTTTTGAGAATTTTCATCTATTTTTGGCCAAAATTCGATTTTTCAAAATTGAATACCTCGACTCACAAAATTTTGAAAAAAATCGAATATCTCGACTCACAAAAGTAATACAGCTTTTTGAGTAGCACGGTTCGAAAGGGGACGTTTTTTCCAATTAAAAAATGGCCATTTATTTTTTTGAGAATTTTCATGTATTTTTGACCAAAATTCGATTTTTCAAAATTGAATACCTCGACTCACAAAATTTTGAAAAAAATCGAATATCTCGACTCACAAAAGTAGTACAGCTTTTTGAGTAGCACGGTTCGAAAGAGGACGTTTTTTCCAATTAAAAAATGGCTATTTATTTTTTTTGAGAATTTTCATGTATTTTTGGCCAAAATTCGATTTTTCAAAATTTAATACCTAGACTCACAAAATTTTGAAAAAAATCGAATATCTCGACTCACAAAAGTAGTACAGCTTTTTGAGCAGCACGGTTCGAAAGAGGACGTTTTATCCAATTAAAAAATGGCCATTTATTTTTTTGAGAATTTTCATGTATTTTTGGCCAAAATTCGATTTTTCAAAATTGAATACCTCGACTCACAAAATTTTGAAAAAAATCGAATATCTCGACTCACAAAAGTAATACAGCTTTTTGAGTAGCACGGTTCGAAAGGGGACGTTTTTTCCAATTAAAAAATAGCCATTTATTTTTTTGAGAATTTTCATGTATTTTTGGCCAAAATTCGATTTTTCAAAATTGAATACCCCGACTCACAAAATTTTGAAAAAAATCGAATATCTCGACTCACAAAAGTAGTACAGCTTTTTGAGTAGCACGGTTCGAAAGAGGACGTTTTTTCCAATTAAAAAATGGCCATTTATTTTTTTGAGAATTTTCATGTATTTTTGGCCAAAATTCGTCTTTTCAAAATTGAATACCTCGACTCACAAAATTTTGAAAAAAATCGAATATCTCGACTCACAAAAGTAGTACAGCTTTTTGAGTAGCACGGTTCGAAAGAGGACGTTTTTTCCAATTAAAAAATGGCCATTTATTTTTTTGAGAATTTTCATCTATTTTTGGCCAAAATTCGATTTTTCAAAATTGAATACCTCGACTCACAAAATTTTGAAAAAAATCGAATATCTCGACTCACAAAAGTAGTACAGCTTTTTGAGTAGCACGGTTCGAAAGAGGACGTTTTATCCAATTAAAAAATGGCCATTTATTTTTTTGAGAATTTTGATGTATTTTTGGCCAAAATTCGATTTTTCAAAACTGAATACCTCGACTCACAAAATTTTGAAAAAAATCGAATATCTCGACTCACAAAAGTAATACAGCTTTTTGAGTAGCACGGTTCGAAAGGGGACGTTTTTTCCAATTAAAAAATGGCCATTTATTTTTTTGAGAATTTTCATGTATTTTTGACCAAAATTCGATTTTTCAAAATTGAATACCTCGACTCACAAAATTTTGAAAAAAACCGAATATCTCGACTCACAAAAGTAGTACAGCTTTTTGAGTAGCACGGTTCGAAAGAGGACGTTTTTTCCAATTAAAAAATGGCCATTTATTTTTTTTGAGAATTTTCATGTATTTTTGGCCAAAATTCGATTTTTCAAAATTTAATACCTCGACTCACAAAATTTTGAAAAAAATCGAATATCTCGACTCACAAAAGTAGTACAGCTTTTTGAGCAGCACGGTTCGAAAGAGGACGTTTTATCCAATTAAAAAATGGCCATTTATTTTTTTGAGAATTTTCATGTATTTTTGGCCAAAATTCGATTTTTCAAAATTGAATACCTCGAGTCACAAAATTTTGAAAAAAATCGAATATCTCGACTCACAAAAGTAGTACAACTTTTTGAGTAGCACGGTTCGAAAGAGGACGTTTTATCCAATTAAAAAATGGCCATTTACTTTTTTGAGAATTTTCATGTATTTTTGGCCAAAATTCGATTTTTCAAAATTGAATACCTCGACTCACAAAATTTTGAAAAAAATCGAATACCTCGACTCACAAAAGTAGTACAGCTTTTTGAGTAGCACGGTTCGAAAGAGGACGTTTTATCCAATTAAAAAATTGCCATTTACTTTTTTGAGAATTTTCATGTATTTTTGGCCAAAATTCGATTTTTCAAAATTGAATACCTCGACTCACAAAATTTTGAAAAAAATCGAATATCTCGACTCACAAAAGTAGTACAGCTTTTTGAGTAGCACGGTTCGAAAGAGGACGTTTTTTCCAATTAAAAAATGGCTATTTATTTTTTTTGAGAATTTTCATGTATTTTTGGCCAAAATTCGATTTTTCAAAATTTAATACCTCGACTCACAAAATTTTGAAAAAAATCGAATATCTCGACTCACAAAAGTAGTACAGCTTTTTGAGCAGCACGGTTCGAAAGAGGACGTTTTATCCAATTAAAAAATGGCCATTTATTTTTTTGAGAATTTTCATGTATTTTTGGCCAAAATTCGATTTTTCAAAATTGAATACCTCGACTCACAAACTTTTGAAAAAAATCGAATATCTCGACTCACAAAAGTAATACAGCTTTTTGAGTAGCACGGTTCGAAAGGGGACGTTTTTTCCAATTAAAAAATAGCCATTTATTTTTTTGAGAATTTTCATGTATTTTTGGCCAAAATTCGATTTTTCAAAATTGAATACCCCGACTCACAAAATTTTGAAAAAAATCGAATATCTCGACTCACAAAAGTAGTACAGCTTTTTGAGTAGCACGGTTCGAAAGAGGACGTTTTTTCCAATTAAAAAATGGCCATTTATTTTTTTGAGAATTTTCATGTATTTTTGGCCAAAATTCGTCTTTTCAAAATTGAATACCTCGACTCACAAAATTTTGAAAAAAATCGAATATCTCGACTCACAAAAGTAGTACAGGTTTTTGAGTAGCACGGTTCGAAAGAGGACGTTTTTTCCAATTAAAAAATGGCCATTTATTTTTTTGAGAATTTTCATCTATTTTTGGCCAAAATTCGATTTTTCAAAATTGAATACCTCGACTCACAAAATTTTGAAAAAAATCGAATATCTCGACTCACAAAAGTAGTACAGCTTTTTGAGTAGCACGGTTCGAAAGAGGACGTTTTATCCAATTAAAAAATGGCCATTTATTTTTTTGAGAATTTTGATGTATTTTTGGCCAAAATTCGATTTTTCAAAACTGAATACCTCGACTCACAAAATTTTGAAAAAAATCGAATATCTCGACTCACAAAAGTAATACAGCTTTTTGAGTAGCACGGTTCGAAAGGGGACGTTTTTTCCAATTAAAAAATGGCCATTTATTTTTTTGAGAATTTTCATGTATTTTTGACCAAAATTCGATTTTTCAAAATTGAATACCTCGACTCACAAAATTTTGAAAAAAATCGAATATCTCGACTCACAAAAGTAGTACAGCTTTTTGAGTAGCACGGTTCGAAAGAGGACGTTTTTTCCAATTAAAAAATGGCCATTTATTTTTTTTGAGAATTTTCATGTATTTTTGGCCAAAATTCGATTTTTCAAAATTTAATACCTCGACTCACAAAATTTTGAAAAAAATCGAATATCTCGACTCACAAAAGTAGTACAGCTTTTTGAGCAGCACGGTTCGAAAGAGCACGTTTTATCCAATTAAAAAATGGCCATTTATTTTTTTGAGAATTTTCATGTATTTTTGGCCAAAATTCGATTTTTCAAAATTGAATACCTCGAGTCACAAAATTTTGAAAAAAATCGAATATCTCGACTCACAAAAGTAATACAGCTTTTTGAGTAGCACGGTTCGAAAGGGGACGTTTTTTCCAATTAAAAAATAGCCATTTATTTTTTTGAGAATTTTCATGTATTTTTGGCCAAAATTCGATTTTTCAAAATTGAATACCCCGACTCACAAAATTTTGAAAAAAATCGAATATCTCGACTCACAAAAGTAGTATAGCTTTTTGAGTAGCACGGTTCGAAAGGGGACGTTTTTTCCAATTAAAAAATGGCCATTTATTTTTTTGAGAATTTTCATGTATTTTTGGCCAAAATTCGACTTTTCAAAATTGAATACCTCGACTCACAAAATTTTGAAAAAAATCGAATATCTCGACTCACAAAAGTAGTACAGCTTTTTGAGTAGCACGGTTCGAAAGAGGACGTTTTTTCCAATTAAAAAATGGCCATTTATTTTTTTGAGAATTTTCATCTATTTTTGGCCAAAATTCGATTTTTCAAAATTGAATACCTCGACTCACAAAATTTTGAAAAAAATCGAATATCTCGACTCACAAAAGTAGTACAGCTTTTTGAGTAGCACGGTTCGAAAGAGGATGTTTTATCCAATTAAAAAATGGCCATTTATTTTTTTGAGAATTTTCATGTATTTTTGGCCAAAATACGATTTTTCAAAATTGAATACCTCGACTCACAAAATTTTGAAAAAAATCGAATATCTCGACTCACAAAAGTAATACAGCTTTTTGAGTAGCACGGTTCGAAAGGGGACGTTTTTTCCAATTAAAAAATGGCCATTTATTTTTTTGAGAATTTTCATGTATTTTTGACCAAAATTCGATTTTTCAAAATTGAATACCTCGACTCACAAAATTTTGAAAAAAATCGAATATCTCGACTCACAAAAGTTGTACAGCTTTTTGAGTAGCACGGTTCGAAAGAGGACGTTTTTTCCAATTAAAAAATGGCCATTTATTTTTTTGAGAATTTTCATGTATTTTTGGCCAAAATTCGATTTTTCAAAATTGAATACCCCGACTCACCAAATTTTGAAAAAAATCGAATATCGCGACTCACAAAAGTAGTACAGCTTTTTGAGTAGCACGGTTCAAAAGAGGACGTTTTTTCCAATTAAAAAAGGGCCATTTATTTTTTTGAGAATTTTCATGTATTTTTGGCCAAAATTCGATTTTTCAAAATTGAATACCCCGAGACTCACAAAATTTTGAAAAAAATCGAATATCTCGACTCAGTAGTACAGCTTTTTGAGTAGCACGGTTCGAAAGAGGACGTTTTTTCCAATTAAAAAATGGCCATTTATTTTTTTTTGAGAATTTTCATGTATTTTTGGCCAAAATTCGATTTTTCAAAATTGAATACCCCGACTCACAAAATTTTGAAAAAAATCGAATATCTCGACTCACAAAAGTAGTACAGCTTTTTGAGTAGCACGGTTCGAAAGAGGACGTTTTTTCCAATTAAAAAATGGCCATTTATTTTTTTGAGAATTTTCATGTATTTTTGGCCAAAATTCGATTTTTCAAAATTTAATACCTCAACTCACAAAATTTTGAAAAAAATCGAATATCGCGACTCACAAAAGTCGTACAGCTTTTTGAGTAACACGGTTCGAAAGAGGACGTTTTTTCCAATTAAAAAATAGCCATTTATTTTTTTGAGAATTTTCATGTATTTTTGGCCAAAATTCGATTTTTCATAATTGAATACCCAGACTCACAAAATTTTGAAAAAAATCGAATATCTCGACTCACAAAAGTAGTACAGCTTTTTGAGTAGCACGGTTCGAAAGAGGACGTTTTATCCAATTAAAAAATTGCCATTTACTTTTTTGAGAATTTTCATGTATTTTTGGCCAAAATTCGATTTTTCAAAATTGAATACCTCGACTCACAAAATTTTGAAAAAAATCGAATATCTCGACTCACAAAAGTAGTACAGCTTTTTGAGTAGCACGGTTCGAAAGAGGACGTTTTTTCCAATTAAAAAATGGCTATTTATTTTTTTTGAGAATTTTCATGTATTTTTGGCCAAAATTCGATTTTTCAAAATTTAATACCTCGACTCACAAAATTTTGAAAAAAATCGAATATCTCGACTCACAAAAGTAGTACAGCTTTTTGAGCAGCACGGTTCGAAAGAGGACGTTTTATCCAATTAAAAAATGGCCATTTATTTTTTTGAGAATTTTCATGTATTTTTGGCCAAAATTCGATTTTTCAAAATTGAATACCTCGACTCACAAAATTTTGAAAAAAATCGAATATCTCGACTCACAAAAGTAATACAGCTTTTTGAGTAGCACGGTTCGAAAGGGGACGTTTTTTCCAATTAAAAAATAGCCATTTATTTTTTTGAGAATTTTCATGTATTTTTGGCCAAAATTCGATTTTTCAAAATTGAATACCCCGACTCACAAAATTTTGAAAAAAATCGAATATCTCGACTCACAAAAGTAGTACAGCTTTTTGAGTAGCACGGTTCGAAAGAGGACGTTTTTTCCAATTAAAAAATGGCCATTTATTTTTTTGAGAATTTTCATGTATTTTTGGCCAAAATTCGTCTTTTCAAAATTGAATACCTCGACTCACAAAATTTTGAAAAAAATCGAATATCTCGACTCACAAAAGTAGTACAGCTTTTTGAGTAGCACGGTTCGAAAGAGGACGTTTTTTCCAATTAAAAAATGGCTATTTATTTTTTTTGAGAATTTTCATGTATTTTTGGCCAAAATTCGATTTTTCAAAATTTAATACCTCGACTCACAAAATTTTGAAAAAAATCGAATATCTCGACTCACAAAAGTAGTACAGCTTTTTGAGCAGCACGGTTCGAAAGAGGACGTTTTATCCAATTAAAAAATGGCCATTTATTTTTTTGAGAATTTTCATGTATTTTTGGCCAAAATTCGATTTTTCAAAATTGAATACCTCGAGTCACAAAATTTTGAAAAAAATCGAATATCTCGACTCACAAAAGTAATACAGCTTTTTGAGTAGCACGGTTCGAAAGGGGACGTTTTTTCCAATTAAAAAATAGCCATTTATTTTTTTGAGAATTTTCATGTATTTTTGGCCAAAATTCGATTTTTCAAAATTTAATACCTCAACTCACAAAATTTTGAAAAAAATCGAATATCGCGACTCACAAAAGTCGTACAGCTTTTTGAGTAACACGGTTCGAAAGAGGACGTTTTTTCCAATTAAAAAATAGCCATTTATTTTTTTGAGAATTTTCATGTATTTTTGGCCAAAATTCGATTTTTCATAATTGAATACCCAGACTCACAAAATTTTGAAAAAAATCGAATATCTCGACTCACAAAAGTAGTACAGCTTTTTGAGTAGCACGTTCCAAAGAGGACGTTTTTTCCAATTAAAAAATGGCCATTTATTTTTTTGAGAATTTTCATGTATTTTTGGCCAAAATTCGATTTTTCAAAATTGAATACCTCAACTCACAAAATTTTGAAAAAAATCGAATATCGCGACTCACAAAAGTAGTACAGCTTTTTGAGTAGCACGGTTCGAAAGAGGACGTTTTTTCAAATTAAAAAATGGCCATTTATTTTTTTGAGAATTTTCATGTATTTTTGGCCAAAATTCGATTTTTCAAAATTGAATACCCCGACTCACAAAATTTTGAAAAAAATCGAATATCTCGACTCATAAAAGTAGTACAACTTTTTGAGTAGCACGGTTCGAAAGAGGACGTTTTTTCCAATTAAAAAATGGCCATTTATTTTTTTGAGAATTTTCATGTATTTTTGGCCAAAATTCGATTTTTCAAAATTGAATACCTCGAATCACAAAATTTTGAAAAAAATCGAATATCTCGACTCACAAAAGTAGTACAGCTTTTTGAGTAGCACGGTTCGAAAGAGGACGTTTTTTCCAATTAAAAAATGGCCATTTATCTTTTTGAGAATTTTCATCTATTTTTGGCCAAAATTCGATTTTTCAAAATTGAATACCTCGACTCACAAAATTTTGAAAAAAATCGAATATCTCGACTCACAAAAGTAGTACAGCTTTTTGAGTAGCACGGTTCGAAAGAGGACGTTTTATCCAATTAAAAAATGGCCATTTACTTTTTTGAGAATTTTCATGTATTTTTGGCCAAAATTCGATTTTTCAAAATTGAATACCTCGACTCACAAAATTTTGAAAAAAATCGAATATCTCGACTCACAAAAGTAGTACAGCTTTTTGAGTAGCACGGTTCGAAAGAGGACGTTTTATCCAATTAAAAAATTGCCATTTACTTTTTTGAGAATTTTCATGTATTTTTGGCCAAAATTCGATTTTTCAAAATTGAATACCTCGACTCACAAAATTTTGAAAAAAATCGAATATCTCGACTCATAAAAGTAGTACAACTTTTTGAGTAGCACGGTTCGAAAGAGGACGTTTTTTCCAATTAAAAAATGGCCATTTATTTTTTTGAGAATTTTCATGTATTTTTGGCCAAAATTCGATTTTTCAAAATTGAATACCTCGACTCACAAAATTTTGAAAAAAATCGAATATCTCGACTCACAAAAGTAATACAGCTTTTTGAGTAGCACGGTTCGAAAGGGGACGTTTTTTCCAATTAAAAAATAGCCATTTATTTTTTTGAGAATTTTCATGTATTTTTGGCCAAAATTCGATTTTTCAAAATTGAATACCCTCACTCACAAAATTTTGAAAAAAATCGAATATCTCGACTCACAAAAGTAGTACAGCTTTTTGAGTAGCACGGTTCGAAAGAGGACGTTTTTTCCAATTAAAAAATGGCCATTTATTTTTTTGAGAATTTTCATGTATTTTTGGCCAAAATTCGTCTTTTCAAAATTGAATACCTCGACTCACAAAATTTTGAAAAAAATCGAATATCTCGACTCACAAAAGTAGTACAGCTTTTTGAGTAGCACGGTTCGAAAGAGGACGTTTTTTCCAATTAAAAAATGGCTATTTATTTTTTTTGAGAATTTTCATGTATTTTTGGCCAAAATTCGATTTTTCAAAATTTAATACCTCGACTCACAAAATTTTGAAAAAAATCGAATATCTCGACTCACAAAAGTAGTACAGCTTTTTGAGCAGCACGGTTCGAAAGAGGACGTTTTATCCAATTAAAAAATGGCCATTTATTTTTTTGAGAATTTTCATGTATTTTTGGCCAAAATTCGATTTTTCAAAATTGAATACCTCGAGTCACAAAATTTTGAAAAAAATCGAATATCTCGACTCACAAAAGTAATACAGCTTTTTGAGTAGCACGGTTCGAAAGGGGACGTTTTTTCCAATTAAAAAATAGCCATTTATTTTTTTGAGAATTTTCATGTATTTTTGGCCAAAATTCGATTTTTCAAAATTTAATACCTCAACTCACAAAATTTTGAAAAAAATCGAATATCGCGACTCACAAAAGTCGTACAGCTTTTTGAGTAACACGGTTCGAAAGAGGACGTTTTTTCCAATTAAAAAATAGCCATTTATTTTTTTGAGAATTTTCATGTATTTTTGGCCAAAATTCGATTTTTCATAATTGAATACCCAGACTCACAAAATTTTGAAAAAAATCGAATATCTCGACTCACAAAAGTAGTACAGCTTTTTGAGTAGCACGTTCCAAAGAGGACGTTTTTTCCAATTAAAAAATGGCCATTTATTTTTTTGAGAATTTTCATGTATTTTTGGCCAAAATTCGATTTTTCAAAATTGAATACCTCAACTCACAAAATTTTGAAAAAAATCGAATATCGCGACTCACAAAAGTAGTACAGCTTTTTGAGTAGCACGGTTCGAAAGAGGACGTTTTTTCAAATTAAAAAATGGCCATTTATTTTTTTGAGAATTTTCATGTATTTTTGGCCAAAATTCGATTTTTCAAAATTGAATACCTCAACTCACAAAATTTTGAAAAAAATCGAATATCGCGACTCACAAAAGTAGTACAGCTTTTTGAGTAGCACGGTTCGAAAGAGGACGTTTTTTCAAATTAAAAAATGGCCATTTATTTTTTTGAGAATTTTCATGTATTTTTGGCCAAAATTCGATTTTTCAAAATTGAATACCCCGACTCACAAAATTTTGAAAAAAATCGAATATCTCGACTCATAAAAGTAGTACAACTTTTTGAGTAGCACGGTTCGAAAGAGGACGTTTTTTCCAATTAAAAAATGGCCATTTATTTTTTTGAGAATTTTCATGTATTTTTGGCCAAAATTCGATTTTTCAAAATTGAATACCTCGAATCACAAAATTTTGAAAAAAATCGAATATCTCGACTCACAAAAGTAGTACAGCTTTTTGAGTAGCACGGTTCGAAAGAGGACGTTTTTTCCAATTAAAAAATGGCCATTTATCTTTTTGAGAATTTTCATCTATTTTTGGCCAAAATTCGATTTTTCAAAATTGAATACCTCGACTCACAAAATTTTGAAAAAAATCGAATATCTCGACTCACAAAAGTAGTACAGCTTTTTGAGTAGCACGGTTCGAAAGAGGACGTTTTATCCAATTAAAAAATGGCCATTTACTTTTTTGAGAATTTTCATGTATTTTTGGCCAAAATTCGATTTTTCAAAATTGAATACCTCGACTCACAAAATTTTGAAAAAAATCGAATATCTCGACTCACAAAAGTAGTACAGCTTTTTGAGTAGCACGGTTCGAAAGAGGACGTTTTATCCAATTAAAAAATTGCCATTTACTTTTTTGAGAATTTTCATGTATTTTTGGCCAAAATTCGATTTTTCAAAATTGAATACCTCGACTCACAAAATTTTGAAAAAAATCGAATATCTCGACTCATAAAAGTAGTACAACTTTTTGAGTAGCACGGTTCGAAAGAGGACGTTTTTTCCAATTAAAAAATGGCCATTTATTTTTTTGAGAATTTTCATGTATTTTTGGCCAAAATTCGATTTTTCAAAATTGAATACCTCGACTCACAAAATTTTGAAAAAAATCGAATATCTCGACTCACAAAAGTAATACAGCTTTTTGAGTAGCACGGTTCGAAAGGGGACGTTTTTTCCAATTAAAAAATAGCCATTTATTTTTTTGAGAATTTTCATGTATTTTTGGCCAAAATTCGATTTTTCAAAATTGAATACCCCGACTCACAAAATTTTGAAAAAAATCGAATATCTCGACTCACAAAAGTAGTACAGCTTTTTGAGTAGCACGGTTCGAAAGAGGACGTTTTTTCCAATTAAAAAATGGCCATTTATTTTTTTGAGAATTTTCATGTATTTTTGGCCAAAATTCGTCTTTTCAAAATTGAATACCTCGACTCACAAAATTTTGAAAAAAATCGAATATCTCGACTCACAAAAGTAGTACAGCTTTTTGAGTAGCACGGTTCGAAAGAGGACGTTTTTTCCAATTAAAAAATGGCTATTTATTTTTTTTGAGAATTTTCATGTATTTTTGGCCAAAATTCGATTTTTCAAAATTTAATACCTCGACTCACAAAATTTTGAAAAAAATCGAATATCTCGACTCACAAAAGTAGTACAGCTTTTTGAGCAGCACGGTTCGAAAGAGGACGTTTTATCCAATTAAAAAATGGCCATTTATTTTTTTGAGAATTTTCATGTATTTTTGGCCAAAATTCGATTTTTCAAAATTGAATACCTCGAGTCACAAAATTTTGAAAAAAATCGAATATCTCGACTCACAAAAGTAATACAGCTTTTTGAGTAGCACGGTTCGAAAGGGGACGTTTTTTCCAATTAAAAAATAGCCATTTATTTTTTTGAGAATTTTCATGTATTTTTGGCCAAAATTCGATTTTTCAAAATTTAATACCTCAACTCACAAAATTTTGAAAAAAATCGAATATCGCGACTCACAAAAGTCGTACAGCTTTTTGAGTAACACGGTTCGAAAGAGGACGTTTTTTCCAATTAAAAAATAGCCATTTATTTTTTTGAGAATTTTCATGTATTTTTGGCCAAAATTCGATTTTTCATAATTGAATACCCAGACTCACAAAATTTTGAAAAAAATCGAATATCTCGACTCACAAAAGTAGTACAGCTTTTTGAGTAGCACGTTCCAAAGAGGACGTTTTTTCCAATTAAAAAATGGCCATTTATTTTTTTGAGAATTTTCATGTATTTTTGGCCAAAATTCGATTTTTCAAAATTGAATACCTCAACTCACAAAATTTTGAAAAAAATCGAATATCGCGACTCACAAAAGTAGTACAGCTTTTTGAGTAGCACGGTTCGAAAGAGGACGTTTTTTCAAATTAAAAAATGGCCATTTATTTTTTTGAGAATTTTCATGTATTTTTGGCCAAAATTCGATTTTTCAAAATTGAATACCCCGACTCACAAAATTTTGAAAAAAATCGAATATCTCGACTCATAAAAGTAGTACAACTTTTTGAGTAGCACGGTTCGAAAGAGGACGTTTTTTCCAATTAAAAAATGGCCATTTATTTTTTTGAGAATTTTCATGTATTTTTGGCCAAAATTCGATTTTTCAAAATTGAATACCTCGAATCACAAAATTTTGAAAAAAATCGAATATCTCGACTCACAAAAGTAGTACAGCTTTTTGAGTAGCACGGTTCGAAAGAGGACGTTTTTTCCAATTAAAAAATGGCCATTTATCTTTTTGAGAATTTTCATCTATTTTTGGCCAAAATTCGATTTTTCAAAATTGAATACCTCGACTCACAAAATTTTGAAAAAAATCGAATATCTCGACTCACAAAAGTAGTACAGCTTTTTGAGTAGCACGGTTCGAAAGAGGACGTTTTATCCAATTAAAAAATGGCCATTTACTTTTTTGAGAATTTTCATGTATTTTTGGCCAAAATTCGATTTTTCAAAATTGAATACCTCGACTCACAAAATTTTGAAAAAAATCGAATATCTCGACTCACAAAAGTAGTACAGCTTTTTGAGTAGCACGGTTCGAAAGAGGACGTTTTATCCAATTAAAAAATTGCCATTTACTTTTTTGAGAATTTTCATGTATTTTTTGGCCAAAATTCGATTTTTCAAAATTGAATACCTCGACTCACAAAATTTTGAAAAAAATCGAATATCTCGACTCACAAAAGTAGTACAGCTTTTTGAGTAGCACGGTTCGAAAGAGGACGTTTTTTCCAATTAAAAAATGGCTATTTATTTTTTTTGAGAATTTTCATGTATTTTTGGCCAAAATTCGATTTTTCAAAATTTAATACCTCGACTCACAAAATTTTGAAAAAAATCGAATATCTCGACTCACAAAAGTAGTACAGCTTTTTGAGCAGCACGGTTCGAAAGAGGACGTTTTATCCAATTAAAAAATGGCCATTTATTTTTTTGAGAATTTTCATGTATTTTTGGCCAAAATTCGATTTTTCAAAATTGAATACCTCGACTCACAAAATTTTGAAAAAAATCGAATATCTCGACTCACAAAAGTAATACAGCTTTTTGAGTAGCACGGTTCGAAAGGGGACGTTTTTTCCAATTAAAAAATAGCCATTTATTTTTTTGAGAATTTTCATGTATTTTTGGCCAAAATTCGATTTTTCAAAATTGAATACCCCGACTCACAAAATTTTGAAAAAAATCGAATATCTCGACTCACAAAAGTAGTACAGCTTTTTGAGTAGCACGGTTCGAAAGAGGACGTTTTTTCCAATTAAAAAAAGGCCATTTATTTTTTTGAGAATTTTCATGTATTTTTGGCCAAAATTCGTCTTTTCAAAATTGAATACCTCGACTCACAAAATTTTGAAAAAAATCGAATATCTCGACTCACAAAAGTAGTACAGCTTTTTGAGTAGCACGGTTCGAAAGAGGACGTTTTTTCCAATTAAAAAATGGCCATTTATTTTTTTGAGAATTTTCATCTATTTTTGGCCAAAATTCGATTTTTCAAAATTGAATACCTCGACTCACAAAATTTTGAAAAAAATCGAATATCTCGACTCACAAAAGTAGTACAGCTTTTTGAGTAGCACGGTTCGAAAGAGGACGTTTTATCCAATTAAAAAATGGCCATTTATTTTTTTGAGAATTTTGATGTATTTTTGGCCAAAATTCGATTTTTCAAAACTGAATACCTCGACTCACAAAATTTTGAAAAAAATCGAATATCTCGACTCACAAAAGTAATACAGCTTTTTGAGTAGCACGGTTCGAAAGGGGACGTTTTTTCCAATTAAAAAATGGCCATTTATTTTTTTGAGAATTTTCATGTATTTTTGACCAAAATTCGATTTTTCAAAATTGAATACCTCGACTCACAAAATTTTGAAAAAAATCGAATATCTCGACTCACAAAAGTAGTACAGCTTTTTGAGTAGCACGGTTCGAAAGAGGACGTTTTTTCCAATTAAAAAATGGCCATTTATTTTTTTTGAGAATTTTCATGTATTTTTGGCCAAAATTCGATTTTTCAAAATTTAATACCTCGACTCACAAAATTTTGAAAAAAATCGAATATCTCGACTCACAAAAGTAGTACAGCTTTTTGAGCAGCACGGTTCGAAAGAGGACGTTTTATCCAATTAAAAAATGGCCATTTATTTTTTTGAGAATTTTCATGTATTTTTGGCCAAAATTCGATTTTTCAAAATTGAATACCTCGAGTCACAAAATTTTGAAAAAAATCGAATATCTCGACTCACAAAAGTAATACAGCTTTTTGAGTAGCACGGTTCGAAAGGGGACGTTTTTTCCAATTAAAAAATAGCCATTTATTTTTTTGAGAATTTTCATGTATTTTTGGCCAAAATTCGATTTTTCAAAATTGAATACCCCGACTCACAAAATTTTGAAAAAAATCGAATATCTCGACTCACAAAAGTAGTACAGCTTTTTGAGTAGCACGGTTCGAAAGGGGACGTTTTTTCCAATTAAAAAATGGCCATTTATTTTTTTGAGAATTTTCATGTATTTTTGGCCAAAATTCGACTTTTCAAAATTGAATACCTCGACTCACAAAATTTTGAAAAAAATCGAATATCTCGACTCACAAAAGTAGTACAGCTTTTTGAGTAGCACGGTTCGAAAGAGGACGTTTTTTCCAATTAAAAAATGGCCATTTATTTTTTTGAGAATTTTCATCTATTTTTGGCCAAAATTCGATTTTTCAAAATTGAATACCTCGACTCACAAAATTTTGAAAAAAATCGAATATCTCGACTCACAAAAGTAGTACAGCTTTTTGAGTAGCACGGTTCGAAAGAGGACGTTTTATCCAATTAAAAAATGGCCATTTATTTTTTTGAGAATTTTCATGTATTTTTGGCCAAAATTTGATTTTTCAAAATTGAATACCTCGACTCACAAAATTTTGAAAAAAATCGAATATCTCGACTCACAAAAGTAATACAGCTTTTTGAGTAGCACGGTTCGAAAGGGGACGTTTTTTCCAATTAAAAAATGGCCATTTATTTTTTTGAGAATTTTCATGTATTTTTGACCAAAATTCGATTTTTCAAAATTGAATACCTCGACTCACAAAATTTTGAAAAAAATCGAATATCTCGACTCACAAAAGTAGTACAGCTTTTTGAGTAGCACGGTTCGAAAGAGGACGTTTTTTCCAATTAAAAAATGGCCATTTATTTTTTTGAGAATTTTCATGTATTTTTGGCCAAAATTCGATTTTTCAAAATTGAATACCCCGACTCACCAAATTTTGAAAAAAATCGAATATCGCGACTCACAAAAGTAGTACAGCTTTTTGAGTAGCACGGTTCAAAAGAGGACGTTTTTTCCAATTAAAAAAGGGCCATTTATTTTTTTGAGAATTTTCATGTATTTTTGGCCAAAATTCGATTTTTCAAAATTGAATACCCCGAGACTCACAAAATTTTGAAAAAAATCGAATATCTCGACTCAGTAGTACAGCTTTTTGAGTAGCACGGTTCGAAAGAGGACGTTTTTTCCAATTAAAAAATGGCCATTTATTTTTTTTTGAGAATTTTCATGTATTTTTGGCCAAAATTCGATTTTTCAAAATTGAATACCCCGACTCACAAAATTTTGAAAAAAATCGAATATCTCGACTCACAAAAGTACAGCTTTTTGAGTAGCACGGTTCGAAAGAGGACGTTTTTTCCAATTAAAAAATGGCCATTTATTTTTTTGAGAATTTTCATGTATTTTTGGCCAAAATTCGATTTTTCAAAATTGAATACCCCGACTCACAAAATTTTGAAAAAAATCGAATATCTCGACTCACAAAAGTACAGCTTTTTGAGTAGCACGGTTCGAAAGAGGACGTTTTTTCCAATTAAAAAATGGCCATTTATTTTTTTGAGAATTTTCATGTATTTTTGGCCAAAATTCGATTTTTCAAAATTTAATACCTCAACTCACAAAATTTTGAAAAAAATCGAATATCGCGACTCACAAAAGTCGTACAGCTTTTTGAGTAACACGGTTCGAAAGAGGACGTTTTTTCCAATTAAAAAATAGCCATTTATTTTTTTGAGAATTTTCATGTATTTTTGGCCAAAATTCGATTTTTCATAATTGAATACCCAGACTCACAAAATTTTGAAAAAAATCGAATATCTCGACTCACAAAAGTAGTACAGCTTTTTGAGTAGCACGTTCCAAAGAGGACGTTTTTTCCAATTAAAAAATGGCCATTTATTTTTTTGAGAATTTTCATGTATTTTTGGCCAAAATTCGATTTTTCAAAATTGAATACCTCAACTCACAAAATTTTGAAAAAAATCGAATATCTCGACTCACAAAAGTAGTACAGCTTTTTGAGTAGCACGGTTCGAAAGAGGACGTTTTTTCAAATTAAAAAATGGCCATTTATTTTTTTGAGAATTTTCATGTATTTTTGGCCAAAATTCGATTTTTCAAAATTGAATACCCCGACTCACAAAATTTTGAAAAAAATCGAATATCTCGACTCATAAAAGTAGTACAGCTTTTTGAGTAGCACGGTTCGAAAGAGGACGTTTTTTCCAATTAAAAAATGGCCATTTATTTTTTTGAGAATTTTCATGTATTTTTGGCCAAAATTCGATTTTTCAAAATTGAATACCTCGAATCACAAAATTTTGAAAAAAATCGAATATCTCGACTCACAAAAGTAGTACAGCTTTTTGAGTAGCACGGTTCGAAAGAGGACGTTTTTTCCAATTAAAAAATGGCCATTTATCTTTTTGAGAATTTTCATCTATTTTTGGCCAAAATTCGATTTTTCAAAATTGAATACCTCGACTCACAAAATTTTGAAAAAAATCGAATATCTCGACTCACAAAAGTAGTACAGCTTTTTGAGTAGCACGGTTCGAAAGAGGACGTTTTATCCAATTAAAAAATGGCCATTTACTTTTTTGAGAATTTTCATGTATTTTTGGCCAAAATTCGATTTTTCAAAATTGAATACCTCGACTCACAAAATTTTGAAAAAAATCGAATATCTCGACTCACAAAAGTAGTACAGCTTTTTGAGTAGCACGGTTCGAAAGAGGACGTTTTATCCAATTAAAAAATTGCCATTTACTTTTTTGAGAATTTTCATGTATTTTTGGCCAAAATTCGATTTTTCAAAATTGAATACCTCGACTCACAAAATTTTGAAAAAAATCGAATATCTCGACTCACAAAAGTAGTACAGCTTTTTGAGTAGCACGGTTCGAAAGAGGACGTTTTTTCCAATTAAAAAATGGCTATTTATTTTTTTTGAGAATTTTCATGTATTTTTGGCCAAAATTCGATTTTTCAAAATTTAATACCTCGACTCACAAAATTTTGAAAAAAATCGAATATCTCGACTCACAAAAGTAGTACAGCTTTTTGAGCAGCACGGTTCGAAAGAGGACGTTTTATCCAATTAAAAAATGGCCATTTATTTTTTTGAGAATTTTCATGTATTTTTGGCCAAAATTCGATTTTTCAAAATTGAATACCTCGACTCACAAAATTTTGAAAAAAATCGAATATCTCGACTCACAAAAGTAATACAGCTTTTTGAGTAGCACGGTTCGAAAGGGGACGTTTTTTCCAATTAAAAAATAGCCATTTATTTTTTTGAGAATTTTCATGTATTTTTGGCCAAAATTCGATTTTTCAAAATTGAATACCCCGACTCACAAAATTTTGAAAAAAATCGAATATCTCGACTCACAAAAGTAGTACAGCTTTTTGAGTAGCACGGTTCGAAAGAGGACGTTTTTTCCAATTAAAAAATGGCCATTTATTTATTTATTTATTTATTAATTACAATACAATTACAAATTATATCCTAATTATATACGAGCGAAGTAACTTGACTATGTGCTCGGTGTAGTGTCACAGACCAGAGTCTCTGGTGGGAATCGAACCCACGACCCTCACGCTAATAGTCTAGCACACTACCCACTAGGCTACCAGGGCACCCAATGGCCATTTATTTTTTTGAGAATTTTCATGTATTTTTGGCCAAAATTCGTCTTTTCAAAATTGAATACCTCGACTCACAAAATTTTGAAAAAATTCGAATATCTCGACTCACAAAAGTAGTACAGCTTTTTGAGTAGCACGGTTCGAAAGAGGACGTTTTTTCCAATTAAAAAATGGCCATTTATTTTTTTGAGAATTTTCATCTATTTTTGGCCAAAATTCGATTTTTCAAAATTGAATACCTCGACTCACAAAATTTTGAAAAAAATCGAATATCTCGACTCACAAAAGTAGTACAGCTTTTTGAGTAGCACGGTTCGAAAGAGGACGTTTTATCCAATTAAAAAATGGCCATTTATTTTTTTGAGAATTTTGATGTATTTTTGGCCAAAATGCGATTTTTCAAAACTGAATACCTCGACTCACAAAATTTTGAAAAAAATCGAATATCTCGACTCACAAAAGTAATACAGCTTTTTGAGTAGCACGGTTCGAAAGGGGATGTTTTTTCCAATTAAAAAATGGCCATTTATTTTTTTGAGAATTTTCATGTATTTTTGACCAAAATTCGATTTTTCAAAATTGAATACCTCGACTCACAAAATTTTGAAAAAAATCGAATATCTCGACTCACAAAAGTAGTACAGCTTTTTGAGTAGCACGGTTCGAAAGAGGACGTTTTTTCCAATTAAAAAATGGCTATTTATTTTTTTTGAGAATTTTCATGTATTTTTGGCCAAAATTCGATTTTTCAAAATTTAATACCTCGACTCACAAAATTTTGAAAAAAATCGAATATCTCGACTCACAAAAGTAGTACAGCTTTTTGAGCAGCACGGTTCGAAAGAGGACGTTTTATCCAATTAAAAAATGGCCATTTATTTTTTTGAGAATTTTCATGTATTTTTGGCCAAAATTCGATTTTTCAAAATTGAATACCTCGAGTCACAAAATTTTGAAAAAAATCGAATATCTCGACTCACAAAAGTAATACAGCTTTTTGAGTAGCACGGTTCGAAAGGGGACGTTTTTTCCAATTAAAAAATAGCCATTTATTTTTTTGAGAATTTTCATGTATTTTTGGCCAAAATTCGATTTTTCAAAATTGAATACCCCGACTCACAAAATTTTGAAAAAAATCGAATATCTCGACTCACAAAAGTAGTACAGCTTTTTGAGTAGCACGGTTCGAAAGGGGACGTTTTTTCCAATTAAAAAATGGCCATTTATTTTTTTGAGAATTTTCATGTATTTTTGGCCAAAATTCGACTTTTCAAAATTGAATACCTCGACTCACAAAATTTTGAAAAAAATCGAATATCTCGACTCACAAAAGTAGTACAGCTTTTTGAGTAGCACGGTTCGAAAGAGGACGTTTTTTCCAATTAAAAAATGGCCATTTATTTTTTTGAGAATTTTCATCTATTTTTGGCCAAAATTCGATTTTTCAAAATTGAATACCTCGACTCACAAAATTTTGAAAAAAATCGAATATCTCGACTCACAAAAGTAGTACAGCTTTTTGAGTAGCACGGTTCGAAAGAGGACGTTTTATCCAATTAAAAAATGGCCATTTATTTTTTTGAGAATTTTCATGTATTTTTGGCCAAAATTTGATTTTTCAAAATTGAATACCTCGACTCACAAAATTTTGAAAAAAATCGAATATCTCGACTCACAAAAGTAATACAGCTTTTTGAGTAGCACGGTTCGAAAGGGGACGTTTTTTCCAATTAAAAAATGGCCATTTATTTTTTTGAGAATTTTCATGTATTTTTGACCAAAATTCGATTTTTCAAAATTGAATACCTCGACTCACAAAATTTTGAAAAAAATCGAATATCTCGACTCACAAAAGTAGTACAGCTTTTTGAGTAGCACGGTTCGAAAGAGGACGTTTTTTCCAATTAAAAAATGGCCATTTATTTTTTTGAGAATTTTCATGTATTTTTGGCCAAAATTCGATTTTTCAAAATTGAATACCCCGACTCACCAAATTTTGAAAAAAATCGAATATCGCGACTCACAAAAGTAGTACAGCTTTTTGAGTAGCACGGTTCAAAAGAGGACGTTTTTTCCAATTAAAAAAGGGCCATTTATTTTTTTGAGAATTTTCATGTATTTTTGGCCAAAATTCGATTTTTCAAAATTGAATACCCCGACTAACAAAATTTTGAAAAAAATCGAATATCTCGACTCAGTAGTACAGCTTTTTGAGTAGCACGGTTCGAAAGAGGACGTTTTTTCCAATTAAAAAATGGCCATTTATTTTTTTGAGAATTTTCATGTATTTTTGGCCAAAATTCGATTTTTCAAAATTGAATTCCTCGACTCACAAAATTTTGAAAAAAATCGAATATCTCGACTCACAAAAGTAGTACAGCTTTTTGAGTAGCACGGTTCGAAAGAGGACGTTTTTTCCAATTAAAAAATGGCCATTTATTTTTTTGAGAATTTTCATGTATTTTTGGCCCAAATTCGATTTTTCAAAATAGAATACCTCGACTCACAAAATTTTGAAAAAAATCGAATATCTCGACTCACAAAAGTAGTACAGCTTTTTGAGTAGCACGGTTCGAAAGAGGACGTTTTTTCCAATTAAAAAATGGCCATTTATTTTTTTGAGAATTTTCATCTATTTTTGGCCAAAATTCGATTTTTCAAAATTGAATACCTCGACTCACAAAATTTTGAAAAAAATCGAATATCTCGACTCACAAAAGTAGTACAGCTTTTTGAGTAGCACGGTTCGAAAGAAGACGTTTTATCCAATTCAAAAATGGCCGTTTATTTTTTTGAGAATTTTCATGTATTTTTGGCCAAAATTCGATTTTTCAAAATTGAATACCTCGACTCACAAAATTTTGAAAAAAATCGAATATCTCGACTCACAAAAGTAGTACAGCTTTTTGAGTAGCACGGTTCGAAAGAGGACGTTTTTTCCAATTAAAAAATGGCCATTTATTTTTTTGAGAATTTTCAGTATTTTTGGCCAAAATTCGATTTTTCAAAATTGAATACCTCGACTCACAAAATTTTGAAAAAAATCGAATATCTCGACTCACAAAAGTAATACAGCTTTTTGAGTAGCACGCTTCGAAAGAGGACGTTTTTTCCAATTCAAAAATGACCGTTTATTTTTTTGAGAATTTTCATGTATTTTTGGCCAAAATTCGATTTTTCAAAATTTAATACCTCGACTCACAAAATTTTGAAAAAAATCGAATATCTCGACTCACAAAAGTAGTACAGCTTTTTGAGTAGCACGGTTCGAAAGAGGACGTTTTTTCCAATTAAAAAATGGCCATTTATTTTTTTGAGAATTTTCAAATTCAAAAAAATCGAATATCTCGACTCACAAAAGTAGTACAGCTTTTTGAGTAGCACGGTTCGAAAGAGGACGTTTTTTTCAATTAAAAAATGGCCATTTATTTTTTTGAGAATTTTCAGAATTTTTGGCCAAAATTCGATTTTTCAAAATTGAATACCTCGACTCACAAAATTTTGAAAAAAATCGAATATCTCGACTCACAAAAGTAATACAGCTTTTTGAGTAGCACGCTTCGAAAGAGGACGTTTTTTCCAATTAAAAAATGGCCATTTATTTTTTTGAGAATTTTCATGTATTTTTGGCCAAAATTCGATTTTTCAAAATTGAATACCTCAACTCACAAAATTTTGAAAAAAATCGAATATCGCGACTCACAAAAGTAGTACAGCTTTTTGAGTAGCACGGTTCGAAAGAGGACGTTTTTTCCAATTAAAAAATGGCCATTTATTTTTTTGAGAATTTTCATGTATTTTTGGCCAAAATTCGATTTTTCAAAATTGAATACCTCAACTCACAAAATTTTGAAAAAAATCGAATATCGCGACTCACAAAAGTAGTACAGCTTTTTGAGTAGCACGGTTCGAAAGAGGACGTTTTTTCCAATTAAAAAATGGCCATTTATTTTTTTTGAGAATTTTCATGTATTTTTGGCCAAAATTCGATTTTTCAAAATTGAATACCCCGACTCACAAAATTTTGAAAAAAATCGAATATCTCGACTCACAAAAGTAGTACAGCTTTTTGAGTAGCACGGTTCGAAAGAGAACGTTTTTTCCAATTAAAAAATGGCCATTTATTTTTTTTGAGAATTTTCATGTATTTTTGGCCAAAATTCGATTTTTCAAAATTTAATACCTCAACTCACAAAATTTTGAAAAAAATCGAATATCGCGACTCACAAAAGTCGTACAGCTTTTTGAGTAACACGGTTCGAAAGAGGACGTTTTTTCCAATTAAAAAATAGCCATTTATTTTTTTGAGAATTTTCATGTATTTTTGGCCAAAATTCGATTTTTCATAATTGAATACCCAGACTCACAAAATTTTGAAAAAAATCGAATATCTCGACTCACAAAAGTAGTACAGCTTTTTGAGTAGCACGTTCCAAAGAGGACGTTTTTTCCAATTAAAAAATGGCCATTTATTTTTTTGAGAATTTTCATGTATTTTTGGCCAAAATTCGATTTTTCAAAATTGAATACCTCAACTCACAAAATTTTGAAAAAAATCGAATATCGCGACTCACAAAAGTAGTACAGCTTTTTGAGTAGCACGGTTCGAAAGAGGACGTTTTTTCCAATTAAAAAATGGCCATTTATTTTTTTGAGAATTTTCATGTATTTTTGGCCAAAATTCGATTTTTCAAAATTGAATACCCCGACTCACAAAATTTTGAAAAAAATCGAATATCTCGACTCACAAAAGTAGTACAGCTTTTTGAATAGCACGGTTCGAAAGAGGATGTTTTTTCCAATTAAAAAATGGCCATTTATTTTTTTGAGAATTTTCATGTATTTTTGGCCAAAATTCGATTTTTCAAAATTGAATACCTCGACTCACAAAATTTTGAAAAAAATCGAATATCTCGACTCACAAAAGTAGTACAGCTTTTTGAGTAGCACGGTTCGAAAGAGGACGTTTTTTCCAATTAAAAAATGGCCATTTATTTTTTTGAGAATTTTCATGTATTTTTGGCCAAAATTCGATTTTTCAAAATTGAATACCTCGACTCACAAAATTTTGAAAAAAATCGAATATCTCGACTCACAAAAGTAGTACAGCTTTTTGAGTAGCACGGTTCGAAAGAGGACGTTTTTTCCAATTAAAAAATGGCCATTTATCTTTTTGAGAATTTTCATCTATTTTTGGCCAAAATTCGATTTTTCAAAATTGAATACCTCGACTCACAAAATTTTGAAAAAAATCGAATATCTCGACTCACAAAAGTAGTACAGCTTTTTGAGTAGCACGGTTCGAAAGAGGACGTTTTATCCAATTAAAAAATGGCCATTTACTTTTTTGAGAATTTTCATGTATTTTTGGCCAAAATTTGATTTTTCAAAATTGAATACCTCGACTCACAAAATTTTGAAAAAAATCGAATATCTCGACTCACAAAAGTAGTACAGCTTTTTGAGTAGCACGGTTCGAAAGAGGACGTTTTTTCCAATTAAAAAATGGCTATTTATTTTTTTTGAGAATTTTCATGTATTTTTGGCCAAAATTCGATTTTTCAAAATTTAATACCTCGACTCACGAAATTTTGAAAAAAATCGAATATCTCGACTCACAAAAGTAATACAGCTTTTTGAGTAGCACGGTTCGAAAGGGGACGTTTTTTCCAATTAAAAAATGGCCATTTATTTTTTGGAGAATTTTCATGTATTTTTGACCAAAATTCGATTTTTCAAAATTGAATACCTCGACTCACAAAATTTTGAAAAAAATCGAATATCTCGACTCACAAAAGTAGTACAGCTTTTTGAGTAGCACGGTTCGAAAGAGGACGTTTTTTCCAATTAAAAAATGGTCATTTATTTTTTTGAGAATTTTCATGTATTTTTGGCCAAAATTCGATTTTTCAAAATTGAATACCCCGACTCACCAAATTTTGAAAAAAATCGAATATCGCGACTCACAAAAGTAGTACAGCTTTTTGAGTAGCACGGTTCAAAAGAGGACGTTTTTTCCAATTAAAAAAGGGCCATTTATTTTTTTGAGAATTTTCATGTATTTTTGGCCAAAATTCGATTTTTCAAAATTGAATACCCCGACTAACAAAATTTTGAAAAAAATCGAATATCTCGACTCACAAAAGTAGTACAGCTTTTTGAGTAGCACGGTTCGAAAGAGGACGTTTTTTCCAATTAAAAAATGGCCATTTATTTTTTTGAGAATTTTCATGTATTTTTGGCCAAAATTCGATTTTTCAAAATTGAATTCCTCGACTCACAAAATTTTGAAAAAAATCGAATATCTCGACTCACAAAAGTAGTACAGCTTTTTGAGTAGCACGGTTCGAAAGAGGACGTTTTTTCCAATTAAAAAATGGCCATTTATTTTTTTGAAAATTTTCATGTATTTTTGGCCCAAATTCGATTTTTCAAAATAGAATAATACCTCGGCTCACAAAATTTTGAAAAAAATCGAATATCTCGACTCACAAAAGTAGTACAGCTTTTTGAGTAGCACGGTTCGAAAGAGGACGTTTTTTCCAATTAAAAAATGGCCATTTATTTTTTTGAGAATTTTCATCTATTTTTGGCCAAAATTCGATTTTTCAAAATTGAATACCTCGACTCACAAAATTTTGAAAAAAATCGAATATCTCGACTCACAAAAGTAGTACAGCTTATTGAGTAGCACGGTTCGAAAGAGGACGTTTTATCCAATTCAAAAATGGCCGTTTATTTTTTTGAGAATTTTCATGTATTTTTGGCCAAAATTCGATTTTTCAAAATTGAATACCTCGACTCACAAAATTTTGAAAAAAATCGAATATCTCGACTCACAAAAGTAGTACAGCTTTTTGAGTAGCACGGTTCGAAAGAGGACGTTTTTTCCAATTAAAAAATGGCCATTTATTTTTTTGAGAATTTTCAAATTCAAAAAAATCGAATATCTCGACTCACAAAAGTAGTACAGCTTTTTGAGTAGCACGGTTCGAAAGAGGACGTTTTTTTCAATTAAAAAATGGCCATTTATTTTTTTGAGAATTTTCAGAATTTTTGGCCAAAATTCGATTTTTCAAAATTGAATACCTCGACTCACAAAATTTTGAAAAAAATCGAATATCTCGACTCACAAAAGTAATACAGCTTTTTGAGTAGCACGCTTCGAAAGAGGACGTTTTTTTCACTTCAAAAATGGCCGTTTATTTTTTTTTCATTTTCACAAAATTTTGAAAAAAAATCGAATATGAATACCTCGACTCACAAAATTTTGAAAAAAAATCGAATATCTCGACTCACAAAAGTAGTACAGCTTTTTGAGTAGCACGGTTCGAAAGAGGACGTTTTTTCCAATTAAAAAATGGCCATTTATTTTTTTGAGAATTTTCGTGTATTTTTGGCCAAAATTAAATTTTTCAAAATTGAATACCTCGACTCACAAAATTTTGAAAAAAATTGAATATCTCGACTCACAAAAGTAGTACAGCTTTTTGAGTAGCACGGTTCGAAAGAGGACGTTTTTTCCAATTAAAAAATGGCCATTTATTTTTTTGAGAATTTTCATGTATTTTTGGCCAAAATTCGATTTTTCAAAATTTAATACCTCAACTCACAAAATTTTGAAAAAAATCGAATATCTCGGCTCACAAAAGTAGTACAGCTTTTTGAGTAGCACGGTTCGAAAGAGGACGTTTTTTCCAATTAAAAAATGACCATTTATTTTTTTGAGAATTTTCATGTATTTTTGGCCCAAATTCGATTTTTCAAAATAGAATACCTCGACTCACAAAATTTTGAAAAAACTCGAATATCTCGACTCACAAAAGTAGTACAGCTTTTTGAGTAGCACGGTTCGAAAGAGGACGTTTTTTCCAATTAAAAAATGGCCATTTATTTTTTTGAGAATTTTCATCTATTTTTGGCCAAAATCCGATTTTTCAAAATTGAATACCTCGACTCACAAAATTTTGAAAAAAATCGAATATCTCGACTCACAAAAGTAGTACAGCTTTTTGAGTAGCACGGTTCGAAAGAGGACGTTTTATCCAATTCAAAAATGGCCGTTTATTTTTTTGAGAATTTTCATGTATTTTTGGCCAAAATTCGATTTTTCAAAATTGAATACCTCGACTCCCAAATTTTGAAAAAAATCGAATATCTCGACTCACAAAAGTAGTACAGCTTTTTGAGTAGCACGGTTCGAAAGAGGACGTTTTTTCCAATTAAAAAATGGCCATTTATTTTTTTGAGAATTTTCAGTATTTTAGGCCAAAATTCGATTTTTCAAAATTGAATACCTCGACTCACAAAATTTTGAAAAAAATCGAATATCTCGACTCACAAAAGTAATACAGCTTTTTGAGTAGCACGCTTCGAAAGAGGACGTTTTTTCCAATTCAAAAATGGCCGTTTATTTTTTTGAGAATTTTCATGTATTTTTGGCCAAAATTCGATTTTTCAAAATTTAATACCTCGACTCACAAAATTTTGAAAAAAATCGAATATCTCGACTCACAAAAGTAGTACAGCTTTTTGAGTAGCACGGTTCGAAAGAGGACGTTTTTTCCAATTAAAAAATGGCCATTTATTTTTTTGAGAATTTTCAAATTCAAAAAAATCGAATATCTCGACTCACAAAAGTAGTACAGCTTTTTGAGTAGCACGGTTCGAAAGAGGACGTTTTTTCCAATTAAAAAATGGCCATTTATTTTTTTGAGAATTTTCATGTATTTTTGGCCAAAATTAAATTTTTCAAAATTGAATACCTCGACTCACAAAATTTTGAAAAAAATCGAATATTTCGACTCACAAAAGTAGTACAGCTTTTTGAGTAGCACGGTTCGAAAGAGGACGTTTTTTCCAATTAAAAAATGGCCATTTATTTTTTTGAGAATTTTCATGTATTTTTGGCCAAAATTCGATTTTTCAAAATTTAATACCTCAACTCACAAAATTTTGAAAAAAATCGAATATCGCGACTCACAAAAGAAGTACAGCTTTTTGAGTAGCACGGTTCGAAAGAGGACGTTTTTTCCAATTAAAAATTAGCCATTTATTTTTTTGAGAATTTTCATGTATTTTTGGCCAAAATTCGATTTTTCAAAATTGAATACCCCGACTCACAAAATTTTGAAAAAAATCGAATATCTCGACTCACAAAAGTAGAACAGCTTTTTGAGTAGCACGGTTCGAAAGAGGACGTTTTTTCCAATTAAAAAATGGGCATTTATTTTTTTGAGAATTTTCATGTATTTTTGGCCAAAATTCGATTTTTCAAAATTGAATACCCCGACTCACAAAATTTTGAAAAAAATCGAATATCTCGACTCACAAAAGTAGTACAGCTTTTTGAGTAGCACGGTTCGAAAGAGGACGTTTTTTCCAATTCAAAAATGGCCGTTTATTTTTTTGAGAATTTTCATGTATTTTTGGCCAAAATTCGATTTTTCAAAATTGAATACCCCGACTCACCAAATTTTGAAAAAAATCGAATATCGCGACTCACAAAAGTAGTACAGCTTTTTGAGTAGCACGGTTCGAAAGAGGACATTTTTTCCAATTAAAAAATGGCCATTTATTTTTTTGAGAATTTTCATCTATTTTTGGCCAAAATTCGATTTTTCAAAATTGAATACCTCGACTCACAAAATTTTGAAAAAAATCGAATATCTCGACTCACAAAAGTAGTACAGCTTTTTGAGTAGCACGGTTCGAAAGAGGACGTTTTATCCAATTAAAAAATGGCCATTTATTTTTTTGAGAATTTTCATGTATTTTTGGCCAAAATTCGATTTTTCAAAATTGAATACCCCGACTCACAAAATTTTGAAAAAAATCGAATATCTCGACTCACAAAAGTAATACAGCTTTTTGAGTAGCACGCTTCGAAAGAGGACGTTTTTTCCAATTCAAAAATGGCCGTTTATTTTTTTGAGAATTTTCATGTATTTTTGGCCAAAATTCGATTTTTCAAAATTTAATACCTCGACTCACAAAATTTTGAAAAAAATCGAATATCTCGACTCACAAAAGTAATACAGCTTTTTGAGTAGCACGGTTCGAAAGAGGACGTTTTTTCCAATTAAAAAATGGCCATTTATTTTTTTGAGAATTTTCATGTATTTTTGACCAAAATTCGATTTTTCAAAATTGAATACCTCGACTCACAAAATTTTGAAAAAAATCGAATATCTCGACTCACAAAAGTAGTACAGCTTTTTGAGTAGCACGGTTCGAAAGAGGACGTTTTTTCCAATTAAAAAATGGCCATTTATTTTTTTTGAGAATTTTCATGTATTTTTGGCCAAAATTCGATTTTTCAAAATTGAATACCCCGACTCACCAAATTTTGAAAAAAATCGAATATCGCGACTCACAAAAGTAGTACAGCTTTTTGAGTAGCACGGTTCAAAAGAGGACGTTTTTTCCAATTAAAAAAGGGCCATTTATTTTTTTGAGAATTTTCATGTATTTTTGGCCAAAATTCGATTTTTCAAAATTGAATACCCCGACTAACACAATTTTGAAAAAAATCGAATATCTCGACTCACAAAAGTAGTACAGCTTTTTGAGTAGCACGGTTCGAAAGAGGACGTTTTTTCCAATTAAAAAATGGCCATTTATTTTTTTGAGAATTTTCATGTATTTTTGGCCAAAATTCGATTTTTCAAAATTGAATTCCTCGACTCACAAAATTTTGAAAAAAATCGAATATCTCGACTCACAAAAGTAGTACAGCTTTTTGAGTAGCACGGTTCGAAAGAGCACGTTTTTTCCAATTAAAAAATGGCCATTTATTTTTTTGAGAATTTTCATGTATTTTTGGCCCAAATTCGATTTTTCAAAATAGAATACCTCGACTCACAAAATTTTGAAAAAAATCGAATATCTCGACTCACAAAAGTAGTACAGCTTTTTGAGTAGCACGGTTCGAAAGAGGACGTTTTTTCCAATTAAAAAATGGCCATTTATTTTTTTGAGAATTTTCATCTATTTTTGGCCAAAATTCGATTTTTCAAAATTGAATACCTCGACTCACAAAATTTTGAAAAAAATCGAATATCTCGACTCACAAAAGTAGTACAGCTTTTTGAGTAGCACGGTTCGAAAGAGGACGTTTTATCCAATTCAAAAATGGCCGTTTATTTTTTTGAGAATTTTCATGTATTTTTGGCCAAAATTCGATTTTTCAAAATTGAATACCTCGACTCACAAAATTTTGAAAAAAATCGAATATCTCGACTTACAAAAGTAGTACAGCTATTTGAGTAGCACGGTTCGAAAGAGGACGTTTTTTCCAATTAAAAAATGGCCATTTATTTTTTTGAGAATTTTCAAATTCAATAAAATCGAATATCTCGACTCACAAAAGTAGTACAGCTTTTTGAGTAGCACGGTTCGAAAGAGGACGTTTTTTTCAATTAAAAAATGGCCATTTATTTTTTTGAGAATTTTCAGAATTTTTGGCCAAAATTCGATTTTTCAAAATTGAATACCTCGACTCACAAAATTTTGAAAAAAATCGAATATCTCGACTCACAAAAGTAATACAGCTTTTTGAGTAGCACGCTTCGAAAGAGGACGTTTTTTCCACTTCAAAAATGGCCGTTTATTTTTTTTCATTTTCACAAAATTTTGAAAAAAATCGAATATGAATACCTCGACTCACAAAATTTTGAAAAAAAATCGAATATCTCGACTCACAAAAGTAGTACAGCTTTTTGAGTAGCACGGTTCGAAAGAGGACGTTTTTTCCAATTAAAAAATGGCCATTTATTTTTTTGAGAATTTTCATGTATTTTTGGCCAAAATTAAATTTTTCAAAATTGAATACCTCGACTCACAAAATTTTGAAAAAAATCGAATATCTCGACTCACAAAAGTAGTACAGCTTTTTGAGTAGCACGGTTCGAAAGAGGACGTTTTTTCCAATTAAAAAATGGCCATTTATTTTTTTGAGAATTTTCATGTATTTTTGGCCAAAATTCGATTTTTCAAAATTTAATACCTCAACTCACAAAATTTTGAAAAAAATCGAATATCGCGACTCACAAAAGTAGTACAGCTTTTTGAGTAGCACGGTTCGAAAGAGGACGTTTTTTCCAATTAAAAAATAGCCATTTATTTTTTTGAGAATTTTCATGTATTTTTGGCCAAAATTCGATTTTTCAAAATTGAATACCCCGACTCACAAAATTTTGAAAAAAATCGAATATCTCGACTCACAAAAGTAGAACAGCTTTTTGAGTAGCACGGTTCGAAAGAGGACGTTTTTTCCAATTAAAAAATGGGCATTTATTTTTTTGAGAATTTTCATGTATTTTTGGCCAAAATTCGATTTTTCAAAATTGAATACCCCGACTCACAAAATTTTGAAAAAAATCGAATATCTCGACTCACAAAAGTAGTACAGCTTTTTGAGTAGCACGGTTCGAAAGAGGACGTTTTTTCCAATTCAAAAATGGCCGTTTATTTTTTTGAGAATTTTCATGTATTTTTGGCCAAAATTCGATTTTTCAAAATTGAATACCCCGACTCACCAAATTTTGAAAAAAATCGAATATCGCGACTCACAAAAGTAGTACAGCTTTTTGAGTAGCACCGTTCGAAAGAGGACGTTTTTTCCAATTAAAAAATGGCCATTTATTTTTTTGAGAATTTTCATCTATTTTTGGCCAAAATTCGATTTTTCAAAATTGAATACCTCGACTCACAAAATTTTGAAAAAAATCGAATATCTCGACTCACAAAAGTAGTACAGCTTTTTGAGTAGCACGGTTCGAAAGAGGACGTTTTATCCAATTAAAAAATGGCCATTTATTTTTTTGAGAATTTTCATGTATTTTTGGCCAAAATTCGAATTTTCAAAATTGAATACCCCGACTCACAAAATTTTGAAAAAAATCGAATATCTCGACTCACAAAAGTAGTACAGCTTTTTGAGTAGCACGGTTCGAAAGAGGACGTTTTTTCCAATTAAAAAATAGCCATTTATTTTTTTGAGAATTATCATGTATTTCTGGCCAAAATTCGATTTTTCAAAATTGAATACCCCGACTCACAAAATTTTGAAAAAAATCGAATATCTCGACTCACAAAAGTAGTACAGCTTTTTGAGTAGCACGGTTCGAAAGAGGACGTTTTTTGCAATTAAAAAATGGCCATTTATTTTTTTGAGAATTTTCATGTATTTTTGGCCAAAATTCGATTTTTCCAAATTGAATACCTCGACTCACAAAATTTTGAAAAAAATCGAATATCTCGACTCACAAAAGTAATACAGCTTTTTGAGTAGCACGCTTCGAAAGAGGACGTTTTTTCCAACTCAAAAATGGCCGTTTATTTTTTTGAGAATTTTCATGTATTTTTGGCCAAAATTCGATTTTTCAAAATTTAATACCTCGACTCACAAAATTTTGAAAAAAATCGAATATCTCGACTCACAAAAGTAGTACAGCTTTTTGAGTAGCACGGTTCGAAAGAGGACGTTTTTTCCAATTAAAAAATGGCCATTTATTTTTTTGAGAATTTTCAAATTCAAAAAAATCGAATATCTCGACTCACAAAAGTAGTACAGCTTTTTGAGTAGCACGGTTCGAAAGAGGACGTTTTTTGCAATTAAAAAATGGCCATTTATTTTTTTGAGAATTTTCATGTATTTTTGGCCAAAATTCGATTTTTCAAAATTGAATACCTCGACTCACAAAATTTTGAAAAAAATCGAATATCTCGACTCACAAAAGTAATACAGCTTTTTGAGTAGCACGCTTCGAAAGAGGACGTTTTTTCCAATTCAAAAATGGCCGTTTATTTTTTTGAGAATTTTCATGTATTTTTGGCCAAAATTCGATTTTTCAAAATTTAATACCTCGACTCACAAAATTTTGAAAAAAATCGAATATCTCGACTCACAAAAGTAATACAGCTTTTTGAGTAGCACGTTCCGAAAGCGGACGTTTTTTCCAATTAAAAAATGGCCATTTATTTTTTTGAGAATTTTCATGTATTTTTGACCAAAATTCGATTTTTCAAAATTGAATACCTCGACTCACAAAATTTTGAAAAAAATCGAATATCTCGACTCACAAAAGTAGTATAGCTTTTTGAGTAGCACGGTTCGAAAGAGGACGTTTTTTCCAATTAAAAAATGGCCATTTATTTTTTTTGAGAATTTTCATGTATTTTTGGCCAAAATTCGATTTTTCAAAATTGAATACCCCGACTCACCAAATTTTGAAAAAAATCGAATATCGCGACTCACAAAAGTAGTACAGCTTTTTGAGTAGCACGGTTCAAAAGAGGACGTTTTTTCCAATTAAAAAAGGGCCATTTATTTTTTTGAGAATTTTCATGTATTTTTGGCCAAAATTCGATTTTTCAAAATTGAATACCCCGACTAACACAATTTTGAAAAAAATCGAATATCTCGACTCACAAAAGTAGTACAGCTTTTTGAGTAGCACGGTTCGAAAGAGGACGTTTTTTCCAATTAAAAAATGGCCATTTATTTTTTTGAGAATTTTCATGTATTTTTGGCCAAAATTCGATTTTTCAAAATTGAATTCCTCGACTCACAAAATTTTGAAAAAAATCGAATATCTCGACTCACAAAAGTAGTACAGCTTTTTGAGTAGCACGGTTCGAAAGAGGACGTTTTTTCCAATTAAAAAATGGCCATTTATTTTTTTGAGAATTTTCAAATTCAAAAAAATCGAATATCTCGACTCACAAAAGTAGTACAGCTTTTTGAGTAGCACGGTTCGAAAGAGGACGTTTTTTGCAATTAAAAAATGGCCATTTATTTTTTTGAGAATTTTCATGTATTTTTGGCCAAAATTCGATTTTTCAAAATTGAATACCTCGACTCACAAAATTTTGAAAAAAATCGAATATCTCGACTCACAAAAGTAATACAGCTTTTTGAGTAGCACGCTTCGAAAGAGGACGTTTTTTCCAATTCAAAAATGGCCGTTTATTTTTTTGAGAATTTTCATGTATTTTTGGCCAAAATTCGATTTTTCAAAATTTAATACCTCGACTCACAAAATTTTGAAAAAAATCGAATATCTCGACTCACAAAAGTAATACAGCTTTTTGAGTAGCACGGTTCGAAAGAGGACGTTTTATCCAATTAAAAAATGGCCATTTATTTTTTTGAGAATTTTCATGTATTTTTGGCCAAAATTCGATTTTTCAAAATTGAATACCTCGACTCACAAAATTTTGAAAAATATCGAATATCTCGACTCACAAAAGTAATACAGCTTTTTGAGTAGCACGTTCCGAAAGGGGACGTTTTTTCCAATTAAAAAATGGCCATTTATTTTTTTGAGAATTTTCATGTATTTTTGACCAAAATTCGATTTTTCAAAATTGAATACCTCGACTCACAAAATTTTGAAAAAAATCGAATATCTCGACTCACAAAAGTAGTACAGCTTTTTGAGTAGCACGGTTCGAAAGAGGACGTTTTTTCCAATTAAAAAATGGCCATTTATTTTTTTTGAGAATTTTCATGTATTTTTGGCCAAAATTCGATTTTTCAAAATTGAATACCCCGACTCACCAAATTTTGAAAAAAATCGAATATCGCGACTCACAAAAGTAGTACAGCTTTTTGAGTAGCACGGTTCAAAAGAGGACGTTTTTTCCAATTAAAAAAGGGCCATTTATTTTTTTGAGAATTTTCATGTATTTTTGGCCAAAATTCGATTTTTCAAAATTGAATACCCCGACTAACACAATTTTGAAAAAAATCGAATATCTCGACTCACAAAAGTAGTACAGCTTTTTGAGTAGCACGGTTCGAAAGAGGACGTTTTTTCCAATTAAAAAATGGCCATTTATTTTTTTGAGAATTTTCATGTATTTTTGGCCAAAATTCGATTTTTCAAAATTGAATTCCTCGACTCACAAAATTTTGAAAAAAATCGAATATCTCGACTCACAAAAGTAGTACAGCTTTTTGAGTAGCACGGTTCGAAAGAGGACGTTTTTTCCAATTAAAAAATGGCCATTTATTTTTTTGAGAATTTTCATGTATTTTTGGCCCAAATTCGATTTTTCAAAATAGAATACCTCGACTCACAAAATTTTGAAAAAAATCGAATATCTCGACTCACAAAAGTAATACAGCTTTTTGAGTAGCACGTTCCGAAAGCGGACGTTTTTTCCAATTAAAAAATGGCCATTTATTTTTTTGAGAATTTTCATGTATTTTTGACCAAAATTCGATTTTTCAAAATTGAATACCTCGACTCACAAAATTTTGAAAAAAATCGAATATCTCGACTCACAAAAGTAGTATAGCTTTTTGAGTAGCACGGTTCGAAAGAGGACGTTTTTTCCAATTAAAAAATGGCCATTTATTTTTTTTGAGAATTTTCATGTATTTTTGGCCAAAATTCGATTTTTCAAAATTGAATACCCCGACTCACCAAATTTTGAAAAAAATCGAATATCGCGACTCACAAAAGTAGTACAGCTTTTTGAGTAGCACGGTTCAAAAGAGGACGTTTTTTCCAATTAAAAAAGGGCCATTTATTTTTTTGAGAATTTTCATGTATTTTTGGCCAAAATTCGATTTTTCAAAATTGAATACCCCGACTAACACAATTTTGAAAAAAATCGAATATCTCGACTCACAAAAGTAGTACAGCTTTTTGAGTAGCACGGTTCGAAAGAGGACGTTTTTTCCAATTAAAAAATGGCCATTTATTTTTTTGAGAATTTTCATGTATTTTTGGCCAAAATTCGATTTTTCAAAATTGAATTCCTCGACTCACAAAATTTTGAAAAAAATCGAATATCTCGACTCACAAAAGTAGTACAGCTTTTTGAGTAGCACGGTTCGAAAGAGGACGTTTTTTCCAATTAAAAAATGGCCATTTATTTTTTTGAGAATTTTCAAATTCAAAAAAATCGAATATCTCGACTCACAAAAGTAGTACAGCTTTTTGAGTAGCACGGTTCGAAAGAGGACGTTTTTTGCAATTAAAAAATGGCCATTTATTTTTTTGAGAATTTTCATGTATTTTTGGCCAAAATTCGATTTTTCAAAATTGAATACCTCGACTCACAAAATTTTGAAAAAAATCGAATATCTCGACTCACAAAAGTAATACAGCTTTTTGAGTAGCACGCTTCGAAAGAGGACGTTTTTTCCAATTCAAAAATGGCCGTTTATTTTTTTGAGAATTTTCATGTATTTTTGGCCAAAATTCGATTTTTCAAAATTTAATACCTCGACTCACAAAATTTTGAAAAAAATCGAATATCTCGACTCACAAAAGTAATACAGCTTTTTGAGTAGCACGGTTCGAAAGAGGACGTTTTATCCAATTAAAAAATGGCCATTTATTTTTTTGAGAATTTTCATGTATTTTTGGCCAAAATTCGATTTTTCAAAATTGAATACCTCGACTCACAAAATTTTGAAAAATATCGAATATCTCGACTCACAAAAGTAATACAGCTTTTTGAGTAGCACGTTCCGAAAGGGGACGTTTTTTCCAATTAAAAAATGGCCATTTATTTTTTTGAGAATTTTCATGTATTTTTGACCAAAATTCGATTTTTCAAAATTGAATACCTCGACTCACAAAATTTTGAAAAAAATCGAATATCTCGACTCACAAAAGTAGTACAGCTTTTTGAGTAGCACGGTTCGAAAGAGGACGTTTTTTCCAATTAAAAAATGGCCATTTATTTTTTTTGAGAATTTTCATGTATTTTTGGCCAAAATTCGATTTTTCAAAATTGAATACCCCGACTCACCAAATTTTGAAAAAAATCGAATATCGCGACTCACAAAAGTAGTACAGCTTTTTGAGTAGCACGGTTCAAAAGAGGACGTTTTTTCCAATTAAAAAAGGGCCATTTATTTTTTTGAGAATTTTCATGTATTTTTGGCCAAAATTCGATTTTTCAAAATTGAATACCCCGACTAACACAATTTTGAAAAAAATCGAATATCTCGACTCACAAAAGTAGTACAGCTTTTTGAGTAGCACGGTTCGAAAGAGGACGTTTTTTCCAATTAAAAAATGGCCATTTATTTTTTTGAGAATTTTCATGTATTTTTGGCCAAAATTCGATTTTTCAAAATTGAATTCCTCGACTCACAAAATTTTGAAAAAAATCGAATATCTCGACTCACAAAAGTAGTACAGCTTTTTGAGTAGCACGGTTCGAAAGAGGACGTTTTTTCCAATTAAAAAATGGCCATTTATTTTTTTGAGAATTTTCATGTATTTTTGGCCCAAATTCGATTTTTCAAAATAGAATACCTCGACTCACAAAATTTTGAAAAAAATCGAATATCTCGACTCACAAAAGTAGTACAGCTTTTTGAGTAGCACGGTTCGAAAGAGGACGTTTTTTCCAATTAAAAAATGGCCATTTATTTTTTTGAGAATTTTCATCTATTTTTGGCCAAAATTCGATTTTTCAAAATTGAATACCTCGACTCACAAAATTTTGAAAAAAATCGAATATCTCGACTCACAAAAGTAGTACAGCTTTTTGAGTAGCACGGTTCGAAAGAGGACGTTTTATCCAATTCAAAAATGGCCGTTTATTTTTTTGAGAATTTTCATGTATTTTTGGCCAAAATTCGATTTTTCAAAATTGAATACCTCGAATCACAAAATTTTGAAAAAAATCGAATATCTCGACTCACAAAAGTAGTACAGCTTTTTGAGTAGCACGGTTCGAAAGAGGACGTTTTTTCCAATTAAAAAATGGCCATTTATTTTTTTGAGAATTTTCAAATTCAAAAAAATCGAATATCTCGACTCACAAAAGTAGTACAGCTTTTTGAGTAGCACGGTTCGAAAGAGGACGTTTTTTTCAATTAAAAAATGGCCATTTATTTTTTTGAGAATTTTCAGAATTTTTGGCCAAAATTCGATTTTTCAAAATTGAATACCTCGACTCACAAAATTTTGAAAAAAATCGAATATCTCGACTCACAAAAGTAATACAGCTTTTTGAGTAGCACGCTTCGAAAGAGGACGTTTTTTCCACTTCAAAAATGGCCGTTTATTTTTTTTTCATTTTCACAAAATTTTGAAAAAAATCGAATATGAATACCTCGACTCACAAAATTTTGAAAAAAAAATCGAATATCTCGACTCACAAAAGTAGTACAGCTTTTTGAGTAGCACGGTTCGAAAGAGGACGTTTTTTCCAATTAAAAAATGGCCATTTATTTTTTTGAGAATTTTCATGTATTTTTGGCCAAAATTCGATTTTTCAAAATTGAATACCCCGACTCACCAAATTTTGAAAAAAATCGAATATCGCGACTCACAAAAGTAGTACAGCTTTTTGAGTAGCACGGTTCGAAAGAGGACGTTTTTTCCAATTAAAAAATGGCCATTTATTTTTTTGAGAATTTTCATGTATTTTTGGCCAAAATTCGATTTTTCAAAATTTAATACCTCAACTCACAAAATTTTGAAAAAAATCGAATATCGCGACTCACAAAAGTAGTACAGCTTTTTGAGTAGCACGGTTCGAAAGAGGACGTTTTTTCCAATTAAAAAATAGCCATTTATTTTTTTGAGAATTTTCATGTATTTTTGGCCAAAATTCGATTTTTCAAAATTGAATACCCCGACTCACAAAATTTTGAAAAAAATCGAATATCTCGACTCACAAAAGTAGAACAGCTTTTTGAGTAGCACGGTTCGAAAGAGGACGTTTTTTCCAATTAAAAAATGGGCATTTATTTTTTTGAGAATTTTCATGTATTTTTGGCCATAATTCGATTTTTCAAAATTGAATACCCCGACTCACAAAATTTTGAAAAAAATCGAATATCTCGACTCACAAAAGTAGTACAGCTTTTTGAGTAGCACGGTTCGAAAGAGGACGTTTTTTCCAATTCAAAAATGGCCGTTTATTTTTTTGAGAATTTTCATGTATTTTTGGCCAAAATTCGATTTTTCAAAATTGAATACCCCGACTCACCAAATTTTGAAAAAAATCGAATATCGCGACTCACAAAAGTAGTACAGCTTTTTGAGTAGCACGGTTCGAAAGAGGACGTTTTTTCCAATTAAAAAATGGCCATTTATTTTTTTGAGAATTTTCATCTATTTTTGGCCAAAATTCGATTTTTCAAAATTGAATACCTCGACTCACAAAATTTTGAAAAAAATCGAATATCTCGACTCACAAAAGTAGTACAGCTTTTTGAGTAGCACGGTTCGAAAGAGGACGTTTTATCCAATTCAAAAATGGCCGTTTATTTTTTTGAGAATTTTCATGTATTTTTGGCCAAAATTCGATTTTTCAAAATTGAATACCTCGAATCACAAAATTTTGAAAAAAATCGAATATCTCGACTCACAAAAGTAGTACAGCTTTTTGAGTAGCACGGTTCGAAAGAGGACGTTTTTTCCAATTAAAAAATGGCCATTTATTTTTTTGAGAATTTTCAAATTCAAAAAAATCGAATATCTCGACTCACAAAAGTAGTACAGCTTTTTGAGTAGCACGGTTCGAAAGAGGACGTTTTTTTCAATTAAAAAATGGCCATTTATTTTTTTGAGAATTTTCAGAATTTTTGGCCAAAATTCGATTTTTCAAAATTGAATACCTCGACTCACAAAATTTTGAAAAAAATCGAATATCTCGACTCACAAAAGTAATACAGCTTTTTGAGTAGCACGCTTCGAAAGAGGACGTTTTTTCCACTTCAAAAATGGCCGTTTATTTTTTTTTCATTTTCACAAAATTTTGAAAAAAATCGAATATGAATACCTCGACTCACAAAATTTTGAAAAAAAAATCGAATATCTCGACTCACAAAAGTAGTACAGCTTTTTGAGTAGCACGGTTCGAAAGAGGACGTTTTTTCCAATTAAAAAATGGCCATTTATTTTTTTGAGAATTTTCATGTATTTTTGGCCAAAATTCGATTTTTCAAAATTGAATACCCCGACTCACCAAATTTTGAAAAAAATCGAATATCGCGACTCACAAAAGTAGTACAGCTTTTTGAGTAGCACGGTTCGAAAGAGGACGTTTTTTCCAATTAAAAAATGGCCATTTATTTTTTTGAGAATTTTCATGTATTTTTGGCCAAAATTCGATTTTTCAAAATTTAATACCTCAACTCACAAAATTTTGAAAAAAATCGAATATCGCGACTCACAAAAGTAGTACAGCTTTTTGAGTAGCACGGTTCGAAAGAGGACGTTTTTTCCAATTAAAAAATAGCCATTTATTTTTTTGAGAATTTTCATGTATTTTTGGCCAAAATTCGATTTTTCAAAATTGAATACCCCGACTCACAAAATTTTGAAAAAAATCGAATATCTCGACTCACAAAAGTAGAACAGCTTTTTGAGTAGCACGGTTCGAAAGAGGACGTTTTTTCCAATTAAAAAATGGGCATTTATTTTTTTGAGAATTTTCATGTATTTTTGGCCAAAATTCGATTTTTCAAAATTGAATACCCCGACTCACAAAATTTTGAAAAAAATCGAATATCTCGACTCACAAAAGTAGTACAGCTTTTTGAGTAGCACGGTTCGAAAGAGGACGTTTTTTCCAATTCAAAAATGGCTGTTTATTTTTTTGAGAATTTTCATGTATTTTTGGCCAAAATTCGATTTTTCAAAATTGAATACCCCGACTCACCAAATTTTGAAAAAAATCGAATATCGCGACTCACAAAAGTAGTACAGCTTTTTGAGTAGCACGGTTCGAAAGAGGACGTTTTTTCCAATTAAAAAATGGCCATTTATTTTTTTGAGAATTTTCATCTATTTTTGGCCAAAATTCGATTTTTCAAAATTGAATACCTCGACTCACAAAATTTTGAAAAAAATCGAATATCTCGACTCACAAAAGTAGTACAGCTTTTTGAGTAGCACGGTTCGAAAGAGGACGTTTTTTGCAATTAAAAAATGGCCATTTATTTTTTTGAGAATTTTCATGTATTTTTGGCCAAAATTCGATTTTTCAAAATTGAATACCCCGACTCACAAAATTTTGAAAAAAATCGAATATCTCGACTCACAAAAGTAGTACAGCTTTTTGAGTAGCACAGTTCGAAAGAGGACGTTTTTTCCAATTAAAAAATGGCCATTTATTTTTTTGAGAATTTTCATGTATTTTTGGCCAAAATTCGATTTTTCCAAATTGAATACCTCGACTCACAAAATTTTGAAAAAAATCGAATATCTCGACTCACAAAAGTAATACAGCTTTTTGAGTAGCACGGTTCGAAAGAGGACGTTTTTTCCAATTAAAAAATAGCCATTTATTTTTTTGAGAATTTTCATGTATTTTTGGCCAAAATTCGATTTTTCAAAATTTAATACCTCGACTCACAAAATTTTGAAAAAAATCGAATATCTCGACTCACAAAAGTAGTACAGCTTTTTGAGTAGCACGGTTCGAAAGAGGACGTTTTTTCCAATTAAAAAATGGGCATTTATTTTTTTGAGAATTTTCATGTATTTTTGGCCAAAATTCGATTTTTCAAAATTGAATACCCCGACTCACAAAATTTTGAAAAAAATCGAATATCTCGACTCACAAAAGTAGTACAGCTTTTTGAGTAGCACGGTTCGAAAGAGGACGTTTTTTCCAATTCAAAAATGGCCGTTTATTTTTTTGAGAATTTTCATGTATTTTTGGCCAAAATTCGATTTTTCAAAATTGGATACCCCGACTCACCAAATTTTGAAAAAAATCGAATATCGCGACTCACAAAAGTAGTACAGCTTTTTGAGTAGCACGGTTCGAAAGAGGACGTTTTTTCCAATTAAAAAATGGCCATTTATTTTTTTGAGAATTTTCATGTATTTTTGGCCCAAATTCGATTTTTCAAAATAGAATACCTCGACTCACAAAATTTTGAAAAAAATCGAATATCTCGACTCACAAAAGTAGTACAGCTTTTTGAGTAGCACGGTTCGAAAGAGGACGTTTTTTTCCAATTAAAAAATGGCCATTTATTTTTTTGAGAATTTTCATCTATTTTTGGCCAAAATTCGATTTTTCAAAATTGAATACCCCGACTCACAAAATTTTGAAAAAAATCGAATATCTCGACTCACAAAAGTAGTACAGCTTTTTGAGTAGCACAGTTCGAAAGAGGACGTTTTTTCCAATTAAAAAATGGCCATTTATTTTTTTGAGAATTTTCATGTATTTTTGGCCAAAATTCGATTTTTCCAAATTGAATACCTCGACTCACAAAATTTTGAAAAAAATCGAATATCTCGACTCACAAAAGTAATACAGCTTTTTGAGTAGCACGCTTCGAAAGAGGACGTTTTTTCCAATTCAAAAATGGCCGTTTATTTTTTTGAGAATTTTCATGTATTTTTGGCCAAAATTCGATTTTTCAAAATTTAATACCTCGACTCACAAAATTTTGAAAAAAATCGAATATCTCGACTCACAAAAGTAGTACAGCTTTTTGAGTAGCACGGTTCGAAAGAGGACGTTTTTTCCAATTAAAAAATGGCCATTTATTTTTTTGAGAATTTTCAAATTCAAAAAAATCGAATATCTCGACTCACAAAAGTAGTACAGCTTTTTGAGTAGCACGGTTCGAAAGAGGACGTTTTTTCCAATTAAAAAATGGCCATTTATTTTTTTGAGAATTTTCAAATTCAAAAAAATCGAATATCTCGACTCACAAAAGTAGTACAGCTTTTTGAGTAGCACGGTTCGAAAGAGGACGTTTTTTTCAATTAAAAAATGGCCATTTATTTTTTTGAGAATTTTCAGTATTTTGGGCCAAAATTCGATTTTTCAAAATTGAATACCTCGACTCACAAAATTTTGAAAAAAATCGAATATCTCGACTCACAAAAGTAATACAGCTTTTTGAGTAGCACGCTTCGAAAGAGGACGTTTTTTCCAATTCAAAAATGGCCGTTTATTTTTTTTTTCATTTTCACAAAATTTTTAAAAAAATCGAATATGAATACCTCGACTCACAAAATTTTGAAAAAAAATCGAATATCTCGACTCACAAAAGTAGTACAGCTTTTTGAGTAGCACGGTTCGAAAGAGGACGTTTTTTCCAATTAAAAAATGGCCATTTATTTTTTTGAGAATTTTCATGTATTTTTGGCCAAAATTAAATTTTTCAAAATTGAATACCTCGACTCACAAAATTTTGAAAAAAATCGAATATCTCGACTCACAAAATTAGTACAGCTTTTTGAGTAGCACGGTTCGAAAGAGGACGTTTTTTCCAATTAAAAAATGGCCATTTATTTTTTTGAGAATTTTCATGTATTTTTGGCCAAAATTCGATTTTTCAAAATTTAATACCTCAACTCACAAAATTTTGAAAAAAATCGAATATCGCGACTCACAAAAGTAGTACAGCTTTTTGAGTAGCGCGGTTCGAAAGAGGACGTTTTTTCCAATTAAAAAATAGGCATTTATTTTTTTGAGAATTTTCATGTATTTTTGGCCAAAATTCGATTTTTCAAAATTGAATACCCCGACTCACAAAATTTTGAAAAAAATCGAATATCTCGACTCACAAAAGTAGTAAAGCTTTTTGAGTAGCACGGTTCGAAAGAGGACGTTTTTTCCAATTCAAAAATGGCCGTTTATTTTTTTGAGAATTTTCATGTATTTTCGGCCAAAATTCGATTTTTCAAAATTTAATACCTCGACTCACAAAATTTTGAAAAAAATCGAATATCTCGACTCACAATAGTAGTACAGCTTTTTGAGTAGCACGGTTCGAAAGAGGACGCTTTTTCCAATTAAAAAATGGCCATTTATTTTTTTGAGAATTTTCATGTATTTTTGGCCAAAATTCGATTTTTAAAAATTGAATACCCCGACTCACCAAATTTTGAAAAAAATTGAATATCGCGACTCACAAATGTAGTACAGCTTTTGAGTAGCACGGCTCGAAAGAGGACGTTTTTTCCAATTAAAAAATGGCCATTTATTTTTTTGAGAATTTTCATGTATTTTTGGCCAAAATTAAATTTTTCAAAATTGAATACCCCGACTCACAAAATTTTGAAAAAAAATCGAATATCTCGACTCACAAAAGTAGTACAGCCTTTTGAGTAGCACGGTTCGAAAGAGGACGTTTTTTCCAATTAAAAAATGGCCATTTTTTTTTTTTGAGAATTTTCATGTATTTTTGGCCAAAATTCGATTTTTCAAAATTGAATACCTCGACTCACAAAATTATGAAAAAAATCGAATATCTCGACTCACAAAAGTAGTACAGCTTTTTGAGTAGCACGGTTCGAAAGAGGACGTTTTTTCCAATTAAAAAATGGCCATTTATTTTTTTGAGAATTTTCATGTATTTTTGGCCAAAATTCGATTTTTCAAAATTGAATACCTCGACTCACAAAATTTTGAAAAAAATCGAATATCTCGACTCACAAAAGTAGTACAGCTTTTTGAGTAGCACGGTTCGAAAGAGGACGTTTTATCCAATTAAAAAATGGCCACTTATTTTTTTGAGAATTTTCATGTATTTTTGGCCAAAATTCGATTTTTCAAAATTGAATACCTCGACTCACAAAATTTTGAAAAAATCGAATATCTCAACTCACAAAAGTAATACAGCTTTTTGAGTAGCACGGTTCGAAAAAGGACGTTTTTCCAATTCAAAAATGGCCGTTTATTTTTTTGAGAATTTTCATGTATTTTTGGCCAAAATTCGATTTTTCAAAATTGAATACCTCGACTCACAAAATTTTGAAAAAAATCGAATATCGCGACTCACAAAAGTAGTACAGCTTTTTGAGTAGCACGGTTCAAAGAGGACGTTTTTTCCAATTAAAAAATGGCCATTTATTTTTTTGAAAATTTTCATGTATTTTTGGCCAAAATTCGATTTTTCAAAATTTAATACCTCAACTCACAAAATTTTGAAAAAAATCGAATATCGCGACTCACAAAAGTAGTACAGCTTTTTGAGTAGCACGCTTCGAAAGAGGACGTTTTTTCCAATTAAAAAATAGCCATTTATTTTTTTGAGAATTTTCATGTATTTTTGACCAAATTCGATTTTTCGAAATTGTATACCCCGACTCACAAAATTTTGAAAAAAATCGAATATCTCGACTCACAAAAGTAGAACAGCTTTTTGAGTAGCACGTTTCGAAAGAGGACGTTTTTTCCAATTAAAAAATGGGCATTTATTTTTTTGAGAATTTTCATGTATTTTTGGCCAAAATTCGATTTTTCAAAATTGAATACCTCAACTCACAAAATTTTGAAAAAAATCGAATATCGCGACTCACAAAAGTAGTATAGCTTTTTGAGTAGCACGGTTCGAAAGAGGACGTTTTTTCCAATTAAAAAATGGCCATTTATTTTTTTGAGAATTTTCATGTATTTTTGGCCAAAATTCGATTTTTCAAAATTGAATACCTCGACTCACAAAATTTTGAAAAAATCGAATATCTCGACTCACAAAAGTAATACAGCTTTTTGAGTAGCACGGTTCGAAAGAGGACGTTTTTTCCAATTAAAAAATGCCCATTTATTTTTTTGAGAATTTTCATGTATTTTTGGCCAAAATTCGATTTTTCAAAATTGAATACCTCGACTCACAAAATTTTGAAAAAAATCGAATATCTCGACTCACAAAAGTAGTACAGCTTTTTGAGTAGCACGGTTCGAAAGAGGACGTTTTTTCCAATTAAAAAATTGCCATTTATTTTTTTGATAATTTTCATGTATTTTTGGCCAAAATTCGATTTTTCAAAATTGAATACCCCGACTCACCAAATTATGAAAAAAATCGAATATCGCGACTCACAAAAGTAGTACAGCTTTTTGAGTAGCACGGTTCGAAAGAGGACGTTTTTTCCAGTTAAAAAAGGGCCATTTATTTTTTTGAGAATTTTCATGTATTTTTGGCCAAAATTCGATTTTTAAAAATTGAATACCCCGACTCACAAAATTTTGAAAAAAATCGAATATCTCAACTCACAAAAGTAATACAGCTTTTTGAGTAGCACGGTTCGAAAAAGGACGTTTTTCCAATTCAAAAATGGCCGTTTATTTTTTTGAGAATTTTCATGTATTTTTGGCCAAAATTCGATTTTTCAAAATTGAATACCTCGACTCACAAAATTTTGAAAAAAATCGAATATCGCGACTCACAAAAGTAATACAGCTTTTTGAGTAGCACGGTTCGAAAAAGGACGTTTTTCCAATTCAAAAATGGCCGTTTATTTTTTTGAGAATTTTCATGTATTTTTGGCCAAAATTCGATTTTTCAAAATTGAATACCTCGACTCACAAAATTTTGAAAAAAATCGAATATCGCGACTCACAAAAGTAGTACAGCTTTTTGAGTAGCACGGTTCAAAGAGGACGTTTTTTCCAATTAAAAAATGGCCATTTATTTTTTTGAAAATTTTCATGTATTTTTGGCCAAAATTCGATTTTTCAAAATTTAATACCTCAACTCACAAAATTTTGAAAAAAATCGAATATCGCGACTCACAAAAGTAGTACAGCTTTTTGAGTAGCACGCTTCGAAAGAGGACGTTTTTTCCAATTAAAAAATAGCCATTTATTTTTTTGAGAATTTTCATGTATTTTTGACCAAATTCGATTTTTCGAAATTGTATACCCCGACTCACAAAATTTTGAAAAAAATCGAATATCTCGACTCACAAAAGTAGAACAGCTTTTTGAGTAGCACGTTTCGAAAGAGGACGTTTTTTCCAATTAAAAAATGGGCATTTATTTTTTTGAGAATTTTCATGTATTTTTGGCCAAAATTCGATTTTTCAAAATTGAATACCTCAACTCACAAAATTTTGAAAAAAATCGAATATCGCGACTCACAAAAGTAGTATAGCTTTTTGAGTAGCACGGTTCGAAAGAGGACGTTTTTTCCAATTAAAAAATGGCCATTTATTTTTTTGAGAATTTTCATGTATTTTTGGCCAAAATTCGATTTTTCAAAATTGAATACCTCGACTCACAAAATTTTGAAAAAATCGAATATCTCGACTCACAAAAGTAATACAGCTTTTTGAGTAGCACGGTTCGAAAGAGGACGTTTTTTCCAATTAAAAAATGCCCATTTATTTTTTTGAGAATTTTCATGTATTTTTGGCCAAAATTCGATTTTTCAAAATTGAATACCTCGACTCACAAAATTTTGAAAAAAATCGAATATCTCGACTCACAAAAGTAGTACAGCTTTTTGAGTAGCACGGTTCGAAAGAGGACGTTTTTTCCAATTAAAAAATTGCCATTTATTTTTTTGATAATTTTCATGTATTTTTGGCCAAAATTCGATTTTTCAAAATTGAATACCCCGACTCACCAAATTATGAAAAAAATCGAATATCGCGACTCACAAAAGTAGTACAGCTTTTTGAGTAGCACGGTTCGAAAGAGGACGTTTTTTCCAGTTAAAAAAGGGCCATTTATTTTTTTGAGAATTTTCATGTATTTTTGGCCAAAATTCGATTTTTAAAAATTGAATACCCCGACTCACAAAATTTTGAAAAAAATCGAATATCTCAACTCACAAAAGTAATACAGCTTTTTGAGTAGCACGGTTCGAAAGAGGACGTTTTTTCCAGTTAAAAAAGGGCCATTTATTTTTTTGAGAATTTTCATGTATTTTTGGCCAAAATTCGATTTTTAAAAATTGAATACCCCGACTCACAAAATTTTGAAAAAAATCGAATATCTCAACTCACAAAAGTAATACAGCTTTTTGAGTAGCACGGTTCGAAAAAGGACGTTTTTCCAATTCAAAAATGGCCGTTTATTTTTTTGAGAATTTTCATCTATTTTTGGTCAAAATTCGATTTTTCAAAATTGAATACCTCGACTCACAAAATTTTGAAAAAAATCGAATATCTCGACTCACAAAAGTAGTACAGCTTTTTGAGTAGCACGGTTCGAAAGAGGACGTTTTATCCAATTAAAAAATGGCCATTTATTTTTTTGAGAATTTTCAGTATTTTTGGAAAAAATTCGATTTTTCAAAATTGAATACCTCGACTCACAAAATTTTGAAAAAAATCGAATATCTCGACTCACAAAAGTAATACAGCTTTTTGAGTAGCACGCTTCGAAAGAGGACGTTTTTTCCAATTCAAAAATGGCCGTTTATTTTTTTGAGAATTTTCATGTATTTTTCGCCAAAATTCGATTTTTCAAAATTTAATACCTCGACTCACAAAATTTTGAAAAAAATCGAATATCTCGACTCACAAAAGTAGTACAGCTTTTTGAGTAGCACGGTTCGAAAGAGGACGTTTTTTCCAATTAAAAATGGCCATTTATTTTTTTGAGAATTTTCATGTATTTTTGGCCAAAATTCGATTTTTCAAAATTGAATACCCCGACTCACAAAATTTTGAAAAAAATCGAATATGAATACCTCGACTCAAAAAATTTTGAAAAAAATCGAATATCGTGACTCACAAAAGTAGTACAGCTTTTTGAGTAGCACGGTTCGAAAGAGGACGTTTTTTCCAATTAAAAAAGAGCCATTTATTTTTTTGAGAATATTCATGTATTTTTGGCCAAAATTCGATTTTTCAAAATTGAATACCCCGACTCACCAAATTTTGAAAAAAATCGAATATCGCGACTCACAAAAGTAGTACAGCTTTTTGAGTAGCACGGTTCGAAAGAGGACGTTTTTCCAATTAAAAAAGGGCCATTTATTTTTTTGAGAATTTTCATGTATTTTTGGCCAAAATTCGATTTTTCAAAATTGAATACCGCGACTCACAAAATTTTGAAAAAAATCGAATATCTCGACTCACAAAAGTAGTACAGCTTTTTGAGTAGCACGGTTCGAAAGAGGACGTTTTATCCAATTAAAAAATGGCCATTTATTTTTTTGAGAATTTTCATGTATTTTTGGCCAAAATTCGATTTTTAAAAATTGAATACCTCGACTCACAAAATTTTGAAAAAAACGAATATCTCGACTCGCAAAAGTAATACAGCTTTTTGAGTAGCACGCTTCGAAAGAGGACGTTTTTTCCAATTCAAAAATGGCCGTTTATTTTTTTTGTGAATTTTCATGTATTTTTGGCCAAAATTCGATTTTTCAAAATTTAATACCTCGACTCACAAAATTTTGAAAAAAATCGAATATCTCGACTCACAAAAGTAGTACAGCTTGTTGAGTAGCACGGTTCGAAAGAGGACGTTTTTTCCAATTAAAAAATGACCATTTATTTTTTTGAGAATTTTCATGTATTTTTGGCCAAAATTCGATTTTTCAAAATTGAATACCTCGACTCACAAAATTTTGAAAAAAATCGAATATCGCGACTGACAAAAGTAGTACAGCTTTTTGAGTAGCACGGTTCGAAAGAGGGCATTTTTTCTAATTAAAAAATGGCCATTTATTTTTTTGAGAATTTTCATGTATTTTTGGCCAAAATTCGATTTTTCAAAATTGAATACCCCGACTCACCAAATTTTGAAAAAAATCGAATATCGCGACTCACAAAAGTAGTACAGCTTTTTGAGTAGCACGGTTCGAAAGAGGACGTTTTTTCCAATTAAAAAAAGGGCCATTTATTTTTTTGAGAATTTTCATGTATTTTTGGCCAAAATTCGATTTTTCAAAATTGAATACCTCGACTCACAAAATTTTGAAAAAAATCGAATATCTCGACTCACAAAAGTAGTACAGCTTTTTGAGTAGCACGGTTCGAAAGAGGACGTTTTTTCCAATTAAAAAATGGCCATTTATTTTTTTGAGAATTTTCATGTATTTTTGGCCAAAATTCGATTTTTCAAAATTGAATACCCCGACTCATAAAATTTTGAAAAAAATCGAATATCTCGACTCACAAAAGTAGTACAGCTTTTTGAGTAGCACGGTTCGAAAGAGGGCGTTTTTCCAATTAAAAAATGGCCATTGGTTTTTTTGAGAATTTTCATATATTTTTGGCCAAAATTCGATTTTTCAAAATTGAATATCTCGACTCGCAAAATTTTGAAAAATATCGAATATCTCGACTCACAAAATTAGTTCAGCTTTTCGACAACCACGGTAGGAAACAGGACGTTTGTTCCAATTAGAAAATGGCCATTGGTTTTTTTTGAGAAGTTTCATATATTTTTGGCCAAAATTCGATTTTTCAAAATTGAATATCTCTTCTCACAAAATTTTATTAAATTAATTTCAATTAAGTAAGGAAGTAAGTAATCTTTTTCGACTTTAACGGTATAATTTCTGAGCTATCTACATAGCTTAAATCATAAATATTTATGTTTTTCGTTGCTACGTAGCCCGATGAAGTCGACGTAGTATAGTAAGAAGTGTGTTGGCTTATTAGACGTTCATACTCTAGCAAAACGATATACATATAAAAAAAATATTTCTTTGGTAACTTCCTCTCAACAGATTTCTGGAAAAATTCTGAGAGTAGAGATAAAATTGTTTCCCACCAATCTTTTGTTCGGAGTCGGCTTTACCCTGTAAGTCACGCCACTCATGTAGAAAATTAACACACGCAACATAAGTAGTGGTACGAGAAGCTAGGTTGTAATCACGACCGAATGGTTGTAATGAATAATTATGTATGTATGTATGTATGTATGTACGTACGTAGCCCGATGATATTCATAATCTGATGAATCTGACGCTGATTTACTAAATAGGCAGAGCCATCTGAAGATAATCGCAATGAATTTCAATGACATACATTTTATTGGAATATTTTCTGTGCCCCTCTTTCCGAGGGGCAATATACCAGTTGCCGTAGTGTAGTAAGTAGTGATTTGACTTATTAGACATTAGGCCTTGGTTCAAACCCTAGGTCAGACATGTCCAACAAAATGAAACTTGAAAAAATATTTCTTCGGTGACTACCTCTCAACAGATTTCTGGCAAGAACTCTGAGAGTAGAGATAAAATTACTATGATAAAGTTTCTCAAAACTTTGTCGTTCGTAGTCGACTTTAAAGTGTAGGTGCTGTCACTCGTGTATGGAATTAAAGCACACAACATAAGTGGTGTGAGAAGCTTGGTTATAGTCCTGACTGAAGGGTTGTGATGACCAATTATGTATGTAACAAGACAAATAGGTCAACAACAAAACATACACATCGTACGGTGTCACTCATTTCCTAAACTTAAAAATGGGGAATCTTAACGCAACTATTTTATACATACATACATACGAAGTCGCCGTAGTGTAGTAGGTAGTGTGTTCGCTTATCAGACGTAAAGCCAGGGTTCGAGCCCCAGGCCAGATATCAAAACAAAATACAAAAAGTATTTTTTCGGCGACTTCCTCTCAGCAGATATTTGACAAAAACTCTGCGAGTAAAATAAAATTGCCATGAAAAGTTTCTTAAAACATCTGTCGTTCGGAGTCGACTTTAAACTGTAGGTCCCACCACTCATGTATAAAATTAACACACACAATATAAGTGGTGTGAGAAACTAGGTCGTAATTCTAACTAAAGGGTTGTAATGGCCAATTATGTATGTATGTGTGTACATATATACTAACTACTGTTTTCAATAGCAAATTTCATTAAAGTTTGAAACTTATTTTAATTTTAAAAACAAAAATGTTGTTTCATTTATTAGATGCATACATACGTATTTATTATCCAAAAATATCTGCTTATTTAAAAACCTCAAAATGATATTAAAAGGTCATTGGCAATTCCACTTTTGCTGCTGTTTAATATTGTGTACATACATAAATTTACTTTTATATTGCACGTATATATACATATGTATATACGAATATGTAGCTAAGTTCATAACTATTTTGGTGTGTTTAAACGTATTTTATTATGTGGTCATATGAACATTGTTTTATTTCGTTTGTTTTTCAATCTCATTTTGTACAGATGCATGGGTATTGTATGTATGTATGTGTTTTGGTTGCCAAATTTATTGTTGTTGTATTTTATTTTGGTTTATTGAAAATTTTTACCAAATAGTTTTTGGGTAAACTAAATGCAAAATTAGTTTCAATCACTTTTTTCTTTTTTTATTGGAATACAAATTTTGTGTGTACATGCTTGCCATGTTAGGAAAGTATTTGTGTAAATTAAAATGTAAAAAATGAATATTTACACACACACACACCTTGAATTATGGTATCAAGTAAATTATTTCCTCTACCACTTGTAATATTATTCCCCAATTTACCACGATTTTATTGAATGCAAAATTAATTTATTTCGTATGATTATTGATTGGTTTTTAGAAGTTAAACTCGTATATATGTTAGAGTGGGATGGGTAAGTGTAAGGCTGATTGTTTTATTGTAATGTAAGTGTAGCAGTTAATAGGACTTTAGTTTAGAAAAATCCAGCTTCTGTCTGGAATTGGTGTTACAAATAGAGACGCCAGATTTGATTATGTACTGAATTTAAAGGGATAACGACAGGTGCGAATATAGGGGTAGCCATGACTATATGTGGGACGTTTCCATTCCATATTTTATAAATTTTCCTAAAGAATAGCCTTAGGTTAGAAATTTAAAATAGTAAGTGGCATATATACCAGCAGCAGTGGAAACGAAGGAATAATTTCTAAACAACTGGCACTATTTACATGAGGGATGTATTATTACGAGGTGAGGGATGTATACGATTCTTCCAAAAGAAACGGTCGTTTTGTTAAAGCTATATCTGTCAAATGAGTTGTAGTATAGTCAGTGTTAGTTTACTGAATGGAGTCTACTTCATTTGGCTACTGTAGCTACTTTTCATTGAGAAATTATATTCAGTAATGAAGTCGCTGTGATCTAGTAGGTAGTGTGTTGGCTTATTAGACGTAAGGCCAAGGTTCAAAGCCCAGGTGAGACATTTCCAACAAAACGAAATCTAAAAAAATAGTTCTTCGGCGATTAACATAAGATTTCTTCAGGCGGAAGTGTCGGCAATTCAGGCTGCAGTGAAAATTATTGTGGACAAAAATGTTCACAGGCGAAAAATCACCATACTTTCCGATAGTCAAGCGGCCATCAAAGCATTGGATTCTAGTGTAATAAATTTCAAGACGGTGCACGACTGTCGCAGATGTGTCAATGAGATGTCGAACCGATATGATGTTTGTACCACATGGCTACCGGGATATAGAGATAACTGCAGAGCGGATGATTTGGCCAGAACGGGCACGACCATCGGACTCTCTGATGAATTCTCTACATTGGGGATCTCTTTGGATACCTGCAGGCTTATAAATGACAATGCAATCGTGGACCTTGTCAACAGTATGTGGGCAGCTTCGGATAAGGGCAGAACGGCGCAAAAAATCTGGCCAAGGCTGGATAGGAGGCGCACGTCGACTCTGCTTAAACTCCAAAGAAGCAGGGTCAGCTCTGTTATCGGGGTTATTACAGAGCATTGTATTATAGGAACGCATGCGAGACGTATTGGTCTTGGAAACCTCGGGAATGATTTCTGCAGAGGCTGTGGAGATGAGGAAGAGGATGAAACTATTCTTCACCTACTGTACACAAGCCCGGTACTTGGTCAGAGGAGAAAGAGGCACCTGGGTGCCTACTACATGGAAGACCTGGATGAACTGTCATGCATGGATATTGGCAGTCTGAGTCTCTTCATCGGAAGCTTCGAGTGGTTCCTGGAATAGGGGAGAATGTGAAATTGTGGTATTATAATGGGCCCTGTGTGCGGCCTAAGTGTGTCCGCTCATTACTCCATCGAGGGGACAGCCACTTCTACCTACCTATATGCATAAGATTTCAACAAGACGGTACGACGAGGCACACAACACTATTGTATTTTGGCTTTATTGCATGAGGAACATTTGAAGTTTGCTCAGATTGTTATTATAATATTAAAGAGATGCCTTAGTTCTGCGAGGATACAATCTATTTTGCTACTTTAGATTATATATATTTTTCACGCCTATTGTCCCGACTAATTTCAGGATGCTTCTTGCTCTCAGTAAAGTCTATTCTCTGCTAAACAATTGCTATACGCCATAGATTCTAAGAATGTATTCGGATTCATTATCATCATTCATTCTACATGTTGGGCAAGAGACGAATTTCATTCTAAATAAGTGTGTTATCTAACCGGATAAATTCCGTCAAATGGTCTGTAATTACTTTCAGCGTATGTCCATAGTTTATACGTCGACACAAAGCCCGTCTCAACTGGATTCGGAGCCACTGTGGCATAAAGGAAAACGAAAAGGGGGACGAACTGGCACGGATGGGATCGGAAATGTGTGAGGAGTAGACGATAGAGGAAATATAAGCGTCTCTACAAAAATACATAAGTACATAAATACACATAGTTACTAAATTATACGTACGGTTAAAAAATTGCCGAAATTTTTTAACTAATCCGTTTTCGTTGAAAATCTTTATAGTTTCCTTGATGTTAAGACGGTCTTTTGCATTGGTTATAAAATTTCTGAAATTGAACTGAATTGTGGCCCTGCACAGGCCCACAAATGTATACATCTGATTTACAAATTTCACAAATTTCTGAACCAAAGCAAAAGACCGTCTTAAAATCGAGGAAAGTTGTCAGACAATTACAAAGATTTTAAACGAAAACGGATTGGTTAAAAAATTTCTGAAATTTGTTATCCATGTGTATACTTCTGTGGCTATGTGTACATACATAGTTTGCCTTAATTGGTTAAACTAACCTCACTCGATGGTTGAATGAAGGTGCTTGAACATATATATATACATTTACATACAATTGTTCGTTACAACTCTTCAGTCAGCGTCCCGACCTAGCTTCTCACACAACTTATGTTGTGTGTTTTAATTGTTTACATGAGTATCGAGACCTACAGTTTAAAGTCGTTCCGAACGTTAGAAGCTTAGAGAAACTTTTTCAATATAATTTTATTTACTCGCAGAGTTTTTGCCAGAAATATGCTGATAGGCGGCACCTACAAGGATACGTTTCCAAATTGGAAAAAGCAACATGAAATTAAATGGACAGCAGTAAAACCATGGAACTATTTGAGTTCAACAAGAAAACGGTTCGCATTTTGACAGGAATTCCAATGAGATACTGCGCTATTGGCAGTTTCGCTAACAGGATCCTTGATCTGGCCCACCAGATTTACTACAGTAGCTGCCATGATGTGTAGGAAACGGAATCGGTACAATTTCATGTGAGTGCCCTACACTTCCAGATGGACGTCAAGCGCTTTTGTGTGAGAGAACGTTTGAAGATGTAGGCAAAGTGTCGAACGCGCCAATGGGTTAACAAGCCGGCTTCATATGTAGTTCGCGTTGGTTCAAACCCTCCACTAACCGATTATGGCAAGGCAGCTTACCTCACACTGGGTAACACAATGGTCCGTATGGGACAGCGAGTGAACTTGACTGAGAACGGCAATCTAACCTGGCCTAACTTAACTCGATGGTGGAACGATGGTGGTTGAACACATACACATACATAATTGGTCATTACAACCTTTCAGTCAGGATTACAACCTAGCTTCTCACAGTTATGTGTGGCGAACGATAGATTTTTGAGAAACTTTACATGACAACTTTTATTTACTCGCAGAGGTTTTGCCTGAAATCTGCTGAGAGGAAGTTGCCGAAATAATAATTTCTTCATATTTCGTTTTGTTGGAGATATCTGACCTCACATCTAATAAGCAACAATCTACGTGTAAGACTTGGGCGACTTGAACCTGACCAGTGACATAATCTTTCGTACTATGCGATCTTGTGTAGCGACGTTCACTTAGATACCATGATATACCATGGTTTGTATAATTTTTGTTGCTTGGGAAATTTAGTTTCCTACTTTTTATTCCAAACAGGTAATGAAGTGTATTCCGATGAAGTGTAGTCTACGTCCTTTAGTTTAATAACATTCAAAAATGATTATTATTTCCCATGATGATGATGACCAACAAATGATGCTTAAAATCTTAAATAAATCACAATCGATAACGTATTTATTTCAAATGATTTTTATTATTATAGGAAATAGCAAATTGTACGTGTATATAAGGATACAAACAGTATTACTTAAGCACAAACAAAATAGACTAAAAGCATACAAAAAGATTTTTTTATGCTCATACAAGGTATATTTAAATAAAAGCTTTTAAGCATATAATTGGGAACATTTTTGCATAAAAAGGCAAAGATAAAAAGAAACAAAAATATAAAACAAACTGCACCTGTGTACATGATTTTAATAAAAATATATGCAAATATGTACCTACATATGTATGTATATGGCATGGTAAGCATGGCAAGCATAGGAAAACTGGTAAACTGGCTTATGGGCCAATTCATTTTACCTAGATTTTTGCCCTGCCTTACATACATACATATTTGTTATATACATACGTTTACTTTTCTATGGTATTTCATTTCATTGCATCTATCCATTCATTCAATTCATTTATCCTTATTACGAAAATAATATTTTATTTCTATGAAAATTTATTTGCTTTTATGTTGCATTTTTATTTCTCATCTTTTTCTACTCTTTTAGATTTATTTTTTGTTCCCATGTCCGTGTCCTTTTTTTATTTTTCATTATATTTCATAGTTACATACATAGCATATATGAATATTTTAATTTCAACTAAAATGTACCAAAAGTGTGCAACAAAAAAGAGAAGAAAAAAAAACAACGACTAGAAAATAATTCATCATCAAAGTATAATTCACGTTGTTGCCTGGCTTTTGTTCTGTGCTGGAAAAGTTGGCACTCAGAAATGTATGTTTCGAGTGCACAGATAAACAGTAACAGCAGCAGCAAAGAACACCAACAAAATTACTAAAGCATAGCATGATTTGTTGTTGTATATATGTATGTATGTTAGTATATGCCACAGATGTAACAGAGAGGTTTTTAGCTTATCCAGTGGAATAAAAAAAAAATCAAAAAATCAAACAAAACGAAATAGAAACCAAAAAGTTGTAATAAACTTCAAAGTTTATATCCGGTTTCTTTGACGGCAGAACTCACAATGTTTTCTACAGAATTGGGATTAGTAAGGTGACCAAAGTAAGCAAATTTCAATGATTATCACTCACTTCGAAGTACATACATATATAAATGGTCATTAGCATACATGACCATGAAGAGGTCAAAGTCGCGATTATGCGTCTTAAAAACAATAAAGCGGCGGGTCCTAATGGAATCCCTGCTGAATTGTTTAAGACCGGATGTAATGAGTTGGTAGGGCGCATGCAGCAGCTTATTTACAAAATATGCCTAGAGGAAAGTATGCCCAACGATTGGAACCTCAGTGTCCTCTGTCCTGTCCTGAAAAAGGGAGACCCAACTATATGCGCCAACAACAGGGGTAAAAGGCTTCTCCCTATCGCATATAAGGTTCTTACAGGCATATTTTGTGAACGACTGAAACCATTCGTCGAAACACTGATTTGACTTTATTAGTGCGGCTTCAGACATGGCAAGTCCACCATCGACCAGATCTTCACACTACGCCAAATCCTGGAAAAGACCCACGAAAAACAAGTCGACGCACATATTTTTTTGTCGACTATAAGGCTGCCTTCGATAGCCCCATAAGGAATAGTGTTTTTGCCGCAATGTCTGAGCTCGGTATATCTGCGAAGCTGATAAGGCTATGCAGAATGACGTTGAGCAATTCCTGCAGCTCCGTCAAGTTGCTTGCGTACGCTGACGACTTTGACATCACAGGACGTACCAAGTGCTATTGAACGGGAGTCCACTAAGATGGGTCCGGCAGTAAATGAGGGCAAAACAAAAGTATATGTTATCGACCAGTAGAGACGTGCGGCGTATTGATTCTCAGATTACGGCCGATAACTATACTTTTGATACAGTTAAGGAATTCATTTATCTTGGCTCCACCGTTACCACCATAAATGATGTCAGCCTGGAGGTCAAGAGCAGGATCACTTTTGCCAACAGGTGCTACTATAGTCTCAATAGGCAATTGAGTAGCAGAGCCCTCTCTCGTACGACAAAACTAATACTCTACAAGACGCTCATCCTCCCCGTGCTTCTTTATGGCGCAGAGGCATGAACCCTATTAAGTACTGATGCAGCAGCCTTGAGAGTGTTCGAGAGAAAAGTACTGAGCAAGATCTTCGGTCCAGTGCGAGTTGGCGATGTTTTCCGCATCCGATCCAACAGCGAGCTGTATGAGCTCCTCAATGACATAGACGTAGTGCAGCGTATTAACAGCGGCTGCGCTGGCTCGGCCATGTCGTTCGAATGGAGGAGGATGCTCCGGCGAAACGGGTATTTGATGCGGAGATCTGCGGAAGTCTGCGAAGAAGACGACCTTGTATCCGTTAAAAGCACCAAATTGAGGTAGCCCTGTCATCGATTGGTTTGACCAACTGGCGTAAACGCGTAAGAAGCAGAGGCGCCTGGAATTATGTGTTGCGGCAAGCCCAAATTCCTTAATCGGGTTGTTATGGCCAATTGAGTAAGTAAGTAAGTAAGCAAGGTAATGTTGATCGAGATACTGACGCTTTAAAAATATCAAAAGAACATGTTGGAAATATCGTGCATTACTAATTGGGTCTGAGACGAATCGTTCGAGATCACAATAACGAGTAGTGTTTGAAGTTTTTCTATCGCAAAAAAATCCCGAATTTGAACGTCGATATGTAACAAAGAATGGAATAAGGCTCCATGATTTCAAATAAATAATTTTCATTCCAACCGTTACTGAAGTTCATGCCGCATGTTGGCTTCGAGGTCAGCTTGTCTCTAAAACCATTGGACGTCTTCATCCAAAACATGGTTGCTAGAACTGCACAGAGGCTTAAGTTCTCAGATGTATTTAGGCCATGTACGTCGGAGCACGCTTCAGTACTGCATGAAACAGATTACCTAAACAGGTCAGCGTATTTCAGATGGAGATTTTTGGTACTAAACAAGCTGCACGTATGGTTGAATCCAGAAACATACCTCCTTCGAACTTTATCATAGGTGTAGACAGCAATCAAGGCGCTGGGATCCCATCTCGTCAATTTTAACGAGGTCAGGAGTTTCATTAACTTTCTACACCCCATAAGTCGAGGCAATACACTGTGGCATAAAAAGAAGCGAAAAGGCGGACGAACTGGAAAGGTGTTGGAAATATCTTAGGAAGAAGCGTCTTCGGAAGATGTACAAGAATACTTCAAGAATACTCCTCAAATTGAAAAAAAAGCAGCATGGAATTCAACAAATCATAGGTGGTCCAATACACCTGGTTAACGAATTCAAAACTGCTGTTCATTCTCGACAAGATGGTTTGCACTCCGACGTGACAATGCGCTATTGGCAGTTTGGCTGACAAGCTGAGTCTGTCTCACTTAGATGGCTGCAGAAGCTGCCAGGAAGTGGAAGAAACATCAACATGATATCTTTAATGTGACTGCCCTGCACTTCATCGTTATCGTTTTTTGGGTGACAGCACATTTGAAGAACGTTTTTGCCGAAGTCATTCGGGGCAATACCAGATCTATCTACAAACCTTTCAATAGCACACTAACTCTTGAAAATCTCAACTTTCCGATAAATTCCCATGGGATTATGGACAGAAATCAACTAGTCGCCTTCTTATCTATTCAAGTCCAATGGAGTCTAAATTGCAGATACCTTCCAGCTCTCAAGGAAGTTGAGCCTACTTGAACACCTACGTTCTATAACATGTTGGAGATTGTAAGCTCCATATCGACCCTGGCCACACCTGTAGCAATGATTTGAAATTTCCGGTAGAAAACGGCAACATTAATAAGAACGAGTTTCGAGTTTCGAGGTGACATTCCTTAGAGACTTAATGGCAGCCCTGCTGTATACATACATGCGTTATTGGTTATTACAACCCTTTAGATTACAACCTAGTTTCTAACACCACCTAAGTTGAGTGTGTTAATTTTGTACATGAGTGACGCGGTCCAATTTGATTTTCTCTCAGAGTTTTTGCCAGAAATCTGCGGACATTCATATTGTTTCATATTTCGTTCGTCGAACCGTGGCCTCACGGTGCCTAATAGTTAATAACCAACCAACAAGCTTCTAGACTACGGCGACTACTACTAGCCCTGCTAGACAAGTAAATTAAGAGATTTTCATTGTCAATTCAACTACTTTGCATCGTTTTCAAACTGGACATGTTGTCTGCCAGGAAAACAATGCAGTGGTCATGAATCCTACTGGGAACAAAGAGAAAATCAAATTTAATTCGAACATCTTTTAGAAATCCAAGTGTTGATGGTCTCCAGGAGCTAGTCCCCTAACAGCAAATCAGCTTTGTCTAAGCCCGAAATAAGGGAATCTTCCCTGATCTTTTACAGATCAATAGATTAGTATCTCGCAAAATATTGGAAAGCAACCAAGTTACTGAGGTTGTTGAAGGGTACAGATCAATAGAGCGGGTAAGCTGGCAGTTGAATAGATCTCTACCTCTCTCATCGGCCTTACGTTAGGCACCACGCCAAAATTCCACGCTCAATTCTATTGCGTTCTTCGGCAAACAATGCGTTAATCAATCAAATAATTTGATCTGGTCATCTCTTTGTAGCATTTAGAAAACATAAAAGTGTATCTTTTAGTGGTCGAGAACATACCAATTCTAATGTTGTTAAAATACCATCAACATCAACATCACCACCACCGTCACCATCACCATCATCATCATCGTCATCGTCATCATGAATAACATGAGTAACATAGTAAAACAACAATGCTAACAGTAACAAACACCAGCATACTACATACACATACCATGTTTATGGAAATAAAACATGACAAACAAGGAGTTGCAATAAAAAAAAGTCAACAACAACAATCACAAGACAAAATAAAAGGACATACATAACAAGAAGATACGGAAAATGAAATAGAAAATGAAGAAAAGATGACAGAAACAAACTATGAATGTGTAACGGATGCGAAACATGAAATGAGATGCTCGACCGCATTCAAAAGCCATCACCATCAACACCACAGCCACCAACCAACAACCACAAAAGGCAACAGCAGCAACAACAGTGTTCAACTACAGGTCGCCAAAGAAGAACTTTGATTAATCGGGTGTCCGAACTCACCATGGGATCATCAGCAGCAGCATCAATAGGGCATGAAAGGAATAGAAGAACATGATGAGAAATAAAAAAAATACGTCTCATCTCGTAGTCTAAAAAGAAGTCAAAGTCAGTAGAAGATGACCATACTGGTCATCAGCAACGGTGGTGGTTGCATAAACAATGTATGCGTAAGAGTGTCCTTGTATGTATGTATGTGTGTAAATGAAGTTATTTATTGCAACTACTACTGTTGCAGAGCTGGGTGTTAAAATAAGGTCCTTTAGCATCGAGAATGTTTTATTGTTTGAAGGTCCTGTTTTATTTTCTTTTTTTCATTTTTTTTCTTCTGTTGTTCACGAGTTTTGAAAATTATTGTGTTGATTTGTTTGTTTCTAAATTGCTTGTAGGTGTTATCTTTGCTTAGGAATTATTGTTGTTGTTGCCAAGACTGGTTACTCTATATTCAATTTGCCATGGCGTGATACAAGAATGAACGCACATATTCACACTTTATCCTGCAGCTTTTAATGCAAACTTTCATATGCATAAGGACATGCGGACATACACACGCACACGCACACACATACACGTTTAACAAAAATGTGTGTGTTTACTTGTCCTTTGATGCAATGCGTGCTTATAGGATGCATGTGTTTGTGTGATAAGTGAAGGACATACTTATGAATACCGATTACATTGAACAACATGCAACGAGGACAACTACGACTACTACTTGCAACATTTCTACATTTTTCTCTTGTCATCTCTTTGTTTTAATTTTTTTTGTTGTTTTGTTGCTGTTTTTTGCTTTTTGTTTAATTTTATTTTCATAAACTCATGTTATTTTGTTGTTCAACATACAATCAAGTTCATTTATCTATACAAGTGCGAATGTTATGCAAATATTACACTGCATAACAAAATTAATTTTTCAAATGGAAAAAAATCGTAGGCATGCATACATAATTGGTCATTACAACCCTTCAGTCAGGATTATGACCTAGTTTCTCACACCACTTATGTTGTGTGTGTTAATTTTATACATGAGTGGTGGGATCTACAGTTTAAAGTCGACCCCAAACGACAAATTTTTGAGAAACTTTTCATGGCAATTTTATTTACTCTCAGAGTTTTTGCCAGAAATCTGCTGAGAGAAAGTCGCCGAAGAAATACTTTTTGTATTTTGTTTTGATATCTGGCCTGGGCTCGAACCCTGTCTTTACGGCTAATAAGCCAACACACTACCTACTAAGCTACGGTGACTAAAAATTGTAGGCACTGAGCTAATAAACCGAGTGGTGTTAACCTTTGCAGATATATAAGGTCCTTTAGTAGGCACCTAGTATCTTTAATTATAAATGATATTTATAATTTATAATCTTTAATATTTATAATCTTTAATTATAAATGAAATAATTGAAATGTACTTTGTAAGTCGTCATACCGAGATCTTCTCGCAAAATTCGACGTCAACTGATGCGTGAAATGTTGAATTCTTGAGAACGATGACAAGTTGCTGTTGCTAGATTCTCAGGCAAATTCTCAGCCACAGTTTAGATATTTTCAGAATTACGCTCACGTCTTGCCGCATCAACAATGAAATCAGTTTTAAGAACTTAAGCAATAAACTTGCTTATACCGGGCACTGTTAGTCCTTCTCAGCGACCAAATATTGTATGACATTTTCGTTTAATTTCCGATCAGTTGGTTTTGTTTTGGAAATAAATTTCCAATAAATCCCAAAGTTGCTCAAGCATAAATCAATTCATTACGTTCAGTGGAGATAATCAACTGAAGTTTGTGACAGAATAGAATGACACAAGTATGGCCAGATTCGAAATAACCTATGTTTCAAATTTAAATCGATAGTTGGCCCAGCCATAGAACTTACAAAGTTGGCAGTAGCCTTTCTTTCTACCGGACTATAGGTTGTGTGGAGTCGAAGGAGTTGAGGTTTCTTCTGCGACTAGTTTATACAATGGTGGCCTTATAATTAGAAACGACTTAGCAACATGTATGTTTGTTAATTTGTTTTACAGTTTTCACTGTGTACCTGGGATCAAAGGCTTTGTTTGGAGGCCGTCTTACATACGTTTTTCCATCAGATTGGGACAAATTAAACTTAGATTCGTCACTCCAGAGCACTATGTTCCAGAAACATCGTTTCTAATTACAAGGCCACCATTGTATGTGGTTGTGATATCATTCCATCAGTGATATTGGTTTATTGGTGGATCTTCACGAATTGTCATTGCTAACATGTTCTTAGTTTCATTATTTTGGAACTGTTTTAGGGAGAGGGGTTTAGTGTCTTATGGGCCTGATTATTTTCTTTTTTTTTCCAATACAATTTGATTTTGATTTCGCCATGATGTGCTCGTGATATAACGATTTTCGTACGGAGTAATCTTCAAGCATTTAAGTAAAGATTGGGAGAGCCATTATTGTGATTTGCCGTTTGCTATTCTGTAAGGTTTTATCACAAATGACTGGTCGTTTGAAAGTTAGCTTTTACTTTTAATAAACTTTTGTAAGATAATTTTTTAATTTGACTGTTTTTGATGCCTCTGGAGACAAGTTTTTGTGTCTTCCTTCTTACTTTTAGTTTTGGCTGCTTTTTGTTTTTGTTCTTGTTTATGCATTAAATACAAAAGCATGTTTGAACATGAATTTTACGAAAACGGATACAAACCAACACACTCCCTCCTCCTCCTCATACTACTCCCACATATTAAAATATTACACAAAAATCCCCTCTCATATACACACACTCATATGCATTCTTGGCTTTATTGTTACTTGACGCAAAACAAACAAACAATAGCGTGAAGTCACATCATCATACGGCTGCTGTTGCTGCTACAGCTACTGCGTAGGAATGTTATAAATTTTGTCAGTGTGGCATCTACATGTTCCGGTTTTGCAAAAAAAAAAAAAAAAAAATAATAAAAAGGAAGTGTTTTATAGTTGCCTCTGTTTTTCTTTGTTTTTTTTTCTCTTTCTTTTCACAATATGAGTGCAGCAAAAAGTTTTTGAGCCAAAACATCATCAGCACATATCTGCAAAATACTTCTCTTTATTGGGGCATAAACGAAGTCATTTTCGTCATATTTACCCCACACAAGAATTTTCATTGTGAATTAGCGATCAAAAGGATTTCTAATTACAAAAGTTTTCTGTCATGATAGCAAAGAATTTGTGCAGATATTGTGTGAATATTGTGTAAAAGGGGAGAAAATATTGAAAATTTTTCTTTTTCTTTTCTTCTGTAGTTGTAAGTGTAGTAACTAACTTCATGCTGTTTAACAGACAGTGAAGTTTAAATAAGGAGGACTTGTCGTAAGCAGACCTTCAATTATGTTAGTAGAGGTGTACACTTGGTATTGGTACACACATAATTAAAGATTTGTGAATAATTTGTTTATGTATGTATTGTGCACGTTCGAAAGACCTACCGATGCCATTATATGTGGAATAGAATGGCGTTCAAATGTTCACCATGGCTTGTCTATGTAGAGCCCATCCAAAATCTCAAATTTACCCATACCCAGGGGCATAAATCAGACTGAATTTCACCGACAACATGGCAGATGTCATCTTCAGGGACTGCTGTGATTTATGGCTTATTCGCTAATTCGGTGACTTAAGAAAATGTCACAAGCAAAACACTACTGGGGTCAAATTGCACAATCTCGGTGACCAGTTCGTTGCAACGTGAGATGAGCATGTGGTCAAAACGCTTGTAAAGAATATCCAATATTGCATAAGCTGTGTGGACACAAGTCTTTGGTGTCCATATAATCCAAATCAGGCCAAAAGGAGTTGGTAATCATTGACCAATAGTACTCGCAGTTGACAGTGATGACCTGGCCAACATGGGTCTTCAAGAAATATGTAACGAAGCCGCGGCCAACTCATAATCAAAACAGAGACTTTTCCCAAACGTAGTGAACGCTTTTGGATATCATGTGGATTGGCATCGTCCCAAATCAGGCCAAAAGAAGTTGGTAATCATCGACGAATAGTACTCGCAGTTGACAGTGATGACCTGGCCAACATGGGTCTCCAAGAAATATGTAACGAAGTCGCGGCCAACCCATAATTCACACAAAACAGAGACTTTTGCGAAATGTATTGCAGGCTTTTGGATTTCATGTGGATTGGCATCGTCCCAAATTAAACAATTTTATCGTTCACACATCCATTCAACCAGGAATTGGGCCTGTTCCTTGAAGATGATTTCTCGATGAAAATTAATGTCGACTACCAACAGCTCCAGAGTCAATTCAGTGAAGACACGTTGTTGTCCATGGTTGTTTATCTGCAGTTTCTCTGTCAGTTGATTTTTTTGGGCTACAGGCTCAAGTCAAGACGAAAAATTCACGTAGTTTTGGTATGTGAAAGCACGAGTTCTTGCAAGCAACGTTGCCTTTTGAGCATCTATCACGTAGCCACTTGCTCACTCTCACGGACAGAGAGCCAAGACGAAAAAATTTGCACTGTTGTGGTCTGCGGAAGTACAAGTTCTTGTGAGCTACGAAGTCTTTTAAGTGCCTGCCTCATAGTCTCCTGCTCACTCTCGCAGACAGAGAGTCAAGACGAAATATTCGCCATGTTGTGGTCTGTGAAAGTACAAGTTCTTGTGAGCAACGAGGTCCTGTGAGCGCTACCTCATAGTCTCCTGCTCACTCTCACGAAGCGAGAGTAAAGACGAATAATTCGCGCAGTTATGGTCTGTGAAAGTACAAGTTCTTGTGAGCAACGAGGAATGTTGAGCGTTTGCCTCGTAGCCACCTGGTCACTCTCACGGAGAGAGAGCCAAGACGAAATATTCGCAAAGTTGTGGTATGCGAATGTACAAGTTCTTGTGAGCAACGAGGTCTTTCGAGCGTGTGCTTCTTAGTCTCATGCTCGCTCTCACGGACAGAGAGTCAAGACGAAAAATTCGCCAAGTTGTGGTCTGCGAAAGTACAAGTTCTTGTGAACAACGAGGCCCTCTGAGCGCTGCCTCGTAGTCTCCTGCTCATTCTCACGGACAGAGACGATGTTTTCGGCAGATCTTGTGCTTCGTCAACGTACTGATGATTGCTGATTGCTTATTGGACCAATGGACTTGAAATTGTCCATCGGATTGCGAGTAGCTTTCTCAGTAGGAGGATTATGGCAACCGTAAAATGGACGAAGCGTTGCTCGAACAGGGTATAAAAAACAATTTTTTTATTTGCACGTGTTGTTAAATGAAAAGTCTAGCCGCCGTAGTCTAGTAGGTAGCGTATTAGACGTGCGCTCATGGTTCAAAACCCAGGTCAGACATCTATAACAAAACGAAATACGAAAAAAATTTTTCTTCGGCGACTTCTTCTCAGCAGATTTTTGGCAAAAAAAAAAAAACTCTGACAGAAAATAAAATTGCCAATGAAAAGTTTCTCAAAAAAATCTGTCCTTCGGAGTCGACTGTAGGTCCGACACTTATAGATAAAAATATCACGCACGACTTAAGTGGTGTAAAAAGCTCGTAATTCTGACTGCAGGTTGGTAATGACGAATTATTGCAAGGCCGGCAAGATTGTGATGTGCTCAGATACTAATTTAAGAAAAGCTTGTTTCCCTAACCTAATTAAAAGCTTCCCCTTTACACATATCATCTTAACTCTGGCAGCATGAAATTCATACATAATTTACAACTGAATTCATAAAAATCTACCGCTTTTTGCATAATTCTTCTTCCTTTAAAAAAAACAGTCTTTTGTTTAAATCGTAAAAAGTCCACACCGAAAAAGAACAAAACGACCGAAAACACAAAAACAATAAACAGTAGTATTTATTAGATTTTGTATACCCTACACAACCACCATACGGGTTAAGGTCATGGTATGTCGTTGTTTTCGTTTGTAACACTAAATATATGCTTAAGTCCTTCTAAGTCCCTTTTTAGTTGTGTGAGAAATTTTCTCCGCCTTGAATAAAAACATCTTTTTTTTTCAGGATTGAAGGTAAGTTCCAGATAGGGTGTGACCCACTCTTGGATCACCTACAATTTTTTTTATTCTCAGGATTGAGGGTAAATTTTAGACAGGGAATGCCCCTGTCAATTACAATTTATGTTTTTGGTTATGTTTTCAGGAGCAAATGATCTTAATCTACCGAAAAAGTATAGTACGATGAAGTTATTGACATGATTTTAATCTTTGGAATATAGTATCCCTCCAATCAATTCTTTCAAACTAAAGGTTATTGAACCTAGTATCTCCCCAATACTATTGCACATCATGCAATCAGGACCCCTGCTCCACTGCTAGACTCTCTTGATCCCAACGTCATCTTGAACGCAGTGGCCATGCTTACAGTTCATTGTGTCATGGGAAGACAAGCGTAAAGAATGCAGCTCCCATATAACGACATCTGCCGTGGGTGCAAATCTGCTGAGGAAGAAGAGACTGTTATCCATTTTCTTTGTCAATGCCCTTCTCTTGCCAGGTGCAGATATAGGTTATTTGGCTCTCCAACCACTGTCAGCTTAATGGAACTACCATCCATTGATGTCAAGGATATATTATCAAACTTTCGGGCTGGTTTTCCAGAGCGGGATAGTCGTGCTTTGGATGCGCAGATTTTGCGCTGACCAATTTCTTCCCTAGTTTGGTGGAACTCGGTTAGTACAGGGACTTGCGTGCTCAAGTGTTCTTATGGTGTCAAAGCTACCACTCCAACCTACCTACAGGAAACCAGCTGTCAATCAAGTTAGTCTAGGCGAATTTCTGAATTAAGCAGGCGCATGGATACTTTAAATTCCTAGATTCCTATGCTTCCTTACCAATTGATTATATATTCTCCCCTAACTCTCTCAACAAATGATCAGAACACTAATTCGGAGTAAAGTCTACTGCAATACAGAGATACAAATTCTACTTGAAATTATCTGATAATATATGTAAATATGAGACACTCGTACAGTCTTTCATAGTGCAGTGCAATGCCTTTCAGGAGGAAGTCAGATCAATTCGTCTATCTGCCAAAGCACAGAATATTCCTTGAGAATATACTGATATAATCGAATAGCCAGGCTGCCATAAAGTCCCTTTCGAACAGCCACTCATATTATGTGTGTTTATCCCAGAGTGACCTGACCTCATTAACTACGAAGGACAGAAATTTTCACGATAATTTATTTGCTCTCAGAGTTTTTGCCAGAGTACTGCTGAGAAGAATTCACCGCGAAAAATATTTGTTTCCATATTTCGTTTTGTTTATGGTTTAAACCATGGGCTCTCGTCTAATAATCCAACCCACTATCTACTAGACAACAGCGACTTCAATTTTGAATTAATCTAAATAGGGATATGCCTGGAAAATATGTTGCCAACTTACTTGTCCAAATGGGTAAAAAACTCTAAAAATACCCTATGTAATCCACGATTAAGCTCAAACTTATAGAAACATTCCACTCCTCGGCTAACACTTCCTGGGCAGAAGAGTGTAGAGATTGCAAGATTGCCTGTCTACTAACCATCTTTATCAACTCAGAGAAGAAGAACAGTAGCGTCTGTCCCTTGATATGTAACTAACGAATACAGTAAGTATTTTACATACTTTTAGCACTAAGGCTAATTACGGATCTTTGGTTAATAACACAGCCCAGCAAATTTGGACTTTTTTGTGCAAATAAGATGGCTCTAGGTGTTTACGAAGGCATTTTGCGCGCTGATTACGAATCTGGGTTAAAAAAAATCCTAAATGGCGGATCCAATATGGCGGTCAAGTAAATCTGATTAATTTTTTTAAACCTCGACTGCCATATTGGATCCGCCATTTTGATTGTCCTGTTCGATTGTCCTAGCTTGAGCTGGACCAGTTTTAAAATCTTAAAAGCGATTCATTTTGACAAAACCAAGGCAATTTTGAAATGGTTTATGTCTTCGATAATGTAAACCACTCACGGTAACCCTTTATGGAAAACATAAAACTTTTTAGTTTTTAATTGCATAACTCTGCAGGTGATTACTAGGTCGAATTGGACCCATGAAAATATTTAAGTTTGTTATTTTATTTATAAATTTGCAATACAAGTGAAATAAAGAGATTTTACCAGTTCTGTGTAATTCATGTTGATTCTGCTCTTTTTTTATGAGTTTCAGCATATTAAAAATGCAACTAAAAAATGTTTTTTTTTTTGGAAAAAAAACAATAAAATTATGAAATAAAACGAAATTTATTTATTTGTTTATTTATTTTATAGGTTCATAAATTGTTAAAAAAAAATTATAAAATACATTCATACATAACATATACATATTTTATGATAACAATTTTATGCGTGTTATTTATTTTTCCCGATATTCATTTAATTGTTAATGTAAACCATTTAAATTAATAAGAGTTTGATTTTTCCAGCGTTTATTTTCAATAAATTCATTATAAAAATATACGTTTTGTTTTTTATTGTTAAATACGCTTGTAAATGTTTATTAATAAAAATCATATTCAATAAGAAGTAAAGTTTAACAATTACTTTTGACGAAACGAAAAATCAATTTAAAGCGGTCATTACAACATCCGTTTCAGATTGTTTGGCCGAAAGCAAGTATTTAGTACAACAAAAAAAAGAGAGAAAAACGATTATAAATAGTTCACTAAGCCAAAGCAAACTTATTCAACAGTCTCCCTTTGTAGCTTTTAGTCACTTGTAGACATTTTGTAGGAACTACTGTGATTTATTAAAGAAACGTCAATAAATTGAAAAAATTTTGATTTACATCAGAGATTAGCAATGAATCGATTTTTCGCTACTCATAAGCACTCATAAAATTTTGCATATAAATGAGTCAACAATACTGATATTTAAGTACTCTAATGCATTCGTACTCACTACAATTTATAAGTACTTACAATGAATATGGGTATAACGTTGACATCAAACACATACCATTCGAAATATGTTTTATTCATAACTTTAGAAAAATACTTATAATATTTATTGTTACGTTTTTATCTTTTTAAAAACGTTTAAAATATGAGTTCGTTGATTACAAATAAAATAAATTGGTGTTTAGTTTCAATAAAATTCTTTATTGTTCGCACTATTTTTGTGTGCCACTGTTTATAACTTGACGTATACAGATCTTTACAACGGAGATTTTCAAACCACGACTGCTCTTTTCACACGCAACGCGTCTTCACACAAGACTGACTGCTTTATCTTTTTATATGCCCACGTAAACAGTCTAATGCATATTATTGAAGTAGAATGTTCGTTGTTTCGCCTTCTCGAGAAATCTATCGCGGTTACATTGTTGTTTGTGTATTTTGTTTACGTTGTTTGCTGTTGCGTTCTCGCCTACTTCTTTTCCCCTTTTCTTTCATACTGATGCTGTTGGTTCAGTTGTAAGCAAGTTCGTTGTATTTGTTTGTGTTATCATTTTAATGTTAAACGATGTTACACCGTTTCCATTTTCGTAACATTATAAATGATTCGAGTCACTCGAAGTTTACAGTCATAGTTGTTGTTGCATTTGTAAAAAAAGACACGTAAGCAAAAAAGACAGAGCAGCAAGCAGAGCAAACACTCAACCTTTCAGTGAATATTTTAGTGTTCGTACGCGAATCATACTTTTTTTTGTGATTATTGTAAATGTTGAGTCATGGAGAGTCGAAATCATCATTCCTATTGTTAAGTATGAGTATGATGACTAACTCAAACTTTGAGTATGATTAGTATGAGTATGATATTAAAATATGTAATATGAAATTATGAGTATGATTCGATTCTACTCATCTTTTTGAATACTCATTGCTGATCTCTGGTTTACATCTGTAAGTTTCTTTATATCAACGTTTCAACGTTACACATAAATTTGATGTCACTTTCTATCGAAAGAAATTTGAAAAATTTTTAAAGAGTTTTGAATTCTCATTTCTGTAATTGAAAATCTCGCGCCTTCTAACAGCGATTTCCGAAATTTGACAGTTGATAACGGCCATCTTTTCCGGATAGCCGGCAATACAGGTTGCGGTTATGATTATTTGGGAGGCAAATGTCCTCAACCGAAACATCATAATACTCCCCGATTGCTAGGCAGTGAGTTTCAAAGTGATGAACTCCAGGACGTTGTACGGCTGTGGTAGACAGCTAAACAGAATGGCAGAAAGATATAGTGTGCACATCATTTGGGTTCCAGGACACAATGATATTCCGGGTATCTGCCGAGCGGATGAACTGGCCAGTCACGGCACGACAATTGAACTCTCCGACAAATTCTCGACTATTGGGACCTGTAAGCTCATGATTGACAATGCCATCACGGACACCGACACCGCTGGTGGGCTGCCTCGAATACGGACAGAACGGCGCAGTAAATCTAGCCAAGAATGGGTGGAAGGCGCACTGCAAAGCTGCTTAAACTCCAAATATATATGCTCAGTATAGTAGTTGGAGTCATGATGGGGCCTTGCATTATGGGTACGCACGCGAGGTGCAGTGGTCTGGGATGCCAGGCAAATGATTTCTGTAGAAGCTGCAGAGATGAGGAGAAAGATGAGATTGTTCTACACTTACTGGGAAAATGCCCGGCACTATGTCAAAAGAGAAAGAGACATCTTGGTGCCTACTACATTGATGATCAGCAGTTTGAGTCGCTTGATTGGAAGTTCTAAGTAGTTCCAGTGGTTCCACTTATGTTGCGTGCGTTAATTTTACACATGAGTGGCGGGACCTACAGTTTAATTAAGGTCAAGTCCGAACGACATATTTTTGAGAAGCTCTTCATGGCAATTTTATTTCCTCACAAAGATTTTGCCAGAAATCTGCTGAGGCAGTCGCCGAAGAAATATTTTTTCATAATTTTGTTTTTATGTCTGATCTGGGGTTTTAACCGTGTTCTTACGTCTAATAAGCAGACACACTACCTACTAGACTACGGCGACTAACTTTCGCAGATCCCCGCATCGAATACACGTCTAGCCGGTGCATCTTCCTCCATTCGAACGACATGGTTGAGCTAGCTCAGCCGCTGGATGTTAATACGCTGCACATCGTCTATGTCGTTGAGGAGCTCATAAAGCTCACTGTTGGATCGGATACTGTTGGATCGCCAACTCACATTCGATCGAAGATCTAACGTAGTACTTTTCTCTCAAATACTCTCAAGGCTGTTGCATCAGTGCGTAATAGATTTAGTCAATCTATCTTGCCAAATCACTATGTATGGATATGTCATTCAACAATACGTGTAAATAGTAAAATTGTTTCTATCAAAATGTTTGTATTGTTCGGGCAATGTACCGCCCATTACACTCATTATATTTTCAATATAATCACCCTGAAGTCGCCGATATCTAGTAGGCAGTATGTTGGCTTATTACAGGTGAGACCGTAGTTCAAACCCCAGCCTAGATAAGATGTAAAAATTAGTTCTTCTACGGCTGCCGCTCTCAGCAGATTTCTGAGAGGAAACCCCACACGGGCAATGAAGTATTTTTCCCTGCAATATGTTGAACAGTGATGACTCCAAATAAATTTAACTTCTGTTTCTGTGACACCCTGTAGCTAAAACTGAAGACCAATTAAAATTTTAATGCAAAAACTCTCACTAAAATTAATATCCTAACGAATTTGCCAATAACCAAGCCTTATAAAACAGACAGTAATCTGTATCGGCTTCCTTTTAAAACTTAATTTGAAAAAATTTCTTCTGAAGTCCATTTCAACGTACTCTTTTTGATTTTTCTTTTCTTCTCATATTTCCATAAGCGAGCATAGCGGTGTGTGTGTGATTCCTTCGATGATTTTTTCGTTGAAAATGTCACATGATGTTCATTAATCTTGTTTTATTATTTCAAATGGCTTCAGATATGACAACAGCAACAGCGACAGTGATACAGGAGAGTCTTATCGTAATAATAGTGTCGTAAAAGCAATTCTGCGTATGCGTCAAAAACCCTGTTATTATCCTGGCTGTTAGCAGGCTGATATGCAAAAATCAACTCAAAGCAAAGCACATACATATTTACATATTTATTAAAAGGATATCAAAGATACATACTTATTGACTCTATAACGTGACAATAATATGAGAAACCTTGCTTAGGGCAAAATTAGTTTTTATGCGTTACTGCCTCCTTAATAGGGCTGCCTGCCATTAATGTCAAAAATACTACCTTTTTTTGTTGTTCAAAGTAAACAACACTTTAGATATTTTTTGTCTTGTAGATTGTGTTTCTAAAAGAAAATAAAAATTTTTATTTCAGATAAGCTTTCTCATAAAAAAGCAAAGTTTGCCTTTGTATAAGCGGTGGTGGTATCTAGGAAATTAAGACGATTATAAAGACAAACATTTTAATTATTTTTCGTATGCACGTATTTGAGCTAATAAATGCAAAAGAAATCGAAAAAATTCATAAGAAATGCTGAAAGAAAAATTCTTTACATTCAGTGTTTTATTTCGCCATAGTCTAGTAGGAGACAAACGAAATAGGAACAAATATTTCTTCAGCGACTTTCTCTCAGCAGATTTCGGCCAGAAACTTAAGAGAGTAAATGAAAATTGTTACGAAAATCTCAAAAATCTGTCGTTCGGAGTCGACTTTAAACTGCAGGCCTCGCCACTCCTGTATAAAATTAACACACACAGCGTAAGTGGTGGAAGAAGCTTGGTTGTAATCCCGACTAAAGGGTTTAAATGTATATATGTATGTAATAGACATGTATGCAATAGACGTGCAACAAATTTTATTACAGGATGATCATTGAAATTTCTAGTTGATCACCTCGGCCACCAATTCGCCATTTAGAAGAGTTCACTAGAATAACGTTTGTTGATCAAGAGCAAATCAATTGGGATAAGCACACTGCATGGCGAGACTATATTATTTCACAGTGCTTTTCATCGTTCCTTTAAACAGCGTGGGAAGGACTATCGCATAGGATATGAAGCAAAGAAAAGATGAAACGTGTGTAATGACAGCTTTACCGGTTTTATATATAAGTGCCAAACAAATCACGCCACGTTGAATACTCTGCATAAGCTATGTCACTTGAATATTATGCTGTTACGTTTTTACATATTAAAATCGTTTAAAATATGAGTTCGTAGATTGCAAATAAAATAAAAATAAATCTGTGTTTAGTTTTAATTAAAATTCATTATTACCCGCACAATTCTGTGTGTCACTGTTCACAACTTGATGTAAACAACAACAACTGCTTTTCTTTGCTATTCCTCTGTTTATACCCTTTGCATAAATAATAACAATTACTAGACAATTATTCGACAGATCTTTGAAACGGAGATCTTCAAACCACGATTACTCTCTTCAAACACATAGCGTCTTCACACAAGACTGACTGAACTTCACTGACTCGCCTGCTTTGTCTTGTCTTTTATATGGCAACGTAAACAATCTGATTCATGTTCTTGAAGGCGAGTGTTCACGACTTTGCCTTCTCGAAATTTCTATAATCGTTATTTACATTTATTCTTGTTGTGTTGTAGGTGTATTGTTGTTTACTTGTTTACGATTTTTTATGCTGGTTTTTGTTGTTTTCGCCGTAGTCTAGTAGGTAGTGTGTTGGCTTATTAGACGTAAAGAACCAGGCCACACATCATAACAAAATACAAAAAGTAATTCTTCGGTGACTTCCTCTCAGCAGATTTATGGCAAAAACTCTGAGAGTAAATAAAAATTGCCATGAAAAGTTTCTCAAAAAACCTGCCGTTCGGAGTCGACTTTAAACTGTAAGTCCCACCACTAATGTATGAAATTAACACGCACAACATAAGTGGCGTAAGAAACTAGGTCGTAATCCTGACTGAGGGGCTGTAATGACCAATTATGTATGTATGTTTTGTTGTTGTATTTTTGTTTACTTGTTTAGCATTTTTTATGCTGATGTTAGTTGTTGCATTTTTGTTTACTTGTTTACCATTTTTTATGCTGATGTTTGTTGTTATATTAAGCAGTACGATAATTTGTAAACAGGTTTGTTTACTGGGTTGTTTTGTTTTTGTAGCCTTTGTTTATAATTTTAATGTTAAGCGATGTAAAAGCAGAACATCAGTATCTAGATTTTTCATTTCCGTGAAAATATTAACTGGCTACCGAGATCATACGATTTGCCATCTACCGTGGCTTTGCTTTTTGCATTTTTTTGTCTTAGGCCGCAGGTGGGTATCTTCGAAAGACACTTTTGTTCCAACAAAAGAGTGTAGGAATCACAATCGCTGGCGCCTACGTACTAACCCCCCCTACACACTTCAACCACTCTCCCTCCGCGTGACTTCCGTAAGGTATTACTTTGCGGAGGGCTGGTTAGCTTTAAAGCTTTGCCACACTAAGTTAAATTTCGCCTCCGTTCCTCCAACCTTCGGAGTTCTATCATAACTTCAGCCATTCTCTGACTGTATTGGCTCCATAGAATCCTAGAATTCACACCTCCTTCAGAAGCTGAGTTGGTCCGAAACTCGTTTCCGCGGGCTATCTAAATCTGTGGCAGCATGTTAGAAAATCCGCGTCTTCCTCCTGATCTACATAGTTTGGTCATAAAGGGGAAGTATCATGTCCAAATCTGTGCAGGTACTTCCTGAAGCACCCGTAACCAGTTAGGAACTGGGTCAAGTAGTAGTTCAGCTCGCAATGTTCGTTCTCCATCCAAATGTTAACATCAGGGACAAGGTGAAATGACCATCTCCCCTTTAAACCGTTTTCCCATTGTGACTGCCATTTGTGCATGGAAGTCCTTTTCTTTCGCAGTGTAGTAGGTAGAGTATTGCCTTACTAGACATGAGGCTTCGGTTCATATCCCATGCATTCATATTAACTTCCAACAAAATGAAAAATAGTTCTTCGGCGAATGTGCCTCTCAGCAGATTTCTGGCAAAACCTTTGTGAAAGTAAATAAAATTGCCATGAAAAGTTTCTCAAAAGTCTGTTGTTCGGAGTCGACTTCAAAATGTTGAGCCATTCATTAATAAAATCAAATTTATACGTAATCCTGCCTGAAACGCTGAATTATGTATGCATGCATGTATGTATGCTCCAATGCCAATATCTCTCTACTTGCCTTAGCTTTGCTCCACATGTTCACCTTCAACCAAGAGTTTAAGGTTAAATCTGGACATTGAAATGAATAATTCCTGTTTAAAAAGTTTTTGTTTGCTTAGCGTTAAACACATAACAAAATTGTTTAAGATTGTAAAGGAAACTTAAACATTTATTTGTAATCCCTTAAAGTCAAGCAATCTAGCGTATCCATCTTTTAATCTGTATTAGCAGTGGTGGTGGTTGGTTTTGCTGTTCGATTATGATTATAAACAGGCTACAATAGCCTTCTCAATACGCACATAATCGTGTGTATGAAAAACAAACACGGAATTTAAATATGGTATTAGGTATAGGAAAAAGTAATTTCTCAAAGCTATAATTATTTATAACAGTCAAGAATTATAGAGAACAGGAAAATCATGATCTAAACCACGAATTTATGTTTACCCTTAAACAATACGTACTAAAATAATATCCATGTCAACCTGAAGGTAATATTACTGCTGCTGGTCCTGATGCTTACGGTGATGATAACAATTTTTAGTTGTATGCGTTTGAGATGTATACGTGAGAGAAACGCTGTCATGTGTATATGTATTCCTTAAAATATATTTCGTATGCCTTGTGGCGAAATATTGTGCGTTTCGTTGTTCTTTATCTGAATACCGTGTCAGTGGTTTGTTTAAATAAACAACGAATGGTTTGTGCCACAATCAACACAAGAATGCTACAAACATAACATAACTAACACACAAATACGAATGCATATCGTAAGTATAAGAAATTTTAATATCAGGATTAAAACACGTTCTCTTTTTCTTTTCGTTTTCTTTGGCCAGAGGCCTTATAAATATCCTTTAAGGATACAAGAATCGCAGACATTTATATGCACGAAAAAAAGCACAAGTTAATGTTTTCTTTTTGCTTCAAATTTTCTGTGGTTGTTTAGATACTCAAATATATACAGTCTTAGCAATGGTATCCGTCGTCGTAGTCTTATTGGTAGTGTGTATGCTTATTAGACATGGGGCCACGGTTCAAACTCCGGGTCAAACATCTCCAACAAAACAAAATATGAAAAAAATATTTCTCCGTCAACTGCCTCTCAACAGATTTCAGGCAAAAACTTGGTGAATAAATAAAATTGCCATGAAGAGGAGATCTCCCGTCACTCATTTATAAAATGAACACACACAACATAACTGGCGTAGTCCTACCTGAAGGGGCGTAATAACCACTTATGTACCTATATACGTTACATATAGGATGGGTGATCTAAAAGTTTACATTTAAAAATGTGATCAAACAAAAACGGTATGAAATTTTGTCAAATTGACTTTTTTTGTTGTGAAGTACAATTCTTCCAGTTAGAAATGTAATATCATTTCATGCATATGGCTGCAGCAGCTGGCTTCACAGTTCCTCATTCGATCGGACCAAATTTCGTGCACTTTCTCAAGTGTATAGGGTCGTAACTCGGCAATGGCATCACCAATGTTGGCCTTGAAATGCTCATTTGTCTCTGGCTTGTCAACATAACACTTTCCTTTAATGGTGCCCTGTAGAAAATAGTCCAACGGTGTCAAATCGCAGTTCCTTGGCGACCAATTGTCATCAGAATTTCGGCTAATTAAACGACCATCAAATATTTGACCCAACAAATCGATTGTGCCATGAGATGTGTGGCAAGTTGCACCATCCTGTTGAAAACAAACATCGTTCACATCAATACCATGAAAATCGGGTAAAAAATCATGGTGTGATAGGTGTCTCCACTGAGCGTAATGTTTGCGCCGTTCTAATTTTAAAAGAAATATATGCCAATGATGCCTTCGCTCCACAAGCCGCGCCAAACGGTCACTCATAATGGATGCAGTGGCTTCTGTAAAACCACGTGTGGGTTTTCGGAGCCCAAAATACAGCAATTTTGCTTATTAACGTACCCACCAAGATGAGAAATAGCTTCATTCGAAAGGATGTTTTCATTGTTCAGTTTTTCGTTGGCCCTTCTAGCGAAGCGAAAACGAAGCAGATGGTCATGCAGAGTTGAAGAACTCTTGAACCAATTGAACTTTGTAAGGCGCCATACCGAAATCTTTTCTCAAAATTGGACGTGCACTGGTGCGTGAAATGTTCAATTCTTGCGGACGATGCCGAGTTGATGTTGATGGACTCTCAAGCACATTCTCAGCCACAGATTTTATATTTTCGGGTGTAGACACTGTACGAGCATGCCCACGGCTTGGTGCATCAACAATGTTAACAGTTTCATGAACTTTAGCAATAAACTTCGTATACCAGGCACTGTTGGTCCTTTTCTGCGATCAAATTTTGTACATTTGTAAATCGATTCGCTACGTTCAGTGAAGAGTATGTATTGAATTTTGCGACAGAATAGAATAAAAGTATTGCCAGATTCGAAATATTCGATGATTCAAATCAGAGATCAGCAATGAATGGTTTTTTCGCTACTCATAAGTACTCATGAAATTTTGAGTATGAGTGAGTCAACAGTATTGAAATTCAACTATGTACTCTGATTCATTCGTACTCACTACAACATTGATTTATAAGTACAGGTTGCAATGAGTATGAGTACAACATTGATATCAAACTCATTACCATTCGAAATATGTTTGATTCATACGCCTACTCATTCAGATTCATAAATTTAGAAAAATACTTATAATACCTATAAAATCATCAAAATTTACAGTCGTAGTTGTTGTTGCATTTACAAAAAAGAAGAAAGAAAAAGACAAAGACAGCAAGCAAAGCAAACAGACAACCTTCTTGTGGGTATGTAGTGTTCGTACGCGAATCATAGTTATTTTGTCATTCGTGTATACGATGAGTTATGGAGAGTCGAAATCAATAACATCATGCGTATTGTTAAGTATGTTAAGTATGAGTACCATGAGTATTTCAAACTTTGAATATGAGTAGTAAGAGTATGATATTAAAATAAGTATGAATGCGTATAAGTATCAGAAATTATAAGTATGATTCGAATCTACTCATCTATTTGAATACTCTTTGTTGATCTCTGATTCAAATTTAAACTGATAGATGGCCCAGCAGACATTTTAAATAAAAACAGATGAAAGTAAACAACTTCTTCCGGTTCAAGCCCTCTCCCATTTGCAATTCTAGAGTCCCCAGGAAGTATTGTATATACATGTCATATTCTTTTCTTATTTTGTCACTCGGAATTGAATTTAAAACTGAAATTTAATTTTTTCTATAAAAATCCCTACATTTTATCCATTAAATAGTACGCCAAGAAATTTATTCCTTCAATTGCTGTGTGCAATTTTGTGCTGTACACAGACAAACGTACTGCATCATGTAATCCTTTCGAATTTAAGGCAATAATTTCCTCTTAATCAGTATTTTGATTATTTTTCGTTTACATATACTAAAGCGTTTAAATTCATAATTAAGTGAAATACTGGCAGTCTATGAGTTGTCTGGCCGGTTAAGATACATGCCCCATAAGACTGATGTAACTGGTGTTGGTATGGAAATACATAGCGTTGGGCTTACATTACAAAAACCACTTATGAATGTTAATTAATGGTAAATGCAGTCATTTTCATTTAATTTTACCAACATTAACTGAAATAAGCTTTAATATAACGTTTGTAATCACAATACTTTATGCCTTAATATGCCATAAAACTGAAGGTAAAACTGGGGACATTGCTTTAAAATTTTCGAAACTGAAAATAGTTTTTCGTTAACTCAAGCAGGAGTTACTATTAATTTAATTGCCTATAGGAAATCAACATAAAACCGAGTCTTTCCTCCCCTTAATTAAGGCTGTGACTTGCAAAATTCATCACTTTCAGCCAAAAAAAGGGGAATAATTTTAAATAATCACCATCATGTGAAAGATTTGAAATTAAAAAAAGTGAGAATCATACAGACTCTGAATCACATAAAATGCTTCTCTCTAATGAATGTTAAACAGACTAATGAAAAATTTTCTTACGACAAAATTCTGTACACTTGTGTGTGAATGTGTTTCTAATTAAAGGCAACAAAAAGATGTGTGACCTACATTGGCACGCAAATGGGTACAGGCAATGATATACGAGGTATGTTTTATGGCCTGTACTGATGGAGATGTCTCCGCAATTGAATTCATATTTCTTTAACGCCAGAACAACGCTACCAATTTTGGAAATTTATTTGAAAAAGTAAATCCCATGTACTTACTTTTTAAGTCGATCGCAAACCTTTAGTCGGTATTACAACCAGGCTTCTCAAACAACCAGATCCTGTACTTTAACGACGACTCTGAACAAAAAATGTGAAAAACTTTTCATGAAAAATTTATTTACTCTCCGACCTTTTCCCAGAAGATTGCTGAGTTCAAAGAGTTCCTATTTGTCCACATTGTTCATTACTAACCCTTAGTCAGAATCACAAGCCAGCTTCTCACACTACTCATTGGAAAAAAGCCCTTTTCAACATGGCTACGCCGCCATACTTGATGGAGATTATTAACGATTACTTTCAGGAGAGGAGGGTAATATATCGAACGGATAATGGAGTAAAGGAATACGTAGTGACGGTGGGCATTCCGTAGGGCTCTGTACTTGGGCCATTATTGTGGAACATTATGTACGATGAAGTACTTCGGCTACACTTACCAATTGTGGACTTTACAAATGAGATTGCCATAGTCTCGGTCGCTGAGATGGTAAAGGAAATAGAGGAGACGACAAACACAGCGGTTCAAAAAGCTGAAGCATGGCTTGATGCGGCAGTATTGACACTTGCTGCACACAAAACGGAGGCCGTTTTGATAAGTGGCCGGAAAATAGTGGAGAAGATAGAAGTGACCGTTGGAGGTATTGAGATCGAGTGGAACGGGGCCATAAAATACTTGGGAATGATTATCGACGGCAGATTCAGCTTCATGAAACCCAGTGAGCACTGACGAGAATGATACAAAATATTGGACACCAAATCCATTTAAGGGGAGAATAATATCAAGGGTCTTAACGTCAATATGGTCGGAAGCGCTCTCAGTGGGGATAACAAGTTGAAACCTGTCCTCGGTGTATCGCCTAAGCGCAATGAGACAGATAACTGGTTTCAGGACAGTGTCTGATGAAGGGGTACTGGTATTAGGAAAAACAATACGGATGGACATATTGGCGGACGAGATGAGCCGGATATATTTTCGCCGTCTCAAGTATCCAGGACAATCGCCAGATATAATAGCGGCGGAACGAAGGACTTCCATTCACATATGGCAGTCACGATAGGAGAACAGTTTATCCCTAAGATATCCTCTTGGATGGAGAACAAACATTGCGAACTTTTACGTGACCCAGTTCCTTACTGAAATTACACCGCTTGACTGCTATTATCTTTGCGTCTTCCCATGTAGATTGCACTGTCCTAGATTTTGGAGTATCGAAGAATCCAGTTGTTCTTTGGTTGGTTGCGGCTTCTTGAGCCTTGAGGATTCCACTCAATTGCCATTCTTGTTATACCATCAGTATTCTTGCTAAGAGTATAGCCTAACCATTTCCATTTCCTAAATTTAATCTGCGTTCTTATGGGTTCCTCGTTGGTAGGGTTCCAGAGATCCATGTTGCTGAAGACATTGCATATTATTCTGAAGTACTTGTTAAAGAATACCCCTATAGTTGCTGCGTGATAGCGTTTAATACTAACCAGATTTCACTTCTGTACACCAAGATCAATTCTTTTATTCCAATACTCTAAGCGAGGTTCGTTTGGATATTTGTAAGCTTCTCCATATTCGTTGTAGCCGTCCGAATGCCGCTCTCGCTTTTTTGAGCCTGTTGATTATGTCTCTTTATGGGCCACCTTTTGTTGAGACTATACTGTCTAAATAGCGCATAACCTATCCATGTATGCGACTGGTTGACCTTGTAGCATGATGTTGTCGGGGTGCTTACGTTGTTAATTATCATGGCTTTGGTTTTCTTGATATTTATCTCAAGTCCAACATTGCACGCGCCCTATTCTTTCGAAATCCTCTAGCTTTGTTTGCATATGGGAGATATTCTACTAGAGTAGACAAATATCAGCCGCATAAACCAAATCCTCGAGTTGGCATGAGAGACTCTATTGCGAATTCCTTTCCTTTGCTCGCAATTTCTTTGCCTACAAAGGGTTTTCAGTAAAGCAAAGTTTTGCAAACATATACTCTACTTTCATGCTAATACTTATTACTTACTTAATTGGCCATTTACAAGCCGATTAACGGATTTCGGCCTGCCTTAACACATTCTTCCAGGTGCCTCTGCCAATTGGTCACACCAATCGATGACAGGGCTTCCTCGATTTAATCCTTCCAACGCAAATAACGTCGTGCCCTTCGCCGACTTCCGCAGATCCCCGCATCAAATATCCGTCTTGCCGGAGCATCGACCTCCATTCGAAAGCCACTGTATGTTAATACAACGTAAATGTCGTTGAGGAGTTCATACAGCTTACACTTGGATTGGATGCGGAAATTATCGCCAACTCCCACTGGACCGAAGATCTTACGTAGGACTTTTCTCTCGAACACTCTCAAGGCTGCTGCATCAGTGCTTAATAAGGTCCATGCCTTTGCGCCATAAGAAGCACGGGAAGGATGAGAGTAGAGCATTAGTTTTGTCGTACGGCAGAGGTCTCTGCTACTCAATTGCTTAGTGAGACCTTAGTGCCACCTTTATACTAAGATTTGAGCTACCTTTTATACCACGGTTCCATAGAATTGCACTAGAATTGCTTGTGTTGATATTGGTCTTATCTTACCAATGCAAGATGATAAAATGATTTTGGCGGGTCTCACAAGGTTACCCAATTTTGCAGCCACTCGATGGCTACGATACTTATGCTCTGTACGTAAATAGGGGTTCGATTACCCTGTGCGCTTGAAAATATAATTTTATTGTGACTCAAACCATCAATATGGTGTGTATGGTGATGCCATGGACTTGTTGAGCTATCCTCGTTGCTTATAACACTTTCATGCTCTTTTAAAATGTAGGCTCTCAACGAAAGCAGAAACAATTTAAAAATAAAAAAGATTACGTGTGAGTAACTGTCATATCAAAAGTTTAACTAAAATATTTAAGCAAATCAAAAAATAAATAATGTGAAGGGAGGGTGGAGCGTGTGATATGAAGGGAATTTTCATATATTTTGTCGTTTTTTTTTTCAACAAAAAAATCCCATTATTTGCTCTGTTATTTGCACATGAAATGTGTGTGAAATTTTCTAAAAATGACGAAAGAGGAGGAGAGAGAGAGAATCGTAAGAGCTGCATGTTTATGAATATTACCCATAAATGTTTTTTTTTTTTTTTTTTTTTTAGCTTTACGAGCTAAAGGTTGGGAATCTTCGAAAGACATTGGTAGCCCGGCCTACCAATGTGCACGATTCGCCGCAAGACTTACTCTCGGCTTGCTAAACGCATACGTACTAAACCCAACCTAGTTCGTCACACTTTCAACCATTTGCCCCCCCCGGGACCACAATTAAGTATTACTTCGGGGGGGTGGAGATTCAGCGAGTGCTGCCTTCAAATTCTGCTGACCTTGCTCTCTCAGCCAATCTTTGCTGCGTCAACACCTTCCTTGCGAAAACACATACTGCGTTCCAATTGTCACATGAGGTTAACATCAGGTTAACTATGTTATCGGGCGTTACCTGGAATCCTACTGTCCTCTCCAGGCAATTTCGTTGAACAACATATCGCGGGCAAGTAAAGAAAACGTGCTCCGCCGTCTCCCTTTCATTGGGACATTCTGGACATGCCTCGTCTACATCATGACCATACTTATAGAGATATGCTCTATAGCATCCATGGCCGGTTAGTAACTGTGTCAGGTAGAAGTTCACCTGACCGTGTCTCCTTTTGGTCCATTCGCCTATGCTCGGTATGAGTCTGTGGGTCCACCTTCCTTTGGTTGAGTTGACCCAGTCATGCTGCCATCTATGCATAGCGTCATCCACTAACTGAACAGGACTGGGGAGATCCATTCCCCTCCTTGTGTCATGTTTCCTCCTCTCTACATCCACTACTAGCCTCAGGGGCATCATCCCCGCAATCACCAATGCTGCATCAGTAGACACCGTGCGAAAGGCAGAAATCACCCTGAGAGCTGATCTATTGTAGGCCGTTTCTATACCTGCTCTATAGGTCCTCTTATCCATGGCCCCGGCCCATATAGGGGCCGCATATATAGCGATCGAAGTCACTACCTTCATCAGTAACCGCCTCCTCTCCTGTTTTGGGCCTCCAAGGTTAGGCATTAATCGGGCAAGTGCACATGATGTCGCCGCACACTTTCCACCGACGTACATCAGGTGTTCCCTAAACGTGAGCCTGTTATCAATCATTACTCCCAGATATTTAATCGCCTGCTTTGATGTTATGCGCTGGTCGCCTACTGTTAGTGTAATAAATTCCATCTTCTTCCTACTGCTTACAAGTAGTACATCCGTCTTGTGATCAGCAAGTTTGAGACCTATTCCCGTGATCCAGTTCCTGACCATACCAACCGCAGTGTTACATGTTCTCACTAATTCATCTAAATGTTTTCCCCTTATCACCAGGGCAATATCATCCGCAAAACCAATGATCTGTGTACCTCTAGGGAATCTAAGCCCCAGTACACCATCATACATGACATTCCATAGTATTGGGCCCAGCACGGAACCTTGCGGGACCCCCGCCGATACCGCATATGTCTTCCTGCCATCATCTGTGTCATATAAGAGCACTCTATCCTTAAAGTAGTCCTTAATAAGTTCCAACAAGTAGTTCGGTACATCCTTTCCATCTAGGGCTGTTAAAGTGGCATCCCAATCCGCAGAGTTGAATGCGTTCTTGACGTCCAGGGTGATGATAGCGCAGTACTCCTTATCGCCCTCCAGCCAGCGCTCACCACTGATAGCATCCTTTGCTATTGTCATAGCCATCTCTATTGCATCTATTGTGGAACGGGCTCTTCGGAAACCAAATTGGCGATCCGACAAGCCTCCTGCCCCCAGGAATGCTTCCAGTCTCCTACAAATTATCCTCTCCAAAAGTTTTCCAGCTGTGTCGATCATACAGAGTGGGCGGTAGCCCGATGCATCCTGCGCGTTGTTACCCTTCGGAATTAGAACCAGTCTCTGTCTCTTCCATATCCCAGGGAACGTCCTCTCCTGAATACAAGCATTAAAAACTTGTCTAAACAGCTCAGTATTACTTTCAATGGCCGCCTTAAGCGCAATGTTTGGGATCCCGTCGATCCCCGGTGCTTTGTTAAGTTTCATTTCCCCACAGACTGATTCAAATTCCTGCCTGCTGACTTCTGGGATTTCCTCCGGTGACCGCATATCCCGCACGCAGTATGTAATTTCGGCTTTGTGCGGAAAAAGGTCCGCAACGATTGATTGCAGCTTAGCTGCACATGACGTTGCTGGTGGTCGGAAGCAGTTCAGCTTTCTCATCACCACCTTATATCCAGTTCCCCAGGGATTCTCGTCCACATCGGCGCACATTTCCCTGTAGCATCTTCTCTTGCTGAGCGCAATGGCCCCATTAAGGCTGGTTCTACACCTTCTATATCTTTCACGCAGTTCTGCAAACTCATCCCGGCCTCTGGCCCTTTGGAATAGCCGCCGTGCGCGGTTGCATTTACGCCTCAGATCCGCTATATCCGCGTTCCACCAGTAGACGTGTTTCTTCCCAGACATATTACGCCTCTTTGCCATAGAAACGTTGCAAGCCTCCGTTATGGAGCGCATAAGTTCCGTCGCCTTGTCATTCGCGTTCCCGAATAACCGAATATCCTCCAATGCGAGGACAAAGGTTTCCCTGTCAAAGGTGGAGTCCTTCCAAAGAGGGTTCGGCGGTGCGGCAGGAACGTTGTGTCCCGTAGAGCGTTCCCGGATCTCAAAAATGATAGCGTGATGATCGCTATGTGTGTAGATGTCAGACACCAACCAGGTAGATGAGGTCGCCAGTGAGTCGCTGACGAATGTCAGGTCAATTTTAGAGCAGCGTCCATTTCTCGAGAATGTATCCCTATCACCACTATTAAGTAAAACAACATCCAATGTTGCAAGTGCGTCGAGTAGGCATTCTCCCCTTGGATTAGTGAATGCCGAGCCCCATTCAACAGCCCAAGCATTGAAATCCCCGGCAATTACCACAGGTCTCACGTGCCTTGCTTCCTTAACGATGTCATCTATTCTGCGTCTATAGTCTTCTATTGATAGGCTAGGGGGAAGATAACAGCTGAAGAAATGTACCCCATTAACGGTGCATTTCACAAAGCTCTCCCACCTGCCGTCGACATTTCCCATTGGGAATTTACCACAGGACCACATCGAAGCCCTATTGCATTTGCTGGCTATCCAACGCTGGTTTTCAGTTGCTCTGTAGTGCTCGCTCAGTACTGCCAAGTCTATCCTCTGCTCCCGCACTGTCTGTTTAAGTAGCTCCTGCGCCGCTTCGCAATGGTTCAAGTTCAACTGCAGGACTCTCATTTACCTGAGTATATCAACTTCCGTCGTGCCGCTAGATAGTGTGCGCACTTATGTCCTCCCGTGATATGCTTCGCGTCCGCGTCCGGATCGCCTCTACAAAGAAGGCAGTGAGGGTCACGGTCGCAAGCCTTGGCAATGTGACCTTGCCCTCCGCATTTGAAGCAGTGTTTGGACCAGTCACTATTACTGCTACACTTTCCTGCTACATGCCCGAACTGCAAGCACTTGTAACATCTCCTTGGGGTTACCTTTCTCAGTAAGCGGCAAACTGTCCACCCTACACGCAGTTTACCAACTTCCTCTGCCCTGCCTGCCAGCTTCATAGGGATTGCGATTACCGCCGTCCTAGTACCTCCTGGAACGTTCCTGATCGTCTTGAGAGCCGACGGTTGTATTTCCCCGATTTGGTCCCTCCATGCGGCGATTATTTCCTCCTCAGTTGTTACTTCATCCAGGTATCTGAGTTCGAATGTAGCCTCCTCAGTTATTGTTCTGACCTCTATCTCTTCGGCCAATAAGCTCCTTAGCTTAGAACGGTGCATCTCCGTAGCCACGTCTGCCGATCTTCTAAACTCCAGAAGGATTTCGCCCCTTTGTGTCTTCTTCACAAGCTGGACATCCTCGCCAACTGATTTAAGCTCCGGGGCATTCCTTACCTTCCTTAGAATGTCCGCAAACGATAGTTTCTCGGTTGGCTTTATTATCACTGCGTCTGGTCTTGGAGGTTTTCTGCGCTTCCTAGTTTTCACGATCATGCGGGCACTACCACAGTCTGGTTCGTAGCAGTTGCTGGTCGCCCAGGCGAGTCACTATTCCTAACCTCAGCGGCAGGCTTGGCTAGTCCACGAGGACGGGTTGTCCTGGTCTTCTTTGGAGGTGTTCTCCTTGGTTTTTCCAATTCATCCCTCTGCCTTTTGGAAGCACAAGGTGTCCCTTGTTGCATGATCGTCTGTGTGCTTCTGTCATTGGTTCTGACCTTTACCTCCTGTTCCGCAACTTTATCCTTAGCGGCTTGCTGGTATAGTGACGATATAGAAGCTACTAAATCGCGCATCGCTTGGTGGATGGACCTCCTTCCTCCGCCCATCATCTCGACGAGTTCCGAGATTCTGTCGCCTAGCTTGGTGAAATCATCCACCTCCTTTTCAGGAGCTTTGCTCCTCTGTAACTCCGGTGGTGACGAGCGAGATCTCTCGCCGTTCTGCTTCAGCGGTGGTGAGTGGAGTAACCTCGAAGCCCTCCGGAAAGGATTCAGGAAAGGGCTGTCCTGCTGGGTCTCCTTTGCACCCTCGGTGCCGGCTGGAGAAGTAGCGCCTGTAAAGTTATATTGATTGTTGTTAAATTCCATTTTATTGGGTCCCAACTTGGAGCCGTTATCTTGGATTCGTTGTGTAGTTACCCTTATTGTGGTCCCATGGTTATCTTTGCAATGCAGGGAGGCCATGCGAGGGTTGACACAAGTCCTCATGAGAGCTTGTGTTCAGAGCCAGACCGGGAGCTAAACAGAAGAAATTCTTAACTGCCCCTACACCCCAACTCAACGGGACGAGTCCAGGATCGTTCTCCAAGGCTTGCCAGGTTTTAACGGGACGGAGACAGATGGTGTATTAGCCTGAAAGCCGTCTGTACCAGATTTCACTCCAGCACATATTGGTAACAGAATACCCCATCCGCCAGCCCATGTCATCAAATCCAAATAGTAGTGTAGTCCAGTATACCATAATCAGAATCTTACTGGAATCAATTCTGATGCCTATACGACTAGGCTCCGATCGTCCACATCCGTTGGGTGCGTGCTTGCACGCATGCTGGTATGTGATTCCCACGGTGCTATCGTGATACCACGGTAGTTCAATACTTTGAGCGGCATTATTTCGCTTTAAAGCATCAGTGTCATTGGGTATATGCCAGACTTTTCATCCGCACCCTCTACCTTTGCCCTCCCATTTAGTCGCCTTTTACGACAAGCAGGGAACCACTATGGTACTATTCTAATCCGCTACCACACGGTAATTACCCATAAATGTGTGCGTCTGTGTGTGCGGGTGTAAGTGTATGCAATGTGTACATATAAGTTAAGGATTGCGTATCATAAGCCTGTTTATAGTTTAGATTGCAGCATTCAGTATATGCAGACGGATGCTATTGTTTTTGGTTATTTTTAGTTGAGTTTTGCTTATAAATTTACAGATTTCCATGAAATAAAAATTTATTTTGATTTCGTTTCGTACTTGCAATCCACTCTCTGTGCCCACTCTCATCTGTTTTTTGGTTGTTTTAAACAAAACAAAAAAAAAAATAAAAATTACTTACGTACGTACGAATAACAAAAATTATGGTAAAAATTTATTTCAAAAACTGTTGGTACATCCGTTAAAGTTGGCAAAAATGTTAAGATTGCTGCTGCTGCTGTTGCTATTTGTGTTTTATAAAGATTTTTCATGATAGTTTTTTTTTTTTTTTTTTTTTGAAAGCTACAACTAACTACCGGTAACTGACAGTGCTTTCAGCTGGAGATATTGTAGAAACATCAGTCAGGCCAAATTATAGTAACAATACATTCATATTGTCATGGAGTGGCCATACGCGATACTAAATTTGTAAGAATTTAGCAAAGTAATGGAAGCAAAACATCCCAGTTGTCTAGTAGGTAGTTTGCTAGCTTATTAGACATGTGCCCGCGATTCAAACCCCAGGTCAAATATCTCCAACAAAACGAAATATATAGAGAATTTTTCCTAGGCGACTTCCCCTCAGCAGATTTCTGGCAAAAACTCTGAGAGTAAATAAAATTACCATTACATTAAAAGTTGATAAAAATCTGTCGTTTGGAGTCGACTTTACCCTGTAGGTCCCTCACATCATAGATAACATTAACACACACCACACAAGTGCTAAGAGAAGCTATGTCGTAAACTTGACTAAAGGGTTGTAATGACCAATTATGTATTTATGTAACTAAAATATCCCAGTCATGCTTTTTCAGTCTCTGACGGATGATCAATGATAGTTGTCCTGATGACGAAGCACAACACCTCTCATGTTGACCTCATTTTCGTCGTTTTAATTGAATTGTTTATAATCTCGTCACTGGTTGACCGCAAAGGTCAGAGTCCATTGTTTCACCAGTTTGTATAACATGTTGTCATAAAAATAATAGAATCGACAAATTCAGATTATTGCGTCCTGTTTTCTCTGACAGAAGCGCCTTTAGCTGCATTTAAAGTGCAAAAATGCACAGATGTAACCGTATTTGTGCTGCCACCAGTTTCTTGCAATGCCTCTACAATTTCGCTTAATTTTTGCACACAATAGGTCACTTATGCCGTGATAACAACATAATGCTCGAGAGCATTTTTTTGATGATGACTTTTGAATCACCACTTTCGTAGTAGAGCTTGCAGTTGTTGTAATGCATTAACATGTTCGTAATGTCCGGTCTTCTATTAAACGTTTCCTGCGTCTGCGAAATATCAAGATATGAAATCGCCGTAGTCTGGTCTGACAGCGTGTTCGGTGACGCACTATCAGCAGATTTCCGGCAAAAACTCTGAAAGTAAATAAAGTTGCAATGAAAAGTTTCTCAAAAATTTATTGTTGGTAGTCGACATTAGAGTTTAACTCTCGCCACTCATGTATAAAATTAATGCATACAACAAAAGTGGTGTGAGAAGCTAGGTCGAAATCCAGACTGAAATGTTATATGATCAATTATGTATGTATATGTGTGAGATATCATCGCTATATTTTTTTTTATTTAAAAGTCCTCTGTGTGTCGTTATATCGTTATAACATCGTTAAAATATCCGCCACATCTCCTCTGGGTGGAGCCCATATAAAATCTCCAATTTTCCATGACTCTGGCACATAAACCAGGCTGAATTTGACTGATATCATGGGTTTTATTAGCTTTAAGTAAAGCTAATTTGCATTCAACCTCGACTTAAGAAAAGTCCACAAGAAAAAATCTATCGGGCGTAAGTTCCACGAAATCAGTGGCTAGTTCACATCACCATCAAGTGAAATGGCCATGCTCTCATGTTGTCCATGCAGAATCACCAATGTATGAGTTGTACGGCACGTAGAGATGTGTTGTCGAAAAATCTTGTCGTTGAAGTCCAACCAGCCAATTCAGACCAAAAAAAAGTTGGTAATCGTCGATCTATAGTGCTCGCCGTCGGACAGTGATGAACTATCCGAAGATGTTCTCAAACAAATATGTTCAGCTGACAGTCTCAATGCGACAACTTTGTTTGTTCACATACCCATTCATCCACAAATGGGCCTAATTGCTAAAGATTGGTTTTTCGAAGAAAGTTAGTATCCGTTGCCAACTACTTCAGAGCCTATTCAGCGAATACATGTCAATGTCTATGGTGTTTACCTTCAATTCCTAAGTCACTTGAACTTTGTACAGGTGTAGGATGAAGTTGCAACGCTAAATTGATAAATTGTAGCCTGCATAGTTGTGTGAGCGATGCTAGATCAACTGCAGAGCATTCTCTCACGGACCCCAGTAATGTTTTCGGCAGGTTATGTAATCTGTCGACATTTGGCTGTTGCTTAATAGTGGAGTCGAATTTGTCCTCCACGTTTCAAATAGTTCTCTCCGTATGACGACTGTGGCGTTTGTTAGCTGCGGAAAGAGCGCTTTACAAACATTTTGTTAAAATAGGTGCACATCTTGTTGAATTCCATATATGTATGTATGACTATGATGATATGGTAAAATTTGACAGATGTAGTTTGAACAAGTTTGCCATTAACAACTGTCAAACTTCGGAAGACCCTGTAGAATATCTCGATAATTTTTGACACAAACAGTAGCATTTATAAAACAGTCGTTTAATTATTCATGAGTATATCGGCCATGAAAAGTTTCCCAAAAAATCTGTCATTCGGAGTCGACTTTAAACTCTAGGTCCCACCACTCATGTATAAAATTAATACACACAACATAAATGGTGTGAGAAGCTAGATCGTAATCCTGACAGTATTTTTCGCAACAAAAAACATCAAAAAATTAAATTGTTTTCTTCTTTTAAAACCGAATAAAAATTGCTTTTCAATGACATGAAAAATATTCGTATGTTGTTAAGTCCACTGAAGTGTTGTTGTGTTATAAGCCTTTTAAGCGTATTTTTTGTGTGTGTGTATTTTTTTTTCAGTGTATCTTTGCACAAATGGTCAGCTTTTGTATCATGTTTCAGAATTTTCCAAAATCTAAAATCATTGTGTTAGTTTTTTATGAACGTTGTCGCTATTGTTCTGTTACTTCATCATCGTTTTTAGTCAGTATGTGTGAATCCGGTTATTTGAACTGAAAGCTTAACGCGAAGTTTCATTTCGTTCCTCTGTTTTTTTGTGAGTTTTTTACATTCAATTTTTAGTTTTTGGCAAAATATGATATCAAAACAAAACAACAACAAAAAAGAAAAAAAGGAAAGGAATAAACACTTTATTACTTGGCAACAACAAAACAAAACAGAGAAAAAACAGGAGAATTAAACTGACTGGCCCTATTCAAATAACAAACGGAAATAGAAATAAAAATTTTGTGAACAGTTGGTGACGTGTATTTAGTTGCGAAAAATCAGTCCAAAGCAATATACGTACATACGAGTACATGCATACATAATTGGTATTATCAATCCTTAAGTCAGGATTACGACCTAGTTTCTCACGCCACTTATGTTGTGTGTGTTAACTTTGTACAAGAGACTCCGAATGACAGATTCTGCTGAGAGGAAGTCGCCGAAGAAATATTTTTCCGTCCTTCGTCCGACCTGGGGTTTGAACCGTGGTCTCACGTCTAATAAGCCAACGTACTACGTACTACACTACGGCGACTTTGAGGTAAAGAGCTTTCTCTATATTCCGTACAAGAACTTTCCCAATATTCCCCACCGAGTAGCTCAGTACAGTCTCAGTGTCCATGTATAGGCATGTTGACTACTGTCGACAAGGCATGATTTATCTCATTGCCTAAAATCCATTCTAGTATATAGACTAATAAGTCCCGAATTTTTCGCAGTAGATATCGATATGGCACAACTAATGTTGTGTGCATTAATTTTAAAAATGCGTGGCTGGGACCTGCAGTTTACTATCGATTCCGAAAGACAGATTTTTTTGAGAAACTTTTCATGTCAAATTTTAATTTACTCTCAGAGTTTTTGCCAGAAATCTGCTGAGGGGATGTAGCCGCAGAAATATTTTTCCACATTTCGTTTCATTGGAGATGTCTGACCTGTGGTTTGAACCGTGGCCTCAAGTCTAATAAGCCAACTCACAACCTACTCGACTAAAGCGACCAGTTAGATATCTACATACCGAGTAATTGTGTACCTAGTCTCAGCTGTCCTCGATTGGATTCATTTGCTTAAAATATCACCTTTAATCTTAGCATAGATACGCCTTAATGGGCCACTAGCTCCTTCAAACTTTCAAAACTACCAAGTACTGATGGTATTATATTTCCTGACGTATAGAAAGCATCTGATGTGTTGATTCCCTGATTGAATACAATTTATTAAAGCAGTCTTAACCGCCCTAATGTAGCAGCTAAATAACATTTTTATCCCTAAATCTGTTAAGACTATCGATATCTCATTAAAGGAGTGTAGTACAGTGGTTAGAATGCTTGTCTATAAATCCAAACAATCCTGAAGAGAGCAAAAAAAAAAATACAGCCAAGACTCCGTATTTTAATAACTAAGAGGCCTCAAGTCTCCTCTACAAATAATCCATCAAGCCTAACGTCTGATATCTTGGTCTCTCAGAGATGAGACCATCAACAACAAAGATCATAGGAAAGTCTTATAGTCACCTCTTGAGAAAGAAGAGAACAAAGTAAGTCTAGTTCTCCAAAACTATACCCAATGCATGGATACAATAAATTTGCGCAGTGTGAGTTATTTCTAGGTGGTAGCGAAAGTGAAAAACTCTCAACGAGTCTGTACAGAAAAGATTTAAGTAATGAACCTGAAAAGAGGCAACAACTAAGATTATGATCGAAATCTTAAAGGAAATCTTGAAGGAATCCTCAGTTAACGCAGAAAAATAGTGACATCGCATGAAGAAAGGATCAGAGAGCAAACTTGAGCAAACAACTCACGACATTGTTGTATCAGAATGTTCTCAAAAAGCAGTTGAATGCAACAATAACTATATTCTGCCACATTTCTGTTATGTACGGTCTTGTCTTGACGAGTTACAACTCACTTAGGGTACGCATAGATTCAACTGCATAAGCTTTTTCGAAATTTAACAGACTCAGAGCTCAGCATTATGACTTCTAATCACATTTCCTAGACTGTAAAACTTATTCTGTTCGCCTGCCAGTCTTCATAAAAGAAATGCAACACAGTAAAGGTTTCATTTTACTCTGTTATCCTTTGCAAACAAAAACCCAAGTTAAGGGGAATGGCAAGATGGATAAAATGCTAGAAAGAGGGAAAGGAAGCAAACAAAAAAAAAAACACCACCAGTTATGACTTTATGAGCTTTGGTCGTATGCGAGTGTGCGTATGAGTATCAAATGATTTGTGTTGGCTATTCCTTATACGTCCATTGTGATGTAAACCGGTGTCTCTAAAGTGACGATTAGTTGCCTAAACTAGCTACTTTCTTCACTAGTCACTGGCTGTCTACATAACATAACATACATAATTGGTCATTACAACCCTTCAGTTAGGATTACGACCTAGTTCCTCACACCAATTATGTTGTGTGTGTTAATTTTATACATGAGTGGCGGGATCTACAGTTTAAAGTCGACTCCGAACGACAGATTTCTGATTTTCATGGCAATTTTTATTTACTCTCAGAGTTTTTGCCAGAAATCTGTTGAGAGGAAGTCGCCGAAGAAATACTTTTTTTTATTTTTGTTTTGATGTCTGGCCTGGGGCTCGAACCTTGGCTGTCTACGAAAGATAATTGTATTCGAAGTTTTCTTGTATGATGTATCAGAGAATAATGATTGATCGGAAAAATAAAAAAATAAAATAAGAGCTCACTTCGCCCCAGTGGTATATCATTTCAATATAGGTTACACCTATGCTTTGATGTGTGTGTGGATTTTATTCAAAACACCTCTTTCGAGGGAAATTCTTTGTTTCTAATTCTAAGTTTCCGAACGCCAAAAAATAACCGAAAAATTAATCTGTCGTCATTGTTACAACAACTTTTATAGACTTATAAGAACATACATGCAGGCATAGTTGGTCAATACAATCCTTCAGTCAGGATTACGACGACCAAGCTCCTAGCACCTAACTCTCCTGCGACCAATTATGTATGTCTTTCCCTCGATGGGGAATATGTTATAGATAGCCTCTTGGAAGACATGCATCAATTTGTTTTAAGGTCTACGGCTATGTGGTTATTATTATGGCATTGGGTTTTGATGCATACAATTTGTCTTTGAGATGCAATCAGGCTCTAAAGTTCACAACTGAATGATGCTTATCGTGTGATTTATGTGTCAATCCTTGCAAAATGGAATTGGCGGCGTTCAGCAGGCGATATAATTTAACTTTTGACTCATCAATCCCTAAAATAAAATATAGCTTTCCTTATCCAAGAGAGTAAAATATCTACGAATCATTCTGGAGTACAAACATTTCCAAGAGGAAATCAATCACAATCCAAAATAAATCCTACTTTTGCTGAAATCTTAGTGTTACAGAGCTCGGTCAAGGATTTCCTAAAGTGAATGGTCAAAAACCTCTATTTTAAGAGCAGGGGATTGACACAGACAGTCTCTTTCTACTCCTCAGTCACTGAGTTTTTCGGCATACCTACCAAAAGGACGGTGGTCCATGATATGCGTTATTATGCGATGGCTGGCCATGTGATTAAAGGATATAAATGAATCGGTCCTACTGAGTTCAGCAGAGTCTAGCAATATTGTTTTTAGTAGCATACAAAGGGGGGTCGGCACTTTAGATTTCGGCTCGTTGTATAGGGTGCGCCATTTAAAAGTTTAAAAATGCAATAAAACAAAAACAGTTTGATATTTTGCCAACAATTTTTTTAGTTCGTGGGAAGTAAAATTGTTCCGGTTAGAAATGGAATATTATTTCATTCACATGGCTGCCCCCACAGTACCTCATTTGATTGAATCAATTTTCCTGCAATATTTCGAGTGCATGGGAGTCGTATCTCGGCTATGGCATCATGGATGTTGGCGTTCAAATGCTCAATTGTGGCTGGTTTGTCGGCATAACATATTTCTTTAACGGTGACCCACAGAAAACCACCAGCGTTTGTGTTGCTAGTTGCACCATCCTGTTGAAACCAAATATCGTCCACATTAATACCATGAAGAACAGATACAAAGATATCGGTTATCATGGTGCGATAAGTGTTTCCATTGACCGTAATGGTTGCACTATTCTCATTTTTAAAGCAATATTGACAGGTGATGCCTCCGCTCTGTGTGGGTTTTCGGCTAAAATACAGCAATTTTGCTTATTAATGTACCCAACAATATAAAAATAAGTTTCATTCGAAAAGATGATTTTTTTTTGCCAAAATCGTTGGCCTATCTAGCGAAGCTGATGATCATGCGGCTTCACCTCTTGAACCAATTAAACTTTATAAGGCGCTATACCGAGATCTTTTCTCAAAATTCGACATAAACTGGTTCGTGAAATGTTCATTTCATAAGAATGATGACGAGTTGATATTGGTGGATTCTTCTTACGCACACTCTCAGCTACAGCTTTGATATTTTCGGGTGTACATACTATACGAGCACGCTCGTGTCTTGGCGCATCAACAATGAAACCAGTGTCACGAACTTTAGCAATAAATTTGCGTATACCGTGAGAGACCAAGCTTTGTATGACATTTTCGCCCAGTTTCCGATAAATTGTCTTTGTTTTGGAAATAAATTTCCAAATTAATGCCAACGTTACTCAAGCCCAAATCGATTCATTACGTTCAGTGGAAATAACATATTGCATTTTGTGACAAAAGAGAATGACATAAGTATTGCCAAATTCTACATAACCGATGGTTCAAATATAAATCGATAGTTGGTCCAGCCTATATTTGAGTCTACAGAAGGAACTGCATTAGAGACATCATAAGGGACCATAATGGCCAGTATGAGAAGAACTGGAAAGAACACGAAAAGTGCATCATTAATGAAGCATTGCAGAAGAAATCCTTAAAGCTATATGATATCATGTTTCATGTGAGAGAGGAGTAGCAAGTAAGTAGTAGCAACGCCGGTAGTGGTTTTGATCTGGCATACACAGTAATTTAAAGAACGTGTCTAATGTTTTCATCGCATATGTTCCCATATATGAAGAAAGGTGCAACCATTTTCCCTTCCAGCAACATCTAAAAATAATTTGATTAGCAGACACTGACCCTATCCCATGTGGCTAATGTATTCAACAGTATGGAACCAATCCCTCAGAAAAGCAGGAAACGAAATGTATTTTCATAAACATACTTACATACGTTATATGTATGTGGGTGCATGTGTATTTTTGTTTAGGAATGTTTGTGGAAATGGCCAAGTGTATGTTTAGTGTTTATTTTTTGTATTTACTTACTACAAGTACACAATTGTGCTTGTGGGTGGCTGTGAATGCATGTGAGTTTGTATTTGTATTATGACTTACAGGATTTGCATTTCCTATTTTCAAAATTTTCCAAACTTTTCTATATTGTATATGTATGCGTTTTATTTTTGAATGTATTTTTATCTACTTTTTCTGTTTTTGTTGTTCGTTTTTTTTTTGTAGTCTTCCTGCTCGTTTCACTGCCATAGTCATTCTGTTTTTGAACTCTTTTTGACAGCAAAATGCCACTGATGGCTTATTTGTGAATTTTTTATGACACTTTACATGTAAATAAAGAAACGGGAAATACAAAAATAAAAATAAAAAAACGGAATTCAAAACTACAATTGAAAAACAAATGAAAAAAAAAACTGAAAGTTAGAGTTTGAAAAGGACCAGGGGTTAGTGGTTATGGCCAGAGCATACTTGTATATATTTTTCAGTTAAGTTTTAAATTGTTGTTCAGAAAGGAAAATAACAACATTTTTTATGTATCCATTTGAATGAATGCTCAGTGCATTCAGAGTATTATATTGCGTCTCTCTTAATGAAAATATATAGGAGGAAATTTTTTTAAAAAGGAAATCCATTTTATTTTTTCAGGGTTTGCCGAAGCTAAAGCCTTAACACTCTAAATCACTTTTTCTTTCTTTTCCGTTTTTTGTTTTTATTTCAGTTTCCTTTATTATTTTTTATATGCCCCTGTACAACAGAAAATTTTTGACATGAACAAATAAAAAAGAAGAGGAGAGAAATGGCCATAAATATTGGATATATTTGGTCACATGTTTATTATAGGTGAAGAATCAAGAATTGACCCACATTACACTCGGCCTTTTCAAAATACATAGCTAAACAAACAAGAATAAATTTTAGCATAACACAAGTACAAGTCGACACATTTTTATGTGTACAGTGGAACAAAATAAAAATCGTACAGTAAAGTTCAATCTTACATACATAACATAAATTAGTGGGTATTTTTTATATTTTAAAACATAAAAATCCATTCCCATAGTGCAATACATACATACATAATTGGTCATTACAACCCTTCCTCTAAGGATAGCGACATACAACCACTTATGTTGTGTGTGTTAATTTTATACCTGAGTATTGGGACCTGCAGTTTAAAGTCGAATCCGAACAACAGATTTTTGAGTAACTTTTCATGGCAATTTTATTTACTCTCAGAATTTTTGCCAGAAATCTGCTGAGAGGACGTCTCCGAAGAAATATTTTTTCATATTTTCATTTTAATGTTTGACCTGGGATTTGAACCGTGGCCTTCCATCTAATAAACTAGCACACTACCTACTAGACTATAGCAGGATAAAGATAAGAATTCTATTCTAGTTGTTGCCACTTCCTCTCACCATTCGTCTGGCAAAAACTCCAAGAGTAAATTAAATTGTCATGTAAAGTTTCTACAATCAGGAGTTCAGAGTCGGCAAACGGCAAATTATAGATCCCACCACTAATGGATAAAAATAACACACACAACATGGGTGCTGTGAAAAGCTAGGTTGTAATCTTGACTAAGGGATTGTAATTAGCAATTAACAAAGTATTCCTTAAACATTTCTTCCACTAGTAGATTTCGAAAAAACCAAAACCTTTAGGAGCACTGTAAACCAAATTACAAGTGATTAGCAAACTTGGAAAAATCAGTAGAGAACTCTGGCATTACACAGATGTATTTAGTTAAGAGCATGAGCTTGTTAACGTGTCGTACTTGTGTATATATAAGAGGAAGATTTCCTATAAATGTACGTGGTTGAAGTTTCTAATCGCGTAAGTATGTATGTGCCGATAAAGCACAGCGTTGCTCCTTTTGGACAAAAGCCTATGTTCAATTCCCTTTAATTTACTCCATTTAATTTAACCACCTACGTACATATGTTTACACATAACTAATTTACTTTATTAGTCATTACAACCCTTTAGTTAGGATTACCACCTAGCTTCTAACACCAACCATGTTGTGTGTATTAATTTCATACATGAGTGAGACCTACAGTTTAAATTCGACTCCAAACGACAGATCTTTGAGAAACTTTTCATAGCAATTTTATTTATTCTGAGAGTTTTTACCAAAAGACTGCCGAGGGGAAGTTGCCTAAAGACATATTTTTTTCTTTCTTCATTTTATTCAAGATTTCCAATAAGCCAACACACTACCTACTAGACTTCAAGGACTACAACTGCCTACTTTTGCAGTTCGAAATAGTTTTAAGGATAACTTTTATAAATTTCTTCAAAACTAAAATAAGTTGAAGTGTAAAACTCTTTGTGAAATCACTCACGTAGACACACAATTCAGTCTCAGATAAGTTCGAAACAATTTAACAATATCCACTTCAATTTAACTAGATCTAGGCGCTGCTGTGGACTTTTGGACAATGTTTAACAACAATATAAATTGATAAATTGAAATACTTTTTCTACTTCGCAAATTTCAAAATTTTTTATTTTGTTTGAATGACTTTTTATTCCGTTTGTGGCTTCGTTGAGTGGAACGCATACGGAATTTCCAATTTTCCAAGGCTCAAATACTTAAATCAGGTTTAATTGGATCGACTGCACGGGTTATGTTGGTTTTGAAGATTCCTGATGGTTTGGGGCTTATCCGCATACACCTACGGCTTAGAACCCTACACTAAAAAGTCTAACTGGATCAAATCGTGCGATGTTGGTAGCCAGTAAGCATCAACTTCACGTGAGATGACTATATCTTTAATTCGTTCTTGTGGAATATCCAATGTGGCATAAGCTTAGTTGGGTTATGTAGCGCCTTCCTCTTTAAATCACCTATCCTGGTACCCCGATCATCCAGCGCCATCATGCGCGCCATTTACAATAACGGCCTGTCACGTCGTTCTCAAAAAAAAAAAAAAGAATGGAGCGATTACACCTCCAGCCCGTAAGTCAAAACAAACATTGAATTTTTTCAAGACACTTTTGATGCCCTATGATCTCATATGAATTTTTATTCGACAATTTTGTTTGTTCACGTACCCATTCATATAGAAAGGCAGAAGATGATTTTTCGATTAAAATTAAATTCAATTGCCCACTCCTCCAGAGGCTTTTCACAGTCAAAGTCTATAGTAGTTTATGATGATTTGACAAAGCAGACTAAATAAATTTTACATTATATCCACACAGGGCCTTTCATCACTAACCAAACTATTCCATCCGATCGGCTGCCAAGGATATACAGATGATATAGTCCTCATGGCTAAAGTAAAATATGAAGAGACCCCCGAGATATCATTCAAAGAGGTATTGAGGTTGTAAGACAAGTTGCCAAATTTCTTCGTGCGCATTCCTTAGCTACCATTTCAAAAAGTGCAGAAAAATCGTCGTTTTCTATAAAACTCGTTTTCATCATGGTGGGTACGTTAATACGCAAAATTGCAGTATTTGAGGCTCAGAAAACCCACACGTGGTCCTATAAAAGCCAATGCACTCATGGTGAGTGACTGTTTGGTAGGGCATGTGGAGCATCATTTACCCACTTCTTTGAAAATAAGAGGGACGTAACCATTACGGTCAATGGAGACTTTTATCGCACCATGATAACCAATTTTTTTTGTACCCGCTCTTCATGGTTCTGATGTCAATGAGGTTTGGTTTCAACAAGATGGTGAACTTGCATTACATCTCGTGAAATAATCGAATTATTGCGTCAAACGTTTGATTTAAGTTTAATAAGCCGAAGTGGTGATGTCAATTGACCGCAAAAGAAGCTGCAAATTGGCACCATTAAAATATTTTTTTGTGGGGCGCCGTTAAAGAAAAGTGTTATGCCGAGAAACCGCAGACAATTGAGCATTTGAAGGCCAACAAGTGTGATGTCATTGCCGAGATACGAATCCATGCGCTCGAAAAAGTGCACGAAAATTCAGGTGTCAGGCCAACCGCAGCAATCATATGCCTGAAATGATTTTCCATTTCTAATCGGAACTATTGTACTTCACAACAAAAAAAGTTAAGTTGGCAACATTTTAAATCCTGTTTGTTTTATTAAATTTTTAAATTTAAACTTTTAAATGACCCACCCTATATATGGGTGTATCAATGTACATATGTGAAATATGTGAAATAGTATTTCAAAATTAAACTTTAAACTTTGAATTTTATTATCAAAATAGGCTTAATGAAATGAAATCATAAACGCTGATTTATATCTTCCAACGCAAGCCACAATTTTATTGTCATTATTACTGCCAACGAAATCCCTTCCCCCCATAAAAAAAGAATAAAACACTGAAGCATTTAAAATAAAGGAAGGCAAACTAAAAGTAAAACTAACTGAAGAGAAAACTTTCTTTATGTGAAACCACCAACTAACAATTAAGATTTTATCATGGCAAAAAAGTAATAAAGTTACGCTAACATTTCTTACAAATTGAGATATAAAAACCATGCTATTGTACAAGTAATTATGGCCTACAAAACAACCGCGCGCGCGCTATTAGGCAATGATGAAGGGTTTCTTCGTAAGGCCTACTATGGTAGTTATGGTAACATGAAATGTAAAATATATGGACTCTTAAAATTCTTTGTAGAATACTATACAAACAATTTAATTTTTATGTGTAAATACGATGTACTTAACATTCTAACATATGCTTTGAATTATTCGTAACCCTAATGGGGTATTTCAAAATTGTGGAATATACTGGCGCTCTACTCTTATTTTTCTGCAGCAATTAAAATTAAAAAGAATTATAAATATTTAATGGAACGTTAGTTAGACAATAACAAATACGTTTCTAATATTTACACAAATACAATACAATACAATACAACGTATTCACTTATACATACTCGTACATATTACCATGATTTCATCATTTAAGCCATTAAGTTTAATGAGCGTAAAATCGAAAAAGCAAAACTTAAATGAGGATTTTATTTCTCAAATCTTATTGCATCGTTATATTCTTAGTCGATATTCGTTTTGATCCCTTTTCCGTTGTTAGATAGTGTTTAAATTGTTGTTGTTGTTGCTGTTGTTGTTAGAGTATGAAATAAGTTTTACGCTATTTTACCAATTAATGACACGTGCATTTATTGGAATTAAGAAAATAATGCGATCCCCAACATAGATACACTTCTTCTATATTAGGGTGGTTGCATATTGGAAATTATAAAACCGATATATTTCTAGTAAGTTATGAAGAATTGACATTGTACCGAAGATAGAAGCGAAATATTACAAATTCTCAATTCAAATCCAAGTGTAAAATGCGATTTCACTTTGAAATCTACATTCATACATAACTCGTCCTTACAACCCTTCAGTCAGGTTTACAACCTACCTTCTAACACCACCATAATTGGTGGAACCTACAGGTTAAAGTCGACTCCGTACGACAGATTTGAGAAACTTTTCATTAAAATTTTTTTTTTACTCTCGGAATTTTTCCAGAAGACTACTGGAAGTCGTTTTGTACGAGTAATCTGAGCTATGGTTTGAACCACATGCTCTCATCAAATAAGTCGAAACTCTACTTACTACGCTACGGCATCTCAATAAAATTCTTGCTCATTTCGAAGAAAATAGGGATTGGTGATGAGTGGAAGCCGCCGTAGTCTGCGAGGTAGTGGGTTGTCTTATTAGGCGTGAGGAAATATAAAAAAATATTTCTTCGGCGACTTTCAATAAAAGATTTCTGGTAAAAAATAAAATTGCCATGGAAAATTTCTCAAAAAATCTGTCATTCAAAGTCGATTTTAATCTGTAGGTCTCGCCACTCGTGTACTATAACATTAACACACACAGCATGACTGATGTGGGAAGCTAGGTCGCAATCCTGACTGAGGTGTAGTAATGACCAATTAAATATGTTATGTTTGATGAATGGATGTAATGGTGATACATTAACGATTTCGCCCTAAATGACAACCATATAAGCCAGACATAAGCTACATTACTAAACAAAATTCTTCGATATAAATTCTCATTTTCAAATGATCATAACAATCATCAAAAATAAGACTCTTGTCGTTTGGTTTCAATGCTTGTGTGACCTATTATTTGTAGGCACTTATCACTACTTCTTTACGGAAAATCTACTTTTTAATGAGTTTTAATTTTTATTTTATTGATGACTTTGAATCGAAAAGTGGGTAATTTGTGTGGGAATTACAGCACGAATTGCTTGCTTATTAAAACAATTATTTTCACTGTAAAGTAGAGAAATTACTTTATGAGTATTGGAACAGGATAATCTGCCTCACCGTGCTCAGCTTACATTGTTCCTTTAAGGTCCCGTTGTACCACTAATATTGCCCATTGCAACAGATTATGTTTTTCAAAGAAGAAAATTCATTATTTTAGAAGCGTTGTTCTAGAGTTAAATCACTCCTGCTGAATTTCCAAATATTAACAATCCGAAATGTCAACACAGCTGGATATTATAAGTCATCAAATCGTAATTTTCGATAAATAGGACTCAGGAAAGTAGAAAGAAAAAACACCAGACATTATGAGTAGCGCTTCACCTTATTCAAAGATGGTCATGGTACAAAACGGAAACTGCAAATTGGTCTACGACACACACCTTAAGTTTGATGGGTACTAACACTGTGGTACCCATAGATGGTGGAGAAACCCACTGTTTGTTGTATAGCTACTGCGTTGTTATGTATTGCCCAGATATAAATTCCTAGGCACCAGTAAAGCTAACTGTGACAAACCATTTTGAAGTTCTACTGAACACAAAAGGGTTTATCCGATGCAAAATAAAGTTAGACAGACCAATTCCCCAGTTACTATCTTATATAATTACAAAACTGATTACAAATATCAACCGGTTTATGCAGCTGATCTCTTATAGTCGTTATCAAATATTTAAACGCAATGCAAGTGGTGATATCGAGACAGCGTTTTTAAAACCTTAACTGTTGCAATAAGCAGACTATATAGTGACTGTCTTTGCTTGTTTTTTTTAGCTACTATCTGACTTTCACTACCTGTAAGCCCATTAATCTAAGCAAGAGTTACCCTGTCTAAACTGTGTCTATATTACAGATGTAAGGTAATATTCTTTGGCTTAAAAAGAACTTCACAATTGTAGCCTGATTCTTTCTAGTATAGAGAGCAAGCTAGGTTGGTTTAACGGATAGGATGCCGCTCATAGGCTCATATGGTTCATTGTGATAATTAGCGTGAGTTAAGCCCCCTTGTTATGTTGCGGTAGTGGTGGGTTATAACCACCTCGAGCTCCGGAAGAAACCGCCCTGTTCCCTTAGTGGCAAGTTAGCCACCATGATCAGATCTTAAAACATTCTGTCACTCAAAAACCGATGACATCTGTCTTAAAGTGCAGGGCACTCACATAAGAGGTGTGGTACCGTTTCTTCCACATCTTCTTCAGTATTTCCGCAGCTTTTGCAGTATTCCTTGGCAGACCGACCCTATCAGCGTAACTGCCACTAGCTCTGAGTCACTAAATTCCTGTTAGAGTGCAAACCGTTTTCAAACTGAAATAGTTCCCCGGTTTTCTGGTTGTCGACTGCTGGATTTTCAAATTCGGCAAACAGGTATGTAGGACCACCTATGGTTTGTTGAATTCCAAGCTACTTTTTCTAATTTGAAATAAGTATTCTTGTAGGGGCGCATATATTCCCTCTATCGTGTCTTCCGCAGGCATCTCTGCTCTCTTCCATGCCAGTTCGTCTGCCTGTTCGTTAACCCACAGTGACACGGAAGACAGCAGAGGTGGGTGTTGTGTCGACATATACGGTGTAGAGAGTGAATGCAACTTCTGATGCCCTTTGATTTGACGAGATGGAATCCCAGCGCTTTGACTGCTGCTTGACTGTCCACATATATGATCAAGTTTGAAGCAGATAGGTTCCTGGTTTCAAGGATACGTGCAGCTATTCAAGAGAAGAAATCTCTGACTAAAATACGCAGGAATCGCCGTAGTCTAGTAGGTAGTGTGTTGGCTTATTAAACATAAGGCCACGGTTCAAAACCCAGGTCAAACATCAAAACGAAAATATCAAAAAAATATTTCTTCGGTGATTTCCTCTCAGCTGAAGGGTTGTAATGACCAATTATGTATGTATGTATGCATGTATGTAAAATACTCTGGCCAGGTTAGGTAATTTGTAAGACCCGTTCAGTGCCAGCTTATCGGAATAGACCTCAGATGTAGTTCCACATTCCATTTTTGAGCCTTCGGTGAAGGTAGTCACTTATATCATCGTCATCGCTAACAGATTCAGGAACAGAGTGCAAACTGAGATTCATATGAATTGAAGGTTAAACTCTTCTTTAACTAATAGTTCTCGTAGTCTAGAGTTGGGTTCTTTAGCTCTTTTGAGTGTTCGCTCTTTCTAGTTCAGCTCTCTGTAATGAACTAGTTCGTTCTTTTAGTTCAATAGTTCAGTACTTTTAAACAACTCCGCTCTCTTTCTCAATTTTATTTATATTTAAAATGATGTAAACAATACATATATACATTTAAAGGAATTAATGCATTCCGTGTATTTATATCAACTTATTGAATAAAATAAAAACAGTATATAGTATAGTATTTAACACATTTTCATTTTTATTAATTCATTTATGTGCTTGAAGCGCTTTTTAATCAAAATTACTTAACTAACTAATAATAACAACAAAACTTATCTAAATATATACATATATTTAAAAGGAAAAAAATAAATTGAAAAATAAAAATGCAGCTTTTGAAAAATTCGTAGAGCATGGTGTCCTTTGGCTATCATTTTCAACACTTGTCTATCGATTAGCTCAACAGTACGTACGGGTGGAGGCCTATGAAAATATTGTGTTATATTTTGTTGGGGTTGCTGAGGGAGCGTTGCACTTTGCCTGGATTGGAAGCTGGTAGAAGGTTGTACGTCTGGCATGTCTTCTTCAAGTACCTCTGGTGGGATTGTAGTCTGTCTTTCTTGATTTAATGGTGTAAGCGGATGTTTTGTTTTCATATGTCGAGAAAGATTCCCATGAGAACCCCCAGCAATGCTTAGGTTTATTTTGCAATATTTACACATTGCTCTATTACCTTCTTCTGCCGTGAAATGAGTCCATATTGCGCTAAATTTTCTTTTTTCAGCCATTTTTAAATATAAAAATTCACTTAGATCACTTTGATCATCCGACACTATACCAATAAAAATTCACTTAGATCACTTTGATCATCCGACACTATACCAATATGAACTCTTTCGAATAACTAGTGCTTGATTCACCCATGTTGTCTATTTATATATGTGGCTCTCTTCCTGAGAAAAAAATGTTTATTACAAATAACTCTCATTTTGATTTTTTACCCTGATTCTGTAAGTCGAATGTTTTTTCCAGAAAAAAACATGAAGAGAGCTATTGAGCAGTTTTTCATAATGGATGAATGCTACAGAAAACTCTCAGTAAGAATAACATTTGTTTTGTGTGACGTCACACTTGTACGGTTAGGTAGCATGACCACATTCAACCCATTTTTCAATTGCGGCCCTTTTAGCACTCTTTTGACATTATTGCTATGACGAGAATAACATTTGTTTTGTGTGACGTTACACTTGTAGGGTAGGTAGCATGACCACATTCAACCCATTTTTCAATTGCGGCCCTTTTAGCACTGTTTTGGGATTATTGCTATGACGGAAATTTCCTATAATTTATTTCTTTGACAATTTACCTACCTGCTCTGAAAAATTTGAATACCCGGCAATAAATGAATGAAATCTAGTGTTTAGCGAGAATTTTGCAAATCCAGATTTTGAAATTGAATCCTTTTCCGATTATTGGCAAGATTTTTTGACCTACCAGTGTCGAAAAATTTGAATTTCTATCAAAAAGTTAAGTCAATGGATTGGCGGAAATTTTGATAATTGAATCGTTAAAAACAATAATATATACATAAAATATAAATATTAAGAAAAACATAAACATAAAAATATAAATTTAAATTTATTTATATAAATAAATACATTTACAATCTCTTTTGTCTTATTTAAATTTTTTCAATCTTATAGATTTTTAGTTGACACTATTATTTATAAAAACATACTTATTAGCGTAACAGACCAGATTATCTTGTGAGAGTCAAACTCACAATCGTTACGCTATGCACTAACTTTCCATGGAGCCCACTTAGAAATTTTATTAAAAGAAATATATTATAAAATTTTTTTTAGCTATTATGTGCTATTACTTCTAATGTATAAAATTTGAATTATATTCAAGAAATTCAAAAGCAAAAAATTTTAATACATCGTCAAAAATTACATATGTTTTTATAAAAGTATATTTAATAAGAATTTCTGTGGATATTTCTCGCCTAACCCTTCTTTGAGTTAAATTGAAAAAATATATTATTTTAATTTGCTTATTTTTTTATTTTTTGCAATTTTCGCGCTTTTGTAGGAAAAATGTTGCCATAAGTTATTTTATTAGTATGTGGTAACACCGCCAATGATGGCGCTACCATTTAACACTACGATAAACAACAGAAAAGAACGAATAAGAAACGAGAACAAGAGCCAACTGAACTACGGAGCTAAAAGAACTCATTAGTTCAGTTGGCCCTTTTAGTTCAGTTGTATGAATAGTTCAATTGAACTAATTCGTTCGTGAACTACACAACTCTCGTTGAATAGTTCAATTGAACTATATAGTTCGTTCGTGAACTACACACATGAGAACGATAAACAAAATAAAAGAACGAAATGAACGAATAAGAAACGAGAACAAGAGCCAACTGAACTACGGAGCTAAAAGAGCTCATTATTATGAGCGGCTCTTTTAGTTCAGTTGTGTGAATAGTTCAATTGAAATAGTTCGTTCGCGAACTACCCAACTCTATCGTAGTCTGTTAGGTGGTGTGTTGGCTTATTAGACGTGAGGCCACGTTTCAAACTCCATGCTAAACATCTCGAACGAAAGGAAATATGAAAAATATATCTACGGTGACAGCCTCTTTCAGCAGATTTCTGTCAAAAACTCTGTGAAAGTAAATAAATTTGCAATGAAAAGTTTCTCAAAAATCTATCGTTCCGAGTCGACGAGTCGACCGCCAGTCGTGGATAAAATTAACACACTTAATGACCAACAACCATTCACTCTGTGTGTCGATTTTAGGTCTGGTAATTGTAATATTAACCCACGAAGTTGCAATTTCATCTCCAATTTCCAAAGTCGTCCCAAGAACGGAAAAAACTTAACATTGTCTACAGCCTCATCAATGTCAGGAAGGCAATTGGTGTGGATGTAATATAATCAAGTAATCTTTAAATATGTTTCACAATATGTTCCACAAGATCAAAATGCGTGTCCTCAGCAGATAGGACCTTCGTTAAACAGACGACTATGACCAGGCTTAGGTGCATGTAAGTGACCCTTTCTGGAGTCATCAGCCTAATTGGCCAAATTATCGAAGCGCTGCTACATAATTGCCTTTCTTCTTCCGTTTGTTACGACCCTAATGCATAACAATATTTTTGTCTATGAAAATGCTACAACAATATAAACTCAAAATAATAACTACAAAAGCAATGCACAACGCGTACAATTGCCAAAGATGAAGGTAATTAGAGAGAAAAACACAATCAAATAAAAATAGAAAAAAAGAGAAAGAGAAAGAATGAAAAAAAACTTATTGTTTGATTAAAATGATAAAACCAGCAGCAGCAGTAGCATCAAATGAAAGAGGGTAAGAGGCATAATAAGAGGAGAACAATTAAAATGGATTTTCTCATTTAGAGTTTCACTTATCGTGTGGGTTTATGGATAATTCGGCGAATGAGTGTTTGAGTGTGTGGATAATTTAGTTTCAAAATAGTTTATGATGGGATACTATGCTACATGTATGGAGAAAATAGATTGTTTTCAACGCTTATGTGCAAGAGTATAGAAAATAGTTTTAAAATTTCTTCTCACTAGGATAGTATGTAGTTGTCTCTAAGAAAGTAATTTTGTTTCGTTATTATGTTTATAAAAATTGTTTAAATTTTTGATAACAAAATAATGCGGTTTAATGAGGTTTTAAGAGTTTTGTTGTAGCAAAGAATAGTTTTATTTAATTGAATAGTATTTCTTAATTTTATTATATGGCTTATATGGCTTATGATTTGTACACTATTTGGGGCTTAAAACGTGGAAGTATTGTTCTTATCAGACTATGTTCAATGAATAGAAATATTTAATGAACGAAATAAATTGTATAATGCTGTTGTTGTTTATATTACACACGGATAGCAATTACCAGAAATTAAAAAGCATCTCAGCTAAGCGTTTCGTTTTAAATAGTCATTATATGAGTTTGACGAGGAAAAGCAAGTTCACTCGGTGGCCCATATGGCATATTATGTTACCCAGTGTAAGATAAGCCCCTTTGTCATGATCGGTTAGTGGTGGATTTGAACCACACCAAGCCCAGGATGAAACTGATCCGTGAGACTATGAAACATTAATAAACAACCAACTGATAATACATCATAATACTTTTGGTCATTTTAATCGGCCATCTTCACTTATATTTTTTTAGAGAACATATGAATTTTTTGAAGTCACTCTACTCTAGTAGGTCGTGTTTTGGCTACGGTTTGAGTTAAAGTCAGACATTTCCAACAAAACGAAATATTAAAAAAAATTCCCTTGACGACTTCCTATCAGCATGAAAAGTTTCTCAAACATCTGTCGTTCGACTTTACACTGTAGGTCCCGCCAATCAGAGATAATATTAACACACACAACATGGTTGCTGTTAGAAACTAGGTAGTAATCCTGACTGAAGGTTGGTAATAAGGTTATCACCTTAAATAAATTATATAAGGAAAGATGGCTGACTCTCCACTTAGATCAGCATTTAAGCCCTTTGTAATACCACAATCAATATTCAACCCGGAGAGCATACATTTCCTAAGGAATAATAACCCGTGTCCTTTTTAGGTGAAAGACAGTCATCTTCTTCACTTTCCTCTCCAGAACACATTTGCAAAAGTGCGAAGACATCTAAGCATTAGGGATAGATAGGTCTTCTTCTTTTTAATACGTATTCAACAGAGTCTAGCAACATTGTATGTACAACGAGGTCGAGCCTGACTGTAAAATAAACATCTAATTTAACTGAAGCAATAGAAATATCTACGCTCTATAATATGTCTGAAATTGCGAGCTCCATCCCGGCCCTGAGCAGCCCTTCAGCAATAACATTTTCAACGATGTCCCTATGTTATGTTTTAAAGTTACCTTTGAATGATGCTAAGAAATTGTCAGAATTTATGGACAAAGACGAACATTGCAAATGCGTTCTTTAGCAAATTAATCACAGCCAACAAGCATCGCGCCGCTTTCAGAATGGCCATGACCATAAAGAAGATTGGTTCCCCCACGGTACGGTAGAGGCAATATATGAAGACCCTAGATCTCCTCTTTCTGCCTTAAATGGGTTAATTGTGAATGTCAAGAGTAAAGGATTATCTACACAGTATTTGACTTTAGCTCTAAAAAAAAGTCCAACGGAGTTAGATCGGATAATATTTGTTGCCTATCAAAGTTGTCAACGTGAATTTACTCTTTGTTGAAACTGCTCTTGTAATAAAGGTGAAAGGATTAATAACATTCAATTACAGGCCAAAAAGAATTGTTTAACATACAGCCAAAGTGTTCTAAATCAACGGTAACAGTTCTTCAAGGAAAATGTTCATAGAAAACTATCAAATGACACGAAAAAGTTAAAATTCATTAAACATCCATTCCATATGCGTCAATTTTTCTTGTTGACATACCATCGTGAGGGAAAATTTTGCCCAGTTCCCTTAGTGGCATGTTTACCACCACGCCCATATCTTTCTTCTGTAACCTAAAAACCAAAAACAATTGTTCTAAAGTGCAGGGCAGTCGTTTCTGATTCCTTCACATAATGACAGCTTCTGCAGTAATCCTGGTAGGGCAAAATAAGCTTGTCAGCAAAAATACCAATAGCGCAGTCTCAAATCAAAACGAAAATATCAAAAAAATATTTCTTCGGTGATTTCCTCTCAGCTGAAGGGTTGTAATGACCAATTATGTATGTATGTATGCATGTATGTAAAATACTCTGGCCAATTTTTCTTGTTGACATACCACCGTGAGGGAAAATTTTGCCCAGTTCCCTTAGTGGCACGTTTACCACCACGCCCATATCTTTCTTCTGTAACCTAAAAACCAAAAACAATTGTTCTAAAGTGCAGGGCAGTCGTTTCTGATTCCTTCACATAATGACAGCTTCTGCAGTAATCCTGGTAGGGCAAAATAAGCTTGTCAGCAAAAATACCAATAGCGCAGTCTCCTGTTAGAAAACCTGTAAGAGTCGAACAAAACTGTCCACTGCTGTACACAACAGTTTCGAAATTCGTCAACCAGGTATGTTGGACCACCTACGATTTGATGAATTCCATGCTGCTTTTTCCAATTTGAAAAAGTATTCTGGAAGAAGCACATATATTCCCGCGATCGTCTCCTCCTCAAACATCTCCGATCCCTTCCGTGTCAGTTAGTATGTTTCTTCGTTTCCCTCTACACCACAGTGGCCCGGAACCCGGTAGAGGCGGGTGTTGTGTCGATATATACGGCGTAAAAAGTCCATGCAACTCCTAACGCCCTTTGATTTGACGAGGTGAGATCCCAGCGCATTGATTGTTGCTTGACTGTCTATACATATGATTAAGTTCGAAGGAGGTAAAATCCTGGTTTCAACCATATGAGCAAATTGTTCTCCGCCTGAAATACGCTGGCGTATATATACATATATAAATATAAATTATATGACCCGTTCAGTGCCAACCTATCGGAATAAACTTCATATCCAGTTCCACATTCTATTTTTGAGCCATCGGTGTAGATTGTCATATCACCAACACCTATGACAGCTTCAGCAACCCATTCTTCCCGTGTGAAAGTGTGAGTTTTTTACGTTCCTTTGAAAACAGTCTCTGCTCCTATGTAGTCACATCTAAAACCTGGGTGATTGGATTCTACTTCCTGCAGTATTGAAGCGTGCTGCACCGTACATGGCCTAAACATATTTGAGAACTTAAACATCAGTGTAGTTCCAGCAACCAAGTTTTGGAAGATGTTCAATTCTTGAAGAGACAAGATGGCATCGAGGATAACCTGCTATACTTTGCAGCTCACTAAATTACCAAGCATGGCAACCTCTGTAACCTGTCCAGCGCAGAAAGAGAGGTTAGGTTAGGTTTGAGGGCGCGTATTTGTCTCAATGTCCCACAGGTCAATATTACCCATTGTAAATTCATTCTAGAAGAGAAAAAAATAATTAGTCATTACAACCCTTCAGTCATCATACAGTTTAAAGTCGACTCCGATTAGAGACTTTTGAGAAACTTTTCATGGCAATTTTCATTTACTCTCAGAGTTTTTGCCAGAAATCTGCTGAGAGGAAGTCACCGAAGAAATACTTTTTGTATTTTATTTTGATGTCTGGCCTGGGGCTCGAACCCTGGCTTTTCGTCTAATAAGCCAACACACTACCTACTAGACCACGGCGCCTTCACGCAGTGCCCTGTAAATAACCTAATAAGTCACGCCGTGCTGGCCATACCTAAGTCTAGCAGCAAACCTGTTCTAGCACTGTCTATAGCAGGCCATAGATTCCTAGACACATACTATGGAACATATCGATCCATCCCCCCAACGCTTGTGCTCCTTGGCCTTTTAAGCAATACTTACCACAGTTTTAAAGTCTTAGGTTTAAGGAAAAATTCCATGAAAAATTTATTTTTTGTATCATTACTTAACACAGCTTTATTATTGTTTTTCCTTTTTCCTTTTTCTTTTTAATTATTTTTTTAAATTTTCTTTTCATATCTTTTCTTTTTTTAAATATTTTTATAACTAAATATTATTTTATTTTTATTTAATTTTATTTCTTTTATTTTATTTATATGAAATACATTATTTAGTAATAAGTTTCGGTTTGGAAATTGATTTCTTTTTCAATTCAATTTATTTTATTGAAGATGATAGACATTTGACTGTGGCTACCAATAATGAAGAGGAGTTTTAGTTACTTTAGATACAAAAACAATTTCTTTTTTTGTGGTTTTTTCTCCTTTTTTGTTTTTAAAATGTTTATTAAATATAAATTTTTTTAATGTATAAACTATTTAAATACTAAATATAAATTAAATTGGGTTGTTTTTAAAATTATTTTTTCCATCATTTTTTTTTATTATAATTTTTAATTATTTTTTGGGTTCTAAATAATCTTTTATATTTAAAAAATTTTTTTTTACTAATTTTTTTTATTAAAGGATTTTACGTTTAAAAATAATTTTTTTTTATATACAATTTAACAATTATTATTTTTTTAACTTATTAAATACATTGTCTACTTACTAGTATTCTGCTTATATTATAAATTCTTAAAATTTATTTTTAAAAAATAATATTTTAACATTAAAATTAGATTTTAATTCTAATTACACAATGCGACAGTCAAAATACTTTCACATGATGACACAGTTTAGAGGTTGTGTGTTTTGTTAGGTAGAATTTAAAATTTTTTTTATTTCGCGATTCCTCCAAACTTTTGTTATTTGACAAAAACTGCTTTTTTTGACTTTACGCACAAATTTCTTGATTACACAAACATTTCTGAACCAATGTCCAAAATTTAAACCTTCATAGGGCATGAATGGGCCTATAAAACGGTCAACATATGTATACTAAATGGTCCGCCAAATAACTTTTTATTTGAAAATGCTTTAAAAAAACTACTGAATATTTACTCAAATTTCTTTTTTTATTTGAAAGTACAATCCTTCCGGTTAATAATGGAAAATAATTTCATTCAAATGGCTGCCTCGGCTGGCCATGCAGTAGCCTACACGATCGGTAAAATTTTTAAACATATAATCGATTGTGTGCAGCTGTATTTCACAAATGGCTTCACGAATATTGTCTTTTAAAGCGTCAATTGTCTCTGGCTTGTCGGCGTAACACTTATCTTTGACGGCACCCCACAAATAATAGTCCAACGGTGTCAAATCGCATCTCCGAGGTGGCCAAACGACATCAGCTCTACAGATGATAATGCGATCTTCAAGAACAGGGCGCAAAACATCGAGTGTAGCTTCTGCTGCGCCGTCCTGTTGAAACCAAATGTTGCCAATATCCTCCTCTTCAATTTTTGTGAACAAAATTCGTTCAACATGGCCCGATAACGATCGCCATTGACTGTAACGGCCACTCTCTGCTCATTTTCGAAGAAAAATGGCGCAATTATGCCTCTGGACCAAAATCCGCACCAAAGAGTGACTCGTTTTGGGTGCGTCGGCTTTTTAATGTATGCGTGCGGGTTTTCTGTGCCCCAAATGCGGTAATTTTGCTTGTTTACATACCCGCCAAGATCAAAATGAGCTTCAGCTGAAAAGATGATTTCTTTTTTTTGCCAAAATCGGCATCTTCTGTAAGTCGATCGCAGGCCCACTTAGCGAAGCGAAAACGCATTGGATGGTCAATTGGCTTCAACTCCTGAACCAATTGGACTTTGTATGACGTCATACCAAGGTCTTTATGCAAAGTTCGTCTCAGTGATGTCTCTGAAATGTTCAATTGTTGAGAACGACGGTGAATTGATATTGATGGCGTTTCACGAACACTTTCTGCCACAGCAGCAATATTCTGTTTTTGGCTTTTCGCGCTTTGGTTTATCGATGAGTTTCTTTCACTTTTTTCACAAGATAACGAACATATGGAGCTGACGGTGCTTCTCTTCTTCCAAAATCCGTACGCAATTTTCGCACACATTCTGCAACATTACCATGATTTTCAAAGTAATGTCGCAATATTTCCCAGCGTTGTTCAAGCGTATACACAACCATATTAGTTCAACGGAAGAATAAAACTAATTATCTGTCAAATCAGACATGAGCTAAGTGTTACCATTCACGAAATAAGCACTAGTTGAAAAAGAAAAACGTTAGATGGCGGACCCGATAGAAGGTTTTAAAGGTACAGGTTTTTTAAATCGGTTCAAACATTTTTATTAATCAATAAATTTGTATGTAAAGTCCAAAAAAAATCTTTTTTTTTCAAATTAAACAAGTTTGCAGGGTTAGAGAAATATAAAAAAAATATGTTTGAGTTCTACTCAACAAAACTCATAACCTTTACTGGGCCATTAGCTGAGTGTATTTTATTTTTTTTTTTCATTTTGTCACATAGTGTTGCTATTATTTTTTTCATATTTTCATTTCTTTTTTTTATAGTTTTCATTTTATTATTATTTTTGTTTTTAATTAAAATTTAGTGGCAATTTTTTTTAATTTTTAAAGTTTTCAGTTTAAAGTTTTTAACTACTTTTAGAGTCTTTGTTTTGTAGAGTCACTTATTGATTTAAAATTAAAAAATAGTTTCTACTTATTTATCATCATCATTATCATCCATACAATCATCATCAATATTAATCTATAATTATAATTTATAAATTAATTAGTCTTTATACTACAGTATATGGTAGCTATGTATGTACAGTGGGCATCAAAAGCAACTGTACATTAAAAAATTTATACATTAATAAATAACCGTTTTTATTTTAAAATTATTTAATTGCCAGTTTTTCAAATTAAAAAAAATTACAAAAAAGTTTCAAAATATTGTCAAATTTTTTTCGGGCACTCTCCTTAAGTGGCAAAGTGGTTAAGTTTGTTGATTGTTAGAATTTTATTTTTAGTGTATAGTTTCTTTTGATGCTCACTGTATGTATATGTATTATTGTATAATGTACAAATGTATGTGTATTGTTTTACTCTTACTTAATTCGTTTAGGATATGATGTGTTATTACCAGGAATTCTCTCGTATTTTAATGTATATTTTAGACTAAATGGTAATTTAATTTAGTAACTACATTCACTAATACATACATACATGCTCATAAATACCATATATACACAATTACAATTAATTTTTAGTTTATTTAGTTCAAACTTAATTTATTCGAAAGATTTCAAACCAAATGTATACGTTTTCGAAAGCAGAGTTTATTAATAACATTTGTGGTTTATAATACCATCCATATAAATATAGATTTGAGAATAGAAAAAAAAAACTAAATAAATAAATTGGTAATCAGTTATTTAAATGGCAGTTAGTTATTGTATTTAAATGTAGAAGATTTGATTAATTATTCGTTTTTTTGCTCCTTTTTGTTTGAAATAAAATTTTCGAAAACATTATGGTACTCGTAATTGGACGTTGTATTAGAAGATCATCGATATGTGTTAGAGAACAATTAATATTGATGTGGACAGATATTGGGATACATACATACGCATGTAAGGTTTATTCATACACTCATACTCTGTAATTATTTGAATGTAAAATGTGTGTCAAATACAATAATCTCATGGCTTTGTTTCTTTCCAAAAATTCGAATTTTCTGAAGCTATGGAAACATTTCGAAGAGCAGTAATTAAACTAAATAAAGGGTGAGGCCATTTAAAAGTTTAAATTTAAAATGGTTTGATATATTTTCAAATTTATTTTTTTTTACTGTGAAGTACAATTTTTTTTAGTGTGAACCAATTTTCACGAATGTTGGTCTTCAAATCCGCAAATGTCTCTGGTTTGTCCGCATTACGCTTTTCTTTTACCGCACCCCACCGAAAATAGTCGAACGGTGTCAAATCGTACCGTCCTGTTAAAACCCAACATTGTTCACATCAACACCATGAAGAGCGAGTACATACCACAGGTCAGCAATGAGTATTCAAAACGATGAGTAGATTCGAATCGCTTATCATAGTAGGATGCAATAAAACAAAAACGATTTGAAATTTTACTGTATGAAGTACAATTGTTGCGGTTACATTCATACGGCTGCCGTGGCTAACCTCATAGTACCACATTCGATCGAACCAATTTTCGTGCACTTTTTCGAGTGTAAGGGGTCGCATCTCGGCAATGGCATCGCGAATGTTGGCCTTCTAATGCTCAATTGTCTCTGGTTTGTGAGCATAACACATTTCTTTAACGGCTCCCCACAGAAAATAGTCCAACGATGTCAAATTGTAGTATCTTGCCTCGAATTGGCATCACCATTTCGTCTAATTAAACGGCCATCAAACGTTTGATGCTATAAATCGATTGAGGAATGAGATGTTTGGCAATTTGCAGCATTCTGTTGAGACCAAACATTGTTTACATCAATACTATGAAGAGCGGGTACAAAAAATTCGGTTATCATGGTGCGATTGGTGTTTCCATTGACCATAATGGTTTCAGCGTCCTCATTTTCAAAGAGGGCCAATGATGCCTCCACTCCACAAGCCGCACCAAACAGTCACTCGTAATGAGTGCATTGGCTTCTTTAAGACCACGGGTGCGGCTTTCTGAGCCCTAAATACTGCAATTTTGCTTATTAACGCACCCACCAAGATGAAGCTGAGCTTCATCCGAAAAGGTGATTTTTTTGGCAAAAAATTTCCAACCATTTGTTTTTGTTTTTGAAATAAGTTTCCAATAAATCCCAACGTTGCTCAGGCGAAAACAGATTCATTACGTTCAGTGGAGATAATTTACAAAATTTTGTTTTGGGAAACGTATAAACCAAAGCTAACAATACGATATGAAATGAGGGCTTTTTAATAAAATATAATTTACTTTACTTAATAGGTCATTACAACCATTCAGTCAGAATCACTACCTACCTGCTCACGCCGCTTATGTTGTGCGTGTTAATTTTTCTTACAAGATTAGCGGGACTGGCGACGAAGACTGGCGAAAGATTTTTGAAAAACTATTCATGCCAATTTTATTTGCTCTCAGACTTTATTCCAGAAACTTGCTGAGAGGTTCGGAGATGTCTGAACTTTAGTTTGAAGCTAATCCTCACGTCTATAAAGTCTACCAACTAGAGTACGGCTACTTTACTATAAGTATTCCGCCTAATTTACATCATCATTTCTGTAGAAAATTTTCAATTAATTTTAGGCCTTCTTCGTTTGGATAGAACAGGCACAATACCAAGTAACCTTTTAATCAAGAAAGAAGTCCAATTTAGGCTTAGATTCTTTGACGCTTCTCACACTACTTATGTTAAAATAGAAAATTTAGATTTTATCTCACATATGTATATACATACATACATACTTAATTGGTCATTACAACCCTTCAGTCAGGATTACGATCTAGCTTCTCATACCATTTATGTTGTGTGTTATTTTTATACATAAATGGCGGCAGCTTTAGTTTAAAGTCGATTTAAAACGTAAGATTTTTGAGAAACTTTTTCATGGCAATTTTAAATATTCTCAGAGTATTTTGCCAGAAAGTTGCTGAGAGGAAGTCACCGACGAAATATTTTCTTCATATTTCGTTTTGTTGAAGATATCTGCCCTGGGGTTTGAACCGTGAGCTCAGGTTTAATAATCCAACACACTACCTACTAGACTATGGTGACGACTCTCCCCAAAAATCTCTCTTTAGAAAGGGAAAATTGAAGAAAATTGTGAGAAACTAGCGATAGAGATGGCTGGGTTGTGACTTTACATGTGCACATATTGTTTGATATTGTTGGCCAATGGCCAGTCCTAAAACGTGAGGTTACTTCCTCATTAAACTAGTCTCTCAAGAGATTCATGGTATCGCGTGTCATGTGGAATAAACATACATACATACATAATTGGCCATTACAATCCTTCAGTCAGGATTACGGCCTAGCTTCTCCCATCACGCATGTTGTGTGCGTTAATTTCATACATGAATGGCGGCAGCTACAGCTTAAGGTAGACTCCGAACGACAAATTCTTGAGATACTGTTCATGGCAATTCTATTTACTCTCAGAGTTTTTGCCAGAAATTCGCTGAGAGGAAGTCGCTGAAGAAATATTTGTCTTATATTTCATTTTGATGTCTGACCTGGGGTTTGAACCGTGGCCTTACGTCTAATAAGCCAACACACTACCTGCTAGATTACGGAGACATCCTATTCCATGTGGAATATGTTGTAACCAAATCTGTAATGATTTCCACTATCAAAGGTCTTCGAAATAATGCATTGTCATGAAGCTTCAATCAAATCTTTCATAAGTCGGAGCAGCTACTTAATTATAAGAAAAATATTATCGATTCCGTTGCTTGCGTCGCGAAAGAAGAAAACGTTTGATGAGTATAAAAAATAAAATAAAACAAAATAAAAAACTATTTTTCAGTTCTGTTCAACTAAATTTAAAACCTACTTGATGTCTTTAGAGGGGCGTATTTTCATTGTTGCACCGTGAAATCCCTTCTTTTATTGCTGCAGTCCCACCGAGAAATCTTGTCAATGTCACAGACAGACAAACATGGACACCCATACATAAGAAAAAATACTTACAAAACTTAACATACATGCACATTATTTACGCACACATTCATGCATACCAACAAACATAAGCTCATTCATAACACTTTACCTCCTGCACCCAATATTCACATTAAAACTCACAAACACACTCATGTATGGCAGTAAAAAAAAAAGGAAAAGTAATGAAGAGCATGAAGGAAAAACATTCTCAACATACAAAACATTTTAACACAAACGACACACACAACCACCATGACATTCTCATACTTTCAGTTATACAATGACACATCCGTACATACGTAAATGCATACATACAAGTAGTTGGCGAAACTTGTTCTTGTTTTTTATATTTGCTACCATTATTTCTTATGTTCATCCCAGTGGGTAGAGAGGGAGGAGGTGTATAGGGAAAGTTAACAAGGAAAAGTTTTCTTAACAAATTTTAAAAAGAGAACATTACGGCCGGGTATACTGCTTGTGCTATTGCTGGAATTGATGTTGATGCTGCAGCTAAACTATGAACCGTTAAAGTACTACGGATGCTGTTCGTACTTGTAAAGCTGCTGCGGCAGCTACTGATGTTGTTTTTGTTGTTGTTGTTGTTGTTGAAAATAAATTTAAAATTACAATGTGGAACAACTCAGACACAACTTTCGGGCACACGCTGTGTCATTAAACAATCTTTAATGGCCATGATGTTAATGTTATCGTCCAGGTCAGTGGATGAGTTACACGATGTTGTTGTTGTCGATGGTGCAGCCGATGGCAGTGAATGTGAGCCCAAAAGTAAGCCAACACCACTCGTTGAGCCCGGTGTACTGCCACTGCCGCCACTCAAAGCTGAAGTTGTTTGCGATGTTAACATCATACTTGATGGCGAGGGATGACCCGTGTAATGGCCGTGAGTGCCACGACTACCCAACGTATTGTGATGATGCAGTGTGCTGTGATGAAGGTTAACACGTTGCATACTCAAAACATTACCACTGGCATTGGCCGATGTGGCTGTAGCAGCGGAGGAGGGCGGTGAGCAGGTGGACGAGGTATGATGTAAACTTGACATGGCCGTGCCACTGCTGCTGTTAATGAGACTATTTAGTATGTAGCCACCGCCTGTCCCAAGACCGGGTGGCAGTGTGCCAACACCACTTGAATGCAGTTGCTGCTCCAAGTGTGTGGTGGCTGCTATAGTCGAATTGGAGGCTAAAGATGTAGGCGAACCTATTATGTTGCCCACATCATGCATTATAGTACCGCCAGTGCCTGTCCGGGCAATGGCTGTTGCATGCAACAATGTTGTACCGGATGTTGTAGCTGCTGCTGTAACTGATGTCGTTGTTGTTACTGTTGCTGTGGGTGACAACATTGAGGCGGATGCCATCAGATGAGTGCGTGCGCTGATTTGATTAAATTGCATGGGTATGCTCTCATTGCCACCACCACCACCACCAACTCCTGAATTAGTGCCACCCGATGGATTCTGCTGCATCATGTTTGATTCGTAATTTTTGTTATGCTGCTGCTGCTGCTGCTGTTGTTTTTGTTGTTATTGTTTTTTTTTTCAAAGGAATGAAACATAAGAACAAACAGTGGCATGCAGCATCACCAAATGGTTGTATGTTGTAATTGTTTGTATTTTTGTTTTTGTTGTTTTTATTAAAAGAGATGACGACGATAAGCATGTTGCATGCCAAATAATATTTCATTTATACCAGCATGCCAAGCATAACAATGCAACGCATTTCAGTTCATTGTCCATTCCATACAGCATCGTATGCGTTGTTGAAAACATGAAAAGCCATCGAAAAGGTAACAGCAACAACAGAAATAGGAGGAAGAGAGGAAAGAATAAAAGAAATATTTTAAAATATATTTATTGTTGTATTTATAGTAAGTAGAAGTGTAAATAAATCGCTAATTTAGGTACAGTGGTTAGTAAAAGTCTAGGTACCCTAATATATTTTAACAATTTAATGAGTTTTATGCAATAATATGTAGAAATAAATATGTGAGAAACTAGGACGTTATACAATGGGTCAATTCAACCTTCGGGTACTGTACTTGTCTTAATTGACAAGTACACGTCCTCTAACCTAACCTTACCTATGTACAAATAACGCTATGCGACAAAATACAAAAAATTAAATACACCCGAGTAACTACCTAGTCTAAGTAGTTCAATTAATTGAGTAGAACTCAGAAATACTTTTTTATTTTTCTCCAACCCTCCAAACCTGTTATATTTGACAAAAACGGTTTTTTTTGATCATTTTACACAAAATTATTGATTACACAAACATTTCTGAACCGATGTCCAAAATTTAAACTTTATTAGGAAGGAGAGGATGGGTCTTTAAAACCATATACATATCGCTAGTCTAATTCGCAAATGTGTTAAGTCGCTTTTTTCAAATTTTACAGGAGACACAAAAAACATTCTTCAGTTTTTAAAATTTGTAAACTTTTTAAACGCAATTCTTTTTACAAAATAGCTCTCTTTAAATGACCTAGATCAAAAATTAAGAATAATTAATAATTACTATTCGAGGAGTTAGCACGAGCTGTTAATATTTTTCGTAGTTTTGTGGACTTAGCGTTTTTGCAAACCACAAAATTACAGCAACTTTAAACTACATACTGACATTTTTTTTTGTCGAAAAACATGTATTTGGTATAGTGTTATCCTTTTGCATTAAAATCTCAATTTTGGAAAAAAGTGCACTTAGCGTCTTTGCGAATTATACTAACGATATGTGTATTATTTGACTTAATATGCTATGTCGTTTTTGTCAGATTTGATCAAACAAAGTGTCAATCTTTTCACAAGGTCATGTAATTTCAGAATGTCATCACTTATTTCATATTTTTTTAATTAAATTTTGCAATTAAGAATAGCTAAACTTGGACAAACTATATTTTCATATTTTCCAAGTTTACCCGATTAAAACTCATAACATATAATTATGAGCAAAATGTTTATGTACACCGTTTGAAAGGCTAATCTATCCCCTTTTTAAAAAACTTTGTATATTTAAAACATATTTGGGTAATCAGTAATTTTGTGTGAAAATATCAAAAAACAGTTTTTTCAAATAAAACAAGTTTGGAGGGTTCGAAAAAAATAAAAAATTTATTTTTGAGTTCCACTCAACCTAGTGAATAAGTTAGCCTATTTAGTTACTCGGGTGTATTTTCACTGTCGCACCGTGTAATTAACGTTATTTATATTTACTCCATTAATTTATTTCTATTTTATTAGAAAACAAAAAAAAAAAATAAGTTTTTTCACAAACCATAAGAAAAATAAGGAAAAGTTTATGTTGACTTTATATTTTTGCTCGGCAAAGGGTAGCTACTCGCTTAGAAGAACTCAAAGTAAATTCACAATTTAAAGTCTCAATAAATTGAAATGTTATTCGTTATATTTAGTAGAATATCTCTTAAGTTCAAGCTTTATATTTAACCCATTTGGTATTAAATGTATCAATTTTGTTGATTACATACATAACATAATTGGTCATTACAACCCTTCAGTCAGGATTACGACCTAGTTTCTCATACCACTTGTGTGTGTTAATTTTATACATGAGTGCCGGGCCCTACAGTTTAAAGTCGACTCCGAACGACATATTTTCCGAAACTTTTCATGGCAATTTTTATTTACTCTCAGAGTTTTTGCCAGAAATCTGCTGAAAGGAAGTCGCCTAAGAAATACTTTTTGTATTTTGTTTTGATGTCTGGCCTGGGGTTTGAACCCTGGCTTTATGTCTAATAAGCCAACACACTTCCTACTAGACTATGGCGACTTTTTTCTGTTAATATTTGCCGCCATGCACTCATGAACAAGTTTTTCAGTTGACTTTAGTTTCAGGTTTAGTGGCTACGTAACCGTTCTTCCAAATGATCTCCTAAACACTCTCTTGCAATCATATGGGAACTTTGTGCAAGAGTAATAAGCCTGTGGAGACTATGGTTGGCCAATCACATTTTCACATTAGTAGCCGTATGATTGGGTTCATTGACTTGTTGGCAGTAACCACCACAAACTCTTCATTCTTTTGAACTTTTGGCGAATTTGTTATTTAGAATGTTTAAATACATACATAATTGGTCATTATAATTCTTTAATCAGGATTACTACCTAGTTTCTCCCACCACTTATGTTGTTTGCGTTAATTTCATACATGAGTAGCGGGACGTACACTTTAAAGTCGACTCCGTATGTCAAATTTTTGAGAAATTTTTCATGGCAATCTTTATTTAATCTCAGAGTTTTTAACAGAAATCTGTTTAAATTAAGTCACCGAAGCAATATATTTCTTTCATATTTCGTTTTGTTGAAGGTATCTAACCTGGGCTTTATGTCTAATAAGCCAACATACTACCTACTACATATAGTGCGTTGGTATAATAGTGACAATGAGAACCTGTCCCATAATGGCGTTGAATTCTCTGTTGGATTTAAGTGAGAGAACGAGAGTCATGAAAATAAATAATTAGGTAGACAGAGATAAATAAAGACAAGTCTAAAGCGAGATTCATTATGAGATATCGTGACTTTACTAATCGAGTGGTAACAGTTCCTTCCATAACTGTTCCTTAAACAGAATCATTAAGCTCTATAATACTGGCATTTTACTTTGCAATGAGAAAGAGTAATAAGCATGAAAAGAACAATTTGGATACAACCTACTTTTTTAAGAGGTCGCTCCACTCTGTGGTATAGAGAAGTGTTAAGGACATGTATCCCTCGCACATCCGTCCGATCCCATAGTGAAGCTCACTAGATAGAGATGGAGGAGCTCACTTGCTAGCTGTTTCCAACGAATACATACGCCATGGAAAAGCATGCCTATTCAATAATTCAGAAGGTAAAGAGAACGAGACGTAGCAATACTTTTTACAGTCAATTCGACGAAATTTACTCGAGAAATCAGGACTCAAAATCAGATAATTCTGGGCAAGAACAAATAGATCAGCTTGCGTTAGGGAATGTTCCCTTTTTTGTGGATTAGGGAGATGGGTTTGCAAAACTGTACGCTATGAAAGGAAATATGAAAAGAGCCAAAGACCCTAAAACAAAATGGGTTTTGGGTCTGTCTAAACTTTTTTCGAGTAATTACAATTGTTTGTGATTTAAGTTATGAATTATTTTTTATCATTTGTAGCAACACTTCAGGAAAGTGCTGCATAAGATGAAGAGAGAGAAGATGACTGCTCATTATGTACAAAAAAAAATTAACTGAGATTGAGAATTCTGATTTACAATATGAAAGTGATGAAATAAAAGTATATAAGAAATAAATGGAATAAGAGTGAAAATGATGCCCTATCCTGTAATGGAAACGAAGAAGATTGTATTAACACGTTTCTATTATTTCTAGAACATATTTTAAATACATTTTGAACAACTATAATATCTAGAAATATCGGGTGTTTCATTAAGTAAACAAAGGGTGTGTGAAGTAACATCGATCATCAAATTTTTTTATTCATTTGAAAGACATATAAATGCTATTATGTGTGGTATATCTCATTAGCCAAATATCCGGCATAGATTTTTCGGGTGAAACGATTCCGAAGTGTCCAGTTTTCCATTATTCTGGCACATAAATCAGGTTGAATTTGGTCGATGGCTTAGGTTATGTTGGCTTTGAATACCACCGTAGTTTATGGCTTATTCTCATACACCTTCGACTTAAACAAACTCCATTAGATAAGGCCCAACGGGGTCAAGTCACACGATTTCGGTGGATGGTTTATATTATATTCACATGAGATGGCCATGCTCTTAAATTGCTCAAGCAGAAAGTCCAATATGGCATGTGAATCGTACCACGTAGCTTCGTTCTGTTGAAATCACATGTCTTTTGTGTTTAGATTATCCAAATTAGGCCATAAGAAATTGGTAATCATTGAACGATAGTTCTTTCCGCTGACACTGATGGCCTGGCCAACGTCGTTTTTAAAGAAATATTTACTGATGACGCCGCCAGACCGTAATACATACCAAACAGCGGCTTATTGGGGACGAATTAGACGTTCTTGGAGCTCATGGGGATTAAAATCGTTAAAAATTCAATCATTTTCCCTGTAGACAGAGGCATTCATTTAGAAATGGATGATCTGTCGATGAAAAATTACAGTCAGCTGTCATATGTGCATGCATAATTGATCCTTAAAACCGTTCAGTCAGTCTAGACCTAGCTTCTCATACCACTTATGTTGTGTCTGTTAATTTCATACGTGGCGGGACCTACATTTTTAATGTCGACTCCGAATGACAGACTTTGAAGGATCTTTTCATGACAATTTTATTTACTGTCAGGGTTTTTGCCATAAATCTACTAATTAGTTTTTCATATTTCGTTTTGTTAGAGATGTTTGATCTGGGGTTTGAGCCGTGACCTTAAGTCAAATAAGCAAACACACTATCTACTAGCCTTTGGCGATTTCATATGGACTTCATATCGTTCCAAATTCAACAATTTTAGTTCTTTATTAAGGAAAGGGCCACATCGATGAAGATGATTCTTGCAATGAAAATTAGTGCTCATTACCACCGACTTCAAAGAGTATTTAGCGAATACATGATCATGACTACGGTCGTTTGCCTTCAGTTTCTGGGTCAGCTGAATTTTGTACGGCTGCAGGCTCAAGTCATGCAGCAAAATTTGCAAAGTTATAGTCTGCAAAAGGCCGAATTCTAGTCAGCGACGCGAAAACGACTTCCGTAGATTCTTCTTCCTAATATCACGATCAGTGGTAATATTATCAACAGATCTTGCGTTTTCGCGACATGAGGCTGTTGGTTGATCGTTGGCGGATTTAGTAGAACGATTATGCGTACATAATTGGTCATTACACCTCTTTCAGTAAGTATTACGACCTAGTTTCTCGCACATGACTTATGGTGTGTATGTTAATTTTATACATGAGTGTCAGGGGACCTACAGTTTAAAGTCGACTCCGAACGACAGATGATGAAACTTTTCATGATAATTTTTTATTTACTATCAGAGTTCTTGCCAGAAATCTGCTTAGAGGTCGAAATATTTTTTCATATTTCGTTTTGTTGGAGATGTCTGACCTGGGGTTTGTCTGACAAGCCAACGACTACGGTGACTGCATGTGGATTCATATTGTCCCAAATTCAAAAATTTAAGTTCTTTTCTACGGTTACTCGAAGTCCACTGCATACTATTACCAATTGCACTGTTAAGGAATAGTACTACAGGGCCAGCATATCAAAAAAAAAAAGATTTTTTATTGCTAATATTCAAACGCTTTTTTAAAATGTCAAGAATTGACAAAATAAAAAATTGTGCAATAAATTGGCAAACAATGACCAAAAATCACTTGTCTATTGTACCATGTACAGCCATGAACCAATTATTATTTCATTCAATAACGATGAGTGATAATAAAATTCTTTTTTCTATTACAATTGGTTAGATTTTCTAATATTCTAACAATAGCAACAAGAATTTTAAATAAAATAAATAAAAAATTCCAATGGTTTTTAGTCTTTTTTTTAAGTTTTTTCAATTATACTCACATTCGTACTCGGTGACCATTTCGATGTTGATGTAAAATGATGGTTAACACTGCCATTTGTAGATGGATTTGGAATGGTATTGCCACCACCGCCAACGACACCATTGCCGCTAACACCACCAATACTGGCATTAGCCGAACTGGTTGAACTGCCGCTGCCAACACTACCAACTGCAGGATGTGTGTGGGTGTAGGGGTAGAGGATATTTTTGTGAAACAATGACAATGGATAACGTGGAGTGATTTCAGTGGAATGAAAATGGTTGAGTGTGATTGGTTTGTGATGTAAATTTATTAAATTTTTATGTTGCATTGTATACGTAGAGAGAAAATACAATTCATTGGTATGAAGAGGCATATGCATGCCCACAAAAAAAAATAGGCACCGACACGATGGTTTTGTGCAACATTCAGTGGAATACAATTGTATAAAATTTTAGAAGATTTGATGTTTGGTTTTATAGCCAAAAAAACCCCACACATATAATAAGAAAAAGAAAAAAAAAAGAAAAACAGGAAACCGGAAAATAAAACAGGCCATGACACACATACATATAACCACCATATGTTAGTATAAGTATGGGTTTCATAGCGTATTTTCATTTTCATTTCAAAAAACGTACACACATACAATGGAATGGAGAGAAAGAAAAAGTTTTTTTTTTGTTCAAACATCAATGAGTGAATGAGTGTGAAGTAACCGACCATTCAAACAGACCAACCAATCGACCATATATGACCAGCCAAACAGTAGCAATGGTTTGAAAATTTGTCAGTATTGGTTGGAATTGGTTAAAATTGTTTAAATTGGTTTACAGACAGAAATTGAATTGAATTTTGTTTTTGGTTTTTATTGTTGTTTTTGTTATTATTTTTATTATTTTTTTAGACCAACAAAAACCATATCAGTTATACATAACATAGTAGATTTTTCATACCAAAAAAAAATGTTTTTTTCATTCAAAATTGAAAAGCAACAAGAATTCGAAACCGAAAAACAGGAGCAAAAAAAATTCCATTCAACATCGAAGCCATGTTTATTGATTTCAAACGTTTCGGTGTTTTTTTGCCCGTTCGTTTCGAAAATATGGTGAAATTTGTTTGATTAAATTTCATTTCGTGTTGTTTTTTTTTTTTTTGTTATTTGTTGTGGTCAACACGAAATCACGCAAAAAAATGGTCAGCAGCCAACGGAACATAGAAATGAAAAAGAAAGCAAAAGATACACACAAAAAATTTGTTAGAATTTTATAGAAATTTTAATTGTTTGCATTAAAAATGTTACCGTATTGTGATGGTATAACATCTGGATCACGTTCGTCTTCCACTAGATCTTCAGAGGATTTCGATTTAATGTCCGTATGTTGCCAGCGGGGTTTTTCAATGCCGCCCTAAAATAAAAACCATAACATTACAGAAGGAAATATACTCGTATTTAAATTTAAAAAAAAATATTTCGTAATTATTTATATACTCGTATGTATATAACGGGTGATTTTTTTTTTGTTACCTCATATTACAGTGTAAATTTTTTTGGTATTTAAATGATTCGGGACATGTGGGAATGTTAACAAATTTTTAGTAAGGTAATCCTTTTATAGTGATTAGATTAACAAACGAACAACAAATGTGGGGCCTTGTTACGAATCAGAGATCAGCAATGAGTATTTAAAAAGATGAGTAGAATCGAATCATACTCATAATTTCTGATCCTTATAAGCATTCATACCTGTTTTTATATTGTACACATACTACTCATATTCAAACTTTAAAATACTCATCATATTCATACTTAACAACACGTATGATGATGTTGCTTTCGACTCTCCATGACTCAACATTTACAAGAATTACAAAATAAGTATGATTCAGGTACGAACACTACAATACTCACTAGAAGGTTGAGTGTTTGCTTTGCTTGTTGTCTTTGTCTTTTTCTTTAAGACTGTAAATTTTAATGAATTATTCGAATCTCTCGAATCATTTTTATAAGTAGATATTATAAGTATTTTTCTAAAGTTATGAATCTGAATGAGTAGGCTTATGAATCAAACATATTTCGAATGGTATGAGTTTTATGTCAACGCTGTCCTCATACTCATTGCAACCTGTACTTATAAATCAACGTTGTAATGTGTAGGAATGAATCAGAGTAGTTAAATTTCAATATTGTTGACTCACTTATATTCAAAATTTCATGAGTGCTTATGAGTAGCGAAAAAACGATTTATTGCTGATCTCTGCTACGGATACATTTGTCATGGTTATGCAGATGATATAGTCTTAATGGCTAAAGGAGAATTTGAAGAGACTCTCTGCTACACAATTTTAGGTCATTGATGCAGAACAGTGGACCTATTTACAAGAAGAAGAAAAATTCCTAAATTCGACTACAAAATGCGATAATATCGCTGAATATGGCGGTTAAATATCCAGACATAACACTTTATAACTGAAGTAGCCGTAGTCTAGTAGGTAGTGTATTGACTTTTCAGACTCAATACCGCGATTCAAACTCCAGCTCAGATATCAGCAAACAACGAAATGTGAAAAAATTATTTCTTCATCGACTTCCTCTCAGCTGAGTTCGGGCAAAAAACTCTGAGAGTAAATATAATTGCCATGAAAAGTTACTCAAAATGATGTCGTTCAAAGTCGAATATAAACAGTAGGTGCCGCCGCCATGTATAAAAGTTAACACACACAACATAAGTGATGTGAGAAGCTTGTAATCCTGACTGAAGGGTATTTTTTATTTTTTATTTTTATTTTATTTTATTTATTTAAGTCTATGGAATATCCTTACAGACTATTACATTTTATATTTCAATTCATTAAATTTTACATTTATATTTCAATTCATTTTATATTTCAATTCATTTTATATAACAATTCAGAATTATTATTATTATGATTTCAATTCAAAAAATAAGTTAAAAAAGAGACATCATTGAAAATATTAATTAAATGTGTTTAATTGTAAAATTATATCCTTTTTAATGTATTCCATACTTTTATTAAAATCTATATGATGATACAGACTATTAAAATCATTACAGATTCTACGAAATGAATCGAAGTTCGCGTAGTTAACTGTGGAATATTTTATATTTAAGAAATTATGGTATCTGGTCGGACGAACAGGTACTTTTATGGAAAGTTTTTCTAGAAGAAATTGCGAGTTGATAACACCATTAAACAGCTTCAGAAGAAAGATAGCATTTAGCATTTTACGACGGCTTTTTAAAGTTGGTAATTTAATGAGTGCTAGGCGTTTTTCATAAGGTGGTAACCTTTCATTAGGATCCCATCCATTCCCTAAACCACGAAGACAAAATAATAAGAACTGTTTTTGAACTGATTCATTTTTATCAGAGTGTACAGCGTATTGAGGGTCCCATATTACAGATCCATATTCAAGAATTGGGCGAACCAGTGTGGTAAACAATTGCTTAGTAACATAAGGATCAGAAAACTCTTTAGCCCATCGTTTGATAAATCCCAGGGTACATGTAGCTTTGCTAACAGTTGATGTAATATGATTTCTGAAGTCCAATTTACAATCGAAAACTATCCCTAAATCGTTAAAGGTATTAACTAGTTCAAGAGCGGCACCATTCATTGTGTAAAATCCATTGGTTGGTGATGATCGAGTGAAGCACATATATTTACATTTTTTAACATTCAGCTCCATTAAATTAATACTACACCAAGAGGTTAAGTAGGTAATATAGGTAATAATGTAGGTATGATAGGATTAACAAATGAACAACTGTCTCTCCACAAATGTGGAGCAAGGTTGTAGGTAAATTCCTGGCAAAACTATCTGAGACGGGAGTCGACTGCCATGGATATGCAGATGATATAGTCTTAATGGCTAAAGGAAGATTTTAAGACACTCTCTGCGACATCAAATAGTAGCATTTGACACAATTTACAAGAAGAAGAAAACTTTCCAAGTGGAAGAATATTCGACTACTGGGTAAGATACAATAGGTCAATTCGACCTCCGGGTACTGTACTCGTCTGATAAGTACACGTCCTCTAACCTAACTGGGTAAGATAATATCACAGAAAATGGAGATAAAAGAACTGGGAATAATATATATACATATATACATACATAACATAATTGCTCATTACAGCCCTTCAGTCAGGATTACGACAAAATTTCTCACACCACTTATTAATTTTATATATGAGTGGCGGGACCTACAGTTTAAAAGCAGACTCCGAACGAAAGATTTTTGAAAAATTTTTTATAGAAATAATATTTACTCTTACAGTTTTTGTCAGAACACTGTTGAGAGGAATTCGTCGACGAAAAAATATTTTTTCGTATTTTGTTTTGCTGGATATGTCTGACCTGGAGTTTGAACCGCAGCCTCACGTTTAATAAGCTAACACACTACCTAATAGACTAGACTAACACTGAAGAGTAAATTGATATAAAGATCACATATAGAAAGCATATCAACATCAGCCAGAAATGCCATAATGACATGCAGAATGCCGGTAGGTAGATGCTATTGATGTAGCTCAGGAATTAGGCACTGAATGTATACTATCATAGTTAGACCAAAAGTGTGGACACATAGGATAAATCTGAAAACAATTTAAATAGATTTGTATAAAATGCAGAGACTAGCGTATGTTAGCATAAAAGATGAGAACAAGAGAGTGTTGCAAAGAGAACCTGTCTTATGGCAGGGCTGGAAGTTCTGTTGAATTTAAGTTGTACAAGGCAATAAAGAGCAAAGTTTGATGGGAACCAAACTCATATGAAATTCATTAGGGAACTTCTTAACCTAAGGAATCGATTGGCAGACAGCTCCCTCCTTAACTGTCCTTAAATAAACAGACAGACTCAGAACAAATAGACGCTTTAATTTTTAAACAAAACTTAGTAACAAAAATTAATTGAGTAATCTGGAATCTACATAATTTTTTATTGTGATGTATAGAAAGGTCAAACTGATCTTGGAGTAGGAGCAGGAGAGTATGGCCCCATACTTCGAGCCTACGGAAAAAATCGCAGGTATTTTCCAAGCGCAGAAAGCACAGGAGGTTTAGGTAAGGGACTGCCAGCTAGGCAGGAAAAGTAGTGTCAATGTCTGTTTGTTTCAAGGTCATGAGAAATCCATATAGAAATTTATGCCAATTAACTTGTAAATGAACTTGACATGATCTTATTGGTGGACTGATGGGAATGTGAAGAAGTGATATTTAGGGAAAAACGAGATAGAGCCCGGTGGACACTTTTCTCAAGTCTGAGAGGTTTATTAAAATCTATGGAATGTTAGATAATTATTAAGAAAATACCTTAAAGTACTACCCGGGCTTCTGACCGGATATTGTAAACATAAAAAACCTTTGACCACAATGTAAGAAATAAAATAACGGTAACATATGCATGACAGGTGTGCAGCATTAATCTATTTCAAAAGCCACATACAGCATTTTAAGCGAACTTTATGTTCATCTGAGTAGCAAGACTGGTTAGGTTAGGTTAGGTTAGAGGACGTGTACTTGTCAATTAAGACAAGTACAGTACCCGGAGGTCGAATTGACCCATTGTACAACGTCCTAGTTTCACACACCAATTATGTTTTGTGTGTTAATTTTTATGCATGAGTGGTGGGACCTACAGTTTATTAAACAATTGAGGTAGAAAAATAGCAGAAAACAGTGTCATTTTTTATGACCTTTTTATAAAAATTCATTTCGGCGTTTGCTTTCAAACACTCCTAACTCTTCAAATAATGTTCGTCTGATTTTGAGATAATAATCTTCAGGCTGCCGTACCGCTAACCAAAATTTACAATAATTTATAAAAACCGATCAACTGTCCTCTTTAATACATAAAAGAAACATTTATTTAAGCAAATTTATCTTAAAAAGAAGTCGAAAAAAGTCTCTTAGAAGTATACTAACCGCTTAAAACACATAAATTAAGTTGAAGCTTTTAAAATACATATGTATGTATGTATGTACCACTAACAAAGAATATATTTGTTTACACGTCAATCATTTATGATTGAAACAAAAACTAAGAGCAAAAAAAAATTTATGACCATAAAAACCAAACCCACTGACCGTATATGGCCTTCATAAAAAAAGAGACAAAGTGATACCAAAAGTGCAGATGAACACTTTCAAAATTATTTCCTTTTTTTAATCAACAAATCAGTAAAAGATTCTCTCAATAATACTCTCACATTCCCCTGCATCATTTACTTGTTTAACCCGTTAAATATGTCACTATTTTGCACGCACCTATGTATACATTTACAACCTGCGAGTATTCAATTTACAAGAATGGTACATAAAGCTGATACAGTTAAACAAATACAAGTACAAACGTACATACATACTTTATAATAAAATATTACAATATTTATGTATTAAAGTGTGTGTATGTGGTGTGCTTTGTGTTGTAATACATACCTTGTAAACATCACCGGTTTGTGCCACAACAGCTGTGGCTGTTGCTTTCGTTCCATGCTGACGATTGCGTCGTAAATTGTGTAAGAATGTCATCATGAATATTTTCAAAGCAATCGCCAAACTAATAATAACAATCGTAAGGACACTCCCAACGATAACGGGTGACAGCGTCAAGGATACATCATCATCTATACGGATATTATGGTTGTTGTTGTTGTAGTTATTATTGTCATTATTTTCATTATTTTTTATGCAAAGCAGAGGTACAAGAAATAAAAGAGAAGAAAAACAGAAATGAAAATGAAAATAAAATTCAATTGAATTCAATCGAAATGAAATGAAATGTATGTACACACATTTGAGATGATATCATGTTGTTGCTGTTGCTGCTAAATAATTATTATTGTTGTTGATACAATTCTTGTTGCTCTATATCATTGCATCCACAAAACCATTATTTCAATATGTTTCTGCATATGTATGTAAGTACAAACATACACATGAAAATATAAGTTTTGTCAATGCGTTAGCATTGCGGTGTGGTTACAATATTGCACTGTGGGCAAAAAATCAAATATAAACACTCACTCGCATTCGTCTCTATTCAAAAAGTCACTCTATATGTAAAGCAAGTACCTTAGACCACAGTTCTCGTTTCGGTCATAAATTCCACATTCAACTGAGTATCAAGTGATCTTAGGCAACGGAGTTATTCACAAGGTTAGTTAAATAATTTCAATACAATCGGCCTCGAATTGCTGTAAGTTGTTCACCTAAAGTGTCGTATATTTAAGGCTATTTAAGGGTTTACGTATGTAAGGATAGGTTGGAGTGGTAGCTTTGATATCAAAAGCTCACTTGCCATAAGTAATCGCAATCTCTGTACTGACCAAGTTCCTCCAAACCAGGGAAGACGAAGTTGGTCAGCGCAAGGGCTGCCGCATTTAAGGCACAACTAACCCCCGCTGGAAAACCAGCCCTAAAGTTTGATGAACGAAGCTATATGCTTGACATCAATGGATGATCTGCACTTTTCAAGGGATGGGCATTGATAAAGAAAGTGGATAACAGTCTCCTCTTCCTCAGTGAATCTGCACCCACGGCAGAAGTCGTTAGATGAGAGCTGCATACTTTCCATGTGTCTTCCCAAAACACAGTGACCTGTAAGCTGGCCCTCTGTGATCGAGATGACGTTACGACCAAGTTCAAGTAACTGGTTGGTGCGCCCTCTATCCATCGAGGGCCAAGTGATCCTGTCAGTGAAGCAGGACTCCTCATTGACTCACGATAGGGTGGCGTGTCGAAAGAATTTTCACACAATGGCCATGTTAGTGGCATCCCCAAGTCGATTGAAGAGGATTCCGGAAGTAGTGCACCAGCCCTGGCGAGCTCGTCGGCTCTGCAGTTTCCCGGAATATTACTGTGCACGGGGACAAAGATAAGTGTAACACTGAAGCGCCCGGAAAGAAGTTCGAGACAGCGGCGACATTCCCTGACGATTCTGGAGTTATTCACAACGTTCGACAGAGATCTTATGCAGCCTGACTATCAGAAAAGATCGATTGAAGAGGATTCCGGAAGTAGTGCACCAGCCCTGGCGAGCTCGTCGGCTCTGCAGTTTCCCGGAATATTACTGTGCACGGGGACAAAGATAAGTGTAACACTGAAGCGCCCGGAAAGAAGTTCGAGACAGCGGCGACATTCCCTGACGATTCTGGAGTTATTCACAACGTTCGACAGAGATCTTATGCAGCCTGACTATCAGAAAAGATCGAGATGCGGGTGAAAGGAATGACGAGGATTCATTGAGCAGCCCGGTAGATTACGTATGTAAAGTCCTAGAGAATATCATACAGAATTCATTCGTATATTTAAAATGACAGTTAGTCTTACGACATATTTTTTTGTTTCCACGTTTAGTAAAATACCTAAACAAAGTAAAATTAATGCATCCTTGATCTATTGAAGTGTGATGGCTTTTGTAGAATTTTAAAAAACCGAAAAGAGCTGTACGACAGCCAAATTTCCATCCGTATTGGCCAAATGAAAAATTTTCAATTTGCACTTCCACCTCCTCTGATATAAATTTCAATTCATGTAACAATTAAGCAACGACTGACAATTGACAAACGACGACTTTTCAAACAAAATTTTCTTTAACAACAAAGTCCACTCACTCTCACTCGGTATGTTGGTCTCGCAGAACCCAAAAATGATTGTAGAATTGAATCGGAGAAAAGTGACTATTTGATGTTCATTATTATTAAAAAATTATCCTGGAAGCATCACTACCCATCAGTTTAGAGCGTCATTGGTTTTTAAGATTAGTGTCACCAAGACGGCAAGATAAACCACACAACACAATCGATCTTGACATTATAAGATCGATAAGATTCTAGAGAGTATTATTACAAGTTTTGGCCATTTCAACTGACCTCATCAACGTTTAAGCATATGGAAGCCAAGATTCTAGAGAGTATTATTACAAGTTTTGGCCATTTCAACTGACCTCATCAACGTTTAAGCATATGGAAGCCAACACTTATAAAGTGATCGCTTAAATACCACACGAAATTGTTGAAAAAGTGGTAGGAGACTATCTCAAATGGATCGACTGTTTCCTAGAAATCGTAATTATGTGTGTGTGTGTTCTATTTACTTTAAGATCGAAAATTTTATCGTGAACTTACGTTGGGAAGATGTGCAATGCAAGATTCACTATTTTGGTTGGTATAAAACTCGAAAATGTTTTATTAGATTACATACATTACATAATTGGTCATTACAATCCTTCAGTCAGGATTACGACCTAGTTTCTCACACCACTTATGTTGTGTGTAACGGTGACCTACAGTTTAAAGTCGACTCCGAACGACAGATCTTTGAGAAACTTTTTATGGCAATTTTTTATTCACTCTCAGAGTTTTTGCCAGTAATCTGCTGACAGGAAGTCGCCGAAGAAATATGTTTTCATATTTAGTTTTGTTGGAGATGTCTGACCTGGGGTTTGAAGCCAACACACTACCTACTAGACTACGGCGACGTCAATGATGTTGATTATGTTGCGTTTTTATTTAGTTTTAGTTTAACTATAATGCATCCAGACTAATGGCGTATTAAATCGTAAAACTTTTTGGATAGCACAAGGAATCAATTTTTTTTTGTACTGAAAAGCATCAGCTCAGGTTATTGCTACACTGTAGCAGACAGTAGAAACATAGTGTATATTGTGTTTTACTGTTTCCCCTGAATTGACGCGGCTTGATTTCGTTGTTGATGTGCTAAGATATCTTATTTTTTAAACAACAATCTAAGTTGCTTAAATTTGTAGAGATCTTTAGCCACTACTCCTCTGAACATACACTATACCATGCTATTTAAAAATGTTTTACTATCTGTCATCTTTTCAATAGTTTAGTGTACGCGGTTTACTGTTTATTCAGCACGTAATAAGGGACTCTGACTTCAGTGTAGCCTATCCTTTGAGTCATTGGCTTACTAGACACGATCTCAAGGTTTTAAACCTCAACTCTGATCTTTAAAAAAAAAAGAATATATAAGAAACGTTTTTCGTCGAACCGTGGCAGTCTGAGAGTAATCTAACTATGTTGCACAATATGGTACGATGGTTATTTACTTCATTGGTCATTACAATCCCTTAGTCAGGCTTACAACCTAGCTTCTCACGCCACCAATGTATGTATGTTGTTTGTGTTAGCTTGACCCATAAGTGGCTTACAGTTTAGTCGACTCCAAACAGATGTAAAATTATTTTCATGGCAAATTAATTTTTTTTTATTGCTTCGTTTTACTCGTGATATCTCGTCTAACAAGCCAACACACAATCTACTACACTAGGGTATCTAAGACTTTTTTCACCCAAAATGGAAGAATAATTTTGGTTGACAAGAGTGTAATTTGAAAAAACAATTTATTTCTCCATTGGTCCCACTGTTTACACTGTGACTTTACATTGAATCCTTGCTGTTTTTGTTTTTATTATTGTCGTACTTTTTTTCTCAATATTTTTCACACCAACTCATCCACAAACATACCGTCAATCAAAGCGAGACAGATATTCTCTTTCCCACTCATACTCATACTAATAAATTAACACAAGCTTCTACAAACTCTCACATACATACACCTTTACCATGTCCTGTTGATGTTGCTCTTTTATAACTGTAGTGCAACGTATAAAATTTATGTACATGTGTAAGTTTGCCTGTAACGTGTTTACATTTGTTTTTCTATAACCATTGTTTGTTTGTTGTTGTTTTGTTTTGACATCATTTCTTTTTTTGTTTTTTTTTTTCTTTTTTCCATCACAATCAATAAAAGCAATCATAAATCATGGTAAGGTTGTCTGTCGATGTTTGTTTTTCTCTTGTTAATTTTTATTCTTCGTCTCCCTTTCACCTTTACACGCTCTCTCTCTCTCTTTCTTTGTCACTGTATTTGATTTTCTTAATATTTGTGTAGTTGGTGTTGTTTTTTTTTTCTGTATTATTTTCTTTTTTACGTGTCACGTGTGTGAGTATCTATGTATGTGAAATTTAATCCATTTGAAATTGTATGTCATGTACACACATACACCTTATTTTACTCACCGACGTACTTGTGTATGTTTCGCATGTAAACAAACACAGCAATAGTGGGGCATTGCCATCATAGGTGTTCAATTTAGATCTTGTCAATGTAGCCAGAAGGTAAAAATTATTAATAAAAAAAACTATGAAACACAGTTAAGGTTGACGGGGATTAAGGATTTGAAAAATAGTCACCAGAGTTAATAGAGTTCGCTTAGCGAAACGATCATTATTCACATCTGGCCATGAGTAGGAAAAACCTACTTTTAGTCAATGTTCCAGATCATAGCCTAACTGCCTCTAACTAAATAGACAAACAAATCATGAAACGAGTTTGAAGCCGCCTTAGTCTAAAAGGTATTAGAGAGCTTGTGTTGAAACCTCAACATTGACATCTCCTTCAAGACGACAAATTTCTCTCAGCAGTCCACAGGTAAATAATAGGATTGTAATGGCTAATGAAGTAAGTACGTAAAGAAACAATATGTATCCAAAATTTACTACCACAGATCGCTTCGTAATTTTGTCATATACTCTAGTATATTTAAATGCTTCAAGAGTAGTCCACACCGACTTTTAATAATAGGTTATGTTGTACAATATCGCTTAGAAGGTATGTAATGATAATAGTAACTCCAAAGGAATAAATATTTGACTTTAGACGTTAAGGACGACTTCTTTATATACGTCCTACACTCAAAGGATGTCTCCTGCTTATGCATTGTTTTGGAACTAGAAAAATAATGCATGACAATGCGGAAAGAGAGGCTATAAAAGAGATTGAATTGAAGCCGTACTCTAGTAGGTAGTGTTGGCTGATTAGACGTGGCGTCACTATTCACTGAAAAAAGGATTTCTTCGGCGCTTTCCTCTCAGCAGATTTCTGACAAAAATTCTGCGAGTAAATAAAATTTTCTTGAAAAAGTTTCTCAAGGAATTATTCGCTCGGAGTCGACTTAAAACTGTAAGTTCCTCACCACTCAAGTATAAAATTAACACACACAACATATGTGGCGTGAGAAGCTGGAAGCTAGTGAGAAGCTGCAAATGCATAGTGCGGCTTGAAAAATATTTTCTCTACAACGCATTGTGCGATCCAGTGATCAAGCGACCACGAATGCTTGTGCTTTCGTTACAATAGACGAGAAATTCGTAAAATAGATTTTTAAGAAAAAGTGACTTTATTTCATTAGAGGACATTCCTTTCTATAATATCTATAATAGGTTAGGTTAGCGGTTAACTTGCCGTTCAGAGGCAAGTTCATTCTGTGGTCCATTTGGCCCATTATGTTACCAAGTATGGGGTAAGCCCTCTTGTCATGATCCGCTAGTGGTAGCTTTGAACCACCCTGAGGTCCGGCTGAAGTCGACCAGTTCCGTTAGTGGCACGTTCACCACCATGCCCAGATCTTCTTTCCAAAGCGTGTATAAAATATCGTGATTCCTTATTCGTTTGAAAGATCTATTGATGCCAGTCTAACATTGTTTAAATGCCCGCCAAGGCTTCTTTGTGTGGAGTGTGTCTGAAATGTTGGAATTTCCATGAATGGAGTGTACCTAAAATGTCTGAATTTAAAAAGTTAAAATTAAATTAAATTAAAATCAGGCTGAATTTGATAGATGGCATGGGTTATCTTGGTTTTAAGAGATTCGGTGATTTTTTGCCACTCGGGGGCTAAGAAAATTCATAAATTAAAACGTCTAACGGAATCAAATCATATGATTTTGGTCTCCATTTTACATCATCTTTAATTGAGATGACTATGGCCACAAGTCGCTTGTGCGGAATGTATAATGTAACATAAGCTGTATGGCACGTAGCATCGTCCTGATGATTTCAAATGTCTTTAATGTCTAGATCATGCAATTCTCGCCACAAGGAGTTGAAAATTGTGCACCTGTAGTGCTTGTCATTGTCAGTGGCCAACAATGTCACTCAAAAAGATATATGGACCGATGACGCAGCCAGTCCAAATATTACAACAAACGGTAACGTTTTGGAAATTTATTTGAAGCCCTAGGATTTCATGTGGGTTGGTATCGTCCCAAATTCGATCATTTTGAGTGTTCATATACCAATTCAACAAGATGTTAATCTTACTGCTTACATATGTATCCTACAATACGACAGTTGGTTGGGCAAATCATTTGCAACCGTAAACAATCGTATGAATTGGTTTTGAATGATCAGCAACATATTCAAAAAGCTTGTTCCACCATCATCCAGTGCGAGTTGGTAGTTCTTCGAAACATCAAACAGTGCTGTAAGACAGCTGCTTTGACAGAAACTCCTTTGATTGCAACATATAACACACAATAGCCCATTCCTTCTAGTAAAAGATAAAGAATTTCCTACAAATTCTTTGGATTACATTATCTTCCAATATTTCCAACCAGAGGGAATTATATTCGACTTGGTATTGACATATAATAGAAGCATGGCTTTATAAATTTCGACTTTATATTATCGCAACCTTTGAAGTTGCCGTAGTCCAGCAGGCAGTGGCTTTGCTTTCAAAGCAAAATATGGGAAATATATCTTCGGTGACTTCCTTCCTCAGCAGATTCTGAGAGTTAATAAAAATAGCCATGCAATGTTTATAAAGAATTTGACTTTCGGAGTCGATTTTAGACTGTAAGCCCCGCCATTCGTGTATAAAATTAACACACACAACATTAGTGCTGTAAGAAGCTAGGTCGTAATATGGACTGAAGGGTTGCAATGACCAATTATGTATGTATTATTGCAACCTATAGCGTTAAGCTGAACTATGCTAACTTTACTAAGCAATTGAATGTTGTACCTCGAATTCTACTCTTTTCCAAGATGTTTCACTGTCTGGAGAATATTTGTCTTCTGCTGTATTTCAGTCAGTGAAGAAGCACTCTATTTATCCTCCATATAGATCCACTAATTGTACTCAAATTGATCTCACATGATTATAAAATTTGATTTGAAACGTTTCTGCTCTCAAATTTCGATAAAGTTTGGTAAGAGGGGGTTGAACATTAAAGTAATTGTACGCACTGACGCAGTTACGTGCCACAATTAAAGGCCACAGTTAATTGAAAAACCCCACATTTTTTACATTTCCATTCAAAATTCTCCAGTCAAACTTCACTGCAGAATGAACACGGAACAAAAAACAAAACAAAAAAATCAATCAAACCATATGAAGAACCTTTACAGTGAATCAATTAACCAGAAATGTCTTTTCGTAATACCAATACAAACGCAAAAAAAGGAAACCTAAGGCTAATTAACGTACATTTCAGCCACCAATTTTCTCTATTTTCACTCACTCTCATGTAGCAAAATTGTGTTTCCTTTGCTTGAATCACTTTTGGCTGCAATTTTGAAAGGAACAATCAAACTGCCTGCTGCTCTACAAACTACAGAATATTTGAAAAGTCTTAAGGCTTTGCAATTTTGAACATTTCCAATTTCATTTCACATTTTGGGCCATGATATTGCAATAAATGCTAATGGCAACACTGGCCTGTTGTTGCTAAAGCATTGCGTCTGCAGCGTATATGGCAGCAATTGCGTATGTTGACACACGATGCCATTAGTGTTATGGGGGAGTACAACAAATCGAAAGGAAAAAAAATCGGAAAAAAGCGAGAGAAAAACGAATTGAATTGAATTATAAATGTTTGTTGGCAGTCTTATACGGCAACACAGCGTCAAGTTGTTGAAATTGAAACATACGTGGCAAACATGTAAATTATAAACACAAAGTTTCCAGGTAAACAAATGCAAACATCTGCACGTGTACAGTATGCGACACTTACTCTATACGAGTACATAGAACGAGACGAGGATCATACAGATTATTTTTGCTTTATAGTGGCAAAGAATAATAAAACTTTACTTTATGTTTTGCACTAAAGTTTCATATAAAGTTTGTGTTGTGCGTGTATAATAAATTGCTTGTCATCATCACACACGTTGTACTTTTGGTTTTAATGCTCGTAAGTGATTTTATATTGAGACATTAAAGCGTGTGAAGTTTAACAAAAACTATAACCAGCTCAATAACTAGCTTTAGCGACTAGCTAGAAATAGCATCATATGGATATTAAGGGGGTCTCTGGTATTTATTACAATTACATGGATATTATGGACGCATACGATGGCATTTGTGTCCCAGTGCAACCCCAGTACAACTCTGAGTATAGTCTTGCAGCAATTGCCTTCGATCATTGGAGTGACTAGCTGTTCGACTCTAAATATGATATTCATGTCACACAGACATAATCTGTAACTGGTCTCGGTTGGAGTAAAAAAGAGGTTGATGCTCACAACTAACTGCAAAATCTCCCAATCTTTAGGCACCCATATGATCATAAGAGGTGAATAAAATTGATAGACTATAACAAACAAGCCGATAGCACTAATTTTTATTCCACAGTTATGGCACAGATTCACCGTAGTCTAGTAGGTAGTGTATTGTCTTATTAGACGTGATGTTCAAACCCCAGGCCAGACATCTCAATCAAAACGAAATATGAAAAATTATTTCTGCGGCGGCTTTCTTTCAGCAGGTTTGTGGCAAAAACTCTGAGAGTAAATAAAATTGCCACGAAAAGTTTCTCAAAAATCTGTCGTTCGGAGTCGACTGTAGGTCCCACCACTCATGTATAAAATTAACGCACACAACATAAGTGGTATGAGAAACTAGGTCGTAATCCTGACTGATGGGTTGTAATGTCCAATTATGTTATGTATGTGTCTCGATAAAAGCGTTCACTCAGATCGAAATATTTTTTTAAGATATCGGTGATATTGCTTTAACAAAACCTCCTCTTTTCTTTTTGTTCTTACCATAATTTCAGTCTAGTTAATCATACTTACATTGTACATACATATATAATTGATCATTCCAACCCTTAAGTCATCATCACGCTTTAGCTTCTCACAACAATTAAGTTGTGGGTGCGAATTTCATACATGAGAGACGGAACCTACAGTTTAAAGTCGAACGGTAATTTCTAAGAAACTTTATTAAGCAAAATGTTAAGGCAATTTTATTAACTCTCAGAGTTTTTGCCAGAAATCTGCAGAGAGAAGTCGCCGAAGAAATATTTTTTCATATTTCCTTTCGCTGGAGATGTCTGGCCTGGAATTTGAATCGTGGCCTCATATCTAATAAGCCAACATACTGCCTACAAGACCACGGCAGCTTAATCAAATTTTTTAAATAAAATCGAGATCGACCTACTGTAGAACGTCCAAAAATAATGAGATTCCAACGATAAATGTACTGTATTTATTTATTGCTCTCTAAGAAACGGTGCTGCATGAGCTTTCTATGTTGATTTTAGTTAATGTTATCAGAGGACTTATGGTGGGAGAATGAAGTGTTGTTGGAAATTCGAACAAGCCATGATGAAAACGTATTTGTCTACATTACATTACATTACTTACTTACTTAATTACACATTACAACACTTTCTTTAGGATTACAATCCAGCTTCTAGCACCACTCCAGTTGTGTGTGTTAACTTTATCCGTGAGTGGCGGAGCCTACAGTTTAAAGGCGAACTTTTCGTGGCAATTTTATTTACTCTTTGAGTTTTTTGGCCAGAAAACTGCTGAGAAATAACCAGAGAAATGATTTTTCAAACGCATTTCAGTTGAAGTGCAATCACCGAATCCATGACAAAAATATAACAATATCCATATCCTGTTCTGCTAATTCTAAGACTGCCAATGTATGCATATATGAAGTTCATATGCATTTTCTTGATTGCAATTTTACAATAAGTTCTAACTGGACAGGTGACAATACTCCTGTGGGCTTAAAATCCTTAATTTCTAACTGTTTTTGTGACCAGGATTTAAATTCAATTAATTTATGAATTCATTTTTCTCTTGTCTTTTTGTTTCATTAACCAAATTTAATTTGTATTGCTTATGTACTTATAACTGAACGAAATTAATTTAATTCAATTATGAAGATTGATTGCAGATTAAAGTAATATAATATTTTTCAGCTTGTAATTCTTTTGTTATAAAAGATTTTCATAATAAACTCTGTATGTAATCAATGTGTATTAAGATTGTATTGTATGAAATAGAATGTACTTTTCGTATACAATTACAAATCAGTATAAAACCATGACGACTGAGGCGCATAAGTCATAATAATTATGTTTTACAGACTTACAGTGGTGGTCTTATAATTAGCACAATCATTCAACAAACAGTTTATCTTGAATATTATATTCTATTCTTAAAAGGAGTATATTTTTTGTCTCATGCTATATAAAATATGTAACAGACTGTAATTAATAAAACCCAGTAAATAAATGGTCATTGCAACCCTTCGATCAGGATTACGACCTAGCTTCTCACACCACTTATGTTGTGTGTGTTAACTTTATAAATGAGTGGTGGAACCTACAGTTTAAAGTCGATTCCGAACGACAGAATTTTAGGAAGGTTTTTCAAGCCAATTTTATTTCAATCTCCGAGTTTTTGTTAGAAATCTGATGAGATTAATTCGCCAAAGAAATATTTTTTCATATTTCGTTTTGTTGGAGATGTCTGAACTGGGTATTGAACCCCGGACTCACGTATAGTAAGCCTACACACTACCTATCGCCTTTACCTAGGTTTCTAATAATTATAATAAATATGCACCAAGATGAAGGAAAGGCATTACACAAATGTCCAATTAATTTTGAATCACTTTATTGATTTTGTTTCTCGTTGTCCTGATGATTCAGATGAACGGGCCTGAGTAGTACGCATTCGATAACTTTTTAATCTCACTTCTCGTGGTTCAAGTGGTTCAAGCGGACGGGTCTCAGTGGCATATACTCGAAGATTTTCCAGTATCAATGCTCGTCTGATTCTGAGGCTCGTAATGCTCTTTTCAGCTTGAGGTGTAGGTCGACCAATTGCTTGCCATTCATTTTGAATAATTTTCAGTGACGCCATCCATTCGAAATTAATCGCACCAACCTCCGGCGGCTCATGTACAACAACTTTGCTAAAGATCATATCATGATCAAATGCATAGTTTACGATTCTATAAGGTTTCTACAAACAAACATTCATTTTTATACGGGTATAAATAAATTTTAAAATAAAAAGTAGCATATAGTCCCTTCCAGACATACAGGAAGCTACTGTTAAAATCTCTAGCAAACGGTCCAGCCATTTAGCCGTCTATAGACTTCAAACAAACAAACAAAACCACAAACAAATAAACACTCATTCATTTTTATATATAAGATGTAGTGCAACACAGATATATGGTATCGAAAAATAATGTTCCGGCTCGGCTCCCTTCCTCAAAAATATAAACAAATAAGCTTAAGAGTTGTGAATTGAAATTCAATCGATTTGACTGCAATTGAAATAAAAATTTAAGATTTATATCCACAATATGCTTTGAAGGCAAATAGGCATAGAGTAGTTGGTAGTACCAGCTTCCATATTATATAGTATGTGCCCAATCATAAAGAATGATTCCATGCTGGATCAACATTTAATATTTGCTCATAAAACGCATATGTAAAATGGATATTTATGCAAGATAATGATGACACACCGTACGATTTAATGAAGTATTTAGAAGACCAATAAGTAGATATTATATTGGGTGGGCCATCTATCGGTTTAAATTTGAATCATCGCTTATTTCGAATTTGGCAATATTTATGTCACTTTATTCTGTCACAAAATTCAGTATCATTATCTCCACTGAACGTAATGAATCGATTTACGTTTGAGCAACGTTGGGATTTATTGGAAATTTAAAACAAAACATAGAAAATCGATCGGAAATTGCATGAATGTAGTGAAACTGGTTTAACTGTTGACGCGCCAAAACCTAAGCGTCCTCGTATAATGCATACATCCGAAAATATCGAAGCTGTGGCTGAGAGTGTTGCGTGAGAATCCATCAACTCGCCATCGTTCTCAACAATTGAACTTTTCACACACCAGTTTACGTCGAATTTTGAGAAAAGATCTCGGTATGACGCTTTACAAAATTCAGTTGGTTCAACAGATGAAGCCGGATGACCATCAGCATCGTTTTCGTTTCGCTAGATAGGCCAACGTGAAACTGCACGATGATGTCGATTTGACCAAAAAAAAAATTATGTTTTCGAATGAAACTCATTTTCATCTTGATGGGAACGTTGATAAGCAAAATTGCCGTATTTGGGGGTCAGAAAACCCGCACGTAGGTCTGACAGAAGCCAGTGTACCTATTACGAGTGACTGTTTATTGCGGCGTGTGGAGCGGAGGCATAATAGGCCCATATTTCTTTGAAAATGAGGACGGCGCAACCATTACGGTCAATGGCGACACCTACTGCTTCAAGATAACCGATTTTTTAATCCTAGTTCTTTCTGATATTGTCGTGAACGTTGTTTGTTTTCAACAGGATGGTGCAACGTGCCACACTTCTCATGCCAGAATCACACAATTTGGCAAAATGGTGATGTCAATTGGCCTCCAAGAAATTGCGGTTTGACATCGTTGTACTATTTTCTATGCGGCGCCTTTAAAAAAAATTTTATGCCGACAAACGTGGAGTTAATGGGGCATTTGAAGGCCAACATTCGTAATGCCATTGCCGTAATACGACCCTATACACTCGAAAAAGTTCACGAAAATTGTTGCGATCTAATGAGATACTGTGAGGTTGTTACGATTTTACGAAAAACAATTTTTTTTCTTTCTCTGTACAAATTAACTTCTAGTTGTTTTCTTTTTATTACACAACTTTTGCTACATACTGTAATCTTTACACTGTATCATTACATACTTTTTTATATCATGATAGACTTATGTCTAGTTCCGTTACTTATAATTCCAGTATATATATAATATTACCAATAGATATATATTCATCCCTCTCTATCTTGAATATCTAAATACATATTTCATAGAAATGATATTTTACATTGGAATTGGAGTAGGCTTTGCATATTCCATTGAATTTTTATTTTATATTGGAATTGGAGTAGTCTTTGCATATTCCATTGAAATAACATTATACATTGGAATTAGAGTAGGCTTTGCATATTCCATTGAAATAATATTTTACATTAGAATTGGAGTAGGCTTTGAATATTCCATTGATTTTTTTTTACATTGGAATTGGAGTAGGTTTATTAGATTTTGATTTCTGGCAGAAAAATTAATTGCGAAATAGAACTCATAAAGTGCAGAAGTCTAGAAATACTTATAAAAGAAAACTTTTAATATATTAAATATTTTTTTGGAAAAAAAGTGGAAAAGTAAAATAGTGAACCAATGAAATATAAATTGTGGATAATTTAATTATCGTGTTGAAATATTATTAAATCATCTTTCATCGAATCATCTATATTAGAAAAATTTATGGTTTAAGCCTTCCACAAGCCATGAGCAAAACATAACTGGACTCAGCTTTACCGTCCAAAGAAGTTTCTAGAAGCACATGGATTTCTGAATAATCGCAATATCTTGAATACGAAAATTTATATAAATCAGAAATTGGTATAAATCTGGAATTTTTATAGAGAATGTAAATTCTATTTAAACTCTATCAAAATCATTATCATTTGTTACAAACTTAACCTAAAACAAAAATGTTCAATATATAAGCCAACTATAACCTATTTAAAATTAAAACATGTAAATGATCGAATTAAACTATTGCCCTATACTTTTAATTTTGTATAATTATTTGTAATTATAATCTGAAAGGATTTTCTCATAAACTTATCAATTATAACCTAAAATATTAATTAAATATGTAACATCAAAATGTCTCTAATGAATTAAATTTAATTTTTAAATGCTTTAAATTTGCTAAACTAATTTTATAATTATTTGCATTAAAAATGAATGTTATTAATTTTTTTTAATACTTTTTCTTTAAGTGTATTTTTTTTTGTTAAACCTTTACATTTGTAAGATATATGAATAATCTTTACTAATCATCCCTGAAACAAAATTTAGATAACAAAAACAACACACATTGACTGCTGGGCCCATCATCTAATTGCTGTGGATAACCATCTGTAAGTGATGATTATAAAATTTCATTCATATTTTTCTCTTTAAATTTTACTATTTCATTAAGTAATATAATATAGTCGGTATGATTCAGTTTTGTCCCCCTATCCGAATTTATTGTTTATTTCTCAATCAATCTTTAGTTTGCTCTTTAAACTTACCGAGTAAAGATATTATATGATTTATGTTAATTTCATTTTTTTTCTATTTTATTATAATAAATTTGTTTGTTTGTATTCTGTAAATATGAATCATTAAAATTTTAAATGGGGAAGGATGACCTAGACTGGGATGTGAGCATATAAGTAGCCTTTGTATTTTTTTTTATGGGACAGATCTAAAACTAGGGGTATTATATCCGTCATTGGTGTTCTTATAATAAAGGGATGGGAAAAGTGTACCCTACGTTGGCATCTTCATCTTGCCATCGTTTCATTTGTTTAAAATACTTTCTTTTATATTTTTTTTTGCACACTCTGGTGACATGTAGAGTGTATTATATGTTAATGCGTCAAATCGGGTTGAGAACCAACGAAACTTAGTGTAGAGCTAGCGGGTAAACAGATATTCATGTCTCTTAACTTCTGTATTTGAAATTTATACATATGATATATCGGCCTACATGGGTCTGTTATTAAATATGTATATGACGCGTTACATGTAGGTAGTCGAACAGTTAAAAAAAATAGGACCGCAGTACATATGTGACGTGGAGACGCATAACAAGGTAAAGTAAAGTAAATAAGGAATTCTCTGTAAGCTTTAGAATTAAGGTTAAACTGCTCGACTATAAGCCTGCGTAAGCATAGCCACAAACCTACTTGGCTTGAGCAGAGACTTTGCCTCTGTTAATATTGAGCAAACAACTTCTCTCACTCAACAGATGAATTCCTGCCACCTCAATGGCGTTTTGAAGCTCTCCACCTAACAAGCTGTTTTTACAGTGACGAGAATACCCACCTGGCCTGGAAGGCAACAGCGGATAGCCTTATTTCCCTACTTAGCTGATTCAGCTTTCCCATGTAGTCCCTATCGATTCGCTTTAATCTCAAACAAGGCCGAGTACTCGAATGGCCGCCTGTCTATTAGCTTGCATTGTTATGTTCTGCCTGTTGTACCTTCTGTTCAAGTCGAATTGAGTATATCTTTCGAAGACTTGGAAGATACCCGATAATTCCTCCATGGGCGCGGAATACGTCATTCTGAAATTAAAAAGCCCGCTTCTGTGCCATCTATATACCAAATAATATACAGCTCCCAGATTATTCCATTCGTTCTTGATGCTAAGTCTCGTTGCGATGCTCTTCTAAAATTATAGAGTCTACTGCTTCGGTCCAGGGCAATTTCATGTCCTTTAATGAATTTTATGTTAGACTTGTCTACGATCGTTCTAGCTATAGTTACCAAAGCTTTGGTTTTCTCTACCATTTGCAGTGAGCTTAAATCCTAGCTATGTATGCAAACACACGTTAGTCTCTGTATCTTGTCCAACTGTTTTAATTGTTTTTATACATTTGTTCTGCATGGATGGGACTCATCCAATTTTCCATGACTCTGGCGCATAAATCACTCTGAATTTTATCGATGGCTTGGTTATATGTACTAGGTTTGAGGACCTATGCGATTTATGTGGCTTTTTAGATATGAATACGAATATAATATTAATAAAGAATGAAATAATATCCATTTGTGCTTCACAACAAAGAAATAAATTTTTCAGAATTTCAAACCGTTTTCGTTTTATTGCGTTTTAAATTTAAACGTTTAAATGGTCCACCCTATACATTGCTTAAGTATATTTAAATAAATTTTGAAAAAACTTTTAATCTTTATTTATTACTGCAAAAAAGTTTCGTATAGTTTGGGTGTGCTAATTAGAGCACCACCACTGTATAAGGAATATGTGGTCCACATTTTTAATGCTTTCAAATAAATCTGATGTAAGAAATCCAATTTTACTAAAAACCAATTTATTTATTACAGCAAGTGTTTTCAAAGATACTTTTAAATAATCTTATAGAAATTTAAGATGAAATACAAATAAATAAGCCTGTAAAGTGCCAGGTAATAACAATTTGTTATAGGCATTCAAGAAAAAGAGAAAAAAAACATAAGACTTTAAAGGATTTGAAAATAATACACTCCTTTTAATGTGTTTGTTGTTTGGTGGGTTACACTAAAATTTGTTGTAATTTAAAACCCATTTACGTGTTGTATTTATCCTTCTATTTCTTCTTTAAACGTTTCAATTTAAAAAAAAATTCAAAAAATTTTGAACAACCTTAGCCGGCATCTAATCACTTCAAATAGTACGAGGTTGCATGCATGTTAAAGCCAGATTTGGTTTCTACTTTGGTTTGCAAATGCTTAAGGCCTTGTTGAACGTAAATGTGAAAACAAATAATCCCTGTAGGGAAGAGTAAACAAAACAAAGCTAAACTAAAGAGGAGAAGAAGAAAAAAGGAAAACAAAAACAAACAAGCAAAAAAATCTCGTTTTCCTTAATGGCTTATTTTACAACAGAAAATTCTTTTTTAATGACAACTTAAATACGCATATACTCCATGAAACGTAGGTAGATTGATAAGATGCTGTAAATGGAGTTACATAAAAAGAGATAAGAAGGCATGGTATTCTCTAAAATAAATTTAGGGTAACAGCGTATGGATAAGGCTTTCCCTGATTGTAAGCCTTACAGTCGTAGCGTAGATTAATGGCTACATAGCTGGACTATCAGGTATCTCATGTCCATATACAGCAGGAACCAAACCGTTGTGCGTCACGTTTTTTACATTTTTCGACTTATAAAAATAAGGGGATTCACTTTACATTCGAAGTAATACGTCCAGAATACTTTGTCCGGCAAAAGATGTCAACATCGAACATCATAGGAAGGTCATGCAAATTCACCTGCTGAATATCAATTCCTTTTCGCGAAGTGCATTACATACATACATAATTGGTCATTACAACCCCTCAGTCGGAATTATGAACTAGCCTCTCACATTACTTATGTTGTGTGTGTTAATTTTATACATGAGTGGCGGCACCTACAGTATAAAGTCGACTCCGGCTTTTACCAGCAATTTTATTTACTTTCAGAGTTTTTGCTTGAAATTTTCCGAGAGAAATTAGCCGAAAAAATAATTTCTTCATATTTCGCTTTGTTGGAGATGTCTGGACCTGTGGTTTGAACCCTGGCCTCATGTCTAATAACACAACACACTACCTACAAGGCTATGGCGACTTCATGGCTAAACGCATTGCTCATAAGAAACAACAGCTACCATTCCACTGGCATTCTCATTCCATTCCACCTGTATCACTGGCAAAAACTTGATTAATGAAACGGACTTTAAGCAAAGAAATAAAAACGGAAGCCTTGTTGAACTTAAAGGAAAAATAACAAAAAGTTTGGCAATTTATCATTTAGGATGATACCAACCTACATGAGATTCAAGAGTGTCTTCTGTTTGGTCTAGATTTTGGGCTGAGGGATTCATTGGTTCATATTTCTTTGCGAACGACATTGACCACATCATCAAGCACTGGAGGCCTGTGATTTCCAACTTATTCTGCCCTGAATTAGATAATTTGTACTCCAACGACTGGTGATATAAACAGAATGGCGCTACGTGCGACATAGCATTTTCCATATTGAATATTCTATATAAGCGATTTGGGAGCGAGCATGACCATATCTCTCTGAGGTGAGTAAACTGGCCATCGGCATTGTGCAATGTTATACTGTTGGACTTTTTCTTGGAAGATTTTCTGCAATCGAAAAATCTACATAAATCATATCTAACATAACCTATTCCATCGATAAAATTCAACGTGATTTATGCTCCAAAGTCATGAAAACTTGGATATATGTATCAGATGCGCTCCACCCGGTGAAACCATGTCGATCATTTTAGTAATATTTCTCACAAAAGGGCATTAATATGTTTGCAAAACGATTAAAAAATGTCGCTGATATCTTATACACACACTGTTTTATTTAAATTTAAAGATAGGAAACGCTTGACGAAAGGCCTGATATAATTATTACAAAACAGTATTAACATCATCGTTGTAGTTTAGTAAATTAACAACTATTCCTCTAAGACATCCTGTTTACAGTCATTCAGTGTTCATTTTCATTAAGAATACAAGTTTCAAGTTATGCTAAGTGCGACAGTAATTTCAGGTACTTATATACTCCAGAAACCAATCCAGAAACCAAGTTTCTCAATTCAACTTGAACAGAAGATACAACAGGCAGGACATAACAATGCAAGCTAATAGACAGGCCGCCATGCGAGCACTGGGATCTTTTTGAGCTTAAATCGAATCGATAGGGACTGTCTGGGAAAGCTGAATCAGCTAAATTGGGACATAAGGTTATCCGCCGTTGCGTTGTATGTTATGTGGAAATTCTCGCCAATGAGAAAGAAAACGAGCTTATGAGGTGCAGAGCGTGAGTGGAGTGGAAGCGGTTGCTTGAAAATGTACGATCAAGATAAACCGAGGCAAAGACTCTTTAGGGTTTGGACAAGTATTACTCAGATTTGTAGCCATCATCTTCAACAAACCGAAATGTAAAAAAAATATATCTTTGGCGACGTCCTCTGACCAGAATTCTGGCAAAAACTCTGAGAGTAAAAAAAATTGCCATGAAAAAGTTTCTGGAAAATCTGGTGTTCGGAGTGGACTTTAAATTCTAGGTCCCGCCATTCATGTCAGGACGTGGTCCTGACTGAAAGGTTGTAATGACCAGATACATATGTTATGTAGGCTCAACTTAAACAGACTCTTCTCAATCAAAGTAGGTTTGCGGTTAGGCTTTGGTGGCTTGGACTGGAATTACTCATGTTCATTTTCGAGTAGTTTGAATGCTGCCTAATTCAGTATTGTGAACATAATTTATTTTCCGATTCTGTGGCTTTGTTGGTCATTTCACGGGTAAATATTATTAAAAAATTTTCACAGAGTATTTCAACTTCTCTAGCGGATAATGAGTTTATAGTCTATTTTTATATTTCCTAACTGCATTAAAAAAATTTCAAACAGCTTGCATTTTGCCACGGTTGATGTTGATGACTTAGACTACCCTCGTATCATCCTTATGCTTCAAATCACAGTAATGAGTGAAACTTAAACAGGGAAAAACAAACCAAAAGAGGAGAAGGAAAAAAAGCAAAAAAAAGTTAAGGTAAATAACTAAACCTAACGCCTCAAGCATAAAAGAAAATAAGAAACAGAACAGAAAAAAAAAAGAAAAAGAATCCTAAGGATGCCAAGAAAAAAACTTTCTATAAAGATATCTGAAGCTAAGTATTGTTTTCTTTAAGATATGCCAGGAAGAGGCTACATACACAAACGGGAGGCAACAGAAGGGAACCGCATTACTCAAAAACACCTGTCGAATACAACATGTCACCAGGTAATCAATCATTGTCGTCTGTTGGCTTAATGCACCATACATATAAGGGGAAGGGGAAATACAACAGCAGAGAAGTAGAGGTCGACTATGCTAGGCGGTAAATTGCGAATATTTTTTGGACGGTAGGCAGGGAATATTTAAAAAATTGTTTTTGTAGAGAAGGTGTAGAGAGATGATGAATTTATGTCGACCATAATTTAATAAAATGAGGTCACACTGTTCATTGATACTTTTAAGTAACTTTCCTTATATGTTTTGTAGAGTAGCAAATCCAAAGGAAGTAAAAAGATTTGAAAAGAAAATCTTACGATTTCATGAAGAAATTTCTCATCCGGGCAATAACAAAAAAATGATGTCAGGTTGCAAGAAAAATACTTAAAACCTGAAAGTACTTTAAAAAGATTTTTCCCAATAAAAAAGGGGGATTAAATTAAACAGCAACAGCAACAAAAGGTACCTTCACTTTAATATCTCTTTACAGTGGTTAATACTCACCATTTTTAAAGCCTGTTGAACCGATAATAAAATCCGTTAATGGATAAGCTGGACTGCGTCCTTTCTGATTGAAGGCATAAATGCGTAATTTCAAGGAATTATTTTCCTGTGACATTAGTGATGTCAATGAATCTAAATTTTCCAATGAAAATTGTGGCTCCTCCGGGTTGGTTACATTGAATCTGTAATAAAATCAAACGAAAAATAAAGTATGTTAGCATGCAGGGATGTAAAACTTTTAAAGGTAGGTTGTAAAATAAAGGGAAATGACTGCCATCTTAAATAAAATTTTAAAATATTTTTCTATTTTATCTTTATTTGTACATCAAATCAATTTCCATACGCCGTAATATTTTCTGTATCATCTTCTTCTTTATAATAAAGTTATTATTTCCTTTTTTGATCGATATTTACTGGCATATTTTTTTTTGTGCTACATAATAATTTTATGTTGATGATATTCATTCATTTTGGGTAAATGCTTTAAAATTATCATTTTTTGGTTTGATTTTAAGTTTCATATTTATTTTCTTATTCATATGATTTTATTTTTTATTTTCTTTTTTTTCTTTCATTTTTTCTTTACTAAAAACGACCACCAAATGATAATCATTTGAATTTTTTTATTTGTTTGTTCCCTTTTTTTGATGCTGTTACATCCCGTTCAATTACAGTGGTCGGCAAGAGTGTTAAAAATTTTCTAAAAATTTTCTACAAATTTTCTACATTATTGAAGAGAAAATGCATCGCCTCCTGATTTCGAATCAATTTTAGACTCTTCATTCAAAACACAAGGCACATAAGTGGCCATTACAACCCTTCAATCAGGATTACGACCTAGCTTCTCACACCACTCATATTGTGTGTGTTAATTTTCAAAACATGAGTAGCGGGACCTACAGTTTAAAATCTTTTCAGAACATCAGATTTTTGAGAAACTTTTTCATGGCAATTTTATTTTACTCTCAAAGTTTTTGCCAGAAATCTGCTGAGAGAAAGTCGCCGATGAAATATTTTTTCATATTTCGTTTTTATGTCTGACCTGCGGTTTGAACCGTGGCCTTACGTCTAATAAGCCAACACACTACTTACTAGACTACGGCGACTAGTCATTCAACATTCTCTAAATTAAAGTGCACCGGTGGTATATAGTTGGTGGTATTCAGAACTTCAATTGCTGAGGCCGTGAAGATTAAAGTTTATTTTCTAGTTATTCAATGAAGTGAGTGCTCCAATGGTCTAGGTAGTGTGCTAAACTACAAGTGTCGAGACCCTGTTTTTATTTTTTTATTCCCATCACAGACCTTGGGTGTTTCTAATTCTCTGATTGTTCGTAAGACTCACAAGAGGAAAAAGAAAGTGAGAATTATTACAATAAGCAATTCTCGAAAAAAGTGACGAAGGTATACATATAAATACTGATCACTAAAGAATTCTTGAATACTACCCCCTATAAACTATATTTCCTTTATTGCAATGCAATGCATAGCATGAATAGCAGTCATCCCCTGAGTGTTGGCCTCAAAAAACAAGTAATGGTACGTAGACAATGTGGCAGTATTATGGCAATTATTCAGAAATTCTTGAATCTATTCTGTGATTATTATTGAAAAGATGCCATGAATGTGGGAGGTAATTCAACCAAGTCGCTGTAGTCTAGAAGGTAGTGTGTTGGCTTATTAGACGTAAAGCTTACAAAGCTCAATTGGTTCAACAGTTAAAGCCGCATGACCACCTGCTTCGTCATCGCTTCGCTAGATAGGCCAAGAAGAAACTGCAGGATGTCGATTTTACCAAAAAAAAAAAATACATATTTTCGGATGAACCTCATTTTCATCTTGGTGGGTAATAAGCAAAATTTTCCGTATTTGGGGTTCAGAAAATCCACACGTGGTCTTACCGAAGCCAATGCACCCATTAAGAGTGACTGTTTGGTGCGATTTGTGGAGCGGAGGCATCATTGGCCCATATTTCTTTGAAAATATGGAAGACGAAACCCTTACGTTCAACACCTATCGCACTATGATAACCGATTTGTTTTTGTAGTCGCTTTTCATGATATTAATGTTAACGATGTTTGATTTCAACAGGATGGTGCAACTTGCATCACATCTCATGCTACAATCGATTTATTGCCTCAAACGTTTGATTGACTGAAATGGTGATATTAATTTGCCGCCAACAAGCTGCTATTTGACACCGTTGGACTATTTTCTGTGGACACTCGTCTTATGTCGACAAACCAGTGTAAATTGAGCATTTGAAGACCAACATTCGTAATGCCATTGTCGAGATACGACCCCATACACTCGAAAAAGTGCATGAAAATTGGTATGATCGAATGAGGTACTATAAGGCTGGCCGCGTCAGTCAGATGAATGAAATAATATTCCACTTTTAACCGGAAAAATTGTACTTCACCTCCAAAAAAAAATAAAATTGGAAAATTTTCCAACCGTTTTTGGTTTATAACATTTTTAAATTTAAACTCTTAAATGGCTCACCCTTTACTTTCTTCTCGTATATCTTTTACTAATATAGAATAGTAAACTAAACTGGAATGTGAATATGGAATCCAGAATCTCAAAAGCGACAACTGCTTTTTATCGATGTAAAAAAGTAATGCAATTTAGAATAGATTAGGTTAGTGGGTAGCTTGTCGTACACTCGGTGGCCCATACGGCGTATTGTGTTAACCAGTATTAGGTAAGCCCCATTGTCATTCTCCGTTAATGATGGGTTTGAATCACCCCGAGCTCCGAATGAAACTGACCAGTTCCCTTAGTGGCACGTTCGCCACCATGCCCAAATTTTCAAACGTTCTGTTATCCAAAAAACGATGACTTATGTTTTGAAGTGCAGGGCACTTGTATAAAAAGCGTTACACCGATTTCGTTTCCTAAAACAATTAAACTGGAGTATCAAACCTAAAAACGTATACTTGCTGTACGACTTTAAAATCAAGCCAAATTCTAAGGATTTGCGCGCTGGCTAGGAATGTTTTCCATCGAATTCTATTGAAGTTGTGAAGGCGGCGCAGAAGAGGAGATAATTCAATCTCACCTAACTCTAGGTAACTCTTATAAGGGTTCCGGGACATAGGGATATCATTGAAAATTGCATTGCTGATGAGCTGGTCAAGGCCGGTCCGAAGCTAGCAATCTCCGATGTGTTACAGGGCATAGGTATTCCCATTTCGTCGATTAATTTGCATATTGTCCACTCGTTTTACGAAGAGACTCAGTATTGTTTGCAGCAGGAAAGCACGTGCTCTGCTGGGCACGTACGGACATCCTTAAATCGTTGTACAATGACAAACCTTACTGGCCATTGCCCTTTTGGTAAGCATGCCGAAAGGGTCGGTATTTCAACTAATGACTTCTGCAAAAGCTGTGAATCTGAGGAATAGGAAGAGACCGTCTTTCATCTCATGTGTTAATGACCTACTTCCTCTCAGCAGATTTCTGGCAAAAATTCTGAGAGTAAATAAATTTAACATGAAAAGTTTCTCAAAAATCTGTCGTTCGGAGTCGACTTTAAATTAGAAACAAAAGCTACAACAGCAAAGCAATGAACTTGATTACAAATTACCGAACTGCATAATATGACAACAAACACTAGCATAAAAAATGGTAAACAAGTAAACAAAAATACAACAACAAACACTACAAGAATAAATGTAAACAAAGGCGGGGCCACGAAAATTCGCGTTCAAGAATATTCATCAGACTGATTACTCTGCCATATAAAATGCGAAGCAAATCAGGCGAGTGAGTTAGTAAAACTTCAGTCAGTCTTCCGTGAACACGCAGTGCGTTTTAAGAGAGTAATCTTGGTTTGAAGATCTCCGTTACAAAGATCAAAGGGTGTAAACAGATTAGTAACAAACAAAGCAATTGTTGTTATTTACATAAAGTTGTGAACAGTGTCACACAGAATTGTGCGAATAATAAAGAATTTTAAATAAAATACAGATTTACTTTTACTTTATGTGCAGTTTACGAGCTCATATTTTAAACGTTTTTAAAAGGTAAAAAACTAGCAATATGTGAAGTCTGGTAAAATAAAATTAATTGCAGGAATCAATCCAATAATGGCCAAAAATATCAGAAATTTACAAAACACTGCCACGAACGGTGGACGGACAATAAAGCTCATAAGAATCTGCTTTCATGCCACTGTATTTAAATAAAAATCTTCAAATTCTTATAAATATCATCAATAAATATGAAATTTTTCTTTCTAAATATTGCCATCCCATCTCTAATACAAATAAAAATGTTTATTTTTTTTATAAAATCCATATTCTTTTATGATTTTGTATTCCTTTTTCCATTTTATTACATCTGTTTAGCATCGTTTGAAAGTGTTTTTGAACTTGAATAAGAGTGGCATCGATGGTACCCCATCATCATGAGTTATTTGTGGCAATGGAATCGTATTAAAATTACATTTAAATGAAGATATCTTTTGATGCTCATAATGATCATGACGATGATGATATTGATGATGCTGGCGTTGAATTTTTATTTCTTGTATTGCGGTTTGTTTTTCACATTTTTATTTATTTACTATTCAAGAGGTTACCATTTGATTTTATAGTTTTGGGCTCCTTGTAATTTGATAAAAATGAAGAGGAAAAAATATCATCGAAATTTAAGATTATTTCTGTTTACCATCATACATACATTCTTATAAAGAAATTTGGAATGGAAACTTTGTTTCCAAATGGGCTAAAACATGAAAAATTTAAATTTTCTTTTGATGTCCTGTGAATATTTATGAAACTTACTTTTCTGTTTTCAACTTATTTGGTGAATCAGATTGAATTGAATATGGAATTTAAAAGATTGATGTTTAGTTAAGTTCGTTTACAAATTGCCGGTAGATTGTCCAGTAACATTTCAGGTCGTTTGAAAGGCGATATTACAGGCCTCATTTTGTTAAAAGATTACGTTTTTACCTTTCAAAAACGTTTAAAATATGAGCTCATAGATTGCAAATAAAATAAAAATAAATTTGTGTGTAGTCTTAATTAAAATTCTTTATTATTCGCATAATTCTGTGTGCCACTGTCCACAACTTGATGAAAACAACAACAATTGCTTTGTTTCTTATTCCTCTGTTTATACCGTTTGCATTAACAATAACAATTTCTAGGCAATTATTCGACAGATCTTTGTAACGGGGTCTTCAAACCACGACCGCTCTTCTCAAACACACCGCGTCTTCACACAAGACTAACTGAACTTCACTAACGCAAGTGGACAATATCCAAAGTAAATGAGGCAATCGGCACTATCTAGGCCCTGTAATCGATCGGTAGTCGCAAAGGGCTTTGGACGGCGATACCCTAAGAAGACATTGTGTGATGGGTGGTCGTGCAGACCATCAATCCTCTTCTTATTTATATTGCACGTACCTTTCTTCTACCGACGAAGTAAAGTTTACCTGCAAAAAGGTTGAAAATACCTAGTTTAACTAAGGCAATCGTAGTATTTATGCGCTGTCACATACCGGAAATTGCGGGCTCCGTACCGGCACTTTCCAGCTCACCAGCAATGCAATTTCCAATGATATCCGTGTGAACCGGAACTCATATAATAGTTGCCTTTGACCGATTAGAAATTTTCTTGAAAAATCACTGGTATTCATGGAAAAGAATGGATGTTGAAAATACATTCCTTAGGAATTCACACGGACAACCAGCTTGCATTAAAAAAATTGGAAGAGATTTTCTATGAGAATACCGTCATGATCTTCTCCTGTAAAGCAATGTAGTTTTCCGGCATCCCATAACAAAGTTTAATATCAGAAGCCTTAGCAAATATACCACAGCCCACACTGTCATGCATACTTGAGGCATCACTATAAATGTCCTCAAGGGATTCTAGTGAATCTGTAGGATCTGTGAGATCGCCTTTTTCGATAAGTTTATAATGATGTTTTCGACTATGTTGATATGTGGATATATTGAAATTATGTATGTAAATCCTCATGTGATTCACATACATATACAGTCAACACATAGAGGTGGTATACCTAAACCTCAAACTGTTGTTCCTCAGTTGTCTTTGGTCCTGCATTAGACCCCATTGGCGGCTCTAATAATAACAACAGAATGGAACTAGGAGAAGGAAAGGCATAGGCGTAGTCGATAAAGACAAATGCAGGGCATGCAGAGTGGACATTGAAATGAAAAACTTTTTATGCTTATTACCCAGCCTTCATCTTATGCCGATGCATCATAAATGTTGTCAAGGGATTCTAGTGGAATTGTCCGTTTCTTTAGATAAATCTTAGTTGGAGTGTTTAAATCAAATGTTCTATTCAGACAATTGTGAGGAGCCATGTAATTTATTTGGATGTGTATGTGTCTTTCCAGAATAGTGCAGGTTGGGCAACGATAAAAGCATTGAGCTTTATTGGAAACATCTTAGCCCTCTGTTTTAATAGGAGGTCTGATGGGAACCAAACGAATATAGGAAATTATACCTCAGTTGAAGGGGAACTTGAAGTCGCTGTAGTCTAGTAGGTAATGTGATGGTTTATTAGATTTGATGCCACGGTTCACACCCCAGGTCAAATATCTCCAATAAAACGAAATTTGAATATTTCTTCAGTGACTTCCTCTCAGCAGATTTCTGGCAAAAACTCTATACAATTTCCGTGAAAAGTTTTGCAAAAACCTGTCGTTCGGAGTCGACTTTAAACTGCAGATCCTGCCACTTATGGATAAAATTAACACACACAATATAAGTGGTGTTAGAGGCTAGGTCGTAAGCCTGACAGAAAGGTTGAAATGACTGATTATGTATGTGAAGTGGAATAGAGTGCCGCTGTAGACAAGACAAATGACTGCCTGCTTACTGTGTCTATCAGTCGGCAGTGGCTCATCAAACATTTACACCATAATGCATGGTTTGAAACACTGCCTGTTAGAGCCAGTATGTGATGGTAGTCTTAAAACCCTAGAGGAGGAGCTGTACTGTGCTACTGTTGCTTTCTTTACCCTCTGAAATATGAATGCAGAGCATTTGTTTGTTTATTATTCCAATTAATAATTCCAATATATTATTTCCAAATTATTTCTCCTTTCAAAATATAGCGGAAATATAATGTTTAATGGTTTATTTCATTCGCAATTTAATTTTAAAATTGAAAAACGCAAATGAATTTAATTCGTCCATACTTTAGTTGAACAAAACATTGTTGAATTTAACTTTTGAAATTTGAACAACAATTGAATTGAAATAATAAAAGAAGAAATAATCGCATCAAATTGAATTTCTTAGACAAGCGTTTGACTTTTTAAGAGGGTGATTTTAAAACACTCAGAAGAGGTTTTCTATGCCAAAAAAAGAGACTCTTTTTTTTTTAAGGAGGAAGTATAACAAGGCTTTGGGGAAGCAAATAAATTGAAAGACGTGTATATGACAGAAAAAGATAACAAAAACTGTGTGACAAATTATTGAAAGAATGGCAAACAAAGTGGAGGAGAATTTTCAAATTATTTTAATAAAAAAAAGTGAAGGGGTAACGGTGTTAAAAAAATTGATTTTAAATTGAAATTTAAAATTCTTTTTTCTAACTTTAAAATTTTTAGTGGACAATTTAACAAAACTTTCTCGCATGAAAATAATTTTAAAAAAATTTCCTACGCTGAGAATAAATCTTTACTTTAATATTAGAAAATAGAAAATTTATCTTATAATTTATTCTAATATTTATATTTACTTAATAAATGAGAAATATTATTATTTTTCCTCTTTTGAATGACAATTTAATACTCACGGTGGCAGTGATACTGTGCTTAGGTTTGCATAGAAAAACAAAAGTTTCGTATTTCATTATCTGCTCAACTGAAGTGAAGTGCCTTGACAATAAGACAAATTCCATTATACATAATATCTTATACACTTGACAGAAAACAGCTATTCGCTTTGCTCACAGTTACAACTAAGCATTCCTTGGGGAAGGAAACAAGAAAAGTGGCAGGAAAGGAAGTTGAAAACCTAGTTTTCATTCAAATTGACGTTAATGTCTTGATAAATTGAAAGAAAATAACTTTAATAACCACCTTAAACATTACATGGAGAATATAAAATTTTGCTGACATATAAATAATTTATACGAATGCAAGTATAGGGACTTTCAAGTTCGAGATTTTTTTTTTTTTTTTGGCGAGTATCAGCAAAAAATGTTGATTTTTGTCAATTTTCAGTGACACTCGTAACGTTTACTTCCATTGCTACTTCAGTCCCTAATCTAATGAAGAATATCCGAGTCTAACCTGTTACCTGTTACGCGAATTATTCTTAGGCAATCATTCTGCTACGGAATCGACTTCCTATGTTAAACGAAACCATCGCACAAATGTTCGTGGGAAATTGTTACAACTTGGATGGCATTAGATTTGGAATATTATTTCATCCATACGCTTGCCGCGGCTGGCTTCACAGTACCCCATTCGGTCGGACCAATTTGCGTGCACTGTTTCGAGCATATAGAGTCGTATATAGGCAACAGCATAACGAATGTTGGCTATTGAATGCTAAATAGTCTCTGGTTTGTCGGCACAACACTTTTCTTTCACGGCGCCCCACCGAAAATACTCCAACAGTGTTAAACCGCAATTTCTTGGCTGCCAATTGACATTACCATTTCGGATCATTAAACGGCCATAAAAGGTTTGACGCAATAATGCGATTGTGACATGATATGTTTAGCAAGTTGCGCCATCTTATTGAAACCAAACAACGTTTACATCAGTACCATGAATAGCGGGCACGAAAAATTGGTTATCTTAGTGCTGTAGGTGTCTCCATTGATCGTAATGGAGGCCAATGATGCCTCCGCTCCACAAGCCGCACCAAATAGTCTCTCGTAATGGGTGCATTGACTTCTGTAAGAAAACGTGTGGGTTTTCTTAGCACCAAATACGGAAATTTTGCTTATTAACGTACCCACCAAGATGAAAATGAGCTTCATCCGTAAAGATGATTTTATAGCAGAACATAATGAATCCCAACGATGCTCAAGCGTAAATCCATTTTTTACGTTTAGTAGAGATAATGATACTGAATTTTGTGACAGAATAGAATGACATAAGTATTGGCAGATTCGTAAGAACCGATGGTTCTAATTTAAATCGATAGAGGGCCAACTCAACCTTCGGCTATTGGACCATAACACAGTTTGCTAATCCCATATAAGAGTTATCAAGGAATCTAGGACAGTAAAAATTTGGCAAACCTAACATCAAGCGGTTTAAAAATGTTTACCGAAAGTCATATAGTTTTACTTTAGCCAGAACCTCTGATAGGATTTAATTCTTGGCCAGAATATACAGACGACTTTCCGCAGGCAGCGGTTCACGAACCTTTATATATTCTTTATTTATATTACGAGTAGCTGTTTTAAAACCCTATAATTGCAATTTTAATACGCAGGGATAAAGATAAAGTTGATGAAGTTGTCGTACTCTAGTTGGTAGTGTGTTAGCATAGCCACGGATCACGCCATAAAATTTTTTATGAAACTTTTCATTGCAATTTTATTTAATCTCAGAGTTATTGCCGGAGTTGTCGAAGAAATATTTGTTCATATTTCGTTTTGTTCGAGAAGTCTGAACTGGGGTTTGTACTACGGTCGCTTGCCTAACAAGCCAACACACTAGTTACTAAGCCGCAGCGCCTTCGGAACCGATTGCCTCGATAGCTTTCAACTCCTGGAGGTAAAAAAACAAGGAAATATTCCATAACACGTGCTGAAGTCGCCGTAGTCTAGTAGGTAGTGTGTGTGTTTATTAGATGTAAGGCCTCGGTTCAAACCCCAGGTCAGACATCTTCAACAAAACGAAATATAAAGAACATATTTCGTCGGCGACTTCCTCCCAGCAGCTTTCTGGCAAAAACTCTGAGAGTAAATAAAATTGCCATGAAAAGTTTCTCAAAAATCTGGCGTTCGGAGTCGACTTTAAACTGTAGGTCCCGCCAATCATGTATAAAATTAGCACACACAACATGAGTGGTGTGAAAAGCTAGGCCGTAATCCTGACTGAGGAGTTGTAACGGTCAATTATGTATGTATGTGTACATGTGTTGAAAGGAGTTTATTTGAAACATGTGAGATAACGAGAGGTCATGGACTAATTGACTCACCATCGACTTTAGTTCTCAACAGCAAGGTGACATGAGTTTTCTCAACAGTGATGATACCATTTCCTTAATCTCGATCTGGAGGCATAAATTCAGCCTTGCAATGGATTTGCTAGAGTCTCGATGAATATGCTAATGCTCCCTACTCAGACAATTGCTTTTATACTATTATCGTCAAGGGAAAAATCTGCAGATTTATGAGTGGAAGGACACAGAATTTCGTCATAAAAAAAGTGCTGCACAAGCATTATTTTCTCTGTGAATTTCCAGTGCTGGAAATGTGGTACCTGGCCACCTTCTATCTGGATTTTGATTTGTGTTTATAACAGAGCACTCTGGCATTAATTTTTGTTAACTGCCAAATCGAATTCTGAGAATATTAGACATCCAATGCCGTCTTTAAAAGCAGTTTTCATATGAAGGAAGAGTGCAATCTTAATTTGCAAGACCCTGTTTTAAAAATATTAAATAAAAACCACTTTAACCGATATTCTATCTGCCAAAATGCCAAGATGAAGATGAAAATAAACTAATGGCTTTAGAGCTGCTACCGGAGCTGCAGTGTTATAAACTGTGCTCCAGTTATTTTACTTTTTTTGGTCTGGTTTGCTTGACAATATTCCCAGGACTGTTAATAAAGAAACCACCACCGTCGAAAAAAATTGTTTTTTTTTAAGCAAAAACAGCAAAGAAAGAAAAACTTTCATCAGCTGACAGAGACGAATGACAAAATGCCCTAAAATGTAGGCTATAAAAAATGTTTAAACCTGAAAGTATTCTTTAACTAAGGATTTATAGGTTTAATGTTGTTAAAGGAATTTATATTCCTTTTTTTGTGGAAATATAACAAAACACTTGACAATCTATTATAAATCTTTCATCATATAAAATATTTATAATATTTCTCTTCTCGTTTTTTTCTTTCTTCTTCAGTAAAAAGAGGGTTTCAAATGACATAAAGGTATTTAGGGGGCACAAATAAACTCAAGCATATATAAATTCTTAACTGAAGAATGTTGAGACATTCAGCAAAAACTCATAACGAAAAAAAGGCAGACGACATAAGAGAAAAAAAAGAAACATTAATAGAGACAAAAACGCTAAAATTAACAACCACTTCCATTAAAATAACAATGTGGCGCACAAAAATATGCACCAAAAAAAGAGAGGAAAAAACAACAACACTTTAGTAAAGCAATGAAGGCCGCCAGACCCACACACAGACAGACAGACAGCCAAACAAAAACTAGCAACAGAAATGATAAGGGTTCTAAACAAGTAACTTAAGAGAATGAGTAGAGCATTTAAAGCCACTTGAGATTTTTCTTAAGAGTTTTTATAGTTGTATAGATGTATATATGTATGTTAGCTAAGAAAAAAAAGCCCAAACATACATGCATACATAGCTACACTTTAGTAATTCTTCAATTTATACTTGTGCGCACACACACATAAATAAACTAAACCAACATACCAGCATGGTACACCTACTCACACTTATTTAACAAAACATGATGATATTTGAGCAGTTAAGAGCAGCAGACTGCATTTATTTCTACGAGTACATGTACACATTCACATTAGTATATGTGATTGAGTGTAAGAGTATGTACATATATGTATGTATGTGTGTTTGCTCACAAGTGTGTGTGTGTGAACTCTCAAAAATGTTTGTTTATTTTGGGAAAATATTGTAAAAATGCTACGGTTACTACCATGTTCCATACCCATATTGTTGCTATTGCTGTTGCTACTGCTCATAAATCATTCAACATTTTGCAATACGAGCAAAAAAATTTGTGGAATTGCTAGAGTCTGAGTGGAAAAATAAAAAAAAGAATCTCTTTTGAATTGAACTGAAAAACCGAAGTTGAGGACAACATGAACATACATTTTAGTTATGGTTATGCTTTAATTTGTGTGCGTTTCTATTATTGGGTATGGGCAACAATTGTGGTCTAAGGTTCAATTAAAGCATATAGCAAGAAATCCATTTTTTAACTCAAAGTTGGTTTGAAAAGTTCCTAGGCTAATACATAGATGGCGCTACGAAAGAGTTACTCAACAGGGACTACCGCGCTTTGACAGTTGATAACGATGAACCTGCATTTGATAACATAACACTTCTCACGACATCATAAATGAGTCATTAGATAGAAGATCATCGACCATATGATATCCCGAAGGATAGTGGAGGTCCTCTATATTCCATCTGAGGTAAAATACGCAAGAAACAAACCAATATCGGGCAGCACAACACAAGGCAATGTTTTCCACCACTAATGTCTGTAGTCTGGCTATAGATAAACTACTGTCAAAACGATCTGAGGCTGTCAAAGAGATCTGAGTAAAAACTATCACTGTCACGGACATTCTGGTGATATAGTTTTGAAGACTAAAGGAAAATTTTGAAGAAACTCTCTGACTCTCAAAGAGGTCTTGAGATTGTAAGTCGTTAGGACATCACAGTGGGTCTGATGATAAACATGGGCAAGATCAACCATTAACAAGAAGAGTAAAGAATATTTGGTTCCTGGATGAGATAATAACACAGAAAATATAGATAAAATATTTGGGTGTTACACCGAATGATTAATTTACATGGAAGACTCATATGCAAAAGACCTGCGGGGAAATCGTAGGAATGCAATTCAGAAGTTATGTACAGGATATATGAGGCGAATCAACCAATTTATTTATCTTGGCTACGCTGTTAAAACCAAAACTGTTGTCAGTCTGGAGATCAAGTGCTGCATCTCGCCACTGATGCAGCAGCTGAGAGTATTCGAGAGAAAAGTGCGAGTTGCCACTGAGAGATATATGAGCTCCTCAACGACATGGACGTTGTGTAGAGTATTACGTCCAGCGACTGCGCTGGCTCGGCTATATCGTTCAAATGGGGGAGGATACTCCGGCGAGACGCGTATTTGATGCGGGGATTTGCGGAATTGGGCGAAGAGGGAGACTTTGTTTGCGTTGAAAAGACCAGATCGAGATGCCCTGTCAGCGATTGGTGTGACCAACTGCCGTAGGCGCGCAATAAGCAGATTCGCCGGGAAGGACGTGTTAAGGCATTCCGAAATTCGTTAATCGGGTTGTTAATGGCCATTTAAGTAAGTAGTATATGAGGCCAATAGTTCTATAGGGAAATTGTCTGGGCAGTCTGGCAAAACAGCTCAAATGGAGTTGGACTAGATACAGAGTCGAACGTGTGTTGACATAAAAAAGGGTATAATAATCTGTTCTATAGCGATGCGTACTCTTTTATGTGAAAAACCAAGTTTTGGAGACTAGAAATGGACCAATATACTCAAAGATTTTCGAAAATATAGTACTTAGGAAGAAATATTAATGAAGTAACCTGTACATACATAATTGGTCATTACAACCCTTCAGTCAGGACTACGATCTAGCTTCTCGCACCACTTGTGTTGTGAGTTAATTTTATACATGAGTTTCGAGTATTACAGTCATTATTACAATCGATCCCGAACATATTTTTAAAAATCTTTTCATTGCAATTTTATTTTCTCTCATTTATTATTTACTCTCAGAGATATTGCTAGAAATCTGCTGAGAGGTAGTCGCCGAAGAAATATTTGTTCATATTTCGTTTTGTTGGAGATGTCTGACCTGGGGTTTGAACCGAGGCCTCATGTCTAATAAGCCTGCCTATAGACTAAGGTGATTTCCTGAAAGCTACACACCTGTTTAATGTGGGACTATTTTGTTTTAAACATATGGGTCGAGAACATATCTTGGAACAGAAGCTGGGGTTATTTCGAGCTCATGGAGAACTAGCGTTTATCTTCCAAAGACTTCTCAAAATCAAGTTTGTTTGATGCAGAACTTTTACTGGGAAATTACAATAAGAGGAGATTCGAGTCATGCCTAACGCTATCCACGAGAATCCTGCGTATCGTAACCGGCTTTTTTAAATGGCACTGTAGACTCAGGAAACACTTATTCAGAATGTGATTTGTCTCGAACTCAACATGTGATTTCTATTACAATGAAAATGAATCATCAGAACACATTCTTTTAATCTTTGGAGCATTAATGCATTCTAGGAAGAAACACCAGGTTGAATATCAAGTGCCGGGCAATGAATTGTTACTGTTAGCACCGATCAGTATCCTGGAATTTTTCAGGCCAATAGGCTTGGAGGAGTTATTTAAGGGATACTCTATAAAAATGATGGGAGTATACAACATTATATGGTTGCAATATTTAGGCACCTCTTGACAGCAATTATAATCATCCAGCATGATGGCTAACGATTGAAATTATGAATGACGTCCTCGGTATAAAATAGCACACCAATGTTTTTCTATAATGACAAATGTTTTCCTCACAATTCGAAGTTCATTTCTTATCAAATGGCTACTTCAGTAAATAAAAATGCCCGACATTGCCTCGATTAAATTTACAACCGTTTGGCATCATCGTTACTAATAACAAGTTCTGCAGGCTGATTTTTTTCCATTCCAAAACTCAATCAGTTTAACATTATTTGCTTTCTACAAGATGGCTCTACTTGCCAGTAGATTTATTACAAAAATCAATTTTCTATTCAGAAGTGGTCCTGTTCACTGGTTCTCCCGTTAGTTGGACTTAGTATCTTTGGATTAGTTTTGATGGATTTATACTAAGTCATTGATTTATGTCTACAAAGCAGCATCTCATCATAATCCAGCCATTATTGTGACCTTCAGAAATTAACTTTTGCCCAGCCCCAATATATATAAATTAAAGATATATTGTATTAAAGTTCTTTTCATTTTTTTTTGAATGCTCAAAGCAAACCGATACCAACAGTTATCTAATACTTATGGTTGGCCATAGAGAATCATGCGTGTGTGAATACGAAAAAAAAAATACAAAGAATTGCTACAATAAGGACGAGTAGAAGAGTACAAATTGTACGCATTCGTAACATCACAGGCATCCAGTAAATGTTAAAGACATATGCACACACATATATACTTCCAAATGGATTGTTGTGGACATACATGACCGCAGTCAGACGTACACAGCGGCGCAGAGCAGGGGCAGGGGCATAGGCATAGTCTGTTAGACAAACATGAGATATCTTTGGAATTCATTAAAATGCTTACCTTGTGATTCCGGTGCGTGTTGAGAAAATTTCCAAAACAAATATTTGTGGAAGACCACCATCATAGCCGGGTATGCATTGAATGTCAACACTCAACTCGGTGCGATTGAATATCGTACAATTACTAACAGCGTTGGGTAAAGCTGAAAACGGTGATGACAGTAGTTAGAGCAGTAGTTGTTGTTGTAGTTATAGTAGCAGAAGTCGTGGTTGAGTGGTATGGTAGGCATAAATTATGTTTCCATTTGCAAATGTTGTTATTGTAGTTGCAGCAGTTGTCATTATTATTGTTGTTATTGTAACGCACGGTATTTCATTTGTTATTTTTTTTTTGTAATTCGAATAACAAACCGAGTTATGTTGTTGTTGTTGTTGTGGCAGCCAACAGTTGAAAGTCAGTAATAATGTTTACATAAATTGTTGAAAAGCATAAGAGTTTTGTTGTTGTTTTTGTTGTTGTTGTTTGTTGCCGCAATCATTTGTAGTTGTCATTGTAAAAGTCCGTGTCATTGTTTGCAACAAAAAAAACCAAAAAAAATCAGCATTGCCCCAAAATACGAAACATCCATCCATGGAGAGTAAGAAATTCAAACCATATGCACAGCCAGCACGCCATCATTGTTATCATGGGGATTATACGACGTCATTATTATTGGTTTTAAAGTCATCATTACGATTTCAGGTCGTTTTTTTTCAAGATTTTTTTTTAATTTTTTTTTCGTAAAAAGAAAAAAGAAGGAGAGAAAAAAGAATAAACACAACAAAAGTAAATATTTATTTGAGTTTTAAAATAAACTGTTGATGGCACATGTCATCAATGTATTGACTTTTAACCCACACACACACAAGAAAGCACTCAAACTTTGTCAACAATCTCAAACAAACACTTAAAAGGTTTTCAAGAAAAAAAAAAAAAATACAAAGTGTTCGATTTAAATTACTTAGTTTATGTGCCTGTGTATCTGTGTTGGAATTTGCAGACATTGGAAAATATTTATTCACTTGCAACATTAACCCATTAAGTATAGTTAGTATCGATGATTTAAAAGTTTAAGTTTAAAGATGCAGTAAAACAGAAACGATTTGAAATTTTGCCAAATTTATTTTGTTTTGTTGTGAACTAAAATTGTTCCGGCTAGAAATGGAACATGAGTTCATTCATATGGCTGCGGTCGCGGCTGGCCTCACATTACCTTATTCTATCAGAGCAGTTTTGGTGCACTTCTTTGAGTGTATGGGGTCGTATCACAGTAATGGCATCACGAATGTTGGTCTTCAAATGCTTAATTATCTCTAGTTTGTGGGCATAACACTTTTCCTCAACGCCCCTCAGAAAATAGTCCAACGATGTCAAATCACAGATTCTTGGCGGCCAATTGACATCACAATTCCGGCTAATTAAATGGTCATCAACTGCTTGACGCAATAAATCGATTGTGGCATGAGATGTGTGACAAGTTGCACCATCCTGTTGAAACCAAACAACGTTCACATCACTACCATGAACAGCCGGTACAAAAAAATCGATTATATGGTGCGATAGGAGTCTCCATTGCCTGTAATGGTTACGCCATCCTCATTTTCATAGAATTATGGGCCAATGATGCCTCCGCTGCACAAGCCGCATCAAACAGTCACTCGTAATGGGTGCATTGGCTTCTGTAAGACCACGAGTGGATTTTCTGAGCCCCAAATACGGAAATTTTGCCACGAAGAAAATGAGCTCCTTCGGAAGAAATAATTTTTTTCGTTTCAAAAGTCGACATCATCGTGCAGCTTCTCGTTGGCCCAAGAAATCCCAACGTTGCTTAAGCGTAAAGCGATTCACTGCATTTCGTGGAGAAAATGTACTGAAGTCTGTGACAGAATAGAATGGCATAAGTATTGTCAGATTCGAAATATCCGATGGTTCTACATTACACCGATAGATGGCCCAACCGATATATACAGCACACTGGCATACATAATACAGAAAAGTGGTGGCCAGTGGATAGTATGGTAGCCTATTAGTGTCAGGGTTAGCGCCAAATATACGCCGACTAAATCAAGATAATTAAACTCTCCATGTGTTTATCGTTCTTCGTTTTACGTAAAGTTTTTAATAACATCAGATGGATTACCATAATTACCGAATGACAGATTATTTTGAGAAACTTTTCATGGCAATTTTATTTACTCTCGGAGTTTTTGCCAGAAATCTGCTGAGAGAAAGTCGCCGAAGAAATATTTTTTGTATTTTGTTTTGATGTCTGGCCTGGGGCTCGAACCTTGGCTTTACGTCTAATAAGCCAACACACTACCTCCTAGACTACGGCGACTTCAGAAGAGTCCTTGCCTCTGTTTATCTTCCGTTTTATTGAGCAACTGCCCCCCACACTACTGATGGATTATGGCCTCATCAACAGCGCAAAATGCTTCCCTCCTTGCAAGCTCTTTGTCGACAATTCCGACAAGGCTTGAGATCCAGCTAACGGTAATCTTATTTACTCTACCAACCCGATTCAATTGCTCGAATGGCAATCCGACTATTTGGTAATCAGAACAGTTGACAGGCTGCGTACACTGTCTAGCAGGCGGCAGTGGCATTGATGTCTGTGTACCGCCCATCAAACATATGTATACCCGGTAGAGCAAGTTGAAGCAAGTGATTAAGATTAATCTGCATTACTTTCATCCTCTTTGGTTTGCTAATGAAGATTATTTTGTTCCAAAATTGCAACCAAAGGCAAGGGATCAGGAAATTCGTCCTTTGTCGGAGTGTGTCCGTAAAGGGGGATTCAACCACCCACCCAGCTGGTGATCGAAAACACGGACTCGACACTTCCAGTTTAGCACACTAGCACACTAAGCCATCGGAGCACTTCATTCATTGAATAAGTTGCAAATAAACTTCAAACTTCATGCCATTGGGTTAATATCATTTGTTTTAAATATTTTCCTAATTTTCTTAAACTAAAGAGAGAATATCATCTCTTGAATATAATTTTAATTTATTCTCTTCTTAATTTTCCTTCATATTTACCGGCTAAAACCACTTGAAACAGACAGGGTTGATTTTGTGTGCCCACTTCATTCGATGCCCAACATGAAAGTGTACCGTAGTCCTAAAACAAAATGGAATAGAAAACAAAAATAAATTTTTAAATGAAATTACAATAACAACAAGGGTTTTAAAATTGTTTCATTATTAAAATAGAAAAAGAATAGACCAACAACAACAGAAAACGTAACTAAAGTAGACAACTTTTAAACTCACTTGATCTGTGACGGGCGTATATTTTAAAATGCTTCGGCTGCCATTCACACTGAAACGTTCGCTACCCACATCAAGTGTTTCACCAGAATTGTTGAATTTCCAGCGAAAAGTTCTGAAATGAGAAAATTTTAAGTGAAAAATAAATAAAATCGTCTAAACATGGCTGCTAAAAGAGAAAAATAAATGAAATAAAATTTAAAAAAAAGAAAAAAACTTATTTTTTCTGTTGCAAATTCAATATAATATCTGTGAGTGTATTTGGTTTGGTTTGTTTAAACCATACAGTGGGGAATAAAATCAAATCAATAAAATGTGTTGAAAAAGTAGTCTTTTTTGTACTTTATAGAGGAGCAAAACAGAGTGATTGAGCTAAACAGACTGAACAAATGTTAAATAATTTAGCAGATGAGAAGCTTCAACCGCTATCAACTGTCAACGTTCGAGAGTCTCAATTGTAAGACTCTAAATTACGACCTCAAAGTTGTTCTTGCTCACTGATGTGCATATTTTGTTATTTTCAGTTCATATCGCAATAGAATTGAGAGCCTTGGACTTCAAGAGGCAATCTTCCAATTGTTATTGCAGCTTTGTTAGATACATTACTTCGTCTCTGGTGTAATTGGGTACGGGCTTAGCGTTCCGAATACTGAATTCAACTATGTACGCCGAAGCATTCTTGCCTTTACGAAAAAAAAAATTTTGAATAAATAGATTTCTTCTATCTGTGATAGGGGCAGAAGTTTGCTTCGAATCTGACGATTTGTTAGTACCCTTCACATACTCATTAATAGACGTTCAGCAGATTGAACCAGAATTCTGTTTGTTAGTGAAAGTGCTACCAGCGGAATATTCAGAATGCGATACCTCTATTGCAGTCGCCTTAATATCGTAGGTACTTGGGAGACAATCGCTATCTTCTGCAAAAAAATTTAGACCTATTATTCTAACCTCACTCGACCTCAAAATACTAGAAAGCATTCTAGACAAGGAGATAAGATCTCCTCACTGTCTTGCTCCAGCCAACAGTTGTCAACACACCTACACAGGGCCACTGAGAGTGTACTGAGCTCGATTTGATGGAGCATATTGAGAAAGATCTTGTAGAGAAAATTATTTTTCTCGAAGTCGCCGTAGTCTCTAGTAGGTAGTGTGCCGGCTTATTAGACGTGAGGCCATGGCTCAAACCCTAGGTCAGACATCTCCAAAAAAACGAAATATGAAAACATATTTCCTCGATTTCTGCGACTTTCCCTCACCAGATTTCTGGAAAAAAATCTAAGAGTAAATAAAGTTGCGATGAAACAGTTTCATAAAAATATGTCGTTCTGACTCCAGTTTAAATTGTAGGTTCCGCCATTCATGTATAAAATTAACACACACAATACAAGTGGTGTGAGAAGCTACGTCATAATGTTGACTGAAGGGTTGTAATGACCAACTTTTTATGCTCCGAGGAAGGGCGGAATTATAGCTCCATGTCATGAGAAATTTTATGTTTCAAATGTGTATCTTCTGTGTAAAGTCGCTGAAATTTTTAAAGATCGTTGACACTGTCGATTCCATAAATTAATAACGGTGAACTCGTGTCATTGTATAATTGGTACAAAAAAAAAAAGTGGTGTAACCTATTAACTTAAAGAATCTAGAACAATACCTCTGAAAGGAACGTTCTTTGGTATACCTTTCATCTATTGTTTGCTACAATGCCAAGCACTGATCTCTTTGGTCTTTTCAATTTTTATGAACAGTATGGGATGACTTGAACGCTTATTTCTTCTTTGTCTTTATGTGGTCTTTATAAAGTTTTATATCGTTTTTTTTGGTGCTAGTTGAAGTTCGTATTGTTGTTTGATTGCTTCACAATAGCACCTCTATTGTACGATATTATCTACGACTTTTTTTATAGTTTAAGTTCAAGAAACTTGCGAATAAACTCGGATTTATGATTGTAGGAAAAAGAAGTAGGAATCAACAATCATCAAGATAAGTCACCACTACACCAAACACTCGGAGAGCATTGTATTTAGGCAACTAACTAGCCTCATTAGCCTAGGAACTGCCAAAACAGGCTAATCACCTGCTTAGCTGGAATACCAAAACATTTACCAAACAGAAACAAGACAGAAATGTTTCCTGGAAGCCATTTGCTCCCGGGACAGGTATGTATGTATGTTCTGCCTTATTTGAGTCTGGGTTGCTTGGGTTTGTTGTCAAGCTTTTTAGTTGATATTATTATCATCTCCACATAGAAAAGGTTAGTTTAGGTTGGATTAAAAGCCCTCTCAATGGCCATAGCTTACTTGGGTCCTATACGGTCTTGATATTATCTATTCCGTCATTTTATACAATTCCTCGCTAACATCTCTCATCCATTCCAAAAGTTTCCTGAAATTGACTTTTGAGTAACTAAGAATTGTTTGTCTTCGATTCCGGTCTAATCTTCTTCGTCGTCGTTGCAGCTCCTCGCTAGCTATATGAATACTTGATGGCATGATCTGGAAAATGCAAACCCAGATCGAAATCGGATTTAGGTATCATGTAAACGACTGATATATTCTTACTTACTTACTTAATTAGTGATTAAAACCCTTTAGCGAGGATTACGACCTAGCTTCTCATCCCATCCTATGCTGTGTGTGTTAATTTTACCCATGAGTGGTGGGGCCTACAGTTTAAAGTCAATTCCGGACGACATGTTTTCAATCGTAGATCAAGCCTTAAAAAAACTTCATAATTCTAGCTTATGTATCACTTTTGATACATACTTGTAGTACATACAATTGTCACGATTTTGTTAAAAATTTTAATATTTTTATTTATTTTAATTCATTTTAATAAAACTATATATTTACTACTATTATATTTTATTATAACTTTTATGAAATTTGCGCCAAATTTTTTGACATGATGTACATTTGCATGGTTTTTTACATAAAAATCAAGCACTTCATGTCAGCTTTGTTTTATTTCTTTCTAAATGGTAATAATTCGACGTCTAGCACCCTTGTTTTGTGGCGATTTGTAAATTTCTAATTGCTTAGATAGGACAGCACATCAGTAATACTCTCAGTTGAGGGCTGGCTGAAACCCGATGGTACAAACCATTCTTGTGATTCGTTAGAAATATTTGTTGTCAACGTCATGTGAGGTAAAAAAGTTTCCCGTTGCAATAGAACATCGATTATGTCAATAACAACTTTCTCTCTTTGATTCCTCTCTGGTTTCCCGGATGCGGGTATCCCCAAATACTACTGTAAGTAGTTGCTACGCACGTAGCATGTACTTCAATCTAAAACTGCCAATTCGATTTCGGTGGACCACGAAATTTATAACGACCATCAAATTCAATTAGTTACTAATCTACGGCAACAAAATTAAATATCAGTTGAAAAGGTAATAAAACAAAACAAAAGGAAAGAAAACCTAAATCAATACCAAGCATTACTCGGTAAATCTCTTTATGAAGCTTGATTTATATAAATATCATTAAATTAATTTGCCTAACAATCACTGTAAGTATTCCATCATTACGTATCAAATTTCAATTAAAATCGCTACAGGTAATTTTCATTTTCCACAATAAAACTAAAAAGTTTTTGAATTCTGTTTCTAAAAAATTTTTGATATGAAATGAAAATATACCAAAAAGAAACATAGAAACATAAGCATCATTATTTAAATATATTTTCATTAATTTTCTTATCTTTTAGGCGAACAAAAAATTAAATATTTAAAAATTAAAAAAAGGATATATGGGCTGCTCTCAAAGTATGATAGCTAATCCCTAACTATTTATACAGTATTATATCTTACATAAAACTACAAGTTGTGTGATAAAAGTTTTATGAAAATGGTTAAAATTTTCTAACAAAAAATTAAGATAAATATATTTTTTTTTAGAAAAAAAATCCTTTTCATTCGAATTTAAAAAAAGGCTTTAAGCATGATTATTAAAGGCTGCAAGACTTTCAGCTCACTTTTCGAAAAGGCAAAATAGGTGTAAATATATCATTATCAAAGCGAATGATTTTGTTATCTCATACGCGCGTAGTTGACAGAAATATTATCATCTGTAATAAAACATGATACGAAATACATTTTTCTAATGTTTGTCTGTCACGGAAGATAAATATGAGAAGAGTAGTAAGAAAGAAATAAGATACATAAGCCCGAATTATGAAGTTTTTGAATTTTTTAAGGCCTGTTTAAAATTTTCTTTTTTTATATGGTTTAAAATAATGGCGATAACAATACTAACGAATTATAAAAATATTAGGCATCTAACTTTTTCTGAATTAAAGTTATGTAGTCTAAAAAATTGATATGTATCATTTTTGATACAAAGCTCGATCTACGGTTAAGAAACTGTTCATTGCAATTTTATGTAATTCAAGACGTTTTAGATCAACTAAACCCAAGTTTTTGGCATAATTCCATGCTCTTGTGGCGCTCAAATCAATTAAAGGTAGTGTGCAATCTCTTATATGTTGTAGTTTTAAGAGCACCTGCTATCATGGCTTCATATTATACTTATATCTGGCTTTCACAATAAGAAACAAAATAAGCTTCCAATTTAAAATCTGTGCGTGAACTTTCATTTGAAAAAGAAACTCATATTTACAAAGCCCGTATAAGAAGGGAACCCCTGTCTTTGTCACACCCACTGTTACCACTAGGAAAATAAGCGAATTCTGTGCCCGGACAAGATGTTTATGACAAGCAAGAAGAACTTGCATGGAAAAAGCTTTACGAATTCGCTACTTTTGTTTGTTTGTTTTTTACGTTTTATTGTTTAAGATGCTTAAAGTTTAAACAAAAACAAATTTTTTTAAAGAAATAACAAAAATGAATGGAAGAGGAGGTACGAATGTTAAAGTATATGTTGGTTGTCTTGGCATACAATTTCCAAACGTTCAATTAAAAGCAGTTTCTACTGCTGCTCTCATATACTCTCCTTGGTTTCGTGTCTCTCTCTTTCTCTCACTGTGCAGCTTGCCATAGCCAATTTGGTTCGTTTTGTTGATACTCTTTTCTTTTATTCTTCTTGTGCTCGTTTCGCTTTTCTTTCAAAATAAATTTGTTTTATAACTCCTCTTAACTCCTTAGTAGTTATTCTGTTTATTTGTGTGAAATAAAAGACGTCGTTGTATATGTTTTTTTCTTTTTGTTTTTGTTTCAACGGGTAAACATTTAAAGTAGTATAAAAACCCGTTAGAATTTAGGAGAAAGTACTTTCAACTCTTCTGCGTCTGTGTCTGTGCTGTATAGAGTTTCAAATTAAATTTATTTTAAGTGTTAAAGATGCTGTTGAAGCAAAAACTTTAAATGTGTAGAAAGAGAGAGAATGAAAAGCATAATAACAATAATAACAATAACAACAACAACAATAATAACAACATGAAATGTAATAATCAAAAGTGAAAAACTTCAAAATAGAAATTTTAGAGCACATTGTGTTGCTGTATTGTGCTCCCCAGTATGTCTGCTATTGTGCTGTGCTGTGTTGCGTTGTGCTGTGCTTTTGCTTTTGTGCTTTATGCTCATGAAGTTTATTAGGAATCCTTGTGAAGTTTATTAGTATTTCATCTTATTTGTTGTAGCTGTTTTTGTTGTTGTTGTTCATCTGTATTTTTTAGTAAGAAAACAATGCCAAGAATTTCACACAGAAATTTATTGTTTGTATTGGTTTGAATGTTTAAAGGGATTTAAAACGTTCTCTTGTTATTAGTGTTTCATTACCACGAATGCTTCCTAGTGAATTTAAGTTGAAATATTTGCTTTTCGAATCTCTGCTACTGAAGGTATGAAGGTGAGAAATGTACTAGTAATTGGGAATCAATCTAATTTTGTTTTCCTAAGTAGGGGATAGCTAATGCTGAGTTATTAGTCAGCAAATATAAGTATTAGACAGGAATTGGAACAAAAATCAATTGTTTTTGTTTCGGATTATTTATGAGGCAACATATTTAATATTTTTTTGAAGTCATAATGTGTTTACGTTTCCAATAATGATTATCTAGTTGCTAAGGCAGCAGAAACACTAGACATTTATTCTAACAAAAAGGCAAACAATAACAAAACATAAAAGGAATTACGAAAATAGGGACAAAGAGATAGAACAAGTTTGTAAGAACATAACTACACAGGAGACCAAAGCTGATAGGAATGTAGAATAACAATAACAAGTCAACAGTAAGGTTCCAGAAGTTGCCAGGCCCAATAAGTATGTGTAGAACATAGCAAAAAATGTCTATCAAAATTTCATTAAAATTTATTTCAGTCATATTGAAACCGTATATCATTCGTATCATCAAAAAAAGTTGTTCACATACGTACATAATTGGTCGTTACTACCCTTCAGTCAGAATTATGGACCCAGTTTCACACACCACTTATGTTGTGTGTGTCAATTTCATACATGAATGACAGACAGATTTTTGAGAAACTTTTCATGTTAATTTTATTTGTTTTCAGAGTTTTTGCCAGAAATCTGCTGAGAGGAAGTCCGGAAGAAATATTTTTCATATCTCGTTTTGTTGGATATGTCTGAACCGAGTCCTCACTTCTAATAAGCCAAAACACTACCTACTAGACAATGGCGACTTTGCAAAAGATCAAAGCTAATAGAAAAGTGGAATTACAATAACAAATCCACAGTGAGGTTCTAGAAGTTGCCAGACCCAATAAGAAGGTGTCAAACGTAGCAAAAAATTTCTAACTAAATTTCATTGAAATTTATTTGAGTCATATTGAAACCGTATATCATGCGTATCATCAAAAAAAAGTTGTTCATTTTGAAATGATATCACGAATGAAACGAAAATGCTTTACAATGCATGGACCTGTATTCTTGAATGCTCAAATACGGCAAAGAGCTTCAAATGAAAAACTGATTTTTAATGAATTTATGGAAAATAAGGAAGAAATTATCATCGTAAGATAACTCTTTACATACACACATACATAATTGGTCAACTCCGAACGACAGATTTTTCAGAAACTCTTCATGGCAGTTTTGATTTACTCTCAGTCCTTTTGCCAGAAATCTGCTGAGAGGATGTCGCCAACGAAATATTTGTTCATACTTCGTTTTATTTGGAGAAGTCTGACCTGGGGTTTGAACTGTGGCCTCATGTCTAATAAGCCAACACACCACCTACCAATACGACAACTACAACATATCATTTACGCGCAAAATAGACGCGAAAATGATATCGAGGGATAAGGCACATTTCTAGAAGAATCTGTATGTGAACAAATAAAACTGTTGTATACCAATACACAGTGAAGTCGCCGTAGTCTAGTTGATAGTGTGTTGGCTTATTAGACGTAAAGCCCGGGTTCGTATCCCAGGTCAGACATCAAAACGAAATATGAAAAAAAAATATTTCTTCGGCGAGTTCCTCTCAGCAGATTTCTGGCAAAAACTCTGAGAGTAAAAAAAAACTGCCATGAAAAAGTTTCTCAAAAATCTGTCGTTCGGAGTCGACGTAAAACTGTAGGTCCCGCCACTCATGTATAAAATTAACACACACAACATGAGTGATGTTAGAAGCTAGGCCGTAATCCTGACTGAAGGGTTGGTCAATTATGTATGTATGTAAAAGAATAGACTTTTTAATTGAAAATTGACATTGAAAATTATTCCACTCATATCAAAAGTATCACAAACAAATTTGAGTTACAATCGTTACTTGCTTAATTGCAGTCTAATGCTTCAAGATGTACTTCAATACTTGGTATGAATTTAACCCACTTTCGTTGAAAGTAATTTGACCTTTAATTAACTTTCATTTTAGCTCAAGAGTAATAACTGACAAACTTTATGATTAAAAGTGAATATTTATTATCTTTCTACTGAACTCAAACTCATCAACACGTTTTATGCTCTGCATATGGAAGCAAAGTAAACTACATATTGACATGAACATGAATACAAATGAAAGTGGAAGGGAGTCCACAGTTTATTGCTTTTCATTTATTTATGATATGGTGTTGTTGTTGTTATTGTTGTTGTTGTTTTCTTAGATGAATGACTAGGAATTGGATATGCATGCATGATATATGACATAAAAGTGGCTCATGTGTATCATTAGAATGAATTTGCAGCACAATTCATCTCACTCTTCGGAGAAATGACACAAAAAATAACAAACGATGACGTTATTATTATGAGCAGAACTTGTCTATGTTTATTAAGGGGTTACAGTAGAGCAGAACAATGACACCATCTGCCATGTCGATGCCATAGTTTGATGTGTGATTTGAAATTTTATTTATTTACGAGAGATTGTATTGGTGTAGTCACACTTAAGATGAGTTGACCGCAATAAATTTGCAAACAGTCTTATGATATTTGCCAAATCAACATAAGTACATATGTAATGTGTGACTAATATTTTAGGCACAACTGTTACTAATACTTTACATTCCCATTCATATATTTTTATGGTTCTTAGAGACATTGAATTTAGAATTTTTTTTGTTTTTATGGTAAACAGGTAAATATGTATATGTATACACGTTTGTGTAGACAATGAATTCTTTTATTGACATCACCTGCTCTGTGTTGTAAATTCCAAGACACAGCTACACTTAAGCAAATTTTAAAGTGAATTTCAATCTAAATAAGTGTTATCGATAAGACATAAATTATCGATAATAAATAAATTATCGATATCGATAACTATTGATGTCAAGCCATCAGAATACATTTAACGCCAAATAAAAATTAATCTGTTCGCGGAGTTCATACAGCACTTTATATATTTTACGGTCAACATAATCGATCTAATGAGCAAGAAATTCATGGAATTATTGGTCATTTTAGCATTAATTTTATTCGTTGCATATCAAAATCCTCAATAAAATAAGAGGAATAGACGTCTTGAAGATAATTTAGCTATTGTTGCTCGAAAACTTGAATTATCTATTTTTTTTTGTCCTCAATTTGTGAGCCTTTGTCCTTCGATTACAGCTCGTCTTAGAATTGAATACAATTTGTGTTGCATTTTTGCTGACTGCATTCATTTAAAATCGGAAGAAAATTAGCATTTTTCCCAAAAGAAATGTGATTAGTTATAAAACTTACATATACTTACAACACTTCAGTCAGGATTAAGGCCTAGTTTCTCACACCACTTATGTTGTGTGAGTTAATTTTATACATGAGTGTCAGGACCAACAGTTTAAAGTCGATTTCGAAGGACAGGTTATTCATGGCAATTTTTATTTACTCTCATGAGTTTTTGACAGAAATCTGCTAAGTGGATGTCGCCGAAGAAATAATGTCTTCATATTTCGTTTCGTTGCAAACGTCTCAAATGGTGTTTAACCCGTGGCCTTAATCCAATCTAATAAGCCAACAATCGATAATCGAAATCCAGCCAAAAGAGGTTGGAGCACCTATAGTGCTCGTCTTTAACAGTGATGGCCTGCCAACGCATTTCTCACAGAAATAGGGTTCAATGACACCTCCTGCCACAATCTACAACAAACTGCGCGGTGCCTTAGATACTCTTGGATATCAAGTGGTTGGGTATCAGCCCAAATTATTTAATTACATACTCGTACTTGCAGGAATGCCATTCTTCGATGAAAATTAGGTTCAATTGCCAACAGCCCTAGAGCCCATGCAGCTAACACACGTCATTGTCTATGATCGTTGCTGACAACTTGGCAAAACAGACTGGTTAGGTTAAGTTAGTTCGCAGTGGTAGCTTTGATTACCAAAGCACACTTGAGCACACAGTTCCTGTACTACCTAAATTCCACCAAACTCATCAAAGAAGAACGACTACCTTGTGCTGGAAACCAGCCTGAATTTTTAATATAGAAAAACAGACCGAATAAAAGCCAATTAATTTGACAAAAGTAGCTTCAACAATATGGTCGTATTTAATTCGGAAGTTCCTGTTGGAAAACCCAATTATAGTTCCGAAAAATCCATGTCTTCCCTGGCCTCTACATACCGCAAAATATGTTGTATGTCTGATGCTTTTCATGAGATTTTTCAGACTTTTTCACTTTAGTCGGTTCGTATGGAAAACGCAAACCAAAAACACTAAATTTGGTATGGAAATCACAAACAAAATTGAGTGGAACACAGATAAACGTGAGAAATTGGTTGTCTTACAAAAACAAGCCCTTAAGCTTTCACACTTCATTTTGAGAAATTTCTAAGTACAATTCTTTGCAAAGCAATCTTTGAAATTACTGGTGACTGCTTTTAAATTAATTTCGTTTTGAGCAATATTTCTTTGTTGTAAAATTATGTAACGCACAGTATTTTTCAATATCAGTCGTAGATGAATTTGTCCGTATTTTTGCTGCAGAATGCAAACTCAGTCAAACTGTTTAATCCGCTTTGAAAATCAATCCATCATAAGGGATTTTCTGCGTTATTCAAACATGTTATTGTTAACAAAAACTTCATTAAAAACCATTCCAATTAACGTTAAGAATATTTCTAGCTAATAATATTATGACACAAACATCATTACCACCATTTAAGACTAATCAAGCGAAAAGGAATAGAAATTGACAGTCTCCTCTGCTGTCGTTTGGATTTTTCAAATGAATAATATTTTTAAAAAGTATCTCTTTTGAGGCAAAGGAGAGAGGGAAAATATCATTGAGATTTTAATGGATAGAATGGTTTTTATTTGTAATTATTCTTCAAGGTAAGCTATAAGCATCTATTTATGAATCTAATTGGGTTTACTAATAAAATGAAACGTAAATTAAAAAAAAATCCCAAAATATTAGCAAATGTTGTGAATCTTCTAAACTAGCCGTGGTCTAGGAGTTTCTGTATTAATATTCAACCACCATAAGCTTATTGTTGAAAAGCCGTTCTCCAACTCATTCGAATTAAGTCTGCAATTCTTAGTTTATACAGATCTTATTTCAATCTCAGTAAATTTCGCTCTAGAAGTTTTCGATCTTCCTACTCTTGGCTTTATATGGCTGAAGAGGTTTTTACCAAAAGTAATGTTTCCATCATCACATCAAGGTATAGGATCTTATTGGGTGCGTCCTATCTATCAATTTAAATAAAACAAAGCAAGTATAGTCGCCGTAGTATAGTAGGTTGTGCATTGGCATAAGCTCTCGCTTCAAACCCCAGGTCAGAACTCTTCAAAACAACGAAATATTAAAAATATTTCGTCGGCGACTTCCTTCTCAGCATATTTCTGGCAAAAACTCTGTGAAAGTAAAATAAAATTGCCATGAAAAAGTTTCTCTAATATTTGGCGTTCGGTATTGAATTTTAACTGTTGGTTCCTCCACTCATGCATAAAAATTAACACACACAATATAATGGTGTGAGAAGCAAGTAGTAAACCAAACTAAAGGATTGTAATGATCAATTATGTACGTACAACATAACGTCCAAATTATTCATTCATTTAAAAGACTCATTGATGCCACGATGCATTATGGAAGTCGCCGTAGTCTAGTAGGTAGTGTGTTGGCTTTTTAGACGTAAGGCCTCGGTTCAAACCCCAGGTCAGATACCAAAACGAAATATGAACAAATATTTCCTAGGCGACATCCTCTCAACAGATTTCTGGCAAAAAGACTGAGACTAAATAAAAACTGCAATGAAAAGTTTCTCAAAAAATTGTCCTTCTGAGTAGACTTTAAACTGTAGGTTCCTCCACTTATCTATAAAAATTAACACACACAACATAAGTGACGTTAGAAGATAGATCGTAATCAGGATTGAAGGATTGTAATAACCAATTGTGTATGTATGTATGTATCGAGTTATTTTATTATTATAGTTTCTTATATATTTTTCATAAATTCATTAAAAATCAATTTCTCATTGATTTTGGTTTTTTTGAATTGGATTGTAATAACCAATTGTGTATGTATGTATGTATCGAGTTATTTTATTATTATAGTTTCTTATATATTTTTCATAAATTCATTAAAAATCAATTTCTCATTTGAAGATCTTTGCCGTATTTGAGCATACAAGAATACATGCCCATGCGTTTTGGAGCTTTTTCGTTTCATTCATAATATCATTTCAAAATGAACAAATTTTTTTGATGATACGCATCATATACGGTTTCAGTATGCCTCAAATAAATTTCTATGAATTTTGATAGAAATTTTTTGCTACGTTTGACACGTTCTTATTGGATCTGTCAACTTATAGAACCTCACTGCTGTTTTGTTATTGTAATTCTATTTTTCTATTAGCTTTGGCCGTTTGCACAGTCGCCGTAGTCTAGTAGGTAGTGTGTTGCTTTATTAGACGTGAGGACTCGGTTCAGACATCTCCAAAAAAAAAACGAAAAAATATTTCTTTGGCGACTTCTTCTCAGCAGCTTTCTGGCAAAAACTCGTTCGGAGTCGACTTCAAACTGTAGGTCCCGCCACTCATGTACAAAATTAACACACACAACATAGGTGGTGTGAGAACCTAGGTCGTAGTCCTGATTGAAGGATTGTAATGACCAATTTTATATGTATGTGTAAGTGGCTGTGAAGTATCGTCGACATTTTTTATTCATTTGAAAGACATCTTGATGCCATTATATGTAACATATGACACCTTTTAAGTATCAGTCATGGCTTCTCTGAGTAGAGTGTATCCCAAAATTTAGAATTGTCCCTGACTCTGCCGCATAACTCATAAATTTTGACCAATGGCTTAAGTTAAGTTGGCATTGAGGGCCGTTGTAGTTTGTGACTTACTCGCATACATCCGTGATGTAAAAAATCCACACAAGAAAAAGTCTAAACGTATCAAATTTTACAATCTGGGTGGCCAGATCACATTATGTCATGTGAGATGGCCATGCCCACAAATTGCTCGCGCAGAACACTTCATATGGCATGAGTTGTAGCGCTGTCCTGGTGAAAAAAATAGGTACTCATCCACCTATAGTGCTAGCCGTTGATGGGGATGGCCTGGCCAACGTCGATCTTAAAGCCATATGGACCGATGCCACCGTCAACCAAAAATCCACTGCAAACAGTAGTCATTTCAGGATATATTGGAAGCTATTCGATCTCAAGTGAATTGTTATCGTGCAGGAATGGGCCACATCGCTGAAGATAATTTTTCGTTGAAAATTGGGATCATTTGCCAACTGCTCCAGAACCCATTCAGCGAATACACGTAGTTGCCTATGATCGTTCGCCTTCAAGTTGAAGTTTATATGGGTATAGGCCCAAGTCACCACGCCCAATAGGACAAATTGTGGTCTGTGAGTTCGTGTGAGTGATGTTAATTCGACTGCTTAGGATTCTCCTACACTTTCACATGGGCATTGCCGATATTTTCAGCAGACCTTCCATTTCGACGACGTACGGATGCTACTGCATCAGTAGTGCTGAACCAGTGGACTAGAATTTATTCACCATATTGTTAATAGTGCTCGATCGATAGAACCGATTATGGGACGTTACGTTGCCGGAACAGAACACTACGCTGGAGAGAATTATTGCAACATCAACGTAATGAACAAGAAACGCAGAGGACATTAACCAGGAAAGTTAGAAGCCATTTAGGGCACTAGACATCGGATCCCATAAGTATAATAAAACTGTCATAAAATATTTTGAAACGACAACGACAGATATATGTACATACAATATTAGGTGGCGGTGTAGTGTATTACTCATAGTAGCAGTGCCGCTACATAATGGGCAACAAGGTATGAATCAACGATAAGCAAGGTTCTCCACTACTTTAGCAAATACTCGAAGGGCTTTGCTTTTAGGCGACAATGGGTGACAGGCTCATTAGCCTAGGAACTGTCAAAAAACATGGTAATCATCTGTTTAGCTAGAACAACAAAAACTAAAGAAAACCGAAACAAGGCAGAAATGCTTTGTGGAAGCCATATGCTCCTAATAGGGGTAATGGAAAAAAGGATACATATTTGGGAAACATCATGACACCGTTTATTCGGTATAAGACTAATCTCCGCCATGATCTAGAGTGTAGTTTATTTGAAATATATTTTAGCGGTATAATCCCCTCTTAGCAGTCGTTTGAAAAAAGCTTTCAGAGTAACTACTTGGCTCGCGTAGGTACAAAATTGAAACCTTCAAGTTGCCGAGGTTAACTGGTAGGGAACTTCCGTTGTCTTCTGAGGTCAAGTACTTGGGTGTTGTCCTGGACAGCATGCTGAACTGGAAACGAAACATTGAGGAAAGAATGAAGAAGGTACTGAATGCTTTCTACCAGTGTAGGAACTCTATAGGTAAGAGCTGGGGTCTTCCGCCTAGGGCCATTCGCTGGATACACTTATCTGGCGATAGTTAGACCGGTTATTACTTATGGCTGCGTTGTTTGATGGTGTGCCTTAGATAACAGTTTTCAACGGAAAATCTTAGATAAGGTTCAGCGGATTGCCTCCTTGAGTATCACTGGAGTGAGGAAGAGTTGCCTCAGGCTGCTCTTGACACTATGTTCTGCCTGACTCCGCTTGATTTGTATGTCAAGCGGTGTGCAGCGCGTAGTGCCATATGTCTGAGGGAATCGGGCTGCTGGAAACAGCGCTCGATAGGCCACTCCAGAGTTCTCAATGTCGTCTTTCTTGACGGGAGGTTTGGACTTTGGGAAAAAGCTACCGATTATATTGTGCCTGAGGCTATGTTACTGCCTGGTTTAAGGATACTTATACCAGAAAGGGCACAATGTTGGGGTACTCCAGGCGCAGAGAGGTATACCCATCTTCACAGATGGGTCTAAGTTAGGTGGATGTACATATGCTGGGGTTTTTTGTAAGGAACTCGGTCTTGAACTCCACTTCAGGTTGAATGATGACTGCAGCGTTTTTCAGGCGGAGATTTTCGCAATCTTGAAGTCTATTGAGGCCATAGCTGGTGGCCCAGCTTCGGATTCGGAATCTTACATGATCTTTGTTGACAGTCAGGGTGCCCTTAGGGCCATTGCGTCTGTCTGGTGCAAATCACCGTTCGTTTGCGAGTGCAAGGAGTCGTTGAGGACTTTTGGACTGGACCGTATCCGTCTATGCTGGGTTCCGGGTCATAGCGGAATACTGGGCAATGAGACGGCGAATGCCCTCGCTAGGTTAGGTTCGCTTTCTGGGGGCGATTTGATAGTTGATCCTGAGCCCCCAATCTGCCACCTCTACGGCTTCATCAATGGATGGGTCAGGAAGGAAGATCAGAGGCGTTGGGGGAACGGATCGGGTTGTTTTGTCTCTGTATGTCTATGGCACTGCGAGATTAGGTCGCTGTTCCAGATCCCAGCCGGACTATTGTAGGCATGTTGCGATGAGGAGGAGTTGGAGACTATCGAACACCTCCTCTGTAACTACCCAGTCCTTGGTAGGTTGAGGTTGAGAACCATTGGCGGGCCCTTCTTTGAGAGTTTGAATTCTGTGTCGAGAGCCGATATCAAGCCTCTCCACAGATTCATTACTGCTAGGGCTTCGTCAGTGTAGTCGCGCTCTCCCTTTTTGTTGTGTCTGGTCCTTGTAATTCTTCCGCTTCCCATTCTCCCCTTTCCTACATCCTCTCCTTTTTTCCTTTTCTCTCTTTTATCCTTCCCTTTTAAGGACGTTGTACAATGGGTCAATTCGACTTCCGGTTACTGCACTTGTCTTAGTTGAATACTACACGTCCTCTAAGCTAACCTAACCTAACTACTTGTCTTGAAAATGCTTTTTTATTGTTCGGAGCCGACTTTAAATTGTAAGTCGTACTATTTGTAATAAAATTCACGACATAATACCTGTCAGAAAATATCCAAAAACCTAGCGTTTTGCACTTTTAGGTTAGGATATGTAGCAGTAGGAAAGTATAATCCGGTTTTCAAGTTAAAAATCCTGTAGGCCTGTGTTATATTTTATCAAATTTCTTTGGTGTTATCCTTTTCAGAAACATTTATAAACACATTGTGTATTAAAGAAAAGCTTTAAAAGATTTTTATTATCTAACGTTATGACACAGAATGCTTTTGTAAGGCAACAAATGTTGTAAATATGCAAACTTTTGGTTAAAATTTCCTTGTTTTATAACCAAAAGGAGAAAAACACACACAGAAAACTATAACAAATTGGAAATTTAAAGAAAACAAAGTTTTGAAAACGTCATCAATAACAACAACAAAAGAGAAAACTGAAACTGAAAAGGAAAACCCTCGTTAAGCGACCCTTATTTGGTATAAAAATCAGGCATGAAAAGTTTCCTAAAAAGGAAAATCTTTTCGAATATATTTTTAAAAGAAAAACGCAAACCTAAACACAACAGTTTCTTTATATTCTTTCAATAGCAAGAAAAGCAAAAGAATGTTTCTTTTTCCTTTACTTTATTCTTTTTAATTTAGTTTTCCTTTGTGCGTGTGTTAGAAAAATTTTTCTTGCTTTTCTTTACAACATTAATCAAATGTTTCCTTCAACAGGAAGTTAAACAAGCGATGATGTTCTCATGTTAATGCAACCAGCCATGTGTGAGTGAGTATACGTTTATGTGGTGGCAATCAGCCTCCAATTTTTTACGCTTCCATATTAAACGTAAACATTTTCAAAATAAATACGATTTCCATACTAACGGTAAAATGTACACATTGAAACACATTAATTTTGTGTACATCCATATAATGTGCACGTATTCATACATACATTCATTCATACATTCATTCATTTATATGACATTACTTTTACCCACCTACAGCTTATTTCCATAAACCATAAGATTTGATTGTCAAACGTCTTAAAGATTTGAAGGAATGAATTCATTAAATGCATAATTCATAAATGATGTATAATCAACGCCTAATGTTTCGATATTAAACTCAAGAAGCACCCACATTGCTTTAATTATCGATTAAATAAATCGATTTGTTTAGTCAACATAAACTGTTACACATGAGATAACTATCGGGTGTTCTAACCACATTGACAATTGATAACGGCCATCTTATTGAAGCTACATTTGTCAAATTTGTTGTTATTTACATATGTACATAATTGCAATGCTTTAGTCAGGATTACGAACTAGTTTCTCACACCACTTATAATGTGTGCGTTAATTTTATACGTGAGTGGCGGGATCTACAGTTTAAAGTCGACTCCGAACGACAGATTTTTGAGAAATTTTTCATGGTAGCGTGTTGTCTTATTAGACATGAGGCCATGATTCACATCCTAGGTCAGACATCTTTAATCCTCTCAGCAGACTACTGGTAAAAACTCTGAGAGAAAATAAAATTGCCAAGAAAAATTTCTCTAAAATCTGCCATTCAGAGCCGACTTTAAACTGTAGGTCCCTCCATTCATGTATAAAATTAACACACACAACATAAGTGCTGTGTGAAGCTAGGTCGCTATCCTGACTGAAGGGTTGTAATGACCAATTATGTTTGTTTGTATGTACGTAGTTTTATAAATCCCAACACCAGTATATAATACAACAATTTTATCAAAACAGGTACCCTGTTGGGCCCAACTTTTCAATCGATAATCAACTTCAGCGACGAGGTCAATTTCTGGAAACGTCGGCAAACGAAAATTTTTAAATTTGGAACAATATCACTCCACATGAGATCCAAGAGCGCCCAATAGATTTCAAAAAAGTCACTGTTCGGTGTGTATATTTGAATGAGGACGTCACCAGTCCATATATCATTGAGATATATGACCTCACTGACAACTACGAGCACTAGAGAGTGATGGTATTTAACTTCTTTTGGCTTTGAATCGATGATTTTAACACCAACGATGTGTGGTTACAACTGGATGACTGGATATTCTACCGTGCGATTTGAGGCATGTTTATCTCTCGTGGAGGTATTGCTTGGAGGCCACCGCCATCGTGTGATTTGACACTGAAAGACTTTTTCTTGAGAGGTTTTCTTAAGTTGCAGGTCTTTGGGAATAATCGACAAACCATAGCGGTCCTCAAAGCCAACAAAACAGATGTCTTCGTTCAAACTCAGCCTGATTTATGCGTTAAAATTCTGAAAAATTAAACATTTAGGCTGTGCTGCATCCAAAAAAGGCGTTGGAGACATTTGAACAATATTAGCACTCATACATACATAATTGGGCATTACAACCCTTCAGTCAGGATTACGACCTAACTTCTCACACCACTTATGTGGGTTAATTTTTATACAACCTACAGTTTAAACTTTAAAGTCCATTCCAAACGACAAATTTGTTGAAAAAATTTCGATGACATCTCACACACACCTTGTTTTCTTTAAATTTAAAGATAGGACGTGTTGTCATCAAAGAAATATGTACTGATGACACTACCAGACATTAATACACACCAAACTGTGACGCCTTCGGCTTGCATTGGACGCTTTTGAATCTCATCTCGATTTTTATTTATTTATTTATTATAATTAACATAACACAACAAGATTTTAATCTTATAAGTTATAGTGCTATGTTTAGGATCAATAAGAATAAGAATAAGATCAGAAATTAGAAAATTTTTTTTGTTAACGTACTCACACATCCGAGAATGGAACTTATCTCATAAAATAATTTTTCGATGAAAGTCAAAGACCATTCCACGAACTCAAGTTGTTGTCTATGGTCACCATAGATGATTTGACAAAACAAACTGAATAAATAGAAACTACTTTGACAGATTTTTCTTCAACAAGATGGGCGTTACTAACTGACAAAGTTCCTGTTGGAAGGCCCTATACATGTGTCCATGGCTGGCAGTTCTAGATTTCGCTGTATTTATAAAGGGTAGGCCATTCAAAACTTTAAATTTCAAAATGCAATCAAACAAAAACGGTTTGAAAGTTTGCCAAATTCATTTTTTTTTACTGTGAAATACAATTGTTCCGGTTAGAAATGGAACATTATTTCATTCATATGGCTGCATGACTGTACCTCATTCGATCGGACCAATTTTCGTGCACTTTTTCCTGCAAATGCTCAATTGTCTCTAGTTTGTCGGCATAACACTTTTCTTTAACGGCGACCCACAGAAAATAGTCCAACGTTGGCAAATCGCAGCTGCTTGGAGGCCTACTGATTCGGATTTTTAAACGGCCATCAAACGTTTGACACAATAAATCGATTGTGGCATGAGATATGTGGCAAGTTGCACCAACCTGTTGAAACCAAACATCATTCACAGCAATAGCATGAAGAGCGGATACAAAAAAATCGGTTATCATGTTACCATAGGTGCTTCCACTGACCGTAAAGGTTGCGTCGTCGTCATTTTCAAAGAAATATGGGCTAATAATGCCTCCGCTCCACAAGCCGCATCAAACAGTCACTAGTAATGGGTGCATTGCTTTCTGTAAGACCACATATGGGTTTTCTAAGTCCAAAATACGGAAGTTTTGCTTAATAACATACCCACCAAGATGACAATAAGCTTGATCCGTAGGTTAGGTTAGGTTAGGTTAGAGGACGTGTACTTGTCAAGTAAGACAAGTACAGTACCCGGAGGTCGAATTGACCCATTGTACAACGTCCTAGTTTCTCACACCACTTATGTTGTGTGTGTTAATTTTATACATGAGTGGTGGGACCTACAGTTTAAAGTCGACTCCGAACGACAGATTTTTATTTATTGATAAACTTTTCATGGCAATTTTTATTTACTCTCAGAGTTTTTGCCAGAAATCTACTGAGAGGAAGTCGCCGAAAAAATACTTTTTGTATTTTGTCTTTGATGCCTGGCCTGGTGCTCGAACCCAGGCTTTTGCGTCTAATAAGCCAACACACTACCTACTAGACTACGGCGACTTCAGCTTGATCCGTAAAGATGATTTTTTTTTTGGCAAAATCAACATCATTTTGCAGTGTCTCGTTGGCCCATATAGCAAAGCGAAAATGAAGCGGATGGTCACGCTGTTTGAACTCTTGAACCAATTGAACATTGCAAGGCGTCATACCAAGGTCTTTTCGAAAAAATCGACGTAAACTGGTGCGTGAAATGTTCAATTCTTGAGAACGGTAACGAGTTGATGTTGATGGATTCTCAAGCACACTCTAAGCCACAGATGCGATATTATCGGTTGTACGCAGTATACGAGCAAGCTCACATCTTGGAGCATCAACAATGAAACCAGTTTCACGAACTTTAGCAATAAATTTGCATATACCGGGCACTGTTGGTCGTTCTCTGCGACCAAATTTTGTACGAAATTTTCGTGCAATTTCCTTTCTTTGTTTTGGAAACAGGTTTACAATAAATCTGAACGCTGTTCAAGCCTTAATCGATGCATTGCGTTCAGTGGAGATAAACAACTGAATTTTGTTACAGAGTAGAATGACATAAGTGTTGCCAGATTCGAAAAATTACTGATGGTTCAAATTTAAACCGATAGATGATGGGCTTTGTTATTGTTCTTTTACACTCTTACACTCAGCCACAAAAGCATACATACGGTTAACAAATTTCAGAAATTTTTTAACCAATTCGTTTTCGTTGAAAATCTTTATAATTGTCTCACAACTTTCTTCGATTTTAAGACGGTCTTTTGCATTGGTTCAGAAATTTGTGAAATTTGTTAATCGGATGTATACATTTGTGGGCCTGTGCAGGGCCACAATTCAGTTCAATTTCAGAAATTTTTTAACCAATGCAAAAGACCGTCTTAAAATCGAGGAAAATATAAAGATTTTCAACGAAAACGGATTGGTTTAAAAATTTCTGAAATTTGTTAACTTTATTAACTGTGTGTATTTTTTCTAGATTTTCCTATGTAGTTTTGTTATTGTAATATGATATTTCTTTATTTCTATTCTCGTAATTTCTTGTGATTTATCGTTTCGTTTGTTCATTCTTCTCAGAAATATTAGTTGAAATCGATTTTTATTTAAAAATTGTTTAAAATGTCAGATGTTTAACCCGAAACATTTAATAGCTTTAAGTCACTGGAATACTGTGTCAAGAATAATTGTGTAAATAAGTATGTGGTATATATATGTATGTATGTATGTGTTGTGTCTATTCCTCTAAGAGTGTTATTGTATGAGAGTGTTTGAAAATTTTAAATTGACAGAATACCTGGGTGGTGGATCCGCTTGTATTTCACACGCAACTTCGACAGTTTCATCCTTTGAGGCACCAATTAAGATGACACGATCTAAATGTTTACAAATTGGTGTGTCTGGAAAATAGAAGAGAAAATAGAAGAGAAGAGAAAAAATGTTTTAGAAATAAAGTTTAAATGTTTTAACCATAAAATATATAAACAGGTTAATGCTTCAGATAAACAAAATATGGCAGATAGGCCTTGTGTAACCACAAAAACTTAACACAACCTTTAAGTACTTATGCATACATATTTAAGTATGTATACATAGACGTACATATACATATGTTCAAACAATGTATGTGGTTTTATTCAACATAAAACACCATGTTCTTACTCATCCCTTGTACCATTGTACGCTAATGAATGCAAGAGAGTGTGGGTTTGTTTCTTCTAAACATTCTACAAGTGACTGGGGTGGCTGGAATGGGTGGCATGAGTGGTTAATTAACAGTATTTTATTAATTTAGTTTCTTGCCTTAAAACATTTGCTAATGAAGTCTTATTTTCTTTTGTCTTTTCAATTTCAATTTTGTTTTGTATTCCTTTGTATTGTGTTTTTGGGTTTTTGATGAAAACAGATAAATTTTATAAAACAAATACCGAGAATGAATGAATGACTGAATGAATGAATGACACTTAATCATTCAATATTTTGACATTTATAAGACATGGCCGTTTTTTCTTTTGCTTTTGTTGTTGCATCAACAGAATCTTTTGTTTTCATTACTAGAAGGCATATCATGTTTTCCGATAAAGAAAATAATTCTTATAAACGATGATATTGAAATTGAAGTTTAATACGCCCATCATTATCAGGAAATTAGTTTTAAGGAGTGAGTTAAAGATAAGAAATTGAAAATTTTAAAGCAAAAATTTTCATTTTAATTTAATTAATTTGAAAGGAAAATTTTAATATTCTTTGATATTTTATAGCCTCTTCCACTTAGAGTGTAAATTTAAAGATTTAAGGAGATACGTTACTTAATTGGGCATTTCAGCCCTTTAGCCAAGACTACGACCTAGCTTCGCACACCACTTTTGTTTCGTGTGTTAATTTTATAAATGAGTGGCGGGACCTACAGTTTAAACTCGACTCCAAAGGACAGATTTCTCAGAAAATTTTCATGGTAATTTTATTTATTCTCAGGATTTTTGCCAGAAATCTGCTCAGAGAAAGTTGCCGAAGCGACTCAGACTGCCAATGTCCGTACCGGAGAGTTCATTTAAATCGTTTATGTGGTAGATTCCTTTTCTTCCTTTCGACATAGTGCTGGGCATGAATGCAATAGCTGAAGGCCACTATCTTCCTCTTCCGTATCTCTACAACTTCTGCAGAAATCGTTTACCAAATGACCATGTCCATGGCCAAAGTGCCTCGCACGAGTTCCCATAATGCAAAGCCCTATAATTACTTCAACAATCATACTGAGTGTGCTTAGAGTTTAAGCAAACGTTTCGTCTGCCAGTCTTTCCAGCTTTAGATAGATTTTCTGCAATGTCCTGCCCGTATCCGAAACCGCCTTTTTTACGCTGAAGCGATCCATGACGGAATTGCCAACTGAGTACTCTCAGGTCTTTAAAGCGCTCATCAAAGTAAAGAATTCTTCGTAGAGGTCCACGATTGTGCTACATCTGGTCAGTTCATCGGCTCTACATTTACCCAGAATATAACTATGTCCCGGTACCCATACGATATGGATATCATACATACAGCTACATCGATGAGTATCTATGACAACTATACACCATCTTAAACTATCAGTACTTTGGAACTCGAAGCTTATTAACTGAGATATTCCAACCGGATTTTAAAAAAATTCCGTCACCCACAGTTCCATGTAGATAATACTTCCCGGATCATTGCGTGTGGAGTATTTAGTTCAGTTCCAGATACACAGAGAGGTATATTATTATTACTATTATTGCAGTGAAGAAGTACTGCGATACGATCTACAATACCATAAGCATACCCAGAATATACAAAATACTGTTCATATAAATTTCATGTTATTTCCTGATAATCTGATGCATGGCCCAGAGCTCCCGAACTAACTTGGTTTGAGGAGAGTCTTTACCTCACGTTGTCTTCTCTTTTGGTGAGCATACATTTTCAGACATTAGCGTCGTGGACCCATTTGCGGCATGGAAGCAGGGAAGGTTTCTTCTCTTGTATACGGTATGAGCAAATAAGTTTTATACTAGGAACTGCATCATTAGACGTCTTGTATTATGCATGGATTCGGTTTTTGAAGCATTGCATCTGCTGACCTACAAGAAACATCTGATAACATGATTATTCTTGCAGCGAATCTACTATACCTGCCTTAAATAATCTTATCCCCATGCAGAGTATAGAGAGGAGAAAGTGGTTTTTACCTCAAAAGTTAAAGAATCATTGAAAGATCTCTGATCTATTCATGATCAAAATATTGGAAAGGATTCTGGCCAATGAAAAAAGTTCCAAGAATATTCCTGCTCTTCTCATTAGTGCACAACACATTTCTCCTCCTCGCAACCTAGTCTTCTTGCTCATTGCCTACAATTCCCTCATGAGCAGGGTGAATTCAGCTTCATCAGGCAGTCAAATACCATCAACGATTTAACCTCATAAGAGCCGAGTGCTCTAATGACGGCCTGAATACAGCAGCATTGCTAAATGCTGTCGTTTGTACCTCCTGTCCAAGTTGAATGCCACATATTTCGTTGACATAAGCTTCTGCTTTAAAGATATCCACGAGTTTCTCTATTGACTATGAATTTTTCATTCTGTGAAAAAAATTTCTGCTTTTATCCTAAGCTCCATTCTTAGCCTAGTTGTATACAATAAAATAGTGCCTCTTTTGAGAGAGCTGCAGCTTCCAGATTACTTCATTTATTTTTGTTACTAAGTCAACTTACGAAGCACTTGCCAAAGTCATAGGATCCACTGGTTCTGTTCAAGGGATAGGAAGGAAGCTACTAGCCATTGGATTCCTTAGGTATTGAGATATGCAAACCAGTGAACATCATCGATATTGCGATCCCTGAATGTGACTGATGTTGTTACTTTCGTTGTTTTCTGGTGTTGACTGTAAGTCTAACTTTAGTGGCAGTCTCTAGATATGTTTCTGACAACGTGCTACATATCGTCTGCATAATCGAGTTTTAAGAACAATTAAGAGAAGTCACCGTAGTTTAGAAATAATATATTGGCTTATTAGACGTGACGCCACGGTTCAAGCGCCAGGACAGACCTCATCAATAAAGCGAAATACGAAGAGAATATGTGTTTCCTCGGCTACTTTCTCCCAACAGATTTCTGGCAAAAACTCTGGGAGTATATAAAAATTGTCATGTAAAGTTACTTAAAGACGTCGTTCGGAGGTGAGTCCTGCCACCACAAGTGGTGTGAGAAGCTAGGTTGTAATCTTGAGTGAACGGTTGTAATGACCAATTAACTGAGTTAAGTAAATGGCAGGGAAATCAGATAGAGTGGAATATTTCTGGCAAGAGGAAATATTTAAGAAAACGAAGCACTTGAATACTTCTTGAGCTAATGAATAGATCTTCCGCATCTTAAAACTACCCTATCCTTACGCCCTCTTTTGAATATTTAGTGCATGTCGCCTCAATCTGCAAAGTGCTCGAAAGAATATGAATGAGAAAACAGAACCTTGCGGTTCCCTTGAATTCTGTCTGGAATCAAACGATGGAACCCCATCTATACTTGCCGTTTAGTGTGATCATTCAGAAAGCTCGAAGTAAATTGAAAGAAGTAACTACTAACACCAAAAGCAAGCAGGACAGAAATAGAATTGGACTTACGGAAACCGTACTGTCTGTTGTTGCCGTTGAAAAGCGTCGAATAACATTTGGTCAATACACACAAGCCGTTGTATCGTTGTATTCATTGTATTGTTGGAAGAACATACAACAGTGTATGACTGTTGTTGATATTTTTCATATAAAAATCCGATACACTTATACACAATTCTTTCATATGTTTTTAAAAGTTGTATTGATTTTGTGCTATCAAATTGTGTGGATGAAAAAAATGTGTATATGTTTTCATATGTTTTTAAAAAGTTGTGTTGGTTTCGGACTATCAAATTGTTTGAATGCCACGAGATACACAATACAGCATAGCATTGAGCGTTCACAAACAAACAAATGTATTCAATACAACATACACGATACAAAGTCGTGTGAATTGCCCAACTATGTTATGACAAGTGCTGAAATACCATCCGACCAAGAATATTTGTTAATGTTGAATTCGTGAGAATTCTTTCAACCCCGTGGCCTCAAGAATAAACTAGGCATAGTTGTGGTAATGTGCTATTAAGCAAGTATCTTCTGCATAATCCAGTTTTAATCATATTTATTTACTTGTATTATCTTTTTGATAATACAAGTGTTCTTGGCAGAGTTGAAAGAATTTAAAGAATTTTAACAGCGACAAACTGCAAATAAAATCCGCTTATTTTAAGAAAACAAATTCCTAATTTACTATTCCTTCTTCTTTCTTATTCTTTTAGTTAAACAAGTACATTAAACTTGTTGGAAATATATACATATCCTTTATAAATTCTAAAGAAATACACACATATTTAGATAACAAGAGAAAGAGAGGCATAGAGAGAGAGAGAGGGAGAGAGCAAAACTAAACATTTGTTTAATTTATTACATTTTTAATGTGTCAAAAAATTTTAAATTTTGCTCTTTACAAACACATACTCGAAGCCAAAGACATCTATCAACAGAAAAAAAAATAAGAAGAAGAAAAAGCAGAACAACACTTGATACAAATTGTTGACAAGAAATATTATAAAAAGCAAAATATATCACTTCCATTTGACATATTGTTTAACAACTTTCAAATAAAATAGGAAAAAAATTGAGGAAAAAAGAACGGAAATAAAAAATAATTTCCTAAAGTGTGTACATTCAACTTTTACTGCCTGCCTAAAGAGAAAGTAATGAAATACGTAGAAACAGAGAGAGAGAGAGAGGGGAGGAAATTTTTAAGTTAAAAGTGGCACTATCTCAAAGTCACAGGCACTCTCACACACACACACATACATATGTGGATGTGTGTAGTTGCAAAGAGAAACATTCAAACTGTCAAAAATAAATATAAATTTACTACTTAAACTGATATACTTACTAACAAAATACATAAATACTCATATACAGTGAGAGTCAAAATTCTAACAATCACAAAACTCAACTTTTAACACTTAAGGAGAGTGCCCGAAAAAATTTGACAATATTTTGTTTACATTTATTCTTCTAGTGTTTGTTGTTGCATTTTTGTTTACTTGTTTATCATCTTTTATGATGGTGTTTTGGTCTTATGTTGTGTGTGTTAATTTTATACGTGAGTGGTGGGACCTACAGTTTAAAGTCGACTCCGAATGACAGATTTTAAAGAAACTTTTCATGGAAATTTTATTTTTTCTCAGAGTTTTTCACAGAAATCTTCTGAGAGGAAGTCGCCGAAGAAATACTTTTTGTATTTGGTTGTGATGTCTGGCCTGGGGCTCGAACCCTGGCTTTATGTCTAATAAGCCAACACACTACCTACTAGACTACGGCGACTTTGACATCGTCTGATGAATGATCTTGAAGTCGAATATTCGTGGCATCTCTGTAAATGTAAACATAGTTGTTTCAGTATTGTTGTTTGTGTATTTTTGTTTACATTTATTCTTGTAGTGGTTGTTGTTGAATTTTTGCTTACTTGTTTATCATTTTTCATTCTGGTGTTTTGTTGGTATATTTTTGTTTACTTGATTTTGTAGCTTTTGTTTATAATTTTAATGTTAAACGATGTAAAAGCAAAACTCTAGTATCTAGATTTTTCTATTTTCGTAGCACCATATTTTTTTTGTAATGTACAGTTTATTTCAAAGCTCACTGTATGTATGGATGTACATACATTTGCACTTGTAAACGATAACATAAGCAAAAAGTCAATGACATTTGTATGCAAACATACGTATGTACTCATAGATTAACAGGCTTATAAACACATACAAAAATAAATTATATCAGAACAACACATTCTCTCTATGGCAACACTTACATGCATGCATATGGTATATATGAGATTACATTTTTTCTTTCTCTCTCACTCTCTCTGACACACACACATGAGTTTATACTTAAAAAGTAGGCCTATAATAAATCATCAACTTTTCATTTCAGAACCAAAAAAAATTACTATGGCAACTATAACACACACACATACTTACATCTATACAACACACACATAGAAATAAAGTTAGAAAACAACAGATTATTTTAAATTTAAAGTTCCAAAAAAAAAAAAACAGACGAGATCAGCACAGTACAATAAAACAATATGACTATGAGTATAATTCAGAGAAAGAAAAAAAAGAAGAAGACACACATGCTTCGCTCGCTTTTGTTTGCTCAGAAATAAAAGGAAGATGATGAATTTGCTTTTTTTTACATAGAAAATGTGAGGAAACAAAAAACAAAAGTGAGCATCGTATTGTAAAGTAAAAAAATATGTTTCAAAAATATTTTTGGCATTTTATTTTTAAATGGTAGGCAATGGCAAGCTCACTATGGCATTAATGACATGCTACAGTATACGTGGTTCTTTAAAATTAATTCTTTCTAGAATTCTGAACAGAAAATCGAAAGGTTTTGAACTGTATTTAATCTGATTTTCAACAACTATTTTACAATATTTGTACATTGCAGAACTTCAACTTAGATGGCAGATCATTAGAATAAATGGAATATATGATATGGCCAAGAATCGAGCCCTGGGGTATATCTCTAGATATTAAAGAATTGTTTGATTTATTACCATCATGATAAACAAATTGACTTATATTCCGTAAATACGACGAGATTAGCATAACAGCAGTATTCGAAAAATGGCAAACGTTTTTTAACTTTTGGCAGAGGAGAGCATGATTAACGGTGTCAAATGCCTTAGAATGATCGAGTAAAACCAAAAATGATGTTATATTGTTATACTCCCTTAATTGCAACTCTTCTGAAACATTAATGAGTGCAGAAATGCAGCTGTGCTTAGGTCTGAAACCAGACTGCATGCCATTGCCATACAAGTATTTGGGTCATCTGTTTATAAATTAATTTCTCGAAAATCTTCGATAAGTATGACAATATTGCGAATGGGGCTGTAAGTTTTATCTTGTTTAGGCACAGGTGTTATCTTGGCACATTTCAACATTTCAGGCGAACTAGATGATGTAAATGAGTTTAGAGTTTTAGAATTAATTTTATGAATTTGGGATTAATTTCATCACTTCTGATGGAGTTAGACTTAACACGTAGAATGCTCTCAACAACATCAACTTGTGTAACGTTACTAAATTCAAAATTCGATTGAATCAAGTGATTAGTAGTAGAGAAGGCATCAGATGCGTGGTAATACTCCAAGTCAGCATCAATTCCCGGTATATTTGAAAATTCTAAGCTGAGTTGATTTACCTCAACCATTTCATTGGATCAATATTCCCAATGATTGAATATCCCTTCACTTTCTCCTGGTGCTGATATTACATCGAAATTTAACAACAAAAAAAAAAAAAAACAGTTTTGTGTCTCTCCTACATGCTTTAAAAATTTCGTAAAATTCAGTTGTCCTATATCTTTTCCATCTATGATATGCGTAATTCCTTTGATTAATTCAGATTTTAATTTCATTTTAATTTCTTTGTTTTCATTGGTACATATTTCTCAAATAGATATTGTATATTTCCCTGTAAAAAATTCGACAGGTTTTTCCAGGACATCAACAGGAATTCAATTTATTATTTATCGACATGTTTGGCCAACATTTCAAAAGGAATTCAATTTCAATAATTTGTCTAAATAAGTTCCTCTGCTTCGTTACTACTATATTACATTCTTTAGCAATTCGCTTAGTATCAATTGCTGCTTAATCATTTAAGAACTGAGTTATAAACATACGTTATCTGTTAATTGATATCAGCCTAGATTCTTTGTCTTATTTCTCTTCATCGGCCGATAAACTTAATCTTATTAGGAACTCAATTGCTGAGAATAACGATCCATATGCACATTTCCATGTAGCAGGTTTCAATTTCTATCTCTCTTTACGTTTCAAAGTTTTCATATCATGTATGTGGTATAGGCAAATAAGTTTTATACTAGAAACTGCATCACTAGACATATTTTATTATGCATGGGATAAGGTGCTTAAGGCATTGAATCTGCTGACCTCCAGGAACCATCTGTTACGGTGATTACCCCTGCAGCGAATCTACTATATCTGCCTTAAATAATTTTATCCACATGCAAAGTTTAGAGAGGCTAAGGTGTTTTTTTAACCCAAAATCTAATGGATCGTGTAATGAATTCACACCTTTTCGTCTAATCTCAGACCTTCTCAAAGTATTGGAAAGAATTTTGGACAATGAAATAAGTTCCAACAACTTTCCTGCTCTTTTCAGTAGGGCACAACACGTCTACACTAGGGACAGGCTAAGTGAGTCGAAACTGGCATAAAAACATGGCTCACAGGCAGCTTTTATTGACATGAAGGACACAACACGTCTACATTTGGGGAAAGTTTACTGAGACCAGACTGAAATACAAACATTACACACACGTCTACACTTGGGGCAAGATTGCTGAGACGAGATTGACATACAAACATTACTCACAGGCAGAGTTTATTGACGTAAAAGACAGCTGTAGCAATGCCCATTTGGAAGCTGTTGTTAGGGCTCTTTATAAGAACAATGTTGGCGAATGTTTTATGAAATTCGTTACAGTACTTCTAACCCTCCTCTGTTGAGGTTCATTTGGCAAGGGCAGTTCCTCGCCTTTGCTGTGAAATAATGTTTTAGAGGGGCTGTTGAAAGATTTGTAGCAATGTGGTTTTAAAATCTATGATTAGATGGATGGACTGCCCTTCATGCTATCAAGTTTTGAACCGTACACTATCTCTTTGGGATGCAATTAGGTTCTTAAGCCTACATAGATTCATACGTAATTGGTTATTACAACTCTTCAGTCAGGATATCTACCTAGTTTCTTACACCATTTATGTTGTGTGTGTTTATTTTATAATTGTAAATCCTTGCAAAGCACAATACTCAATGGAATTCAGCTTTCTTTACCCACATACTTGTGATGGAACTAACCGTACTTTATAGTATTCATATTTGCAAATACTGCTCATTGATAGACGGAGTGTTACGACGTAGCTTCTCACACCACTTATGATTACATGGGTACTTATAACTTTTTAAATTCCAACTAAGGGTGTGCCGTGGTATTTAAGGCTTCTGATATTAAACTTTCTTATAGCCGGCGTGACCACTGCAGAGAAATCCAAACAGAGTTGCAATAAGGTCCGTAAAGAATGTATTTTCATGTTCGGTAATTTAGAAGGTAACTCTTATATACATTCTGGCGTGTATGACATGAAATTATATAGCAAATGGACCAGCCAGGGCCATTGTGTCCCACTTACTACAGGGTATAGGTAGACTGATTGTTTCAATCAGATTGGATACTATACACTCGTTTCACAGTGAGGCTCAATCTCGTTGGCAGCAGGAAGACTCTGCTGGACACATATGGATAAGAAAAGGATGAACTCACTTGAAGGCTTAAATCGCATGGACACCTATCGCACGAGTACCTTTGTTAGCATGCCGAAAGGCTCGGCGTTTCAACAAATGACTTCTGCACGAACTATGAAACTGGGGAGGAGGGGAAAAGTAAAAGGTTCCACCAACACTTGCAGTGTGAAGCCAGGCCGTAATCCTAACAAAATGGTCTTAAGCACCAATAAGGTAAGATAAGAGAACAATAATGTGTTAATGAACCATTCACGCTTTGTGAGGAAACAGTTCTAGCATTTCGAATATGATAATCAAGTTGATGTTTCATCGTAGCCTACTAGGTAGTACGTTGGCTTATTAAACATTAGGACTCCGTTCAAAACCCCAAGTCAGGCATCTCAACCTTTGGTTGTGGTATGAAAAAATATTTCTACTTCCACTTCCATTCGTCTGATTTCTAACAAAAACTTTGAGATTAAAAAAGATATCTGATGTTTGGGATCCACTTTAAGTTGTAGTCCAGTCCTGCCAGCCATGCATAAAATTAACACACACAACATAAGTGGTGCGAGAAGCTAAGTTGTAATCCTGACTGAAGGATTGTTATGTTGTATGTAAGTATGTATACGGTTGATGAGGTATGTTTGGCATTCATTCTGAAGTAAATTGTAGACTCTTACTATGGCTCTTCAGAAATGGAATTCCATTCAAAATTTACGCTTGATTACAGCAGCATCATAGTACTCTAGTACCACACACAGATGTAGGTCTAAACAAGTCAGAGCTAAACCTCCAATAGCTCCTATTCTGACAAATTCCACTGGCTTATAACATTTTGGCCAACATGACCACTTTTCTATCATGCACATAAATAGTAGTAGCCCCCACACATAGTGATAGTTAAGCTTCATTTTTTATTTACAATCACTCTCGTTCTCTGTGTGTGCAAATGTTTTTTATTTTCACTTATTTTTTGCACTTAGTAAAGTCGTATATACATACGTCTGTCTAACTTTATTACAACAACTTGCCGGAATGAAAAAAATTCCCATTTTTTCCTCCTACTTTAGTTATGTACTCTGATAAAAAAAATATTCGGCTTCATGGCCATGTGACTGCTGCAATGTCTGAATATCTGTCTGTTTCTCGGCTCGTTTTTTTTGGCAGTTTGCAGCATAAACAAATACCAGCATTTGTAAAAAATTTTTTAGTTTTTTTCTTTCAATATTTTTTTACAGAATGTTTGTACGTGCAAGTGTTGTTTGTTGCAATATTTTTTTAGCTTATCAGGGTATATGCAACGGCATGCGAAACCTATAATTCGGCTTAAAGGCAAATTATCTTGAAATAAATTATTAAAAATATTTGTTTTTTGTTTATAACTGTAATCAATTTATATGATCAACAACATAAATTAATTGATTGCAATAATATTTGTGGTTTCAAAAAAAAAAAAAATCATATTGGCTTACAATGGAAAAATTTTTTATATTGCCCATCTCTGGCTTTAGCCAGAATAATATTAAAAAATAAATTTGAATATATTCATGCATGTACGAAATGAAGTACAATATTTAAGAAATTAAGAATTGATCAAACCCGACTTAATGATTTAAACTCATATATACTCCATAAACAAGGGTCATGTATGTTTGAGGCAATACCGAAAGGCCAAAATTGGTAACATTTTTGCATAAGTTGTGCTCAAAAGTACCTTAATTAAGGTGCTAATCTACCATTAATTTTCTAAATTTTTTAAAACACATTTATTACATGCACTAGGTTAAGGTCGCCGTAGTCTAGTAAGTAGTGTGTTGGCTTATTAGACTTGAGGACTCGGTTCAAATACCAGGACAGACATCAAAACGAAATATGAAAAAATATTTCTTCGGCGACTTCCTCTCAGAAGATTTATGGCAAAATCTTTGAGAGTAAAATAAAATTGCCATGAAAAGTTTTTCAAAAAACTGTCGTTCCGAGTCGGCTTTAAACTGTGGGTCCCGCCACTCATGTATAAAAAAAATTATCACACACAACATAAGTGGTGCGAGAAGCTAGGTCGTAATCCTGACTAAAGGCTTGTAATGAATAATTATGTAGGTTAAGGTGTGAATAATATTGTGTCTCTATTTCAACGCATTTGACACAGTATGACACGCTGCACCCCTAACGAAACTTATTGCTTCGGGTGTTGGTACGCACTTCTCTTGTTTTGTATCGAGGTTTCTCAGGGGTCCTATCTGCAGATTTGTGACAAAAACTCTGTGAGCAAAAAAAAATTGCCAGGAAAAGTTTCTGAAAAACCTGTCGTTCGGAGTTGACGTTAAACTGTAGGTCCCGTCACTCTTGCATAAAACTAACAGTCACAACATAAGTGCTGTAAAAAATTGGGTTGTAATCCTGGCTGAAGGGTTGTAATGACGAATTATGTATAGACGCCTTTATGTTAAACTTAGGGGTACCGCAAGACTCTATTCTATCTCCAACTTTATTTCTTATTTTAATAAACGTAGTAGTAGCCGTCGTCTACTAGGTAGGATGTTGGCTTATTAAACGCGAGGCCACGGTTCAAAACCCAGATCAAACAACTCCAACAAAACGAAATATGAAAAAAAATCATTGCCGACTTCCTCTCAATAGATTTATGGCAAAAAATCTGTGAGTAAAATAAAAATTGCCAGACTTCTCAAAAGTCTGACGTTCGGAATCGACATAAGTGGTGTGAGAAACTAGGTTGTAATCCTGGGAGAAGGGTTGTTATGACCGATTATGTATATAAACTTAGACGAGTTCAGGTTAAACTCAGGGGTACTGCAAATCTCTGTTCCATTTCAAATTATATTTCTTGTTTTTATTAACGATCTTCTTCCTTTAACTTCTAATCCTATCTAGTCTTTTGCAGATGGCAGCTATATTTGTCATTCATATTCATTTAATGGTTGGCTGTACACTTTGGAGGCTAAAAGGCGTATGAATAACTCACTCACATCCGACCTATAGTCAATCCCCGAAAGGGCTCAGACAAATAGGGTCGATTTTAATGCTTGAAATACACAATGTTGCTTATTAACACATAGGCACAGTAATAATATTGCCTCTTGTGTCGTGATGTGTGGTGAAAATATTAGGGAATCAAAAGCTCTTGATGTCCTGAGCAAGAAAAGTTAATGTAATGTTCGCTGGAACCGGCACATTTTTCAAGTGGCGAAAGAAGCATGTAAGTACCCCGGTTTCTTAAGACGATGCAAGAAATGCTTCATTTCATCTTAGTTCTCCTCACTATTTATATCACTTATGTCCCACCGATTACATAATACAACTCTCATGTATGGGCGGGTGACTCAAATTCTATTTTGACGGTTCTCTATATCGTAGAGTGTATCCAACTCTATTGAATCATTGGAGCATCGTCGCAATGTGGCGAAGAATATCATTGTTCTACCGCTACTACAACCGATTTTACTAGAGCGCCATAAGGGGACTTGTTACCGAGAATAATGTATTCGTATGTAACATTCGTCTTTCTCACAGAGAAAATGTGATTGTGGTCCATTTACCAGTGCATTGCTCATTGGATTACAGAGAGGTCTTTCCTGTCACTTCTGAAATAAAGAGATTCAAATCTAGTATTTAAAAACAATACTCCCTCTTTCATTCTTCCCATAATCTATTCTCCTAATTCCAACACAATGCACTGCATGAGTAGGGGCCATCCCCTGAATGTTGGTGGTCCAAAAAAAAAAAAAAATAGCGCCACGTGTTTTTAATCAATTTTTCAATTATAAATCGAAGAGGAAAAGAAATAAATCCAGCAAAGCATACGAAAAATCAACAAGTTACTAGAAGAAAGCAAAAGAACTGACCAAACAGATCTTAAGGTGACTGTTTTTGAGTCCCAAAGGTTATGGAAATTAATTTAAAAAAAACAATTTACGGTGACACTATTCGAAAATATTAAGCATAAATCAGGCTGATGGCATCCATTATTTCGACTTTGGCAATCTCTGTGGTTTCTGGTTTATTTATATACTCCTGCGACTTAAAAAAACCCCGCAAGAAAAAGTATAACAGGCTTATATCGCACGATATCAGTGGTCAGTTCACACAGCCTTCAAATCGCTCGGGCAAAATGCCAAATGTGGCAGGAGCTGTGAAGCATATAGATTATTCAATTCAGCCAAAGAAGTAGATAATAATGGACCTGTAGTGCTCGCCGTGATGGAGATGTCTTCACCAATGTCGTTTAGAAAAAAAATATGGATCGCTGACACTGCCAGCCCACAATCCGCACCAAACAGTAAGTTTTTCGATATAAATTATACGCTCTTGGTTCTCATGTGTATTAGTATCGCCGAAAATTTTGTTTGTTCATGTACCCTTTTATACAAAAGTGGACCTCAATGCTGAGGATGATTATTTGTACGTTGAAAGTAAGTAAAACCAATTCCGAGAATGGACGTCGTTGTACACCATCGTCGATGGTGATTCTATTACAAGAGGAGTGAATAAAATCTTATTTGTCCTATCGTATAATATTTACGTGTTAGATCCATCCACCCATTAGGGCACTGACCTATGGACATAATACAGTCAATTAGGATTAAAAATCTTCCGAATAATCCTAAAAGAAGGTCGCTTTCAATATGATTATGGTAATAGTCAGAGTGTATATATACACACACACATACAAACATAATTGTTCATTACTATCCCTTCAATCAGAATTAAAACCTAGCTTCCCACACCACTTATGTTGTGTGTGATAATTTTATACGTGAGTGGCGGGACTACAGTTTAACGACTCCTAACTACGGATTTTTGAGAAACTTTTTCATGGCAGATTTATTTGCTGTCAGAGTTTTTGCCAGAAATCTGCTGAGAGGAAGTCGCCGAAGAAATATTTTTTTTTCATATTTCGTTTTGATGTCTGACCCGGGATACAAACCCGGGCTTTTACGTCTAATAAGTCAACACACTTTCTACTAGACTACGGCGACTATTAACTTACGGGTGGCAATTGCCTGATTTTCTGAACGAAAAGATCAGTACCTATTATTTCCTAGAACAACCATTTTCTAGTGAAGGCTAGAAGAGCGTGGCCGATCAGGGACCACCAGGAAATAAGCGTTATTTAAAGAACTATAACAGTGCTTATACTTTGCATGGATATTCTCATAACTAACAGATGCAAACTCTGTTAGATGAAGATGTTTTGGGAAAGCCATATGCTATCCAAAGATGACAAATATACACAGATTTTCTATTCAATAGACAAAATTACAAAAGCTACTGCTACTAATGTCTTCACACATTACCTTCAGTACTGTAGGGTATTAAAAAAAGGCAACATTTGTGTGAGATGCATGCAGGCAGTACTAAATGAAGGAAATGTATTCTCTTTTTTTGTTTTGTTTTGTTATGCACAAAATGTCTGTAAAAATAACTTGAGAGATCATGTAGAAATATTTTTGCAGTTTTATAAGCCAACAAATTTTTAATAAACAACAACAAAAAAAATGTACAAAAAAATCAAATCTAAAGAATATATTTTAGAAATTCAAAAACAAAAAAGAAGGAAGAAAAAAAGATTAAAGGAATGTCTTCTCTTAACTTTTCTGAAACTCATCTTGACATTAAGCGGAAAAGGAAGAAGAAGAAATTCTGATGTTCGTTTTCATATACTTTTTTTTAACTTTTTTTAGTTTATTTCGTCGACACTTAAATTCTTTGAAATTCTCATTTACTGCTACTGTTGTTGCTGCTACTGCTACTGTTGCTGTTGCTGTTGCTGTTGCTGTTGCTGTTGCTCTTGCTTGCATTGCTGATTTCTCGACATGCTGCAACACATTTGCCGAGTAAAGCAATTACACTTTGAAGTAACTCTTGATTAATGCAACAAGATTTTGCAACAAAAAAAAAAAAAAAAAAAAAATTAAAAAGAAAAACAAAACAACATAGAAATTCTAAATTGAAGACTTCATTCTGATTGGTTAATAAAGGAAATAAGGAAAATAAAATAAAATAAATTTTCTAAAGGAATAATTTGCACAAGAAAATTTTCGCAGATTGCTTGCCATGTTTAAATAGCATTCAACGGAGAAAACAAAAGACAAACAGTGAGAGAGAGAGGGGGGACAAGGAGGGAGTTGAACAATTAAAATTTTAAGAATTTGAAAATTTGCGTAGAATTAAAAGAAAACAAAAACTAGAAACTTAAAAGAAATTATAAAAAAAATAAAAAGAATGAACCGTATTTTAATTTTTCCAGATACATAGTACCAAAGTTTTCTACCTCTATAAAAAATCGGACAATCTTAGAATTTTCCCTGTTGGCATTGTGATAGATATTAGTAAAAACATCAATGAAATGTATCACAAAAAGCATCGATGTTATCTGTATACAGTTATTATCGATTGAATTTTTCCAACTGAATGTTCCTATTGTTGCATAGAATTTGTCAAGTACCTGGATCCGATTTATTGCACTGCCATTAACCAATATTGGATATCTTTTCACACTATTGGGTTTGAGTCCAAACCTATTCAAAAACAAAAATTCTTTGAGTATACGATAATCGGTAAAATACCGAATAATATCTCAAAGCACTGCCACTCCTCGGTACTCAAATCAAACATACATACATTATTGGTCATTAACACGTTGACTGCCGCGGCAGTGTTCAGAAAACTGGCCACCCAAGCTAACATTAACTTTTTGTTCTTTTCCCAGAAGCCATTTATCGATACTAGAACTGATATAATACGATTTTATTCGTAGCTACACAAAAATAGCAGGTTTAGTGAGATTACGTTCCCTTCTAGAGAGCCAACTACGAGTTATCTTGTAGTCGGCAGTCAACGTGTTAAAACTCTTCAATCAGGATTACAACCTAGTTTATTTTAATATATGCTTGAGGGGACCTACAGTTTAAAGTCGATTTTGAACAACATATTTTTATATTTTCGTTTTGATGTCTAACCTGGGGTTTGAATTGTGGCCTCACATCTAATAAGCCAATATACTACCTATTAGACTACGGTGAATAATAATCAGTTCATATTAAAATTATCCAACAATAGTATAGATTGTCTCAAACGCGTTTGCCTTGAGAATAGTTGTCGCCTCTCCTCATATATCGGTTTGCCGAAAAGAATCTTCCAATTGCTTATTTCTACTCCACAGAATGGTTTCGACCTCGTCAAGAATATAGAAACTTCTTCAAATCTGATTTTTCCACATGACATGGGATCCAACCTTGCCTTTCCATTCTAAACTCAAATCAATCTCGTACAAGCTAAATGCCTCCAAGGCTAACTGACTGTCACTTAGTATTGCTATATCAAGTTCTCTGTACTTCCAACAAGCTTGTTGAGCACATTTTCTAATGGCTTTGAACTTTTGTTTTGAAGCAATTTGCATCACAGAGTCATTCGACGTTAAAGTATAGGTTACGACACAAAGGGATGCTATTTGTGAACACTATATGGGTAGTTATAGAAGTTGGGAAATAGTCCTGAACACTATGCCTGCTGACTTATCACCCATGTTAATGTTAATCTTGTATTTTAATTGTATCAATGAGCGACGTGGCCTACATTTTTACGTCGACAGTTTTGAGAAAATTTTATGGAGACTGCTAAGAGGAGGTCACCAAAAGAAATATTATTTTCCTATCGGGTTGTGTTCGAAATGTTTGAACCGGGATTTAAACCATGCGCTCTCGTCTAATAAGTCAACACACTACCAAACTAGACTACAACGAATTTTAAAAATGCAGTCAGGAAATAAGACAGTCCTAATCATCATATAAATAAGGCAGTTAAAAAAGATTGACCACTTAAAACAGCTCAAGTTTAAGTACAAAGTTAAGTACAAACGAAAGGTCACAGTTACGACCAATGATAGACGAGTTCTGTTGACACTTTGGTGGGTGGAAAGAAAGAAGTATTATGTCACTGAAGAAGTCCTTTTGTAATAAAATTATAATTCATTCTGCTGCTAATGTGAAGATATGAGTTGCCTTCCAAGAACCCCAAAAGCTTAATAAAGCCCCTAACATGGCTCCAAGAAAGTATTTAGGCGATAATTTGGGAGATCAAACAAAAGTCAAATGAAAAACTTGCTTATGAGTGCTTAGCGACAAATATCAACAGAAAACGCTGAACAAAACTGCCAATGGCAAATAGGTTAAATAGAGTTAAATATATTTCTTGGCTTTAAAGGAAATCGTACTAAATATAACGAATAAAATTTTATGTTGAGCCTTTAAATTTTAAATTTACTTTGAGTTCTTCTAAGGGGGTGCGGTGCAAAAATATGAAGTCAGCAGAAACTTTACGTCAGTTTCCTTTTGGTTTGTGAAAAACTTATTTTTTTTATAATAAATTAGAAATAAATTATTAAAATAAATATAAAAAACATCAATTATATTTACATAGCGTTGCTTAAAATTCATGAAATTGCTTTTGCTGTCAACTGTATCACATACAAGAAATTTACAATTTTAAGTTAAAATTTTTTAAACTTTAAAACTCATCAGTTTTTTTAATTTATTCTACGGTTTATTTAGTTTTATTTTTTGAAGAAGTTTATGTTGTAACTTAAGTATGTACTCCATTTAAATATTCCTTGTTTAGTTGTTATTTACATAGTACATACGATTTATAAACTGTGGCACATAAATGATGAAAAATGTTATTCGTCGTGCTACTTCGTATAGTTTTCTCTTCATTATAATCTATACTACCATGGTTGGGAAAAGTATATTAAGTTTGAGGTTATGTTTGACACCGCTACTTCGTAAATATGAATATCTGAGTCGAATACAAACATATATAATTGGTCACTACAATCCTTTAGACAGGATTACGACCAGCTTCTGCTACTGCCACTTATGCTATGTGTGCTAATTTTATATATGTGTCGTGGGACTTACAGTTTAAAGTTGGCTCAAAACGATACGTTTCAATAACTTTTCATAGTAATTTTATATTATTCCCAGAGATTTTGCCAGAAGACTGCACAGAGGCAATGGCATCACGAATGTTGGCCTTGAAATGCTCAATTGTCTCTGGTGTGTTGGCATAACACTTTTCCTTAACGGAACCCCAAAGAAAATAGTCCAACGGCCTGATATGTGTGGGAAGTTGCACAATCCTGTTGAAACCAAACGTCGTTCACAATAATACCATGAAAAGCGGATATAAAAAAATCGGTTATCGTGGTGCGATAGCTGTCTGCTTTGACCGTAATGGTTGTGCCCTCCTCATTTTCAAAGAAATATGGGCCAATGATGCCTCCGCTCCACAAATCGCATGAAACAGTCACTCATAAATGGTGAATTGGTTTCTGTAAGACAACGTATGAGTTTTCTGAGCCACAAATACGGAAATTTTGCTTATTAACGTACCCACAAATATGAAAATGAGCTTCATCCGTAAAGATGATTTTTTGGCAAAATTTATATATTCGTGCAGTTTCTCGTTGGACCACCTAGTAAAGCGAAAACGAAGCGGATGGTCATGCGGTTTGCACTCTTGAACCAATTGCATTTTGTAAGGCGTCATAACAAGATCTTTTTGCAAAAGTCGACATTGATTGGTGCGTAAAATGCTCAATTATTGAGAATGATGGCGAGTTGATGTTGATGGGTTCTCATGCACACTCTCAGCCACAGCTTCAATACCTTCAGGTGTATGCACTGTACTAGCACGCTCACATCTTGGAGCATCAACAATGAAACCAGTTTCACGACCTTTAGCAATAAATTTGCATATGCCTTTCACTGTTGGCCCTTCTCTGCCAACAAAATTTATACGATATTTTCGTGCAATTTCCGACGAATTGTCTTTGTTTTGAAAATAAATTTCTAATTGCTCAAGCATAAATCGATTCATTACGTTCAGTGGAGATAATATACTGAATTCTGTGGCAGAATCGAATGACATTAGTGTAGCCAAATTCGATATAGCCGATGGCTTAAATTTAAACCGATAGATGGCCCACTTGATACTGTATCAATACTCACAAGGAGTGGAATAAAATATTTTTATTTCAATGACAATATGCTCTCTTCTAGGCTTGATAGGCTTTGTAGAGTGTACCTATGTAACCTATGTTGCTTCGCTTTTCATTTCTTTCAATTGCCTAGAGTTTGTAAGTGAAAAGAGCATATTTTTAAAACATTTTCTTTTTGCACCTATTTTTTGTTGTTGTACGTAATAGTACTTATACTTTCATGCATTCATTTATTAATTCATTCATTCATTCATTCATTCATTTATGTTTGTTTGCATGTGTTACACAAAGAAGTTATTCCCACATACAAGATGTTAAGCCAAGAATTCTAAGTAGAACTGATGTTGTTGTCTACGTTTTTTTTCAACTATTTTGATGTGAATGCAATTTTCTTGATTTTTTAAAGTTGGAACAACAATAACAAAAAAATGAAAAAGAGAAAAGTTTGGAAAATAAGGAATATAGTTCGGAAAATAATCTTTTCTTTTTGAAGATGTGTAAACACACTCTGTTGTACTATACGTAGACATACATACACTTGAGTAAAAATGTTTACAATTAGAGAAATATAAAATTAATGCAGCATACTTATAGGGATACAAGGATAATTCAAATGAGATGTTATTTTCGAGTCACGTGCAATCATAATAAGTATTTAATGCTTGAATTATGCTTTCCCTAACTCGTTCATTAGCACGTTAGGTTTTTTTTTGGAAAGACCAACACTCAGGAGATGACCCCAACTTGAAATTGTGTTGGAATTGGAAAAATGGGTTATGGTAAGGAGAACAGAGGCAGAGTGTTGTGGTCATTAGATTCGAATCTTTTTATATTATAAGTGGCAAGAAAAACCTCTGCAGTTAGTGAATTCAACATACGGATAGTTCGGCTAAAGAATGAATTTTGTCCGTTATGTAGTGTGCGATTGAAACCGTCGTAGTCTAGTAGGTAGTATTCAGGTAGACGTATCCAGACATCAAAACGAAAATATGAAAAAATATTTCTCCGTTGACTTTCTCTCAGCAGATTTCTGGAAAAACTCTGAGAGTAAATACAATTGTCATGAAATATTTCTCAATAACTCTGTCGTTCGGAATTGACTTTAAAGTGTAGGTTCCTCCACTCATGTATAAAATTAACCAAATATGTATGTACCTGTGTAGTGTGCGATGCACTGGCTAATCGACCACATACCTTACTAGAGCAAAATCCATTATGGTAGCGATAGAACAGTGGAACATAACCCTTATTGCGACGAACGGTGTGATCGTTCTCATGCATACACATACCTTAATGGCACTTCGTCCTCGGCAAATGGGGGCTTATTGGACTGTATGACTTATTTTTGCATGAATCCAGACTATTAAGCAAACGCAGAATACTGAAATTATCAATGCAAAGTCTCCAAGCTTCATTAGCTTTTCCTACCAAGCCTTTCACTGTGAACATTTACTTTTCAGTGAGACCAGGGGAAAGACACGAAGCCTTTTGCCATATAGCGGGTGTATTTATTTCAAGTTTTATGCCATTTGTTGAGGTTTGGCAAAGCAAACTCAAGCCACAGTTGCCGTTGGTAAACTTTACGCCTCCAATTTCATTGATGGAATAGTCGTCGACTACTCTTCATTGTAGAACACAAGCGTGGGAATAACAGAACGTTATGTACTGTTGACTGATCGTACATTGAAAGTGCTAGGGATAGGTACCTCCCTCGCACACCACAATATATTCAAATATGAGTAATTCCATGGGTATGAGAAATTATCAGCAAGATGGGTGAATGCTTCACTGAAGCGAAATGCGGAAAGAAAATGTCGATTCGTCTCCGGTCTGAAACTGTATTCATTTATAGTTCAACTTAAAGCAAAATTTTACGTAAGTATCTTGACTTACGTGCTTAAAAAATACAGTTCGCACAGTAATAATTGCAGCAAAACGATCATGACAGAAAATGGAGGCCAAATATCTACCATTGGATAGCAAATTGACATGAAGCGCTTAAATAGACTACACATTTGAAAAGGCCACCTTATCGTATGCTGACGACCTGCAGGAAAACCTGGGGGATGCAGAGCAATAGTGACTTACAGGATAATGAGAACTTATCTAACAGCAGCGCTAGACTAACTGCTTTGAAGACTATTGTTAGGTTGATGGGAGACAAGTCTGGCATATCTCGTGCTCTAATAGGTAGCGGGTTGGCTTATTAGATATGGGGCCACGGTTCAAACCCCAGGTCAGACATCTCCAACAAAATGGAATATAAAAAAGAATATTTCTTCGGCGACTTCCCCTGATTTCTGACAAAAACTGTGTGAGCAAATAAAATTGCCATGTAAAGTTCCCCAAAAATCTGTCGTTCGAAATTGATTTTAAACTGTAGATCCCGCCACTCATGTATAAAATTAACAAACGAAGGGTTGTAATGTCCAATTATGTATGTATGTATGTAGACTGAACCAGAAGACTCAACAGTTTTAGAAAAGGCTACGCAACGAGACTTAGTAACAAGACTGAATAGAGAAATCTTACGAAGGAAGGCGGAAGGAAAAAGGGGAAGCACTGGGTAACTTGCGCATATTTTCCAAGCGAAAGTCTATATCATCGGTAGTTGTGCTCAGTTCAACTTGGATAGGAGGAACAAAGGATAGGACATAGCAATACCAACTGAAAGTCAGACTGTCATTCGAACACTCAGCTCATATGAGGTGAAGTCGATTATAGTATGAGACTGTCTGAGGAAGCTAAATCAACTATGTAAGGAAACCCTCTGCTGGGCCCCAGATCATGTGGGAATCCTCGGCAATGAGCAAGCAGACGACTTTGCAAAGAGGGGACCTTTCTCACTGTTGATGGGTTCAGAACTTTTCTATAATGTGGGGGCTTATGTTTGGAAAGGTATTGTTACCGAAAAGGATGATAAAGAGAGAAATTCTTTTTAAATCCAGTAGGTTTGTGGCAATCAAAACTTTTTAAGTGAATTAAAATTAGAGGAGGTCTGAGGATGCATAGACTATCCAGAAATAACCTGAGGTGGGTAGCCATTCTTTGACAGTCCATTGCAGACCCAAAGTAAGAGTTGTCATCAGCCCAATAAGTAATTACTGTGACAAAGAGAATGACTCACCGACATACATTTTCGGAACCTGTAGGTCATTAATGCATTTCAGAAGGAAACACCACGGTGTATTTAATTATTGTTATCGAGCAGAGTGCTTAAAATTGTCTGAGCAAAATGCTTAAAGGAGACATTGTAGGGAAACCTTATTATGCATGAGTGGAATACAATATATCCTATGGTCGCAGTGCTAAAACTCCACTTCACGACAATAATAATAACCAACAACGGAGATTATTTCTTTCGAAATGAGCAAAGTGTTCTCATTATGGTGATGTCAGTCTGGAGATCAAGCGCAGGATCACTCAACAGGTGTTACTATGGTCTTAATAGGAAATTGAGTAACAGAGACCTCTCTCGTATGACAAAACTAATATTCTACAAGATGCTCATCCTCCCCGTGCTTCTTTACGGCGCAGAGGCATGGACCCTATTAAGCACTGATGCAGCAGCCTTGAGAGTATTCGAGAGAAAGGTCCTCAGTAAGACCTTCGGTCCAGTGCGAGTTGGAGGTGATTTCCGCATACCATCCAACAGTGAGCTCCTCTTAACGACATGCATGTTGTGCAGCATATTAATATCCAGCGGCTGCGCTGGCTTGGCCATGTCGCTCGAATGGAGAAGGTTGCACCGGCGAGACGGGTATTTGATGCGAGGAGGACGACCTTCTATCCGTTGGAAGAACCAAATCGAGGAAGCCCTGTCATCGATTGGTGTGACCAACTGGCGTAGGCGCGCAAGAAGCAGAGGCGCCTGGAAGGATGTGTTGCGACAGGCCGAAATTCGTTAACCGGGTTGTTAATAGCCAGTTAAGTTAGTAAGTTCTCGTTATGGTGCATGCCGAGCTCTATCGAATTACGCTGATTAAGTTTTTTAAATTAAAGTTTGAGTTTTTATTTCCAAAACTTAATCAGCGCATTGTCAACAAAATTAGATTAAAACAGGACGACTTGGAGACATCTTTCTGTTTCGAAGTGATCCTATTTAATGAATAACTTTTAATGGCTTAGTCAAGTAACAAACCATTTCGCAACACCCTCTATGAACCCTTATACACTCATTCAAACAGCCAGATATCTTACCTCTATTAAAAGTATTACAAAAAAGGTATGAAAGAAAAGAGAAAGAAAAAAGGCAAATAACGGTAAAAATATATATAAATCTTCAACTTACATTTAACACGTAACGGCAGTTGGTTGCTGACAGTTTCTCCTTCATCATTTATGGCGCTACATGCATAATTTCCCGCATAGTGTTTCGTTATTTTTTGCAACGCCAGACTCTGATTAGAACGTATTACACGCGCTGATGTGTTATGCTCCAGGTGAATACCCTAACAAAGTAAATTAAAAGTAATTTCATATAGAAAATGAGAGGGAGAGAGAAAAAATTTTTTCTTTCCTTTCGTTTTTTTTTTCTTCGTGCAAAATTTTCTTCTTCCTTTTTTATTCGTTTTTCTTTTTTGTTGCTCAGTTTAAACAGAATTTCTTTTGCATATTAAGTATGAAGTATACGACGAGCAATTGCAAGAGTACGAATATGAGTAAGAGTACAAGTACATGTCTGGCTTAAAATGCTAAATTATATGCAATGTGCGGGTGTGTGTGTACGAGTATGTGTGTTTGTATAATTCTTTCATTTCACTTCCACTTTTTGTTCAGGTTCTACCTGCCATCATCATTTCTTTTTCATTTTCACTACTAAACATGTAAACAAAATTTTGTGCAAAAAAACAGGAGAGAAAAAAAGAATACATGGCGGAAGAGAAAGAAGTTTAAAGTTTTATTAACTTGGTAAAGGCAGGAATTTATTAAAATGAACTATTTTCTTTAGCTCCTTGTTGCCTTGTTGCCGTCGTTGTTGTTGTTATATTTTTCTCTCTCTTGATGTTCATCATAAATTTATTGTAGTGTTAATAATTTAACATAAATGATTAGGAAAGAAGCAAAGTAAACAAGTAAAAAAAGAACAACGAAAAGAAAAAGTGAGAAATTCTTTCGCAAGTGTTTTGAATTAAATTTTCTTATTTGGGAATTTGCACGGAAATTTTGTTAAAAAAATTCAATACCAGATAAGAAAATTACAATAATAAAAATGTTATAATCCGTCAAAGAAGGACATGAGATTCCCCAGTTGAAAATAAGTTTTGTATGCTTTAAAAAACACGAAGAAATTATGGGCTTTTTTAAAAAATTTGAGGCATAAAATTATTAATACAGTCGCAGTAGTCTAGTAGGTAGTTCAAAACCCAGATCAAACATCTCCCATAAAACGAAATTCGTAGTGACCAATTATGCACGTATGTATGTTGAGTAATGGCCTGTCATCATGCCTGTCATCAGATTCATTGGAAGTGTATTTTATTTCATACTTGTTTGAACATCTTATTTTGAAGTCTCCATAGTCTACTAAGTAGTGTGTTGAGAAAATAGAGACGTGAGACCACGGTTCAAACCCCACGACAGACATCTCCAACAAAACGAAATATGAAAAATATTTCTTCAACGAATACCTCTCTGCAGATTTCTGGCAAAAACTGTGAGTCAAATAAATTTGGCATGAAAATGTTTCTCAAAAATCTGTCGTTCGGAGTCGACTTTAAACTATAGGTAAAAGCACTCATGTATAAAATTAACACACACAATATAAGTGCTATGAAAAACTAGGTCGTAATCCTGACTGAATGGTTGTAATGACCAATTATGTATATACAGTGAGCTTCATTATATACATTAAGAAATGTATATTAATAAATTACGGTTATTTTTATTTTAAAATTGTTTCATTGTCAGTTTTTAAAATTGAAACAAGAGAAAAATTTTTAAAAAATTCGAAATATTATCAAATTTTTTCGGGCACTCTCCTTAAGTGGTAAAAGTTGAACTTGGTGATTGTTAGAATTTTATCCTTAGTGTGCAGTTTATTTTGATGCTCACTGTCTGTATAGCGCTGGCATGGTTAACGTATTTGGCTGCAAGCGTATGGAAACTAAGTTTGAATCATAAGGAAGACGGAGTAACTTCATTAAGTTTTTGCATTTCTCTTTCAATTTTATGGAGTATCCGTATGATGTCTCTTCTAGCCTATCTCCTGTTCAGCATCTCGAGTTCACATAGTTGCTTCCTTCTGGAATGTTTTAATGCCCCATATGCTCCAATAATATGTTACGATGACATGTTATTATCGTCATCTACACTTTCAGCTCAAAACAATCTTAAATTCTGAAAAGTGTTCTTTGAGTCTACAGTGTCCTGTTAAGCGAATGGTTACGAATTTCTCGATATTTCTAGATAGTCTGATGTATGACTCATATCTCCTCTTATTGTAATTTCCCAACATAAACTCCCAACATAATTGCCTTAAACCCACTATATTTGAGAAGAGTTCTTGATTCTTTTTATGTTCCCTTTCGTTGAGCACAATTTTCCAAACATACCCCACTGCCAAACAGGTTCTGGCTCTATCAACCTCTTATTCATTACCAAAACTCCCACATGACCGAATACATATTCTGTTTTCCAAGCTTCTTCATCTTCCCCAAGCAGTCCCATACTATCTTCAATTAAGCAGATTAACTTCCACTTGAAAGATATTCTGGGAGAAAAAACTCCTACTCCTGTGCCCATATCATTTCCTAATCCATCTGTCATCACAATATAGTCCTCCTTTTAGAAGACTATGAAAGTTCCAGAATACTTCATTCATATTTGTTACTAAACCTCGTTGCAAAATAAAGTCTAATAGAACTTACTGCTTATGTTCAGAGGACTGTTAAGGAGAAAGCTGTTAGTCAGTCGTCCCTAGACCTGTTTCCCATCCCATGGCCTTCAAATTTTTAGCCTTCACTACCCATTGGTCTGACCATCATGGTTTACTTCTAGCGCTTAATTCCTGGGTTGAATAGACATGTTTTCCCTCTTCTCGACTTGTTCTTTATTGGTCTACTGCAGGACTTGGCCTTGTTTGAATGTCGATGGTGGATTTCCCAGTGCTGAAATCGCATTGATAGTTTAAAACCTTAACGTAAGCAATTGACTTCAGACGTTAACGTAACACGTACGTAGGGATAAGCTATTTACGCGATTGACAACATACTGTTACAAATGTTCGCAAAGCTATGCCAACGAATGCTAATAGCAAACTGTTAAGAATTTTCAGTCGAGAAAAGGCATTAAAGGTGGACAAAAACTTTTAAGATGCGGTGTTGGTTATGGGTAGTAAGATTACTATACATTAACATATGCTTGGAAACATAGCTAATGTAAAATAAAGTGTCGCCGAAAAACCAAAAACAGACGTCATTCTTAAAAATTTTAAATTTTACGGAAACTTTCATTTTTCCAAAAAAGCAACGTCAACTGAACACCATGATTTTTAGATATAAACTCGTGCGGTTTTTTCTTTGTTTTAAGGAATCACGCATAAAAGCGTAAGGTGCACTAAATTTCGAGATCCAAACATCATTGTTTCTCATCGCTGAGAAACATAGTAATGGCCTGAAGTCGCCCGAGTTTGACTCGAAAATAAGTTTGTCACGATACTATTAAGTGATTTACTGCGCCCACTGGGTCCCATGTAAGACATCTTATACAAAACGAATTATGAGAAAATATTACTCAGGCGACTCCTCTCAGCAGATTTCTGGCAAAAGATCTCTGAGAGTAAATTAAAATTGTCGAGAAAAAGATTCTCAAAACAACAAGTCGACATTTTATTGTAGGTTCCGCCACTCATATATAAAATTAATGCAAACAACATAAGTGCTGTAAGAAGCTTGTTCATACTCCTTCGTGAAGCGTTATAATGACCAATTATGTATGTGTGTATGAGTAATGGTCTGGCATCAGATCCGTGCCAGCCATTTAAAGGATATTTTATCCCATACTTATTGAAAGTGCATTGGCTTATTACAACTCAGACATCTCAAACAAATATGATAACAATATGATAACGAAATATGATAACAAATATTTCTTACGGTCACTTGCACTCAGCAGTCTATTGGCAAAAATTTTGTAAAGATTGAAAATTTGAGAAAAGTTTCTCAAAAATCTGTCGTTTAAAGTCGACTTTAAGCTAAAGTAAGTTAAGTTAGACTTAACTAAAAAGATAACAACTTTTTGGAACATATCTACCTTATGATAATAAAAATATCACGTAGTCTAGCAGATAATGTGTTGGCTTATTAGTCATGAGATTCAATATATCTTCGGCTACAGCCTGTCTGCATATTTCTGGAAAAAACTCGGAGTGTAAATAAATTTGCCATGGAAAGTTTTTCAAAAAAATCTGTCGTTCGGATTCGACTTTAAAGTGCATAAAAATAACACAAACAATATAAGTGGTGCGAGAAACTAGGTCGTAATCCTAACTGGAGGATCGTTATAACCAATTATGTATGTATGTATTTCAAAAAATATCCGTTTTCATTATGAAATGAAAGAATGTACTCTTACTGAGACACCCATTATTTTTCTTCAACTTTTTCTTTCTTTTTCAGTTTGGCAAATAATATCAAAAGTAATGAACCCAATTTCCTAATGAACTTTAGCCAGTTCAAACAAAATTATTTATCCTGCTACAGCACTCATACATACATACATATACCTTCTCACAATCCAGATGGCCTTTCAAAATAAGAAACCATAAAATGCTGCGAAAATAATGCTCAGATTTCACATTTTTCTTCGTTTATAACCACATGGGGGCTTTTTAACTTTTCAGAATTATGGAGATGGGATGAACCAAAAAAAAGAGAAGGAAAATAAAAGGAAAACAAAATGAAAAGAAAATGCTTAAAATACCACAAAAACCATTAATCAGCAATTAGGAAGACATGTTTTTCTGTTCATTTTCACCCATTTTTAGGCGCGATAAGACAACAATTTAAAAAGGCCTTACAAAACGACTGTCTGAGAAAAGTGTTAAATTGTTTTAAAAACAAATTTAAATTTAAAGGATTTGCATAAAATTGTGTCTTCTTCTTCTTTTGTGTGTTTATTTTTGCTTTTCAAAAATTAGAAATTCTACTAAGAATTTCATACAAACGAAGACACTTAAAAGCCGGCTCTAATTTAAATGAATTTCAAATGAAACTGTTTTGAAAAGGATTTCTTGGTGATGCTCTGCTCTTAGTGTTTGATTGAAAGAGGCTGTATAAGTAAAACGTATAAATGATGTTCGTTTCTTTTTTCTCTTTTTCTTTTTGACTAAGTGAGCCTTTTTAAAAGGAGCACACAAAAAAGAAAAAAAAAACGATAAAATAAAGGCTGAACGTACAACTTCTTTTAATCGAATTTTTAATACGTTTGTGTTCATTTCAAAGACAAACAGAGAAAAAGAGAGATTTTTTGCCAAGTCAAAGACATACTATTGGGTGAACCTTCTATCGGTTTAAATGTAATAATCGGTAAGCATTTTTAAACTCCTTTGTGTTAAGTTTGCCAAATTTTTTCTCTCCTAGATGATGCACGCCGTGATAACTCTTCTATGGGATTGGCAAACTGTGTTATGGTCCAATAGCCGAAGGTTAAGTGGGACAAATAAATAGGGTCACTAAAAATTGTTAAGAATAAAGCGGAAACAAACAAAAAATTAAAATGTTATTGTGTGCTTACTTATTTCATATTATTGCTATGTTTATATATCTTTACCATTTATATTAAAAACTCAAAATAATTTTCTTATGAAAAAAATAAAATTTAAATTTTGAAAATTTCATTGATTTTTAATGGACAAAAAATAGGGTCATTAACGAAAACGATTAAAAAAATTAAACTAGATTTAAAATCTTGGTTCTAAAGCTAATATTTTGTACTGTAACCTTTATTTCTTAGAACAGCTTCGCACTTTTTTAGCATTGATTCCACCAAATTTTGACAAGTCTTATTTGGAATAGAATACCAAACGTATTTAATTTTCTCCCACAACTCCTCCTTTTTTTTGATTTTAGTGGTCCAATTTTTTGTTTTACGATTTTCCATAAATTTTCTATCGGATTTAAGTCCGGGGATAGTGCTGGCCATTGCATTACGTTCACACCGTTGTCCACAAACCACTTTTTCAAAAGATACGAAGTGTGTGCAGGATCATTGTCCTGCTGTAATATCCATTTGACTGGCATTTCCCATTCGGAATATGGTAGCATCACTTCGTTTAACATGTGACAGTATAAGTTTTTGTCCATGTTTTCTTGAATCCAGTACAGTGATCCCACGCCATGCCAGGAGAAACATCCCCAAACCATAATATTACCTCCTCCATGCTTAAAAGTTTTTGTTGTATAACGGGAACAAAGTTCTTTATTTTTGGGACGTCTTACCCACGTTTTTCCATCACTACCAATTAAATTAATCTTACTTTCGTCCGATCATAACGATCGATCATCATTTCTCCATTTTTTTACATATTTTTAAAATTTCGAAAATTTTATATGCAATTATACTGACCCTATTTTTTTTTCCGTAACTGTATATAATGAACCTTCGAATATTTCGAATCTGGCAATACTTATGTCATTCTATTCTATCAAAAAGTTCTGTATATTATCGCCACTGAACGTAATGAATCGATTTCCGCTTGAGCAACATACATACATACATAATTTGTCATTACAACCCTTCAGTCAGGATTACGACCCAGTTTCTCCCACCACTTATGTTGTTGAGTTTTTGCCAGAAATCTGCTGAGAGGAACTCGCCGAAGAAATACTTTTTGTATTTTGTTTTGATGTCTGGTCTGGGGCTCGAACCCTGGCTTTACGTCTAATAAGCCACGACACTACCTACTAGACTACGGCGCTTCATTTTACTTCCTTGTGAAGAAGTTGGACATTGTCCTGAAATTATGAGCAGCGCTTGAACAACTTTGGAATTTATTCGAAATTTATTGCCAAAACAAAAAAATTGCTTGGAAATTGCACGAAAATATCATAAAAAATTTGGTCACAGAGAAGAACGAACAGTGCCCGGTATAAGCAAGTCTATTGCTAAAGTTGACGTGAGCGTGTTCATACAGGGCGTACACACAAAAATTTCGAAGCTGTGACTGAGAGTCAATATCAACTCATCATCGTTCTCAAAAATTGAGCATTTCGCGCGCCAATTAATGTCGAATTTTGCGAAAAGATCTCAGTTGACGCCTTACAAAGTTCAATTGATTCAAGAGTTTAAACGGCATGACCATCCGCTTCGTTTTCGCTTCGTTAGATAAGCCAACGAGAAACTGCACGATGATGTCGATTTTTCCAAAAAAAAAAAAATCATCTTTTCGAATGAAGCGAATGAGTGATTGTTTGGTGTTTCTTGTGGAGTGGAAGCATCGTTAGCCCATAATTCTTTTAAAATGATGACGGCGCAAACATTACGCCGAATGGAGATACCTATCGCACCATGATAACCGATTTTTTGTACCCGCTCTTCATGATGTTGATGTCAACGATGTTTGGTTTCAACAGGATGGTGCAACTTGCCACACATCTCATGCCACAATCGATTTAATGCGTCAAACGTTTGATGGCTGTTTATTTATCCGAATTGGTGATGACAATTGGCGGCCACCGTTGGGTTATTTTCTAGTAGGAAGTGTCTTGGCTTATTAGTTGCGAGGCCTCTGTTCAAACCCCAGATCAGGGATCTCCAACTAAACGAAATATAACAAAATATTTCTTCGACGACTTCCTCTCAGCAGATTTCTATCAAAAACTCTGAGAGTAAATAAAATTACCATGAAAAGTTTGTCAAAAATCTGTCGTTCGGAATCGACCTTAAACTGTAGGTCTCGCCACTCATGTATAGAAATTAAAGCACGCAATAAAAATTAAAGCACACAACACAAGTGGTGTGAGAGACTAGGTAGTAATCTGTAATCTTGACTGTATGAATGTATGTGGACTATTTTCTGTGGGTCGCCGTTAAAGAAAAGTATTATACCGACAAACCAGAGACAATTGAGCATTTTGAGGCCAACATACGTGATGCCATTGCCGAAATACGACCCCATACACTCGAAAAACTGCATGAAAATTGTTTCGATCGAACGAGATACTGTGAGGCCAGCAGCAGCTTTATGAATGAAATCATATTTCATTTCTACCCAAAACAATTTTACTTCATAACAAAAAAAAAAATTTGCAAAATTCAAATTTTAAATTTAAACTCTTAAATGGCCCACCCTTTACTACTCCCACTCGTATTCTTACTCTCGCATATAAAATTTTGTATTAAACTTGTGTTAAAGGAAGAAAAATTTTTTTGTTTTTATTTTATTTTTCTCTTCGCTTTTGCTTAAGAAAATAAAAGAACAGAAATACTTACGTTATGCAGCCATAAAAGTTTACGCCATTGAGGATTCGATTGTACGTGACACTCAAAATAGACATCATCGCCTTCTTTAATATCATCGGGTGAAAGTGTTGAGCCCAAACGCAATGTCACCAAAGGTGGATCTGCAAGAAAAGGAAATAAAAAGAAAAATGAAATACCGTTAAAGTGTATGTGTATGTGTGTGTGCATTAGGTTAATGGAAAACTGTGACAACTTAACAGCATCATCATCATCATCGCTATCACTATCACCGTCATTATAATCATGATTTTAGAGAAATTTAAAACAATTTAAAACTCATTTCTCTGGAACATAAAATAAATTAATGAATAAATAAAATATAGTTACTCACTCCCCTTCTCTCCTTCTTACTCTCTATTTATACACTTAGCACTTACTACTGTTACTATTACAGTTAAATTAAATAAAAAACGTAGGAATTCTAATCCAAAAGGCACAAGAACGTATTGCTTAAGTACGTGTATAGTAAGAAGTAATTCTTAAAGGATTTGTAATCGTTCTCCAAATGAATGAAAAATGAAAAATAATGAGTTTTACAAACATTTTTGTGCGTTTATTTAAGTGAATTTTAATGACTGTTCCACACTCCACACTTCAAACAATGGCATGGCATGGCCTGGCAATAGAAAGCAAAAAACCAAATTAAACCAATTCCTTGATTGTTACTGCAAGTTATTCTCTATCAATTTACGTTACTGAAGAAATTTTTCTCTTTTTTCTTTTCTTTTTTGTTTCTATTCGTTCTTTTTTGTTTGTTTTCATTTTCTTTTTGATTTCAAATTCAACTTATTTTTTTAGAGAATCATAAGGCAGCTGTAGTAAACGAATGTTGGCCAAGTTATGTACGTTGAATTTTTATCGATACCAGGTATGTCCAACACTTAATAGAGTGCTAAAATGATTTGATCAAAAACATGCATCTTCTACAGTATCCTCCACACGACAGAAGATTTAAATATTATAACATCAATAACTTACATCAAAGAAAGGACAAGTAACGCCATCTATTAGACAAGATTAGGATTCTATAAGCAAAGTATCTCACAACACCAATCATTTTCACTGGTTACTAGGTAACGCCAGTCTGCAACCTTTTCATATCAGAACCTGCTATGGTTGATCAATCAAATTCTCTGCTTAGTTAGAGAAACTTAAGTAATAAGTAAACTATCTAGGTGGGTAGCTTGTGGGCTTATTAGACGTGAGTCCACGGTTCGAAAATCCAGATCAGACAACTTCAACAAAACGAAATATGAAAACACATTTCATCAGTGACATTCTCATTATTCTGTAGGTTCCATCACTCATGTATAAAAATTTACACTCACAATAAAAGTGGTGTGAGAAGCTAGATCGTAATCCTGACTGAATAATTGTAACGACAAATTATGTACATTGATAGGCCACACATAGACCACATTGTTCCAATTATGTTACCTCAGTTCCGTAACCACTCGGAACTTCTCATATAGCGACTTAGACTTCCAATCTCGATAAGTCGCCGTTCAAACAAATCATCTAAACATAAGCCAACAAGCAGCCTTTTAACACCGACATAATGAAGAGCATGTACTGGGTAGGAGAAAAACTGTTTCCTCTTCTTTCTCATCTCTGCAGATTCTGCAGAAATCTTTTGCTAGGTGTCCAACAGCAATGCGATTTGAATGCGTGCCCATCGTGTAATGCCAGTAAAGATCCTAACAACCACATTAATCACACTTGGAGTTAAATCACACTTAACAAGCACTCTCCGTCAAGCTTTGATCAAATTTTCTATGACGTTCTCTATGTAACCGAAGGCGTCCATTTGCTGTTAACAGAATAGATGACAACATTCTCAACCCTGGTCTCGCAGGTTCCTGGAGAAATTCGGAAATCTGACAATTCATCGAAGAGTTCGATAGTTGTGCCACATCTGGCCTGGTCAGTTTATCCGCTCTGCAGATACCTGGAATGTCAATAAGGTTTTAAACCTTATCATCGTTTAACACCACAACAACACTTCCAAATTATAGAAATTTACATTAAAAAAAATAAATCTGTTCTCGAAATTCATGGAGTACTAAGTGCATTTGACGGTTAACATAATCGGTCTGGCCACTCTTCTGGGTTCAAAATCATCAACGAGACAACGAACGTTTCGCAGAGCAGATTGTTGCTGTGCGAAGTTTTGAAAATAACATCTCAACTTGTTGGTCTTTATGTATCGATTACGTAGTAAATTTTACGTAATGATTTTGTCTTGCTGCTAGCTTTCATTTGAAAGTAAAGAATTTTGCTATTTATTGTCGTAGTGAAGAAGTGCAATATTACTGCGACATAACGAACGTTTGCACTCCCCTCAAACTTTTTAGGGTATACTTATGAAATCTCTTCCAATACTTTTATCCTGACGACAGTATTGGGTAATAGAGAGTAGTTCGGTAACAACAAGGACAAATGTCTCCCCCAGGGACACATCAGTTCCTCACATGTTGCAATAACGTGTCCTGCTGATTCATTCTAATCAACACAGGATCTACATGTTTTGTTTGATGCGATCCCTATTCTGGACAACTGCACTTCGAGCTTACAGTGCCTGTGAGTTCGGAGTATTTCATTCTGAGAGCAAAACCTCGAACTCCTGTTTCTGTTCTCGACCCATACAATATGATCGTAGTTTTAAAAGAGTATGAGTTTTCTAGATGACTCGATTCATTCTGTTACTGAACTTGTTGCAAAGTATTTTCCAAAATCATAAAGTCTACGGGTTCCATCCAACTTGTGCCCCAACATCTGTTCTTGACTCGTCTGTGTACCATCAAATAGTCCCTCTTTTCAACAGAGCATATAGCTTTTAGATTTCTCAATTTACATTTATTACTCTGTCTCGTAGCGAAGCATATGCCACAACCCTGGAGTCCAATGATTCTGTTCAGGGAAGACTTCCGGGGGTAGCTGTCAGCCACACGGTACATTAAGTCGCGAAATTCCGTAATCAATTGTTTGTCAGACTTGTCTCGTATTAGCCAAACCACATTCTAGTAGACTTAAATCCAACTCAATTCCGATGTAGAACATTCCTCCTATTATGCCACCACATGCTAGTCTCTATACATACATATCATAATTGGTCACTACAACCCTTCAATCAGGATTACGACCTAGCTTCTCATACCACCAATATTGGGTGTTTTCATTTTATACATAAGTGGCGGGACGTACAGTTCAAAACAGATTTTTTGAAAAACTTTTCCAAGGTAATTTTTGGAGTTTTTGCCAAAAATGTGTTGAGAGGAAGTCACGAAATATTTCGTTTTGTTGCAGATGTCTGTCGTAGGGTTTGTACCGTGGCCTCTCGTCTAATAAGCCAACACACTGTCTACTAGACTACGGCGATTTCTGATAACATAACTAACTTAATAAATGTAATTTAGCGAACGTATTAAATATACTGACAACTACTAGACATCATCGTTATTCGAAAATATTTCTCTCCTTTGTAAAACACACACAATTTTAGTCCTCCCCTCTAATTATTTAACCATAACTTGCGATTCGACTACCTTTCGAACTTTAAACATTTAAGGCGCAATCTACCAAAAAATTTCTCAAATTCTAATTGAACCCAAAACACAGACGCAATGAAGCAGTGTAGGAAGGTAATGCAGAAATTCCATTTGGTTGAATTGAGGATTTGAACCATGGCCTCACGTCTAATAAGCCAACACACTACCTACTAGACTACGGCGACTTCCAAATCCTATTTGAGCTGTTTAACAATTTTTTCTATCTGCCCAGGCAAATGTTCCATATTGAGACCAGTGCTAGTTTGATCAGAATAGTATACATCCAGTGCATAAGTACGACGTCTCTCCTGCAAACTTTCCACATAATATCATGGCAAGTCTGGCATTTTCTGAGATGCTCGCTATATGAGCAATTCTTGTCAATTTACCATCCAGTATTACTTTCAGATATTTTACAGTAAAATGGACTCCAGAGGAAAATTTTTACTGCATCGAATGTTAGTGAAGTCGCCGTAGTGTAGTAGGCAGTGTGTTGGCTTATTAGGCGTAAAGCCAGGGTTCGATCCCCAGGCCAGACATCAAAACAGAATACAAAAAGTATTTCTTCGGCGACTTTCTCTCAGCAGATTATTGGCAAAAACTCTGAGAATAAATAAAATTACCATTAAAAGTTTCTCAAAAATCTGTCGTTCGGAGTCGACTTTAAACTATAGGTCCCACCACTCATGTATAAAATTAACACACACAACATAAGTGGTGTGAGAAACTAGGTCGTAATCCTGACTGAAGGGTTCTAATGACCAATTATGTATGTATGTATGTTAGTAACAGTTTAAGGGCCATTATTACAACTTGCTATTAACTAAAGGGAGGATTTTAACGGGGAGATGAATTGTTTTTCATTATTATAAGTGGACTATAGGGTAGAAGGAGGCGTTAAAGTTAAGTTTATATTTTAACTTGCCATATTATATATTATTTTCAATATCGCGACTTCAAATATAAACAAAATGAGCAAATACAACAAAAAAGAAGGCTCGTCGTTGCCACTGCGTTTAAAAAAAAAATTTTAATTAGCGGTGTTATCGACATTGTTGCTGCACTACCATATTTCAGAAAAAGTTAACTTTATTTTATATGTAGGTTGTAATAATGAAAAGAAGTTAAAGGTGAGTTTAAAGTTCACTTTACCAAAAGTTACCTTTAACTAAAGCCAACTTTAACGGCAAGTTGTAATAATGGCCCTAAGTGAGTATATTTATGAGTTTAAGCTTTGCTACCTCTGCTATGTAAGCCTTTTTTGGCGCTAATATTTCACTTTGAATCACAAGATGCCAACTACGAGAAGCAGAAAGAAAACGGGGCAAATCTAAAGAAGAAACTTAAAAATTACAAAGTAACACGTGCAAGAAATTAGTTCAGCAAGACAAACCGCGCAATAACTTCTTGTTTTATTTTTTGTTCTTGTTTTTTCCTCATATTTTCCTATGGAAAGTTTTGCCATTTGTACACTTTCTTTCATATTTTGTTTGTTTCTGCCATTATATAAGCGACTTAAATTTCTGCAATTTGATTGTAAAAGAATTCTGTTTTTATTTTTCTGTGTTTTTCGCAGTTTACTTATATGCTTTGCTCTACTTTTGGCCACTTTTTTATTTCGTTTCTGTTTTAATTCAAGTACTTCTGTTCTATTTGCCTTTCTATTCATTACAGACTGGGTTGGTTTTCTTTTTCCACTGGCTTTCATCATAATGCTGGCATGATGAAACACTTGGAGAGAGCGAAAGAGCAAGAGTGAGTAAGTGTACGAGTATGTGTTTATGTGTGTTAAGGATATATGATAAAGGAGCATAAAGCCAAAAACCAATTTATTTTTCCGCCAGCATAAGTTTGTGCTGTTGTTTGTCATTGACGCTGAATTATTGTTGTATTCCTCTACTACCTTCTGCTTTTGGCTTCCATTTTTCCTTTACCGTTATTATTGTTGCTGGTGTTGTATTTTGTCTATGTGTCCTATATTTCTGTCTTCAAAATAGCAACTGCAGATGACTCTGAAACTTTCAAAAACACTGGAAAACTGTTGTAAAATAAAGCGTTTCTCCTCCTGTCTCTTTTCAGCAGCTATTTTCTCTTTCTTTTTGCTTTGCAATCGAAACACATTGAACACAACAACTGCGTATTTGTCTATACGACGATTATCAGTGTAGTATACTTCTAAACCCTTTGGGAATATTTAGTTGGCTTTTTTGCTGTTATTGTTGCTTGAAATATTTGGCTTTCAGGAAATTTGAGTAATGGTTGTGTTTATTTATATATTCTCTTTGCTGTTGTTCTTGTTGTTGTATTCTTTTTTTGGCTTTGGCATGGTTGTTATTCCATTGGTATGTTAACGTGTCCGCGTGTCTAATTTTAAAGTCGGATTAGCTAGTGGGAGTAGACAAACAAGTCATTCAAGTGGCTAATTGGCCTCTGGAAAATATGATAATTTTTTAGCTGCAGCCTTACCTACGTATACTGGCTTCATAACGTCTGTGTTGTGTTGTGTTCAATTAGAATTTGAGAAATTTTTTCGTAGATTGCGGCGGAAATGTTCAAAGTTAGCAAGGTTGTCGCAACGTGGTAGGTGGTCAAATTATTAGAGGGGGGAGGGGCAAAAATTGTGTGTATGTTAAAAAGACTGATGACGTCTAGTAGTTGTCAATATTGTTACTCTCTAAAAATATTCATTACGTCAGTTATCTTACACTCTTAAAGCCGCCGTAGTCTAGTAGGTACTGTGTTGGCTTATTAGACGTTCGGCTATGGTTCAAAACCTCAATTTAAGCAAATAGAATTGCTGTCTTGCCTTCATATACTGCTTCATTGGGTCTGCGTATTGGGTTCAATTAGAATTTGATAAATTTTTTGATAAATTCCGGCGGAAATATTTAAACTTTGAAAGGTTGTCGAATCGCAAGTGATGGTCAAATAATTAGACGGGGGGCTAAAATTGTGTGTGTTTTAAAAAGAGTGATGACGTCTAGTAGTTGTCAATGTGGTAACTGTCTAAAAATATTCAGTTATGTAATCAGAAGCCGCTTAGTCTAGTAGGTATTGTGTTGGCTTATTAGACGAAAGGCAACGGCTCAAATACCAGGTTGGAAATCTCCAACAAAACGAAATATAAAAAAATACTTCTTCGGCGACTTCCTCTTAGTAGATTTGGGGCAAAAACTTTTGAGAGTAAAGAAGTAATTGCTATGAAAAAATTTCCTAAACAAATCTGCCATTTATGGATTAAATTAACACACACAATTTAAGTGGTATTAGGATATGCTTTCATAATCCTGACTGAAAAATTTTAATGACCAATTTTGTATGTATGTAAAGGATTGTTAATGGTAAATTAAATTTTTTTCGATTATAAACAAGATCCAGATTGTTCCAGATTGTTCTGTTAGCTTTGGCTTAGAAAGGTGAATTTACTGGCACTCAGTATCGAAGCAAAAGCGATTAAGCCTTAAAGTTCAAATCAAGTAAGGGTTGCTTGGTAAAGACTAATTATATATATATGTACTGTTATGAAAATTAAAAATCAAGCTACAGGTTTTTGCTTTTACATCGCTTAATATTAAAATTATAAATAAAAGCCTACAAAACCAAAACAATGCAGTAAACAAACCTGTTTACAAATTATCGTACTGCTTAATATAACAACAAACACCAGCATAAAAATAAATGGTAAACAAGTAAACAAAATACACAAACAACACTACAAGAAGAAACGTAAACAACGATGTTTACATTTATAGATATTTCGAGAAGGCGAAGTCATGAACGTTCGGCTTCAAGAAGATTCATCAGACTGTTTACTTTGCTACCTAAAAGGCAAGGCAAAGCAGGCGACTTAGTTAGTGAAGTTCAGTCAGCCTTGTCAGTAAAGTCAGTAAATAAAATTGCCATGAAAAGTTTCTCAAAAATCTGTCGTTCGGAGTCGACTTTAAACTGTAGGTCCCGCCACTCATGTATAAAATTAACACACACAACATGAGTGGTATGAGAAGCTAGTCTGTCAACGTGACTGAAGGGTTGAATTGGCCAGTTACGTATGTATGCATGTTTGCAATTTGATAGAAGTAGAGTCAACAAGATGACCAGTTATCAACTGCCAAAGTTTGAAAGTCCTTGCTGAAAGACCCTATAATTATTTGTACACCTTGATAATCATTATCAATTGCTTGAATATAAAATTTTATTGAAGACATCAACCATTTCTTACATTGTAAGCACTAGTCGTCAACTATTTTATACTTTGGAGGGATACCATCGATGTTTATTAATGAAAAAGTCTGGTGTATAATGAGAAGAATAAATATATCGACCTTCGCATATACCAAATCTGTGGAGGAATTGAATATTCAAACTTTGTTTCCAAACCGAAATGTTTTACCACGCAATGGTATGTCATTTAAATTTAACAAAACTCTAAGAACTCTTTTCCTGCCAAAGGTATCCAAATGCAGGATGACTTAACTTAACTTCAAACAAAAAAGGTTGAAATAAATATCCTTATAAACAGCTTATCATGACCGAAATGCTGCTGAAGTTTAAATTTCATGCCTAATAAAATTCCTCCTCCTTTAAAATATTATATGATGAAAAACAGTCCAAAAATCATTTTGTTAATATTACCCACGTGTATTGGCCTTATAAAATTGTGTAAATCAACAAATGTTATGTACCAATACTCATACATATATGTATGTATGTATGTATATATGTGGGGCTAATACATAAAATAAATATTAATATTACGCTCGTTCCTTACATAAAATTTATATTCATTCTCTCTGTGGGCGTATGTATGCAAGTGTGTGTGTGTGTTTTATTAAAGTCACAAAAAATCTCATAATTTAACCTTCTAAACATAAAAACATACATTATGTGATGCAGTAGTATGTGTACATGAGGAGCTTCTTAGCATTATTTTTACACGGAGAGATAAATTTTTCTTTTTGAAAAAAAAGAAAACAAGACACGCAAATAAAATTAAATTTTTCAAGACTCTTAAAGGCGACATACATACATATCTTAGGGGGTATATAATACATTCAGAAAGTATAGTTAGTTTTTTATGGTGTAGGTAACAGGAAAAGCAGACGTATTCTTTAAATATTCAAAGCTGAAGGAAGCAAAAAACGTCGACAAAAACTTACAATTAAAACACTTCAGTCAGGATTACGATCCAGCTTTCCAACACCACATTTTTGAAAAACTTTTCATGGCAATTTTTATTTACCCTCAGAGTTTTTGCCTGAAATCTACTGAGAGTTCGCCGAAGAAATACTTTTTGTATTTTTGTTTTGATGTCTGGTCTGGAGCTCGAACCCTGGCTTTACGTCTAATAAGCCAACACACCTATTAGACTACGGCGACTTCATCACGAACTTTTCATTCTTTTATTTACTCTCAGAGTTTTTGTCACAAGTATGCTGCGAGGAAGATGCCGAAGAAATATTTTTTTCATCTTTCGCTCTGTTCGAGATATATAACACGGAGCCAACACACTACCTACTAGACTAAAGCAACCACCTTACATCGCTTGGTAAAAAGCTTCAATTCCGTTTTGCAACTTTCGTTTTAACACTTAAGCCACACGACGGGCACTATTCAGTTGTAATGTTAAGGCCTGGTTTCATATCAAAGAAAGAGTGTGTTGATGAAAACCTTACACACATACATACATAATTGTTCATTACATTCAGGATTACGACCTAGTATTCGCACACCACTTTATTTGTGTGTGTTCATTTTATTCATAAGTGGCAGAATTTTTTTGCCCAAAATCAGCTGAGACAGCCAGTCACCGAAGAAATAATTTTTTTTTATATTTCGCTTAGTTGGAGATGTTTGACCTAGGCTTTGTACCGTGACCTTAGACAACACACTACCTACTAGACTACATTATTTAAACCACCGCCACAGCTTCTCGGAATGGAGACCTTTCGAAATATAAAATTTTCCATAATATTGGCTCATAAATTAAACTAAATTTGACTAATGTCATGAGTTATGTTGGCTATGAGGCCATTGTAGCCACTTCTTATTCGTATATACCGGTCATTTACAAAACCACCCAAAGAAAAGTTTTAACGTGCTAAAATCATACTTTTTCGATGGTCAGTTTACATCACCTCCATGTAAGATGACCATGCCCTCACATCGCTTTTGCAGAATATCCAATGTGAATATCCATGAATTATGTGACACGTAACGCCATTCAGTTGTAACCACATGCCATTGGTATCCAGATCATCCAATTCAGGACAAAAGAAGTTCGCAATCATCGACCTACAGTGTTCGCCAACGATAGTAATTGCGTGGACAACATCGTTCTCATTTGTCTGCCAAAAAATCCACACCAAACAATGACTGTAGTAGACAACCCTATGATGCCTTGAAACTTAGCCGTTTCTGAATATATTCAGGGTTTAGTGCTGAAAAATTATGCAGGTTGGGTCGTATTTTTTCATAAGTATCCATACTGTCTGACTGTCCAGTAATGTTCGTTGTTGATGTTTAACGCCTTGAAGAGCAGGAATTAGCAAACGTCCTAGTTAGATTACTTGGAGAAAATTCAAACTTAAATTTTCAAATTCTAATACCAAGATAACAATTTTTTTTATTTTTTTCCGGATCTACTAAGTCTGGATTGCTCAGACTTTAACCAATACTCTACTTTAACCACTGCTCTGCTCCTAATCATACGTACTTACATTTGTAGTGCAAAACAGCCGGAGGTGAGATGAATTAAGACTGTTCCATCGCCAATATTTTTTACGTATAAAAATCACAACCAAGGCCGTAAGGCCGTAAGCTTGACGCGGAGCTATATCATTAAGAAATATAATGTATGGGAGAATACTACCAAATCCCTAATGTCATTCACTTTATTTATAAATCGGCATGCATCGAATTAATACAAGTATTAAGACAAATATCAGCGCCGTACTCTAAACTCGATAATGGGATTGGAAGCGGTGTCTACTCTGGGAAACTGGACCTGAACATTTATCTCCGTCTGCCGGACTACTGCAGCGTGTTTCAAGCGGAGGTGACGGCAATTTACAGGGCCGTTCAATGGATCCTCGTCAACGGTTCACTCGCGTCTCGGTCTTTTTTGATAGTCAGGCCGCGGTAAGATCTCTATCGAGTTTCGTGAATAACTCAAGGATCGTTAAGGAGTGTCGCCGCTGTCTTGACCTTCTTTCTGGGTGCTTTACCAGTGTCTCACTGGTGTAGGTCCCCGGGAACAGGAACATTCCGAGAAACTGTAGGGCCAATGAGCTCGCCAGAGCTGGTGCGCTCCTTCCGGAATACTCTTCAATTGAATTGGGTATGCCTCTTGCCTCGGTCAAGTTTGATATTGCGCTTAAGTTCTTTTGGGACGCCAACCTATCCTGGGTCAATGAGGAGTCCTGCTCCACCGCTAGACTCACCTGGCCCTTGATGGATGGAAGGCGTACAACCAATTACTTGATCTTGGTCGTGACGTCATCTCAACCACAGTGGCCATGCTTACAGGTCATTACGTAATGGGTAGACACGCGGAAAAAATGAGGCCCTCATTTAACGACTTCTGCCGTGGATGCAGATCCGCTGAGGAGGACGAGACTGTTATACACTTTCTTTCTCAGTGCCCGTCTCTTGCTAGGTGTAGATATAGGTTATTTGGCTCCCTATTTCTTGTCAGCTTGACGGAGCTAACATCTATTGATATCAAGGATATAGCTTCGTTCATCAAACTTTCTTGCTGGTTTTCCAGTGTAGCGTAGTCGTGCTTTTGATGTGCAGCCCTTGCGCAACTTCTTCCCCTTCATTGGAACTTGGTCAGTACGGGGACTGCGTTCACCCGTGTCATCACAACGGGCCGCTATGCGGGCTCAAGTGAGCTTTGTGATATCAGAGCTACTACTCCGACCTGTCAACGCCGTTATTCCAAATCGAGAGTTTTCTTAGTGGTTATACCATTACCCAGCTCTATAGAAAACAATTCAGATGTCGTGGGCATTCTTTTATTAGTATAATAGACAAGTCAATGTTGGCTTACTAAGCAAGAGCTTAAGAGACTGAAATTGCGCGAGGTTGCGAAAGTGTGACTGGCGTCTTAAACGACTCAGAGGTATTAATTTTGAATGATCACTTACTCAAGAAAGCTTGTGTAAAGATAGCTTTTTACAATCCACATCAAACGCTATTGTTTGACAACTCATGCCATTGCTAAACGGTAATATGGATGAGTTTTCTGTTTCGTTTCGTAATCTTGGGGGAAACGTGAAGCCAACATAATGTAGTGGAGAACATATAGCTGTGATAACAGTGGGTTTCCGTGGCGTCTATGTCCCAAAGAAGACCAAGTGGGATTTGATGGCTAATAAAGTTCTGGCGATTGTTTCTCGGGATAAAAGGGTCGCCGTTGTCTAGTAGAAAATATATTGGCTTATTAGATGTGGGGTCACGGTTCTAACCCTTGCTCAGGTATCTACAAAAACCGAAATAAAAAAAATGTTCCCTAGGCGACCTCATCTCAGCAGATTTCTGGCAAAAACTTCGAGAATAAATAAAATTGCCATCAAAAGTTCCTCAAAAAAAATCTACCATTCGGAGTCGACTTCAAACTGTAGGTCCCGCCACGTGTGTATAAAATGAACACACGGAACAAAAGTGGTGTTAGAAGCTGTGTGTGTGAATATTATTCCGACTTACTGCAACAATTTAATGAGTATTTCTAGCAAAAACCGAGACCACTAGGTCAAAAAAATAGTCTTTTGCATCAGGACATTGCAAGGGTGTACTCATTTCCAGTTCCTATGGCAAAAATCCATGATTAGACCTACGAATTGTTTCGACGTTATCTCCACTCTTTTGATTATTTTTGAGTCAAATAGTCACTTGTTTTACAACTTAAAAAATTGCACGTCTGTAACCAAATTGGTTCTGATCTCCTTTTTTCAATGTTCTTGAAGAATGTTATTCATTGCATACATTATTGATCATTCAAACCTTTAGCTAGGATTACAACATAACCCCTAAGAGCACCTATGTTGTTTTAGTTAATTTCATATACGAGTAGCGGGAATAAAGTTTAAACGTCGTCTCAAAAGGATGGATTTGGAAAAATTTTTCTTGGCAATATTTTTAATCTCAGTAAGACTGCCAGAAGACATTTCATTTAACCCCAAGACCAAAATATTGTTACGTTTTTACCTTTTAAAAAACGTGTTTAAAATATGAGCTGGTAGATTGCAGATAAAATAAAAATAAATTTGTGTTTTTAGTTTTAATTAAAATTCTTTATTATTCGCACAATTCTGTGTGTCACTTTTCACAACTTTGTGTATACAACAACAGTTCCCTTTTTTGTTATTCCTTTGTTTATACCCGAGGTCAACATAGTCTAGTAGGCAGTGTGTTGGCTTATTAGACGTAAGGCCACAATTCAAACCCCAGGCCAGGCATCATAACAAAATACAAAAAATATTTCTTCGGCGACTTCCTCTCAGCAGATTTCTAGCAAAAACTCTGAGGTTAAATAAAATTGCCATGAAAAGTTTCTCAAAAAATTTGTCGTTCTTCTGGAGTCGACTTTAAACTGTAGGTCCCGCCACTCATGTATAAAAATTAACACACACAACATAAGTGGTGTGAGAAACTAGGTCGTAATTCAGACTGAAGGGTTGTAATGACCAATTATGTTATGTATGTTTGTTTATACCCTATGAATAAATGATAACAATTACTAAGCAATTATTCGACAGATCTTTGTAACGGAGATCTTTTAACCACGATTACTCTCTTCAAACACACCGTGTCTTCATACAAGACTGACTGAACTTGATTAACTCAATCGCCTGCTTTGCCTTGCCTTTTATATGGCAGAGTAAACAATGATGATGAATGTTCTTGAAGGCTAATGTTCATGACTTCGCCTTCTCGAAATCTCTGTAAACATCGTTGTTTACATTTATTTTTGTAGAGTTGTTTGTATATTTTTGTTTAATTGTTTACCATATTTTTATGCTTTGTAAACAGATTTGTTTACTGCATTGTTTTATTTTCGTAGCTTTTTAATGTTAAACGATGTAAAAGCAGAACACCAGTATCTAGATTTTTCATTTTCATAACAATATGTTTCACAAAAATTCAATTATAATTCTTAAATTTGGAGCTCATTTTAAATACATCACTGCTTAACACTTTAATACACCATTCAGTCGCGCTGTGTTATGAGTTGTGTTTCAATAACCTTGACTTGCTGAGTGGATCATATATTATACACCTGCATTCTTTTATATTGTTTTTCCTCCTTTTTGTTTCTCTCCCACTCCTCTCGCTCTCTCTCTCACTTGTGTTTTTTAAAAACATATATTAAATTTAAGCCATCGTAAAAGAGTATAAACTTTAAAACCTTTAAGCCATTATACGTTGAAATGAAAAAGAAAAGAACAGAACAGAGAACAGAGCACCGAAAGATATACATAACTCAGCCATAATTTATGGAAATAAATCTGTATAAAAGGAACCATCTCTTGCAGCGTAAAATGAAAAGCGGAAGAGAGAGAGGTAAACTACACTACATACATACATGCTCACGTAAAAAAAAATAAAAAAAATTTCTTTAAAATCGTTACGAAATATGAACGCAAAATAAGCGAGCAACCAACCAACCGACCAACATACAAGCGAGCGTATGTGACAGAGCATTTGGTACATAGCCCAAGGCAAAAACCGGAAAGGGGGGTGAGGAACAGAAAAAAGATGTTAACAAAGTCATAATGTACCGTAAAGGCGCAACGCATATTAAAATTTTATATCAAAAACTGCCAGTCATACCGAAAAAAAAATTAAAATAAGAAGGATAAGGAGAGTAACATTTACACTCAGGCTCACGCTCATTCACTTTGTAAGCAGCTCAAATGAAAATTGCAATTTCAATCGATAGTATTCGATACGTACGAAGGTAAAAATGAATAAAAACGGAATGAAACGGAACATGTTAAAAACTTTAACAAACACACTCGTTGAGTTGTGTTGTGTTGAGTTTGAAGCTCAAGTGGCATGAAGCACCATCCTGTAGAGCCTCTTAAGTATTTGTATAGTCGTGAATGAGCAACGAATATATTTATTTGTATGCTTGTATGCCCGTAAAGCCTATATAAAACACTTCCTTTTTAAGGGTATATGTGCACATTTTTGCAAATTTTGTCTTCAATTTATTCGTTATTATTGCAGGAGACTTAAAAGGTAGGCAGAAACCCTGTAGGATATGGTTAAGGATATTGGGAAACATTAAATGTTACTTAACGGAAGTTAATAGTAACAATTACCGAATTAGTTATATGTAAATGGTAAGGGAGTGCTTTTTAAATTTTTTTGTAATATGGCAACACTGAAATTTGACAGCTGTCAGATATCTTTATTTCTATTATTAAAAATCAAGCGTTTAACGAAAGAATACGTACATAATTGGTGATTACAACCTTTCAGTCAGAGTTATGGAATTAATTTCTCACACCACTGATGTTGTGTGTGTTGATTTTAGCGAAAAATCTGCTGAGAGGAAGTCACCAAAGAAATATTTTTTTCATACTTTCGTTTTTGATGTCTGACCTGGGGTTTGAACCGTGGCCTTAGGTCTAATAAGCCAACACACTACCTACTAAACAACGGCGACTTTAAGAAAGTAAAACTCGTTGTAATTAATAAAACACAATCACAAGAATATCCAAAGTTATGATGAGACAGCTTGCAAGCGAAAAGTTTTCAGTCGAGAAACAAACATAGGAAGAGAGCCCGTGGTTCAACATACAGCTTTGAAATCTCAATCGATATGAAATATGAAAAATTTATGGCCTTCGTTGGCTTCCTCTCAAAAGTCTTCAGGGGGGTAACAAGATCAATAAAAATCAGGCTAAATATGACCGATGTCGGCTTTAATTTATTCAAATACACCTGCGACTTAAGAAACCCCCACAAGAAAAAGTCTAACCGCAAGATCTCTGTGGCCTTTCCACATTATCTCTACATTCGTTCGTGTAAAATATATAATGCGGCATGAGCTAAGTGATATGAAGCATCTCGCTGCCTAAACCCCCTGTCAGTTGGTAATCATCGATCGTCATTGAGACTGATGATGCCGTCAGTCCGGAATCTACACCAAACTATGAGTTCTACTGGATGTATTGATGTATGTATTGCTCGAAGTATTTGTAGTCTAGTAGGTAATATATTGGCTTATTAGACGCATCCTTGTGGTTCAAACCCCAGCTGAAACATTGCATACAAATCGAAAATACGAAGTCACGATTCAAACCGGACATCTCCAACAAAATGAAATATGAAGAAAATATTTTTTTGACGACTTCCTTTCAGCAGTTTTCCGACAAAAACTCTGCAGTTTTCTAAAAAAATTCTGATAATCAATAAAATTTCCATGAAAAGTTGCTCAAATCTTTCGTTCTGAGTCGATGTTAAACTATAGGCCCCCAGGCACCTATAGAAATTATTAAAACACACAACATGACTGGTGTGAGATGCTAGGTTGTAATCTAGTTAAAAGGGTTGTAGTGACCAATTAGGTTATGGTACATACACACATAATTGGTGCATCAATTGATTTTTGCTTCGTAATGGAGGTCAAATATCAGAATGGACTTATTTTTGCGTAGAGGTAGTAGAGTGCCGCGGCCAGACGATTTATTGTACAGCTTTCAAATTATATAGGGTATATGTATTCTATAGTTCTGTTGATTTGGCGTACTTCAGTAAGTAAGAATATCACCCTCCCTGTTAATTGATAAATGCATTAATGTTGCAGAGCTTCCAAGTACGTATTCTGATGATTCGTTCGCTCCATCACGGAGTCTAAATATTGGGCACATAAATCGATCCCCGTTCTAAAACAGGTGGTCTTTGAATGCTTGGTAAAATGCTGCTTACCATAATATCTCAGGCTAACTCTCCATAGTCTGAGGCACAACTGAAATCACTTCTCATTGTAATTACCACATAAAGGTTTCTATTGTTTTAAACAGAGTGTTCGACTCTCTTTGCCTTTCTTTTCGCTGAATATACCCTGCCTAGCCTTTCTTCGTACTCTACAGAAAGGTTCTGGCGTCCCCAGCGATGTAGAAGCTACTCTGCTTGCAAGTTGTTTGTGAGTTTATTTCATGATTTTCCACTTGACTAGTCGTCTAGCTAATTAATTTTTCCATTCCAACCTTGGGCCAATTTTACAGGAGCTAAGAGCTCGGAAGGCTGAATGGCTGTCTGTAATGTCTCGTCCTCTGCACTTCCTGCTCAAGTTGAATTGACACATATTTCAATGGCGTAAAGTTTTGTCTAAACGCGTGGCTGTGAACATTTCACTCTCAGTCTGTCACTGTCCTTTTATATGTCATTGACCCATCTGTATACCGTGAAATGAACCCTATCTCGTAGCATTCAGATTGCTTAACTAAGTCATATTTTCATTCTCGTTGCGAAGCATTTACTACAATCATGGCATTTTCTATAAAGAGAACTGTCAGTCAGCCATTCGATTAGTCAGGTAACGATTTCGCTGATGCATCTTGCCTTAGACTTGTCTCCCATTAAACAAAACATTATCTGCACGGCTCTGGGCCTCATTGTCATAAATCCAGGCTCTCATACACGTTATAGAACAGATTTTCAATGAGGCTCAATCCCTTTTCCTTTTCACCTGAGTTTGTGTTTCGAGAATGTCTTTCCCATCCGTTTTATTACATTTATTGGTCGAACTAGCGTTACGGCGATTGGCGAGCACTATGTAGGCAATTGGACTGAAATTTTATTTCCAAATATTTATCAGCTAAACCTCAATGTTAACAGCAAGATATTTTGCAAAATCAATTTTATGGTAACGTCCTTTTCAGAAGCAGTTCTGTTCAGTGTTCGCCACGTTCGTGCTGCTTAAGGCCCTGCTTGAGTTTTAATGGGGCTATGTTAATTCATTGGTTTGTGAAGACAAACCAGAAAGTCTTAAGGCATTGGAAGCTAATACTCAGGCCACCATTGACTCCATACCTTATTGGAAAAGGTAATCAAGAATTGAAGAAACTTTTCTCCTCTCTAAGTCGCACTGGACCACAAGTAAAATAAAATCCATCAAATACGAGTCATAGATACAATATTTTGCCTGTGTTAGTTGTGTAAAGAAGCATTTGCCTTATCAATACACATACATATATACATACAAACGCATGTGAAATAGAATTTCGTTTTAAAAATATTGAATTGAAATTGGAATTGGAATGTTGCATTATTAAAAAACGTGTGATGCTACAACGACACTTGAACACATGGTGATGGGTAGAACGTAATAAAAAAGAATGAATTACACATGCAGATGTGTGCTATTTACCGCTAAGGAGAGTTTTTATTGAAGTGTTTACATATCAATACTCTCTCTCACACACATACGGCCGTTTCAATATATTAAAGACGCACGAATGTTGCAAGGATACGATAAAAGAAAATAAGCGTGATTGCGGCAAATAATAATAATAAAAATAAATTTTTCAAGACCTGCTCAGTTATTTTTTATTTTTCTGAAATACAAACAATTGTACATGGTTTGAGTGGTCAGTACTTATGGCAGACTTCCAGGACAGAGCAAGAATTCAGTTAAGACAGATAAATAAAGATCGAAAGACTGAAATCTCCGTTTGATATCAAGAAAGGCTACGGGTTTCATTAACAACGTAAGAAAAATACTTAAGCATGCTCGCCTTATAACTCAGAGTCCTTCAAAAGTATTTCTCTTACAGTAGACAATATACGCAGGTTATATATGTATGTAAGTATATACATTTGCTGTTTCCTGAACAACACTTAAGTAGTCATAACCGGAACCAGTTGCCTTGGCCTGAAAAAATGGAGACGCCGTACATCCAAAACACCCAAAGAAGCGAATTAAGTCACGGTGGAGGATCGTTGATTATACGAGTGCTCTTGTGCTCATCCGCAGTGTCAGCGAATCACAGAACACATTGCGACAGTGCTTCTAATGAATCAACAGATTTGCCTTTTCTATTGTCATTAAGAATATTCTGTGTCTTCTCCTCTGTGAGTTCGGGAAGCTTCATGAGTGGTTCCAAGGGTTCCATTTTCTCTCGGTTGTAAGGAGATCTAAGTAGTAAGGAGATCAGTTGGAGTGAAGTATCGGTACTCTCCAATGGTTCTTTCGTTGGTGCCGACAAACGTGCCCCATTGAGTTATCTTATCCAGAATACCAAGAGCTTCTGACTTCCCAATATTACCCCAACAATGGCTACAGGTGATAGAATTTTAATGTCGTACTTCTTTCGAGCATTAAAATCGACCAAATTTGTATGACTTCTTTCGATATGCAATAAAGTGAGTCATGCATATTTGGCCATTTTGGTTTGATTTCCAATGGGCTTAGTCTACGTGAAAAGGACTTTGAGTGACAAAAATAAAACCGTATTACGGGTTAAAGAGGATCGATCATTTAGAAGAATAATATGTAGGGTTCGAGATTGATATAGACCAGCGGAGATAAAAATGTACACCATTAAGATTCTGTACATCGATGTTGAAAACATTTCCAATGAGCATTAGGGTTTATCAGGCAAGTGTTTATCCCTACTCTCGATCTAGATAGTCTTAAAAGATATTACGAGTTCAACAATCGGCGTATAATAAAACTATATTCAATGGACTTACTTACCTACCTAATTGGTTAATACAACCCTTTAGTCAAGATTACAACCTAGTTTCAGTTTAAATCGACTCCGAACGACAGATATTTTTGAGAAACTCTTCAAGGCAGCTCTATTTGGTTTCAGAATTTGTAACAGAAAACTGCTGAGAGGAAGTCACCAACGAAATATTTTTTTTTCTCAATTTGTTAGAAATTTTTCAACTGGAGATTACCAACTTGGCTTGTTCCGAATTGTTTGTTCTAGATACCAACTACAAGTGGTATCCTTGGATATTTTGCACGAACGATTTGAAGGTAGACTCGACCCATGTGGAGATGATGTGGACCGGCCATCGAAGATCGTGCCATCAGACTTTTTCTTGTAAGGGTTTCTTAGGTCGCAGATGTGTGCTAATAAGCCAAAGTCGACATAACCCACCCCATTGTCAAATTCAGGTTGATTGTTTGTTGATCTTGTTCCCTTGTTCTTCTCCTTTCTATTCTTCTTGGGAACCTCGTGGAATTATGAATCTTAACCTTAACTCTGCATCAGTGTCATGGAAAATTTAATATTTCAGATTCATTCCAAGCAAGGAAAGATGTTATATTCAACACATGAGTTCATCAATACACACATAATACAAACATAATTGTTCATTACAACCCTTCAGTTGGGATTACGATCTAGTTTCTCACCTACAGTTGAAAGTCGACTCCGAACGATAGATTTTTGAGAAAATCAGGGCAATTTTTATTCATTCTCAGAGTTTTTGCCAGAAATCCGCTGAAAGGAAACGCCGGAGAAATACTTTCCTTATGTTTCATTTTTTTAGAAATGTCTGAGCCAGAAGCTGAAACATTTCGATGATATCTCACACAGAAATAGGAAGCGCTTAAAAAGACTCTGCAGTTTAAAATAAGTGTACAACACGAAAACAGTGGTTCACTGCAAATCTTTACCAACCGCTTTCTACGGCTTAGAACTGTTGATGCTTCCAACAAAACACTCTAGCAAACACCAGGCAGGTAGGCAAGTTGGACTGGTAGCTTTGGTTCCAAAGCTCACTTGAGCACGCATAGCTACCCGTTGTGATGTCACAGGTAAGCGGCAGTCCCTGTACTGAACGAATTATAACAAACTCATCGAAGAAATTGGTCAGCGCAGGAGTGCACACTAAAACACGACTTCCATATGCTGGAAACCAGCGTAAAAGTTTAATTTACATACATACATACATAATTGGTAATTACAGCCCTTCAGTCAGGATTACGACCTAGTTTCTCGCACCACTGATGTTGTGTGTTTTAATTTTATGCATGAGTGGCGATTCCGAACGACAGATTTTTAAGAAACTTTTCATGGTAATTTTATTTTACTTTTACAGAGTTTTTGCCTCAAATCTGCTGATAGAGGTCGCCGAAGAAATATTTTTTCATATTTTCCTTTTGAAGCCTGAACTGGGGCTTGAACCGAGGCCTCACGACTAAGAAACCAACACGCTACCCACTAGACTAATCAATCTATTACGATATTTTTGGTGGGACACACAATGACAGTTAATAGCGAGATTCCTTACGACTTCTACGTCTGAGACTCTCAAGTGTATTCCGGTCAAAAATAATGTAGAACGGTAAAAAATATTTAAAAATTATTTTTTTATTAAAAAATTTCCGTTAAAAATTCATATCCGTTTTCTTTTTTTTTTTGTTCATGCAACATACTCAGAGAGTCAGATTGCAAAAAAAAAAAAAAAACGAACCCCGAAATCATTCAATATGTGACGTGTATTGTTTGAAGGTTTATAAGCCATTAAATTGTGCTTATAAGAATGAAAAACGAAAAACAAAAAAAAAAAAACAGGAATTATTTGTAGAGCAATGCTGTGTCTATTGTTCTATTGTTTGTTTGTTGCCACATAGAGATTGTAATACTTTTTTGCACTGATTGTCTTTGTATTTGTTGCTGTTGCATATAAAATATATTTTTTTTTCTACACGATTTAATAGTAAAAAAATCTCGTATGTTTTTTATTATTTTTATTATTATTGCTATTGTTATTGTTGTTGCTATACTTACATACTACGTTCAATTTCCACATGGTTTCTAAATATAAGCCATTGACGTTGGGATTTTCTGCTCGACATGTTATCGATTTGCCATCATCATCTGTTGTTGGCACAAAACTCAATTCAGAACGTGTTGTATTACTCGAAATATCGTCCTGTAAAGAATAAATTTTAAATTAAAAAAAGAAAAACGTATTCTTTTTAAAGTTATAAAATTAAATATAAATAAATTCTTAATAAAAACAAAAAGAAAAACAAAATAAGATACAAATTATTGGCCTATATTTTCTTATTTTTTGTTGTGGTTGAGTTACTGTTTTTGATGGTAATTTTTTTCTGTCCTAATTTTTTCATAAATCAATAGGATCCGAAAGTTAATTTAGCTTTTTATGCTAAAATGTGGATTAAAACAATGTAAAGAGTTTTTTTATTTGTCATCGCAATCATAATAACCTAGATCAGGAACAATTAGCTTTTATTTGTCTACAAAGCACACAGAATCACAAAACATTGTAGGCAGTAACAGTGATGGCCTTCATGGATGATTATCATATTTGCAAGCAATTTTGTATCTCATATGAGGATAAAGGCAGCAATAACCTTCTTTTTTTAGGAGACTAGGTTCATCCTGTTTGTAATGAAGCAAAAATCTGAACTCCTTACAATAGACCCCATCGCCAATGCCACATTTAGTATCTAACCATACGCGCAAGTGCCTGTATCAACGTATGTTGGTAGTTCTATTCTGTTCCACAAGATCCCATGTAAACTGGAAATCTCCAGCCCAGAAACAAATACGACCTGTGGACCTATATGTTTGGTAGTTTCATTAAGAAGTCATCTCCTGATGAGAGGAACAACTTTATAAGAAATATCGCACAGACCTCGTTTCTAACAGTCCTCACTACGCAGTACTTGTCATATAAGGAAAAGTGGGGCTCAGTTGGAGAAGATCCCAAGCTGACATCTCTTTTTCAAAGTATTTCACCACAGCCATATGAAAAAACTGGGCTGCCAACATAAGCTAGAGTTTCTAACTTTTACCAAAAGAGCTGCTACTCTGGTATAAACATTCAAACCCATCTGATCCACTCGTCACATTATCTTACCAGTTAAGATTACGCTGAGATATTTAACCTCAAAGGGATGTAAGAGTTCTGCTCCATTTAGATAGGCCTTTCTGAAAGTTCTAATAATGGAAATCACGTTATTGTTGGCATTTATTCGCAGCCCAAGTAAACAGAACGGACTCCATAAGTTCCAAGTGAAAGAAACTGTTGATTGAGTGTAGACAGTAAACTTATATTGTATACATATTTCGGAAACTAATGTGGTTTTATACTGTTCAGCTAAGTGTACTTTATATGCCGAAAAGAACGCCAAAAGAAGGCGTGATAACGCATATTTATAGCAGCATAATTTGTGTACAGAAGCACATCAACTTTACAAGCAAACAGGGATTGCTAAATATTCGTAAATATACTCGCAAGTTGAAAAGGAGAGCCAGTTAGCACGCCCCCACACAAGGATGGAATCACATAAGTAACCGGAATAAGACAGACAAGCCCCATTGCCAATATTTTGGAAGTCTATACTAGTTAGACGCGAGACCATGGTTCAAACCCCAGGTCTGACAACCCAAACTAAACAAAATACATATTAAGAAAATATTTTTTCGGCGACTTCCCCTCCGCAAAATTCTGGCAAAAAATTACCATGAAAAGAAAAAAATATGTTGTTCGGAGTCGACTTTAAACTGTAGATTCCGCCATTCATGTATAAAATTAACATACACAACATAAGAGGCGTGAGAAGAAAGGTCGTAATCCTGATTGATTACAATCGCAAAAGCTTTGGCGTTTTGCTTTTACATCGTTTAACATTAAAATTATGAACAAAAGCTACAAAAACAAAACAATGAATTTCTTTACAAATTATCGCACTGCTTAATGTAAGAACAAACCCCAGCATAGAAAAATGGTAAGCAAGTATACAAAAATATACCAACAAACACCCGCATAAAAAATGGTAAGCAAGTAAACAAAAATACAACAACAAACACTAGAAGAATAAATATAAACCAAACGCACTCACAACAATAATGAAACAATGATGTTTACATTTACGGAGATCTCGAAGCCACCAACGTTCGCCTTCAAGAACATTCATCAGACTGTTTAATTTGCCATATTAAAGGCAAGGCAAAGCAGGCGACTGAGTTAGTGAAGTTCAGTCAGTCTTGTGTGAAGACGCGGTGTGTTTGAAGAGAGTAATTGTGGTTTGAATATCTCCGTTACAAAGATCTGTCGTATAATTGCTTAGTGATTGTTATTGTTTATGCAAAGGGTATAAACGGAGGGATAACAAAGAAGAGCAATTGTTGCTGTTTACATTAAGTTGTGCACAGTGGCACACAGAATTGTGCGAATAATAAAATTTATTTTGATTTTATTTGCAATCTACGAACTGATAATTTAAACGTTTTTAAAAGGTAAAAACGTAACAATATGTTGTGGTTGCCCCAGTCTAGTAAATAGTGTGTTGGCTTGTTAGACATTAACCCTTGGTTCAATTCCCAGATCAGACATCTCCAACAAAACGAAATATGTAAGAATATTTCTTTAACTACTTCCTCTCTACAGATTTAAGGCAGAAATTCTGAGAGTAAATAAATATTGTCATGAAAAAAATCTATGCATTTTAAACTGTTGGTCCCGCCACTCATGTATAAAATTAACACACATAACATAAGTGGTGGGAGAAACTGGTTCCCAATTATGTATGTAATGACGAAATTCGTCCAAGGAAACCTTTAAATAAAGCACCAACGACTCGGAAGGGCAAATCAAATTGAAATCCCAAGTAATAGTCTCAATTGAAATTCAGCTCAACAGTGAATGTTGTCGGCTTCTGAATGTTTGCTACTAAATTTACAAATCAATATTAGTACGTCTGCCTGCCCTCTAAGCGTATGCTCTAGAATACAGTTGCACCCTTTCTAATATCACACATCTAATATAGTTGTCCACAACTTTGACAAGTGTTTCCACATAAAGTAAGTGAGACTAATTGTCGTAAATGGTTTTAGCGTGCAATGTCCTTTATCTCCACTTTTGTGATCAAAGACGCCCTCGACCTTTGTCAGATTCTGAATGTATATCCAAGAGCTAGAGTACTACAGATTATATTAGGCAGGACGATAGTTCCTCTATACCCCTAAGTAATAGGGCAGGAAATATTATGTTCATTCCCGGAACTATGGAAGGTAAAAACGTGCATAAAGCCCATTGTATTCACTTTCCGGTGCATATGTGCACAATAGCCTAAAAGCCAATATAGCTGATCACTTTTATCATCACCACGTCTTGAGAAATGACTACGCAAAGGCATTCGCGTATTCTATTTCGTTGTCTGTATAGCTACCATCTCCCTGTCTCAATGACATCATCACCTCAGATCGAGTTTAATGAACACCTTCTGCACATTATATTCCTGTCTATACTCGTTACACTTCACTCTGTTTCAGTTCTAAATTTAGAAAGAGGCCTAACCCACCAAGTCGTTTATTTTCTCTGCCCTTAATATCTCTACACAACAAGATTATAATCCAAGGTTTCCGTATGTGTTTCCCGGATAATGTTTTTCAGTGTCTAAATTGTGGAATCCGACTCTCAAGAGCTCTTAGATCGCTTCATTTTCTTCAATATTTTATATATCTAGTAAGGCTCGAGCTAGCACACAGATTCCAATACCTGTTGCCGATGTAAAAGATTTCAATTTTGAGACATTCAGAAAACTATTGTTCAACTTAACCTAAAGAAAATATTGGAATGAATAAAATCATGATTTTGAGCTGCCTCTTTACAACTTTAAATTATATTTTACAGCATCAAAATGACTCTTAAGAGTGGATGTTTACACTTTTTAATAAAACCAGAGCCTAGCACAGGTCATACAAAAGCGAAACTATACACGTTCACAATTTTTTTATCAAAAAAAATCTAAACTGATACCAATAATCTAGACCATCATTTAATTTCTGAACGTAGCAGCACTTACTGAACGTAACAGCCCTGTCTAATCCCACAAATTGATGCAGGTCATAAGAAGTGAAATATGCGACGACTTCCTCTCAGCAGATTTCTGGCAAAAACTCTTAAGAGTAAATAAAAAATTCCCATGAAGAGTTTCTCAAAAAAATCTGTCGTTCAGAGTCGACTTTAAACTCTAGGCCTCGCCACATATGCTACACATAACTGAAGTGGTGTGAAAAGCTTGGTCGTAATCCTGACTGAAGGGTTGTAGTGACCAATTATGTATGTATGTATACTCGCAAGAGCTTGAATTCTGTCTAAAATCCAAGGATCGTAACATATTGAAATAGAGTCGCCACATTCCCATAAAAAAGTTTTAGAGAAATACTGAAATCCTAATCCCCACATGATAAGCATAATTTTTCTGCTGGTGTTGACCTGGGCGTAAATAATTTTATTTTTTTCTAAATTTAATAACGAAATGAATAACATTCGAACAAAAAATTTCGTTTTCTAAAATTTAACCTGCATTCACATATATTTCAATGGAAATTTATTATCAAACCCCCTTCAATAACAATTGTATTGTTTACAATAATTAAAGTACAACTAATTGTTACTGTTTAATATCTTAATTAATCGCATTGAAATTAGTTAAATATACGGGGATATTTTTCTTTATAATTTAATTAAATGTTATTTATTGTATTGAAACAATAAACACAATAATTTATCCTGTACAGAATTATCCAAAATAAATACATATGTATGTATGTAAATAATAAACAAAATTGAATGTATTTATTTATTAATGTACTTATATGTACATATGTACGTACATATCATACCATACATAAATTGTTATGCGTTAAAGTATTTATTAAAACTGATTTTTTATTTCAATTTTTTTTGTCTGAAAGTGCATATAAATTTCGTTTTAAATACGGACTGACACACTCACACTGACATACGTATGCAAAAATTTTAAATTAAATTCATTGAACCCAAATAAAGAATATCAATATAAATAAATAATAAATAAATAATATTTTAAAATAATAGGTATTAATTAAGCTTCATTCAAAACAGAACAATTCAGCTACATTAACGAATACAGGAAAAAATGAATTTTTTTTTATTTTAAAATCATTAAATATTAATGATACTTGCAGAGATTAAATACTTTCAAATTCATTTAAATAAAGTGTATCGAATTACTAAAAAAGCAACAAAAAAATAAATTAAAAATATTTATTAAAATTATTCAGTGACATGTCATGAACTCGCATAATACATTTACGCTCACGAGAAAAAAAAAACAATATACTATCGGGTAGGCCAACTTTCGATTTAAATTTGAATCATTGGTTATTTTGAATCTGGCAATACTTATGTCACTCTATTCCTCCACAAAATTCGGTATATTATCCCCATTGAATGAATCGATTTAAACTTGAGCAACGTTAGGATTTATTGGAAATCTGTTTCCAAAACAAAGAAAATTTTTCCGGAAATTGCACGAAAATTTCGTACAAAAGGACCAACAGCGCCCGGTATACGCAAGTTTGTTGCTAAAGTTCGTGAAACTGGTTTCATTGTTAAGGCGCCTAGACATGAGCATAATTGTACATTGTGTACATTTGAAAATATCGAAGCTGTGGCTGAGAGTGTGCGTAAGAATCCAACAACTTCAACTTGTCATCGTTCTCAAGAATTGAAGCTTTCACGCACCAGTTTCGTACAAATATTCCGAAAAGATCTCGGTATGACGGGTTACCAAGTTCAATTGGTTCAAAAGTTGAAGTCGCATGACCACCCGCTTCGTTTTCGCTTGGCAAAAGGGGCAAGCGAGATGTTACTGCTGCCTTTAGTGCTATTAAGCGGGAATCTACTAAGATGGGTATGGCAATAAATGAGGGGAAAACAAAGTATATGTTATCGACAAGTAGAGCAGTGCGGCTTATTGATTCACAGATTACGGCCGATAACTATACCTTTGAAATAGTCAAGAAATTTATTTATCTTGGCTCCACCGTTACCACCAAAAATGATATCAGTTAGGAGATTAAGCGCAAGATTACTCTTGCCAACAGGTACTACTATGGTCTCAATAAGCAATTGAGTAGCACAGACCTCTCTCGTCCGACAAAACTAACACTCTACAAGACACTCATCCTACCCGTGCTTCTTGATGGCTCAGAGGCATGGACCCTATTAAGTACGATCTAACAGTGAGTTGTATGAGTTCCTCAACGACATAGACATTATGCAGCGTATTAATATGCAGCGGCTGCGCTGGCTCGGCCATGTCGTGCGAATGGAGGAAAATGCTTCGGCGGTACGGGTATTTGATGCGGGGATCTGCAGAAGTCGGCGAAGAGAACGACCTTGTATCCGTTGGAAGGACCAAATCGAAGCTCTGTCATCGATTGGTGTGACCAACTGGCGTAGGCGCTCAAGAAGCAGAGGCGCCTGGAAGGATGTGATGCGGCAGGCCGAAATCCATTAAACGGGTTGTTAATGGCCAATTAAGTAAGTAAGTAAGATGAGCCAACGAGAAACTGCACGATGATTTCGTTTTTCCAAAGAAAATCATCTTTTCGCTTGAAGCTCATTATAATCTTTGCGGGTTAATAAGCAAAATTGTCGTATTTGGAGCTCAGAGAACCCCGCTGTGGTCTTACAGAAGCCAATGCAACCATTACAAGTGACTGTTTGCTACTGCTTGTGGAGCAGAGGCGTCTTTGGCCCATACTTCTTTGAAAATGAGGACGACGCAACCCTTACGGTCCATGGAGACATCTATCGTACGATAATAGCCAATTTTATTGTACCCGCTATTCATGGCATTGATATGAACGATGTTTGGTATCAACAGAATGCTGCAACTTGTCACACATCTCATGCCACAATCTATTCATTGCATCAAACGTTTGATGGCCGTTTAATTAACCTAAACAGTTGACACCGTTGAACTATTTTCTTTGGCGCGCCATTAAGGAAAAGTGTTATGGCAACAAACCAGAGACAATTGAGCATTTGAAGGCCAACATTCGTGATGCCATTACCGAGATACAACCCCATACACTAAAAAAATGAGGTACTGTGAGGCTTGCCTGGGCAGCAATATAAACGAAATAATATTCCATTTCTAACCGAAACAATTGTACGCAGACAACAATAAAATTTATTTGAAGAAATTTCAAACCGTTTTTGTTTTATTTCATTTTTAAATTTAAACTTTGGAATGGCCCACCCTATGGAACACAACCTTACCGGTAAACTACTTATTAACGTGGAGGGTTCCTTCGTTTAAAGTAGAACGATATTAAGTCAGTGAAGTTTGTTTTTCACCAAGGCGTATGAGTTACATGTAATACGCTGCTGTATTCACAAAATATTGGTCATACGTAAGAGTGTCTTTACTTTAAGATCCGTAAAGTATGCAACATTAAATTAAAAAGAGACAAAAAATTAAACAACATAAGGGGTGGGCCATTTAAAAAAATAAATTTAAAAATAAAATAAAACAAAAACGGACTTAAAATTTGCCAAACTTATTTTTTTGTTGTGAAGTACAATTGTTCCGGTCTGAAATGGGATATTATTTCATTCGTATGGCTGCCGCGTCTGCCCTCGCAGTATATTTTCGATCGGACCAATTTTCGTACACTTTTTTGAATCACAATATTGGCCTTCAAATGCTCAACTGCTCTAGTTTGTTGGCATAACATTTTCTGTGGTGATGTCAATTGGCTGCCAAGAAGCTGCGATTTGTTAAAATTAAAAGCGATGTTTTGAAGAAAAGTATTATGCCGACAAACCAGAGACATTCATTTATAAAAGAAAGTGAAAGGTAAGCAAGGTATGTGACTTAAAACAATGCAAACAATTGTACGAAATTTTGTATGATTGGACAATCAAAAATGCTTTAAAATAAAAAATAATATTTTCTTAAACAACAACCATCTTCTTAAATTACAATCATCTTAAAAAAAATTAATCATACATGTCAAGTATGTTTAGAGAAAAAACGTTGCTCAAAAACCTATCGTTGTTTTCTTGCAAGAGCATATCATTCACAGTATTGTTCTTCGAAGCTTTGGGTTTTTCTCATCTTTTTAGCATTTTATGAATTCCGTTCCAAACAAAACATTGTAAAGGGTCCGCCAAATACCTTTTTTTTGAAAATGCTTAAAAAAAACTACTGCATATTTTCTCAAATTTCTTTTTTTATTTGAAAGTACAATTCTTCCGGTTAATAATGGAAAGATAGTACTTTCAAATAAAAAAAAGAAATTTGAGAAAATATTCAGTAGTTTTTTTTAAAGCATTTTCAAAAAAAAAGTATTTGGCGCTCGCTTTAGTTGTCGGGTGAAGTAAAACTTTCCATCTACTTTTTAAAAACAGTTCTTTCCGGCCCAGCATATTTAGACGCTTACTGTCATGATGGAAAATTATGGACACATGTCTGATTGCATTATCAATGTTTTTTTTCGTTCACTGCTAGCTTCAAACGAAATAATTGTTGTTCGTATTGGTCTCGCAAGAAAATATCAGAACAATTACCAGAACAATTATCAGAACAATTAGATAGTATGTTGGCTTATTAGACGTGAGGCCACGGTTCACACCCCCGGTTAGACATCTCCAAAATCACAGACATTACTGGTTTAGTCCAGGTTATAGTTATTTAGTGACCTGTCAGCAAATCGATTCCTTAGAGTACAAAATAATCTAATGAATGCAGTAAGATTGTTCTCCCATTATCCTAAAAATTTTCTCCAAAGCTTTAGTTTTCACCACCATGTGCAGTGAACTTAAATCCAATAGAGCTTCATGCGCCGATATTAGGCAGGTGCTCATTTCCGCTGTTAAATCAATAATTGCTGGTCTCTGTATTGTCCGTTTCGTCCATGTATTCATAGCTGTTCCCCTAGAAAATTGCTTCATAGGTCAATATTAGTCTGACTACCATGATGTACTTCCAATGCATAGTAACTGCGTTGCATACCTGAGCAAGCCTTCTACTCGCTATTATGACATATGTTGGGCATTTCCTGAAGTGCTCCCTATATGAGCGCTCTATGTCAATTTACTATCCTGTGTTATTCCTCTTTATTTTAACTCCATTTTCTGTAGAATAATATAATCACCGTAAAATTATATCTTCTCCCAATTAGGAAGTTTTCTTCTCCTTGTGAATGATACAATTGTGGTCTTGCCCGGGTCTATTCTCACTTTCCCGGTTTTATGTCCACTTTCCTGCATCAACTTTTAACTTTAAGAATTCTTTGAATGCTGTAGCATACATACATACATACATAATTGGTCATTACAACCCTTTAGTCAGGATTACGACCTAGTTTCTCACACCACATCCGTTGTGTGCGTTAATTATTTTTTTTTTATACATGGTGTCGACTCCGAACGACATATTTTTGTGAAACTTTTCACGGCAATTTTATTTATTTTCAGAATTTTTGCCAGAAATTTGCTGAGAGCAAGTCACCGAAGATATGTTTTTTGATATTTCGTTTAGTTGGAGATGCCTGACCTGCGGTTTGAACCAAGGCCTCACGTCTAATAGACCAACACGCTACCTACTAGACTACGACGTTTTTAGATTCATTGAATCCATCTTCCTTTTGATGTTTGAACCGAGACCTCACGTCTAATAGCCCAACACACTACTTACTAGACTACGGCGACTTCAGATTCATTAATTCCTTACGTCACGAAATCCACTAGTGAATGATGTAAGACTTTTCTTCACAGCTATATTTTTCACTACCACATGTTGCGAACCTAAGTACAACGTGGCTTCTTGCGGCGGTGCTGGGCAGGTTTATATTAAATCGCTAGCCTCTGTATCTTTTTTTCTGTTTGCTTAGAAAATTGCTCTATGGGTCAAAATTAGTCTGACTCCCATGGTGTACATCCAAGGCATAGTTCCTGGGGTGCATACCCAGGTTTATCATGCAAGTTTTCTATACACAATTATGATATGTCTGACCTTTCCTGAACTAGTCTCTATTAAAACCCTCCATGGGTATATACGTACTATTGTGGTCTTGACCGGGTTTATTCTAAGGCTCACATTCCTGCAACAACTATATAAAATTTTAAGACTTATTATAATGATGCCGCACATAGTCTCTTTAAATTCGTCTTTAGCCATCAAGATTACATCATCTGAATACGCTTGACAGGAAGTACTCGCCTTAGATTGTTTTATCAAGAGTTCATCCATAACCAGCCACAACCTTAGAGGTAAAGGGGCAACATCCTGTCATCTCCTTGTTATATCGACCCTTGCTATCACCTTTACTGCATATAATTCCTTAGATCAAGTGGATGGAATCCCTGCCATCCATTTAGATATCACAGGTTCGATACCTCTTGTTTCTTTCTGAAGTCGCCGTAATCTAGTGAATAGTGTGTTGGCTCATTAAGCGTCAGGCCACGGGTCAAACCCCAGGTCAGACATGAAAACGAAAATATAAAAAAATATGTCTTCGGTTACTTCTTTTCAGTAGATTTCTGGCAAAAATTATGGGATTAAAATAAAATAAAATTGCCATGAAAAGTATCTCAAAAACCTATCGTTCAGAGTCGACTTTAGACTGTAGGTCCAGCCATACTCATGTATAAAATTAACACACACAACAGGTCCATAATCCTGACTGAGAGGTTGTAAAGACAAATTATGACTGTTATGTACGTATAGCTTTTGTCCCACTTATGATCTTGTGAGGCGTATTACCAACTGCGTCTTTTTTTTATTTGTTTTCATTGCACTTTAAAAATTTAATAAAAAAATATAAGTTCACACAAATATAAGCGTGAATAAATTTTCCATTACCTAGTGGTAAATGTTGTTTCAGATTTAAACATAAAATCAAAATTAAATTTCCTTTAACGGTATGTCTGGTGTTTTAAACGGAAATGTCTCAATACGTGAGTAAAAGTGTGATAGAGAGAGAGAGAGAGAGGGTGAGCATGATTGAAATATGATTGCGTTACAAAATTGAGGGCAACTTTATTTTTTTTTCTTTTGCAAATAAACAAATGAATCGCTTGCCATTATAGATGAGACTGCATTTCATTCATTATATTGCATTACAAACAATTTCTAAATTGCATTTGTATGTGTATTTGCTTGCTCTTCTATTGTGTGTTATTTTTCTATTCTATTGTTCTGGGTGTTTAAGAAATAATGATGACAGGTACGAGATTACTTTACCACAGCAATTGGTATTTGACTATATATAATGGAAACATTTAAATTACATTAACGTTGTTTAGTTTGGTCTCCAGCCAACATAGCCAACTCCACCCAACCATTCATTCATTCATTCATTCTTTCATTTATCCATTGTAAACACAATGTATCTAAACTTTTATTTAAATGCACCCTCTCAACAATTTTGTAGTAGAAAAAAAAACCAACGGAAACTAAACAATGAAATTAAAATGGTAGAGTATGTGTGCATAAGGAAAATGGAAATGAAAATGAACGTTCAAATCGAATAAAAAATTCGATTTATTTTAAACAAATTACCAAACACTTCTTGCAATTATTAACCCCCAATTGTAGGGCAATTGCCTTAATTAATTTCGTTTTTAAAAAATTCAAAAAAACAAAAACCTGAATCCCTAAAAGAACTTAAATTTGCGTTTTTTTCTTTCTTTAAATTTTTTTTTTTTTTTTTGTACAAACTTAAGTACGAAAACATTTCCTCAACAAAATAGCACAGAACACAGAAGGGTGAACATTAGTTAACGAAATGCACTGCAAAAGAAAAACAACAAAAAAGTTAAACAATTGCTTTTGAATTCAAGTGTCTGCTTGTCTAGTAAACTCCTTCATTTGTTGTTGTTTTTGTTTACTATATAGTACTACCCACTATAAATTACTAGACAATAGAGTCTACAGTAAATAGTTCAACACAAAAAAAAAGTTGCAAAAATAGCAGAAAAAATACGCCAGGATTTGTGTTGGTAAACAGAGACAAACGTTCAATTTACGTTCATTTATTTTTGCAAATTGCATGCGGTCATCCATAAATACCTCATACTCATCTATAACGGTATACGATACGAGTACATGTACCACAAAAGCGAAATACTCATCCTTTTAAATTATGCAACGTATCGTACGTATAAGTAAGTATCGTACGATATTTTATCATTGTTGTTGTTGTTGCATTTTATAATGTTATACTGTGATATCCATACTCTACATACATACATACATATGACAACTGTGTACATATTTACAGTAACGTATACCCTATTTAAACTTTGGACAACAAAAGCACAAAAAAACAACAAGTAATGCACAATGGCTGACATTTTTTCAATCGAACGTGTTGTATTCGAAGAATTTAGGCAGAGTAGGTCTGCTAAACATCGTAGTCTAGACGAGGCATTTCAACTCTAAGTGAAATTGTTCTACAGTAGGTTAGATGGCGAACTCTCTTTGTAGGGAAGGTCCAACTCAGACGCGAAGCTAGGGCAATTGTGATATTACAAATCGATATCTAAACCATGTCGACATCAAAATGAACCTTGCTATTGTATCAGAATTATTTTAAGCAATTCCCTCAAAGGTGACAGAAATTAAGAAACTGAGGACCTCCGCCTCTTCTTGACAACTTCTAGGTGCAGACCTAAAGATAGTTTCTTCCATTTTCTCACACTTACAGCTATTCCAGAAGTCATAAAAGTAAAAACAAAGCCTTCAAGCATTGCCTCCAATAGCTCAGTAGCCAGACAGAATGGCAATTGTGCTATTGAAGCCAATGCGATTTATGTGCAGAAGACAACTAGTCCAGAAGTCATAAAAGAAAATAGAAAATCTGTAAGCAATCCTTCCAAAAGCTCAGTAAGCGGAGATTATCGCAATTGTGTGATGGAAGCCAATGCGACTTAAGTACACCAACAAAAAAACATCGAGTCTCTGTCTTATAAATACAAATCCATCAGAGTGTAGCATTATTGAGCGTACCTTCCTGCTGCTTTCTTCAGCTCCCCTGCAAAACGAACAGAGAATACCTTGAATACCCACTAACATCTGCTACAGAAGTCATAAAGGAAAATACAAAGTCTATAAGCATTCCTAGCAATAGCTCAGTAGCCTGAGAGAACCGTAATTGTATAAGGGAAGGCAATGTGTTTCGCAAATAACCAGTCAATTAGTCTCTGTCTTATCCAGAAAAATTCAGTAGAATGTAACATTATTGAATGTACCTTTCTGCTGCCTTCATAAGCTCCCCTGTAAAATGAGCGGAGAATACCTAGTTTAACTACGGAAATAGGTGTTCAACTATACTTTGTAAAAAGTCGGAAATTGTGAGCTTCGTACCCACTCTGGACAGTTCATCAGCAATGTAATTTTCGACAATGTCCCAATGTAATTTTCGACAATGTCCCAATGAATGACACAAAATTTTCCCGCGAAATACTCTGCAATAGCAGCTTACTAGCTAGTGTGTTGGCTTATTAGACATGAGTCCACAGTTCAGACCTTAGGTCAGACATAACCAGCAAATGGAAATAAGAAAAAGTATTTCTTCGACAACTACCTCTCAGCAGATTTCTGGTAAAGACTCTGCAAAAGTAAATAAAATTGCCATGAAAAGTTTCTCTGAAATCTGTCGTTCGGAGTCGATTTTTAAACTGTCGGTTCCGCCAATCATGTATAAAATTAACACACGCAACATAAGTGGTGTGAGTAGGTAGGTCGTAATCCTGACTGTAGGGTTGTAATGCACGATCCGAAATTTCGCTGAGGAATCCGAGTAAGAATCATAAACGAAAATGGAGGTCGAAATGACATTCGTTATGGAATTATTCGTGGTCTTGGTAAATTAAAGAGATTTTCAGTTTAATTTTCACTACCCAACAGCATCTCATTGCATTCAGAATAACCATGGCTTTCGCTGGGAAACTACTGCAATGGTCAGGTTTACACCACAGCAGTGGTTTTGCAACCATCGTTATATACATATCTTAAGGGTACCACTGTAATTTTCCAGATCTTCAGACTAGTAAGTGATAGTAAAACAAATATGAAGGCAATTGCCTATAACTTCAGCAACAGTAAAGCTTTCACTTGACTCAAAAATCAAGTAAAGAGCTCTAACGTTGAAGAAAATTTTCTTGAAAAATCGCTTTAAAAATCTGTTGCTCCATCAGCTAATCGGCTTATCTACAGTGTTAGGTATGATCGATTGGCTCTAACTGTTGCATATGTTGGACTTTACATCAATAGAGGTACAGATCCAAATGCAGAATATATTGGAACGAGAGAATTAAGGGAATTAGGGAATCGATAAATTCGATGAAAGTTCAGAAATATGGACCATTAAGAATTTAAAAATCCAGCAGGCCATAAAGCTGTTCCAACACTGCGCTCAGCAAATTATAGGGTGGGAAATTTATAAGTTTAAATTAAAAAAAATGCAATAAAACAAAAAAAGGTTTGCAACCTTGCTAAATTTATGTTTATTTTATGAAGCACAATTGTTACGGTTGGAAATGGAATATTATTTCATTCATATGGCTGCCGTGGCTGGCCTCACAGTACCTCATTCGTGCACCTTTTCGAGCTTTCACGAAAGCTGACTTTCAAATGCTCAATTGTCTCTAGATTGTCGACATAACACTTTTCTTTAACGTCGCCTTACAGAAAATAGTCCAACGGTATCAAATCGCCACTTCTTGGCGACCAATTGAGATCACCATTTCAGCTAATTAAAAGTCCATCTAATGTTTGACGCAATACATCGATTGTGTCATGAGATTTGTGGCTAATTGCACTATCCTGCTGTAAGATCACGTGTGGGATTTCTGAGCCCCAAATACGGCAATTTTGATTATTAACGTACCCATCAAGAGGAAAATGTGCTTCATTCGAAAAGATGATTTTTTTTTGATAGAATCGACATCATCGTGCAGTTTCTCGTTGGCTCCATAAATCCCAAACGTTGCTCATGCGTAAATTAATTCATTACGTTCAGTGGAGACAATCGACAGAATAGAATGACATAAATATTGCCAGACTCGAAGTAACCAATGGTTCAAATTTAAATGGCCCACCATATGTAGTCAGTTGAATAACGGTCTACATTATTATTGATCTTAAATGAATTCAGGCATTCAAAATGCGATTTACATGCGATGTAAAAGACAACTGAAAGGAAGGAAATTTAAGGTGAACTTCTTGTACGTATTGGTAATCGACTCCACTTGAAAGCAAAGAAATGAAGTGAAGCCACTTGCAGCGTATATAAGGAAATTGAGGTCCTATGTTCCTCTTAGGAAAACATTTTTTGTCTTAACTATTGTAAAAAGAATTTTTGTCATTAAAACCGTGATCTTAGTCTAGTAGGTAGTGTATTGACTGATTAGACGAGAGGCAGTAGTTTAAACTCCAGCTTCATTATTTCGAACAAAACGAAATATGAAAAAAGATGTTTTTGATGGATTCCTCTCAGCAGATTTCTGGCAAAAACTCTGGCAGTAAACAAAAAATTGTAATCTAAGTTAACTCACACAACATGCATGGTATATGAAATCACCCTAGTCTAGTCGGTTGAGAGCTGGCTTATTAGACGTAAGGCCATGGTTCAAACCACAGACCAGACATCAAAACGAAAATATGAAAAAAATATTTCTTCGGTAACTTCCTCTCAGCAGATTTCTGGTAAAAACTCTGTGAGCAAAATAAAATTGCCATAAAAGGTTTCTCAAAAATCTGTCGTTCAGAGTCGACTTTAAACTGTAGGTCCCGGCACTCATGTGTAGAATTAAGGCACACAATATAAGTGATGTGAGAAACTGGGTCGCAATCCCGACTGAAGGTTTGTGATGTCTAATTATGGTATGGGAGCAAGGTTGTAATGACAAATTAAGTAAGTTGGTTAGTAAACCATCCCATTGTGCACAATCCACTTAGTCTAGGAAAAAGGATGTACAATGTTGTTATTCGTACATGTTTTAAAAATATTTTTCTTTTTTTTCCAATACCAGTTTTCCTGTAACACTGGTAATATTGCAATTGGAATGAATGCTAAACAGACACTGTTTTTTTTCTTTTTTGCCATCAACAACACTATTACAGACATAAGCCCACAAATATATGTATGTATGTAGATAGGTATATATGGCAAGCAGACAGACGAAAGGACGTGAGGACGTTTAAAGGATACAATTGTATTAAACTACGGGCAAATAAAAAAACAAAACAAATACAATAGTTTAGGAGAGAAAAATAAATGAAAATGATAGAAAAAAACTTACCTTGGTACGGCGTAATTGCCTTTTTCCTTTATACCAGGTTATAATGGCATTTGGTCTAGAACCGGTTGATTCACATGTAACTTCATAACGTCTATCGGCCACCATTGAGCTGGGCGGGTCAATTATTTTCACTTCAAGCGGTTTTACTGTAAATACATTAAAAAAATAAAGTTTCTCTTTTTTTTTTTTTGTATCTATTTATTGTTGTTGTTGTTGTAACTATTTAGAATTTTATAGCGTTCGAATGGAGGGGGGTAAAGAAAAAACAAATTAAATTGTATTACAGTGTTTCAGTTTCAGTTTCAGTTTCTATTTCTGTTTTTCGATTTCCTTTTGTTTGTTATTTTCAAACGTTTCAAAGTGTTTCTTTGTAAGAGTTGTTGAAAAACAGAAAAACCTGTTAATATTTAGTGGAATAATTTATATCTTTTTAAAACCTATTTTTCTTTCTTTCTATTTTTCCAACAACAAAAATTGAAAACAGAATTTGCATGCGTTAAAAGTAGGAGTTTATGTGTTAAATAATAGAAAAATAACTACGAAACCTTTTGCGATTTAATTTTTTCCTTTTTTGTTTCCTATTTTTTGTATTCGTTTTTGGTATACATTTCAAATTAATTTTTATGTCTGTTTAAATGCCTCAAGTTTAATAGACAAATTGCTTTAGTTTAGCTTTATTAATGCCTCAATTTAGTGTTCGAGCCACACATGTGTGTACATGTGTGTTTTTCCCCCAAAGAAAATCAGGCTGTAATTAAGCCTGAAAATCATAGACAAAGTTATTAAAGGTTTTGGCCTATTAATTATGCGATGTAGAGATTATATTATAAGTCAGTGTATGTAGATTTGAAGGCTAATTAGGTATTCTTTCAATTAAAAAGGTGGGCAATACATTTTTAAATGTGAAAATGTTGTTATTCTGGACCCTCTTATAAACGGATAACATAATTAAGAGGATAAATAAAGCGATTATAACAAAACTTTACAAATTTAAGTCATAGTCATAGCAGTAGGCAATATATTGGGGCTTATATCCATACACACAACATACATAATTGGTCATTACAACCCGTCACTCGGTATTACTACCAAGGTTCTCAAGTCACTGCTAATTTTATACATGAGTGGCAGGACCTAAAGTTTAAATCCGACTGCAAACGATTTTTGAAAAACTTTTCCTGCCAATTTTTTTATTTACTCTTAGAGTTTATACCAGAAATCTGATAAGGGGAAGTTTCCGCTGTAATATTTTTTCATATTTCGCTTTGTTGGAGATATGTCTGACCTGGGTGTTAAATCGTGGCCTCACGTCTAATAAGCCAGCACAGTACCTACTAGACTACGGCGACTGCATACATAATAATGTCCATACATAACATATGTATATAATTGGTCATTACAACCTTTCATTCAGGCTTACGACCTTTTTGTGAAAGTTTTCATGGCAATTTTATTTACTCCCAGATTTTTTGCCAGGACTTATATCCGCCTTGAAATAATGGGTCTACTGAACTGTGGTATAACCAACATTGGTTTAAGGTGCTTACTTTCGGTATACACTCCACGTTACTTCAAAAGAATTTAGAGTGTGTGTATGGTATTTGCCTACTTTCGCATAAGATCCCCGAAAGAAACGGTAATTATAGCACTTACTGATTAGACAGATGTTCAGAACACCAAAGCCCTGGAAACAAGGAGAATGATTATGATTATGTTGTGAAGCAAAATTGTTCCGGCTAGAAATGGAGTATTAATTCATTCATATGGCAGCCGCGGCTGGCCTCACAGTACTTTATTCGAACTGACCATTTTTCGTGCAATTTTCAATGGCATCACAAATGTACGCCTTCCAATGCTCAATTGTCTCCAGTTTGTCGGCATAACACTTTTCTTTAACGCGCCCCATAGGAAATAGCTCAACGATGTCTAACTCGACTCCTTAGCGGCCAAGTGATGTCAGCATTTCGGCTAATTAAACGGCCATCTAACGTTTGACGCGATAAATCGATTGTGACATGAGATGTGTGGCAAGTTGCACCGTACTGTTGAAAACAAACATCCTTCACCTCATTACCATGATGAGTGGGTACAAAAAAGTCTGTTATCATGGAGTGCTAGGTGTTCCCATTGGCCGTAATGGTTGCGTTCTCCTCATTTTTAAAACAATATGAGCCAATGATTTTATGAGCCCCAAATACGTCAATTTTGCTTATAACGTACCCATCATGAAGATAAAAACGAGCTTCATCCGAAAAGATGATTTTTGTTTTGGCAAAATCGTTGACCCATCTGGCGAAGCGAAAAAGAAAGGACCGGCTTCAACTCTTGAAACAATTGCACTTTGTGAGGCGGCATATCGAGATCATTTCACAAAATGCGTCGCAAACTCGTGAATGAAATGTTCAATTCTTGAGAACGATGACGAGTTAATGTAGATGGATTTCCACACACTTCTCAGCCACATCTGCGATTTTTTCCGGTGTACGCGCTGTACGAGCACACTCATGTCTTGGCGCCTCAACTATGAAATCAGTTTCAAGAACTATAGCAATAAACTTAAGTATACGGGCCCTGTGAAGTCTAGTAGATATTGTGTTGGCTTATTAAACGTAAGGCCACTGTTCAAACCTCAGGTCACACATCACAACAGAAATATAAAAAAATATTTTTTCGACGGCTTTCTCTCAGCAGATTTCTGGCAAAAACACTGAAAGCAAATAAAATTGCCATGAAAAAGTTTCTCAAAAATCCGTCGTTCGGAGTCGACTTTAAACTGTAGTTCACGCCACTCATGTACAAAATTAACGCGCACAACATAAGCGGTATGAGAACTAAGTTGTTATCCTGACTAAAGGGTTGTAATGACCAATTATGTATGTATGTATATCGGACACTGCTGGTACTTCTCTGCGACCAAATTTTGTACGACATTTTTGTGCAAATGCCGACCAACTGCCTTTGTTTTTGAAACAAATTTCCAATAAATCCCAACGTTGCTTAAGCGTAAATCAATTCATTACGTTCAGTGGAGATAATATACTGAATTTTGTGACAGAATAGAATCACATAAGTATTGTCAGATTCGAAGTAACCGATGATTCAGATTTAAACCGATAAATGCTTTGTGGAATTGTCATGTTCCCCAGATCAGTAAAGGAAAACAATAGTTTTTTAGAAAATTGGAAAGGCATTCTGATATAAAAAAATGGCCAAATAATTATGAAATTCATTCCATCCACTAGTATTTGCATATCCTTCCTGAGCAAACACTCTAAAACCTTCAAGAACAAATCTAAAAGAAATCTTTCCAAAAAACAATACAAAAATTGTGATTCACAATGGCTGCCCGTAAGGCGATATTATGTTCTAAACAAGGAGTAAAAGGAAGACTATTTTTCGTTTTTATTGTTGCTATTATTGTTGTTGTTGTTGCTGTGTTCAAATAACGATTAAATACAATTTTTTAACAATAATTTTTTCATTTCTTTTTTTCTTTCTAACCCAAAAAGTACTTTTTAACAAATTTGTTGGTCCCTTTTTTTGTTGTTTTTTTTGGGTTTCTTTATGAAATTCTTACACATGCAAACAACATAAAGAAAAAACCATTTTGGGTTAGTGTATCCCCATGCAGACATTTTAAGCTGATTTGCTTGGTTAGCGTACGCTCTCTTTCTTTTATTTTCTTTATAAGGGAGTGTATGAGTGAGTGATGGTGGGAAGATATGGTGTGAGTGTAGATGTGTATGTATGGGTTAATACTTACAATGCATATCCAAGATGAAACTTTTTTCCTTTGGTTTATCTAATTGCGTATTCAATGCCTGGCATGTGAATACGGAATTTAAATCAGTACGTTGAACTGATGGCCACAGTAAACGATTCTCGATAACATCACCGGAATTGTGTTCATATTGGTTGTCGACCAGCAGTCCATTTACCAGCCATCGTACTTGTGGCTGGGGGCGTCCTGTAGTTGTTGCAAATTTTTTTTCCAATTTTTTTAGATGTTTTTGTGGTAATTTTTTTTTTTTTTTTTGTCAGATGGTATAAGAATAAGCAGCAGCATTGGGTAGTAGACGTTATAAATTTTTTGTGTAGTATTGTTAGCAGCATCAGCAGCAGTAGCAGCAGCAGTAGTAGCATTAACAGAAGTGTTAGCATAAGGCAGGAATTCCATGTATGGACACAGCACCAGTAGACATTAGAGAATTTCGTAAAAAAGCAAAAGAAAGAAAGAAAAATGGAAGAAAAAAATGTTTTAAAGTGAAAATCGAAATCTAAATAGAAATAGAAATAGAGTTGTGTATGGTGTACATATATCTTAGCAAACAAACAAACAAACAAGTGCCTAGAAAAGTCTTAAAAAAAAATAAAAACTGAGTTTGTATGGTAGAGCAAGCGCCAGTTTATGTATTTTCAATGAAAATGTTCGTCTCTCCGAATTATATGAGAAACATTCATTTTTTTGCACATGAAGAATGCCCTAATACAGGACCAAGTCTTGAACTATTTGTTCCTTTTTTTTGGTTTTCCATTTGGCTGGTCACTTGTTTGTTTGCTGGTTCATGTTTAAGACTCCATTATTCTTTTTTCATATGGTACCCAACAATACTAAAAAAACGATGACTTCATCAATGCATTATATTTTGGAATATACATACGTACAAATGTACGTATGTGTGTATGTATGTATATCAATATGTTTGCTTATGTGCTTTTAATGCTTTTGGGAAATTAAAAGGGAAATTGAATTCTTAAATTACTTACAAAACTGTAGCATATACAAAAGCGCAAAGCACACACACATACTACGTGAAGCAACCATACTAATATACACATACATATATACACGAACATATGTTCCGTTACACCAATAAGTTTAACAACGTGTGGCATGTTAAAGTCAGTTTAGTTTTCTTTGGTATTTAACATGGTATTGTTGGAGTTCTTTTGTAAAATTACAAAAAATTGATAGAAACAACTTACCTCCCACCACACGACAGGTGATAACAATATCATCACCTTCCTGTTTTGGCCCTAATTTTGTACCATTTAGTTGACGACCCCATCGATCCAATATAATGGGTTGTTCTGGAAGAACTGAAATTAAAAGAGAAAAATTAAATGAAAATAAATCAATAAATATTGTTATATAGCGTATATAGAAGTATTTATTGTGGTGGGAAAAATAATAACGACACTACATATATGTCATACAAAGATTTGATGATAAAGTAATTACAATTAATTAAACGGCCATCAAACGTTTGACGCAATAAATCGATTGTGGCATGAGATGTGTTGCAAGTTGCCATACCATCCTGTTGATAACAAACATCGTTCATATCAATACCATGAAGTGTGTGTACAAAAAGATCGGTTATCATGGTGCGATAAGTGTCTCCATTGTCTGTAATGGTTGCGCCGTACTCATTTTCAAAGAAATGTGGGCCAATGATTGCTCCGCTTCACAAAACGCACCAAACAGTCACTCGTGATGGATGCTTTGGTATGGCAATAGCAAATTTTTGGCAAACATTCTATGAAAGTAAATAAAATGTCCATGAAAAAGTGTCTCAAAAATCTGTCATTTGGAAACTATTTTAAACTGTATGTCCTGTCACTTATGTAGAAACTTAACACACACAATTTAAGTGGTGTTAGAAGCTAAGTCGTAATGCTGAGTGAAGGGTTGTAATTGTCAATTATTATTTAACCTGCTAGAACACACATCGAAATGGCATATTTTTATTCGCCAGGATTTTTATTTCGAAGGATTACTACATAGTTCGTTACATTCTAAATGCCTTTTATATTGTCTTAACTCCATAGTGAAAAAATTACAATTATACATATGCACTTAATTGGTCAAACTTTCAGTGGGAATTATGACCTAGCTTCTTACACCACTTATGTTGTGGGCATTAATTTTATACACGTGTGGCTAGATCTATAGAATAAAGTCGACTCCGAACGATAGATTTTTGAGAAACTCTTTCATTGCAAATTTTATTTACTCTCAGAGCTTTTGCCAGAAGAATGCTGAGGAATTTGTTTGGTTCGAGATTTCTGACCTGTGGTTTGAACCTTACGTCTAATAAGCCAAAATACTACCTACAATACTACGGCGACTTCAATAGTTGAACAACTTTCGTTATCCACAACCAGTTTGATATGGAATTTCAATTATTTTCATATAGTTTTCGAGAAATTAATATTACCGCCTGCGATTTGTAAAAAGAAAAACGAGAGCAAAACCGTTTAAAAGAGAGCAAAAACTATAGTGTTGGCCATCTATCGGTTCAAATTTGTACCATCGGTTATTTCGAATCTGGCAATACTTACATATGTCTGATGTTCTGTCACAAAATTCAGTATATTATCACCACTGAACGTAATGAATCAATTTACGGTTGAGCAACGCTTGGGATTTATTGGGCCAAATGCAAACTACGCGATGTTGTAGATTTTGCCAAAAAAAATCATCTTTTTCATCTTGGTGGCTACGTTAAAAAGCAAAATTGCCGTATATGGGGCTCATGAAACACACATGTAGTTTTACTTAAGCAAATGCACCCATCACGAGTGACTGTTGAGGGAGCGGAGACATCATAGCTCATATTTCTTTGAAAAAGAGGACGGTCAATGGAGACACTTATCACACCATGACAACAGATTTTTTTTGTCAACGCTATTCATTTTATTGTTGGGATCGATGTTTGGTTTCAACAGGATCGTGCAACTTGTCATCTCATGCCAAAATTGATTTAATGCGTCAAACATTTGATCGCCGTTTAATTAGCCGAAATGATGATGTCAATTGGCCACCATGAAGCTGCGATTTGACACTGTTGGACTATTTTCTGTGGGCGTCGTTAAAGAAAATTTTTATGCCGACAAACCAGAGGCATTTCAAGGAGAACATTCGTAATGCCATTGCCGAGACAGGACTACATACACTCGAAAAAGTATAATCGAATGAGATGTAAGTAAAAGTATTTGAATAATTGAAAGATTTGGTTTTTTCTTTCTTATTTGCGGATAGGGCGCACTCTTTTGCGTTTATTCAGTGATTGATTTTTGAGGGAAAATGTCGCTTCTTTTATGCTAAATTTTGGCTGATTTAGAATTTCTTAATCAACCCCTTAATTCTAATACGTTTCTTATATTTACTTATGCTTTAACAATTGTTTGTTTGTTTGTATATATATTATTCTATATTAAATAATATTATGTTGGTTGGTGTGTGTAATAATCATGGGACAAGTGGGTACAATATGACACGCGCATATTGCCCATATAATAATTCCCACGGTAAAGTGTGAAGAGAGCCACACATGATCACTAGCAATGCAATACAACAACAACACACATTGTGCATTATGCAGCGACGGTCAGTGACATTGAGTCAAGTGGTCGCCGCTCATGTGCAATTGGATATTCTTTTGTTTAGGCACATGAAATGTTGTGCTGGTATTGACGACCGTAAAATCATGCTACAGAGGCACTATGGGGTTATTCGCGGCAGCGAAATAATATTCAATTTTTAACCGGAACAATTGTGCTTCACAGCAAATCAAAAAATTTGACAAGATTTCTAACTGTTTTTGTTTGATTGAATTTTTAATTAAAACTTTTAAATGAACCACCCTTTATAAGCGAACAACATTCCAATCTCTAAAAGATAAACGAATTAAAAGTCGTTCAAAAGAAATCAAAAACTATTAGAAAACATTCGAACTTGAAAGACCTTGTTTACTCTAGTTGCCTAGGATTTAAATTTTTAAATTCTTGACCCATTAATGAAATGCAAAGAACATAAAAATAGCCCAGAATTAATAAAAAAAAAACACTAGAAAAATACGTGAAACAAATCAAACACATTTACGCACACACGCATACTAAATATAAAATCAGCAGCAACAACGAAAGCAACAAAACGAATAACAATAAAAACGAGTATGGATACGAGTAGTAAGTAATCAACTACAAGGACTTTTGCTTATTATTTTATGTTCCACTTTGATTCTCTCTTTTTCTCTCTCTGTGTGTGTTTCATTTAACACACTGCTGGTGTTGTTATTGCGTGTGTATGCGTGAGTGTGTGTTTTCCATTTGTTTGCCTTGGTGAACTGTTTGTTTATTAATGCGTGGATGCGTGAGAGTGTATGTGTGTGTACGAGTGCGAGTGCGTGCATTTGTAAGAATTGTAAGACAGAGTAAATAATACATTGTAATTGTATGGGTGCGTGTTTATTTGTTTTAATTTTTTCTCCCATTTTTCCTATTGAGCTGTAGTACTATGTGGCGTATGATAAACAACATAAAAATCAATTGCTATTATTATACGAAGTATTTGTTGTTATTGTTTTGATCGCATTGTTGTTGTTATTTTATTTATTTTCTTTTATTTATTAAACCAGACTTCGATGGCAGAGCATAAACCAGCGCAACGAACGCATAAAATGCACACACACACATACTAAAGTAACAATAAAAATAAAACTATCGGGTTATATTTCGAGAAAAAAAAAATAAATATAAAAGCATGACAACAACTAAATAATAAACTCTTCCATTTGCAATGCCATTATTTGTGCCACTGGCTGTGTGTGTAGATGATTGTAGATGATTGTGGTTAGCACATGCCATAAGACTAGGATCAGTTTGTTTTTGATGCGAATTGAAAAACATTTAAATCGAATGGATATTGTTTTCTATTTACTCTCTCTAGTTTTAATAGAAAATTTTCCATAATAAGTAAAGAAAGAAAGAGAGACAGAAAAAACAGGATTTGTATACAAAACTGTTTAGAAATTTTATGTTCGTAAAACTTTCTTATTATAAGTCCATGGAAATTTCCAATTGATTTATTTTTATGCACTTTATTACTATAAAGCCATTATTGTTGCTATTGTTAAACAATATTAACAATGCGGATACACAAGCAACACAAGTTTTATAGTTGAGACAGTTAAATAAGTAAATAACTTGCAATAAAATTAAAAATTACGTCCTAATCCCTATCAACTTGTAGAATTTCTTCCGTGTATAATATAAAGTGCAATATTATAGAAATGTAATCATAAAATTTCAATTATGATGGAAATAGAAATCTTAATCATATTTACTTTATTAATACACTTTTTATTACAATTAAAATAAATCGTGAAAAAAACAATTTTTTTTGTGTTACCCTGGGAACACTACAAGAAGATGAGGGGTTCCATCCCCCCTTTGTTGTAACTAACAGTTAATAATGGGTAGCGACAATATGAAAGCAATTGAAAGAAGATTGTAGTCAATTTTGATGTTGTTGTCGCCTTAGTGTAGTAGGTCTTGTGTTGGCTTATCAGACGTGAGGTCGCGTTTCAAACTCCAACCCGGACATCAACAAAACAGAACTTGAATAAATATTTCTTTGGGGATTTTCTCTGAGCAGATTTCTGGCAAAAACAGTGAAAGTAAACAAAATTGCCATTAAAAATTAGTCAAAAATCTGTAGTTAGGAGTCGTCTTTAAACTATAGGTCCCGCCAATTATCTGAACGACTTTTTTGCGACCTTGACTGTCAACGGCGAGTACTACAGTTCGGTGAGATGTGGTTTCTAAACGAGATGTGCTTTCTTAAGGGCGACTTTTTGTGACACACTACTCATCATCATATTAGTTGGAGGTGGATTGAATTGGCTTTTCTTGTGTGTATTTTCTAAAGACGTAGGCGTATACGAAAGTGTGACATAAATTGAGAAATTTTGGATGCACACCACCCAGAGATGTTATGATCCCAACATAATGGCATCAAACATGTCGCTTTGACCTAGTAGGTATTATGTTGGCTTGTAAGATGTCAGGCCACTGTTCAAATCTGCAACAAAACGAAATAGGAAGACAACTTCCCCTCAGCAGATTTCTGGTAAAAACACTGTGAAAGTAAAAAAAACTTTCCATGAAAAGTTCCCAAAAAATCTGTCATTCGGAGTCGACTTTAAACTGTATAAAATTTAACACACACACCGCAAGTGGCGCGAGAAGTTGGGTCGTAATCCTGATGGAAGGGTTGTAATAATCACTTCTGTTTTGTACTTATGTATGCAGTCTATATTGACAATGCAGTAGTTCTAGTCACGGGGAAATATTTGCCCACGATTAATGAAGTCATGCAGTCTCCACTGAAAGATCAGTCCTTATGGAGTCGTAGAAAAAATCTTGAGGTTACCCCGGACAAGATGGCGATGGTCTTACTTACTAGGAAATAGTTGCTAAAGGATTGACTCTAAGACATACTTGGAAATTATACTTGACACCAAAATGCCAAGAAAACTGAATATTGAGGACAAAAGAATAAGGAAGGGTTTAATCCACACTACATGTGCAGAAATTCTATGGCTAAGAACTGAGACCTTACACGTAGTATCGTTAACTGGATTTTTATTTCAGTTATTAGACCTGTTCTTGGCTGCACAGTATAAAGGAATAATTGGAAACAAAGAGCCATAGAAATATGATGTACCTCTATTAGCATCACAAATGTAAAAGTCGACCGCAAGCAGCTCTGAAAGTAATTTTTCATTTACTCCCAATTGTGGAATGTATGAAAAATGTATCGGCTGGAAGTCTCTTTAGATAGAATGAGTTATGAGGATTGAGTTCATATAGGGTGGGTAACTCGTCACTGATGAAGAGCGGAACATAGCGGAGTCAAATTATTTCTATTATCGGAATGACGGATTACCTAAAAGTTTATTTCTAAGATAAATCGAATGTGATAGAACCTGATAGGAAATTGGTTATAAATTCGGAAAGACTAAGACGAATCCATGGTATACGTATGTGGGATTGGGAATTAACTGACGTAGTACTAGAAGTGGACGGAGATACTAAATAATACGACACTATGTTTTAGACTAAAGCGGACATACAAACTGATACAACTTTGAGTACGCAGGACTCGTTGAGTTGCGACTAATAGACAACGAACATTTTTTGAGGGACTTGAGACGACCAGATTGTTGAAAACCTGACGCTTAGCAGTGACGACTGACTTTAAAATAATCAATAAATTTTAACTTTTTTATTTAAAATAAATACATCATCAAATGTTACCATAATATTAAATAAACTTAAATATTAATATTAAAATATAAATAGTAAACGTGGCTTCATTAAAAACCCCCAAGTATTAGAAATATAGGTAGGCTACCTGCGAACTGTGGTATTTTTCAGGAGAAATTAAAAAAAATCGCATTATGCGATTAGATTATACTGGATACCTGGACACCGCAGCGTTACTGGCAACGAAGTTGCAGATGAATTGAAAAGATCAGGTTAATCTGTAGAAGCTACCAATAAGAGCTATTACCACCACTTTACTCAAGGAATTAGCAGACGGAGTAGGGATGTCATTGATTTCTATTGTCTATGTGATTGAGCAGAGGAAAGGATGGATAATTTATTATGTCTGTCTGTTTTTGCTTACAGGTGCATAGGCAAAGATGGCTAGGCAGGTACATCTGATGGACTGTAAACTTGAGGATCTAATAACGTTCATAGAAATAAATTTGAAAATAAGTTTAATTTCATCAGGAACAATCCAAATGATATTTTATACAAATTATAATGAATTATTAAAAATCTCAGTAGGGAATACAAGGAATACGGAGCGTCAGCCCTCTACAAATAATCTGAAGCAATAGGCAATTGATTATAATTTTCATCGAAAGTGATGTCCAACGATAAGGCTCATTTCCAGAAGAATGGATATGTAAGCAAACAAAATTGTCATATCTGGGACGATAGCAATTCACATGAATTCCAATGCATTTCGAAAAAAAACACTTTTTGGTGTCGCTTTTAGGTTGGCAGCGTCATCAGAACGACGACCTTCACTCTTAACAGCGATCATTATGGATCGATGAGATGTAGTTTTTAAACAAGATGTGCTTTCCTAAGGACGACGCTAAGTGCCACACTACTCATGCCACGTTGGATATTCTGCACTATCGACTTGAAAGCATGTTTATCTCAGTTGGAGGTGAATGGAGTTTTTTTTATCGTACGCCCATACGAAAGGCAACAAATCACAGTGATTGTCAAAACCAACATAACATTAAATTGTTCAAATTCAACCTAACTTATGAGCAGGTACCCTTAAAAGATTTTTCAAACGTATAAAAACTTTATATCTCTTCCATGTCGCCGTAGTGCTGTAGGTAGTGTGTTGACTTCTAAGATGTGAGACCCAGTTCAAACATTTCCAACGAAACGAAATATGAAAAAATACTTCTTCCACAATATCCTCTCAGCAGATTTCCTCCAAAAACAATGAAAAGTTCCTCAGAAGACTGCCGTTAGAAGTCTACTTTAAATCGTAGATCCTGCCATTCATTGATAAATTTAACATACACAACATGGGTTGTATGAGATGCTAGGTCATAATCCTGACTGCAGTGACCAATTATGCATAAACATATGTAGGTTTATATCTCACACGTATTATACTTATTTTAAATTTAATAAAAGGTAGCGTTTTATGGATGAGCCCGAATATGTAGTTTTGATATTAAAAATGTCTCCTTGAGTTAAAACTCTGTATTCAATACAACTGAAGAAAACGAAAACAATTAGTTTCCATTGGGAACACTTACATCAAAGGGAAACTTTGCATAAAATCTAGTTTTAAAAGTTGTTTCAACGAATTTATTTTTGATTTGTTTTTAAATTTAAGAATTCAATGCCCGTAATAACAATACTATATTTTCTCAAAATTTCATGGTGTTTTCAATTATGCCCTTCAAAAATATTCCAGTAATAGCAACAGGGCTTTTAATTTTTTTTTGGTATAATTTTCCCATTTGCTATACAATTTCTATAATGACTGACTATCACACAAGACTTTCAATTTGTTTTCTTGTATAATGGGACACTAAATTTAAAATTTCTTTGTCTGCATTGTTTAGGGGAGAACATGGCTTGGCTCAAATATCATTGAAAGTCAACTGAATGTCCTTTATTGTCTGCCTATTTTGTTAAACGTATTGACTTCATACAAATCCCTTTAAATAACTTGCAACAAATCACAAACAATTTCAAAAGATTTGCTATTTCCGCAACACATTATTTTACATTCTTTCTTCTCCTTCTCCTTTGTTGTTGTTCTTGACAAAAGAGCAATAACAATTTGAAAAAAGAAAAAGAAAGAAAAAAAAAAATGATTTAAATTGCTTCCATTGTCAATTTGTTGGCATAACAAAAGAGGCTCGAGTAAATCCGTTTAAGGAGGAGCGATTGAATTAAATGGGTCTAGTCTATGCTACGTACAATAGAAATTCATAAATTCATATATAAATGAAGAAGCAGGGAATATATGTGCAGGAATGTTATACTTTGTAGTGGTGTTTTGTTACATGCAATTTAAAGACCTATTGAGACTAAGAGCTGGTAAAGCATTAAATTTATTTTTGCCTTACTATGATGCTCAGCGCTTGGTGTACTCACCCACTTTGTTTCTTTCTGTGATGCATTAATGCCGCACAGGATCCCAAAAAATGTTCGGATGATTCATTCTCACTGTTACTGAATCTACTTGTTTAATTCGAAATAACCCCCATTCTGAATAAATCTACCTTGAGTCTGCAGTGCCTTGTCAAAAGATGGCTTTCTAATGGAGAGTTTGATGCATAATATCGTAATTTCCTATCAATATCTTTGATTATCTTAAACCTACTTGGTTTGTGGAGAGTCTTTGCTTCTCTTAATCTCTGATCTCGTTGTTTCATTCCATAGAAGGATTTTGGTTACATCAGCGGCGTGAAAGCTGTCCTCTTTGCAATGTTGTCTGCTTGTTCATTGCTGGAATTCACCATAACCTGTGACCCAGCAGATGGTAACCTTATTTTGTCTGTCTAACTGATTCAAGTTCTTTAGATAGTTCCATACTATCTTCGATTTAACGTCACAACAGTTGAATGCCTTATCGTCAGAGTGTAGATATCAATGTACTGTCTTTTATACCTCCTATCCAAGTTGAATTGAGCATATCTTTTGAAGGCATAAACTTTCGCTTTGAAAATACCCACGTATTAATTCCTTATGAATTCGGAATATTTGATACCTGCTCCTGTCGCAAGATCCCTTCTTGTCTCATCTGTATATATCACAAACAGTACCTCTTTTAAAAGAGTATCGAGCTTCCAGATTTTCCAATCACTTTTGGTTACAAAATCTCGTTACGAAGAATTTTGCTCTTAAGTCTCACTGCGAAGCACTTCCCAGATTCATAGAGTCTACTGGTTCTGTCCAGGGGACAATTAAGTGAGGAACTGTCAGCAAATCGATTTCAAAGGTCAAGAAATCCTCTTTTGAATGAAATAAGACTTTTTTCCTGTTATACTAACCATTATCGCCAAATTTTTAGATTTTACTAAAACGTGCAGCGAATTTAAATCTAACAGAGCTTCTAGCGCCGGTGCTGGGCATGCTCTCATTCCCTCTGTTAAACCAACAGTAGCTAGTCTCCGTATATTGTGCAACTCCATTTGAGCCGTTTTCAATTTTCTTGTCTTCACTAACATGTGCAAAAGACTCTCATTGTTATGCAATGAGACACTAGTCTCTGTACTTGTCCAATTCCATATTTGAGTTGTTTTCAGATTTGTTCCTTCCAGACAATTGCGTCATGAATTACGATTGGTCTGACCATTATGGTATAATCGTATAACAAATGTGGCATACAACTTTTGGGTTAAAAGCCTTCTGCTTTTAATTACGATTTGTCTGGCCTTTCCTGAGATGCTTTCTATATAAGCCCTGCAATTTGTAAACTACAAACCCTTTTGAAAGAGGAACCATTCTATGTTATACGCATGGATCGACAGAATATAGTGAGATTAGAACAGGATTACTCGGTGTCAGAGGGAAATCAATGGAAAAACTTGATGTTAATTTCCAATTCATACTCAATTCAACTTGGCACAGAGGAGGAACATTGCAACACTATCATGCTGAAAAATAGTGAGTCAAGTTATACGGGAATTCAATCAAATGGACGGGCCGAAACCTGATGTGTTCAAAAAACGTCTGTGGATTGGAAAAAGGAGCTTAAACAGACATTCTTGACAATGGAAGATAAAAAAGACTATCCAGACAGACTTGAGGCAATCTAAACTTTTGCTATTTAATCATATTAAGAAATATGATTAAACAATCGGTCCGTTGTCGCTCTAATTGTAAACTCAAGTAATAATTGCATAGAACAAGAATTGGTTAAAGCCTTACTTGGCACCAGTGTGGTGTTAATGCATTTTAAAAGATTTCACCTAAGGTCTTATCAAGTACTGACATTGAAGTTATCCTCACTGATGCAGGACATTAAGGATATTTGTCAGTGTAAACCGGTTGGAAAGATATTTTATTTAAACACCGTTTACAGGTTGATGGCAGTACAAAAAAATGTTAGGAAAACGGATATTATTTTCAATCATAAGCAAACAGAAGAAGATGTAATAGATGTTCCTTGCAAACAGAAGAAGATGTAATAGATGTTCTTTGGTTGACCAAGGTTCTTCAACTTTGGAGATTCCACTTTACAGCCTATGTTTCTATGGAAATGATGGACTATTCAAAGGTGTTCATAGTTTAAAAAATATGGACATACTCTATATTACAAAGTAATATACGAAAACGGCTACCGGACTGAACAACGGCCCATGCTAATTAGCTGATTCCTACTTGGCTTACAATTGACCGCCTTTGAAAAAAGGGAGTGCGAGTATCTTGTAAGAGATGGCGTAATCTTTGTTCATATGGAATACTGCCTATTGTGAGAAGATAGTAAGGCATTCATTGGTTGCCTGTATTTGGGTTCTGAACATGACAGTATCAAAGCGAATAACCTATGTAACTCAATTACAAAAATTGCATTCCTACATAAATACATAACATACATAATTGGTCATTACAACCATTCAGTCAGGATTACGACCTAGCTTCTCACACCACTTATGTTGTGTGTTAAATTTTGTACATGAGTGGAGGGACCTACAGTTTAAAGTCGACTCCGAACGACAGATTTTTGGGAAACTTTTCATGGCAATTTAATTTACTCTCAGAGTTCTTGCCAGAAATCTGCTGAGAGGAAGTTGCCGAAGAAATGCTTTTTTGTATTTTGTTTTGATGTCTGGCCTGGGACTCGAACCCTGGCTTTACGTCTAATAAGCCAACACACTACCTACTCGACTACGGCGACTTCAAAATTGCATTCCTCCTGCAAATAAATCTCTCACACACCTTATTTGTTTACAAAAGAAAAATGACAAAATGACCCCACTTCTTCTATGTATAAAGACAAGACAAAATTTGCCCTGTAATGGATATACGCAGAATATAATTTGATTTGATATTTACACACAATCAATATTTGTGTGTATAGGGCGGCCCATCTATTGGTTTAAATTTGAACAATCGGTTATTTCGTATCTGGCAATACTTATGTCATTCAATTCTGTCACAATCGATTTACGCTTGAACAACGTTGGGATTTATTGGGCCAAACTGTACTATTTTTCCGAAATAAATAACTTTTTCGAATGAAGCTCATTTTCATCTTGGTGTGTATATTAATAAGCAAAATTGCAGTATGTATTTGGGGCTCAGAAAATCACACACGTGGTCTTACGAGTGACGAGTGACTGTTTGGTGCGTCTTGTGGAGCGGAGGCATCATTTTCCCATATTTGCTTGAAACTGAGGATGTCGCAACAAATACGGTCATTGGAGGCACCTATCGCGCCATGATAACCAATTTTTTGTTCCCGCTCTTCACGGCATTGATGTGAACGATGTTTGATTTTAATAGGATGGTGCAACTTGCCACACTTCTCATGTCATAATCGATTTATTTCGGCAAACGTTTGACGGCCGTTTAACTAGCCGAAATGGTGTTGTCAATTGCCCATTCACTCGAAAAAGTTCACAAAATTGGTCTGATCGAATGATATACTGTGAGGCCAGCCGCGGCAATCATATAAGTGAAATAAGATTCCATTAGAAGTCGCCGTAGTCTAGTAGCTAGTATGTTGGCTTCTTAGATTTAAAGCCAGGGTTCGAGCCTCAGGCCAGACATTAAGGTAAAATACAAAAAGTATTTCTTCGGCGACTTCCTCTCAGCAAATTTCTGGCAAAATCTCTGAGAGTAAATAAAATTGCCATGAAAAAAGTTTCTCAAAAATCTGTCGTTCGGAGTCGACTTTAAACTGCAGGTCCCGCCACTCATGTGTAAAAATTAACACACACAACATAAGTGATGTGAGAAACTAGGACGTTGTACAATGGGTCAATTCGACCTCCGGGTACTGTACCTGTCTTAATTGACAAGTACACGTCCTACAACCTAACCTAACCTAAGATTCCATTTCTAACCGGAACAATTGTACTCCACAACAAAACAAAATAAATTTAACAAAATTTCGAACCGTTTTTGTTTTATTGCATTTTTAAATTTAAACTTTTAGATCACCCATCCTATATATGGCTGGGACTTCGGCACCGGAGTCATCATTTTTTTTGGCATCCGAAATATATTGAAAAATTAATTCGTATAAAATCCTGTCCTTCATAAAATGTTGAGAACTGTTAACCGGGTGTTATAAGTTTATGATGGAGTTGGTATATTTCTTTTCTACAATTTTGCAATGCTTTAAAGGATTATTTTAATAAAAGAATAAATTTGAAAAAATTATTAAATTTAAACTACTTTGATATTTTGAATATTTTTTGCTCACAGAGTTTTTATTTCATAATACATATTAAATTAAGCTCTTTAATCCAACTGTAAGGCATATTAGTTTTAAACATTCTTTTCTTTCTTTTCTTTTTTTTTTTTACTGATACAATCCGTAAAAAGGTCAGAATGCAAAAAAGAAAAAAATCATAAGGATTGTTGTAATTACCATAAATAGCATTGACAGGGAATGTACAACATAATCAATACGAATCAAAACACAAAACACAAAGCAAAGCGAAGGCAAAATATTAAATTTCATATATGTTTTCAATTTCTTTTAGCAACGTATACTTGTGAATTGTGAATAACTACGCTACTCGAATGCTTTGTACATGGATTTTGCTGGAGGTCATGCTTTCAATAGAATAAGAGGCATTTACCACATTCATAGAACAGATGAAGGAAAATACCAATGCTTGTGGGTAATTTAACAAATTCTCTGCTTTAAAGAGCAATTGCTAATGAAAAGTGTCATAAGAAACATTTTCTTGAATAGAATGTCGGTTGCACTTCTCAATTTTTAACTCCCATTTGCCAACGCATCATAAGAAATTTCCTTATAAAACAGCATTCAACTGTATAGTAGTCGTATATGCTTGATACTCTGACAGCTTCTACACAATTGCATATTTTAACAGCAACAACAACAGCAGCAGCAACAACAAGAGTAAAATGAAAGAATTACTGTGAATTTATTTCTTTTAGTTTTATTTCGCATTTTTGCTTTAAGCTGACATAAATATTTTGTTTATTTGAATAATACACAGGCAAGGGTGACCAACTACAAAAAAAAGGTCTTAGATTTGCTCTGTTAAAGATCCCTAGCTTTCCTTAACACATATCAGGGAATCGGTTTCTCTTGTTTGTATTATAATGTTGCAGAGGCCAACAGAATATTGGCTGTTGTGTACGAAGCTGTTGCTTCCGCTTATCATCACGTATTTTAGTAGAGGCGTTGTTCGATGGCGGCTTCCGTTACTAATAGAAAAAATCTAGGACTATATGCTCTTATTGTAACGGGTGACAGAACTCTACCAGCACTTCAGATCGTTTTAGACTAACTGGCTACATGCATACACATACATTATTGGTCATTATAACCCTTCAGACAGGATTACGACCTAGCTTCTCATACCACTTATGTTGTGTGTGTTCATTTAATACATAAACGGCGGGACCTACAGTTTAGAGTTGACCCTGAACGACATATTTTTTGAGAAACGTTTTCATGGCAATTTGATTTATTTTCACAGAGGTTTTGCCAGAAATCTGCTGAGAGGCGGTCGCCGAAGAAATATTTTTCCATACTTCGTTTAGTTAGGAATGTCTAGCCTGGGGTTTGAACCCTGGCATCACGTCTAATAAGCCAACACACTATCTGCTAGACTATGGTGACTGCTGACTCTTGATTTAAAAAGTACAACAAGAAGACTATTACTGCAGTCGCCATGTTATACTGGAATACAAGACTGGAAATCCAAGTGCAATTCTCAGTTCAGTGGATTCTGAAAAAGGGTGAACTCCTAAAAAAACTATCTGAGGAGAAGCATCGATTGTTAAGGATATGCAGATGATGCAGTTTTAATGGCTTAAGAAAATTCTGAAGAGACTCTCTGCGACATCATTCATAGAGGTATTAAGTTTGTAACACATTTTTGTATGACACTGGAATAAACCCGTCAAGACTCGATTCTTAAGCGAAAGAACGTTACAGAGAATGAAGGTCAAATATTTTGGAATGCATACATTCATAACTCAAATATAATTGGTCATTATAAACCTTCAGTCAAGATTATGACCTAGCTTCTCAATACCACTTATGTTGTGTGTGCGTTTTTAACATAAGTGGGATTTGAACCGTGGCCCCACATCTAATAAGCCACCACACTACCTTCCAGACCACAGCAATAACTTTCGGAATAAGACCGCATAATTAATTGACATGAAAGTTTTACATGGAGAAACTTCGCAAGCAAAATGGGATTTAACCCAGGAATTATGTATTGGCTGTATACTATGGTGATCAAACCTATATTGACATATTGGGGCCTCTATCTCGAGCAGACAATACAAATCAAACGAAGTTTGAAATAATAGAGAATAAGCGGTCACATTTAAAATGCCAATCGCCATGAAAATCCGTGTTACAGCAGCTGTGTAAAATCTCTTGAATTTCATTCCACTATACATAGTAATGAAGACCGCTGCTTTAGAGACTATGGTTACGATAATGGGAGACAAGACTAATACCAACTTCATTGGACAATTTTGTGAATAAATCGAGTGGCTGACAGCTCCGCCCTACGCGTCTCCTCGATAGGGCAAGTGGTAGGTTTTGACAAATGCTTCGTTGCGAGATGTAGTAATAAAAGTGAAAAAAATTTCATACATACTCGTACTTACATACGTAAGCGGTCATTGCAACCATTTTGTTAGTATTACGACCTAGCTTATTACACCACTTATGTTGTGTGTGTTAATTTTATACAAAAGTGACAGCACCTACAGTTTAAAGACGATTCCAACGAACAGATTATCAAGAAACTTTTCATGGCAATTTTATTTACATCCAAAGCTTCTACCAGAAATCTGCTGAGAGGAAGTTACCGAAGAACTATTTTGTTTTGATCGAGATGTCTGCCCTGCTGTTTAAATTGTGACCTCAGGTCTAATAAGCCAACACACTAGCTTCCTACGGCGACAGTAACTTCATACTCTATTGAAAAAAAGGATCATGGTATACAGTGAACAGATGGTCCAAGTGCATATCTAGGGGTAAAACCAGGAGTTTTTAGTGGAGCCCCGAAGGTACCTTCCAAACGGAAGTGCTAAATTCCACTTTCATGGAAGATACCGAGGAGAGAACATATAAAGTGTGGGCGATTTAAAACTTTAAATTTAAAAAACGGTTTCACACCTTATTCGAATCGGCAATGGCATCACGAATGTTGGCCTTCAAATGCTCAATTGCCTCTGCTTTGTCAACGTAATACTTTGCTTATTAAACAGCTATCAAACGTTTAAGGCAATAAATTGATTCTGGCAGGAGATATGTGGCAAGTTGCGTGATCCTCTCGATAATATTGCTACATCTCGTCCTTTGTATGACATTCAAGTACTCAACCGAGCATTAGGCTCCTATGAGGTTAAATCCAAAATAGTATGAGACTGTCTGGGGAAAACTGAATCAGCCAATTGTGAAAAGTAGGTCTACCCTCTGCGAGATCCCAAGTCATGTGAGATGTTGGCGGCAATCGCCTAAAGAAGAGTTGTCGCCCATTGGGTTCTACACCCAATTATAGTGAACACCTACTACCTCTTAATCCTACCCGACATAACCGAATTGAAACTGATTTTGGGAATATAATTACGTATGAAAAACAGTTTTGAAGAGGTACAGATTCCAAGCAGATAGTGGTTGGTAACGTCAATCACTTTTCAATTGCTTTCTCGTACACACAGAGATAAATGCATGAATTTGCATTTTTTCTATCTTTTTTTTTGTTTTTGTTATTTTTGTACTTTAACTATAATATTTACAATGAGAAACTGTTGTTTTTTTGTTGTTTTTTTTTTTGTTATCATATTTCGAAATTTTTATAATGATGGCATTGTGTGTATGTATGTTCACGTATGTGTATATGTTTGTACATAGAAATAACACCAGGATAAATAAATACGTACAAAATAGAGAAATTGCATGTCTACTTGTACTGGGTCTTTCATTAAGAGCTTCGTAACTTTAAATTTAAATTTAAACGGTGTGTGTATGAGATATTCTCGAAATTTTTTATTTGAAAGACCTCCTGACGCTATTATGTGTTGAATATAACATCGTTTAAATGTCCACCACAGTTTCTCTGAAAGAATTGCATAAGGAATCCCATTTTCCATGGCTTCGGAACATAAGCTAGAGAACATGGCTTACACTGGCTTTAAGCGCCGCTGCAGTTTGCAGATTTATTTGCATTCACCTGCGATTTATGGAAATCTCACAGGAAAAAGGCTAAAAAGTCTCTGCCCTCAAATCATTCGTGTAGAATATCCAGTGTGGAATGGTAGCCACGTATCGCCTACAATTGGTGACCAAATTATTGAACCCAAGGAAAAAAAAATTGGTGTTCATTGACAGGGCTCGGCATTGAGAACGTGGTTTTCAAAGAATATGAATCGATGACGCCGCCAGCCCAAAATCCACACCAAAGGGTAACTTTTTCGGGATGCATTGGTCACTCTTGGATCTCATTGGAATGGGATCTCATGTCAGTTGGATCTCATGTGAATTTAATCCAAGAGAAGCTGGTAATTATCTAGAAGTCGCCGTAGTCTAGTAGGTAGGGTGTTGGCTTATTAGACGTAAAGCCGCGGTTCAAACCTCAGGTCAGACATCAAAACGAAATATGAAAAATATTTCTTCGGTGACTTCCTCTCAGCAGATTTTTGGCAAAAACTCCGAGAGTAAATAAAATTAGCATGAAAAGTTTCTCAAAAATCTATCGTTCGGAGTTGACTTTAAACTGTGAGTCCCGCCACTCATGTATAAAATTAACGTACACAACATAAGTGGTATGTGAAGCTAGATCGTAATCCTGACTGAATGGTTGTAAAAAGCAATTGTTTATGTATGTCATGCCATGTGCTCTGCAAAAGGCCTTGTTCTTATGCCACGATGTTTCCGGCAGATGTTAGCTCTTGTCAAGGTACAGGTGTTGGTCGATCGTTTGCTGAACCAAAGGACTCGAATTTATTCACTTACGAGTATTCACTTCTGTAGGACGATTATGACAATGGGGATGGCATAATGGGTGAATCCTGTGGCGCAATGCCCGAACAGAATATCCATTTTGATGAAACAATTTTAGTATGTGCTCGTGGTATTGAATAATATCTACGTTGAGTCCATGGTGATTTGGCAACATGTCTGAATAAATCCCAAATTCTGCAGAAGTAGTTTCAACAAGATGGCCGTTATCAACTATCAAAGTTCGAACGTCCCTGACTGAAAGATCCAATATAATATCGTACCATAAAAACCATTTCATATCCTGCTTTTTCTGTCTTTTTTATTTTCGTTTCATCTTAAAGTCGTTTTATTTCATTTGTATTTATTTTCTATTTCTGTTGCAAAAGAACAAAAAAAAAGTAGAAAAATAACAACGGCAACGTTATTTGTAGAATTCTTTAATGATGTTCACATTATACATGAATAAAAATGTACATACGTTATGATGTACTTGAATATGTACATAAAGAATAATACAGTTGAGGCGGAGTAATAAGTAATGAAAATTAATTTATGAAATAAGTTGAACCACGTTAACTGATGCTTCGAAAGTGGATAGAACTTTGGTAGGAGAAATCCTTTGGCAGTAGGCAGGCATACAGACTGCGGTAAGGTTTATTAAGAATGTAAACATCTCTGGGAAGCAAACATCTCTAGAAACATGTTAATACTGCTAAAGGAATCGAGTAAAACATTGTGAAAAAATGAGCAAAAATAAAACGAAAATATATAAGGAGGAAGATAAACTGCGCGGGGATTTTACATTCTCTGCTCAATCAAAACCATAATAAACTTCTGGAGAATCTGAATATCAGATCAGTAAGAGAGTTTAAACGTTGCTTAGTAGGTAGTGTGTTGGTTTATTAGACGTGAAGTCGCGCTTCAAACCCCAACAAAACAAATTAAAACATTTTTTTTGAGATTTCCTCTCGTTTCTGATAAAAACTCTTGAGAGTAAAAATTGCAATGAAAAGTTGCCTAAAAATCCGCTTTCAAAGTCGACTTTAAACTATACGTACCGTCACTCATGTGCAAAATTTACACACACAACATAAGTGATGTGTGAAGCTAGGTTGTAATCCTGACTGAAGGATTGTAATGCCCAATTATATATGTATGTGTGTATGTAAGAATGTTTAAACCTCTAAAAAAAACCCACCCGAGGGTATCCAATTTGCTTCTACCAACAGCCAAACAATGACAGTGGAGATGGTCTATGGTCTATAATTCCTCCACAGCTATCGTCTATTTCCGTGCAGCCCTTGCGCTGACCAACTTCTTCCTCTTCCTTGATTTTGGTGGAACTTGGTCAGTACAGGGACTGCGTTCACCCGTGGCATCACAACGGGCCGCTATGCGTGCTCAAGTGAGCTTTGTGATAGCAGTGCTACCACTCCGACCTAAACCTAAACCTAAATCGTCTATTTCTTCCAGAAATTAGACGGAGATCCAGATTTCCAATAGCGGTCTATCATTATAATCGTCCAGGAGAAACCTATTCTCATAATGGAACTTATTAAACCACAGCAGAGAACTAGTTCTTCTACCGTCGGTGGATAGCAAAGGACTCTAGCTGGTATCCCCAATGACAAGCTTCAGGATATTGCTCGATGTCAACAATGCCAGTTCACTGGCATGCAACCGGGTATTTCCTTCTGGGATTCATTTTCATCGCCACAGGATTCACATTTAAGTCCCGAGTCAGTAACCATTGCAAACAAAAGCATTCTGAGTTTACAGCGTCCTAACAAAAGACAGAGAAACACAGAATATTTCTTGATAACCTAGTGCACGACTCTCTCATTGTAATTTCCAGACAAAAGTTCTGATACCTTCAAATTCACTTTGTTTCAAAAGAACCTTTGCTTCGACTTATATTCCCTTACCTTCCGCACATACTTCTTAGAACTGTTTTGTACAAATCAACAGCGTAGAAATTCCCCTCGTTGCAAGTTTGTCTGTTTACCTATTGCCTTTAATTCCCATATGACCTGGCGCCCAGCAAAATGTAATCAAATTGCGTTTCTCCGGACAATTTCTAACTCTCTTCTTTTTTAGCCCATCTATATTCCACAAAATAGCCGTTGTTTTAGAAAAGAGTATGTAGTTTTCAAATTACTCCATTCGTTTTTGTGCTGTCTCGTAGCGAAGCACTTTCCGAAGTCATAGAATCTACTGGTCTTGGCGACAGTTAAAGAAGGACCTGTTAGACAATCGATTGTTTAGATCACGTAATAAATTTCATTTTGGATGTGTCTACTATTAATCTACTAACAGTCTCCACAGTTGTGATCTTCCTCTACCATATACGGCGGAATTAAACCCAAAAAATTTTCCATCTGGAGGACAGGTTCCAATTGTGTCTGTTATACTGCATGTACTGACAACATGCTCAGACTATAATGACATTAGAGATTTAGATAGTATGGGTATTACCTATACTCGGGGGGTGTGGGATTTCAGTAGGGCCTTAGAAGACGTTCGGACAATTGGGAGGTTGGGCGTTTTCGCCAATGAAGTTTTTAGGAGAAGAAGAACAGGACGTTAGTGGAGGTTTTCCCCTTCACTTCACTCGCAAGTGTATTCCTGATCTTGCCGCTTTTTGTGCCCTTTGTCCAGTGTATTGTCGTTGTAAATAGTTTTTGCTCTGGTAGTTGGTTGCAGTTTCCGATCCCCAGAGACTTGTCTCTGCCCGGCAATGGTGCTGCCCCCTTGTGGGAGCAACGTGGTGGCTGTGGTTCAAACCCAAATCAACCACTGGAAAAGTGGAGTTTAGATAGTCTCCCACACCTAACCAAGAGGGAAGTCTTGTCCAAATGCAAGGCTTCGAATTGGTGCTCACGTATGGTGATGTAATGATGCATTGTGCAGGGTTGCATCATTGTGCGTGGGGACGCTGGTAGATGCATTGTTTCCACCCGTGCTTAGAGCACCGTCGGGTAAGCCATCACGCGATACTCACGTAAAACCCTGGACTAATGTGCCTGTTATACTACAACACACGCTAGCCTCTGTATCTTGTCGAACCTCATGTGGGCAGTTTTCTATCTGATCAGAAAATTGTTCCGTAGGCCACTGACCATTATGGCACACATTCTCTGCATAATGGTTGCATCGGTAGGATTTTCCGGCATACGTTCTGCATACCATTGTGGTAGGCGTGGTTTTTTTGAAATGCTCTCCTATATAAGCTCTACATGTTAAAGTACTTTCCAGTGATCTTCTCAGTGATCTACCCACTTGGCTTATTAGACTACGGCTATTAGACATCAAAACGAAGTACAAAAAAAAAATATGTTTTCCGCAACTTCTTCTCAACAGATTTCTGGCAAAAGCCCTGAGAGTAAATAAAATTGTCATGAAGAAGTTTGAAAGAAAATTGTTCATTAAAATATAATTTAAAATGATTTCTATTTAGTTGCCACCAGCTGTAAGTATACTTCTTGTTAAAAGTAAACTATTTTGAGAATAAAAATCTTTGTTCTACTGCCAAGCATCACTGCCATTAAATTTGAGATTATTTTGGAGAAAAAAAAAACGGAAGCGATGTTTCTATTTTTGAAGCATTGAATCAACAATTTTAAAATTTCTCAAATAAATTCGTAATAATATGGTAATTGTTATTGTTTTAAAAGCCAAAAATACTTACTTATGACAGATAAATTAAAACGGAAGCTTTGAGTTTGACTTGTACGAAAATCAATGCGACAGCGATAAATTCCTTGATCGTGACGTTTAATATCCTGCAATAAAAAGAAAAGCAGAGAAAATGTTTTAATTTCTTTATTTTATTAAATTTAACAGGAAATTACCTATACACGGTATTAAAGAAATCCAAAAATACATTAAAAAAATTAAATTTAAATTCAAAAACAATCACATTAGCGCTGTGCTAACGCCTTTGTTCTTTACAAGACAACAATGCCTGAAAATAATTCAAAAGAGAAAATCCTAAAAAAAAATATGGAGAAAAAAAAACTTGTTTTTAATCTAATTTTCATTTTCCTTTCTTGTATTGTAATTGAAAAGCATTTTGGACTTAATTTTCTAAATGTTCTGCCCCCTATTCTAACGTTCACATGGTAGGCGTAATGTGTCAAAATTATAAGAAAAAAAAAAATAAATTAGGAAAACGGAAATGAAAAATGATTTTAAAAAGTGCTTAAAACCAAATTAAATAAGCCCCAGAAAAGAACAAAATGAAGAAGAAGAAAAAAAAAGAAAATAGCGAAGGTAATTAAGAAATGAAAAGTCTTCCTTCCTTAAATAAGAGAATGAAGGAAATAAACAAAAAAAGAGGGAGAAAAAAAAGACACCCAAAATACACACATTATTTCTTTTTTGTTTTTCTTCTTATTTTTCTTTTCTTAAAAATGAACAAAAAAGTCTTTAAGCAACTCATACATTTCCTTACACATTATTTTTGGAACAAAAGTAAAGACTAACAGAAGAAAGCAAAATTATAGCATCTTTATCAACACGGAAATGAAATTCACGTTTTCACAATCGATTTCTTTAACGATATTTTTGCAAATTTTAGGTCGAATGTTATGTTAAAACAATTCCTGTTTAGACTGCCTTACCGACACTTCTTCATACATAATTGGTCATTACAATTCTTCAGTCAGGATTACGACTATATGTGTTCATTTTATACATTAGTGGCGGGGCCTACAGTTTAAAGTCGACTCCGAACGTCATAAACTTTTCATTACAATTTTTTATTTACCCTCAGAGTTTTTGCCAGAAATATGCTGAGAGAAATAGCCGAAGAAACACTTTTTTTGTATTTCGTTTAGATGTCTGACCTGGGTTTGAACCCTGGCTTTACTTCTAATAAGCCAACACACTACTTACTAGACTATGGTGGTACTCCTTAATCGGAGTTTAATAAGTCGACCTTAGAGCACGAATTGTTTAAAAACTTCATGAAATTATGCTACCAACGGATTCTATTTGCAGTAAATTTGAAATGTTCCATGGGTTGTGGTACACTGTTGCGGTACATTATCTTTCACTGTCATAATATGTGATCAACTCTCATATCGAATCGGTAGCAATAACACCATACCCAAAATCATTAGTTTAAAGAAAAATAAATCAAGGTTGGCATCACGCAAAAATACTCTTCAACCAACAACTTGGAACGAATATAGAGGTTCTTTACATACATAATTGGTCACTACAATCGTTAAATCAGGACTACCATATATTTTCTTACATCACAAATTGATGTGTGTTAGTTTTATAAAAGAGTGGCGAGACCTTCGACTTAAAGTCGACTCCGAACGGCAGACTTATGAGAAACTTTTTCATGGCAATATAATTTACTCGCAGAGCATTTGCCGGAAATCTGCTGAGAGGAAGTCGCAGAAGAATTATTTTTTTCTTAGAGATGTCTGACCTGGGTTTTAACTCAGGCCTCCCGTTTAATAGGCCACACTACCTACTAGACTACGGCGACTACTACATAAGGCATGACCTTACTTAAGAGGTATTGCAACTCTTTAGTCAGCATTGCTACCTAAATCTTCACACCACTCATGCTGTGTTTGGTAAATTCATCCAACAGTTGCGGATGTTACTGTTTAAAGTCGACTCTGAACGACAGAGTTGGTAAAATTTTCACGGCAAAATTGTTTACTCTGAGAGGACAGCAGAGAAGAAGTCGCTAAATTAATATATTTATTATTTCGTTTTACTTAAGATGTCTGGAGTTTGAATCATGGACACTTATCTATTATATCAACACACTACCCACATAAATATATACAAACATAATTGGTCATTACAACCTATCAGTCAGGATTACAACCAAGTTTCTCACTCCACTTATGTTGTGTGTTTTAGTTTTATACATGAGTGGCGACTCCGAACGATAGATTATTGAGAAACTTTTCATTGCAGTTTTATTTACTCTCAGGATTTTTGACAGAAATTTGCTAAGAGGAAGTGGCTAAAGAAATGTTTTTCATATTTCGTTAAGTTCGATATGTTTGACCTGGAGCTTAAATGGTGGCCTTACGTCTAATAAGCCAACACACTACCTACTAGACTACGGCGACTACTTCATTCTCACCATACTGATGCAAATACGGCATGACCTTACTCAAGAGTTATGCAACTATTCAGATAGAATTGCTACACCTAACTCTTCACTCCGCACATCAGACTTAAAATCGACCCTGAACGAAAGATTTGATAAAATTTTCCAGTCAATTTTATTTACTCTCAGAGTTATTTACTGTCAGAACTCAGCTGAGAAGTGGTGGATTAAAATGTTTTCTTTTTTTTTACTTTCGTTGTGCCTGAGATGTCTGTGCTAGGGTTTGAACAACAGGCTCTTAGCTATTATGCAAACACAATACCGTCTACCTTGTGACGATAATCTTCTGATAATCGCTTCATTGGTTCATAGCTGTAAACGTGATCATATTGGCATCATTTTATTTTTTAAGCGAGATATCGTCGAAATTTTTTGTTTATTTGAAAGACCTATTGATGTCCTTGCGTATGATATATAAAATCCTTTAAATATCTGCAACTTCTTCTCTGGGTGAAAAGCATTCAAAATGTTCAATTTTCCATGACCCTGGCACATAAATCAGGCTGAATTTAACGAATAGCATGGGATATGTTGGCTTTGAAAACCGCTATGGTTTATAGCTTATTCCCATATACCTGCAACTTAAGAAAATCCCACAAGGAAAAGTCTAACATTGTCAAATTTCACAATCTCGGTGGCTATTTCACATTACCTACACTTGAGATGACCATGGCCTCAAATTGGTATCCAATGTGGTATAGACAGTGTAATATGTATAGCATATAGGCAGTTGAAACCACACCGTAATAGTGTTCGCCGTTGACTAGCCAAAGTGGTTCTCATAGAAATTTTACCCATTGCGGCTGCCAACCCAAAATCCACATCAGACAGTGACTTTTCAGGAATGCGTTAAAAGTTTTTGAACCTCATGTGAATTAATCTCGTTGAAAATTCTTCAATTTTGTTTGTTCACAAAGGCATTCATCTAGACATGTGAGTTATTCCTCGAGAAAAATTTTTGATGGAAATTACGCTCAATTGCCAACTGCTCCATTCAGTGAACGCATGCCATTGTCTGTGGTCCATTATTTTCAGTTCCTGTGTCAGTTAAATCTTGTACGGCTGCATGTCCAAGTTATGATGCAAAATTTTGCCAAATTGTGGTCCGCGAAAAGTTGAGTTATTGTGAGAGATGCGAAATTAACTGTCACGGTTTCACCAATTCTTTTAAAAGATTTGGACTTAAGTTGTCATTGTCAATTCATGACAGTTTCTCCAGATCATCCATATAGTAAGCACTAAAGTACCTTTCTCTTCTTTGACAAAGTGTTCGTCATGTACCCAGCCGGTGGAGGACAGTCTCTTCCTGATCTCTGTAGCTTCTACAGAAATCATTAGCAAGGTTTAAAAGAACAATGGGCCTGTCATGCGTACCTATAATGCAATGCACCGTAAAGATCCCGACAACCCTTTGGAGATTAAGCAGACTTACCGCCCGCCTTTCATCCAGTAAGTAATTATAAGACTGCAGGTTATCATAGGGATTCATAAAGTCGAGAATTCATCGAAGAGTTCGATGGTTGTGCCCCGCCTGGCCAGTTCATCAGCTCTACAGATATCCGGAATATCACAGTGCCCTGGTACCCATATGATATGGATATACCGTTCCGTTCTACTACCTTGTTGAGATATTTGCAAAACTGTACACCGTCTTGGAGTTCATCACGTTGCACATTCTTACGGACGGCGTACATATATGTATGCAGGTGATGGTCAAATTTCTCCTCCACCATGCGATAAGTCCTCTCAGTATGACAATTATGACGATCATAGAATGGGCGAAGTGTCAGATCCACCGTTAACGTTGGCGTCGTCCTCTAAGAAATGTGAACCTCTGACGCAGCTAACTTATAATCAGCACCAAACAATTACTTTATGGTTTGCATTGGACACTTTTGGATCTCACGTGGGCGGGCATCTTACCAAATTCAATTTTGTTTGTTAATCGCTGAAGATGATGAATTAGGATATAACAGAACAACCATTTTAATAAAAGAATTTTATTATTTGCATGTATTGCTGAATGCTATATTCGGCTATTCTGATTTGGCAATGTGAACTGAAGAAATGACAACCAATTTCACTGATTTAGCTTCAACAAGATAGGCGTTATTGGCTGTTAAAGTTCAGAAGTCTAATGACGTCTTGTGGTCATACTACAACGAAATTGGTCATTACAATCCTTCAGTCAGGATTACGACCTCGCTTGGCACAACACTTATGTTGTGTGTGTTAATTTTATACATGAGTGTCTGGGACCTACAGTTTAAAGTCGACTCGGAACGACAGATTTTTGAGAAACTTTTTCATGGCAATTCATTTACTCACAGAGTTTTTGCCAGAAATCTGCTGAGATTAAGTCGCCGAAGAAATATTTTTTTTCGGACTTCGTTTTGAGGTCAGACCTGACGCACTACCTACTAGACTATCTCGACTTCATATGAGAATATTACTGGAAAATAACTTGACATGAAGAGCTTATAAGTCAATTCCGAACGACAGATTTTCAAGAAAGTTTTCACTGCAATTTTATTTTTTCTCAGAAGTTTTGCTAGAAGGAGGTCACCGAAGAAATTTTTTGTTTTGTTGGAAATGTCTGACCTGGGGTTTAAACCGTGACCTCACGACTAATAAGTCAACGTACTACCTACCTACGACGCCGATTTCGTCAGTATATGCTTTGGAAAACACAGGCTATATTGCTAAACCATTAAGTAGGGTTGTGAAGCAAATCACTACTCCTTAGCTACTGTTTTTCAAACAATGCTGCTATACTTTCACGCGATACTCCCCGTAGAGAACTTTTTTTCTTTCAATTCTCAAAATACAAGGCGTTCACGAAACAGAAAAAAAAATTCGGAATTAAAAAAAAAATAGAAAGGAAAATAATGTGTGTGAGTTTTACCATGTGTAGGTGGGTGTAAATAAAATTTAATGCGTGCGTACACTCTATACACTAATAGTATGTCAGTGCGTGGGTTTATAATTTAATATACAAACACTTAACGTGAAGGTTCCCTATTGTTGTATTTCTTTTTTTTTTTTTGTTGGCATTGGCGTTTTGCTAATTTTATTTCACTGTCTTACAACGTAAACAATTTAGAAAAAAAGTTTCTTTTTTAAACAAAACAAAAAAAAAAGAAGAAAAAGAAAAAGAAAAATTGTTTTGTTTTGCACCAAAAAGGAAGCACAATACAAATACAAGCACATTGTAATACAACGGATGTGTATTTTTCTAACTGTATACGTATACGTGGTATATTTGTACCTTCGTTTCCCTTATAAGTTTATTGTTTGCAAATACATTAACTAGTTGATTGGTTGTTATTGTTGTTGTATATGCTTCTGTTAGCTGCCGTTTGTAACACAAGTTTTTAATTCGCACAACATCAATAACAAATTTCGGCCATATCAACTTGTTAAATTGGTAAATACACGCGAATTCTTTATTAATAGCTTGCATGTTTCTAGATAACTTGATTTACTTTCTTCTCCTCTTCTCCACCACTTCTTCTTCTACTTCTTCTGCTCTGTTAGACAGCCCCATTTGTATACCTTGTCGCCCTTTGACGATATAAATTTTCTAAATTGTCTTAAGGCAGCCGCCATAAAGGTTTTATTAAACTTTTCGGCTGTTAGGTTATTGGATTTTCTTTTTGTTACTTTTTTTTATTGTGTATTTGCAAAGGTTAAATTGTATTCCGTTACTGCTCCTCAACATTTTTAATAGAAACATAAATTATGCTCACATGTGTATGCATAGAGTGAGCCGGAGGTACTTATCAAGCGGAATTTAGTATGTGTCTGGGTTTAGTATTTCACTGTTTTGAGGAAAAAGAAGCAAATTAAGGTTTCTAAATACTGTTTCAATATTAGGTCTGGCGTATGGAACCTACATACATACAGAATTGGTCTTTACAACCCTTCAGTCAGGATTACAACCCAGTTTCTCGTGCCTCTTACGTTTTATGTGCTAATTGTATGCATGAGAAGCGCGACCAAAGGTCGTCTTCGAACGATAAACTTTTTTGAGAAATTTTTCATGGCAATTTTATTCACACTTAGGGTTTTTGCTAGAAATCTTCTGAGAGGAAGTCGCCTAAGAAAATATTTTTTCATATTTTCGTTTTGATGTCTGACCTGCGGCTTGAACCAAGATCGCATGTTGAATAATCCAACACACTACCTGCTAGAATACGGCGATTTAGATACTGTTCTATAAAAGTTTTTTCACTTTCATCGGCACAGAATAATATTTTTGGCATTAAACAATCTCCATCTGAATAAGTCTACTAAGAGTCGACCGGTTACCAATCTGATGTTATTCCAGGATAGTCTGATGCATAACACAGATCCCTTCTAATTGCAGTTTCTCAGCAAAAGTTTGATTTAAAATGAGTTCTTCCTTCCCTTTATTTTTCATTTCTACGAGCATACATTTTTAAACATCCGCCCCATTCCCCAGAAGACTTCTGGCCCCATCAAAGGCGTGGAAGCTCCCCCTTTGCTCATCTGATTGCTTACATACATACATACATAATTGGTCATTACAATCCTTTAGTCAGGATTACAAGCAAGCTTCTCACACCACTTTTATACATGAGTGGCGGAACCTACAGTTTAAAGTCGATTCCGTACGACAGATTTTTTATGACAAACTTTTCATGGCAATTTTTATTTACTTTCACATAGTTTTTGTCAGAAATCTGCTGAGAGGAAGTCGCCTACAAATATTTTGTTTCATATTTCGTTTTAATAGAGATTATTAACCTGGAGTTTGAACCGTGTCTTCACGTCTAATAAGCCAACACACTACCTACTAGACTACGGCAAACCTGATATGTAAAATATCACATACAGAATAGAATCAGTTTTCTCTGAAGTATTAAAAGTTCTTTCATTGAAACGTTCAGCTTCTAATTGAACCAAAACTTATCTGACTTTAATCGCACCTCAGTTTATTTTAACGGGATGTTATGTGGACATCATTTTCATCGTTTAAAAATATATACATTGACCTCAAAATAACCTCCATTCTGAGTAAATCTACCAAGAGTCTATCGTCCCCTGTTAAAAAAGCAGTTACTAACCTTAGGTGATTCCTGGGTGATCTTATGCATAACAACAGATTTGATTGCTTCAAACGCACTTGGTTTAAGATGAGTTTTTCCTTCTCTTCATCTTTCTTTTCTTTGAGTATTCCATTTTGATCTTTCGCCGCTACTCCACAGGAAAATTATGGACACATCAACGGCGTAGAAGCTTCCAACTTCACAAGCTTGTCTACTTGATCATTGTCGAGCATTGCCACATGACTCCAGGAGACCGACTACAAACCTTGGGCTAATTCTTGATAGTCCGATGTATAGCTCAGTCGTCTTTTTATTGTAGTTTCCCAACGAAAGTTTCAATGGCTTCAAACCCTCGCGATTTGAGATAGATTCTACCCTCCCAACACCTTGCCTTTCGCTGGGCATGCGTTTTTAAACATCCTTACATACATACAGATATAATTGGAACACAACTCATCTTCTCACGCCACTTATGCTGTGTATTAATTTTATCCATATGTGGCGAGACCTACAATATGAAATCAACGCCGACAGATCTTTTGGAAAACTTTTTTATGACAATTTTATTTTGCTCTCAAAATTTTTGCCAGAAGTCTGCTGAGAGGAAGTCGGAGAAGAAATAATTTTTTATTTTTCGTTTTGTCTGACTTGGGAATTGAAACGTGGCCTCTCGTCTAACAAACCAACACACTATCTGCTAGACTACAGCAATTTCTGCTTGCTTATTGGCTAGAATTCCTCATGACGTTCGACCCAGAAGAGCGTAACCTAATTTTAAGTACCTAATTGATTCAACTTCACAAGACAGTCCCATACTATGTTCGATTTATAGAAGCTGAGTGTTCGAATGGCGGCTTAACTGTCAGATGGTATAACTATGATATGCCTTCTGTACCTCCTAACCAATGGGAGAAATATGTTTCTGTTAAAAAATTATTTTAAACGACGAAGTCTATTTTTGTCTTCATGGATACGTCAATAAGACCGATGGCGTTCAAGAGCTACCAATATATCCCACAAAATGCATTGTTTGAAGAGTGTTGCAAATCGTAATTTTACAGTCAATGGTGCAACCTTCAGCGCAATGATTACTGGCTTCTTATATCCAAACTGAAAAACCAATGCTTGGTTCAAATGAGGTTTCCAAAAGAGGTTGCAGTATGCTACACGATAAGCGATACCTTGAACCTATTGAGCGACGAGTTTGATAAGCAATTAATCTAATGTTTCGGAACACTTCATTGGCCGCCTATCATGCTATTTGCCCCGACTAGATTGTTTATCGTGGAGATACGTATAGTCTGTCATGTACAAGAGCAAGCCTGAAGCAATAAAAATTACACTGGTGAGATAACTGCATAAGTTCTGGAAAAAGTGTGTCAAAATTGGATCTGTATTTAAAAATTTTAAAATGTTGTCGACCTGACTGTATTAAGTTCCCTTGGATTCCAAAATGTAGTTTTATTTTCGTTAACCCTCTTTAAAATTTAAAAATCCTATACGAGTACTATTCATGCTGCCTTCTTTTTATATCGAAAAGTTGCACACATGGTTATAAAATATTTTTATACCGTAAGATTACCAACCAGATCGTAATCAACTTTGACGAACACAAAACCAATTAGAAAAGGAACACCTACTCGTAAACCAATACCAAATCTTTGGTAAAAGGCATGAGTATAGAGAGGCCTTAATTAAGGCCGTATTTATAACAGTAGTACGGCAATATTTAGTTTTTTATTGGCATTAGTATTACAAAGCAATCTACTGCTTGCTGTCTGTCGTGATCTAAACATTATTTTAACTTTTCCTAAGTGGTGTGAGAAATTAGGACATTGTACAATGGGTCAATTCGACATCCGGGTACTGTAGTTGTCCTAATTGACAAGTACACATCCTCTAACATAACCTAACATAAACTTTTTCTATTCAAATAGAAAGTAGAGGAACTTTTCTTATTGAGTACCAATTTCCATCAAGACGAGGTAGTCTGTGATCTTCCCCTGATGTGAAATATTGATTTTATACTCTCTGGGAGCTTTCTGTATTCATTACTTGGTGTGGTATTAGTGCCTATAGGTTTAAAAAATTAGTAAACCATGTTGAAAATCTTTTCGCCTTCCGGCGTATGCAAACCTTGATTATTCTGATTTGTTTTCTCTGTTTACTCTCTTTTGACTTTATTTTTTAATTTTAACTTTAACAACCTGTCCATCGGAACTCGGCATACCTTAACACTTTCCTCTATACGTCTTTTCTAACGCAAACAAGGCCGTTCAAGTCGTTGAGGACCTCATACAACTCGCTACAGGAAAGAATGCAAAACTAATCGTCAACTCGCACTGGACCAAATATCATATGTACGGTTTTTTTCTCGAATACTCTCAAGGCTGTTGCATCGGTACTTAAAGAGTCCATGTTTCTGCGCCACGGAGAGGATAAGTGACTTGTCGATGCTTGAGAAGAATCTCTTCCACTTAGTTGCCTAAGGATATTATAATAACATTTGTTGACAAGACTGATCTTGAGGCTAACATCATTTTTCAGGTAACAAGATAAACACGTTTACTGACAACTTCGAAAGAAAACTTATCGCCTATAATCTGGCAGGCCGCTTGTCCCTACATGTCGACAACGTATACTTTGTCTCGTCCTCATTTACTCCTAAGCCTTGTTAAAAGATTCTCGTTTAATAGCGCTAAAGGCAGTTGTAAAATTTTGCTGCGTACATCCAATGATGTCAACGTCGTCGGCGTCCGTAAGTAACTGGTTTCCCCAAAACCTCTTCTGAAGTGCAGGGCACTCACATAAAAGATGTTATAACAATTCTGTTTCTTTCACATCATGGTAGCTTCTGCAGTAATCCTAGCAGGGCAGACCGAGCTTGCCAGCGAAACTGCCTATAGCACAGTGTCCCATTAGAATTTCTGTTAGAATGCCAACTGTTCTCTAGTCGATCTCAAGTAGTTCCCTGATTCTACCGCTGTCCACTGCTGCACACAACAGTTTTGACATACGACAACAAGGTATGTTGACCCACCCACAGTTTGTTGCTTTTTCCAATTCTTAAAACTATTCTTGTAGAGGCGCATATATTCCTTTTATCATCTCCTCCTAAGAGATCCCTTCTATGACAGTTCGTCTGCCTTTTCATTTCCCTCTATGCCACAGTGGCCTAGAACTAAATAGAGGCTGGTGTTGTGTCGACATATACGGTGTAGAGAGTCCATTCAAATCCTGCGACCTTTTGATTTGACGAGATGGGATCCCAGAGCTTTGATTGCTGCTTGACTGTCCACACATATGATCGAGAGTTTTTCTTACTCTCACATTCTCCGAACAATGTTGCCAGTCTTTCATTGACAGTGTTGTCTCCTGAAGTCACATTCTTACTCTGTTCTACACTTACATGTTAACTGTGGTTGGGAGGATAATAAATTAGGCCACTGCAGACAACCACAAAAATTTATTTCAAGGCCTTTAGCAAGGATCACAGTTTAACCGCTGAGATGTGAAATGAAAATGTCGAATTACAACAGAAATAAATTTTACAATTTGTATTATTGTTCCTATTTCGTACACCAATTTTTTATTTTATTTCTTTTATTTTGACATTAATTTTGTTTGTTTCTTTTTGTTTTTGTTTTTTATTTTTAGAAATAAATTTTATTCGATGGGTTTACGTGTTATACGGTCATAATCGTGTAAGAAATTATTGTGTTTTTTATGCTCTCTTGCTTCTGCTTCTGTTTCAGCAGTAATAACTGAGAGAGTACGTATGAAATAGAATTTTAGTAGAGGATTTATTTTAGTTATTCCCCCTTCTACATACATATGTATGTACATATGTACAATACACTGTATAAATACATATGTACATATATATCTACAATTGTACAATTGTATGGCATACGACTACAACACTTTTTATATTCGTATTAATTTTTTATACTCGTTTATTGGGTATTATTTTTATGGATTTCTCTGATGCTATTTAATGATTGTTTAATACAAAATTAAATACAAATTGTTGTGGTTGAACATTTGTTTTATCAACATACACTCACTGTATACTCATACTCGACTTCCTGTGTTTGTGCTTTTATTTCGTTTGAAATTCGAAAATAATAACGAAATAAACACAGATTATGTGGTAAATTTAATAGAGGCATTAAAAACAAAAAGAATGAAAAATAAAAATTAAGGTGCTTAAACTTAATTAGGAAATCTAATATTGATTAGTTCTACGAACTGTACGAGATAAAATGGTAAAACCTAAAAGTAGAAAGAAAGGAAATACTGGTAATTGGTTGGAAAATAAATTTGTGAAACATTTCAATCAATTGACAATTGTGTGATATCGACAATACGTTTTTTTTAAGAAAATAGAAATTAAATTGTACGAAATATTTACAAGAAAATGTTCATATATTGAACGTTCAGACAATGCGCATGTAATAATAGTGAGTTTTGCATCATATTATCCAAGAATAGCACGAGAATAATAAGCGCCACTCTGACCTATCATTGTAAATTCAAAAACTACAGAATTGCTCAGCGTAGAAATTGTACTTCGAATTCAATATATAGATTCAATCATGAGAAGACGCCGCAATCTAATAGGTAGTGTGTTGGATATTAAAAGTGAGCCCATAGTTCAAACCGTAGATCAAACATCTCCAACAAAGCGAAATATGAAAATTTATTTCTTCGGTAAATGTCTCTCAGCAGATTTCTAGCAAAAACTATGAGAAAAAAAAAATGTTCATGAAAAGTTTCTCAAAAAATCTGCCGTTCGGATTCGACTTTAAACTGTAGGTCTGACTTATTCGCATGCATTTGTGATTCAAGGAAACCCCATAAGAAAAAGTCTAACGGGGTCAAGTCGCACGATATTGGATGGCGCTCGACATAACCTCTACGCGGTATGACTTTGCCTGAAATCGCTCGTGCAGATGTGCAGGTGAAACCATATGTCATTGGTGATTAGATTATCCAATTTAGGCGAAAAGAAGTTGGTAATCATATATATAGTGGTCACCGCTAACAGTGATTGACCAGGTTTTTCTCAAAGAAACATGAACTGATAATGCCGCCAGCCAAAAAAAAATTAAAAAAACATTGACATTCTTCCAAAATATTTACATAGTGCTCTCCAGTCATTTTGGAATCAATTTTAACGAGTCTACCAACTTCTGAAGAGGAGTTGTATAAATACAGAAAAAAGTCAGGATTACTACTTACGTTATGTGTGTTAATTTTATACATCAGAGCGTGAAAGTCGATTCCGAACGACAGATTTTTGAGAACATTTTCACGGCAATTTTATTTAGAATATTTTGCCAGAAATCTACTGAGAGGAGGTTGCCCCAAAAATAATTTTTCATATTTCGTTTCATTCGAGATGTTTGGGCTGGGATTTCAACGGTAACCTCACGTCTGATAAACCAACACATCTACTAAACTAGACTACAGCGACTTCTAGCGTATCCAACGAAATATTTTATTCATGATTTGAACACCTACTAGTTTCCAACTAATGTAACATGTCATAACGACCAAATACTTTTCTTTTTTTTCAAAATTAAATTAATTTTGCAAGCTTTAGAAATTTTTACAGCAGAGTGCTTTTATACTTTTCACTTTAATTTTCATAAGGAATTTAAATAGTCAATTCTGATTAAGGATTTTATGATCCATGATAGTTATAAAATCCTTTTATAGCTTGTTTTTCCTTTAAATGTTTAATTTAGAAACACTTTAAAAATGTCCTTTTTATTGTCCTTTTTATATTTCAATCCTTTAACTAAATATGCAATTAAATAACAATTCAGAACGTTTTTATTGGAGTAAAGAAAGACAAATAAAACAGTCAACAGATTTTAATTAAAATTTAAAAAAAAATGTTTATAGTTCCATCAAACATCACATAATTAGACTTCGCTGTCCTGTAACAAATCTAAATGAAATACTAAAATAGGGAAAAACATAAAGTATTTTAATTACATATAATTTTAGGTGTCTATGATAGATAACAACTAGCTGTACCCTGCGCATGTTGCTGCGCTTCCAACTAAAATTAATTTGAAGGAAAGGCTTTACACAGATGTCCAATTAATTTTGAATCATTTTATTGATTTTGTTTCCCGTTGTCCTGATGATTCAGATGAATGGGCCTGAGTAGTACGCATTCGATCAGTTTCTAATCTCATTTCTCGTTGTTCAAGTGGTTCAAGCGAACGGGCCACAGCGGCATATACTCGAATATTTTCCACTCTCAATGCTCGTCTGATTCTGAGGCTCGTAATGCTCTTTTCTTCCGTGCTTGAGGTGTAGGTCCACCAATTGCTTGTCATTCATTTTGAATAATTTTCAGTGACGCCACCTGCCGGAAATTAGTCATACCAACTTAGGAACCTTTGTCGGATCATGCGCAATAACTTTGTTAAAGATCATAACATGATCAAATACATAGTTTACGATTCTATAAGGTACATACAAACAAAAATTCATTTTTATATATAGACTATGGGAGGTGACACGCCCACTATAGCCAATCCGCCCATTTTGTTCATATATACGTCAAAGTCGTCCATACAAAATTTGAGGACTCTAGCTGTTGCAGTTTATGAGTTATGCGACATTAAATACTTATTGGGTATGTGGGCGTGGCACCTCGCCTACTTGAAATTTTAAAATAAAAACTAGCCTATAGTTCCTTCCAGATATACAGGAAGATACTGTAAAAATTTCAAGAAAATTGGTCCAGCCATTTAGCCGTCTATAGACTTCAAACAAGCAAACAAACCCACAAACAAATAAACACACATTCATTTTTATATATAAGAAGTGAACAAATAAAGTAAAGTAAAAGTAGGTCAACTAGAGTAATTAACATAAAAGTTTAATGAAAAATTTACAAATTGTGAATTTTAAAATAGAAACAACTGTCAGCAGATAGCAAATTTGTCATTATAAGGGCTCTAGAAGAAGGCAAATCAATGAATGAAGCTGCTTATCAATATGAACAAGCCAGCGGTTTATCGGATTTCATCGCGATATCGTCAAACAAATAACGTGGAAAGAAAGCCAGGAAGTGGTCGACCTCGTAAATTTAATGCACGTCAAAATCGTTAAATAGTAAAAATAGTAAAAGTTGATCCTCGGAAAACGGCAGTAGATGTTTAATTTCTATTGCCGTCCATACAGCCAGAAACCGATTAAGAGAGGCAAATTTATAAGCTAGAAGGCCAGCCAAGAAGCCATTTATATATGAGGTTAATAAGAAAAAAAGGGCTTGACTTTGCTAGACGGTATCTACATACATATGTACATTATTGGCCATTACAAGCCTTCAGTCAGGATTACGGCCTAGCTTCTAACACCACTCATGTTGTGTGCGTTAATTTTTATACGTGAGTGGCGCAACCTACACTTTAACGTCGACTTCGAACGACAGATTTTTGAGAAACTTTTTCATGGCAATTTTATTTACTTTCCAGAGTTTTTACCAGAAATCTGCTGAGAGGAAGTCGCCGAAGAAATATTTTTTCATATTTCGTTTAGTTGAAGATGCTTGACCTGGGATTTGAACCGAGACCTCACGTCTAATAAGGCAACACACTACCTAGTAAACCACGGCGACTACAACGGTATCTGCATTGCTCAAAAGAGCAGTGGGCCAAAGTTTTGTGGAGAGACAAATCAAAATTTAACTTATTTGACTCTTAAGGGTTAAATTATACTCGTCGGCCCCCAAAATAACATTCTGTAGATAAGACAAGACACCATGTTAAACATAATATGGCATCGAGTTGTATTTTTTTCTCGCTACTGTAAATACAACGCGATGATTACGCAAACAGCTTACTTATTTGGGGCTTGGACAGATAAAAAAAAGAGTTAAAAATAGAGTTAGGATATCAGGAGCAATGATAAACTGTCCTACACCAGTGCTGGAAGCTCTATTGGATATAAGTTCGCTGCATATGGTAGTAAAGACCACAGCTTTGAAGACTATGGTTTAGGTTGATGGACGACAAGTCTAACATGAAATTCATTCGATATGTTCCACTTTAACTGTCTATGATTTTGCGATGCGCATCGCAACAAGTCTTAGTACCAAAAATTAATGAAATTATGTGGAAGCTACATACTTCTTTAAAGGAGGAACAACTTGGTGGTATATATGTATGTAGATGGGTTATGAGCGTATCTTGGAACAGAGTTAGGAGGTTTTGATCGACTTCGAATGACAGATAATTTGTTGAGAAACTTTTTGCGGCAACACATTATTATTGTTACGAAAATGGAAATGGTATTACATCGTTTAACATTAAAATGATAAACAAAAGCTACAAAAACAAAAACAATGGATTTGTTTACATGATCAATAAATAAACAAAAATATAGCAACAACATCAGTATAAAAAAGGGATAAACAAGTAATCAAACAGGCAACAACAACACTGCAAGAACAAACGTAAACAAAATACACAAACAACAATAACGTAAACAATATGTTTACATTTATAGAGATTTCGCGAAGGCAAAGTCATTCTCCTTCAAGAGCATTCATCAGACTGTTGACCCTGCGATATAAAAGGCAGTAAAAATTCAGTCAGTCTTGTGTGAAGACACGTTGCGTGTAAAGAGAATAATCGTGGTTTGAAGATCTCCGTTATAAAGATCTGTCGAACAATAGTTGGTGTTTACGCAGAAGAGTGTAAAGAAGAATAGCAAACAAAGCAAATATTTGTTGTTTACATCAAGTTGTGAACAGTAGCACACCGAATTGTACGAATAATAAACAATTTAATTAAAACTGAACATAAATTTATTTATAATTTACTAGATTACGGAGACTTCATAATCCTATCAATACCGGCTATTTATCCAAGAAACTACTTTCAAACTGGCATGAAGTTTTTCTACACAATTTTTGTCCGATTTAAAAATTACACTGTATTAATTACACTGTACTAAATTAAATTCTTAGTCTTTAATTTATATTTAATTTAAGAAATTTTCAATTCTAATTTTTATTTCTTTTGCTTTTATTTAGCTTTCTACTGATATATATTTACATACGTACGTATTCAGACAGCATCGAATAATTACATCCAATTAAACAATTTCAGTTAAAACTTTCAAATATTTGTATGCTCTTCCTTCCTTATGACAAATTTTTGCATTTTTTTCATCATAAACAAACACTAACCGAAAGTAGCAATAGAGTACGATTACTTAAGCACTATGCTTATGAAAAAAAAGGCAATCGAAACCAAAATGACTCATCAAAGGGCCTTAAGAGGCCTTTATATGGCCGTACTATATAAAACTTTAAAGTCTGGTTTTAATTCGTAATCAATTCGTAAAATAAAGCCGTAATGTTTACATGGATACGAAAAAAGTTAAATCTCTGTATTGAGGCCTTCTAAAGCTTTTAAAGGCCTTTGGATATTTAAGATTCCCCTTTCATTCTTTTGTCTTTCTATTATCTTTACCAGTTTATTATAAATTAACTTTTATGGTTGGCCAAAATGGAAAATAAAATAAAAAAAGAACTCGAAATGCATAGATAACGAGTAAAACAGTATCTAACTTTACGCTTTTCAAACAGCAAACAACTTTTGTTCTCTAGTCAATCTTGTCGTAAAATCAAAAAACGAAAGAAGCGAAACAAAAAGGACACACCAACAAAAAAATTTGTTGCAAAACTTTTTCAAAGTAATTAAGCGCAATTAGAGCAAATGAAACTGGTTTTACTATACTTTTTGTCTATCTCTCTCTCCCTCTCTGTCTTTTATTGTCTTCTATCCTTTTGCATTTGAGTTTCTGACCGACTGAGCATTGACATATTCAGCATTTTCGTTATATATATATACGCTTTTTTGGTGAGTGAACGACACTCATTCGTAGACAGAGACAACCATTAACTGGGTATACCCATGGGTACACGTATGAAAATGTAAAAAGTCAGTTCAACAATGAGCTGAAATCACAACAGCTTAGTTACTGATTAATTTAATCATAATTTTTCATTCATTTTGGTCATGATTGTCCAACCAAGAATTAGGGGTCTGTTTCCGTAAGACGAATGGTTGCAGGCGTATTTTCCATACAAACATTAATACTGTTACGTTTTTACCCTTTAAAAGCGTTTAAAATGCTCGTATGAGCTCGAAGATTGCAAATAAAACTAAAATAAATTTGTGTTTAGTTTTAATTAAAATTCTTTATTGTTCGTAAAATTCTGTGCGCCACTGTTCACAACTTGATGTAAACAACAACATTTGCTTTATTTGTCATTCCTATTTGCACTCTTTTTACAGTCGCCGTGGTCTAGTAGGTAGTGTGTTGGCTTATTAGACGAAAAGCCAGGGTTCGTGCTCCAGGCCAGACATCAAAATAAAATACAAAAAGTATTTCTTTCTCAACAGATTTCTGGAAAAAACTGTGAGAGAAAATAAATTAAAGTGTGTTGATTTTATACATGAGTGGCGCGACCTACATAATTGGTCATTACAATCGTTTAGTCAGGATTACAACCTAGTTTCTCCACACCACTTATCTTGTGTGTGTTAATTTTATGCATATGTGGCGGGACCTACAGTTTAAAGTCAACAAAACTCGAAAGATTTTTTTGGGAAACTTTTTCATGGCAATTTTATTTCACTCACAGAGTTTTTGCCAGAAATCTGCAGAGAGGATGTCGCAGAAGAAATATTTTTTTTCCTTTTATTTCGTTTTGTTGGGGTGTGTCTGACCTGGAATTTGAACCGTGGCCTCACTTCTAATAAGCCAACACACTACCTACTAGACGACTTTAAGTCTGCCTGTCTTATAGGCATGCAATTACATTGTCCCGATTGAATTATATCGCCTGTAAATTCATTATAATTTCATTGCTTGAGGGGTTATTTAATGCACTACTGATACTTTTGAATTAAGTAGGAAGTAGAGTTTCGTGATACTGTTGTTGATCTTTGTATGTTTTATTCAATTTCAACATTGTCCCACTTTTTCTTATAAGATAACCTTTATTTAATAATTTCATATTATTTTGGTTTTTTTTTTGTTGTTTTTTTTTTTAATTATAAAATGCTGTGTGAATATATTTATGTTCGGATAATTTGATTTTATCTGTGCTGTAGTCATGATATATAAATAATTCTTTCACTTCTTTATTTAAAAACAATAGGTTTTTTGCATTCATTTCTCCTTCCTTAAATCATTTCAATCTAAAATCTAAAATAACAATTCAGTGAACAAGAAAAAAAATTCTCATTCTGGTTAAATAAAATTCATATCCTTACACGTACAGACATACATAGCTACATATGTATGTATATCTGTATGTATATGTATGTATAAATGTAGCTGTAGGTTATATACATACATATGTATAGGTTTGCATGTGTGTATAGCTTGCTTACCTTAATTTCCAATGTGGCTGGCTGTGAGTCAAAATGGAATTTGGCACGTGAACCAAACACTTCTGGCGCTGACCAATGCCGTGCCTGGTCACTGTTCATTTTATCTCGCACATCAAAGCTGAAAAAAATAAACGAAAAAAAAATATGATGAAAAATGGAAAAATCGTAATAAAGTGAAAATAAAAAGAAAAATTGAAAATGAAAATGAAAACGAAAAAAGCTACATCACAGCTGTGATGAAAATTTCTAAAACAGTGCAGAAAAAAAACTAGTTTTTCGGCCAAATATGTATGAAAGAAGGAAATTTTGGTTGAAAAAAAAAATCATGTCGTGTGTATTTTTTTTGTTATTCTTGACCTGGCTAAAATAAAAGAAATTACAAAACTAAAGTGTTTTTATAGTTTTAAAGCAAAAACAAAAAATTTTTTTTGCTGTTAAAAATTGCTGAGCATTGCTTAGCTAAACGTTTTCGTAATCGAGTAATTTATTAATGAGCCTGGTTATTTTCTTTATCTTTCTATTCCTGTTAATACCACAAAAATGATAACACCAACAACAAACATCCTTTATAGTCTTTTTTAAACCAAATAAATTAACCAGGACGAAGACATACATTTTTCAAGTGGCACTCGTGTGCGGAGTTCTTCAAGGACGTTAAAAGAATTATTGGCCTAAATTGTAAATGGCAAGCGAAAAAGCAATAAAATAATCATTAAATGGCTTAAAAAATATTTATTGGCTTATTGGCTCTGGCAATTAAAAGAATGTTCATTCGTTTCTCAATAAAAATTTCAGTTTAAAAAAAAATATTCTCTTCCAATCGATTTCGTTTGCTCTTTGCTAGTGGAGGCCAATATAAAGAAATTTGGAAGATAAAAACATTAAATTTATATTGCAAGCAATTAAAGCAACTAAAGAAAGTGGCAAGATATACGCACATACATATATAACTTGGTAATTACAATCCTTCAGTCAGGATTACTACCTAGCTTCTCATATCACTAGTGTTGAGTGTGAATATTTAATACATGAGTGATGGGACCTACAGTTTAAAGTCGACTCCGAAGGACAGATTTTTTTGGAGAACTTTTCATTGCATTCTTATTTATTCCCTGAATTTTTTCCCGAAATCTACTGAGAGGAAGTCGCGGAAAAAATATTTTCTCATGTTTTCAGTGGCTTGAACCGCGGCCTCACGTCAATTAAGCCAATACACTAGCTAGTAGACTACGGCGGCTGCGATGAGATGAGATTAATTTTTTTATACAGCGATTAGAATAAAAAATATTGTATACGACATGTCCTTAAAATATACTTCGTCCTCGATATACTGCCAGAACTCTGAGAGAAATGCCTGTCATAGCTTAAATACTTGACTATATGGTCGTAAGTATTAACAGAATTACAAATTATCAATGAAACCCACACACGAAGGATTATCGTAAATTATCGTCTTCTGGACAGAACCAATAGACTCTATGATTTCAGTAACTGGCAGCTGCGTACTCTCTTAAAAGAAGGACTATTCTATTGCATACAAATAGGTATGAACGGATTTTGAAGCAGAAGTAGGAAGTTTTAGTATCAGAATGAAATATTTCAAGCCTGTAAGAAAATTCGTTCGTAGGCCTTTAAAGTCGTTGCTAATATGGAGTACTTTTCGCAGTTTGGATTGTTGTGCGGTTTCCTTGAATATTATCTATGGTCCCAGCATCTATATGATATGGGATTTATGCCGATGTGCTATCTCTTATAAGAAATTCACGGCAACTACAACAAGTTCTTAGTAGACGTTTTGTTAGGAACCATTTCTCTCAACGCCGCATTGTTAGCAGAAACTTATTCGACGTGAAGTCACGGTTAAAACCCCAGGTCAGACATCTCTAACAAAACGAAATATGAAAAGAAATATTTCTTTGGCAACTTCCTCTCAGCAGATTTCTGGCATAAACTCCGAGAGTAAATAAAATTGCCATGAAAAAGTTTCTCAAAAATTTGTTCTTCGAAGTCGACTTTAAACTGTAAGTGCTGCCACTCATGTATAAATTAACACACACAACTTAATTGGCTAGGTCGTAATCCTGACTAAGTTGTCGTAATGGTGTGTGTGTTTTTTTTGTCTTTGGCCTGAGGTGGGAATTTTTGACAGACACTTTTGTTCCAACAAAAGAGTGCACGATTCACCATCACTGGTGCCTACGTACTAAACCCACCCCCACACACTTCAACCACTCTCACTCCGCGGGACTGCTGTAAGGTATTCCTTCGCAGAGGGCTGGTTAGCTTTAAAGCTTTCTCACATTATATTAAATTTCGCCTCCGTTTCTCCAGCCTTCAGAGTTCTAGCATAACTTCAGCCATTTTCTGACTGTATTGGCTCCATAGAATCCTAGAATTCAACACCTCTTCCATAAGCCGAGTTGGTCCAATTATGTATGTATGTACACATGTATGTAGTAGGAGGTTAGGCTGGCCGAATTTAGCGAGAACGGGCCTTACGAGCTTAAATCCGAGATTGTGGGTAAAAATGTGGTCACCTTCTTCCTCATATGTGATTTTTCAAGTTTCCACGCTATTGTTGGGGCCAGAACTTTTCTATGGAAAAGAATGCTCAACGAAAGGGAAGATAAAGAGTGACAAAAACTATGCCCAAATCAAGTGGGTCTGATGGAATCATAACTTTTATTAGGAAATTGCAATAAAATTCGATCTGTGTAATCTGAGGTTGATATTCGGTACTTTGACTGAACACTGTAAACATAGAATAAATTTATTTACAATGGGATTCTGTGGCAATGAGAATGCATCATCAGAACACAATTTTTAAAACTGCGAAGCATTAAGGCATCCGGGGCAGGAATCTCTGAGTGCTAGGCAGAAAAAACAACTAATGTATCAACCAGTTAAAGAATGATAAAAAAAATTTTAGGAATCTGGGTCGGTTATGGCAACAAAACTCCTGTGTGTTAATGTACCGATCGGTCTCGTGAGAATAATGCTGCCATAAAGGAAAAACCAAAAACATCAATTTGGTATCGTTCTCAAGAACTTAAATGTTACGAAGACCTACGCAGCGAAGTGCATATGTCAATAGATCTCCACATTCGTGCGTTAAAAATTCATCTTAATCAGGAGCTTAAACCGGCATACCATGGAAAACATCGGCGAATTTTTCAATGGGTCGTGAGACAAAGTGAAGTCAATGTGAATGTTTTTTTGAACATTTTTTGCTCTTATAGAGTATATTGCCATCTAAATACACAAATATGTCGAATTATCTCCATGCAATTCATGACAGGCAAATTAACTGCCACAACGAACAATTACCTCGTATGGATTTTGGTCAGGCGAAGTAATTAATTAAGCAGAAGTAGGACTCATACTTAAATACATACATAATTGGTCATTACAACCCTTTAGTCCAGATTGCGACCCAGTTTCTAACACCACTTATGTTGTGTGAGTTAATTTTATAAATGATTGGAACGACAGATTTTAGAGACACTTTTCATGGCATTCTTATTTACTCTCAGAGAGTACCACCTACTAGACTACGGATGATAGATTACCTAAGTAACAACTTATTTGACAGATCTAGCTTTAATTTTATTTACTCTCAGAGATCTTTTGAAAATCTGCTGAGAGGAAGTTGCCGAAGAAATATTTTTTTTACATTCCGATTTGTTCGAGATGTCAGTGCTGGGATTTCAACTATGGCCCCACGATTAATGAGCCAACACATTACCTTCTAGGCTATAGCGAAAGATAGAATACTTTATAATTACAATGAGGCTTTGAAAGATTCGGGTCCTTACAAAACACGTGTTAAAAAGGATTGTATTTGACACGAGTATCTAAGGGGCGAGTCCCATAACATATACTGGGACCATTCGAAGAATTCTCCCTATTGGGAATCTCTTTTAAGAATTACTAGGTTATATTTATCAATGCAGTAAAGAATTTCTTTAATACTATGGATTTGAAGGCTTCAAGTTAGCTCAGCAAATCTAGCAAAAGCTGAATAGAAGGCACAAAGAGAGTCTGCTTATGAAGCACGTTCATTATGAAAGCTTTGGACTGTCATATGAGAGAAATTGGTGTTGGAAACATGATAAACAATTTATGCAGAAGTTGTAGAAACGCTAAAAGGGGAGAAAATGATTATTTAGCTCTTGGCTACATACTATAGAGCTTGGTCTTGGATTGACTGCCAACTCCAAATATCTATCAAATTTCTTTATTTCTCTTCAGCTTTGCCTGTAAACAAGGAAATGTAAGTCTCAACTCTGAACGACAGATTTTTGAGAAACTTTTTATCATCGTATACGTAATATGGAATCATATTTAAAATGGGTATTGATATCACTCATCCGCCTGCGAAATCTTTGGTTTTAAAAAATGTTTGATTAACCCTAGGCGTATGCGTTATTTAGAAACATATTGAAAATATGCGTTAATATCACTTATACGCCCTGGGGGAATCTTTTCATGCCAATTTTTATTTACTTTCACAGAGATTTCTTCGTTTTGTAGGAGATATTTGACCTGGGGTTCTATAATCTGAAGGCGAATCAATTACGATGGTTAGCGTCTTAAATTGCCAAAACTATTTAAAGCACAAAATTTAAAAGCCTGTGTCACGCATTAAATTTACATTAATAATGGATTTAATTGCCTTTATATTCGGCCCTTTAAATCGCCCTTGACAACACTGACTTAAAAATAAGAAATCTTTCCTTAAATTGGTTGAAAAAAATCACACAAAAAGAACCGAAAAAAATGACTTAAGCCTGTATATAAATGGTTGGCAATTAATAAGTTAACCAAGGTAAATACTACCTGGTATATATACATTTAAATGCCTTCTATAGAAATTACCATGAAATTACGCCGTAAAAATTAAACACAATAAATAAACCATGCGAATGGAATGAAATCCTTCACTGCAAACAACAACTGGAAAAGAAAAAAATAAATTCTCAACGTATTTTTGCACGAAAAAAGGAAAGAAAAAGAAACGTAAAAATAAGGATATAAAATTAAATGAAAAGATTTAAAAAATTTAATACAAAAAAAAAAATTACCGCAAAAGAGCCAAGCAAAAGTAGCAGAATTTTATGAACAAATTTTTTGAATGTGAATTTTGCTTAAAGTGTTGGCAATTAACGGCAATTCTTTAATAAAAATCAACGAAAAATTAAACTAAATACGGAGAGAGAAGGAAAAAAAGACGAAAAAAGAAATGAAACAACGAACGTCTGATTTAAATGGACGACGACAAGAACGAAGCAGCCAACCATACTTGAATTCATGTTGCAAAAATACAACAAAAATAAGCAAATGTTAAGAGGTGTAGCAGGGGTTTTTCTACAAGCCAGTGAAAGAGAGAGAGGAAGGGGGAAGCAGTAAATTGGGTTAACAACTAAGGATTTACATGCAATTAAGTTGTTACCGTGTAGACATACTACGACGACTACTTGTATGAAATCCACACAAGAAAACGCAACCAACTCATACACACTATGTCTCAAATACACATGTTCGTTCATATGTATGCATAAAGATTTTGAAACATACATCATTTATATGTGTACGTATGTATGTATGTATGCTAGTGTGAGTGTGAGTGTATGTCTATTTATAAGCTTTTAAAGTATAAGAACAATACATTTGTTGTTATCAAACAAAAAAAGGCTACAAAACGGTAAATGAAGGAGCAACAGCCTTCTAAGTAGATTCAACACACTCAAAATTCTATTATATATGCGTGTGTATGTGTGTGTGTGTCTAACATTATACATGCAATCTAATTCGCCTACAAGCCTTGCTTCGTTTAAATATAGACATAAACACTAGGCCCCCCTCATTGTATGCTCGTGAAGTGATGGCAGTAGCAGAGGCAAAGTTAAAGTGTTGTTGCTTGCCTCTTTTGTAGAACAGCAGTTTGTGCCTGTGTGTGTATGACTGTAGTCATTTATAAATATTTCAAAACAGGGAAATACATACTACATTAGCAAGTACGTACGTACGTACGTACGTATGAGAGGACGTTTTTAGAACACGAGTACATATTCTAAAACGCCCACTCATTGCCGTTGTATGTTTAACAACAGCGTACTAGCGTACGTCTGTTTGTAATTTCTGTATGCCATGCAGTCTAAAAGTTTATTAGGATTGCCATGTTTAGCAATGAAATTAGAAAAAGATTTAATTTGTGTGTGTATTTTTTTATTATTGTTGGGTTTAAACGATTTCCAAAGGGATTTAAAACTGAACTTAATTGAATTCATTAATCGAGTGATTTCAAGTTGAAATATGAAATATTAGAAGTATTCTTAAAAGAATATCATATGGAAAGTGTTGTTATCTGTCCCTGTTTACAGACTAATCTGAAAAAAGTCGGGGAAATTTAGTAGTTAGCTGGAAGTGGCTGTCAATCCAAGACCAAGCAAGATAGCATGTAGCACGTAGAGGTGAAGGACCTTTTTCTCGCCTTACAGCGTTTCTTCAGCTTCTGCAGAAGTTGTTTACCATGTGTCAAAGACCAATGTATCTCGTATGAGCGTCCAAAGCCATCATGTTGAACAAGCTTGAAAAGCAGATATTCCGTGTACCTTCTTTCCAATCTTGCCTCGATTTGCTACGCTAACTCGACCGAATATGAAGCCTCCACATGGCATGCAGCCAAGAGGTGTAGAACCGTTTGCTACCCTTACAGCGTTTCTACAGCTTCTACAGAAATTGTTTATCATGTTTCCCACACCAATATATCTCGTATGACAGTCCAAAGCTATCATGTTGAATGGGGTTCTTAAGCAGACTTTCCGCGTAAGTAGTATATTTCGTGTACATTCTATCCAAATTTGGCTAGATTTGCTGAGCAAACTTGACCGCATATGAGGCCTCCACATGGCATTAAATAAATTCTTTACTTCATTGTTAGCTATTACCCCGTAGGTCTTCAAAGGCATTCCCAATATGGAGGTTTGGATTGTTGCGCCTTTTCCAAGAATATGATTGTGGTCCCAGTAACTGTATGATATGAGATTCGCACTTCTCAGATAAATTCTTAACGTTGGGAATTCCTTTGCAAATCTGCAAGCTTATAATTGACAATGCGATTGTGGACTCCGTCAGCAAAAGGTGGGCAGCTTCGGACACAGGCAGAACGGCGCAGAGAATCTGTTTAAGGTTGGATGGAAGGGATTAAATAAATTATTGTCAGCATTGTCAATTATAAGCTCGTAGGTCTTCAAGGGGGTTCCGAATTCTGCTTAAGGCTGGATGGAAGGCATACGGCAACTCTGCTCAAACTCCAAAGAAGCACGCTCAGTACTATTGTCGTGGTTATTACGAGGCATTGCATTACCTACACGCATGAGAGGCCCATTGGTCACATATATAATGATTTCTGAGAGCTGAGAAGAAGAAGAAGATGTTAAGGTTAGAAATGGAATATTATTGTGTTCAGAGTACTTCATTCGATCGAACCAATTTTCCTGCACTTTTTCGAGTGTATGGGGTCGTATCTAGGTATCGTATGACATCACGAATGTTGGCTTTCAAATGCTCAATTGTCTCTGGTTTGTTGGCATAACACTTTTCTTTAACGGCGCCCCACAGAAAATAGTCCAACGGTGTCAAATCACAACTTCTTGGTGGCCAATTGACATCACCATTTCGGCTAGTTAAGCCGCCATCAAATGTTTGACACAATAAATCGATTGTGGCATAAGATGTATGTCAAGTTGCAACATCCTGTTGAAATCAAACTTCGTTCATATCAATACCATGAAGAGCGGCACAAAAAATTCGATAATCATGGTGCGATTGGCGTCTCCATTGACCGTAATGGTTGCGCCGTCATTGTTTTTAAAGATACAGTATTTGCCTTATAATTAGGAACGACTTAGCAACATGTATGTTTGTTAATTTGTTTTACAGTTTTCACTGTGTACCTGGGCTTTGTTTGAAGGACGTCTTACATACGTTTTTCTATCAGATTGGGACAAATTAAACTTAGATTCGCCACTCCAGAGAACTCTGTTCCAGAAACATCGTTTCTAATTATAAGGCCACCACTGTATATGGGCTAATCAAAACTCCGCTTCAAAAGCCGCACCAAACAGTCACTCGCATTGGGTGCATTGGATTCTGTAAAACCACGTGTGGGTTTTTTGGTCCCAAATACAGCAATTTTTTTATTAAAGTATCCACCAAGATGAAAATGAGCTCCTTCCGTAAAGAAAATTTTTTTTGGCAAAGTCGACATCATCGTGCAGTTTCTCGTTGGCCCAATAAATCCCAACGTTGCTCAAGCGTAAATCGATTTATTACTTTCAGTCGACATAATATACTGAATTTTATGGCAGAATAGAATGACATAAGTATTGGCAGATTCGAAATAACCGATGGTTTAAATTTAAAACGATAGATGGCCCACATTATATGTATGTCAAGAAAAACTGTAGGTCCCGCCACTGATGTATAAAATTAACACACACAACATCAGTCGTGTGAGAAACTAAGTCGTAATCCTGACTAAAGACTGACACTATATATGTGTGTAAGGACTCCTGAATGGATTACAAAATGTAACCATTAGAGCTCCTATCAGCGCCTCTGTTGCCCAAAGATCGCCTTCCTATGACGTTCGTTCTTGTCATCCTTATGAGGAGAGTCAGAAGTTTTGATATTTCCTGGACAGATCGGAGATGAATAGGAATTGAAATAAAATTTTTAGAAATCAGAAACCAACTACCGAGACAATTTTTTTTAGAAGAATGAACCCAATTGTCACAAGGTCTTTTGATTGTTATTTCAATTCGATTCACAACATATTCTCATTGTTTAATAAATATTAAAAAAAGTGTTAATATGTAGTCACTGTATAATAATTTGTTTAAAAATACTTTAAATGTCTAGACTAACAAACCAAAAATAAAAGAAAAATTCCTTTACATTCCATAATCATAACAGATTTCCTTATTTGAAGCCTTAAATTCTTAACATTCCCTTGATACACAAGCCAACAATAATAGAACAATAACGACCACCGACAGCACCAAGGATTAAAGCTTCGTTTAAAAAAAAAAACATTTTTTATGTTTCTATTTCCCTTACAAAGGCAAACAAAAGTATTTATCCCCTCTCCCTCCACCATTTTAAACAATAATTGTGAGTGTGTGTAAATATATGAGAGTGAGTGAGTGTAAGTAAATCCTTTTATTTTGGCGGTCTGGCCTGTCCCCTTTGTGTTTGTCTGTGTATTATGATAGTCAAGTTGAGATTTTATTTAAAAACGGAAATTATACAACAACAACAACAACCCAATTTTATTGCCAAACTGTTTGCCTATGCATATCGGCAATCATATAGAAATTCTTACAATATAACGAGGCGGTCTTTTTCAAAGTATTTAAATTTGTTTGTTTGTATACTTTCATATATATGTACATGATAAGCATGTATGTATGTATATATTTATATGGGTGTTGTATACATTTATTTATTCATACTTGGTGTTGGAAATACGCCTAAAATTTTACAATCATTTGTATTCGCAAAAAAGGGTTTTTTCTATTGCTCTCATTCCTGCCCTCCCCCTGTGTTTTATTTTGTAAAACAGCACGCAAGTGACTGTTGACTGTTATTTTTCGTGTTTGATATTCAAATGCTTATGCTACTGAATTTAGATTTCTTTCAGTGAATTGACTGTTGTTCACATTTCGTTAAGTGTTCGTAATATTCGTACACATTTAAACACAATTCATATAAAATTTTGCAAAATATTTGCTTACAGTCCCAGTGCTATAGTCCCTATTAAATGTAAAAATAGTCTGAGTATTATTTAAAACAAGAAAATTTAATTGTTAAAGCAAAAATAGGAGAAATAAAATCCAGAAAAAAGGGAAGAAGCCGCAAAAAATAACATCTTGTGGTTTCAAAATTATAAAATTATTAAAATAATCCATATGTTTTTACCTTTTAAAAACGTTTAAAATATGAGCTCATTGATTGCGAATAAAATAAAAATAGATTCGTGTTTAGTTTTAATTAAAATTCTTTATTGTTCGCACAATTCTGTGTACCACTGTTCATAACTTGATGTAAACAACAACAATTGCTTTTCTTTGTTATTCCTATGTTGTTATTGCATAAGCAATAACAATTACTAGGCAATTATTCGACATATCTTTATAACGGGGATCTTCAAGCCACGATTACTCTCTTCAAACACACTACGTTTTCACACAAGACTGACTGAACTTTTGCTAACTCAGTAGCCTGCTTTGCCTTGCCTTTTATATGGCAACGTAAACAGTCTGATGAATGTAAACCTCTGTAAATGTAAACATCGCTGTTTCATTATTGCTGTTTGTGTAACAATACGAATGAAAGGCTTTCATCATAGTCTTTGGTAGACCACCCACATCTGCTTAACTGAACCTACACGATTATTGTATCAGGCAGGTAGGTAATAAGATAGAAGTGGCAGTCCATTAAAGAAGTCAGAGTGAACATACTTAGACAACACATACGGCTCATTGTGAGGAAGAAGTTGGTCAGCGCAAGGGCTGCACATCAAAAGCACGAATACCCTACGCTGGAAAACCAGTCAGAAAGTTTGATGAACGAAGCTATATCCTTGATATCTATAGATGATAGCTCCGTCAAGCTGACAAGAAATGGAGTGTTAAATAACCTATATCTACACCTAGCAAGAGACGGGCACTGACAAAGAAAGTGGATAATAGCCTCCTCTTCCTCAGCGGATCTGCATCCACGGCAGAAGTCGATAAATGGGAGCCTCATTCTCTCCGCGTGTCTACCCATAGCGCAATGACCTGTAAGCACGGCCACTGTGGTTGAGATGACGTCGCGACCAAGAACAAGCTATTGGTTGGTACGCCTTCTATCCATCAAGGGCCAGCAGGACTCCTCATTGACCCAGGATAGGTTGGCGTCCCGAGAGAATTTCCGCCCAATGTCCAACTTGACCGAGGCAAGTGCGCACCAGCTCTGGCGAGCTCGTCGGCCCTACAGTTTCCCGTAATGTTACTGTGCTCGGGGACCCACACCAGTTAGACACTGGTGAAGCGCACAGAAAGAAGGTCGAGACAGCGGCGACATTCCCTAACGATCCTAGAGTTATTCACGAAACACCATAGAGATCATATCGCGGCCTGACTATCAGAAAAGACCGAGACGCGAGTAAAGGAGCATATATATACATATATAGACACCTATCGCTCCCTGATAACAGTTTTTTTTACCCGCTCTTCATGGCATTGATGTGAACGATGTTTGGTTTCAACAGAATGTTGCAAAATAGTTTGATGGGAGACAAGTCTAACATGAAATTTTTAGGGGTTGTCGTGACCTAATGGAACTATTGACTGACAGTTCTCCTTTTAACTGTTGCCTATATTTAGTAATAAAAACTGCATAATTATTTAAAATAAGCCTTATTTCGTGGTATACTAATGGGGCAAAAACAGATTAGACAGGAGAGTGATTCTGGTGGCCTAGAATAAAACATTCCAAACCATTGGGCAAACTCTCAGGTATTTCCCAAGACGAAGTCTATGCCATCGAAATAAAAACCAATTTAACTTGGATAGGAGATACAAAGGGCGTGATATAGCAATACTATCTGATTGTTAGATGTCCATTCATGTCATTCCTTTAGGGTTAAATTGAAGATAATAGGGGACTGTCTGGAGATGGTGAATAGGCTAGGTAGACAAAATAGGTAGAAGGTAGTTTCCACAACGTTGATGGGTAAAGAATACTTCTTTGTAGTCTAGGCGGATGTTTTGAAAGTTATTCTAAACAAAAATGGATATAAAAACCAAGTGGTTTTGGTACAATCAAAATGTTTGTTGGGAAATTACTATAAGAGGAGATCTGAATAATACATCAAATCTTCTTGGAATAACCTGAGGTTGATAACCGATTTCGCAAGGCACTGTAGAGTCAGAATACTGTTGTTTAGAATGCGGACTGTTTTGAGAGCAACGTATAGATTCTGTGACAGTGAGAATGAAGCATCGGATCATATTCTTGAAATCTGTGAGGCATTAATGCATCACATAAAGAAAAACCTGGCTACATACCATGTCCTGAGCAGCGTATTGGCATTGCTGACATTGATCAGCACCTTTTAAGGCTTAATAGAGACATTATAGGGATACCCTATACTCGTAGGGCCGCAGTACTATGGCACCTCTGCACAACAATAATAAAAGTTATAACTCCTTGCATGAACAGCTTATCAAAATGTAAATAAAATACAATTAAATTGGATTTTAAGATTGTGGAGAAAATTTCACAATTACAATCCCACAATAGACTTCAAAAGTTTTTCTAAATCACAACATTTTTTAATTAAAGTGGTAGAAATAGTTAAGACATCTTCGTTGGTATTTCTTAAAGGCATGCAGACCTGCGGGTTTTATTCAAAGCAGTGAGAGGAACTAATTTATACAACGACATTCGATTTATTTTCAACGAAATGTAAATAAAGGTACTGAAAATAAACTATATACGCACCATTATTAAACATTATTTGGCCTGATAAATTGTGCCCTTTCAAGTAGTTAAACTAAATCGAAGCCCATTTACACAATTAACGTTTGAATAACTGCTCCTGCTAGCAATTATTAAATGATTTGGCTCTCTGACGTGGAGTGGAGATTCGTGTTCATAACTATGGCTTGTGGCCAAAATACATTTGTGTATGTATTTATGTGTGGAATTTCATACCGCAGGCATATGTATTTTAACGTGATTCGTCGTGCGTAAATACATATTTCTTGTTTGTATACAAGAAAGGTGCACAACAGGCCAGAATGTCATTCACTCACACGATGATTGAGCAACAATGCTAGGAATATAATTATAATAGGGACAGCAAGAACAGGTAATTATTTTATTTTATTTTTTGTTATTTTTCTATTTCAAATTATGACAGTGATTTGTTAAAAACCATAATTTTTAATGCGTTATGACAGTTTGAGACAGAAATTTGGTGTTTCTCACACTCTATCACAACAAGGAGACAAAGTATTGTGACTGTAGTTTTCAAAAACCGCCTGTTACTGATAATAGTTTTCGTAAACAAAATAAACTACAAAATTATTCTCATAATTTATGTTAATTTTGTCCATTTATTGCACTGTCCCCTAATTATAGTTTCTCCAACTAACTTCATAAATCAGTACCACTAATTGCAACATAGTAATCGTAATTCTTTCTGTAACTTACAAGGTGGCAAAAGTGGTTGTATGGAAATAAAATATGAAAACCATAAAATTTGCTTGTTTTCCTGTAACTCACGCACGTAATCATATTCATTTCATAACGTGTCAAAATGTCATTCATTATTTTTATATATGTACGTCATTTGTCTTACAAGAAATTTATAAATGTATGCGATATATTTTAAGCTTAAATTAAAAAAAATCTTTAAAAAATCCTTTAAATGTCTAAACAATAATAATAATGGGTGGGCATTCAATCGGTTTAAATTTCAATCATCGGTTATTTCCAACGTTGGGATTTATTGGAAATTTATTTCCAAAACAAAGACAATTCGTCGGAAATTGCACGAAAATGTCGTACAGAATTTGGCCACACTTGGTCTTACAGAAGTCAATGCACCCATTACAACTGATTGTGTGTTACGGCTTGTGGAGCGAACTCATCATTGGCACGTATTTCTTTGAAAATGGATGACAATTACGGTTAATGGAGACACCTTCCGCACAATGATAACCGATTTTTTTCTAATCGTTCTTCAGGGTATTGATGTGAACGATATTTGGTTTCAACAGGTTGGTGCAACTTGACCACAAACGATTTATTGCGTCAAACGTTTGATGGCCGTTTAAATGGCCGAAATGGTAATGTCACTCGGCCGCCAAGAAGTTGCAATTTGACACCATTGGACTATTTTCTGTGGGGCGCCGTTAAAGAAAAGTGTGTAATGCCCATACGCTCGCACAAAATGCACAAAATTGTGTTTGATCGAATGAGGTCGTGCAGACGTCCGAGTCATCGTTTGCTCGTGAAATTTTACGATGAGCATGCGCTATCAAAAGTACAGTGTATCGAGAGATATGCGTGTTTCAGAAATGGTGTTTATAACATCATAGGCAAAGAATTTCCGAAACAGTTAAGAAGATTTAGAGGCATTATCTACTCAAGATTCGTATCAGACGTAAGAAGAGCCTGCAAAATTAAAGCTAGGGTATTGAGTGCCACGTAAACTGAAGCCTAGAGATGTTGAAAGGCCATTTCGCATCGGTTTATGACTTGTATCGAATAAAGGGGATTCATTATGACAATCCCATCACACATGAAACGTAGGCATCAGGCACCCCGATGGTATAGTTGGTAGTGTGCTAAACTTCAAATGCCGATGCCGAGTGTTCGATTTTCACGAGAGACTCTGGGTGTTTGTGATTGCCTGATTGTTTGTCTGAAATTGTATAAGATTAGTCGCAAAAAAAGAATTCTCGAAAATAAAGTAGAAGGCATATACACGGACTACTACGCTCTTTCCTTTCTCCTATAAATTATATGTCCTGTATTATATATACTAAGGAATCGTATTTGCATGCATAAAGTCACGTGTAATTCTTTGCTATTCAGACCTCTTGCCAGTAAGCACTCTAGTACCCCGATAAACTACTGAGCGAATAACATCTCAAACTTACGTCAGAGAAAGTTCTGCGCGCACCATCTCTTGACATAGAGGTTGACTCAGTGAGTATTGTACAGTGGTGTACAATACAACCCAATACTCAACCTATTTTCACAGGCGACCTTATAACTAACGAAACGATAACTTCATCATCTTGGAACCCGCTGCAGTGATCTACACCTTCTTAGCCAGCGAAACTTCACTAATGGATTTGAAACAAAGCACAGAAGTAATGAGAAGTTGAAGAGAAGAAATGTGACAATCCTGTAGTACAAAATTTGCCACATACATAACATACATACATAACATATGGCCTAGCTTCTCATACCACTCATATTGTGTGCGTTAATTTTATACGTGAGCGGCGGGACCTACAGTTTAACGTCGACTCCGAACGACAGATTTTTGAGAAACTTTTTCATTGCAGGTTTATTTACTCTCAGAGCTTTTGCCAGAAGTCTGCTGAGAGGAAGTCGCCGAAGAAATATTTTTTTTTTTCATATTTCGTTTTAATATCTGACCTGGGATACGAACCCGGGCTTTACGTCTAATAAGCCAACACACTACCTACTAGACTACGGCGACTTCATACATTATTCGTCATTGCAACCCTTCAGTCAGGATTACGACCTAGCCTCTCGCACCACTTGTGTTGTGTGTGTTACTGTTTACACATGACTCCGAATGATAGATTTTCGAGAAACTTTTCAGGGTCTTTTTTCGAAATCTGCTGAGAGGAATTCGCCAAAGATCATCTAATAAGTCAACACCCTAACTACTAGACTACGGCCACTTTACATAATAAAATTAAATTGTTACATATACAGTGAGTGTGAAAAGAAACTGTACACTAAGAATAAAATTCTAAAATTACCAAACTAAACTTTTACCACCTGACTAGAGTGCGCGAAAAAATTTGACATTAATTCGAAATTTTTTGGAATTTTTTTGTTTCAATTTTAAAAACTGACTATGAAACAATTTTAAAATAAAAATAACCGTAATTTATTAATGTATACATTTTTTAATGTAGTTTCTTTCAACGCTCACTGTAGTTTCAGGGCAAGGAACTGGGTAATCGTTCATTACTTCTTCAAACTGTGTCAGCAAATAGTTTCTCTCAAAACTGATACAAAACACTTCTAAAAATGAAGCTTTACTGTGTTATGTAGTTAAATACAGAGTCGGTCTTGCTCTACTTTTTTAATATTTTTGAAAAAAAAAATAATTAAAAAAAGGAAAAACAACTACAAACAACGATAAAAGAATACATGATTCTTAGTTAATTAATAGTTTCAGGCTCTCCTCTACAGTCAAATGAGTTATTGTTCATTTTCGTGTAAATATTTTGGTTCGTTATTTTCTTTTTTCTTTTATTTTCTTATTTCATTTCCCATACTTTTATCCATTCTATTCGTTATCGTAGTTTTGCAATTAAAATTGTTTTTCTCTTTCTCCTATTTTAAGTATAACAATTAAATTTCATGTTATATGTACGTGTTGTGTTTTTTACTTCCGCGTAAAAGCTTTCAATAATAGAAGGATATTAAAGGATTATAAGATTATGGGTTTTATTTTCATTTATTATTTCCTTTTCTGTTTGCTGTATTAAGACAAGATGCCATATGCGATTATGTTACAAGTTTTTATTTGTTTTTGTTTTCGTTTTCGTTTTCAGTTTTACTCGTACACTTGAGTGATTTTGTTTGATTTGATTTGAAGTAATTATCCTTTGCTGTGGAGTAGGAGTTGTAAAGAGGAAGTAGCTTTATTGGACCCTTAATTATTTTAATTGCTAATTAATGCACTACGAAGTGTTTTATTATGTTTTTCATTTCGTTGAAAGAGTTATTATGAAAATTAAAACGAAAATAAATGATTATAACTCATTCCAGGTCAGCAGGTAATAGGGTTACTAACACCACACCACTGTTCTCATATTCTTTATTTCGTTACTGATTTTAAATAAACTGGGTATTATCATTTTAACAAAAGGTTTACTCGTTAGCTTAATCAAATCTCTAGTAATGTTTTTTGATTAAAATTCTGTTCGAATCGAAGTCACTTAATAACTTTTTATATTTGGTTGTTATCCATCACTTGTGTTCCTTAAGTCGATGGACTAAAGTATACTTGCACGTCAGTTTGTGCTACGCTTTGTCGTTTAACCAGATCTTGGCTAGTAGTTTCAAAAAACTGGACGTAACAATACTAAATAACAGTCTAATGAGGTTAAATCGAGGATATCATGGGACTGTCTGCTGAAGCAGAATCCAATCTTCACCTTAGAGATCAGCTGCCGATATTGGTACGCATAACAACACCATAAATTGTCAAGGTCCGAGTAGAAAACACCAACACAACATTAAATGATATGCTCTCCTAGTCTTCTAAATAATTTCATGGTAGTACCATGTAAAATAAAATAAAAACGAAAACCCTGTCGATATCTCTAAAACTCTTCAATAGAATGTAAAGAGAAACAAATACTTTTCTCAAACCAAGTGGGTTTAAGGCAATCAAAACAATTTTGTTGGAAATTAACAGAAAAAAATTTCTGAATCATAAACGGTCTTTTGACAGGGCACCCTAGACTCATAGTACACTCATTTAGAATAGGGTGCGTGGAAGTCGCCGTGGTCTAGTAGGTAGTGTGTTGGCTTATTAGACGAAAATCCAGGGTTCGACCCCCAGGCCAGACATTAAACTGACTTTAAACTGTAGGTCGCGCCACTCATGTATAAAATTAACACACAACGTAAGTGGTGTGAGAAACTGGGTCGTAATCCTGACTGTAGGGTTGTGATGACCAATTATGTATGTATATGCTTGGAAGAAAGCCTAAGACTTTTCTCAAACCAAGTGGGTTTAAGGGAATTGAAACTTTTGTTAAGAAATTACAAAGAAGGAGATCTGAGTTATGCACCAGACCATCCAGGAATAAAATGAAGTTTTTAACATTTTAATCGGCCTTTGAACAGTGCAATTGAGCCCAATAAGTATGTTCTGCAACAATGCGAATGAATCATCGGAATACATAATTGGAACCTATCAGGGATTAATGCATCCGCAAAGGAAACATCGGGGTGCATAACAGAGCTGGGCAGGAATCTGGCATTGTTGACGCCAAGCAGCATCCTGAAATTTGTCAGAGCAAAAGGATTGAAAGTTGCCATAATCTACTAGAGTGTGTTGACTTATTAAACGTAAGGCCTCGTCTCAAACACCAGGTCAGACGACAACAACAAAATGAAATATAAAAAATATTTCTTCGGCTACTTCCTCTCAACAGATTTTTGGCAAATATTCTGAGAGTTAATAAAAAATTGCTTTGAAAAGTTTCTCAAAAAATATCTCCTTTGGATACGACCTTTAAACTGTAGGTCACGCCACTCATGTAAAAAATTAACACACATAAGCTATTACGACCTAGCTCCTGATTCAGGGGTTGTAATGACCAATTATGTATGTACGTATGTAAAAGGCTTGTAGAGATATCTTAATGAGGGTAGTACAATAGATCGTGTCGTCACTGTATTAAGGTACCTTTTCAATAATAATCTCTCATATCTCGACTATGAATTCGCTCTTTCGGTCCTTCATAATTACTTTTCATGCATAATCAACATTTCTAATTGTAACGACTTTGGATATCTTTTTAGCCCTGTATTCGAACGTGGAATACTTAGGTGAGTAGCTAAACACTCTAATCATTACATTGTCTTCTTATAGTGTTAGAAAATTGATTGAATCTAATGACGGTATTAAATATTTACAATGTACTACCTCTCAAACATATTTTTTAATTAATTTTGCTATTCAAATTAACCTCTAAAAACCCCGTTTCATATTTGTAACTGACAATCTCTATTGTTTATATCGTTTATTTATAATATTTTAATTTCATTTGTTTATTTCGCATACAATATTGTCTGCAATATGGATGTTTTTATTATAAAATCAATACAATATTTACTCAATTATTTCCTGTCTGTTGATTATGTACAACAAAAACAAACAGAAAAAATGATGACGATGGCCTGTTATTGACATGTAATTGATATTGAAAATCATTAGATGTTATGGTCATTACTGTTGTCAATATTATTTAAAAAAATATTCAATAACAGCTAAAACTAATGATTTTATTACCTCAACTTTAATGCTGGTTTTGTTGCTGTACACGTTATTATTGCGCATTCATGTTGTGCTGTTTTATTAGTGCAGCCATCAAAAACATTGAACATCAAACTTTTGTCCTCAAATACCTCACCTACAGAATGCTATACCAGTCTCGGTCTCTTTCTGTTTAGAATATGTGTGTATATACATGTGCATGTGCATAGGAAGAGTAGATTAAACCATTTGCGAAATAATTTGAAAAAGTTTTACTCGCTCGTTTATAATTATTTTTATTAAAGTGCAGTTAATATGATTGCATATACATATGATAACAGATGTATGCAAATTATGTTTAACTATACAAGTGCAATTAAAAATTGTTAATAAATTTCAATATAAATAAATAATAATTAATTTATATCCTCATAATGAGTAATACAGCACAACAATAAAAAACAAACATTATTTTCTGTTCGTTAACGAACAAAATTGAAGTACTATGAGTACGAATATTCGATTATTGCATCGCTACGGTAAGTGCACTTTAGAGTTAACTCCATTAGATCAATACAACATTTCTATACCATATCATTAACTCATGCATACATACACAATTGATCATTACAACCTAAATTCAATTTAGTCAGGATTACAACCTAAATTCTCCACAGTACAGTATGTTGTGTCTGACAATTTCATACTGGAGTAGCGGTACCTAAAGTTGAAAGTCAACTTCGAACGACACAAATTTTTTTTTTGGAGGAACTTTTTATGGTAATTTTAAATATTCTTAGGGCCATTTTTTGAATGCGAGTTTAAACTCGAGATTAAGTTAATCTCCAGTTAAAGTTAATCTTCAGTTAACTGAGTTTTCATTTTTTTAATGGGAATTTAACTAGAGATTAACCTTGTTGAGCTGCCGTACTTATAAGCAAAAATGACATTTTTTTTTTCGTTTATTTTGTTGTGTTTACTACTTTTGCAAAGTGTTTCACAACAATTTGCTTTTGTATATAACAAAAACAAACAAACAAAAGCTGAATACTATTGATCTTTATGTAAAAAAAATCATTTTCTTAAAATAATAAATAAATTAAGACTGTCTGTTGTCAATTTGTGTTTTATATAAGTCATAGTCGCTTAAATATTTGTTTTATTCGGCTTTCCCTCACTTAAAAGCTTTTTTAAATAAAATTTGTCAAATACTTTTCACCAAACGTTGGTGGTTTAAACTCGAGGTTAACTGCTTAACCGTAAGGTTAAACTCAAGATTAAGTAAATTCAAAAACTGAAAACGGAGTTTTACTGGAGATTAACTTAATCTCGAGTTTAAACTTGCATTCAAAAAATGGGCCTTAGAGTTTTTGCCAGAAAGCTGCTGAGAGAAAGTCGCCGAAGAAATAGATATTCGTATTTCGTTTTGTTTGAAAAGTCTTACCTGGCACAATACCTTTTAGACTAGGCCGAGTTCAGTAACTCATAGCTATTTTTACTAAAGTCTTGAAGAGCTGCCTTAGTACTTCGATCATACGAGCTGTTTTAGTCTTCTTCAACTTAACACGGAATTCCTACAATATTCCCCTGACAAATTTTAAGAGATTTTCTCGGTGTTAACAAGAATAATTCCCTGCCCAGCACTTGATATGCTTTCAGGTGTTTCCTCTTGAGATGTATTAGTGCTTCACAGGTTCCAGGTATGTTTTTTGTGGCTTCATTCGAATTATCAAGAACATATGATAAGTTAGTTTCGATACGATCGCTATCTTAAGAGATGTACTTTAAGTGTGTAGACCTCTGTTAATAAACTAGTAGTTCTTTGATGGCATTCGAAAAAATTTGCTTTTTGAAATCTATATAATACAACTCAATTTGTCAGTGGCATCAACAAAATGGTCATTCTCAACTGTCAAATCCCTTGTTGGAAACCCCGATGGGGGAAAAATTAGATTTTATTTATAAAAATCGAGTCTCTCTCTATAAAATAAATAAATTTAAGACAATTTTTGAGAAAACCTAACGAAAACGTTTCGTTTTCAAATGATATCAAAAGCAGCATAAACGATTCACATTTTCGCTATAAATTTATTGTGATAATACAGTTGTTGTTATGCGTACGTATGAGTAACATGAAATGCGAATTGTTTATTACACATACGCTGTGGATGGCAGTAGTAGAACAAACAAATTTGCATGAATGAATCGAAAAACGGCTCAAACAAATACAATGAAAAACAATTACTCATCATGGATGATTCAATTTTGAAGAAGAGAGATTTAAGGTGTTCAAATAATTTATTTCAGAAGCTTACAGATCTCACAGAGAGTATAACTTCAAAAATGCAAATTATAGGTAGCGTCTAAAGTAGTACTCAACGAACGCATTGTCTCAGCACTACGTCCAATATAACAACCCAGTAAAATTTTTCAGATTGTATTGTATTTAAGTAACGACAGATTAGTCAAGCCTATCATTCTAGATGCATCTAGGGCAACCCATCATTTGTTTAGCTGAACAAATTAATTCAGCAAACTGGAACAAAGCATGAAGACATATCTACATATTCAAGGGAACTGAAGAGCAGATTTGGTAAGCCAAGCCTATCATTCTAGATACTTCTGGTGCAAGCCAGTCATTTGTTTAGCTGAACAAATTAATTTAACAAACCAGAACATAGTGATATTCCGGGAAACTGGAGAATAGATAAAGTAGCCTCATGTGCCACAATCATACAACCATTGGGAATAATATTGGAGACATGTGCGCTTATGTTTATCAGTCAACCCCGCATTAGCAGTTACGGATAAGGGCAAAGGTTGGAGGATGCACGGATAGTCTAGTCAAAGTCTACGAGAGCACAGTGAGCAAGGTTCATTTTGTCACAAGGGGACAATGCACTATTCTATTACAAGACCCATTGATCTTAGATGTAGGGCAGATTGCTTCTACAGGATATAATGAGAGGAGTAAGAGAGCGAACAAGTTCTTCAGCTATCGTAGATATTCTTAAAGAAATTAAAATTGGAAGTCTATGTGCTTTCATCCAAGCTATAAACGGTTGCAGGACTGGGAGAAATTGTTGACTGTGGTAACATTATGGATTATATGGGAACTAAGTGTGTCTATCATATTTTCCTTGGTTGGAAATCACTTCCATCGGCCTAGTTACAAACAGATCTTGAGCAATACACGGTATAGGGTAGGCTGTCTATCGCTTTAAATTTGAACCATCGGTTATTTAGAATCTGGGAATACTTATGTCATTGTACTCTATCAGAAAATTCAGCATATTATCTCCACTGAATGTAATGAATCGATTTATGCTTGAGCTACATTGGAACTTATTGAAAATTTATTTCTAAAACGAAGCTTGTGGGTCGGCAATTGCACGGAAATATCGTACAAAATTTGGTTGCAGAGAAGGACCAAAAGTGCCCAGTATATGCAAAATTTATTTCTAAAGTTCGTGAAACTGGTTTCATTGTTGATGCGCCAACACGTGAGCGTACTCGTGTAGGTCGTACAACCGAAAAAATCGAAGCTGTGGCTGAGAGTGGGCGTGAAAATCCATCAACATCAACTCGTCATCGCTCTCAAGAATTGAACGTTTTAGGCACCAGTTTACTTCGAATTTTGTGAAAAGATTTCGGTTCAAGAGTTGAAGCCGCATTACCATATGCTTCGTTTTCATTTGCATGGAGTGTCTGAGCCAGAACTTGAACTACGGGCTGTCGCTTAATGAGCCAACACATTACCTACTGTATTGCGTTGACTACATGTGTTTAATTAGAAATTTTGTTAATCATGTACATGAAAATTTCTGAAAAAATAGAGTAATTTGCTTAAGTTTTGTTATACGAATTTTTGATTTTACATTGGAAATGGTGTAATTTGTTAGCATTTTTAAGCAACCAAAAAAACGTTTTGTAAACACACTCTTTTATAGGATAAAAATAATAAAAAAATTTTCTTTTGCCTGTTTTATATACGTATAGACTGTGTAGTATAAAGAAGAGAAATAATAATAATAACAATAACAACAAAAAACAAGAGAAATTTATAATAACAAATAATAAAACAAACATTGAACTTACCTGTATAATGGTATACCGGCATTGTCACGAAACCATAAGACCATATAAACATCATCCAATGGTGCCGATAGGGGACATGGTAGTGACACTGATTTACCCTCAACAGCTTCAACATCTTTTGTTTTTACTATTTCCAGCGAGTTAATAAACGGAATAGATAGCACAGCAGCAGAAGTAGTAGTAGTAGTAGTGATGGTGGTCAAGCACCATGGGTTACATTGAGAGGGCACAATACAATATCAGCATCAGTATTATAATGTGTTGTTGTCATTGAAATGAAAATAACAGCAGGTGTATGCAGCAGCACCAGCAGAAGAATATAGCCACGATGGATGTATAATGTATGGAAGACACAGGCGTTGTTAAGCCAGCATCATAGGCGTTATTGTTGTCATCATCATCATCATAATTATCAGGATGATTATTATAATTTTTTTTTATTTTATTTATTGTTATTGTTGTTTGTTGTTGTCATCATTTAGTTGATTATTAAAACACAACCCGTAGTTTTATGCCAAAGCAAATCCATTTTTGAACGACAGCATACACATCATTGGCATTCATTATTATTGGAAGGCATTGATGAACGGATTTGTTGTTGTTGTTGTTGTTGTTGTTTTGTTTAAAATAATTAACAAAATTTAAACATTAAAGCAAGGCCAACGGAATAATTATAAATTTTTAAAAAAAATATGGTGATGGTGGATGGCAAACAATATAACCACACGTGGCAGGATTTTGTATTCAAGATTTTGTTTTTGTTTTTTGTTTAACCAGTTAATGAAACAAAATATTGTGTGTAATGCCCCAAGGGGCGTACAGCAAGTACAGAAAAAAAGGAAGACGAGTTCATTTGTTTAATCATTTATTTGTTGTTGTTTATAGCCATGAATTTTCAATTCCCCGGTTATTTAACACAAAAAAAAATTGAAAAATTAAACGAGAACACCAGCACATACATACACGTTAACGTTTAATATATTGAAAATAATCATCAGATTGTTGTTTGTGGTTTTAAAAATACATTGTTTTTTGTTGTTGTTGTTATTATTTTAATTATTATAGATTTTTTTGGTTGTTTGTGTTTTTTATTTAAACAGTAATAGTTGTTATCGCCGTTATTTGTGTGTAAGTTGGTTTATTTGGTTTCGTTCATTGTTTACATTGTATTAATTGTCCACATTTATTAATTCATACACAAGGGCACACCGACATACACATACACACACGCGCAATCGCCAAATCAGTGATTTTGTAGTTGTGGTTAATATTTTATTATGGATATTTGCATTTTGTATGTGTATGTAGCCGCATCAAAAATACAAAAAAAAACACCAAAACCGTTATCGTTACCGTATGCCAGTGTTTGCGGAGACATTAAACATTAAACCATTTCCGTTGTGGTCACCAGAATATTTGTTGTGCATGAAAGCAAGAAAGAGAAAGAAAAACATAGAAAGAGACAAAAAATTAGTGAATTTTGTTTATTAAAGTTTTTAGTATTTAGTTTCAGTTTCAATTTTAGTTCATAAATATTTTCGAGTATTAATTTGTCAACTAAAATTTAGTTTCTATTTAAATTACATTCATTTATTAATGATACCTACAGTGAGCATCAAAAGAAAATGTACATTAAACAAAAATATGCATTAATAAATTACCCTTACTCCCGAAGTAGTAAAAGTTCAGTTTCGTGTTTGTTAGAATTTTATCCATAGTGTACAGTTTCTTTTAACGGTCACTGTATAAATGTGTGTTGATTTGTTCATGAATAATAATTTAAATTTTACCATATTAATAAGCTTTGTTATGTCATAAAATATATCTAAAAAGCTTAGTCAGTAAATACAAAAAAAAAAAAAATTAAACACTTTTCAGACTTGCAATGCTTAGAAAAAAACTTATCATAATTGCCTAATAGTTGTGGCTGTTACTGTAAGAGCAAAATGTGACTGTATGAGGACTTTTTTAATATAAGTTAACTTGTAAAAAGTTGTTAAATATGGTCGTGAAAAAGATTCAATTTCGTTTCAAAAGTTTTTATTCTTATTTACTTCAATCAAAGTGAATTTAATTCATATTTTCTTCAATTATTTTTCTAGGTAATGGTAGGCCTAAAAGCTGGCCTAAGTGAGACCCCTTTCTTCAAGCGGGACCACCACCTAATCCAACATAAACTAACCTTCTATCAACTACATACTTATTTTGTCATTACAACACTTTAGTCAGGTATACGACCTAGCTTCTCACACCACTTACGGTGTGTGAGCTAATTTTATGAGTGGTAGGACCTAGTCAACTCCCAATAACAGATTTTTTGAGAAACTTTTTCATTGCAATTTTATTTAATCTCAGAATTTTTGCTGGAAGACTACTGAGTGAAAGTCATCTAAAAGAATATTTTTTTTCATATTTAGTATTGTTCAACATGTCTGATCTGAGACTTAAACTTCGGACACGTGCCTAAGAGGCTAACACTCTACACCGACTTCTTTCTACCAAATAAATACTTAACAACTCCCATCGATGCCTTCATATTTTTATAAAATATTATGATTGTTTTAAGCAAAACCACAAGATGCTGTAGATGAACTCGCCGTAGTTCAGCAGGTATTGAGTAAGAAAATAGGAAAAAATATGTCATTGGCGTCGTCCTCTCAGCAAAAGTTTTTGGTCTAAAACTCTGCCATGAAAAATTTCACACAAATCTGACTTTAGAAGACGACTTTTAACTCATGTATAAAATTAACACACATAACGTAAGAGGTGTGAGAAAATAGGTTGTAAACTTGACTGAGGGCATGTAATGACCAATTATGTATGTGTAAGGCAATGTATGTACAGCCCACATTTCTTCTTTCTTTTTACTTCTTTTTCTTATAAGTGACTGCCATTTTATATTTGTTGAATGCGATTAGATGAACAAATTCTAGTTTATCCTTTCTGTTTATAACAAAGTGTTGGGTAAAAAGTGAGTTCGCAAACCTAGTATAACCCACTTGATTTATACAATAGTGTTCAGATCTAAATTAACCTACTGGTGATTCATTTGATAAGTATACATTGGCAGGACAACTAATCTATATCATATATAAGGATTTTATGTTTTGCCTGCATCAGTATTTTTACGCTGAAACTTTATAGTACGTGCTTGGCAGCCAAAACTAGTCAGCGTCATTGGGACTTTGAAAAATATCAACTGCATGGTATTGCACTATACTTCTCAGGAAAATTCAAAACTTCCACATCAGAGAGAGAGAGAGAGAGAGAGAGAGAGAGTGTGTGTGAGAGGTTATAACAAAATAGGCTGGCATGACATAATGTCTATGGACATAATCGGCGCCGATTTTTTATTGAAAAATATTTATTTTTTTCAAATCTTTTCTTTTAAATCTCAAAATCACAAAATTCTGATAATAACTAAGAATCATAGCAATCTTTTTATTTTTACTTCAAATTTACAACGGTTAATTAGGTAGGTAGGTAGAAGTGGCTGTCCCTCGATGGAGTCATGAGCGGAAACACTTAGGCCTCACACAGGGCCCATTGTTTTTAGGAGATGCTGAATATTATATGAAAGTTAGATCGCCATCTGAATATTCGAATTCTGTGAAATAACTTTTCATTCGTTATAAACAATAGTTCTTATGTTATCGTTTAGTGCGTAACATAAATAGAATATTTACTTGTAATGAACATACCAACACGTCTTCAATTTATTAAAATTTTCAAGGATATTTCAGTTAAATACATAAGAAACTACGTCTCACAGCATGCATGCATTCATATGTAGATAGTATATGCTAAACACATGCATGTAGAATCAATTTGTCTTTATATTCGTATGTATTATATGCAAAGAAAATAAAATAAATCTCAGTTTCTTAAACTGTACATATGTACGTCTGTATATTTATTTTTCATTTCGACTTAATTAAATGTTACATACATACATACATACCATATATTTAACAATTAAAATAAGAAGAAAGAAAGAATGAAAAGAAAGAAAGGAAACAGTAGAACAAAAACAACGTAATAAATAAACAAATAAATGACCGAGAATTAAATGTTAATTAAAAGCTTTTCGTAACAATATTCTCTAATGCAGACACATGTTTAGAGAAGATAGATGAACACAGCAGAAGGTATTTGAAATTAAATGTCGGACGTTTTATGCAGTCAGTATCAATTTAATGGCCATACTATCATGATTAACTACAGAATTTATTTGCTAAATTTACTTATTGTGGTATTACAAGAGTGTTCATTATATTGGAATTAATTTAAAAAAACAAAAAGCAGAAAAAGGATTATCCTAATGTCGGCCAAAAAATATAAAAATTCTGAGTTTACTTCAAAAAAAAAAAAAAATTTTTTATCGAGAGTATAATCTGTGTCCGCACTTCTTTTCAAAGTCAGCTCAAATCGAACTGTTTTAGTGATTTGTTCACATCACATCCACGCTGCTATGCAATAAAATCGTTCATGCAGAACACACATAAGCTATGTAGCACATATATCAGCTGGGCCATCTATCGGTTACTACGAATCTGGCAATGCTTATGTCATTCTATTCTGTTACAAAATTCAGATTTACGCTTGAGCAGCATTGAGATTTAATGGACCACCTAGAAACTGCACGATGAAGTCGATTTTGCCAAAAAAAATCTCTTCGGTTGAAACTCATTTTCATCTTTCTGGGTACGTTTATAAGCAAAATTGCTGTATTTGAGGTTCAGAAAACCCACACGTGATCTGACGGAAGTCAATGCACCCATTACGAGTGGGTATTTCGTGCGGCTTTTGGAGGGGAGGCATAATTTTCCCATATTTCTTTGAAAAAGAGGACGGCGCAACCATTACAATGGTTGGAGACACCTATCGCACTACGATAACCGATTTTTTTGTACCCGCTCTTCATAGTATTGATGTGAACGATGTTTGGTTTGAATAATACGGTGCAAATTGCCACACATCTCGTGCCACAATCGATTTATTGCGTCAAACGTTTGATGGCAGTTTAATTAGCCGAAATGGTGATGTCAATAGGCCGCCAAGAAGCTGAAACCGTTTTACTCTTTTCTGTAGAGCACCGTTAAAGAAAAGTGTTATGCCGATAAACCAGAGAAAATAGAGCATTTGGAGGCCAACATTCGTGATGCCAATGCCGATATACGACCCCATAGTGCACGAAAATTGGTCCAATCGAATGAGACACTGTGAGGCCAGCCGTGTCAGCCATATGAATGAAAAATATTCCACTTCTAACCGGAATAATTCTATGCCACAACAAAAAATAAATTTTTCAAAATTTCGAACCGTTTTTCTTTGATTGCATTTAAACTTTTAAATCACCCACCCTGTATAATGTGACATAAGCTGTTTGCCACATATAGTACCGTCTTGTTGAAATCATATATCGTCGTCAACCAGATCATCCAATTCAGGTCAAAAGAATTTGATAATCATCGATCTACAGTGACATTGACAGTGATGTTCAGTTTATTTACTCTCAGAATTGTTTTTGCCAGAAATCTGCGGAGAGAAAATCGCTGAAGAATTGTTTTTTATATTCCGTTTTGCTAGAGATGTCTGACCTGAGGGTTGCACAGTGGCCTCACGTCTTTTAAGCCAGCACTATACCTACTACACTACAGCGACTTGGAGCGAATTTTTGCAATAAACTATTGAAAATACCTCAGATGTACTAGAATATAAATAAATATCATCACTTGTTACCACTAAACGATTACTAATTTGACTTAAACTGGAACCTTTTATGGCCTTAGTAATGCTAAGCATTTATCAGACTTTTTTGTCATTGAAAATCCAATACAATTCAAATACTTTCGAAGTGGTGTTAAGCTTTAATATGTTAATTTAATATGAAACCTTCATAAGCGCAATACAATGGTTAACCTTTCATAGGAATAAAGTGGAAGGAAACAACTTTTTTTATGTATTCGTGCACAGAAGAGAGTCTATAATTGAAGAGTAGAAAAGATTTTTTAGGTCAGGTTTAACTTAACTTTGCTTTCAGTTGCAAACATAACCAACCAACATTGAGATGAATGCACACTGAACGCAATAGCGACAGCAGCGAAACTATTTTGCATTCAAAACAATAAACCAGCAAAAGTTTTCCAACACAATTTAAATTGAAATTCAGTTAAAAACAATTTAAATTCACTTTATTTGTATATTTTTTTAATTTTATTTTAAAAATAAATTTGTTTCTTAGTTTTCATTTTTTAAATTCATATATTCAATAAAATACAAAGGTTTATTAAAACTATTGCTGGGCATATTTGTGGCACCTCTATCATGGCTTACCATTCATTTGAACAGCTTTTAACTTAATTTGTACGAGAACTTGTGTATTTTGCGCTTGTTTGCTCTTTAATATACAGAAACATAAAAGTTCACATCCTTTTCAAGTTTTAAATATGAACTCATCAACGTACATACACACATCATATATAAATAGCGAAAGATGTATTCTCGTTTAGAGAGGAATTACGGCTAAGGGAGGACGAATAGATAAATACCCTACATGCCTAAGTTATTTTCAAGGTTCTTAGAAAAGTTAAAACTTTAAAAAGGCTTAAGTGTTGGCGTCTAAAATACATTCTTGCATATACCCGCTATTAGCACATCTGCAGTCTTGCAATACAAAACATACATGCATAATTGGTGATTACAACCCTTCAGTCAGCAGTACGACCCAGCTTCTCACATCACTTATGTTGTGTGCGGTATTTATACACATGAGTGTAGCGGGACCTGCAATTCAAAGTCGACTCCGAACGACAGATTTTTGAGAAACTTTTCAAAGCAATTTTATTTACTTTCAGAGAGTTTTTGCTGAGACGATGACGTAGTTCCAATTCAAATTGCATCACTTTTCTATAACCCGCTTAATCTTCATTTTATGAAATTTGATAGTCATCTCTTCATCGCTTTCAAGCGGAAGTATAGACAATACAGGCTGCGGTGATAATTATTGAGATGTGAAATTGTACCATATTTTCGGATAGCTAGAAAAATTCCAACTCCAATACATTGTATACCAGTCGTAGATATCTGCACGATGAACTTCGTAGGTGCGGCACAACTTTTGAACACTCTGAAGAATTCTCAACTTGATGAATCTCTCAAAAGACCAGCGACCTTATAAATGAATTGAAATAATGGATTCCGTCACCACTAGATGGGCGACTTCCTGCCTGCACGATACGTTATCCGAATCATTATTTGCACATGTTGCTGTTAAATGTCATATGCGTTCAGGATAATTTGCATAACAAACTGAATAAATGGCAATTAAATTAGGAAACGAAGCTCAACGAGATGACCGTAATCAACAGTCAAAATTCGGAAACTTTAGTTCAAAGACCCGATGTACGAACGATGCCGTTTACAGCACGCAACACTTGAGAGCTTCAATACATGAAGTAGGACCGAATCACTCAGGTTTTAGATGTGACTACTTGGTACCAGAGACCTTTTTGCTGACCAACATGCAGAACTCTCACTCCCACACAGGAAGAATAGACGATTAAGCTGTCATCGGTGACAGTGATATAACGATCTTAACCGATTGCTCGAAAATGGAATGTGGAACAGGATCTGGGGTCTATTTCGATAAACTGGTACAGATTACCTAATTAGGCCAGCGTATTTCAGGCTGAGTTTTTTGCTATTGAACCTCCTTCGAACTTGTGTCGACAGTTAAGCAACGATCAAATCCCAGGGATCCAATATCCTCAAATCAAAGGCTCTTTACACCGTATACTCCGATGCAGCACCCGCCTCTTCTGAATTCCGGGCCACTCTGGCATGGAAGGAAACAAAAAGGCGGACGAACTGACACGAAACGTTTCGGTGATGTCGGACGAAGAGACGATAGAGGGGATTTATGCTCTCCTACAAAAATACTTTTTCAAATTTGAAAAGGCAGCATGAAATTCAACAAAACTTAGGTGATTCAACATACCAGATTGCCGAATTCCAAAACTATCAAGCCGTGGTCTAGTAGGTAGTGAAGTCGCCGCAGACTAGTAGGTAGTGTGTTGGCTTATTAGACGTGAGGCCACGACACAAACCCCCAGGTTCAGACTTCTCCAACAAAACGAAATATGAAAAAAAATATTTCTTCGGCGAGTTACTCCAAGCAGATTGCTGGCAAACGCTCTCAAAGAAAAAAATTGCCATGAAAAGTTTCTCAAAAAAATCTGTCCTTCGGAGTCGACTTTAAACTGTTGGTTCCGCCACACACACACTATAAGTGGTTTGAGAAGTTAGGTTGTAACCCTGACTGAAGGGTTCTAATGACTGTGGACAGTAGAAAAATCAAGGAACTACTTGAGTTCGACAAGAGAAGGGTTCGCACTCTAACATGTATTATCATGAGATACTGAAATATTGTCAGTTCGATCTGCCACATCAGGATTACTTCAGAAGTTGTTAGGATGTGGAAGAAACGGATTCAGTACAATACCTTTTATGGGAGTGCCCTGCATTTCAAAACAGACAGGCCATCGGTTTTTGGGTGACAAAATGTTTGAATGAAAAGTTTCTTAAAAAAATCTGTCGTTTGGAATCGACTTTAAACAGTAGGTTCCGTCACTCATGTATAAAATTAATACAGACAACATCATTAGTATGAGAAACTAGGCCGTAATCCTGACTGAAGGGTTGTAATGACCAATTATATAAGAACGTTTGAAGATCGGGATATGGTGGTCAGCGTGCGACTAAGGGAAACTGGGCGGAGTGGTTCAATCCCACCAATACCGGATCATGACAAGGGGGCTTCCGTTGCATTGGATAACACAATGGGCCACCGAGTGAACTTGATTTTGCATGAACTTGCATAACTTTTTTTAATTTGAAATAAATTTGAGATCATCATGGCTCTAATAAAATTTTTCGTGTGTCTAATTTATTTACAAAATTGGGTCAAGGACATTAACTAACCAACTGTGTTAAAACATTTCCAAATTAATGATTTTCCAAATTTAAAATTTCCAATCGAAATTGATTTGAAATTGAACGTATAGCAACAAAAAAATTTTGTTTTTCGATTTCATTTCCTAATTCCCAGCAGGGTAGGGTATCAAATTAAATGTGTAATGGTGGCCTAGAATACTGATAATACTGTTGGCAACATATATTTAAAACTATACACATACTCGTACACATAAATATATTACTACTACAGACTTATAGTGAGCGTTAAAAGAAATCGAGCACTAAGGATAAAATTCTAACAATCACCAAACTCTACTTTTACCATTTAAGGAAAGTGCCCGAAAAAATTTCACAATATTTTGGAAATTTTTTGTATTTTTTTTTTAGTTTCTATTTTAAAAACTAGCAATGAAACAATTTTAAAATAAAAATAACGGTAATTTATTAATGTATATTTTTTTTAATGTAAAGTTTCTTTTGATGCTCACTGTACTTATATAAATAATTTTATATGAAAAATATTTATGTGGCATTGCTTGCATTTACTACTACTACGCTGCTGTTGCTGCTGCTGATTATGACGGCAATGATGGTAATGATGTTACTGTTGCAGGCTATACGTCAAGGATGAATACAAAATAAAATACCAGGATCTATGGCAGATGGATGGCAGAGTTGTAGTGCTGTATGGTATATTTACATGGTTGCCGGTGTAAAATACTTGTATAATATGGGAATACAACAACAAGAACATAAAAAAATATTTTATGAAAAATATAACTCGAAATGAAAATAAAACATAGGGAGAGAGGAGATAGAGAAAGAGAGAGAGATAACAGAAAAAGAACTGGCAAGTTGATTATGATAAAAATAATAACAAGTGCACTGCAGTGGAAAAATGTGGTTGTATATGAATGTGAATATCTGTCAAACTATATATGTATGTGTGAGAGAGAGAGAGAGAGAGAGAGTTTACTGTGTACAAAAAATTTTTCAAAATCTATAATAAACAAACAAAAATTATACGCCATAAAAATTTAGTCGTCGGGGAAATATTACAAAAAGCCATGGAAAAACAATTTTTCAAACCTAACTCCAGAATGTGTTTGTTTGTTATGTGTTTGATAAAATATGACTTTAAATTATGCTTTAATGTCAAAAATATATGAAAATAATGTTTGTCCTGTTGACAAACGTCATGAGGTGAAAAAAGAGGTCAGTGACTTTGTTAGGAAGTCATTCAATTCGAATTTGCAATCAAGTTTTTAAATTTTAAAACAATTTTTGGTGGATGTCATCATCAATAAAATCAGTCATCAATGTTGGTTTTAAATTTCATTAAATTTAATTTTTTTTAAATTATATTTTCTCTGTCGGCAATGCCAATTTTGGTTAATCTTATAAAGTGTCCGCAAAATAACTTTTTTTTGAAAATGCTTTAAAAAAACTACTGAATATTTTCTCAAATTTCTTTTTATTTGAAAGTGCAATCCTTCCGGTTAATAATGGAAAAAAATTTCATTCAAATGGCTGCCTCGGCTGACCATGCAATAGCCTACACGATCGGTCCAATTTTTAAGCACATTATCGATTGTGTGCAGCTGTATTTTACCAATGGCTTCAGGAATATTGTCCTTTAAAGCGTCAATTGTCTCTGGCTTGTCGGCGTAACACTTATCTTTGACGGCACCCCACAAATAATATTCCAACGGTGTCAAATCGCAGCTCCGAGGTGGCCAAACGACATCAGCCCTGCGGCTGATGATGCGATCTTCAAAAACAGGGCGCAAAACATCGAGTGTTGCTTCGGCTGTGTGGCACGTAGTGCCGTCCTGTTGAAACCAAATGTTGCCAATATTTGTGAACAAAAATTCGTTCAACATGGCCCGATAACGATTGCCATTGACAGTAACGGCCACTCCTTGCTCATTTTCAAAAAAAAGGCCCAATTATGCTTCTGGACCAAAATTCGCACCAAAAAGTGACTCGTTTTGGATGCGTCGGCTTTTCAATGTATGCGTGCGGGTTTTCTGTGCCCCAAATGCGACAATTTTGCTTGTTTACTTACACGCCAAGATCAAAATGAGCCCCATCTGAAAAGATGATTTTTTTGCCAAAATCGGCATCTTCTGGAATTCGATCACAGGCCCACTTAGCGAAGCGAAAACGCATTGGATGGTCCATCTTCGTTCAGCGAAAGGATAAAACTAGTTATCTGTCAAACCAGACATGAACTAAGTCTTACCGTTCACGAAATAAGCACTAGTTGAAAAAAAAACGTTAGATGGCGGACCCGATATATAAAAAGGAATGTGTGTTTATTTGTTTGTGTGTTTGTTTGAAGCCTATAGAAGGCTAAACGGCTGGACCGATTTTCGTGCCATTTTAACAGTACCTTCCTGTATGTCTGAAAAGAACTATTTTTATTTTAAAATTTCAAGTAGGCGAGGTGCCACGCCCACATACCCAGTAAGTATTTAATGTCGCATATCTCACAAATTGCAACAGCTAGAGTCCTAAAATTTTGTATGGACGACTTTGACGTATATATGAACAAAATGGTCGGATTGGCTATAGTGGGCGTGTCACCTCCCATAGTCTATATATATAAAAATGAATTTTTGTTTGTATGTACCTTATAGAATCGTAAAATATGTATTTGATCATGTTATGATCTTTAGCAAAGTTGTTGCGCAAGAGCCGACGAAGGTTTCTAAGTTAGTATGACCAATTTCCGACAGGTGGCGCCACTGAAAATTGCTCAAAATGAATTAAATCGTAAACTGTGCATTCTTTAACAAAATTGTTGCGCATGAGTCGACAGAGGTTGGTGCGATTAATTTCCGATGGATGGCGTCACTGAAAATTATTCAAAATGAATGACAAGCAATTTGTCGACTTTCACCTCAAGCACGGAAGAAAAGAGCATTACGAGCCTCAGAATCAGACGAGGATTGAAACTGGAAAATCTTCGAGTATATGCCGCTGAGACCCGTTCGCTTGAACCACTTGAACAACGAGAAGTGAGATTAGAAACTTATCAAATGCGTACTACTCAGGCCCGTTCATCTGAATCATCAGGATAACAGGAAACGAAATCAATAAAATGATTTAAAATGAATTGGACATTCGTGTAATGTCTTTCCTTCAAATTTATTTTAGTTGGTGGCGCAGCAACACACGCAGGGTACAGCTAGTTAGTATTATAAATAAGAGTCTAAAAACCATGTTACCATGTGAATTGAATGTAAGAAATTTTGATAATTTAACAAGTACTGCTGACTGGAATACTCCCGGGATGTTAACCTATACTGGGTCAGAGAGGAATCTTGCTCAACTGCTGGAGTTACTTGAACCGCATTGGATAGAAGACGCACCAACCAAATACTTAGACTTCATCGCAATGTCATACTAATCACATATTAATCACAGTGGCCATGCTTACAGGTCATTGCATTATGGGAAGACATGCGGAAGGACTGTTGTCCATCAAACGACTTTTTCCGTGGATCTGCTGAAGAGGAGGAATCTGTTAACTACTTTCTCTGTCAATGTACATCTCTTGGGAAGTGCAGATTTATGTTATTTGGCCATTCATACCTTGTCAGCTTAATGGAGTTATTATTCATTGATATTAAGATGAGATTTGATAATCAAAGCAACCACTTCAGGCTAACCTAAGCTAACCTAACCTGACTGAAATGTTTATGTATTTGTAGTTTAGACAACGTAAATAAAATAACGTTGCCTGCCACCTCTTAAAAATGTAATTAAACTATGCATAGAGACTTTTTTCTCTTGTTAGCAGGTTAATTGGTGAAGTTTTCCAGTCTCACGAAAACTAAATTGTAGCACCTTAGGATGGTTGAGCAGCACACTTCATTTCACTGAATACTTGCAAAGAAACGACTACACATCCAATATCCTTTAGACCAATTAATCTCACTTTTTCATGTCGAAAACGTTTGAGAATATTCTGAACAATTACATAAGATATGGAATATTAGAAAGGGTATCACTGCATTCAAGAAAACACTCTTGTAGGGCAGGCAAATCTACTGAGAAGCTCTTATAGATTTAATTGGAACCATTCGCAAGTCCTTTGATGTAAAGGATGTAACCATGTGGCACATGTTATACCATTTCTCACGAGGTCAGAAGTAGATCATTGGAAGGAAAAGCTATAGAAACTATAGTAACCAGATGGATGGAAGAAATCGTATATACACGTTTGACGGAAACATACGAAGGAAGTGAAATAATACGAGCCTGCACAACAAGGGGATAACGCACAGTATCGTTGTATCGTTTCACCACTTTTGTAAAAGAACTCTTCACACAACTATTCGAGGCGAGCATCGACTACATGTGATAGTGCTGATGGCTAAAGGAAAATTTGAAGAGACTCTCTGCGATATTATACAAAGGGATCGTTGGTGCATAACGGGCAAGACCATAATAGTATGATTTACAAGAAGAGGAAAAAATATCTACTTTCTAGTTTAAGACAATATCGCAGAAAATGGAGCTGAAATATCTAGAAATAATACTGGATTGTAAATTAATATGGAGAGATTATCTAGAGAGCATCTTGGGAAAGGCCAAATAAGCCATAATGTTATTCAAAAGGCTTGTAGGTAAATTCTGCGGATAAAAACCAAGAATTATGTACTGGATCCCAAATATGGGGAATTCTCTGGGCAGACAGAATGAACCTGAAAACAATTTAATTGGAGTTGGAGAAGATACAGAGAGTAGCATGCGTTATTATAACAGGAGCAATGATAACCTTTCCTGGAATTTATGTTGGATTCAAGTACGAGCTTATGAGGCTGTAGTTAAGGAGACAAGTGTAATACGAAATTCGTTATGGATTTCATGGTTTAGCGAAACGAACGGCTGACAGATCTTGCTTTAACTGTCCCCTAGGCAGAACCAGTAGGCTCTATAATTGTGAAAAGCACTTCGCAATGAGTCAGTGAATAAAATTAATTGATTTATACAATGTCTTGTGTGCCTAGTTCCTGGTTTACTTTTCTAGAAACAAACTTATTTTTTATTTTTTGCTGGAAATTACAACCTAAATGATGTCCAATAAAATGTAGGCATGAGAACCTTAATTAAATATTTTTTTGTTATCATATCTGAAGGAAAGCTTCATAAACTTGTGAATTTCACCTCAGGTTACTCATTACACACCTCATTTAATGAGAGTTCATTTCAATTATTCTACTCTGTTAGAGTAAAAACATTCATGACCCTTCTCTTGATAATTTTACTGCAAACAATATAGTAACCATTGAGACTTAGATACAGTGAACGTCAAAAGAAACAAAACATTAAAAATTAAATTTACATTAATAAATTACAGGGTATTTTTCTTTTAGAATTGTTTCAGTGCCAGCTTTTAAAATTGAAACAACAAAAAAAAAAAATTACAAAAATTTCGAAATTTTTTCAAATTTTTTTAGGCACTCTCCCGAAGTATTAAAAGTTGAGTTTGGTGATTGTTAGAATTTTATACATAGTGTATAGTTTCTTTTGATGCTTACTGTATATACATCTTGTATAGTTTCTTATTCTAAATAGCCAACAGTAATCGAGTCAGCAATCTTGGCACTGGCATTATCAAATTAAAATGTTAAGTTTTTTCCCCATGTGCAGTCGTAGTTCGTTTATAAGGGTGAGTATTTGTTTTCGTTTTTCTTATTTTCCAGAAGCTAGAGAATCAGTTTTATTTTTACTTTTAAAGGTATTTGGTGTTGTTTTTGCTACTTTTTATTACAAGTAACTGCTTACATTTTTCCTTTTTTCTTTTTTCGTGTTTTGCTTATCTTTGTTGTGAAACTTTTTGCTGGTTTTTCTTCCTTTTTTTTTTCTTTTTGGTAAGTTTTTCATGATTACAAATGTTATCTCACTTTGTTGTATTTATTTTTATTTTTATTATCGTTGTTGTTGTTGTTGTTTTATTTTTAACGTATTCATATTTTTTTTTTTCGTTTGATTTTAAGGTCTTGGTCTGCAAAAATTGTAACAAAAAATGTCGGAAAAAAAGGACCAACATTGTGTAAATCCCCCATTAATATTATCGACATCGTCATCAGGAACAACATCATAATCATGGTAAGGGTAGACGTTCGTTGTGTGTGGTCGTTACACCTCATATTTGCTGTATAGACGTATACCAGTAGAAAAAATCGTTAACCTTTTGAGAGAAAAACACAAAAAAAAAAGAACAGGAAATGTTTCCTTTAAAGGTTTTCGTTGCTTTTTTGTTTCCATAATTTTCAGTTGTATAAAAATAGACTTTATTGATCCATAAGTTATCAACTTTATAAGCAAAACATTGGAAAAAATGTTGCACCTTATAGTGGAGGCTTTCGTTTAAATTACATGAGTTCTTTAAAGTGCTTGTCTTTTTTTGTTTCTCTTTCTTTTCATGACATATACAAAGAGCAGGAGGCAACATCAATTAATAGTCAGCGGTTATGTAAAGTTTGCTGAAGTGTTTGAACAAAAAAACAGTTTGAAGAGAAGTTGAAATAGCCCTTCCCATATGCAACATAAAAGTATAGCGTGAGTATGAGTACATTTACATGTTAAATATAAAAAAAAAATTTTTTGAATGGAGTTTCAATGGTTAATTGAATCCCATAAAACAACCTTTTTGATCTTTCTCTTTTCCTCGCTTTTTGACTATGATAACTGTTTGATTGAAATCAGTATTCATATGAACAAAGACTACATAGTCTTCCGCAAGATACTCGTATACCCTGTTTTCAGGCGAAGTAGAAATCAGCAAATCAACACGGGTCATATATGTCGTTGTTCGGCTACGGTTTTCGTAAATTCTCTTGTAACGCAGTTTCCAAGTACATATGTCATGGTACTCAGTTATTTGATACTGTAGCCGCCGTAGTCCAGTAGGTAGTGAGCTGGCTTATTACACGTTAGGCCATGGTTCAAACCCCAGGTCAGACATCAAAACGAAAAATTAAAAAAAATATTTCTTCTGCGACTTCCTCTCAGCAGATTTCTGGCAAAAACTCTGAGGTTAAAATAAAATTTCTAAGAAAAGTTTTTAAAAAAATCTGTCGTTCGGAGTGGTCTTTAAACTATACGTCCCATCACTCATGTATAAAATTAACACACACAACAAAAGTGGTGTGAGAAGCTAGGTCGTAGTCCTGTCGGAAGAGTTGTAGTGACTAATTATGTTCGTATGTAACTAACTGAAGTGAAATCTGTGCTGTAATATGGATCGAAGTACCAACTAGAAAGAAGGTCGTGGAACAAACAACGGTTACCTACTGAAAGTGTCATGACGTCCATCGACTAGACAATAGGTTAGGTTAGGTTAGGTTAGAGGACATGTACTTGTCAATTAAGGCAAATACAGTTCCCGGCGGTCGAATTGACTCATTGTACAACGTCCTAGTTTCTAACACCACTTATGTTGTATGTGTTAATTTTATACATGAGTGGTGGGACCTACAGTTTAAAGTCGACTCCGAACGACAGATTTTTGAGAAACTTTTTTCATGGCAATTTTTATTTACTCTCAGAGTTTTCGCCAGAAATCTTCTGAGAAGCAGTCAACGAAAAACTATTTGTTCACATTTCCTTTTGATGGACATTGTCTGACCTGGGGTGTGAACAGTGGCTACACATCTAATAAGCCTACACATTACCTACTAGATTACGGCGACTTATTATTGCCACACCGCAAATGCCTTATTGGATATTCTTCTCGAGCAATTTGACGACATCTCACAGGCACAGAGGCACTGATTTATGAGACATAGTCATGGAGTATTAAACATTTCGAATGCGTTCCACATTGAGAAGCCGATGCAAACGTTTGAATGGCATTATATTCCACACATAATGACATCAATAGGTCTTACAAACGAGTGAAAAAAGTACACACTTTTTTTGAGACCAACACTTAGGAAATGAAACCTACTCATGCAGTGCATAGTGTTGGAATACCGGACAGAAAGTTTACAGCAGAAAGAAAACAGGGGGTAACGCGCAAAAATTACTTTTTTTATAATAAGCAATATACTCGTACATAACTTTGTCGCTTTATTTTCGTGAATTGCTTTTTAGTAATAATTCTCACTTTCTTTTTTCTATCGTAAGTATTCACTTATAATGTGAAACACACAGAGTCTCTGGTGGGAATCGCGCTCACGCCCTCGGCACATGAGGTTTAGCACACTACCAACTAGCCAATCAGGGCATCGTTTGTTTTATTGAAATTTAAACATAGGAAGCGCTTAATGAAGAACCTAATAGTTGTACTTAACTATCTTGTAACCTTAACTATCTATGTATACCACCTATAGTGCCATAGTGGCGGTATAATGTTTAAGGGAAACAAACCAAATTTTTTTATAAATATTCACCACCATTAATATGTACGAAAAACATGTTTATGTTGTTCATATTTATCATAAATTCTACCACCACACTATGAGATTCTTATTTATGAGTTTCGTAATAATTTTCTAAACGAATACACTGGGTTTCCATGAAAATGAATGAAGGAAAATAACAACCACAACCACTAATAAAGGATCTCACTTTCAAACTCATTCACACCTACACAATGACTAACTGTATTACAGCCACCTAGAAGTATATACAGTGAGCGTCAAAAGAAACCGTACAGAAACAATAAAATTCTAACAATCACCAAACTCAACTTTTGCAACATAAGGAGATTGCCCGAAAAAATTTGAGAATATTTCGAACTTTTTTTATTAAATTTTTTTTTGTTTTAATTTTAAAAACTGGAAAGAAAACAATTTTAAAATAAAAATAACGGTAATTTATTAATGTATATGTTTTTTAATGTACAGTTTCTTTTGGCACTTACTGTATGTATGAAACTAATATAAATTTTCAAATATGAAATGACACGTAGAAATATTATAACGATATGATGTTGTATCCTTTTTTTGTCTCTTTTTTTGGTGCTTCATTGTTGTTAAGGATGTTGTCTTTGCTGCTGCTGTTAGGAAATGATTGTCTGTGTGAAACTTTGTGGAAAATTTCATTTTTTGTAAGGTTAGGTTATATATTTTGCTCTTGTATAATTCTAGTTAAGGACTATTTATGATTGTATAGCAGAGAGAGAGACACTGAGTATCATATGCTGTTTTTTCTTTTTCTATTTATTTCCTCCTGGTTGTTGTTTCCATAAATTTTGCCTCAATTGATGTCAAAGGAAACCTTTGGCTGAAGAGCAACAAAATCTCATTTACTTTGGGTTTTTTTGGTTAGATTTGTTACTTTTTTGTTTTTGTTTTATTTTTTCTAAGGCTATTACTTGTTGATGTTGAGAATTTATATTGTACGTCATTATTATCACTGTCACATATCCAGCTTGACATTATTAACCCTTCATTGCATGATTTTTTATTTTTTCGTGAAATAAATTACACTGCTATAATTCAGGCTCTATATTAAAGAAAAAGTATTAAAAAAATATTTAGTGCAAGTAATTAGCAGAAAATTAGTAAAAACTCATATGAAGGAAATTTCCATCAACATGCAAATCTACATGTTTAGCTCAGTACAAAGAAGACACAAAATAAAATATAGCTTTTTATATTATTTTTATTCCACATGATAATTGAAAAAACAATTATTGTTCTTATTGAGGTATAAATTTAGTCCACATTTGCTACAAAATATTGTCGAATAGCCTTTGCAATTTGGATATTTACATCTGAGTGATCCTCGTACTTTTGACCAATGTTCAAAACCATCTTTTCTAATATTTTTTTGGGGGTACAGGAGTTGTAGAACCTCTTTTTCACTTTGAACACAGTTCTTGCTCAATTGAACTGCTTGGACGCCCGCGCTTGGAATTCGTCCCTTTATTGCATAAAACACAGGCCAACTCATTTCTAAATTGACTCAAAGTTAGTATATTCTTCTGAGACAAATTTCTTTCCCCAGCATTTTTTTTATAAATTATCCAAGAATTTATAACTGCAAGATCAAATAAATGAAAAAAAAATTCGCAAGTACCACTTTTTTGAACACAATGTAATGTGGTTTCTTCCCAGAAAGCAGTCCATAAGAATTACGCCTCCCATGTGTTTATTGTATTCTTGGACAACAAATGGACAGGTTATGCTAATTTTTTCTTTTTTGGTTTTATCAAATCTAGTAGCTTGAGATAAAGGCAATGCTTCAGCTGTTCGAGAGGATTCCTGATCATCTATAGCATCGTCTTCTTCGACTTCGTCCTCTACATTATGCTGGATGTTTTCCTCTTGCAACACTTTTGCAATTTCAACAGCATCTTGGTCCTCTTCATCAGAATTTTCAACATCAAGACCATCTTCTGATAGCAAACCGTCTTCAACCTGAGCCAAAAACGTTCCAATATCTTCTTCATTTAAATATTTCTAAAAAAACAGTATTTTGTAGTTTATAACAAATAAGTTTTTGCAATACGTTATAAATGCAGCTAGAGCATAATGATGTAAATTTCCATCATATAGTTTTTTGAAATAATAATAGGTATTTAAAAAAAATTTTAAAAAATGTTACTAAAACATTTAGAACTAACCTCTTTTCCACTCATTTTCGATTTTTATTTTAAAAAATTTCGTCCGACCTTCTTTAAAAAACACCAAAAGTACTTAAGTTTTTGCACACTTTACCAAATAGCAGTGGAATAAAACAAAACCAACGTATTTGTAGGGAATTCGCTTTTTTTACTTAACAATAGAATTCAGTGTGTGAACTACTCATGTGAGATGTTGCCGACATCAAGCGATTCTTACCACACTGTTTCCATTCTTTTTTTTTCTTGAAAAAGCGTTATGATGGAAATTTCCATCACGATGCAATGAAGGGTTAAAACTCATACTCATTCATATAAGATGAAATGAAATATTTACGTATTTAAGTTGGTATTGTTTAGAAAAAAGAGAAAGAAATGAAACAGAATACTAGTAAACCACAGGGCATTTAATAGAAAAACTGATATTGGGTTACAATTTTTAGAGCTTTTTTTAGGATTCAGTCAATGTCATATTATATAGTGTGAGCCACCTATCAGATTAAATTTAAGCCATAGATTACATCGAATCTGGCAATACTTCTGTCATTCTATTCTGTTCAGTATCCACTGAACGTAATGAATTGATTTACGCCTAAGCAACGTTGAGATTTATTGGAAATTTATTGTCGAAACAGAGAAAATTGGTAGAAAATTGCATGAAAATGTCATACGAAATTTGATTGCAGAGAAGGACCAACAGTGCCCGTTATACTCAAATTTATTGCTAAAGTTCGTGAAACTAGTCTTATTGTTGATGTGCCAAGACGTGAACATGCTCGTACAGTGTGCACACCCAAAAAAAGGATATCGCAGATGTGGCTGAGAGTGTGAGTGAAAGTCCATCAACTTCAACTTGTCATCGTTCTCAAGTACTGCATATTTCACACACTAGTCTACGTTGAATTTTGGGAAAAGACCTCGGTATGTGCGCTTTACAAATTTCAATTGGTTCAAGAGCTGAATTCGCATGACCATCCACTTCGTTTTCGCTTTGCTAGATGGATCAACCAGAGACTGCACGATGATGTTGATTTTGCCAAAAAAAAAATCATCTTTACGGATAAAGCTCATTTTCATCTTATTGTGGGTACGTTAATAAGCAAAATTGCCGTATTTGGGACCACACTTGGTCTTACAGAAGCCAATGCAACCGATTGTAACCGATTTTTTTATACTCGCTCTACATTGTATCGACGTGAACGATGTTTGGTTACAACAGGATGGTGCAACTTGCCACACGTCTCATGCCACAATCGATTTATTGCGTCAAACGTTTGAAAGCCGTTTAATTAGACGAAATGGTGATGTCAATTGGCTGCCGTTGGATTATTTTCTGTTGGGCGCCGTTAAAGAAAATAGTTATGCCGACAAACCAGAGACAATTGAACATTTGAAAGCCAAAATTCGAGATGTTTTTGTCGAGATACGACTCCATACACCCGAAAAAGTGCACGAAAATATGTCCGATCGCATGAGGTACTGTGAGGCCATCCGTGTCAGCCATAAGAATGCAGTTTTACATATGCAGGTGAAAAATACAAGCAGAGTCATGGAAAACTGGACTTATATGAATGCTCTACCTAGAGAGATGCCGTAGTGGACAGTTGGACAATTTTATATTTACATAATGGCAGTAATAGGTCTTTAAAAAAAAATTTTTATGATATCTAAGATATTAACTATCAGATATTGCCGAGAGGAAGTCGCCGAAGAAATATATTTTCAATTTTCGTTTTCTTGGAGATGTCTGACCTGAACCGTGGCCTCGCGTCTGGTAGACTACTGCGAAGAATAAACAAATCTAAGTTCGAATTTTAAATTAAATTAAATTAAATTAAATTAAATTAAATTAAATTAAATTAAATTAAATTAAATTAAATAATTAATTAATTAATAATTATTAGTCACATAAAGATGTTATAACAAGTAATAAAGAAAACTTCAAAAAAAATGTTTGGTACCTTTTCTCTCCATGAACAGAACCCGTGTGAATTTTTATGACATTAAAACTTTCGTACTGGAAGGCAATTATTGTTAAGTTTTACCTTTCAAAAATGTTTAAAATATAAGTTCGTAGATTGAAAATAAAATAAAAATAAATTTGTGTGTGTTAGGTTTAATTAAAATTCTGTATTATTCGCACAATTCTGTGTGCCAATGTTCACAACTTGATGTAGACAACAACAATTGCTTTCCTTTGTTATTCCTCTGTTTATACCCTTTGCATTAACAATTACAATTACTAGTTAATTATTCGACAGATCTTTGTAACGGAGATATTCAAACCGCGATTAATCTCTTCAAACACACCGCATATTCACACAAGACTGACTGAACTTTACTATCTCACTGGCCTGCTTTGCCTTGTCTTTTATATGGAAGGGTAATCAGTCTGATGAATGTTATTAAAGGCGAACGTTCATGACTTCGCCTTCTCGAAATCTCTATAAATGTAAACATGGTTATTAACGTTTATTATTGTAGTGTTGTAGGTAAATTTTTGTTTACCTGTTTACCATTTTTTATGCTGGTGTTTGTTGTTATATTAAGCAGTACGATAATTTATAAACATGTTTGTTTACTGCATTGTTTTGTTTTTGTAGTTCTGTTTATAATTTTAATGTTAAACGATGTAAAAGCAAAACACCAGTACCTAGATTTTCATTTTCGTAACAATACATATACAATACACTGTATACACATACATTACGTATCTCCATTTCCTGTACATATTTATTGGCACTCAAATATTTTGACAACTTCTGACATTTTCTGTAGATTTTTAAATTGTAACAAAAGCAAAGCAAAAGAATTTTTTCTTTTTTTTACAGAAAAATATTTAAATTTTCTAAAATAAATTGGCAAACACAAGGCAAATACCTAAAAAAAGCATTGTCAATTAGGTAAAGTAACGAAAAGGGAAGACGTTTAATATTGTTCAAGCAATTGTTGCGATATTTATTTAAATAAATTAGTCCCTGAGGTTGTATAACTTTTGCTGGTAAATTTTCATAAAAACAAAAAAAAAATATGTCACACTCATACTGTCTCATTGCAACCCCATCATTATCCTGTATAACATACTGTTTCTCACTTACTTAAGCATTAAGGATTATGAACGCATACTCTACGATATGCCTGTTTACATCCATACACTCTCAATAGATTTTCCTAATAAGCACATATAAACTTTTTAAAATTTTTAATTAAATTCTGAATTACGGTCGCTTTAACAAATCTTACTATGTCCAGGGTATGACACTAAATTTTTGGCTAAGAATTCTAAAAAAATTAAATGACTATAAACCAAACTAATTGAAACATTGTCACTGTCATTATTATTAATATTTTTGATATACACCGGTGTATACACTTTTTTCTTTGACTTTAAAAAGCATGGAAATGTCTAAACGGATATCCATCGTCAATTCGATGACAACTTTTTTCTTCTCTGGTATCTTGTTTGAGCTCGAATTTATAAGTTCTTCCAGCTAATTTTTGACTATTGCGAGTTCTAGAATTGTAGGGTTGCCAACTGCTGTTATTGAAAAATATGCCTTCAGTGAAAACTTAATTGATTGTTCTATAAGCAGTGGAAAATTTTACAAAAAAGTTTTCCAAATCTATCTCTATCGGACATTCAATGATATGTGTTGTTGATGTTATTCCCTCCGAATATGAAATACTTACGTTTTTGTCAAATAAAGCAAGTTTGGAGGGTTCGAGAAATACAAAAGAATATTTTTGATTTCTACTCAACAAAACATACAACCTACACTATGTCATTAGCGGGGTGTATTTCGACTGTCGCACCGTGTAATCTTTCGTAATTGTTAATAGAATACATACCTCAGTTATTGTTACTAAAAACAAATCATTTTTAAAATTAATTTCGCTATGCTTTGTGTAACATTTTTCAATTTGGCAAAATGCCTTCATATGCCATGCTGATCCGTATTTTTTGTTTGTTGTTTTCGTGTTGTTTCCCCACCTTTTTTCTCTTCTTTTTGTAATTAAGAAAAGACCTCAAATTATAAATTACTCTTCTAGAGATGGTGGTAAGAAACTGTGACCTTGAAACGACACATGACGGTAAGCTATTTGCTATTCTTAGAAAAACTAGTTTCTTTTTCTGTTTTCATTTCAAACTTTTTTGTTTTATTCAAAGTTTTTATTTTCTAAATTCTGTATTAACTGTGCACTCAGTTGTATGCTGATTTATTGGCCTTGTGTTAGTTGGCAAAATGATGATTTAAGCCATTTAAAGACAACTTTTATAGCATTGAAGTTAAGAAATGAAAATAAATTAAATACAGTTGAGTACAAGTAGTCTACTCAAATGATTATCGTTTTGATTCTGTTGCAAAAAGAAGAAGCCATGTTGAATCCATTGTCTTACGACTTCATCAACTTGTCTTACGTCTTCAAATTCTGTCCAGAACCATTAATTCATTGTTGTTTTTATCGATTGTAAATTCACAAATGTGAACAGAGCTTTTTTCATATTTAAACATTCCTTCACAATTTGTACAATACATATCTTTAAAATCTAAAGAGCCTCATCTATCTCGATTAACTTCACTTTTTTAGATGAGGTTCGATTTAACGGGCAGCCGCTTTCATGAGCACAGCTTACTAAGATCCTATAAAGTGCCATTGTAATAGCTGAGTGGCATCTCTTAAACAACACAAGAGTGTTATGAAGCTGTGATTTGCTTCCAAATTGCCTTTGGCCAGCCATGTATAGTGACAGCCGCTATACCCTAGAATTCTTTTTCTTCAATTCTCAAGTAATGGCAAATGACAGAGAAAATGTGTTGTTGTCTGCACTTCTTTTTCGTCGTTGCATCTTCTGCCGAAATCGTTATGTAGTATTCCAAGTCTCCGTGTATTTGTAGCCGGAGACTAGTGTGTTGTTATATCTGATATGATGTTCATCATATGGTTTCTTGATAGGTTTAATGCAAATTCTGATCTACGTAGAGCCGTGTAGGGCGAGATTTTTCTGGTGTCTCTATAGGCAAATAAATTTATTATTCCATCTTAACTTTGCCAACGCATGAAGATTTTGTTTGACTATTTGTTTACATCATACAAGTGAGAGCTGACAGATTGGAGAGTATGGGCAGCTTCCATGCTTCTGTTGGGACCAGAATCTTTATGTGGAGTGGTAGCGATGTCTCGAAACGTATGCCCAAAAAAAAGGGAACATAAGTAAAGGCAAAGACTTTTCTCAAACCAAATGGGTTTAAGGGAATCAAAACTTCAGTTGGGAAATGACAATAATAAAAGATCTGAGGCATGTATCAGACTACCCAAGAATAAATTGAAGTTTTTACCGGTCGCATGACAGGACAGTGTAGACTCAGGGTTTACTTATTCAAGGTTATATCCAGCCCAACATGTAGATTCAGCGTCAATGAGAATGAATGATCAGAATATATTCTTGAAACTTGTGAAGTATTAATACATGCTATGTATTACTACTGTAATAATTTTGCCTGGATTAAATTATTAAATTAAATGCCGAATGAAGTTTATCAAGCAAAGACTTGACTCAATAATTATTTTTTTTTTAAATCAATTCTTCTTCAGACTAACTACATTAGTTTGAGTCAACGTGCTGTAATGCCCATAAACTAATAGACCAACAGATAACAAATTTGTAGACGTATCCTTTGAAGTGTTGGGGTTGACTAAAAATCATATGAATTTAATACTCGTAACACCATCACTGTGTATTCCATTAACTTTCAGAAAATTTGTTTGTTTTTTAAACTTTTCTAAACTCAAACGTTTAAAAAAAATCACCCGTTATAATTACAGAATTTTTGTTTTCTTTTATCAAAATTCAAAATTATTATGGCCCTGTTATTATACAGTCGGATGACTGTATTGATTATTAAATTTTAAATTTTTATATATGAAAACTATACTTAAAAATATAGAACAACAACAACTCAATTAAATGCCCCACATACAGCAATCACATGTATAAGAGCACGCACATAGGAATAAATTTCAAAACTTTTCTATACGTACGACAACTGCTCTCTGAAATTGAACGAAAATATAAAAACAGAGGACGAAATTTTTCCGATATTTGTTTATAAAAGGTTTTATAAACATTTACCCATACAACTATATATACAAAGTAAAACAAACATATGTCTCTATGTACATACATCCATACATATGTACACCCATATATGTTTATGTACTCATATGTTTACAGTAAATGTAGTCCATTTTCTAATACGTCTCTATAAATTTACGATATTTTATGGATTGTAATCATTTTTATCTAATAATAATTATCGATAAACATACATACATACATGTGTATGTACATGTTTATGTATATTTACATATAAATATATTGGAAAAAAAATCAAATAAAATAGAAAACCAAACCAGTTCAGAAGAAAAGAGGAGAAAGAGGAGAAAGAACTTGTAAATAAAAGTGATTGTCAATCTGCTATAAAATTGTGACTACAGAACCATATGAAATGTGTGTGTGTGTGTTTGTATTAAAAGCTTTAATAAAAATCGAAAAATACTACAACAACAATAACAAACAAAAAGCAAAAGTCAATTTAGACAATTGTTAACAACTTTACACGCATACAAGGATACACGGATACAAAATGTTATTCTCTGCCATAAATACACTGGCATAGGAGAAAGCCAACACAAATGTAACAAATAGAATGGAACTCATGGTATACATATACAACACACATTATACACAATATGTATGTATAAATATACACACATTTACACATTTAGTTTTTTGTCAAATTGCCGTCAATAGGACAACAAAACAACACGACGATATTTGATGTGATGAGAGTGAGTGTGAGTGATGATTAAATATATTGAGTAGTTGTGGTTTTTATATGTTTAGAAATTTATTACGTTTTGTAAACAAAACAAAAACAGAGAAAAACTTTATTTGTTTAACGTGCATACAAAAATTTTTAACACAGGGCTTGCTGTGGCGCTTACATATGTATTGAATAGTGGGTATTTACTGGTGTTGTAACACCATAAAATATGAATGACAAACTCGCTTTTAATTCAATATCTCGCCCCGCACATACAAGTTATGGAAACAGCATGAAAATGCTTAAAACTTTGCTAAATAGGTTTCATTGAACCTAAAAATTATTTGCTGACGGAACTGTGCTAAATAGGTTTCATTGAACCTAAAAATTATTTGCTGACGGTTAATAAAATGTTTAAAGAAAATTCTTTTCAAATAGAATTGCTGAACATTAAAAATACGATGACAATAATTATGTTGCAATTCCTTATTATGTTTTTTTTTAACGAATTGTGCTTCTCATTAGGTATAAGTATGATATTTAGAATTAAGTAAGAGTTAGTCAGTAAGTAGTCAGTAAGTGGTCATTAAGTAATCAGCATGTAGTCAGTAAGAAGTGGACATTAAAAGTAAAAAAATAAAAATAAAGAAAAAAATATATTTTTTTAATAAAACCAAAAACAGATAATTTAATTGGGGGCTCAACCGGGATCCTTTAAAAAAGGGTCCAGAAAAAAACAAATAAGTATCCTTTAGAAAAAGGAGAAAAAATTTTTTAAATAAGTATCCTTTTAAAAAAGGAGAAAAAAAATAAATAGTGAACAATTACAAAAAATAATACAGTGAACAATAACAGAAAATAAACAGTGAACAATAACAAAAAATGAACAGTGAACAATAACAAAATACAGTGAACAATAACAAAAATACAGTGAACAATAATAAAAATAATGCAGTGAACAATAACAAATAACAATCCTGCAATCATCAACTAAAAAAAAAACGGCAACAAAACTCTAAATAAAAGGAATTTTTTAAAAAAAAAAATCTAATAAAAATTCTACAGTGAAAATTCTGCAATCACCAACTATAAAAAACGAACAACATCAAATAAACAACTCTGCAAATAAACAGCAATTAAACAACACGGTATCCGCATCTGAGGAAGGAAATCATCATTGAAGAGGCCATCTGAAGTCGAGAATTTTAAATGTAAGATTATTTGATAAGATTTTTATGTTTTATTTTCAATATAAGTTGATATTCAATCATATTCAATCATCTTCCCTAAGATTAAATCATAACTGTGTATAGACATTCCATTAGTTTTTATAAATGATTCTTATATTAGCTTTTATGTAATGTACGGAAATTAATAAAAACCTCTTTAATTCCATTTGCTTTAAGATTAATTTTTCTGTAAAAAAAAATAATAATATTATTTAAGTCATATAATTTTGTATTCTGTGTATTAATTGTGAGGCAAAAAACTGGCTCATCTAGTAGAAAGTGTAGTAGAAAATTTAACGGACGAGGAATTGAAATATTTGACTAGTAACAGGACACTAGATATAGTTGACGAGGAATTAGAAGAGCTAGAAAGAAAATATAGTATAGAAGACTCAGTTGACGAAATTACTGGACTGTTTAGGAATATGACAACAAACAGAATGGACACAGAACAGGTTTTACGACTAGTTACACAGTCTACAGCACCACTTCTAAGGGAGTTGGAATTGCTGAGGGAAAATTTTAACAGACTTACAGTCACAAATACTGTTACTGAATACAGACAGGAAATTATTGACGAAACCAAAAGATGTGACGAAAGTTTGGACATTATTAAATCCCTTCCAAGTTTTAATGGGAAGGATAATTCATATGTGAGTTGGCGAGAAGCAGCAAACAATTCAATGAGCCTTTATGTTAGGGGTAGTCGTAGGTACTTCGCGGCATTGACTATTCTACGCAATAAAATATTAGACGACGCAAATGACACTTTGACAAATCATGCTACGGTACTCAATTTTGATGCTATTATAGCTCGTTTAGATTTTGCCTATGCCGACAAAAGGCCAATTCATATTATTGAACAGGAATTAAGTGTTATGAGACAGGGTTCCTCGACTATATTAGATTACTATAACGAAGTGAATAAAAAACTGACTTTATTAATAAATAAGACGATAATGACTCACGGTTCGAATTCTGATTTGACAAATGAATTAAATAATAAAAATCGTCAATATGCTCTTAGGGTTTTTATTACTGGATTGAACCCACCATTAGCAAATATTCTATTTTCATTGTCACCTTCTGATTTACCTAATGCCTTAGCCAAGGCTCAGGAACTAGAATCTAATCATATTAGGGCTAATTTTGCGGTACAATTTAACAGAAGTCAATTCAATAACCAAAGTCCAAAAAATAACCAAAATGTTTTACGTTTTCCTCCCAGAAATCAAAACAACAATTTTCAGTACCGAAATAATCAACACGTACGTCAGGCAAGGCCTGAGCCGATGGAAATCGGTAGTTCAGCAAATCTTGCTGTGAACACAAATAAAATTCCACAAAATGGACATACTCAAAATTACGCTCGAGGACCACAATTCGGTCAATGGCAACAGCGACCACAAAACTCCAATCAATTTTTTCAAAGACCTCAATTTAATCCTGGCTTAAAAAGACAACAGCCAAGTGGACAGTTTAGTTCTCAACCAAATAATAAGACACAAAGAATAAATAATTTAAACGAAACTGCTTTTTTAGACGTGACCCCGGATTGCCCTATATCATCAGAACAGGAGCATCCGGAAGAACTTACAGAATTTTAATTGACAGTGGGGCAACTAGTTGTTATTGCAGCCCAAATGTCCTTACTAAGAGGAAAAAATTAGTAGTTAAAAAGAGAGTTAAAACTATAAATGGATTCACTATCATTGACCATTTCTATGAAGCAAGACTTTTTGGTATAACTGAAAGATTCTATGAAATTCCCAACTTAGAATCTGATTTGTTAATAGGATATAATTTTTTGAAAAAAGCTAATATTAAACTTGACTTTGAAAATGGCACAATTACTTGTGGCAATAAAACGGATACATTTTTAAATTTTAGTAAACCTGCGTTAGTATCTAGTAGGACTATTAATTATAATAGAAAGGAAGATGAGAAAAATATTATAAATAAAATTACCAACTCAGGAAATAATCTTGAGTACAAACCTTATGAAGATGATACTTTCAATTGTGAGAAAAATACGATTGATAGATTGGAATGTGAAATTCGCAAAAAAATAGATAATTTACATTCAAAAATTAATACAATATTACCATTTAGAACGGATATTAAAGCTGAGATACGTACAATTGCTGAAACTCCTATATGGAGTAAGCAATATCCCTATCCTCTCTCAGTAAATTCATTCGTAAATAAAGAAATACAAAAGCTATTAAATAACGGAATTATACGTCCTAGTAAAAGTCCTTACAACTCCCCAATATGGGTAGTGCCAAAAAAAGGAATTAATGAAGATGGGACAAATAAAATGCGAATGGTTATTGATTATAAAAAATTAAATGAAAACACTATATCACATAAATATCCGATACCGGATTGTAATGTTATACTGTCTAATTTGGGAAAAGCAAAGTACTTTTCCACCATTGATCTCGAATCCGGCTTCCATCAAATCTTAATGAAACCGGAGGATATTGAGAAAACTGCATTTTCCATAAATAATGGAAAATATGAATTTGTTAGACTACCTTTTGGATTAAAAAATGCACCAAGCATTTTCCAAAGCGCCATGGATAATATTTTAAGGGACTATATAGGGAAATTTTGCCATGTCTATATAGATGATATAATAGTTTACTCTGAAAATTTAGAAGAACATAAGAAACATTTAAATATGGTAGTCCAAAGACTTAAGGATTCTAATATGAAAATCTCCTTGGAAAAATCGAAATTCTTTAAGAAAGAAGTAGAATTTTTGGGTTATATTGTTGCCCATGGAATAATTAAAACCGATCCAGGTAAAATAGAGACTATAGTAAACTACCCTGAACCTAAAACTCTTCGACAGTTGAGAGGATTTCTTGGTATAACTGGGTACTACAGAAAATTTATAAAAGATTATGCTAAAATTTCAAAACCACTAACAAAATACCTTACAGGAGAGAATGGAAGAATTTCACAATATATGTCCAAAAAGACAGCAATAGAATTCGATTCAGAGGCACAAACCGCTTTCAATAAATTAAAAAAATTGTTAACTAACCAGGTTGCTTTAACGCAACCTGACTTTAATAAAAAGTTTACACTGACAACTGACGCGTCTAACGCAGCAGTTGGAGCCGTCCTAACCCAAGAGGGCAAACCTATAATTTTTATCTCAAAAACACTGACTTCTACTGAACAAAATTACGCTGCAAATGAGAAAGAGTTATTCGCTATAGTTTGGTCGTTAAAGACCTTGAGAAATTATTTGTATGGTGTTTCAGATTTGGAAATACATACTGACCATCAACCATTAACATTTGCCATATCTTCTAGGAATCCAAATGCAAAACTTAAAAGGTGGATGTCTTTTATAGAGGAGTATTCCCCGAAGTTTGTTTATAAACCGGGTGCGACAAATGTTGTAGCGGACGCACTTTCTAGACAGGTCTTGAATAATATTTCTGACGATGAGTCTTTACATAGTACACAACATTCTGCCGAAAGTAGTGAGGAATTCACTATTAAGGAAACTTCCAAACCACTTAATGAATTTAAACAACAAATTCTCTTAAGCAGGGCCAATTTCACATATTATGAATCACTTACTCAATTTAATAGAATTAGACACATTATAGAATTCGATACGAGGGAGAATCTCAAGAACAAATTGAAAGAATTCTTACGACCAAATTTGGTGACAGCGATACATTGTTGTCTTGAAGATCTATATGAGTTTAAGGAAACAATAAAAGGAGTATTTACCAACAAGTTTGTTTTTACAAGAATCTTTGCAATCGATATTGTTAATGTTGATGACCAAGAGGCCATTATTAAGGAAACTCACACTAGGGCACATAGAAGTTCTAAAGAAAATCATAAACAAGTTTATAAACAATATTATTGGCCCAGGATGATAGATCATTTTAAGGAGTTTATTAGGCATTGTGATATTTGCAATAAAGCGAAATATGATAGGAAACCAACTAAGATTCCAATTGGAGAGGCTCCAATTCCTAGCAAGGAGGGAGAGTTCCTTCACATTGACATTTTTTATGCCCAAAATTTGAAATTCCTTACATGTATTGACGCTTATTCAAAATTTCTCGTAATAAAACAAATAGAAGACAAAACAAATTTAGGCGAAAAAGTATTGGACATATTACAAACTTTTCCTGCAGCAAGGAAAATAACGTTAGACAATGAACCAGGCTTTAAAACACCTACATTCCAATCCTTAATGCAAAGATTAAGAATTCAATTATATTTTGCTGACCCTAGGCACAGTACTACTAACGGTCAGGTAGAAAGAGCACACTCAACCCTGATCGAAATAGCAAGATGTTTAAAACAAGAATATCACCTTTTAGACACTGTTGAGATTTTTCATAGAGCAGCTCAACAGTATAATCTCACCATACATTCAATTACAAACGAAAAACCATTTGAAGTGTTTCACAATAAAGTTAATCATGAAGATCTGCGTAATAAATTATTGGAAGCTCAGGCTAGAATGATACGAAGAAATAACCCTACTCAGATCAGAACATTTGAGGAAAATGAGGAAGTTTATGAAAAATTAATTGGACAAAGGGATAAATTACTTCCACGCTATAAAAAACAGAAAATAAAAGAAGACTTAGGAAATAAGGTTAAAGTTTATAGTAGAAATAGAATTATTCATAAGGAAAATATAAAAAATTAATTCTATCTTACAGAAAATGTTAAAGTTGCTTATTTTGCTGGCCACACTCACGAACTGCAGACCTGAGGTCCAGATACTAGACTATTCAAATTCTCAATTAATTTCAATACATACAGGACTAACAAGATTGCAGGACGGAAATTTTAAATTGATACATTCTATAGATTTGGACAAATATGAACAAGTAATTACGAATTTAAAAGAGGAAATTCGAAGGAAAATACCTTCAAACAACTCCATACTTCCAATACTCGACCATGAAATTGAACAGACGCGACTGCAACTAAACAATATGAGACCAAGACAGAAACGTTCACTAGACATTATAGGGACAGCTTGGAAATGGTTGGCAGGAACACCAGACCATGACGATCACAAGATAGTAGTTGACAAAATAAATAATATGTTAGAAAACACGAACAGACAACGGATAATAAATAGGGATACCGTCACAAGACTAAACCTAATGACTAATGTGACAAACGCAATCTTAAAGAAAATTCAGACTGAAGACGACTTTAGAAAGGAATTTGAACAAAATTTGATTTATAGATTAAAATTAATAAAAGAAGAAATATTGAACATTCAATATGCTCTACAATGGGCCAAAGTAGGAGTTATAAATACCTTTATTTTGTCCGAGCCAGAAATTGACGAAATAAAAAGGCAATTGGACTATGAACAATTCCCATATTCCAATATCGATGAGGCTTTAGAATTTTCAGATATTAGAATTGCCTCAAGCAATACAACAATTATTTATATAGTAAATTTGCCTACTATTAATAAACAAATTTGTGAAAATATTTTAATTAAACCATTAAAAAGACAAAAAACTATAATAAAAATTGGAAATGAAAATATTGTTAAATGTAAGAATGAAATCTTTGAAATGAAAACTGATTGTAAAACCTATAATAAGCTATCAATATGTAACAATAGAAATCTTTTAAATATTACAAACACAAATTGTATTCCAAAATTATTATCTAGTGAGAATCACAATTGTACAATTATAAACAATCAGCACGTTCCAACCATTGAAGAAATAAAACCTGGAATAATCCTGTTGAATCAATACAATGGTTCTGTAAGAATCCCTGACGCCAAACCATGGAATTTATCAGGAAGCTTTTTAATAAAATTCCATAATACCACAATTAATTTAAACGGTATTGATTATCTTGCAGTGGAAGTACATGATTGGAAACCGCTTCCACCCATTCTGCAATTAACATCAAATAAAACAGATGTTGAGGAAATTCTTTCTCTTCAAATGATGAAAGAGGTCCAGTTGAACAATGTCCAAGAATTAAGCTCATTATCAACCGAAGGAAGAATTGAGTTTTCTTTTAACATAATACTTTCGATAACAGTAATCATAATTATTATTTACACTATATGGAAGCAAAAAGACAAAGTAAATTCTACAACCACTAATCAAGGAACTAAGAAAACAACTCTACACCCTGAGGATCCGCCTGATAGGAAAGAAGTTATTAGAACATTAAAACAAATTCTCCAAAACGATTCAATCGGGACGATTCATCTAACAAAAGGGGGAGTTATGGAAACAGCATGAAAATGCTTAAAACTTTGCTAAATAGGTTTCATTGAACCTAAAAATTATTTGCTGACGGAACTGTGCTAAATAGGTTTCATTGAACCTAAAAATTATTTGCTGACGGTTAATAAAATGTTTAAAGAAAATTCTTTTCAAATAGAATTGCTGAACATTAAAAATACGATGACAATAATTATGTTGCAATTCCTTATTATGTTTTTTTTAACGAATTGTGCTTCTCATTAGGTATAAGTATGATATTTAGAATTAAGTAAGAGTTAGTCAGTAAGTAGTCAGTAAGTGGTCATTAAGTAATCAGCATGTAGTCAGTAAGAAGTGGACATTAAAAGTAAAAAAATAAAAATAAAGAAAAAAATATATTTTTTTAATAAAACCAAAAACAGATAATTTAATTTACATACATATATACATAGTTGGCCTTTACAACCCTTCAGTCAGGATCACGTCATGTGTGTTAATTTTATACCTGAGCGGCGGGACCTACAGTTTAAAGTCGATTCCGAATGACAGATTTTTTGAGAAACTTTTCATGGCAATTTTATTAACTCTCAGAGAGTTTCTGCCTGAAGTCTGCTGAGTGGAAGTCGCCGAAGAATTTTTTTTCAGATTTCGTTTTGTTGGAGATGTGTGACCTGGGCTTTGAACTGTGGCCTCACGTCTAATAAGCCAACACACTACCTACTACACTACTACTTCTATCTCTAATAGTGTTCGAAATTAGAACAATCAACGAAGACGAGTTACGCTTAAATCAGTTTTCTGCGCACGTACCTCTTCTATTATAGGCTGGCGTTAGGTACAACCTGAATAGAATTTTTTATGCGTCCTTTTTTTATTTCATTCCCTACGTATGTTTTTGAAAATTGAGTGCATAACATCCGGATACTGTAGGATCCATACTATTAATGTCATTTCAATGAACTTGTTTCGTCAAATATGTCCTCTATGTAAACCAAAGAACAGATTGTTACTTCTTTCACATTATAACACTTTACTACAGTTGTTTCAGTAGATCTGCCTGTCCTATGTGTGTGTAGCCTTGGATGTAGTGACAGCTTTTTCAAAATCCCACGTCTTATATAGTTTTTTTACGATGTTATATTCAACACATAATTGCTATTTCAAATGAAAAAAAAAATATCAGTGATATCCAACACACACTACTACTACACTTGTTTAAACTAAATAGGAAGCGTTTGGAAATGAGACTTTATAGCTTTGTGAATGAATATTCATTAGATTGGAACATGGATAGTCACCGGCAGTACATTTACGTCTGACATGAGGCCATTAGACCCGCTGGGCCATTTAATAGTTTATATTAAAAAATGCAATAAAACAAAAACGGTTTGAAATTTTGCCAAATAAATTTTTTTTTGTTGTGAAGATGACACATGTCATGAAGACACATGTCATGATGTATAGAATAGAATATAGAATATAGCCTAGAATTGCATAGAATCGAAAAATCATGTAGCTTAATTTCAAATTTATGGGGTATACTTTCTTTTTAATTGCATTTGCACTATATTACGCATCATATTACATATTACATGTACTGGAATAGTTACCCTGAAAAGCATGCAATAAAAAAACTTCGATTTTGTCATGTAAATATGAAACTAAAGGAATTAAATATAACTCATACGTCACATATGTTCTCTGCTTGAATGAATTTTACATGTTAGATATGACCATAATGTGAGTAAATATAATGGGTTGGTGATCTAAAAGTTTAAATTTAAAAATATAATAAAACAAAATAGTTTGAAATTTTGATAAATTTATTGTTTTGCTGTGAACTACAACTGCTCCGGTTGGAAATGGATTTTTTTTTCATGTATATGGCTGCCGCGGATTTATGCCCTTATTTTGACGATTTTTAAAAATTAAAAATTTACATCATATTCTTTACTTTAGTACATTAAAAGCCACTTTAAGCTTTGTATTTACTTTGCAATTGTTTCTATTAGAAATTTATGTTAGTAATAACGAGGGGTGAAGTATTATATTTTTAAGTTTCTTTCCAATACACGTGATGATTTCTCTGTATTTTATTCCTTTTTACCACTTAAAAGCTGAAAAATTACAACTCCTAAATAACCTCGTAGTTGAGCATAATATATCACTTGTCGTTGCAGACAATTTTAAAAACTCTAGTATAGCTCCTAATATTGCCATCGGAAGAACAAAGGCAAGAGCCGTTATTTTTTTTTCGTACGACCAACACTTAGGGGATGGATGGCATTGAGTTTGGAACTATGTTATGAGAACAAGAATAGACAGAACAGTGTTTATGGACACTAGGCTTGTATATTTTTAAACCATAAGTAACAGGATAGACCTCTGCGGATGTGCTGGCCGAAAAAGACGAGCGTTATGTAGGAATATATGATTTTCGGGAAAAAGTCCCCTTATTTCGTTCAAGCAAAACCATTTTATTGTAGCGACAGAACAGTGAAACACAAACCACATTGCAACGATACTCCAATGATTCAATGGAGTTGGATACACTACCGCCATTAACGAGATACTATGGCCTCTCCCGTACACGGTCGAGAAACCGCAAAATAGACGTTGAGGCTCGAACCTATACATGAGAGTTGTATTCCATTCTCTGTCAGTTATAAACGGTGTAAATAGTAAGATCGTATGATAAGAACTTAAGAAGGAACTGAAAAATGTGTCAGCATTACACTGAATTTTCATGCTGAGAACATCAAAAGCTTCTGACTCCCTAATATCTACACTGCCCATAGATACAGATAATGTAATATTATTGCTGCGCTTATGTGTCAATAAACCTTAAACAATTTTCTTCATTTTTGGGGGAAAAAATATTAAATGAAGATGAGGGACGCTAGCTTTTAATTTCCAATAAATTCTTTGTTAAATGTTTTATTTTTGAACTCAGATATGTAGATACATTGACTTCATATGTTTTACTATAATAGAATTAATTTTGGTTTTTAAATAATTTTAATTTATTTATTTACATTTTCTGACGATTTTTTTACGATTTTAATAAACGTCTTTGACGATTTTGACGATTTTTTCTCAAATATTTGACGATTTGGTGCCTCATTTATCTGGCAGCTATTACAACGACGTATTCAATGCAGGGCATCTGAAGCAGTTGGTAGCGAAACATAATTTTCCAAGAAAAGTCATCATCTTTCTCGATGAACAACAGACAAAATTGACGACTTAGTCGCAATAACAACTCACATAAAATCTAAGCGAATACAATAAATTTCGAAATATTCTCTGTTTGATGTGGATTTTGGTCTGGCAACGTTATCGGTTCACATATTTTTTGTGAACAACGTTAGCCATATCATTGCTTTCAATGGCGAACACTATGTGTCACGGTTTACGAACTTCTTTTGGCCTGAATTGGACGTTTTCTACACCAACGAATGGCGTTACGTGACGCCACACAGCTAATGCTACGTTGAATAGACTGCAAAACCGATTTGAGGGCGCGATTATTATACGTGGAGATGATGTAAACTGTACGCACAGCTGCTGGCCTTTATTACCAGATGCACTGGACTTAAGACCGGATCTCTGATCGCATACAATTGCCATATGAATAGGCAAATAAAATAGAATATTTTAACCACATTTCCATACACGACTCAAAAGCCTCTCTACATTAGTACGAGGACGATTGTGTTGTTCCAATTCATTCCAACAATTTTTGTTTAAAAATTTTGTAATATGGACAGGAAATTAAATTCATTAAAAATATAGAATATATACTGAAAAAACTTTAGTCTAGAAAAACTTCAATTAACAAAGCCCTTTAAATATTTCAAAAACTTTCCAATTAGATTTTAGTTCAAATGCTTTTCATGTTTTATATTTATTCCAAAAATTTTCTATAATTTTCAAATTAAATAAACTACTTAAACACATTACGGATAATAAATCATTACAACCATTTGTAATATGTTTCTCTTACTCCTCTAGGGAGCATAGACAACCATGCCTAGATATTATTACGATAAGCCATACAAAATGCCACTTAGCTCGGCGTGTATATATATATCGCGTGAAAAGTTCGTTGTATAACAAATGAATGACACTGTTTATCATGAATATTGTATTAAAAAAAGAGTTGGGGGAGGTCAAAAACAAAAACCAAAAAAAAAGGAAACCTCCCTTCTGGTTGAAACCACAAACCTACATATCATTATTATCATACTCTCATCATAATTATCATAATCCTGATTATGATTATGATAATTTATTGTCAACATTACAAGTGAAGTAGAGACAAAAAAGCAATTCGAACAAAATCATCATCACTATTAGCGTCACAACAATTTCAAATTTTATACTCCAACAACTAAACTAAACAACTTCAATTGGAAAAAAAAGAAAAAAAGTATTGAAATTAAAATGTTGAATTAAAACTGAATGTGGAAAGACAACAACAAAAATAAAAACAATTTCAAAAAAAAAATTTTTTATAATGCGGGTTGATTTTTGGCGCAGTGGTAAACAAATTGCTTCAAATGCAAATACGTACAGGCAGACAGACATTCCAATTCATATTTGCCTTGCCATTGTGGCGGATATAAAAATGTTATGAAAACTTTAATACACATGCAGACTCGCTCTCGCTCTCTCTCTCCCTATAGAGATATGAATGCAGACACTCTGTAACAGTCAGAAAAACAAATAAACTCTAACAACAAATTGGCTGTCAGTGAGACAGACAGACGTATTATTAGATACACTTACTGTCACACACGGAATGTCTAACGTTAAAACCAACAACTGTGGTGTTACAATATACAGTGAGCGTCAAAAGAAACTGTACACTATACATAAAATTCTAACAATCACCAAACTCAACTTTTACCACTTAAGGAGTGTGCCCGAAAAAATTTCACATTATTTCGAAATTTTTTTTAATTTTTTTTGTTTGTTTCAATTTTAAAAACTAGCAATGAAACAATTTTTAAATAAAAATCGGTAATTTATTAATGTACATTTTTTTAATGTACAGTTTCTTTTGACGCTCACTGTATATGTACATACCATTAGTTGATCATACAATATGATAAAAACAAAAAAAAACAAAATAGAAATCGTTAGATAAACATTTTATTTGTTAGAGACACTTTATACATCATATACAAAACTATACACATACTTAAAGCAAGTGATAGTGATAATGCTGAAGTGATAGAAAGTTTTATAAAATTTATACATCGAATGCGTGGTATGTAGGAGAAGTGAGTGAACTTCATGAAACATAAATAAAATGGGCACATAAATCAGAATTTTTAAATTTGATATTGTCTCGCATAAAAGCTCTTTCAAGTTGAAGTTTCTATTTTAAATTTAAATTAAATACGCCGCTTAAATAGAAATTAATCATATTTCCTAAACTAAAACCATTGACATTCATAAATATCGGGTGGGCCATTTATCGATTTAAATTTGAATCATCGGTTATTTTGAATCTGGCAATACTTATGTTATTCTATTCTGTCCCAAAAACACAGTATGTTATCTCCACTGAACGTAATGAATCGATTTACGCTTGAGCAACTTTGGGATTTACTGAGTCAAGGAGAAACTGCACGATGATGTCGATTTTGGAAAAAAATCATCTTTCCGGATGAAGCTCATTTCATTTTGGCGGTACTTTAATAAGCAAAATTGCCATACTTGGGGCTCAGAAAACCCATACGTAGTTTTACACAAGATAATGCACCCATTAAGAGTGATTGTTTGGTACGGCTTGTCGAGCGGAGGCATCACATTTTCACATTTCACATTTCTTTGAAAATGAGGACGGCGCTACCATCACGGTCTATGGCGACACGTATCGCACCATGATAACCAATTGTTTTGTACCCGCTCTTTATGGTACTGATGTAAACGATGTTTGGTTTCAACACGATGTTAGAAATTGCCACACATCTCATGCCACAATCGATTTATTGCGTCAAACATTTGACGGCATTATGAATTTGTACAATTTTACGGGTTATGTTTGCTTTAAGGACCGCTGTGGTTCGTGTCTTATTCGCATACACCTACAACTTAAGAAAATCCCACTAGAAAATGTCTAACGGAGTCAAAGTGCTTGATCTCGTTGATTTTCAAAAGAGATTAACATCCCTGCAAATTTCTAGTGTAGAATTTTCAGTATGACATGAGCTGTGTGTTACATAGTGTCATTCTGTTGAAAACATTTGTGGTTGTTGTCCAGATCATTCAATTCAGGCCAAAAGAAGTTAGTTGTCATCGACCTATAGTGATCGCCGTTAACAGTGATGACGTGGGCAATGTCGTTTTTAAAGAAATATGACTCGATGACGTTGCCAACACAAAAGCCATACCAATGAGTGATTTTTTCGGTATGCAGAGGACACACTTGGTTTCTCATGTGCATAGAAATCGTTGCAAATTCGACAATTCATCCTGAAATGAGCCTCGTCGCTGTCCAGAGCACATTCAGTGAATACACGTCGATGGTCGTTTATATTCAGTTTCTGGGAAATGCCGAGTTCTTATGAGCGATACGAAATCAACTGCCTTGGTTTCTCCTATACCCCCTCCCCCACAAAAGTTGTGCAAATATTAACAGCTGACTAGATCGTAGAACGCCAGGCTGCGGCTAAAATACATAAAAACTAGCGGAAGGGATGCCCTATTTCAAAGGGGCATACATACATCCATATCGTTTGTCACGACAACTCTTCAGTCAGGAATGACACTTATTTGTGTGTGATATTTTTATACATGAGTGGCGGGAACTCCGAACGACAAATTAATGAGATACTTTTCATAGCAATTCTTTTTTACTTCTAGAGTTTTTGCCAGAAATCTATTGAGAAGAAGTCGTCGATGTAATATTCAAATTTCGTTTTATTTTGGATGTCTGACCTGGGGTTTGAACTGTGGTCTTACTTCTAATAAGCCAACACACTACCTACTATACTACGGCAATTTCAAAGGGGCATAGAGGAACTATTTACATCACATTCGGAAGAGTGAGGAGAATATATAATACATGCTTCATGACTTTCAGGTTGAAAAAGTAAGCTTTGGGAAGCTATATAAAATTAGTGATATTGAAGTCGCCGTGGTGTAGGAGGTAGTGTGTTGGCTTACTATTCGTAAAGCCCGGGTTCGTATCCCAGGTCAGACATCAAAAAAATGAAATATAAAAAAAAAATATTTCTTCGGTGACTTCCTCTCAGCAGATTTCTGGCAAAAACTATGAGAGTAAAATAAACTGCCATGAAAACGTTTCTCAAAATTCTGTCGTTCGGAGTCGACGTTAAACTGTAGGTCCCGCCACTCACGTATAAAATTAACGCACACAACATGAGTGGTGTGAGAAGCTAGGCCGTAATCCTGACTGAAGGGTTGTAATGGCCAATTATGTATGTATGATATTGTTGAAAATCTTACTGGATCCAAGGCAACAGGCAGAGATTGCAGGCATATCTATTAAAACAGCTGTTGCAGATTTTGTGGAAACCAATTAAGACCCTTTGAATATAAACAAAGATAATATTTCCACTTTTCCTGATAATAGGGATGTATTTTATACATATATGCCTACATAATTGGTCATTGCAACCCTTCAGTCAGGCTAACGACATAGTTTCTCACACCTCTTGTGTAGCGTATGTTAGTTTTATACATGAGTGGCAAAGCCTACTCATTTAAAGTCGATTCCAAACGACAAATTCACAGAGCTTTTGCCAGACATCTGCTGAGAGAAAATTATCGGAGAAATATTGTTACAAATTTCTTTTTGTTGGAGATATCTGACATAGCCTTACGTCTAATAAGCCAACACACTATCTCCTAGACTAAGGCATCTAATAATTTTAGGTCGATATCTTTGCCATCAAAACGACTGCAGACTGATAAAAATGGGCCGTAGGTTCCACAAAATTTGTTAAATATCTAGGCAGATAATAGTTGATGTTAAGTTGATGTTTTGCAAATCCTCGTTCTTGTGGAAAGAGATGACCTGAATTTTTTTTTTTTAGAAGACCAACACTCAGGGGATAACTCCTACATATGCAGTACATTATGGTGGTAGGGATATAGATGCGCTATGATATTCAGATGATGGCTTGGCAATGTCGTTTTAAAGAAATATGAAGTGATGATGCCCAATATCCATAAAGACAGAGACTTTTTAGTATGCATTGAACGCTATGGAATCATTAAACCCGAAATGGGAGTCATTGTCTCATTGACGAAATATAGGGTACGTTTCCAACTGCTTTAGAGTCCACTCAGCGAACACATATCGTGGTTTAATAGTGGCTAGAGACTTTTGCTTATACCCAATACTTAATATTTATTCACCAACTACCATATATAGTGCTACAAATTCTACACAATTTGTGTATAAACAAAATAAAACAGAACGAGTAAAAACAAAAATAACGAAACTGAACAAAACAAATCTAAAATATATATTCACACACGAACATATTTATATTAAAGCAAATATTACTTAGTTAAACATATTTGCATACAAACGTGTATCAAAATATTTTCATATTCCAGGATATTTTTGTTTTTATTCTTTTTTTCGGTATCCATTTATAAACAGATAAGTTTGTATATGAGTTTGTAAATAGAAAAATATGAAAAAATATTCTTAAAAAAAGGAAGAAGAAAAGAAGAGAGTGAATAAAAAAAATTAATCCACCAACTCCCTGTGGGCAATGAAATATACGTGAATGAAAAATAAAAACCGAAATGTAAAGCAAAACCGTTGATGCCATTATAACATGTTGACTTTAATGGAATGTGGTGCAAAGCATAGAAAAAAACCCGGCTACGGAAGTGAACATATCCATGTATCAGTGGGAATGTATGTATGGAAACCATAATACTTTTAAAAACAACGAGTTATACGGGAGTTCTAAAGGGAAAGAAATAAATTAACGAACTGGTGGCAGAAGAGCTTGTAATCAATCTAAATCAGTGCCCCCATATAGCAATTAATTTGAAGAGTATAAACGTTATGGAGGAAGCATAACGTGCCATAAATGTAATACACAGACAGACATCTTCACTTAAGTATCCGTGTTGAATAATATTATGTTGCGATTGGCAGCATGACCTTCGCTTGTCAGTATTCAATCGCATGTGTAAGTACTAAAAATTGTTACTAATTGGTGATTATTTTAATCAGCAATAGTTAGCGTAATTAAAGGATACTTAAAATTACTTTTTGTATGATTACATATGCAATAATAAATAAAGAAAAAATAGAATCTAAATTGTAATGAATTTTCTTCAATAAAGGTGGTCACAAAGGTGTATTGGGTTCGGAAAATTAAAAAAAAAACTGGAAAATTTTGAAACATTGTACATGACCATGTCCATGACCTGTCATCAGGCAGCACAAATTTTGTTATACTTTTTGCAATACATAGGTCAAAATCTTACCACTGGCAGTTGTAATATTGTTTTTTAGGGCTCTAATTGCGACAAACTTGCCACGATAAACTTTATGTATCAACAAAAAATACTCTAGTGAAGCCAAATCGCATGATAATGGTAGCTAATGAAATGCCTTGAAACGTGGGATTAATTGCTCACTAAAAACTGACTACCCAATAGACTGACCGCATGTCAACCAGCCAAGTTCTATTTTGTCTATTGGAGATAGGATGGATAGGATTTATGTGCACATAGATATTAGTACACGAAGCTTTGATATTTAACTGTCGTATACACTTTGCAGCTTTTCAGATGTATAAAGTGGAGAACTTTAAAAGTTTAAATTTGTTATTTTTTTATTAATTACTATACAATTACAAACTATATCCTAATTATATACGAGCTGCGTAACTTTGACCATATGCATGGTGTAGTATCACAGATAAGAGTCTCTGGTGGGAATCGAACCCACGACCTCATGCTAATAGTCTAGCCCACTACCCACTAGACTACCAAGGCACCCAGTTTAAATTTAAAAATACAACACAACAAAAACATTTTGAAATTTTGCCAAATTTATTTTGTTTTGTTGTGAAGTACAATTATTCCTGTTAGAAATGGAATATTATTTCATTCATATGGCTGCCGCTACTGCTCACAGTACCTCATTCTATCGCAGCAATTTTCGTGCACTTCCTCAAATTTGTGGAGTCATATCTCGGAAATGGCATCCCAAATGTTGGCCTTTATATGCTCAATTGTCTCTGTTTTATTGGCATTATACTTTTCTTTAATGCTGCCCCACAGAAAATATAACAACAGTGTCAAATCGCAGGTTCTTGGCGACCAATTGACATCACCATTTCGCCTAACTAAATGGCCATCAAACTTTTGACGCAATAAATCGTTACTGGCATGAGATGTGTGGCAAGTTGCACCAACCTGTTGAAACTAAACATCGTTCACATCAATACTATGAAGAGCGGGTACAAAAATACCGGTGCGATAGGACAAAGAAGGGAAAAAGAAATATGGGCCAGTGACGTCTCCATTCCACAAGCCGCACCAAACTGTCACTCGTAATGGGTGCATTGGCTTCCGCAAGACTTCGTGTGGGTTCGAAAAGATGATTTTTTATTTGGCAAAGTAGACATCATCCTACAGTTTATTCTTGGCCCAGTAAATTCAAACTTTACTCAAGCATAAATCGACACACAAACCTGGAATTCCTATTGCAATTTAGCCGGTCTTAACAACTTACTTACTTTCCTACACACATTCATAATTCGTCATTACAACCCTTTAGTCACGATTCTGTCGTAGCTTCTCACATCACTTATGTTAAGTTTTATAAATGAGTAGCGTTACCTACAGTTAAAGTCGATTCCGAGCGTCAGATTTCTGAGAAACTTTTCAGAGAGTTTTGCCACAAATCTGCTGACAAGAAGTCGTTTAAGAAATATTTTTTTCGTATTTCGTTCTTGTTGGATATGTTTTAAATGGGGTTTGAATTGTGGCCACACTTCTTTTAAGCCAACACACTACCCAATAGCTTATGGCGCTTTTTACTTATTTGCTTTCTTACTTAACTTAATTCGTCATTACAACTCGTTAGTAAGAATTACTAGGTAGCTTCTCTCACCAATTATGTTGCGTGTGTTAATTTTACCCAAGGGTGACGACACTTACAGTTTAACATCGAATACGAACGGAAGTTTTGAGAAACTTTGCAGGGCAATTTGATTTACTCAAATTGAAAGGTATATTTTTTCATATTTCGTTTTTGTTCGATATACATATCTGAGCTGAGATTTGAATCATGGGCTCTGGTTTAATAAGCCAACACATTATTTACTAGATTACGTGTTAGTAACGTGGTATTAATTAATAACTGGGCATTTGTTAATAATAAGGTATGAATGATGCTATGAGCTCATTGAGCTGCGGAATCGCAGAATTTGATCAGATGTGCAATTGCTTTGAATGCGAAGGTAATTTTTAAAATATAGCTTGGAATCCATATGTCCAAAATAGTTCTCTCTGGTAGTAACTACACAAGTTAACTATAAATATTATACCAGACTAACAGACTACCTATTAGAATACGGCGATTTCGTTGTTGATGACAGTGTATTAAATAAATGACGTTACCATATCCTTAAGCTTCGGAAATATTACAGATTTTAATCAGACATACAACTGCTTTGAATGGTGGGGCCTATTTTTAAAACATAAGTTGGAAGGCATATGTCCAAACTAGTTCCCCCTTATCGTTGCTACCTAACTAAACAATGAAAACATATTTTCAAATATTCACAAGCCCAATGATTGGAAAGTTAAATTTAAGAAAAGTAATTACATTTCATTGTGTGTGTTGAACAAATATCCTTCTAACATTTTTCAGTAAAAAGGAAAAAAACACGGAATATTTCAAATTTATTTTATGTGCGGCAAAAAAAGGATTTTCCTTTTTTTCAAATACCAATACCAAGGCTTCAAAATTTTTGGTGTGTAACCAAAAAAATGTGGGGCGCTTTACAAACACAATACAAAAACTCATACAACTCTATGTAAATCTCTCAAATAAATTGAATTACATTTGGCTACATAGGTGTAGGCATGAAAACGCCAACATATGAGTGAGCGTATCTGTTTGGTATCTAAATGCATAGGTATTTAATATTCTGTTGATATTATGCAGCTGGCAGCAGGCAGCAGGCAACAGATGTACGGAATGTTTAACCATAAAAAAGAACAAAAAATAACCAAAAAAAATTGTTTGGCAAAAAAGCGAACGCCATCATAAAAATTTAATTTTTATTATTTAATTGGTTTTTCAATGTTTTTTTTATTGTTTATTTTAATACTTTTGTTTGTTATTTTTCTTTTTTCTATTCAATAAACTAAAATAAAAACCTTAACAAATTCAAAATGTTTAAATAAATGCATGTTTTGTACTAGTATTGTGAAGTTGAACGAAAAGAAAAATTTTTTAAAAAAAATTTGTGTTTTAGGATAAATATTTTTTGTTTCAATGCAAAAAATAAATTTAAAAAATAAACAACACAAAACAACAGCAAAAATCTGTACAATTTTTTTAATATTCCCAACAGGCATATTATAAAAATGAAAGGAAAACAAATGATTTTCTACGAATCATTTATGCAGGTTTTTTTGAGGGTGTTTTAACGTACATATGTATGCATGGGCTACTACTGCTGCCATACACAGCGTGTGTGTAATAAACAATTCCCATTTCATGTTACTCATACGTACACATATAACGACAACTGTATTATCATAATAAATTTTTAGCGAAAACGTGTATGGCGTTTTATGCTGCGTTGCTTTTGATTTCGTTTGAAAAATTAAAGTTTTTGTCACATTTTTTAAATTTTTTTTAAAATTAATTTATGTCATGAAAGCGACTAGAAGGAAAAAAAATTGATTTTTTTTTTAATAAAATCTAATCATAGGGACAGAGATTGACAAACAAAACGAAACAGTAGGTCTTCGAACAGGGATTTCTCGTTGAAGCCTCAGCTATCATTTATCTGTCTGTTATCAGTCTGTTTTTCAAATTGCCATAAATGACCATAGACAATGACATGTGCGCGTGTTGGCAACAGACCCTAATTTTTATAGAAGAACATTTTCAATGATGAGGTCGATTTCTGGCTCAATGGGTACGGGAACAAACAATATTATTGAATTCTGGACGTTACAAATACACACGAGATCCAAGAGTGTAGAATGCATTCTACAAAAGTCACTGTGTAGTACGGAGCTTGGGTTGAGGGGTCATTGGTTCATATTGTTACGAAAATGAAGAATCTAGATACTGGTGTTTTGCTTTTACATCACTTAACATTAGAGTGGTAACAAGTAAACAAAAATACAACAAACACTTGCATAAAAATGGTAAACAAAAATACAACAACAAACATCAGCATAAAAATGCCAAACAAGTAAACAAAAGTACAACAACAAACACCAGCATAAACAAATTGTAAATAAGTAAACAAAAATACAACAACAAACACTACAAGAATAAATGTAAACAAAATACACAAACAACAATAATGAAACAACGATGTTTACATTTGTAGAGATTTCGAGAAGGCGACGTAACGAACATCGTGGTTTGAAGATCTGCGTTACAAAGATCTGTCGAACAATTGTCTAGTAATTGTTATTGTTTATACAAAGGGTGTAAACAGAGTAACAACAAACCAATTGTTGTTGTTTTCATGAAGTTGTGAACAGTGGTACACAGAATTGTGCGAATAATAAAGAATTTTAATTAAAACTAAACACAAATTTATTTTTATTTTATTTGCCATCTACGAGCTCATATTTTAAACGTTTTTAAAAGCATAAACGTAACAATATTTCTTTAAGAACAATGTAGGCGAGAACTATTGATTGATGGTAACAAACCTATTTTAGCTTAAATTTGATAATCTAGACACCAACAACATATTGTTTTACGTTCTGATATAGGTTATATTGATCTAACACATTAGTAGGAAAAGGACTTTCAAACAAAAATATTAACGCCACTATGTTTAACCGCTCATTCTTCTATCAATGCAATCAAAACGCGAATAAGTAAGGCACTACAATTCTACTGCATGGGAGTTAAAAAGAATTAATTTATGTGCACATACATACATACATACATATGTACATAAGCACATACATAATTGGCTATCATCACCTAGGACGTCAAAAATGCAGTCAACTCTGCCCTGGATGGAAAGGGCGTACTGAACTACTTAATTGAACACATTAAGGACAACTTTAAGGATAGAGTGCTCTTATATGACACAAATGATGACGTAGAGTCGTCTGCGCTAACGACGGAAGTCCCGCAGGGTTCCGTCATGTATGATGGTGTATTGAGTCTTAAACTCCTTAGAGGTAACTCCTTAGTAACGTGTAACACTGCAGTTTACATGGTCAGGAGCTGGATCGCGGGAATAAGTCTCAAACTTGCTGAACACAAAACGGATGTTCTACTTGTAAGCAGTAGGAAGCGAATGGAATTTATTATCATAACGGAAGGCGACCAGCACATAATATCGAAGCAGGCAATTAAGTACATGGGATGTAATAATTGATAACAGGCTCATGTTCAGGGAACATCTGACGTATATCTGTGAAAATGTGCGGCATCAATTAGAGATCTTCCTCGCATATTGCCTAACCTAGGAGGTCCAAAGCAGGAGAAAAGACAGTTGCGGATGAAAGTAGTGAGAATCGATTGCTATATATGCAACCCCTGTATGGGCTGAGACTGTGGATAAGAGGACCTTTACAACAGGTATAGAAGTAACCTGCTGGAGATACGCTCTCAGTGCAATTTCTGCCTTTCACACGGTGTCTACTGATGCAGCATTGCTGATTACGCGAATGATGCCCCTGCAGTTAGTAGTGGACATGCAAAGAGGGAAACAGATCTATCGAACTGCGTCCAATTGGTTAATGAGGCTGTGGATAGATAGCAGCAAGACTGGTCCAATTCCATCAAGGGAAGATGAACCTTCAAACTCATACCGAGCATAGTCGAATGGACCAAAAGGAAACACCACATGACACTGTTACCAACCGGCCATGGAAGTTTTAGAACGTGGGCCTATTTGTATGGTCAAGATATAGATGAAGCAAAGCCAGAATGCGAAATGAAAAGGAGACGGTGGATCATGTTTTATTTACTTGCCCGCGATACGATATCCAGCGAATTTGCTTAGAAAGAACAATAGGATCCTAGGCAACGCCCGATAATGTGGTGAACCCGATATGAGAACTGAAATGCAGTGTGTGTTTTCACAAGGAAGGTGATGATGCAGCAAATATTGACGGAGAGAGGAAGGTCAGCAGAATTAGAAGGCAAAACTCGCTGAAATTAAATGCGAAGTGCCAAATCACAAAGAAGGTATGTGTCAGTTTCTTAACCTGACAGCTTCTCCAATAATTACAAAATGAATGTCACCAAATACTCTGATATATGTATGCCTGCACAGTGCCTAGTAAAGACAAAAAACCTTGATATTTAAACTCCAATTGCTTTAATGTTGACGAAAGGACCAAATTTTAGTTTTAGAAACATATAATTCACACGAATTTATTTTGAGATGTATCTGCCCAAAGAAAAAAAAAGAAAACGAAAAATAAGAAATTATTGCCTTAAAATGACTTTCCAAATATTTATTCTATACTTTGCTGTTGTATTTTTTTTTTGTCTTTTTTTGTTTTCTCATTCACACTCTAGAAACTTTTTAAATTAAACTTTTTCTTATTGTTCTTCTTATAGAGGCATGGCCGGAGGTTAAAAATTTTTCTTCTATTTCTATTTTCTATTTGGATTTTATTTTTAATCTGTTTTCATTTTTTTATTTCTTTCTTTTTTTTATTGTATTTCCACAGCATTTTATCAATATTTAAAGATCACATTAGAAGTCATTGAATTTGATATACGAAGCATAGAAGAAAAAGTCGAAAGAAAAGGAAGAAAAAGGAAGCAACTGTTGCAACAGAGTAACACAAATTACATTAAAAACTTTACTGCAATCAGATGTTGAAAAGATGTATATACACTGTATGTGTATGAGTGTATGTATGTATGTATGTATGTATGTATATAAAGCGACAAATAAAAACGTGCAACAATCAAAGATACATTCCAGCGGATGTGTACTTAATAAGAACGACGACTACTTGTGCTGGTTATACAAGAGTATTTATTTTATATGAGCATAAAAATATATACAGTGAGCGTCAAAAGAAACTGTACATTAAAATAATATACATTAATAAATTACCGTTATTTTTATTTAAAAATTGTTTCATTGCCAATTTTTAAAATTGACACAAACAAAAAAAATTTTAAAAAATTTGGAAATATTTGACAAATTTTTTTGGGAAATCTCCTTAAGTGGTAAAAGATGAGTTTGTTGTGTACAGTTTCTTTTGACGCTCACTGTACATAAGCCAAGTTAGTAAGGCAGTAAGGGAGGAACGATGAACAATGAGCAGCAACAGAATACAACAAATATCTCTAAGAGAACAGGCTAAAGCCAACATATGTCACTTACATTGCTTTGAAGATATGCTGTAAGGACCTGACATTCGGTATTTAGAAAACGATGGTAGCAGGCAGGATTTTTTCATTTTCTATTCCCTCTTCCCTTTTCCTATATTTCAGCAGTATTTGTGAACAAACATTTTCACACCATGCAAGGCAATACATATCGTGCCACACAGAGATAGACGTGTATGTGCTTTACAATACAAATGTTTTATTCCATATATCCTGGCTTCTATTATGGGGAACATGTGAATAGAAAATTTATCAATAATACACATTGACTGTGGCTTATCGCTGCCGCAATCGATTTTAAACAAAATAAAAATGAAATAAAAAAGAAAAAAAGAAGAAAATAGAAACGTTGCGCACAAAAAAAACGAATGAAAATCTGTTTTACAAGAAATCAGAATCAAATTCTATTGAAATACTGCAGTATGGCGAAGGCATACAAAGAAGACTCTTTGCACAGATTATCTCACATACAAACATAAGCATACAAAAGTTATTTCAAATGTATGTTTGGCCGTCTGTTTGCAAAGCTGCCATACAGTGACAGTGGTGTAACTACATACATATGTATGTTGTGATATGTTTGTGTTTGTATTTGTGCTAAATGAGATCACGGGAACTTGCTCAAAAGAATCTTACAGAGAGACAGAGAGTGAAAGAGAGAGAGAAAGAGAGAAAGCGAAGGAGACAGTGGCAACATGCTTACATAAACATTCTAAAGATAGACTAAATGAATGTCAGTTGCATTAACTTTTCACAAATAAAACCAATACTTAGTCTCATACTCATACACAAATGCACTCCATAATACTTAAATCATCCACAAACACACACAGACACACACATGCAATACCACAAAGATTTCACCATCAGTCACTATGTTGCACTGTGTAGTGCATGTGAAATTCAATGCTAATCCCGGTAAGCGTTTGTTACAAATGCTAATGGCATTCGGGCGGTTTTTTCTGTTTTTCAAACTTCAATAACGAAAGAATTGTTTTTTTTATTTTTTCTTCGTTTTCTTTTCATTTTGAATTTAGTTCTTTGCTTTCTATCAGGTGGGCCAACTATCGGTTTAAATTTGCATCATCTGGCAATACCTATGTCATTCTATTCTGTCACAAAATTCGGGAAATTATATCCACTAAACGTAATGAATCGATTTACGCTTGAGCAACGTTGGGATTTATTTGGAAACTTATTATCGAAACAAAGAAAATTGGTAGGAAATTGCACGAAAATGTCGTACAAAATTTTAATGCAGAGAAGGACCAATAGTGCCCCGTGTACACAAGTTTGTTGCTAAAGTTCTTGAAACTGGTTTAATTTTTGATGCGCCAAGATGGGAGCGTGCTCGTACAGTACATGCTCCAGAAAACATCAAAGCTGTGGCTGAGAGTGTGCATAAGAAGAATCCATCAACATCAACTCGTCATCGCTCTTAAGAATTGAACATTTCACGCACCAGTTTACGTCGAATTTTGTGAAAAGATCTCGGTATGGCGCCTTACAATACTCAATTGGTTCAAGAGTTGAAGCCACATAATCATCCGCTTCGTTTTCGTTTCGCTGAATGTGCCAACGATAAACTGCACGATGATGTTGATTTTTCCGAAAAAAATCAACTTTTCGAATGAAGATCATTGCCAGCTTGGTCGGTACGTTAATAAGTAAAATTGACGAATTTGGGGCTCAGAAAACCTACACGTGGTCCTGCAGAAGCCAATGCATCCACTACGAATAACTGTTTGATGCGGCTTGTAGAGCGGAGGCATTATTTGCCCATATTTCTTTCAAAATGAGGACGGCGCAATGGAAACAACTATCGCACCATGATAACCAATTTTTTCGTACCCGTTCTTCATGGTATTGATGTGGATATCATGCCACAATCGATTTATTGCGTCAAGCGTTTGATGGCCGTTTAATTAGCCGAAATGGTGAAGTCAATTGGCCATCAAGAAGCTTTGATTTGACAATTTTCTGTGGGTCGCCTTTAAAGAAAAGTGTTATGCCGACAAACAGAGACAATTGAGCATCCAGGGATTTGATCTCGTTAGACTTTTTCTTGTGCTTTTCTTGACATATAATGTGGGCCATCTATCGGTTTAAATTTGAATCCTCGGGTGTTTCGAATCTGGCAATACTTATGTCATTCTATTCTGCCATAAAATTCAGTATATAATCTCCACTAAACGTAATGTATCGATTTACACTTGAGCAACGTTGAGATTTATTGGGCCAAGGAGAAATTGCACGATGACGTCGATTTTGCTAAAAAAAAAATCATCTTTACGGATGAAGCTTATTTTCATCTTGGTGCGTACGTTAATAAGAAGAAAATGTCGTATTTGGGACCCAAAAACCCACACGTGGTCTTATGGCAGCTAATGCACCCACTAAGAGTGACTGTTTGGTGCGGCTTGTGGGGCGAAGGCATCATTGGCCCATAGTTCTCTGAAAATAAGGACGGCACAACCATTACGGTCAATGGAGACTCCTATCGCAACATGATAACCAATTTTTTCGTACCCTCCCTTCATGGTATTGATGTGAACGATGTTTGATTTCAACAGGATGGTGCAAATTGCCACCACAAATTGCTTGCCACAAACGATTTATTGCGTCAAACGTTTGATGGCAGTTTAATTAGCCGAAATGGTAATTTCAATTGGCCATCAAGAAGCTGTAATTCGACACCGTTGGACTACATTTTGTGAGACGCGGTTAAAAAAAAATTGAGCATTTCAAGGCCAACATATGTGATGCCATTACCAATATACAACCCCACATACTTGAAAAAGTGTACGAAAATTGTTCCGATCTAATGAGCTGCTGTGATGCCAGCCCTGGAAGCCATATGAATGAAATAATATTCCATTTTTAATCCGAACAATTGTACTTCACACCAAACAAATTTCGCGAAATTTCAAACCGTTTTTGTTTTATTGCATTTTTAAATTCTAACTTTTAAATGGCCCACCCTATAAATAAAAAATTTCTCTTCATTTTCCTTTTGCTTATAAGATTCCGAAGGAACATTTTTCTATATTCCCTTCAATTTCAATTCCATTTTTTCCTTTCATTGTAATCCAAAAAAAAAAGAAAAAAAAGTTGAAATCTTTCATTCCCAAAAGGTATATTTATACCACGAGTACAGAATAAAGCAATTTTTTTTATTCGCTTAGTTAAATTCACTAAAAACGTAATTGACTGTCGGGAATTTATTATGTTTAGTTTAGTATGTTGAATTATCACACAGTAAGACTTTAAGATCATTACAATGGCACTCGAAAAGCAAAAGTTTTCCAAGAAAACAGAAATCAAATGAAAAAAATGTTTTCTCTTAACAAAGACGTAATGAAACTATATAATGACATACATATGTATGTCCTCCTATTTCTTTATGTCCTTATCTGCTTAGCCAGATAAAGGTCGAATTGGTATATTTTGTTGGTGAAAATACGAAATGATTTTTGATTAAACAATGGTACGTATTCATGCAGTGCATTGTATAGAAACTAAGAAAATCAGATTGTGGAAAGAGGTGGAAGCAGTGCTTAGTATTAATGGAAGTTGAATGGAAATTATTTCCACGATGTAAGTGGATGGCTATTCTACATAGGAGTACTAAGTAATACATTGCCATTCAAGCACGATCTAATGTGCCCTTCACGACCGACATAACATACATAATTGATCATTACAACCCTTCGGTCAGGATTACGACCTACGTTCTCACGTTACTTTCATTGTATGTGCTAATTTTATACCTGAGTGGCGGGAGCTACAGTTTGAAGTCGGCCAGTCGCGACTGCAGTCATATGAATGAAATGATGTTCCATTTCTAACCGGAACAATTGTTCATTACAACAAAAAAAAAAATTTCAAAATCCTTCAAAACATTTTTGCATTTTAAAATTTAAAGTTTTCAATGGCCCACCCTTTATATGAGCTCTTTACCGTACACTGTGTTTCGTAGATATTTTACCTCCCTTTTCTCTGACACTATACCACTCAAGAGACGAATATTCGTTAGAGAATCTTCTTTTTCTAGTCAATGAAATTATTTTGGTCTTTACTTTATACTTCGGCTCCAAACGACAGATTCTTAAGAAACTTTTTCGTGGCAATTCTCAGAGTTTTTGCCAGAAATTTGCTAAGAGGAAGTCTTTTTTTTCACAATGGGCTTATCCTCAGGCCCACTGATATACCCCAATTCCTTACATCGTCTTCAGATGTTCCTTTAGTCGTCTTGCGCCTTCTGTAGTTTTGTTACGCGTTCATTCACAACCAAACTTCACATTAGTGGTGAAAGGAGCCCTACTTGATGACTTCCCCTAATTGTGCTGACCTAAGAGATTGCGTGTTTAGGACCTCTGCCATCCATGTGGATAGTATTTTTATTTAACGTCCTATTTATGACGTCGTGAGAAGTGTTGTCTAATGCACCTTCTATGTTCTATCGTGTTCTATGTTCCAGCATGTTGCCTAGGATACTGTAGTATAGTTATTTAACTTAATTTGTCAAGATTACGAAATAGCTTCTCGCACCCTTATTCTGTGTGTGTTAAATTCATCCATGAGTGGCGGGGCCTACAGTTTAAAATCGACTCCGAACGACAGATTTCTAAGCAACTTTTCACGCCAATTTTATTTTACTCTCAGAGTTTTTGCCAGAAATTTACTGAGAAGAAGTCCCCGAAGAAGTACGTGTTTCATATTTAATTTTATTGGATATCTGGGCTAAGGTTTGAACCTTCGCCACACATCCACTAAGCCAACACACTGTTTACTAGACTACGGCAACTTCCGTATCCTTTATAATATTTCTTTTGTTTTGAAGTTTTTCATATGTTTTTAACATGAAAAACATGAGGCCAATTCGGCTAAAGGATGTTTCTTTTTTTCCACTTTTCCTATGCCTTCGCATATCTGTTGGTAAATATTCCAGATCAAGACTACTACGTTATATATTTGTTTCATTTTTGTAAAAGGGCCGGAAAAATTCAATTGGTTACCGGTACCATATACAGTGAGCCTCAAAAACAAATGTACATTAAAAAATATACATTAATAAATTACCGTTATTTTTATTTTAAAATTGTTTAATTGTTAGTTTTTAGAATTAAAACAGAAAAAAAATTACAAAAAAAGTCGAAATATTTGACAAATTTTTTTCGGGCACTCTCCTTAAGTGTTAAAAGTTGAGTTTGGTGATTGTTAGAATTTGGTCCTGAGTGTACAGTTTCTTTTGATGCTTACTGTATAAGCCACAACCTGCCTCTCTGTCCTTATGATTGATTTCAGTTTATGATTTTATTGTTAAAAGAAAAAATAAGTTTTATATTGTTGAGTAAAATCAATTGAATTAAATTGAAATTCATAAATAAAATATCATAATTATTTATTGTTTATTGCAATATTTATAAATTTAAACTAAAATAAATATGAAAATATTTTAAATAAATTTATTAAAATACGAAAAATATTTCTTCATAAAACCATGTTGTAATTCAGGAAAAACTCTCGAAGTTACCATGTACTTGTACAAGTATTGTCCATACAAGCATATGAGTGCAAGCAAAAATATAATTTCTAAGCAACCCCAGAGATAACAATTTCATTTGGTTTTTAGTTTTTTCATAAAATTATTTTGCATTAATTTTTTATTTATTATTATTATTCCCTTCTTTTTCCTCTCTCTTTCTTCCTGTCCATATACCTTAAGAGAATTGCAAATGAAAGTGGAGTAGAAATTAAAATAAATTTCCAGAAAAAATAAGAAATTATTTTAGAAAAATACGATTTTTTCTGGCTTCTAATCAACACTATTTGTTCTTAGAAAAAAAAACGGAGAACAATATGAGAAGGTATGTATACTAAAGTGCAAGAGAGGAGAGCCGAAAGAGAATATGTTTTTGGAATAACCACAGAATATAATTTGCAGAGTTTAAAACAGAAGCCACAAATTGTATTCTTACCTACACACTGGCCACTACACCACAGTGACGAGGTGAATTTTGTACTAAATAAACAACAACAACCAAAAAAAAAATCCAATTTTATTTTGGGGTATCAAAAGTGCATCATGTAGTGCAAAAAGAGAAAAAAATGTCTTAATCCAATACAACAATAACATGTGACTACATGAATAGGAAGAACCAAAGTTCATTTGTATTAAAAAGTTCATAGAATGTTCAAATTCTCTAAAGAGTTTAAATATTTTTCAAGTCTTGCAAACTAAAATATACAACAAATATGAGAAAAATAAAACAAAAAAGGAATGGAAAGTAATGATCAAATTCGACCACATGCCACTCTAGACTTCAATATATTGTTAAGTTTTTACCTTTTAAAAACGTTTAAAATATGAGCTCGTAGATTGCAAATAAAATAAAAATAAATTTGTGTTTAGTTTTAATTAAATCCGTTATTGTTTGTACAATTCTGAGCGCCTTCTTCACAACTTGATGTAAACAACAATAATTGTTCTTCTTTGTTATTCCTCTGTTTATACCCTTTGCATAAACAATAAGAATTACTCGACAATTCTTCGACAGATCTTTGGAACGGAGATCTTCAAACCAGGATTACTCTTTTCAAAAGCACCGCGTATATATGAGCTCGTAGATTGCAAATAAAATAAAAATAAATTTGTGTTTAGTTTTAATTAAATCCGTTATTGTTTGCACAATTCTGAGCGCCCTCTTCACAACTTGATGTAAACAACAATAATTGCTCTTCTTTGTTATTCCTCTGTTTATACCCTTTGCATAAACAATAACAATTACTCGACAATTCTTCGACAGATCTTTGGAACGGAGATCTTCAAACCAGGATTACTCTATTCAAAAGCACCGCGTCTTCACACAAGACTGACTGGCCTTCACTAACTAACTCGCCTGCTTTGTCTTGCCTTTTATATGGCAGGGTAAACAGTCTGATAAATGTTCTTGAAAACGAATGTTCGTGACTTCACCTTTTCGAAATCTCTTTAAATCTTTACATTCATCGTTGTTTACATACATTATTGTTGTTTGTGTATTTTGTTTACATTTATTCTTGTAGTGTTGTTTGTGGATTTTTGTTTACTTGTTTACCATTTTTTTATGATGGTGTTTGTTGTTATATTAAGCAGTACGATAATTTGTAAACAGGCTTGTTTACTTGCATTGTTTTGTTTTTGTAGCTTAAGTTTATTATTTTAATGTTAAGCGATGTAAAAGCAAAACAACAGTATCTATATACATATTTCACTTTCGTAACAATATCTTAGTACTTAAGCCTTAGTGCAGTTCTAGCGGCCATGTTTTGAACGACTATGTATAATGGTTGAAGAGACGAGATGAGCTCGAGGCCAGTCTGGGTAGTGAACTTCAAAGAACCTGCGAAGCCCAAGTATGCGAACCTTTGTATCTTGTTTACAGTAGGGAGATAGGTCCTCTTAAAAGGTATTTAATTGTAAAATTGTACCGACTTGTATATGTTCGCGAAACGTTCTCACAGCTTTATACGAGTTAGAATGTAGTTCCCAGTAAAGCAAATCAAAAAATATTACTAACTCCACTGAAAAATCATTGTCTATAGTGTAGGGTATATTCCAAATAAAGTTGTTGGTGTTGTTATATACATATTTATTTATGGTATGGTATATGAAAGCATACATACATACATATAACAAAACAAAAATTTAAGAATATTGTGAAAAATATAATTTGAAAATATTTTCTTTTTTTATATAATTTGCATAAAATTGTAAGTTTTCTACAATAATAATAATAAAAATACGAAAAAAAGAGGAAGAACAGAATACATATCTACAATGAAAATAGCTAAAGTAATAAAAATATCTCTACTACTACCACTACTACTTCAATTACTACCACTGCTAACAATAGAACTTGTAATGCTTCAAACACAGTACAACAACCAAAATTGTGGCATACCTTAAGGGTTTAAGTATGAATGTGTTTGTAAATATTACAGTTTGTATGGTGTATGTGCCTGTGTCAATATGCAGATGTGTTGATTTCTTTAGAAAATTAAACAAAATATTACAGGTTGTAGTAAAATTTTATTAAAAATAATTTTTAATTAAATGAACACAACATTTAAAAATTAAAAAAAATAAAAAAAATATTGAAACAAATTGTGTTTATTTGTTAATTTAACAATATTTTCCTTATATTTTTTTTTAATTCAAAAACACACAAAAAATTTAAATAATTTATGCAAAACTGTATTCAGCAATTTACATTAGAATTCTTTAAAATTTCAGACAACACTTGCATACAAAAATACGTTACAGAAACTATTTTCTAAACAAAATATTTTTTAAATAAAGTTTTTATAGCATTTGAATTTGTATTTTTTTATGTTTCTTATATAACACATGTACAGTATCGGACAAAACCTAAGCACCCCCTCAGTACATTTTTTTTAAATGATTATTTTTTTAAGAAAACAAAGTTATTAATAATTTTTTTTTATTTTTTTATTTATTTATATCCTAATTATTGAAAAACACAAATTTTCAAAAATTCAGAATTCAATAAAAAAAATTTATGATTCAAAATACATTTTAGGTCGAAAGCACCCCCAATTTAAGGTACAGATAAAAACTATTGAAATCAATATTTCTTTGCGAATCTTTTATTCTGGATGACACACGCACACCTTTTAGGCATAGAGGAAGTTAAACTATTAATTATTTCAGGTGAAATTGCTTCCCAGGCTATTTTTGCGGCTTCAAATAAATCTTTTTTAGTTTTCTAATTTTCTCGGTTGATTTTTATGTTAACAATCTCCCACAAGCTCTAGATTGAGTTAAGATCAACTATCAATCAACAGATCGATTATTTCTAGGCTAATTAAAAAATTTTTCCATACCGGTCGCACATCTCCTACTCATTCTGGAGGAAGACCACGTGAAACTTCGCGATATGAAGACTCCTGAATTAAAAGGATAATCCAAAATGATCCCACAGCATCTTCTAACCACATACGAAACCGCTTACGTTAAAAAATTAGCGAAAGAACGATTCGCAGAAGGACGGTAGAGGCCGGATTATTCAGTCGACAACCAGCAAAAAAAAAACTTTTATATCGTCTAAAAATAAAAAAGCGAAACTTGAATTCGCCAAGGCCCATCTCAACTGGAGTGTCTAAATATGGAGGATTGTGCTGTTTTCTGACGAATCTAAGTTTAATTTAAAGGATTCAGATGGCATTAGACGTGTGCGCAGACGATGTGAAATGTTTCACGATACGAAAGGTTTTTTGCTGGTCATCGACTGAATAATCCGGCCTCTACCGTCCTTCTGCGAATCGTTCTTCCGCTAATTTTTTAACCTAAGCGGTTTCGTATGTGGTTAGAAGATGCTGTGGGATAATTTTGGATTATCCTTTTAATTCAGGAGTCTTCATATCGCGAAGTTTCACGTGGTCTTCCTCCAGGGTGAGTAGGAGAAGTGCGACCAATCTGCAAAAACTTTTTAATTAGCCTAGAAATAATTGATATGTTGATTGAATATTTTTAATCCAATTGATCTTAACCCAATCTAGAACTTGTGGGACACCGTTAACTTAAAAATCAACCGAGAAAATTGCAAAACCAAAGACGATATATTTGAAGCCTCAAAAATAGCCTGGGAAGCAATACCACCTGAAATAATTAATAATTTAACATCCTATATGCCTAAAAGAATGGAATGTGCCATTCAGAATAAAAGATTCGCAAAGAAATATTGATTTCAATAGTTTTTATCTGTACCTTAAATTGGGGGTGCTTTAGTTTTGTCCGCTTAGATTTTCGACCTAAAATGTATTTTGAATCATAACTTTTTTTTATTGAATTCTGAATTCCTTAAGTTTGTGTTTTTCAATAATAAGGATATAAATAAATAAAAAAATAAAAAAAAATTATTAATAACTTTGTTTTCTTAAAAAAATAATCATTTAAAAAAATGTACTGAGGGGGTGCTTAGGTTTTGTCCGATACTGTATGTATATACATACACATGCATATACATATCCATGTAGAAGATTTACTTTATTTGGCAATTGCCCAAAATATTATACAATATTAGGCCATAAAACTTATTTGAAAATCTATGCTTAGATTTAGAAAATTCATAAGGTATAGAAAATAATTTAAACTATTGAAATATTTGTTTAAGTTACATAAAATAAATCGCAATTAAATTTAAAAAATACTGTAGCTTATAATAAAAAAAAAGTTTTAACCCCCTAAATTTTGATTTTCAAGACTCCTCTTGCACGCAAGCAACGTCCATAAACTTCGCTGTTTTTATTTTCCGTTTAATTTTTCTCTAATTTTAAAGTCTCACTGTTCGTGTAGTAATCACAGACATCTTTATCGAATTGAAATATATCTTGTCCACCGTTCCTATTTCTTCAGCTAAGCTCAATTTAAGCTGTTTTTTAAATGGCTCATTAGCTCACTCTGGGTCTGTCGATCATAATGTCACGAAAATGAAAAACCTAAATACTGGTGTTTTGTTTTTACATGGCTTAACATTAAAATTATAAATAAAAGTTACAAAAACAAAACAATGAAGTTTACAAATCCTGTTACAATCCTGTTTACAAATTATCGTACTGCTTAATATAACAACAAAGACCTGCATAAAAAAAATAGTAAACATACATACATACATAATTGGTCATTACAACCCTTCAGTCTGTATTACGACCGAGTTTCTCAAACCACTTATGTTGTGTGTATTAATTTTATACATGAGCGGCTGGGGCCTACAGTTTAAAGTCGACACCGAACGATAGATTTTTGAGAAACTTTTCATGGCAATTTTATTTACTCCCAGAGTTTCTGCCAGAAATCTGCTGAGAGGAAGTCGCCGAAGAAATACTTTTTGTATTTTGTTTTGATGTCTGGCCTGGGGCTCGAACCCTGACTTTACGTCTAATAAGCCAACACACTACCTACTAGACAACGACGACTTCAATTTTCAGATTACTCCATTAATTTATTTACTAAGCCTCGTTGCGAAGCTCTTTTTGAAATTACTTATTTAGCTGGTTATGTCAAGGGCACAGTTAAGTATTCCTTAGGTCACGAAATTCCTTAATAAATTTCATGTTAGACTTGCCACCCACAAACGTAACCATAGTTTCCAAGGTTTTGGTCTTCACTACCATTTGCAATAGACTTAAATCGCCGTATCAAATCGCAGCTTCTTGGAGGCCAATTGGCATTACCATTTCGGCTAATTAAACGGCCGTCTAATGTTTGTCGCAATAAATCGTTTGTTGCATAAGATGTATGGCAAGTTCCAGTATTCTGTTGAAACCAAGCATCGTTCACATTAATACCATGAAGAAAAAAAAAAAACAAAAAAAACATTTTAACTTTACTACAGCTGATCTAAAAGCTCTGTTGGATTCAAGTCCGCTGCATATGGTAGTGAAAACCAGACTATGCTTAGGATAATGGCAGACAATACAAACACAAAAATTTATTAGGGGAGTTGGTGGTCTAAGGAATCTATTGGCTGACAGTTTTGTGTTGTCAACTGTTACCTAGACTCTATGATTTTGGGAAATGTTACGGAACGAAATTGAATAACAAATGAAACCCATAAGAAAGTTGTCGGGTGTTTTCCAAACAGAATTCTATGCCAATGAAAGATGCGCTGAATTAGAATTTAGAAAGGACGGAATTTAGTAACACAATTTGATAGTCGAGCCGGCATTCGAACACTGGACTTCTACGATGTTAAATTGAATACAACGAAAATGAGCTTAAGAAGAGGGAACTTTCCACCAAACAGATGGAGTCAGAACCTTTCTGCGTAATGAGGCCAAGGAAAGGTATACATAACGTAAGGGAAGTCCGACTTATATCCAGGAAATGGAACACTTCGATTGCCTTCCACCCAGAAAAGTCCTTCAAACGAAGGAATAAAAACCTACGATGAAATGTTACACACACACCTAGTTTTATTTAAATTTATATATAGGAAGCGCTTACTTAAAGACCCACTAGCTTTAGAAATTTACAATGATTTTATGCAATGCAAGGAATTCATATCCTTCACTGTATTATATTTTTATTGCTTTCGGTGAAAACGAAAACAATTTTTTAAATTTTAAATTATTAGATGGCACAACAAATTTCAAGGACTTCAAACTGGGTTATGAACTTTTTACTTTAGCAACTAATAAAGACTTGGCAATCACAGAGATTCTCTATGTCATATGTGCAACAAAATGTTGGATATAGAAATGAAAAAATATTTGATTTCGCTGTCTTTTTTTATTACTTTCGTTGGCAACAAGCTTTTCAGAGTCAATTTTTTCTGTTTTTTTTTTTTTATGTTGCTGATATGACGAACAGAAATCAACAAATATTGCATGTAACGGGGAATATTTTTTGGCAGTTAAAAAAACGACAAAAGTAAAGACAAAGTAAAAATGAGTGTTCAAAAATAAAGGGTGGGCCATTTAAAAGTTTAAATTTAAAAATACAATAAAACAAAAACGATTTGAAATTTTGCCAAATTTGTTTCGTTCGTTGTGAAGTACAATTGTTCCGCTTAGAAATTGAATATTATTTCATTCATATGGCTGCGGCCGCGGCTGGCCTCACAGTACCTCATTCGATCGGACCAATATTCGTATACTTTTTCGAGCGTATGACGTCGTATTTTGGCAATGACATCATTAATGTTAGCCTCCAAATGTTCAATTGTCTGTGGTTTATCGACAAAACACTTTTCTTTAATGGCGCCTTGGTGGCCAATTGACATCACAATTTCGTCTAATTAAACGGTCATCAAATGTTTGAAGCAGTAAATCAATCGTGGCATGATATGTGTGGGAAATTGCACCATCCTGTTGAAATCAAACATTGTGCCCATCAATACCATGAAGAATGAGTACAAAAAAATTAGTCACCATGGTGCGATGGGTGTCTCCATTGACAGTAAATGGTTGCAACGTCCACATTTCCAAAGAAATATGGACCAATGATGCCTCTGCTCCACAAACCGCATCCAAACAGTCACCGTAGTGGGTGCGTTGGCTTCTGTAAGACTAGGTGTGGGTTTTCTGAAAATGAGCTTCATTCGAAAGATATTTTTTTGGCAGAACCAACAACTTCGTGCAATTACTCGTGGGCCCATCTAACAATGGGAAAACGAAGCGGATGGTCATGCGGCTTCAGCTCTTGAACCAATTGAGCTTTGTAAGGCGTTATACCGAGATATTTTCGCAAAATTCGATGTAAACTAGTGTGTGAAATAAAGGGTCCGCCAAATAACTTTTTTTTTTGGAAAATGCTTAAAAAAGAAAACTACTGAATATTTTCTCAAATTTCTTTTTTTATTTGAAATTACAATCCTTCCGGTTAATAATGGAAAATAATTTCATTCAAATGGCTGCCTCGGCTGGCCATGCAGTAGCCTACACAATCGGTCAAATTTTTAAGCACATTATCGATTGTGTGCAGCTGTATTTCACTAATGGCTTCACGAATATTGTCCTTTAAACCGTCAATTGTCTTCAATTGTCTCTGGCTTGTCGGCGTAACACTTACCTTTGGCGGCACCCCACGAATAATAGTCCAACGGTGTCAAATCACAGCTCCGAGGTGGCCAAACGACATCAGCTCTGCGGCTTATAATGCGATCTTCAAAAACCGGGCGCAAAACATCGAGTGTAGCTTCGGCTGTGTGGCACGTAGTGCCGTCCTGTTGAAACCAAATGTTGCCAATATCCTCCTCTTCAATTTTTGTGAACAAAAATTCGTTCAACATGGCCCGATAACGATCGCCATTGACTGTAACGGCCACTCCTTGCTCATTTTCGAAGAAAAATGGCCCAATTATGCCTCTGGACCAAAATCCGCACCAAACAGTGACTCGTTTTGGGTGCGTCAGCTTTTCAATGTATGCATGCCAAGATCAAAATGAGCTTCATCTGAAAAGATGATTTTTTTTACCAAAATCGGCATCTTCTGGTGTAGGCTACTGCATGGCCAGCCGAGGCAGCCTTTTGAATGAATTTTTCCATTATTAACCGGAAGGATTGTACTTTCAAATAAAATTCAAATTTGAGAAAATATTTAGTAGTTTTTTTTTAAGCATTTTCAAAAAAAAAAAGTTTTTTGGCGGACCCTTTATTCAGTTCTTGAGAACGATGATACGTTGATGTTGTTGGATTCTCACGTACACTCTGAGCCACTGCGCTAATTCCGGGTGTGCGCACTGTACGAGCACGCTCACATCTTGACGCATCAACAGTGAAACCAGTTTCACGAACTTTAGCAATAAACTTGTGGATACCGGGCACTGTTGGTCCTCTTCTGCGACCAAATTTTGTATGACATTTTCATGCAATCTCCGACGGAATTGTCTTTGTTTCGATAATAAATTTCCAATAAATCCCAATGTTGCTCAAGCATAAAACGATTCATTACATTTAGTGGAGTTAATATATTGAATTTTGTGACAGAATAGAATGACATAAGCATTGCTAGTTTCGAAATAGTCGATTGATGGCCCACCCTATATAAAAAAATAGATTTTAAAGGTTGGTTAAAGTTTGAAAATTCAAAAAAAAAAGAAAAAACCGAAATATATGTCATGTTTTTTGTAAATCTCTCTGTCAAATGCTTCACTGATTTGGTCACCTCAATTTCACATATGAAAATAGATACGGGTTTTTTACATTTGCAACTATCGGCCCTGTTGTGAAGGCCATAAAGAAACATAAAAAAAAACAACGAAACAGAATTTTTATGAGGAAATTGTTCACTTTATAGTTTATAAGTTTGTTGTTTTTGTTTTTTATTTATGCCCTCTCTCTCTCTTTCTCTTTGGAACATAAACTTTAGCAAAAATAAAGTGTAAAATTTCAAGTTTCCTAAGTGGACGTGTCCCTATAAACCACTGGCATACATACATATACGGAAAACATAACAAATTTATGATAAAAACAATATTTGTTGTTGTTGTTGTTTTTGTCGTTTAAGGATATTTTCAAAGTCCTTAGTTTGCCAAGTCATAAATATTAATAAGTTTTTGAAGTTTTAAAACAAAAATTTCGAAAATATTGAGTACTTAACGGAAAATATCGATATTTTTTAAGTAAATGTTAGTCATCGGAGACTTTGGAAATGGCTTTAAAAACTTTTCTAAAACAAGTCATGATTGAATTGTAAAGTTTTATGGAAAATTTTTAATTGTTAAAATGACTTGTAAGCTCTCAGTTTATGCAAGTAAATAATGGCATTAGATTGCGAGTAAATTCGTTAAGCTTTCGTCTGTGTAAACAACTCAAAGGGATTGTGATGATTGGTTTGGAAAGGATATTAAAATTTTTGGTTAAATTGGTTAAATTTTCTACCATTGTTTAATTTCGAATCTGGCAATACTTACAGTCATTCTATTCTGTCACAAAATTCAGTATATTTTCTCCACTGAATGTAATGAATAGATTTACGCTTGAGCAACATTGGGATGTATTGGAAATTTATTTCCAAAACAAAGAAAATCGATCGGGAATTGCACTAAAATGTCGTAGAAATTTGGTCACAGAGAAGAACCAACCGTGCCCTCATACTATACTCTATACTCAGGTTTAGCATACTCAGGTTTATTTCTAAAGTTTGTAAAACTGGTTTCATTGTTGATGCGCCAAGAGGAGAGCATATAGTTAGTAAGTACACCCGAAAATGTAAAAGCTGTGGCTGTGAGCGTGCATGAGAATCCATCAACATCAACTCATGATCGTTCTCAACAATTGAACATTTCACACTCCAGTTTACGTAAAATTTTGCGGAAAGATCGCGGTGTGGTGCCTTACAATGTGCATTTGGTTCAAGACTTGAAGCCGCATGATCATACGCTTCATCGTCGTTTCACTTAATGGCCTAACAAGAAACTGCAGGATGATGTCGATTTTGCCAATAAAAAAATCATCTTTTTTTTTGGATACCTTACTGGTATTGATGCTTAAAAAAGCTTATATTTTTCTTACGTTTCAAGCTTATTTAACAGGGAATAGAAAAACCATAAGACTGTCAAAAAAAATTTTTACACAAATCTTCCTAACGCCATTTAATGTGAGCGAATCCCACTTTTAGAAGTCGCCGTAGTCTAGTTGGTAATGTGTTGGCTTATTAGACGAAAAGCCAGGGTTAAAATCCCACGCCAGACATCAAAACAAAACAAAAAAAGAAGTATTTTTCGGCGACTTCCTCTCAGCAGATTTCTGGCAAAAACACTGAAAGTAAATAAAATTGCCATGAAGAAGTTTCTCAAAATATCTGCCATTCGGAGTCGACTTTAAACGGTAGGTCTCGCCTTTTATAAATAAAACTAACACGCATAACATAAGTGCTGCGAGAAACTAGATCCTTCCCAATGGGTTGTAATAATCAATTTAGTAAGTAAGTAAGTAAGTTCTTACTTATTTATCTAGGCTCCGCCGTTACCACCAAAAATCATGTAAGTCTGGACATTAAGCACAGGATCACTCTTACCAACAGGTGCTACTATGGTCTCAGTAGGCAATTGAGTATCAAAGACCTCTCTCATGCGACGAAACTTATGTTCCATAAGTCGCATATCCACCCCGCGCTTCTTTATTGCCAGAGGCATGGGCACTATTGACCCTATTGGACGGTTACTCTTCATTTCTGTACATTAAGGTTACTCTTCGTTGACCCTGGATGGTCATTTTTGTACAGTTAGGTTACTCTTCATTAAATCGACGAATAAACAAAAAATTTTTTCGTCTACTGACTGCAGGCTTTCATTATCAACTAACGTTGTTGAAAAAAAGAGCGAAATTTGGTCAAATATAAAAGAATTATATGATAAAGAGTAAATTAACTTGGTCGATTCGACGAACAGTAATCGTCCAGAATTAAGCACTGAAGCAGCAGCATGGAGAGTATTCGAAAGAAAAACCTTACATTAGGTCTTCGGTCTAGTGCGAACTGGCGATAATTTCCGTATCCAATCCAACAGTGAGCTGTATGAGCTCCTCAATGACATGGACGTTTTGCAGCGTATTAACATCCAGCGGCTTTGCTTGCTCGACTATGGCGTGAATGAAGGAGGATGCTCCGACTTGACGGGGATTTGAAGTGGGGATAGTCAGTGAAGAGGACGACAGTGTTTGCGTTGAAATAACCAGATCGAAGAAGCCCTGTCATCGATTGGTATCACCAACTAGAGTAGGCGCGCAAGAAGCAGAGGTGAAATCCGTTAATTTGGTTGTTAATAACCAATTTAGTAAGTAAGTAAGTAAGTTAGTTCTACAATGGACCCCAGTTTTTGTTTACATTGCAACTTAAAGATGATTATGTTCCGTATTAATTGCTGAGTGCCATTAAGTAATTGTAATTGTAATATTAGTTTAATCACTGACGGTAGTAGAACCGTTCATATATAATCTGGCACATGTTTCTATCTCCCCAAATACTTATTAAAGTCCATAAATTCTGTTGGCTTCGATTTCCTTCTGTGCTACAACGAAAAAACAAAAATTCTTTACAAAATACTTTCTCTATCCTTTACTTTCTTTATATGTTTGTGAAACAAATTGACTGAACTTTATTAAAAGAAAAGAAAGGAGGAAAAAATCTTTATTTTTTATTATAAAACCGAAATATTTTCCAACAAATTTCTAAAAGTTTATAGATTAACCTTTTCTTTCATACTATATTCGATGCTCTCTACTATTGCCAACCTTATTAAACTTGTGAATAGAAAACCGAAAAAAAAGAACAAAGAAATCCTTGTATTAATGGTTGCTAGCACTACAACCCAATATTTTTTTCCATTTCACATATACTCACTAAATTATTTCCTCATTCTCCGCAACACAGCACTAGTCGTAGTTAAAATTCAGGTCGGGTTATGCACTAAATTACAAGTGACCCTATTTTTTTGCTACAGAAAAATCAAAAAAATCAGAAAAAAATAGAAAGGATGACTGGTTAGTAGTTGGGGGGTTTGAATGTCTATATTCATACGAGACATACGAGTATTGTGTGATTCGTTTACATTAAATTGTATTCGCAAAACCAGAATAGCATTTCGAACAAAATGTAGGCCAAGAAGGATTGGTTTTTTTTTTTGTTTTGTTGAGCTTAGAAAAAAAATTACAAAACGGGAAGCCAATTATGGGGTCTGATCTACAATCGAGTAAGGAATTTAGATTATAATAATTAGAAAACAAGGAAATAATGATGAGTGTTCAAAAAAAAATTAAAGAAAAATATCAATTCATTCAAATTTTGGGACTTAATGCCAAAAAGGTTTTGATATCTTGCCAACTTTATTTCGTTTGTTATGAAGTACAATTATTTCATTCATATGGCTTTCAGGGCTGGCCTCACAGTACCTCATTCGATCGCCTCAATTTCCGTGCACTTTTTCCGGTGTATAAGGCCGTATCTCGGCACTGGCATTACGAATAATGGCTTTCAGAGGAACTCAAATTGTCTCCGTTTTGTCGGTATAACACTATTCTCTAATGCTGCCTCCCGGATTTTGCACAAACAGTGTCAAATTGCAGCTTCGGTTAAGTAAACGGCCATCAAACGTTTGACGGAATAAATCAATTGTGGCATGAGATTTGTGGCAAGTTGCACCAACCTATTGAAACCAAACATCGTTCACATCAATCATCATGGTGCAATAGGTGTATCCATTGACTGTAAGGGATGCCCCATTCTCATTTTCAAAGCAATATGGGCCAATGATGCCTCCGCTCTACAATCTACATCGAACAGTCACTCCAAATATGTGCAGTGACTTCTGTAAGACCACGTGTGGATTTTATGAACCCCAAATACGATAATTTTATTATTATTAACGTACCCTCCAAGATGAAAATGATCTTCAGCCGAAAATATGATTTTTTTTTTTGCAAAATTGATATCATTGCGCTCGTTGACCCATCTAGCAAAGCGAAAACGAAGTGGATGGTCATGCGGTTTCAGCTCTTGGAGCAACTTTTCGCAAAATTCGACGTAAACCAGTGTGTGAAATATTCAGTCCTTGAGAATGATGACGAGTGGATGTTGATGGATTCTCACGCACATTCTCAGCCACATCTGCAATATTTTCGGGTGTGCTCACTGACGAACATGCTCACGTCTTGGCGTATCAACAATGAAACCAGCTTCACGAACTTTAGCAATAAAGTTACATATACTGCGCACTATTGCACCTTCTCTGGGCAATTTCCGATCGATTTTCTTTGTTCTGGAAATAAATTTCCAATAAATCCCAACGTTGCTCAAGCGTAAGTCGATTCATTACGTTCAGTGAAGGTAATCTACTGAATTTTGTGACAGAATAGAATGTACGTAATTGGTCATTGCAACCCTTCAGTCAGGATTACGACCTAGCTTCTGACACCACTTGTATTGTGTGCGTTAATTGTATATATGAGTGGCGGGACCTACAGTTTAAAGTCGACTCCGAACGACAGATTTTTGAGAAACTTTTCATGGCAATTTTATTTATTCTCAGAGTTTTTGCCAGAAATCTGCTGAGAGGAAGTCGCCGAAGAAATATTTTTTGTATTTTGTTTTGATGTCTGGCCTGGGGCACGAACCCTGGCTTTACGTCGAATAAGCGAACACACTGCCTACGACTAACACTGGTCAACAATATTGAATTAGTAGATAGTGTATTAGACTATTAGCGTGATTCCCATTCGAGATTCTTAACGTGAGCAAATATATTACGAGATACACATTTCATGAGCCATCTGTTGCGAAAGCGATTGATTGCCTTTTCACTCAACCTTAATTGAAATCCTTGCATCTGTTAAAACTGATATCACAACGAAAAATTACACAAAAGTGAACTTTTTAAAGCGATCCATTACCATCACTGCCACACTTGTTTTAAAAAGTCTTGTGCTTTAATATGATATGCTACACGTATTGTAAAACGTAATGTAGACTGTAATTTATTATATACTCTGTAAAGTTGTAAGCTGATGATGATGACGATAATGATGCTCATAATAATGACGATTACGATGACAATGACGTTGTTATGTGAGGGATTTGAAAAAAATAAAATGAAGAAAAAAAGTACGTAACTCATCAAACATGCATCAAAGTATATACGTTGTAATGCAATGTATTTATGTACGTACATATGTATGTATGGATATAAATATATAATGCTATTTATAATACATACATAGATAGCTAAGTATGTTGTATGGTAGGTTAAAAGCAAACCTCAACTACACACAATCAGGAACAATCCATTGGGTTTCGTTTATAGTTCAGCAAGGAAAAACGAGGATAAAAAAGAGAAAGAAAAACACCAAAAAAGTGCAAAACTCTTAAATGGATATGGATAGATGGAGGGAATGACGATACAAAAAAATTTTAACCGCATTTAAGTGCAAGGCGACTACGGTTGGTCTTAGGAGCTTTCAAAAATTTGGCTCTCCGTACGCCATACGTTCAGATTTCTCCTGGTTTCAGCCTTATCATGTTCGTATCTGAAGGTACCTACATATCGTTAATTGATTTCATAACTGCATTGTCAATTATAAGGTCGCAGGTGTTCAAAAGGGGTTCTTTTCTGGAATACAATTATGCCCCAGTACTTACTTACATAATTGGCCATTAGCAACCCTATTAACGGATTTCGGCCTGAATTAACACATCCTTCCAGGCGACTATTCATATGTTGGAAACATAAAAGGAAAGCTTGATTATTGTAAAGAATATCGCAATTGGTCTGACTGCTTTCGTCAAATATCCACGCTGCAGCAATTAATTCAACTAAAATATCTTTTTGAAGTCGTCGTACTCTAGTAGTTAGTGCGTTTTGCTTATTAGACATGAGGCCACGCTTCAAACTCAAGGTCAGACATCTCCAACAGAACGAAATATGAAAAAATATTTCTTCGGCGACTTCATCTCAGCAGATTTCTGGCAAAACTCTGTGAAAGTAAATAAAATTGCCATGAAAAGTTTCTCAAAAATATGTCTTTTAGAGTGGACTTTATACTGTAGGTGCCGCCACTCATGTATAAAATTAACGTAATCCTGACTGTAGGATTGTAATGACCAATTATGTATGTATGTACGTATCTTATTGGGGCCAATCCAAAGTGAAAAAATGCGAGTTACTGTCACAACTTTTAAAAAGATTGGTTACAAAAAACGGGGGGCCATATATAGAGGATGTTAGGAGAGGCCAGGCATGACGTTACGGTATGCAGAAGGCCTGCAGGGACATCCAGGGCATGTAACCCAGGAATTATATACTGAATGTATACTGTGATGAAATGGCCGTGGTCTAATAGATAGTGTGTTGGCTTATTCGACGTGGAGCCATAGTTCGAAACCCAGGCCAGATATCTCGAACAAAACGAAATATTCAAAATTATTTCTTCGGCGAATTCCCCTCAGCAGATTTCTGGTAAAAACTCTCAGAGTAATTTTTCAACTGTAGGTTTAAACGGAGTCGATATGAAACTGTACGTCCCGCCACTCAAGGATAAAATTAACGAGCACACCATAGGTGGTGTGAGAAATTAGATCGTAATCCTGGTCGAAGGGTTGTAATGACCTATAAAGTAAGTAAGTTAGCATACCATGATGGTCAGATAATTGGGCAATTGGAGTTGTGCAAGAGAGAGAGACATGGGCAATGAAAACCTGTCTTACAGCGACGCTAGAGCCTCTGTTGTATTTGAATACTCTGCACATGGTAGTAAAGACCAAAGCTTTAGTTAGGTCTTTAGTTAGGTTGATGGGAGACAAGTCAAACGTAAAATTGGAATCAATCGGCTGGCAACTTCCTCCTTCACTGTCCCTTGGACGGAACCTTTAGTCTCTATAGTTTAGGGATATGCTTTGTATCGAAACTTAATAACAGAAATGAATGGAATAATTTGGAAGATATGGTCTCAGATCATGTATGCATACTCAACAATGAGCAAACAAACGAGCTTGTACGTCAGTGATGGAGCCAGAATCCTTCTGTTGATGTTTGGAAAGAAGTCAACGAAAGACAAGACAAGACAAAGCACTTCCGAAACCAAGTCGATTTGACGCAATCTAAACTTTTGTTTTGAGAAATTGTAATAAGCGGAGATCTGTGGATGTTTGGAAAAGTATACTTAAAGAAAGGACAAATAGAGACATGCTAGAATCTTTTCCAAACCAAGTGGGTTTCAGGCAATCAAACTTTTTTGTGGCAAATTACAATAAGACTATCTAGGAATAAGCTAAGCATTGTAACCGGCATTTTGACAGCCCACTGTAGTCTTAAAGTACACTGACTTACAATGGTCGTTATCCCGAACGCATGTTGTGGCATTCTAGATGGAAAAACCTGAGTAGATATCATGTGCTAGGCAGGGTATTGTCATTGTTGAACATTATACTGAGCAGCATATGGACGTCTGTAAGGGCATTAGACTTGCCGAAGACATTATAGGGAAATCTAGAAATCCTCACGTGATATTTTGACCTTTAGAAGACTTTACTTAAAGTTGAATGCGTTGCAAACTCAATAACCTGCTGAGATCGCCGCTTTTGTGTTCCAAGCAGTTTCATTATACTGAAAAATCTATATGAACTCAAGACAGAAAAAAGTACGAAAAAACTATTAGTAACGTTAGCAACGTCATCAACGAAAAAGCAACAACTGCAGCGGCAACAAAAACTACAACAAAAAGAAAAGGGGGAAAAAGAAAAACTAAAAGAGTGACAGGAAATCAGTTGATAAGTTAAAATGTGTTCAAGTGAATAGACAGATACTCGACATAGATGAATAAGACTAAAAATAGATTCTCATATATTGATAGACAGACTCTCGCTCAACAGTCATGTCTATATATATACTGTATACATACTAACATGCATACATGCATGCATACATACATGTATGTTTAACGGTTGAGTTGTTTTCACTAATGGCAAGCAGGTTATTGCCAGAGAAAGTAAATGAGAGACTGTATGTACGTGTGTGTCTGTATGTGCGGTAAGTAGGTTTGCTCCATTAAAGTGAAATCCTGTATGTATCCTGATGTGATACACTTTCAATACATGTATTCAATGCAACAAAAACCTGTGATTATGTAGGTGTGTCTCTTTTATATGCTACCGGGAAACGGATGTGGTTGCTCCTCTCCTTACAACACAAGTTACCAATGTTTTATTAAAATAATGGTTGGCATGTAAGTCTTTATGTGTAATATTGCATACAACAACAAATAAAAAGGTCATTATATTACCATCTGACTCCTCATCCTGCTGCATTAGGATATCTAATATGATGTACAACAACACAATTTAAAATTTATTTTCAAGTGAGATTAACTAGAATTTTTAAAGGAAGGCAATATTTAAGCCTCTTAGCTTAGAAAAGCAATGTAGTTTTAATAGCATAATGATGCACGTAAAATGCAACATGAAGCACAAGAATAAGACAGGAGGAAGATTATAAGAAGCGTTAGCCTAGACATCAACCAATTTCATTTTTTTATAAAGACACAGAGACTAGCGTATGTTCGTACAACTGAAGCAATGACAACCTGAGCTACAACAGCACTGGAGATTATGTTGGATTTAAGTCCGCTTCAAATGTGTGTGAAGGCTAAAGCTTTGAAGTCTATTGGTAGGTTGATGGGATAGAAATCTAACAGGAAACTCATTAAGAGATTTCATGGCATAAGGAATCGTTTGGCTGACAGCTCCCACCTTAACTGTCCCCTATACAGTACCGGTAGACTGTATGATTTTGGTGAGTACTTTGCAACAAGACATAGTAACAAAAACGAATAAAGTAATCGCCTTGAAATATTAACAGAAGGTTCAATAAAGCATCTTGAAACAGAAGCAGAAGATGTTGCTCCCAGCATGAAATAGTCCATGCCGGAACGGGTATCTTTCAAGCAGAAGTCTACTTCAGCGAAAGATATGCTCAATTCAACATCGATAGGAAGTAAAAAAAAGTACATAGCAATCGCATTTGACAGTCAGGCTCGGTTTTTATGAGATTAAATTGAAGATAGTTTGGAACTAACTGGAGAAGCCGAATTAGTTCTGCTGTGTCCCAGCAAGCAGACGAACTTACGAAGGGAGAAGCTTCCATGCCGCTGATGGCATCAGAACCCTTCTGCGGTGTGGGAGGAGATGTTTAAAAAGATATGCTCAACGAAAGGAATTGAATATAAGGGAAGGCAAAGACTCTTGCCAAACAAAGTGAGTTTTGCGGCAATCGAAACTTCTGTTAGGGAACTACAATAAGAAGAGATCTGAGTCACACTCTGCATCATACTATTCAAAAATAAACTTAGGTTGGTGAAAAAGATCATCAATGAATCATTTTTTTCGGTACTCATAAGCACTCATGAAATTTTGAATATAAGTGACACAACAGCATTGAAAATTAACTACTCTGATTCATTCGTACTCACTACAACGTTTATTTATAAGGACAGTTGCAATGAGTATGCATGCAACGTTGACATCAAACTCATACCATTCGAAATATGTTTGATTCATAAGCCAACTCATTCAGATTCATATCTTTAGAAAAATACTCGGATTATTCATTAAAATTTACAGTCTTTGTTGTTGTTGCATTTACAAAAAAAAAAGAAAGAGGCAGATAAGCAAAAAAGACAGACCAGCAATCAGATCAATGGTCATTCCTGATCTCTGGTTGATAAACTGGTTCTTTGACAAGGCACTATAGACTCAGAGTACACTTATTTTAAAAGGAGGTTCTCTCCAGTTCAGTTTCTGTGATGATGACAATGAATGCATTCCAGAAATATAACTTAGTGAAGCACGATGTAGGGAGTTATTATTGTCGACACCGTACAGTACATATGTACATATGTGAATATATAAGTGGTGTTTAAGAAACTTTTCATAGCAAATTTTATTTTGCTTTCAAAGTTATTGCAAGAAAACAGCTGAGAAGAAATCAATAAAGACATATTCTAACTTTGTTTTGTTTGAGATTTTTGACCTGGGCTTTGAAAAGTGGCCTCGCGTCCAATAAGCCAACATGCTGCCTACGAGATTATGGCGACTACAGTCATACTTACCAGTAATAACCTGAGGTTGGAAACTGATTCTTGGAAAGGGCTCTATAGGCTCGGGTTAAATTTTTTTTGCACTGGAGATTCTATGATGATGAGGAGAAATTCATCTCAGAAATAAACACCTGAATCAAGTACAAGACAGGGAATTGTCATTGTTGGCACTGTTATGTTTATATGTGTGTACTACAAACATAATTGATCATTACAACCCTTGAGTCTGAATTACATCCTAGCTTCTCACCACTTATGTTGTGTGTTTTAATTTTATACATGAGTGACGGGACCTGCAGTTTACAGTTGACTCCGAACGTGAGATTTTTTGAGAAATTTTTCATGACAAATTTTATTGACAGAAATCTGCCCTGGACAGTATCCTGAAGTTTATCAGGGAAATGGGGTTGAAAGAGGAATACCCTATAAGGTACAATAGACTGTATGGTCGGAGTAGTAAGATACGTCGGATAAGTACCTAGTTTCTAACACCACTCATGGTATGTGCGTTAATTTTATACACGAGTGTATTTCGAACGATTTTTGAGAAACTTTTCATTGGAAATTTTATTTACTTTTACAATTTTTGATAGAAATCTGCTGCGAGATAGTCGCCAAAGAAATATTTTTTCATATTTCGGTTTTAAGGTCTGACCTGCGGTTTGAACCGAAACTTCACGTCTAATAAGCCAACACACTACCTACTAGACTACGTATTTTCTCCAGTACGCACATTACATTATCTTACTGGTAATTGAAATTAAGTGCGAAAACGATCAATAACTGCACGAATTGCTAATCTAATCCGATTATGTTACAGTCAACATGGACGAAATGTTATATGAACTTCGTCAAGCATATGTGATACGTAGAGCTGCTCTAAGTAAAGACACAACTTGTACGCTTTCTTAGCGCAATTGTAGTCATATCAAATCCTTTCGATGCTTACTTTAAGTCATCATTCCAGTGTTTTATTTACAGAATTCTAATTTAAATTAAATTATTTATTAACCGCAGACAAACGTGCATAAAAATAAATTGCCAACCGTATTAACACATATTTTTTACGCAATAAAATATTTAATGATATGACTATACTGCATAAATACAACATGTACCACACACATGTTGTCTCAGTCATATTCAGGTGCACATAAATAAATCCCTAAAAAGAAGAAAACCATCACATTCAAAGTGTGTGAGTGATTCTGGCAAAATAAAAGAAAAATATTCAGAAAAGCTTACCGCAACAATAATAACTTCAAGAGCAAACAACATGAACTTTATACATGAATACAAGTAGTCAAGGCAACCAAAAATAGTTCATTAGCAGCGAAACAAACAATTTATGCGGGTGTGAAAAACAAATCCTTATGCCACCACCATCACCATTTCCATCACGATTTCCAATGAAAAACCTCAGCTACCACCACAATAAACAATGAAAACAAATAAAGGCACATGCCTGCATTCACATCGACATACTCGCAAGCGAATGATTATTTCAGCACTTTCACAGCTATTTTCCCAGCAAGCATAAGTCGTTAGTTTTTTTGCTTAGTCTTCAGTAATTTTTTTGATAAAAAATTTATCGATAAAGGCAATTTTAAATGGAAAATTTATAATAAATAATTTGTCGATACAAATTTATTTATCTACAGCAAATTCATCGATGTCAATGATTTTTGTATAAAATTTATCGATTTCATTAATTTTTTTTAAACAATTTATCGTTGTCATCAATTTTTTGTAGAAAATTTATGGATATCAACATTTTTTTTGTTAAAAAATTTATCGATTAAAGCAATTTTAAATAGAAGGCATAGCAGTTTTCTATAGAAAATTTATAGCAAAATCTTTATTGATGGCAACAATTCTTTGTAGAAAATTTATCAATGTCATCAATTCTTTGTAGAAAATTTATCAATGTCAGCAAAATTCTATGGAAACTTCGATGTAAACAGTTTTCGATAGAAAATTTATCGTTGTCATCAATTTTTTGTAGAAAATTTATCGGTTTCTACAAGTTTCTGTAGAAAAATTTAAAAATTTTAAATTTATCGATGTCAACAATTTTTTGTAGAAAATTTATCGACGTCAGAAATATTCTATGGAAACTTCGATTAAAACAACTTTCGAAAGAAAATTTATCGAAGTCACTAATTTTTTTGATAAAAAAATATATCGATTAAGGCAATTTTAAATGGAAATCTTATCAGTTCTCTATAGAAAATTTAGCGCAAAAAATTTATTGATTCAAAAAATATATCTATTCAAAAAATATATCGTTGTCAACAAATTTTTGTAAAAAATTTATCGATAACAAAAATTTTTTTTTTTAATTTATCGATGTCAACAATTCTTTATAAAAAATTAATCTATGCCAGCATTCTATTCTATTGAAACTTCGATGTAAATAATTTTGATAGAAAATTTATCGAAGATAGTATTTTTTTTGATAGCGATTAAGGCAATTTCAAATAGAAAGCATAGGAGTTTTCTATAGAGAAATTTATATTATTAAAGCAATAATTTTCCTTTCATAATTTATCGATATCAATGAATTTCTACAGAATATTTATCGATAACAAAACCAAAAATCGTATATTTTTCACTTTTGTGTTTCCATGAAAAGTTTCCGCAGGTCAGACATTAAAACAAAAATATGAAAAAAAAATTTCTTTGGCGACTTCTGGCAAAAACTCTGTGAAAGTAAATAAAATTGCCATGAAGAGTTTGTCAAAAATATGTCGTTCGGAGTCGACTTTAAACAGTAGGTCCCACCACTCATTTTTATATTAAAATGAACTAAGGTTGGGGCTAAAGATAAACGTTTGAAAGGCAAAATCTATGGGAATTGGACTAATTGTTCCTCCGACCTCTTATCTTAAATGACATGGAAATTGAGGAAATAAATCTCTTCAGTTAGCAAAATAAGAAAGTGGCCACAATAATGTGTCGCTCCAAATCTGAAAATCTTTGATTCAAATATAAAGTCTGTTATCCTATAGAGTTGCATGGATCAGTAGAGACTAAGCACAGCAACAGGGATCCATCCTGATCGCAAGTACGTCATACATTTTTTTAGAAAGCGTAAAATCGGTTATCCTATAAGGTTGCGCAGATCAGCATAGGATAAGTACCTGAACACAAATACATCATGAATTTTCCATAAAAATGTAACGATAGATTCAATCTATTTTAACTTTTACCGGTTAGTGATAAATATCTTGGGGTTTGTAAAGGCAGTATAACTATATTCGTCATGATATGTAGTTTCAATAAATTCCAAAGGATGACATGGATAAAGATTTACAGATTTGCGGACATTACCAACTTACCTCCAAAAACGGTCTTGTTGTGCAAATTATTTTAGTTTTTTGGAAATTCGAAGCCAAGCTAATTCAACTAGTACTAACAAATGTTGTCTTGACTACACAACACGTACTGGTTTTAGGCTTCAATATCTATGTTGAAACATTAGCTTTGGATGTTGTGAAAAATATTGGCCTAGAAACGATATTCTAGAAAACTAATAAAATTAACTTCAGCAGATTTTACACAAGTCTTAAGGTGGTGGACTAAAATAAAGTCCGACTACCTGTTAAAAAAAACGAGCGTGGGTTGATAAAGTTCGAAATATAGACAAACGATGCGTGGTTAAATGGATGAATACAAAAGCTATGGCATTATTATCTACATAATCAAGACGTTCTCCCATTCTCTCCCTTATTCATTCCTTCCATTATTTAGGGAATTAAAAGAAAAATTAATATATCTGGTCCAGCACATGCTGTTATCACATGAATTACACAAAGTATAAAGAAAAGCGTACGAGGGAATGATGAGAGAGTTGCTGAGAGTTTTATTTACTTTTGCTTAGTTGTTGGGTAATATATATATATATATTATATAATACATATATATATATATATATGTATATGCTCTGTTATGTCGTCCAATAAGGATTAACTTGGTTTCATCGAATCTGTCCAAAGCTTTGATGTCATATGAGTTCTCCAAAATTTTATACAAAATTTGTTAATCTAATTTAAACGTTAAAAATTACGGAGATACAATCAAAAATAAATTTGGATTATAGAGGGCATCTATATCGCGTTAGATGGCCTCTATAATAGTAGATAGCAATTTTAGATTTAAATAACGACATTTTCTATATACTTGAATCTAATATTCCTTTAAAAATAACTGCATTGAAGTTTGCCATGCTTCTAAGGCATTTGGTTGTTATTAACATCTTATTAAACCCGAGTTACACATATGTGCACCACTCTTTTCTATTACTTTCAATAAAAAATTTAAAAAAATTGCTTATGAATGTTTTATTATATATTTATAAAATATATAAAAAGTGTATAAAAATCTGCAAAACCAATCATAAATGCTTGCTGGGTTATCAGTTGTATGAATTTAATATTCATTTGAATGGTCTTAATAATGTCTGTTTTGAATGCTATTGTACGTGGGCATCATTATTTTTATTACAATATTCTCCATTCATTTTGATTTTTCCATACGAGAAAAAAAAATTAAGAAGAAAAAATTTATTTTCTTTCTTTTGTTTTTCATTTCTTCAGAGAATAAAGATTATTAAAAGACGAAACATGTGTGCGTTGAAATATCATTTTCATTTCACATCATTTTTCTTTTCATTTTACGTCGTCTTAATACGTCACAAAAAAAATTGTTCTTCAGTGTTTCAGTGCAGACCGCATCAGTGAAATTACTGAACCTGAACCGAATATTGCTTTCAGAATTATTAAAAATTCCAAAAAAAAATCACTTTAAATGATTGCAATAATATTATATTTTATGCTGTATTATGCTGACAACGGTTACACAAATGCTCACAGAAATGGCCAGGACCCTACATAAAAATGTATTTCCATTCTTCTAAAACGAATTCAATTAAACGGGAACACTTTCCCTTCCATTGAAGAAAAAATATATATCATGAGGAAAATCGACCATATGACAACCATAAAAACAATATTTTTTCACAGAACTATACATGAGTAAAGCCTTCGTTATATTAATGCGATTACAAATGCCTGTCAGATAAGATTACTACTGTGTTAAGTCCCAATATAGAATGATTTTTGATGCTAGCCCATCCCATCCCTGTTTTCTAATGCCTTAAGAGCCACATGAACAATAAGCCAGCAATGACAAACTAAAGGGTCAGCATTCTTTTGATATTTTGGACATCAGAATCCAATTTGGTATTTACAGAATGCTAGACCGTCGCCGTGGTCTAGTAGGTAGCGTGCTGGCTTATTAGACGGGAGGCCTCAGTTCAAACCCCAGGTCAGACATCTTCAACTAAACGAAATATGAAATAATATTTCTTCGGCAACTGCCTCTCAGCAGATTTCTGGCAAAAACTCTGCGAGAAAATAAAAATTGCAATGAAAACTTTCTCAAAAATCTGTCGTACGGAGTCGACTATAAATTGTGGGTCCCAACACTCATGTGTAAAAATTAACGCACACAACATAAGTGATGTGAGAAACTAGATCGTAATCCTGACTAAAGGGTTGTAATGACCAATTATGTGTGTATGTATTCACAGAAACAAACAAATGATGGAATGGAAAGGCAAAGGGTGGAACATATGCAAAGAATGTAAAGTTTTTGTTTCACCTAACATGCTGTACCCAAGTCGCCACGCAGCCTGCATGTGACTTTTCTTGGATAGTAATCTAGAACCCTTCTAAATTGTTAACTTTTAATCATGATTAACTGAGGAGCTTGGAAATCCACCACGAAACAACTTTTTTACAATCAAAACCAAAACACAAGCCTCTAACAGGATCCCCGTAAAAGTTGGCGACCAATCAAACATTTAAAGGTTATTCAGGATAGGCATGTGGAATCTACAGGGTAGGGGTTGCTAACCAACCGGAGGATGTTCTAATGAAATGCAGAACTGAAGTCACACACACCTACTACTGCCGCCATGCGAAAAAGTACGCATACTGGAGTGTATTTGTGGTTAGTGAAAGTCTTCGCCAGCATGTTCCAGCTTCAATACTGAGAACGATAGATTAGCCACAATCCACGTCAAAGCTAAACTTTAAAGACTTTGTAAAATTGTATGATACATTTTAAGCACGATGACACATACGATAAATGACCGGCTCACAACAATTATTTTGTGAGTTCGAGATTGAAGGTATCCTTATGTTCACAAATTCAGCCTCCATACGCTGAAGGAGGTGATTTGATTTTGAATGAGGCGAGTATTTTGATTTCCGAAATACACACAAGCCGCATACTTATGCCCCGATCGATCCATATCTAAACGAACTAATTTCACTGTGATTGACAGAAGTCAATTTTTTCTCGATTTCGATGTCTGCGCGCTCTAGAACAATACAATACAAAAGGCTATAAAAACCGGCGATTAAGAGGTACAAATGAGTCATTCTCCGCTAAGTTCTCGAATAAGGCCACCGATCGCTTCTGTCTACCTACAACATAGATACATAGACTATGTGCAAACAACTTAAACTCTTTCCGCACTAGTGCATAATGAATTCTTTCACCATCAAAACTATTGGCACGAAGAGAAAAATATTACAACCCAACTCTTCGCGAGTCGTTTTTAATGCTTGCAGAGAGAGGAAAAGAGAAAAGAGACGTCACGTGAAAGAATGAGAAAATCGATTTGTACAGGAATAATAACTACGGCGTATGCGAAAACCCCTGGAGATCATAATACTCCTACCAAACTTCATTGCGTTTACCAACCACGCATAAAAATTTATATAATTACCAGCCATGCTATTCAAGTGTCTGAATATTCGGCTAGAACCAAAGGAAAATACGAAAAAAACTATAAGCTGATCCTATACCGCCTACACCTGTTACATAAGGAAAATACTGAACACCATTAACAACTAACGCTATTCAGTAACTCGGTAGAAATATTGGGCTATACAATCTATACAAGCCTCTATTGAGGATTGCAACCTCACTTGTCACTCCACTCGTGTTGTGCGTGTAGCATTTTATACATGAGTCATGAGATCTTGAGTTTAACATTGATTTCATGGCAATTTTATTTGCTCTCAGAGTTTTACCAGAATACTATTGAGAGGAAACTGCCGAAAATTGCGGACTCTATAGTATAAAGTCGACTCCAAACGACAAATTTTTGAGAAACTTTTCGTCTAAATTTTCCATTTACTTTCAGATTTTTGCCAGAAATCTGTTGAGAGGATGTCGCCGGAGAAATATTATTTTTTATTTCGATTTGTTGGAGATGTCTGACCTAAGGTTTGAACCGTGGCCTTACGTCTTATAATCCAATACACTACCAACTAGACTACTAGACTATATTTTAACATTGGTAAATAAAAACTTTTACATCATGCCACCCCATATTCAACATCTTTTTTTTTCGTTGTTTTGCTCTGTTCAATGTCATAAAATAAATCATAAAATTAAAATTATTTCATTAACAACAAATTTTATTAAAGCATTTAGTAAATCATTTAAATTTTCCTGTTGTTTGATTATTCAAAAAAAATTATTTTTCATTCAATACGGTACTCCTACACAAAAAAGACCCTTGAGAGTGAAGGCATTAAGGAATTTTTATCTATGTATTGTTAAAGTAAAAATCATTTATTCCATGCAAGTAATGTAAAATTATAATAACAAGACAGAGAGAATGAATATGTATGTAAATATATAAGTATAGGGTGGGCCATTTAAAAGTTTAAATTTAAAAATTTAAATAAAAACAAAAACAGTTGGAAATTTTACAAAATGTATTTCTCTGTTATGAAGAACAATTGTTCCGATTGGAAATGGAATGTTATTTCATTCATATGACTGTCGCGGTACTGGCCACACAGTACTTCAATCTAGTGAGTCATTTTTCGTGCACTTTTTCAAGTGTATGGAGTCGTATCTCAGCAATGATATCACAAATGTTGGCCTTCAAATACTCAATTGTCTCTGGTATGTTGGCATAACACTTTTCTTTAATGGTGCTCCACAGAAAATAGTCAAACGGTGTCAAATCGCAGCTTATTTGGGGGCAATTGACATTACTATTTCGGTTATTTAAACGAACATTCAAACGTTTGACGTAATAAATCGATTGTGGCATAAGATGTGTAGCAAGTTGCATCAAGTTGAAACCAACATATCAATACCATGAAGAGAGCGCACAAAAAAAAATATGGATATCATGGTGCGATAAGTGTCTGCATTGACCGTAATAGTCGCAACGTTCGCATTTTCAAAGAAATATGGGCACACAGCCACTCGTAATGGGTGCATTGGTCTGTGTAAGACCACGTGTGGGTTTTCTGAGCCCAAACTACAGCAATTTTGCTTACTAATATACCCACCAAGGTGAAAATGAGCTTCATCCGAAAAGACGAATTTGTTTGGCAAAATCAATTGTGCAGTTTCTCGTTGGCCCATTTAGCGAAGCGAAAACGAAGCGGATGGTCATGCGATTTCAACTCTGGAACCAATTGAACCTTGTAAGGCGTCATACCGAGAACTTTTCTCAAAATTCAACGTAAACTAGTGAGTGAAATGTTCAACTTTTGAAAACGATGACGAGGTGATGGATTTTCACGCACGCTGTCACCCACAGCTTCGATATTTTCAGGAGTACGCACTGTGCGAGCACGCTCACGTCTTGGCGCATCATTACTGAAACCAGTTACACAAACTTTAGCAATAAAGTTGCGTATACTGGGCCCTGTTAATCTTTCTCCGCAACCAAATTTTGTACGAAATTTTCGTGCAATTTCTGACCAAATTTTTACGACATTTTCGTTAAATTTTCGACCAATAGTCTTTGTTTTCGAAATAAATTTCCAAAAAAATCCCAACGATGTTCTAGCATAAATCGATTCATTACGTTCAGTGGAGATAATATACTGAATTTTGTAACGGAATAGAATGACATAAGTATTGCCAGATTCGAAATTAATGTTTCAAATTTAAACCGAAAGATGGCCCACCCTATATATTACATATAATATAAATACACATCTATATGTATGTATGTGTACAAATGTATTGTTAAACATTATTTTCTAAAAGCCTAAGTATGTATTACGAAGGTTTCAGGCACGAAGATTTTTAGCAAAGTCTATATGGTCCCAGTCATGTATCTGGTTTTTCTTTTTATGGAATGAAAACAAATTAAAAACAACAAATTTATCCCTGGAGTTATAAATTGTAAAATAACAAAACAAAACATTTAAATTAAAAACAATAGAAATCAGACGAGAAGAAAATTCCTTATTTTTTCGAATTTTTTCTCTTGTTTCTGTTGTTTTTGTTTTTGTTATTGTATTTTAATAAAATTTAAAATTAATTGAGCTTTAAATTTACCATAAAAAAGTTCAAAAATATCTCGTTTTTTTTCGTACATCTCTTTTGTTTTACTTTCCATCTCCGTATGGAGTGTTGTCAGCAAATCAAATAATAATTTTCCCTTTTCTAACATGATTGCCACAACAACAACAAAAGGATATCTGCTGTTTGCTTGTGTGCGTGTATGTAAGGGTGTTTGTATATGAAATGAAAATTAGAAGAAAATTTATTTTAAATTAAACCACATGAGGTTGACTTTCACTTCAAATTTGTTTCGTTTTTTTTTTAGATTTTTTTTTCCATCTCTTGGCAACAAATATTTTGGTATCCTTCAAATTTGCTTTCTTTTATGTGTAAGTGTATGTGTACATGTTTGTATGAATGTGTTAGACACATACACATAAAAACCAATAAAGTTTTTTTGCATTTAAATAGAGGAGACAACCATACAATAAAGTCTTTGCCTTTTAAATACATGGAGATCATACAGCAGAATACCATTTAATTTTAAATTAAAATAGAAAAAAAACAGAAAACAAAACAATACACATAAACACACACTGAACGAAAAATTTTCTATTCAGCCAAGTATTTATTTATTTATTTGCTTATTTATTTATTATTTATTATTAATCATAGCACAACAAGATAATAATCTTATAAATGAAAGTGCTATGGGAGTACATCAAAGAGGAAAAAGTAATAACAAATCGCTCATTATATGAGTAATGAATTGTTTGAAGTACAGTATAAATAAAAATGAATAAGAATAAGAACATGATTTAACCTCAGGAAATAGCAATCGATACAAAAAAAATAGTATAAGAAAATGAGTATATGTAAAAAACTAAATTAGGAAAGATACAAATATAAAGAAAAATACAAACAAAGAAATATATACATATAATGAGATACAATGAAACTTAAATAATAAATTAGAAAAATGAAAATAATTAATCACTAATAAAAATGAAGAGTAGAAATGTATAAAACAATCAAAATATATTACAAACTACTTAAGCAGAATGTATAGCTCCTTTTTGAACTTAGTTGCATTGCCTATGTTCTGAATATAATTAGATAGTGTATTCCAAAGACTGATGGTGTGTATAAAGAACTGTCGTTTCGACAAAAGAGTCCTATGCATTAATTGGATAATTTTCCTACCGCGGTTGGATCTAGCAAATCTAATCCTGCTAAATAAGTACACTGGCTGTTCCAAAGTAATAATCTTATGGAGGAGAATTAGGCACTTAATATTCAATAGATTATCAAATTGAATACCACATATCTGGTCAGAAAATTGTGATATATGGTCCCGACGTCCCTTAATAAATACATATCTGGTTATGTTATTATAAGCCAAGTTGAGTTTTCGCCTATCATCCGCATCACAGTTTGCGAAAATTTCCGATCCGTATAAAAGAACAGGAATCAAAAACATTTTTGCCAGTTGCAGGCGTATAGCAAAAGGAGTCGAATCTATAACAGCCCATAAGTTCCTAAGCATACCGTAAACTTTACCAACGATGACATTAATGTGGTTAGACCACGTTAGCCGACCATTAAAGATAACACCCAGATTAGATGCCGATTCAACAAAATCAATTTTATTCCCCCTGATAATAATATCCGGCACATCAAACGCTCTCTTAGACCTGGAGAGCAATAAACATTTCGATTTAGAGGGATTTATACAATGTCCATTAGCACTAGCCCAGTTGTCAATTTTCCGTAAATTATCGTTAATCGTATCTACACATAGTCGGATATTATCAATACCAGCGCACCTATAGAGCTGAACGTCATCAGCGTACATATGTACGCTACAATTATCCAAAACACCAGGTAGGTCGTTAATGTATATACAGAACAAAAGGGGCCCTAAAATTGATCCCTGAGGAATACCTCTTCCAACGTGTACCGAATTCGAGATGTTGCCGTTCAGGTAAACTCGTTGTGATGTGTTAATGAGATAGGAACGTATAAGGCTACAAGCTGAATTAGAAAAATGAAAGAGGGTCTGTAGCTTCCTCAATAATATTCCGTGATTAACTGTATCAAAAGCCTTAGTGTGATCCAAAAGAACCAAAAACGCTATGTAATTTTCATCCAGTTTCAACCTAAGATCATCAACTACTTTGACTAAAGCAGTAGTGCAGCTCCTAGCTTTCATAAATCCCGACTGCTTATCAGATAAAAAATTATTACTCTTGAGATAATCGTTCATTTGTCTAGCTATGAGGTTTTCCATAACTTTGGACAGGAACGGAAGAATGGCAATTGGCCTGAATTCATTGTTAGATTTAGGAATTGGGATGATGTTCGACCGTTTCCATTCATCAGGGAAAGAGGACATAGTTAAGACTGAATTGAATACATGAGTAAAATACGGTAAAAGTCTAGGTGACAAAGCTTTTAAAAACAGAGGATCTAAGTTATCAGAACCAATCGCATTCGATTTCACAGAAGATAAGCATTCCAAAACCTCGAGCTGACTAACACAACGAAAACTAAAGGGGTTCTAGGGGAACAAAACAAAGGTCATCATATATGTTACTGTCAGGTGTAGGAACATTAATATTAACAAATTTGTCATTCAGACCGTTTACATCGACATCAGGAGAAGTATTATGGCATTTTTGTCCAATACCAATATTTTGGATTACCTTCCATTTAGCTCTATTATCTAATGCGGAAGCGAACTTCCTGCCGTAAAACAATGTTTTTGCAATTTTAATGTTTTTAGTAACCTCACTACGAGCGGCTTTATGAACGGCTTTCAGATCATCCGTTCTGAACCTCTTCCATCGCCGATAGGCAATGTCGCGCTTATCAATTAATGCTCTAATTTCAGCATTAAACAACGGTTGGTGTTTGGCTTTAACAAGTTTTGTTTTGACAGGAACACAACTGTCATATAGCAGACGCACATTTTACACAGGAAATTTAAAATTTTGAAATAAAAATTTTTTTTTCGACGAATCTAAAACGCCACAAGCAGTAGAGAGAGTACGCAGGCAATCAGATGTCCCAGCACACTCTGCTTCACTCCAACCAAGCCCACCATTATTTGCTATACTCAATTGGCTTCCCTTCCGAGTTTCTTTGTGAATAGGACAGTCAATATTAGAAATCCAAATAAGAACTTCTGGTCTAAAGTTCCGGAAGCTCGAAATAGACCCTTGAGGTTTATACTAACTGTGTGGTGGATTTATTAAGGCTGCCGATATTAAACTTTTTTTTTCTAAATTGACTGACCACTCTAGGGTTTTCCAGGTGCTATGGTAATTTTGAAAAATTTTGAACGCTTGTTAGGGGACAAAATTTTCCCTGAAAATATCTTAAATTACTCAGACAGCCAGCTAACGAATGTGGTTTCAACGTCATTACTTGTCCATGAATCCGAAGATAATTCAGAGAACGTTTGGATCATTCAAAGCTAATTCTGATATGGGTATACATACATATACATATAATTGGTCATTACTACCCTTCAGTCAGAAGTACAACCTAGTATTCGCACACCACTTAAGTTAAGTGTGTTAATTCTGTGGATGACTGTATAGGGAGCTACAGTTTAAAGTCTATTCGGAACGAGAAACTTTCTTGAGAAGAGTTAGATTAGGTTAGGTTAGGTTAGAGGACCTGTACTTATCAATTAAGACAAGTACAGTAGCCGGAGGTCGAATTGATCCATTGTACAACGTCCTAGTTTCTCACACCACTTATGTTGTGTGTGTTAATTTTATACATGAGTGGTTTAAAGTCGACTCCGAACGACAGATTTTTTGAGAAACTTTTTCATGGCAATTTTATTTACTCTCAGAGTTTTACGTCTAATAAGCCAACACACTACCTTACTAGATTACGACGACTTCTTCTGAGATTGTTTCAATAGCAAGATTAATTTTGCACTAGGTGGGCTTTACTGTAGAGAATGTTTGCCGAGGTTCTGGATTACTTCGACCAGACAACATATTGTATTCTTGTAATGTCTCTCCCTTATTCTAACTCTGTCTCTTGTTATTCTAACCAACTTCGAAATGCTGTTCGGTATCAGTCGCTTGAGGTTACTTAGAACAGGTTCCAAATATGGTGTGCATTCTGGTGATTCATTATCCGTTTAACGGAATTCATGTCAGAAAGATTTCTTTAAGTTTACAATGCTCAATCAAAATGTCGTTTATTGTTCTCAGTGTACTTCTTTACTGTGTGTTGCGTAAGTCAAAGATTTTCCTTTAATTATCTCGTAACCATTTTTACTTGGGAAAATTGTACGTCTTTCCCTAGCCTTGCTCTTAAAAAGTCACAGTTTTTTGGGATTTTTACTCTTCCTTCTCTACTGAAAGTTTCTGGCCCCATCCAAAGGTTTAAGTTCCTTTCCTTACTAATTCGCCTACGTGCTCATTCCTTTGAATTTCTATATGACCAGTGATCGAATACAAGGCGACCCTAATTTTTTGGTTATCTGATTCAGATTGATTAGATGTTACCAAGCTAATCTTGAGTGAACCTCATAGCAGCTGAGTACTCAGCCGGCGGCATGTCTGCGAAATAGTTCTAGTATGTCCTGTCCTCTGCACCTCTTGTCAAAGTTGAATTGAGTATTGAATCGATTTCTGCTTGGAATATACTACCGAATTTCCGCCTGGATTCCGTATATTCATCCTTGAACCAAACACATCCGCTTATATTTTCATTTCTGTCCTGGACCCACCAGTGTACCACAGAATTTTCTCGTAAGAGTATGTTGCTTTCAAATTGCTCCATTCACTCTTAGTTTCCAGTCTCTTTGCGAAACATTACGTTTATGAGTTCCACTCAGAAGACGGTTAAAGGTCAACCTGTTCGGTTAAATGATGCCGGCAAAGGCAACTTGTTCGTGCAATGCCGCGAGAAATTTATAATATTCTGTTTCTGTACCTCTACTCCAACTCATTACTTTTGAGTTTGAGGTGTCCTAGAACATTGTTGTTTATCTAGGACAGCAGCTATAATCGGCACTCGCTATTGGCAAGATGATTATTTTTTCAATTTTTAGTTAGAGGAGTTCGCTATTTTGCTTATCCGCTTATAAACAAATAATCAAAAACTTTCAAATCCTTTTACTTTTCATTTCATCATATCAGAAAATATCAGTGATACATCAACTGTTTGTCTATTTTCATAAAACCTACTCACTCTAATCGTCCCAAGAGTCCTTAATTCATTAAAAACACTAAAACAAGTTGTGCACAGAGAGAGAGAGAGAGTGCGAGAGGAGAGTGAAAATATTCAAAAGTTCTCTACATACACCATCGGTGGCATAAGTGCTCGTAAACAAATAACAGAATTTCTTTATTTTCTATAGATTTCTCATTCATTTATTTATATGCACATTCCTTTAGCAACGAATATCTGAATCAGGGATGGAAAATGCGAAAAACAAAATTTTGCAATAGCTTTCAACCTCTTACATATATTAAATGAAGATATAATGTTTCCAAAAAGGGCTAATACTCTACAAGACGCTCGTCCTCCCCGTGCTTCTTTATGACGGACGCAGCGGCATGGACACTACTAATCACTGATGCAGCAGCCATGAGAGTATTCGATAGAAAAGTCTTACGTAAGATCGATATATATGTACGTAAGGCGATGAATTCCGTATCCGATCCAACAGATGACTTTGTTTGCGTTGGAAGGCCGTTGGCGCAAGAAACAGAGGTGCTTGAAGGGATGTGTTAAAGCAGGCCGAAATACGTTAAACGTTAATTAAGTGAGTAAGTAAGTTAAAAGAGCTTCTAAACTTTAATAATAACATAACAGCAATCTGTTCAGTCTGTTTTGCCAAATCACCATGGGCGGATATAATGTTTAACAATAATATCAAAATGGTTGTTCTGGTCGGCCAACGTGTAGCGTTTCTGATATTGTACGATCGCCCTCAAAGTTCGGCCAAAAGGACTATATGCAAAGTGGTGAATAAATTTGTATACACTGGTTACGAAAAAACTTGACTAAAACTCGTAAGTGGACGAAACCGAAGATTTGTCGAAACCATAGCCTCTTTCCGTAAAAGTGTGCTGGTAATTTCGAGATATTCTATTTTGTGGACCACATAGGTAAAAACTGAAGATAAACCACCATTGACAGTGACGTGTGTTGACTGAATGGCCTCTGAAACAGTTGGCAACTGATCCTAATTTTCATGAAAAAGCATCTTCATTTCTTGGTGTATGTGAAGTTCACATTGTGAACGAAGCAAATTATTGAATTTGGAATGATACTAGTTCACATGAGATCCAAGAGAAAACAGTGCATCCCCGAAAAGCCACTGTTTGCTGTGGGTTTGTTGCTGGCAGTGACATCAGTTCATATTTCTTTGAGGACAATGTTGTCTGGACCATCACTGCCAACGTCGAGTGCTAGAGGTCGATGATTACCAACTTTTTTTGGTCTAAATTGGATGAAGTGGACATCATCCATCGATGATATTTGACCTGGGGTTTGAACCGTGGCATCAATTCTAATAAGTCGTAACATTACCTACTAGATTACGGCGACTAGTAGCTATTGCTGAATACAAAAGAACGTACTCAATTGAATTGTAATAAAGTCGACATTTTCCTGAATGAAATTGTGGCCGATGATGAAAAATGTGGTACTTATAGGGACAATGATCTTTAAAGCATTGACGATATCATGATTCGGAAACTGAAAGAAGGAAACGCTGGTCTATATGAAGCTTAATTCAATCCACGAAGTCCCTTGCTAAAATGCACTTCTGTAGTAAGGTGGTCACAGTTGGATGTGCTGCTTGAGTGGCACGAGGAGAAAGACGGCAACCAGGACATTTAAGATGAATCCATTTGTCCAAACTAGAGGCTATAAAGAACCTAAAGAATGTACAACATCTTGCTGAGATATCAGGCAGATTACCAAACATTTCCTTTATCATCATCACTTTGATGCCGTTTCAATAGTCCTGATCGAATGACAACTTTGCACGTTTTGGCACGGGCTCTCTATGTTGTAGAAATACAATTCGAGACTATGTTTCCATTCGTTTACAGTTTTTCCAAGTGCGGTAATGCAAGGGCACTACATCACCCAGCTCTATTGCCCAGTTTTTAAATGCATAAGCAATTATTTTATGGATGACAGTTAACCAGGCATTAGTTACCTAAAGTGGATTGGTGGTGGATTGTTTGTTAAGTGCCTAGATTTTGGTTTGAGAAGAAATTTCCTACTTTCATTAAACTTTGTATATTGCGAAGAGGAAACTTTCAAAAATAACAAAGGCTAATATGCATTTATATTTCCTCTGACTCCTCCATAGGGCACGTTTAGTCTGTCGATTATCTTATTCAATTCACTCCAGACTTTACGCGTATTGGCAACATTTTTTATCACATTTGTTTCGATATCGCTAGCTGATGGGACTTCCCCTCCTGATCCTGGTGCCGGAGATGTTAGCAAACCACCAGGCAGTAGTTCATTCGGCTCGTTTAACATCTTTAACATTATCTCACAGGGAGGTAAAGTGAACTGATAATTGTGCAATTTAACGCAGTTACATGATACACTTCACGTATTCCACATTGAAATTAGTCTGGAGGTCTTAAAGTCTGTACCTTGTAATTTTAAAAATTCATTGTTCTTGACCAAATACGGTTGAATAACGACGACGTATCTGAAGTCGGCGTGGTCTAGTAGGTAGACCACGAGACCTCGGTTCAAACTCCAGGTCAGGCATCTCCAACTGAACGAAAAAATATTTCTTCGGTGACTTCCTCTCAGCAGATTTCTGGCAAAAACTCTGTGAGTAAATAAAATTGCCATGAAAAGGTCCCGCCACTCATTTATAAAAACTAACGCACACAAACATAATGGTCGTAATCCTGACTAAAGAGTTGTAATGACCAATTATGTATGTATATATGTAATGACGCCGTATCACAAACTGCATCCTTCAGGGTCCACAATCACACTATTTCTTGATTTTTAACGATAAAGACAGTTTTGTCGTGCTTAGGAAAATTAAGTGCAATGCTACACTGAGTTCTGATCGTTTACAAACATGACAGTCATACTTAAATAGATCGAACGCAGAAAATCGCAAAGACCGCTTGTACACAAGGAGAACGCAAAAGCGGAATCCACCAACATCTAGAAACTGAGATCGACCAAATTAAACTTGAAGAAGAACAATACACGAAGAACTAGGAGAGTGAAGATGACAAAAAACCCCGTATCAGTAAGGAAAGCTTTGCGGCAGCTTTGTGCTGCTAGCAGGAGAAATTAGTTTCCGATTTCCATCCCTGCTGTTGAGTACAACCATAATAATATTTGTGATACGGTTGTTTATGAGTTTGTTTATTTGGTTTCTTATAAATACAAATACATACACAAATACAAACACACACATATGCATTCATTGATATGTAGGTGCACATATTATGTTATATGTTTATTTCGTTATGGTTTTTTCATTTCATTTTGAATTTTTATACACAAAATTTTGTTGTTGTTTTTCTTTTCGGCAACACTTGTAACCTTTTTTTTTTCTGTGTTTTTCTAGGTGCATTTGATGAGTACAGAAAAGTGTTGTTTTTTCTTGTTTTAGTTGTTGCTATTGTTCAAGTTTGTAGTGTGTTGTACATTTCTTTCTCTTCAATAGTTGTTGTATGTTTTTGGTTTTTTTGTTTTCGTTTTGTTTTATGTGTGATCGTAACAGTAAATGGAAAGCAATAAATGAAAATTAACATTTGAACGTTCAACATACGAGTACATATGCCAGAACAGGGGTATTTGCGAATTATAATTTTTGTACGGGTACCTGAATACATTCCTAAGTATTGAATAAGGCTTCATATGATTCTAAAGGGTGGGCCATTATAGTCTAAATTTAAAAATGCAATGATACAACAATTATTTGAATTTTTGCAAATTTATTCTTTTGTTGTGAAGTACAATTGTTCCGTTTGGAAATGGAATATAATTTCATTCATATGGCTGCCGCGGCTGGCCTCATCTCAGCAGTGGAATCACGAATGTTGGCCTTCAAATGCTCAATTGTTTCTGGTTTGTCGACACAACACTTTTTAATGGCGAACCACAGATAATAGTCCAACGGTGTCAAATCAGCTTCTTGGAGGAGAATTGACATCACCATTCGGCTTAATTCGGCCAACAAACGTTTGATGCAATAAATCAATTGTAACACGAGTTGTGTGGCAAGTTGCACCATCCTGTTGAAACCAAACATCGTTCACATCAGTACCATGAAGAGCGACTACCGAAAAAATCGGTTATCATGGTGCGTTAGGTGTTTCCATTGACCGTAATGGCTGTGCCGTCCTCATTTTCAAAGAACAATGGGCCAAGGATGACTCCGCTCTACAAGCTACACCAAACAGCCATTCATAATGGGTTCATTGGCTTCTGTAATGTAAGACCACGTGTGGGTCCAAAATAACCCAAAATATGGTAACTTTGCTTATTAATGTACCCACCAAGATGAAAATGAGCTTCATCCAACAAGAAGATCTTTTTAGACAAAAATTTACATTATCGTGCAGTTTCTCGTTGGCCCATCTAGTGAGGCGAAAACGAAGCTCATGTTCACGCGCCTTCAACTCTTGAGCAAATTGAACTTTGTAAGGCGTCAAATCGAGATCTTTTCGCAAAATTCAATGCAAACTGGTGTGTGAAATGTTCAATTCCTGAGAAAGATGACGAGTTGATGTTGGTGGATTCTCACGCACACTCTCCGCCACGGATTCTATATGTTTCCGGTGTACGCACTGTACAAGTACGCTTATGTCTTATCGCATCAACAATGAAAACAGTTGAACGAACTTTAGCAATAAACTTGTGGATACCGGGCACTGTTGGTCCTTCTCTGCAACCAAATTGTGTACGACATTATCGTGCAACTTCCGACGAATTGCCTTAGTTTTGGAAATAAATTTCCAATAAATCTCAATGTTGCTCAAGCGTAAATCGATTCATTACGTTCTGTGGAGATAATCATCTGAATTTTGTGACAGAATAGGATGACATAAGTATTGCTAGATTCGAAATAACCGATGGTTTAAATTTAAACCGATAGATGGCCCACCCGGTATAAATGAAATGCCATTTGTAAAGCTATTTTTTTATTATTTTATTGTTATTATTGGTTCTTTCCATCTTCTGTATGTGTATTGTATATGCAAAATATGCTGAATGAAAAAAAAACATGCAACATTCAGCATATGCTGTATGTATGTTGTATTCAATAGTCTTGTTAAGTGGCAAATATGAGTGGTTGGGTATTATGAGAGTGTTACGCCATAATATTTGGAGTGCAATTTTTTGAATATTTTTTTTAATCGTTCCTTCCTTTTGCCATGTTTTTGTTTTTAAAGAAGAAGTTTTAATACATGTTCACAAAACTATTTGTTAATACTATGTAGCATTTTTAGTTTTATTTTTATTAAGAATTTTAGTTTTATTGCTACAATTCGTTTTAGAAATTTCGTTAAAAAATACAGAGACTTTTAACGAAAGTTTTTTAGAAAACATATTTTTCATAACTTTTAACGCAAGGCAATTAAGATACCATATATATGCATGTATATGTATACATTTGGTTATAATTTCATTAAATTGTTTTTCTAGTTTTTTTTTTAATATATGTATTTATAAGGCTTTATTAGTGGAACATAAAAGTTTAGATTTGTAGAAATCCTAAACCACAAACCGCAGAAGTTTTATTAAAAATGTAAACATGAAAACAAAAACACGTTCCAAAAGTATACACACACACACATATTCCAGTTATTTTAAGGTAAAGGTTTAAAATCCGAAACCAATTAGTATGCATTTTACCGTTACAACTTTTTATGAATAAAAACATATGAAACGTGTACCTTTTCATTTGGAAATGGTTGAAATGAACGAACTGCACTATACAACCCAGTAGGTTAGACTAGGTTAGGTTAGATTAGCGGGTAGCTTACCTTTCACAGGCAAGTTCACTCGGTGGCTATATGATAAATTATGTTACCCGGTAAGAAGTAAGCTCCTTTGTCATAATCCGTTAGTGTTGGGTTTGTAAGTCGCCGTAGTCTAGTAGGCAGTGTGTTGGCTTATTAGACGTGAGACCTCGGTACAAACCCCAGGTCATACATCTCAAACAAAACGAAATACGAACAAATTATTTCCTCAGCGACTTCCTCTGAGCAGATTTCTACAAAAACTCTCTGAGAGTAAATAGAATTGACATGAAAAAGTTTCTCCAAAATCTGTCGTTCGAAGTCGACTTTAAACTTTAGGTCCCGCCACTCATGTATAAAATTAACACACACAACATAAGTGGTGTAAGAAGCTATGTCGTAATCCTGACTGAAAGGCTGTAATGGTCAATTATGTACGTTGGGTTTGAACCACCCTGAGCTGTGGATGAAACCGACCAGTTCCCTTAGTGACATGTTCGACACCATACCCAGATCTTCAAACATACAACTCAGTAACGTTCAAAACATTTTAAGACACTTAGACACCAGGTAAGGCAAGCTGTAAGTGAATGCCTATTACAGAACACTATGCTGCCGTTTTCCATAAATGTTGTGGCCATTGAAGTGACCATTCAAGCAATGTGAAGGCGCCACATATTCTGCTAAAAATACATATAAACTCAAGTATACATAATGGGCCTATATAGCCTTTTAGTGTTGGGGCTTAGTTAATAAATAAATAAATAAATAATGGGCTGACCATTCAATCAACAGATCTAAACCCAATCTAGACTCCAGGAAGTCCACTTTAATAAAATTCAAACTTTTCAAAGTACAAAAAATGCCAGAAATGTGTAACAATATCCAGATAACTTGAAATTTTATTTCTCCAGCAGTTTGTTCTAAACTATAGCATACCCCAACGGCTTCTTCCAAAGTTTTTCAGTTTATAACAGCCATTTTACTGATGCTACATACATCTTCCAAAATAGATTTTATATATGCACGGGCAAATAAATAATTGGTTATTACAATCCCTTAGCCCGCATGAGTACAGCATACAAAATCACGTACAAATAATAAAATTGTTTTATCAAAAAGAGCGTTCTGTTCGGTCAAATTAACGCACACTTGGACCATTTTTCGGCTGCCATGATCGTCTTGGCAACAACACTATTCGTAATGTGGCGCATAAATTCAGTAAATGATCAACCAAAGCTAATGAAATGCAAGAACTGCTGAAAACATTGCCACTGTTCATGGTCGTGTACATCGAGAATCCGATGCAGTCGATTTCGTGTCATTCAAACAAGCACTTGGCCTATAGTAGTCAACAATTTGCAGAATTTTGTATTCTGTCATGGGCCTGCACCCATACAAAATTCTACTAAACCAGGAGCTGAAGGTTAAAGGTTATTGTTTGTTGATAACGGCAATTTTTTTAAAATAATAATTCGTTAAATATACTTAGGAGCAGATGGCAAATTACCTTAATATTCATTGAAAAATCATCTTCAGCGAAGAGGTCTATTTCTGAATGAAAATCGTAGAATTTGGGAATCTCTATGAGATTTAAGAGCTTTAAATCCACCCCAAAAAGGGCTCTGCTTGGTGTGTATTTGTATATGGATTTTTATTGGAGAACGACGTTACAACGCGTTGGCCATGCCATTACTGTCAGCGACGAGCACTATAGGTCGACGATTTCCTACTTCTTTTCATCTGAATTAGTGGATCTATGTGTGATTTCAACAAAACGGCCTTCAGTGGCCCTTAAGCACTTATGCACTCTACAAGTGATTTGAGGATATGGTCGTCGCATGTGGGAGTGATGTGAGATGATCATCGAGATTAGGTGAATTGACTTTATTAGTCTTTTGTTGTGGGGTTTTCCTTGAAGTCGCCATAGTCTAGTCGGCAGTATGGTTCAGAAATCAGCAATGAATCGTTTTTTCGCTACTCATAAGCACTCATGAAATTTTAAATATAAGTGAGTCAACAATATTAAAATTGAACTACTCTGATTCATTCGTACTTACTACAACGTTGATTTATAAGTATGAGTACAATGAGTATGAGTACAACGTTGATATCAAACTCATACCATTCGAAATATGTTTGATTCGAGTCACTCGAATCATTCATCAAAATTTGTAGTCCTAGTTGTTGTTGCATTTACAAAACAAGAAAAAAGAAAAAGACAAAGACAGCAAGCAAAGCAAACACACAACTTTCTAGTGAGTATTGTAATGTACGTACGCGAAACGTACTTATTTTGTGATTCTTGTAAATGTTAAGTCATGGAGAGTCGAAATCAACAAAATCATACTTGTTGTTAATTATGAGTATGATGATTACTTCAAACTTTGAATATTAGTAGTATGAATGTGATATTAAAATAAGTATGAATGCGTATAAAAATCAGAAATTTTCTGATCTCTGGTGTGGTTTATTAGACGATACTAACCCCATGTGAGATATCTTCAACAAAACGAAATTTGAACAAATATTTTACCGGCGATTTCCTCTCAGAACTTTTCTGCCAAAAACTCAGAAAGTAAATAAAATTACCATGAAAAAATTTATCAAAAAATCTGTCGCTTGGAGTAGAGTTTAATCTGTAGTAAATCATGTATAAAATTATCACAAACCCAACATAAGTGGTGTGAGACGCTAGGTCGTTATCCCGATTGAAGACTTGTAATGCGCAATTATAAAATAAATTTTAAATATTTCATCTATTTTTAAACATACATTCATCTCTTTCAGATCATAGTCATAATCCCTAGCTTATCTACAGCATTTTGTAGGTTAGCTTCTGTTTATGTTTATAGATGCTGTTAGGTTTTGTTATTTACTGGTCTATTTGCAATAGATGTATGTATTGTATATGAAAACTAATTAATTGGATCGAAATTGTGAAAATATAATAACAACAACAACAGCAATAACAACAATTTTATATCATCAACATTTTATGCCTTTATCTACATTGTATATAAAATATTTTCTTTTATTTTTTTTTCTTTTTTATTTCGATTCTATTCTTTATAAAAAATAACAAAAGAAAAATTGGAATTTTTATTCTTTTCATATACAATGAAGCTAACATGAATAGAGGGAATAATAATCCAACAAATCCTAAATAAAATGGAATAAAACCAGGATAAGACATTAAAATTGTGGATGTATGTATGTTTTTCTTTTATTTGTATACCTTGTTGTTGTTGTAGACTCATCTATTGTCCTTTCATTATTATCTAAATAACCATTTATGTTATAAAGATATTAAATTTATGCACAATTTACCTTTTTAACCAAAAACAAATTTTCTCTTCAATAACAAACAATAGGTAACGAACAGCAACAACAACAATGATATGAATATAAAAAAAAAGAAAATAAACAAGAACATCAACTGGAATTATCTTAATAGAAATTGTTAGAATAACCCAAAAAAAAAACAGAGAAAATATGTGTACCAGAGAGCATAAGAGTATATGAGGTCAGGTTGTAAGGTTTTGTATAGTTTTGAACCCCACAGCCATAGACACAGACACAGACTTTATTTATTGTCATTGTAGTGGTAGCTGTTGTTGTCATACTATCCTGCTTTTATCCTTTTAACTTAATTTCATTATATGCTTTTGTTGTTCTAATTTTTTCTTCTCAATTTTCCTGCTTTCTTTTCATTTTATTTTCAGCAATTTTTTGTTTAAAAAATATTTTTTTTTGTTTTTAAAGTTTACCTAAATACTTCCGATTAGATTTTTAATATCATTCTCTTGTTGTTGTTGTTGTGTTTTTTTAGTTTTTATTTTTGTATAATATTTAAATTTCTATTCATTTATTGTTATTGTTGTTGGTTGGGTGTTTTAGTAATAAGATTAGTGTGACCATTTGCTTAGAGTCTGATAATGTGGAATTTTAATGTAATTTACATCCATCATGTACAGAAGATGTCATGTCAAAAATGTAATTTTCACCATATTAAAGAACATTTGCTTGTTGTATACGAAATAAAATTTTTAAAATTTGTTTTAAATTTTAAATAAAATATTCTTACAATAATATTAAATGGAAATAAGAAGCAGGTTTGTATTTGGTGGAAGCCATGGGTATTTTAGGTTCTTTTTTTACAGAAAAAATTACTTAACCTAGTCCCGATTGATTTCTATAGATTTTTTCTATCCGTTTCTTACTTACTTAATTGGTCTTTAGGCAGGATTACGACCTATCAACTCACACCACCTATGTTGTGTGTGTTGATTTTATCCATAAGTACTGGCATCCACAGTTGAATGTCAAATTCAAAGCACTGATTTTTGAGAAACTTTTCATTACAATTTTATTTAATCTTGGTTTGTCATATACATAACATACATTCTTCATGGATAGGTCTTCTTACATGGTAAGATGCAAGAATTCAATCCAAAATATAATTTAAAGACGGTAAAACAGGGTAGTGGTAGTATCATGGTATTGGCGTCATTCTCTTATTATGGTGTGGGTCCTCTATATCGTATCCAGAATGTAATGAAATCGGCTGATTACACCGAAATTTTTAAAAATACAATGCTGCCGTATGCCTAAGAAAATATGGCACTCAAATGGGTCTTCCAGCTGGATAATGACCCAAAGCATACGGCAAAGTACACAAAGAAGTGGCTCCAATATAAAAAAAATAATGTTTTAGAATGGCCAGCACAGTCCCCTGATTTGAACGCAATAGAAAATTGGTGCAACGAAGTTAAAAGGGCAATCAATACCCCTACATGTTTGTCAAAATTTGGTCGACTCAATGCCTAGAAGATGTGCTGCTGTTCTGGATAACAAAGGATCCGCAACAAAGTACTAATGTGCCATTAAGGCTTCATGCAACAATATTCAGTATAAATATCTATTTAGCTTTACTTTGGTTAGTTATAGCTTTAAGATTTCATGAAGTGTCCTTATTTTTTCACACCTTAAACTACATACATTCATACAAAATCACAAAAAAATCAAAATATATTATGGGAATAGCAAAAATGTTGTTTTTAATCTTTTTTCTACCATTTAACAAAAAATAAGTCGTTTAAACAAGAAAGATTTTTCGAGTTTTTATTTGGTTTTAAATATAATGTAAGTTTGGGTGGGTACTGTCCTTATTATTTTTCACATCACTGTAATTGGCCATTACAACCCTTCAGTCAGGATTACGGCCTAGTTTCTCACACCGCTCATATTGTTTGTGTTAATTTTATACATGCTTAGCGGGACCTACAGTTTAAAGTCGACTCCGAACTACAGATTTTTGAGAAACTTTTGATGGCTGTTTTATTTACTCTCACAGTTTTTGCCAGAAATTTGCTGAGAGGAAGTCGTCGAAGAAATATTTTTTCATATTTTCGTTTTGATGTCTGACCTGGGGTTTAAACTATGGCCTTACGTCTAATAAGCCAACACACTACCTACTAGACTACGGCTACAATATCTTGGCTTGTCGTTTCATTAAATTCAGTACAGGATTATTTGCTAAGCACTTTCTATATTTAAATTCAAATGTCCGCTATGGCTTCTCAAAAAAGGCTAGGGCTCGTTTAAAATTTTTAAATTTCCATGACTCTGACTTAAAAAAAAGTTGAATTTAATCGATAGCTTCAGTTATGGTGGCTTTGAGCATCGCAGTGGTTTGTGACTTAGTCGCCTACACCTGCCTGTAGCCTACAAAAAACCACGCAACAACTACATACATACGTAATTACATACATAACATTATTGGTCATCTCAAATCTTTAGTCCTGATTTCGACCTAGCTTCTAACACCACCTATGTTGTGTGTAAAAATTCTCATCACAAAAAAAAAGATTTTTTTAATGATCATCATCGATACTTTTGATTCGATGCATCAAAGTTCAATAAATACGTTCTTGAAAACAGCTTAGATGGAGTTGGATGAGTTACAGTGATGGGACATGCGTTGGTATAACCATGGCAATGAGAGCATGTTCCTTAAAAGCAAAATGCCTGTGTTGAATTTAAGTTCAAACTAAGGTTAATTGGAGATAAGTCCTAGGGCATCGTTAGCTGACAAATCGAATGACACTTCATTCATTAACTTTCCCTCACACAGTACCAGTAACCTCTACGACTTCAGGAAATGTTTTGGAACCAGAATTGTTCATGGTTCATGGTTCATGCTCTTTTAACATAAATACAATTCTGCGGTACACTGGCAATGATCTTAAGAGAGACAGTACCAGAGAACTCTGAGAGTAAATAAAATTGCCATGAAAAGTTTCTCAAAAATCTGTCTTTCGGAGTCGACTTTCAACTGTAGGTCCCACCACTGATGTATAAAATTAACACACACCACATGAGTGGTGTGAGAAGCTAGACCGCAATCCTGACTGACTTTGCATGTATAGCCTGATGATCAGTTTATAGTCCCTTAATTTAAACTATGATAGTTTAGCGGGAATATCGTTACACTTTAACACAAGATCAACGTTGATTTGGCTGAGTTGTGTATTGCCATTAAATGTTCCATTCTTGGACTCTCAAATCAAATAAGCCAACACACTATCTACTAGACCACGGCGGCTACATTCACTGTGTTGTATTAAACTACAGAATCTTAGTGTCCTAAAGGGTGTTTCAAAATACTCTATTGTTTCACCCTCCATGTAATGAGGGTATAATTTATAGTTCCTGTTACTTATTTTCTTATTTCCTTGACATTTTCACCTTTACTCTCCTATTTTACCCCAAAAACATTGTATCACGTTTGTCACACTTTACACTTGTATTGCTTTCATTGCCATTTACAGGAAATTTATTTTATTTATTCATGTGTCTTCATGTCTTTATGTATTCGAACTCGAATTCCTTTTTAACTTTACAGTTTTGTAGCTGTAAAAATGGTTTTGTTGTTGTTTGTTGTGAATTTTATGCAAATGTTTGGGCATTACATAATTTGCCCTTAAACGAGAGAATGACAGTTCGTTATTAATATTTAATATGGATTTAAATGGAGCCGAAAAGATAGAGAAAAAGGACAAGTTTCTCGTTGTCTCTTTGTCTTTGTGTTTTGTGTCAAAAGTAGACCAAAAAAAAAAAAATTCATCAAAAAGTTTAACACTTTATGACAGATGAAAAAGAAGGGTTCAGTTGTGTTACTTTTTTTCGTACTTTTTTTTTTTAGTTAAGTTAGGAATTTTTGTTAAAGTTTATGAAATGTTTTAAAAAAATTATATGAGGCCTGCTTAAAATTTAAAATTTTTGTTAAAATTAATAATAAATTGGGTTTCAAAATACGAACATATTTACAAGCAATTCAGTTTGTTGTTTAGCTTCGCAGATATTAAGACAATGGCTGACTTCCAAAATGTGTCAATACAAAGTATGTATACAGTTCTACTACGGTATATAAATTTTGTACATATGCAAAGTTACCAAACAATGCATCAACTATAAATCTGATGCCTGATTGTTTTTTGACTACGTTAAAAATACACATTGACGACGTTTTGAAATAGTGTACATTGTAAACATTTTGTACAGCGGCATTATGAAACACGATACTTTGATCAAACACAAAGCAACTAACATTTTGTCAGTCAGAAAATATCATCACTAGAACTCAAGCCGTCCAGATCAATTGGACTGCAGAGAATTCCCCCTCGTTAGGTATGTTACGAGCATAATGACGAGATTTCAGCGGCGTAGAGACTTAAATATAGGGCCTTCGAACAGAGAATTTCAAACTCTGCCTACTAGCCAGCGGCTAGTAGACGTGAGGCCACGGTTAAAACATCTCCAACAAAATGAAATGCGACAAAATATTTCTTCGGCAACTGCCTCTCAGCAGATTTCTGGCAAAAACTCTGAGAGTTAATAAAATTGCCACAAAGTAAGGTCCTAACCAATAGACGATCACGGCCTTCGAGCAGAGAATTCCAAAATTTGACAGTCGATAACGTCAATTGAAGTCGCTGTAGTCTAGTAGGTAGTGTGTTGGCTTATTAGACGTAAAGCCAGGACAGACATCAAAACAAAATACAAAAAGTGTTTCTTCGGCGATTTCCTCTCAGCAAATTTCTGGCAAAAACTCTGAAAGTAAATAAAATTGCCATGAAAAAGTTTTTCAAAAATCTGTCGTTCGGAGTCGACTATATACTGTAGGTCCCACCAATCATGCATAAAAATAACGCAACATAAGTGGTGTGAGAAGCTAGATCGTAATCCTAACTCAAGGGTTGTTATGACCGGTTATGTATGTATGATATATGTAATGGCGGAACCAGGATAACACTAGACTACGACGACTTCACTACCACCAAAAATGATGTCAGTCTGGAAATCAAGCGCAGGATCACACTTGTCAACAGGTGCTACCTTGGTCTCAATGGGCAATTGAGTAGCAGAGACCTCTCTCGTACGATAAAACTAATACTCTACAAGACACTCATCCTACCCGCGCTTCTTTATGGCGCAGTGGCGTGGGTACTAGTAAACACTAATATAGCAGCTTGGAGAGTGTTCGAGAGAAAAGTCCATTGTTGTGCGAGTAGGCGAGTTGGTGATGCTTTCCCTATCCGATCCAACAGTGAGCTGTATGAGTACTTCAAGGACATGGACGTTATGCAGCGTATTAACATCCAGTGGCTGCGCTGGCTTGGTCATGTCGTTCGAACGGAGGAGGATCTCCAGCAAGACGGGTGTTTGATGTGGGGATCCTTTGCATTGGAACGACCAGACCGGGCTTCCTCGATCTGTCATCGACTGGTGTGACCAACTGGCGTAGGCGTGCAAGAGATAGAGGCGCCTAGAAGGATGTGTTAAGGCTTGCCGAATTCCCTTAATCGGGTTATTAGTGGCCAAGTAAGTAAGTAATCGTCAAAAGCCTGCAACTATGCAATCATTTTTAAACATTTTTTTTAACAATCCTGTATGTCCGGAAGGAACTATAGGCTACTTTTTATTTTAAAATTTCAAGTAGGCGAGGTGCCACGCCCACGTGCCCAATAAGTATTTAATGTTGCATATCTCATAAACTGCAACAGCTAGAGTCCTAAAATTTTGTACGGACGACTTTGACGTATATATGAACAAAATGGACGGATTGGCTATAGTGGCCGTGTCACCTCCAACAGTCTACATATATAAAAATTAATGTTTGTTTCTATGTACCTTATAGAATCGTAAACTATGCATTTGATCATCTTTAGCAAAATTGTTGCGCATGAGCAGGGGAAGGTTTCTAAGCTGGTATGACTAATTTCCGGTAGGTGGCGCCATTGAAAATTACTTAAAATCAATTAAATCGTAAACTATGCATTTGATCATGTTATGATATTTAGCAAAGTTGTTGCGCTTTAGTCGACGAAGGTTTCTAAGTTGGTCTGACCAATATCCGATAGGTGGCGCCACTGAAAATTACTTAAAATATAATTAAATCGTAAACTGTGCATTCTTTAACATAATTGTTACGCATGAGTCGACGGACGTTGGTGCGATTAATTTCCGATGGATGGCGTCACAAAAAATTATTCAAAATGAATGACAAGCAATTGGTCGACCTACACCTCAAGCACGGAAGAAAAGAGCATTGCGTGCCTCAGAACCAGACGATCATTGAGACTGGAAAATCTTCGAGTATATGCCGCTGAGACCCGTTCGCTTGAACCACTTGAACAACGAGAAGTGAGATTAGAAACTGATCGAATGCGTACTACTCAGGCCCGTTCATCTGAATCATCAGGACAACCGGAAACAAAATCGATAAAATGATTTAAAATTAATTTGATATTTGTGTAATGTCTTTCCTTCAAATTTATTTTAGTTGGTGGAACAGCAACATGCGCAGGGTACAGCTAGTCCTTTATAATTTTTACCTAAAATTTTTGGTACTAAAATACAATTTTTTCTTAATTATTTTGAAATCCTATGCAATTTGCATGAAGTCACAACATAATCAAGCCAATTGCTACTGCTAACAGCCTGTCAGAGACAATCATCTCAACTGCCTTGATGTTTATGAACATTTATTATAGAAAAAAAAAATTCGAAAATATTTTCAAATTTCTTAGAAAATCTGGAATTAAAATTTGCCATAAAAGTACAATAAATGTCAACAGATAATTAAAAATTATGATAATTATTAACACAACACACTAATTGAAATGATGGGGCATATATACATACATGTGAGTATGATTTATTCATCAATAATTCATATTTAAGGCCATACAAATTATGCTAGTACAGCTGACATTAAAAAAAAATTATTAATCATAAAATGTGCATTTAAAGCTTGAAACAATAAAATGCTTGATTATTATTATTATTCACATACATTTTTATTTTTATTTCATTTGTCTGGTTTTGTTTTGTTTCTGTTTCTATTCTTCGAATATCATGGAGATAAATTAGGAAAATGAATTCCATTTAAAAATGTTCTCTTTTATGCAATAATTTTGCTTTTATTTCGTGCATAATTTAAACAAAGTACACCAGCAACAACAACTTAAAGTAATGAATAGAAAAATATTATCAAAGCAATCATTTCTTTTAAACAAATTTTTCTTTCTTTTCCACAGAATAAAAATAATGGCACTGTAAAGTCTTGAAACCTTGAAAGTCGAATACCAAAAGCAAAAGAAAATAGAAAAAGCGAAAGATAAAGCAAGCAATGCAAAAAAGAAAAAAGGCATTGAAACAACCTATTAAATGTATACCCAAAATCCTTATTATCTTGACTTTATAACGGATCACCTTGGAATTGTCTTCATGTCAAATACAATCTTATTTAGAAAATAACAAAAACTCTTACTCACACTTGCACTCGCCCTCTAATAAAACCCCAAGTAATGTTTTAAATCGTTAAAAAACAACAAAACCCTCCACCCGTATCTAAACATTCATCCAGCCATTCATCTTCTTGTCGTACCTATCCAAGTCCTTTGATAATTTTTCTTAAAATTGTTACGTTACAGTATTCCCCAGAAATATTCATTGAAGCGGTTTCTTTTGTTTCTGGCATTGCTTTTTATAGACAAAATCTTAAGATACAGACAAGACATAGAAAAAAAATAATAATAAAAAAAACTTAAGAATTGAAGAAGAAAATGTACATGGAAATGCAAATTAAAGCGACTTCATGAATGAGCATTAAAAACGTGCCAGCTTTAAGGCAAGAAGAATTAAATTTTTAACCTGAACCTGTGGAAAATGATGATAAAATTGTTTTATTAAAATGTAACATAAACCAACACTTATGTCATGAAAAGATAGGATATCATAATCCGGATTTCAACAAAAGGTTCAACTTTAGGACATGAACTGGTCCTACACTAACCATATTCACAAACCACATTCACAAAAAAATATTAAACGATTTACTAGAGAACATTTTCAATTTAATAATAAAAGATTACAATTATAAAATACATACACACATATATAATTGGGTATTACAACCCTTCAGTCAGCTTCTCACAGCACTTGGCGGGTCCTAAAGCTTAAAGTCGACTCCGAACGAGAGATTTTTTGAGAAACTTTTTTATTTGCTGTCAGAGCTTTTTCCCGAAATCTGCTAAGAGGAACTCGCCGAAGAAATATGTTTTTATACTACCTTTTGTTGGAGACGTCCGACCTGGAGTTTGAACCGTGGTTTCACGTCTAATAAACCAACACACTACTTACTAGACTATGACGACTTTAATATAAAATACATGAATCAGATGTATTTCTTAACCTAACACGAAGTCATAAATAGGGAGTTAAATACGATTTTATATTGAAGGATAACAGAGCCAGATAGACAGTAGAGATGGTGGAAAATGACTATGGCAACTTCACACGATTTGTGTAATTTAAACTTGAAAGCACTTAATGAAAGAGCCAATGTAATAGAGAGAGAACTTGTACTTTTAATAGACGTATCTATATAGTTACGTTTTTACATTTAAAAAACGTTTAAAATATGAGCAAATAAAAATAAAATAAATTTGCGTTTAGTTTTAATTAAAATTCTTTATTATTCGCATAATTCTGCGTGCAACTGTTCACAACTTTATGTAAACAACAACAACTGCTTTTTTATATACTTTGCATAAACAATAACAATTACTAGATAATTATTCGACAGACCTTTATAACGGAGATCGTCAAACAACGATTACTCTCTTCAAACGCACCGCGTTTTCACACACGACTGACTGAACTTCACTCACTGAGTCGCCTTGACTTTTATATGGCAACGTAAACAGGTTCGAGCCCCAGACTAGACATCAAAACAAAATACAAAAACTATTTCTGAGAGTAAATAAAATTGCCATGAAAAGTTTCTCAAAAATCTGTCGTTCGGGGTCGACTTTAAACTGTAGGTCCCACCACTCATTTATAAAATTAACACACACAACATAAGTGTTGGGAGAAACTAGGTCGTAATCATGACTGAAGGGTTGTAATGACCAATTATGTATGTAAACAGTCTGAAGTAAACGTAAACAGTGTGAAGTCGCCGTAGCCTAGTAGGTAGTGTGTTGGCTTATTAGACATAAGGCCTCGGTTGAAATCCCAGGTCAGACATCAAAATCTCAGCAGATTTCTAGCAAAAACTCTGAGAGGAAATAAAATTGCCGTAATCCTGATTGAAGGATTGTAATGGCCAATTATGTATGTTATGTATGTATGTAAACAGTCTGATGGATGTTCTTGAAGGCGAACGGTCATGAATTCGCCTTCTCGAAATCTCTATTAATGTAAACATCGTTTATTATTATAGTGTTGTTGTTGTATTTTTGTTTACTTGTTTATTGTTTTAAGCTATTGTTTGTTGTTGTATTTTTGTTTATTTATTTACCATTTTTATGCTGGTGTTTGTTGTTGTATTTTTGTTTAGTTGTTTACCATTTTTTTATGCTGGTGTTTATTGTTATATTAAGCTGGTTTGTTTACTGCATTGTTTTGTTTTTGTAGCTTTTGTTTATAATTTTAGTGTTAAGCGAAGTAAGAGCATAGCATCAGTATCTTGATTTTTCATTTTCGTAACAGTATAAGTACGAAATCTGCATATATATACTGCAGAGATGTTTCTTAGGACTTGCAATTGAGCAGAATAAAATCGAATACCCATGAACACTGTTTCCAAAAACTTTATGTTGCTGAAGTAAACCGTTTTAAACACATACAAATAATAACAACAATTTAAAAAAAAGTTGGAATGTAATTTAAAGAAGAAAACAACTGACTTATTAAATATTCTCATAGTGGAGACCTTCGAGAGATTGAAGATTTAACCTTTTTAAACTTGTTTAATACTTGAATAGAAATTTAAAAATTTTTATGTTTGAATATTATTCTTAAAAATCTAATCTTTAATGAAAGCATGTTTTTCTCTAACACCCTGTAAATTGTTTCAGACCGTATTTGTTGCAGCACCTTAGTAAATGGCCTTCATTTTGGCTTTAAGCCATTTAATTTTTACTGCAATGATTTTGTGTTACCAAAATTAAATCTTTTTTTTGTTCTGTTTTTGTTTACAAACTAAATTTGCATATTTTTGTTTAAAACAAAATCTTCAAACCAGTTTTTTTTATGTATGAATTTTTCTTTTTAATAATAATAATAATAAAAATAAAGAAGAAAGAAAGAAATATTTTTGATTAAAAACTAAATTTGCATATTATTTACATAACCATGTACACACATAAACTTTTATTATTACACATGCACATACACACACATACACACACATTTTAAGAAAAAGCTTTAAAAAATCCAACTTGCAAAGGAATTTTCTAAAAATAATTACCGTTAAAAGCATAAAGACTTTAAATATGCGAACGTTTTATATTCCCCCCCCCCCTTCATTTAAATGAAGGTATACAGACAGACTTCCTGTCTCTCTTTAAGTGTGTGTATATGACCCAAATGCGAAGAACAAAAACGAAAACAAGGAAATCAAAAGTCAGTCACAATTTCTTTTTTTATTTTTCTTTTGGCCGCCAAAGAAAACTAGACTCTCGGTTTGGAAAAATATATGGAGAGAGATTTAATCATATACGATATTTAAATCTCAATTTGATTTGCATGCTCTTAATTTCTTCAACTTTTTCTTCTTTTTTTTTGTCTCCTCTTTGTTGTTGGGTGCTTTTTCCACTGGCTTGGCTGTTTTAACCTCAAAACGAGTAGAAAACACCTTCGCTCCATATCTCATGGTATAGCACAGCAAAGGGAAGCACAAAAGGAGTCAAGCAGGAGTCTTTATATTCGTTGTCTGTCTCAAAATATGCAAATTTGTAAATGTCAACACGTAGCATAGTGGCAAAAACCCAAAAAAAAGGATCGCTTTTTCTTCTTCATCTTCGTCTCTTTGTTCCACTTTTATAGCAAACGTAGGCATTTAAAAGGTAGAACGTGCTATTTAACGTTAGTAACAGAAGAATAAGAAAGTGAACAGAAAAAAAAATTGTTAAACGTTATAGAAATTGTAACACTAACCCTAGTCTCTAATCACAGTTAATACTTCATTTAACATTTAAAACTTTTTTTTGCAAGACAATATATAAGAGGAGAATTTACTTTCATTTTATGGCAGAATATTATATTTAAGATGATTAAACAAAATTAAGATATTTTAATTAAAAAATTAACCCAGAATTTTGTGTTTAAACTCAGAATTTCCTTTAATACGTTACATATAAAAGGGTAACAAAAATGGAGCCTTCAATGCCATACCAAAAAAGCAAAATCGATGTTGTTTGTAAATGATCATTACTTAAAGCAAGGGCTTTATACAAAAGCAAACTCCCAGTTGAGACATCAAAACTACTTTGGCAAGCCTATCTCTATCAATGAAGGTATCATTCAAGTCTGTATTCTTTACTATGCTGTGCAAGAAGAATGACATTTATCGTAAGCGTCCTTGTAGATACTAGATAATTATTCGACAGACCTTTATAACGGAGATCGTCAAACAACGATTACTCTCTTCAAACGCACCGCGTTTTCACACAAGACTGACTGAACTTCACTCACTGAGTCGCCTTGACTTTTATATGGCAACGTAAACAGGTTCGAGCCCCAGACTAGACATCAAAACAAAATACAAAAACTATTTCTGAGAGTAAATAAAATTGCCATGAAAAGTTTCTCAAAAATCTGTCGTTCGGAGTCGACTTTAAACTGTAGGTCCCGCCACTCATGTATAAAATTAACACACACAACTTAAGTGGTGTGTGACACTAGGTGGTAATCCTGACTGAAGGGTTGTAATGACCAATTATGTATGTATGTATGTTTGTTTTGTTAGAGATGTCTGACCTGGAGTTTGAGCTGTGGTCTCGCATCTACCCACCTACCAGACTACGTTGATTACTCTTTATTCGTATAATAAATATGATGTGTGAAATGTATGATTTAAATACGTGACAATAAAGTGCTAAAAACTAAAGTCAAGCACCGGTAAGCTTACACAAATACTTCAAAGCCTGGATTAAAGCCAAACGAGGTTATGTTGAATGATTAATGAAATTATAAGCAGCTACTAACTGACGATAAAATTAATTTGTTATCATTCAACAGTTTGAACGAAGTAAGCAGGAAATTGTGGCTAAATTGTGGAGAACAGAAAAAAGGCAAACAATGTTAAAATTAAAATAAAAATTAAAACTTATTCGATCACAAATAAATACAAAATTTTGGAATTAATTATTACATACTTCTCAATATTTATATTTAAATGTATTGAATAGTAACAATAGCTAACTGAGATAAGATAAGGCATTTTAAATAAATAAATATTTTCATCAGATACTTAACATAGTACATATATAATCCATTAATCTTACTCTTAATCAAATAAATTTTAAAGCCAGTATGATTCTTACCTGTAAAGAAGAAAGAAAAAAATATTAAATTTTAAATTGTTTAATCAAAGTATATGTATTATTTAATTTATTTAAAAAATGTATGGTTTTAAATCATAAATTTGATTAGTTATTGAAATTTTAAATATTATCACGTATCATTTATCATGTTTTCATTGAATTATTGTAGAAACGTTGAAGGTTTGGAGTTTGTGATTTAAAATTCTGTGATTTTTCAAATACTATGAATATTAAACACTATAGTGGTCGCCCTTCAACAAATTGCTTAACAATCACTCTAATAAAACTGTACGCAAAAGTTTATAAGATTTTGAATATAATAGACCTGAGGTACTAACAGCTATTATGTAATAAATTTTCAGGCCAAAAAATAATCTCTTGAGAATTGAGTCCCAATTTGTCGTCAGTGAACTGAGAAATTAGTCGCCGGCTTATTAGGCGTAAGGCCAAGGTTCAAATCTCGGGACAAACATTTGCAAGAGTAGATATTTGGCAAAAGCTCTGGGTGTAAACAAAACTGCCATGAAAAGTTTTTAAAAAACCGTCCCGGCACTTATGGATGAAATTAACACACACAACATAAGTGGTGTGAGAAGCTAGGACGTAATCCTGACTGAAGGGTTTTCATGATTTTAAATTTGATAATACAAGTATTCATCAAGATTCAAGCAGTAAGTGATTTTGACCATAATTATACCAAAAACCATTCGCTATGCTCCCAACAATAGATCGTCTGTGATTACAAACCATCTTCCAAAAATGACAGCTTTGACAAGGCTGAACTACTATATATTATGGGATATCTATCATGTGTTGCCGACTGCGACAGGACGTTATCTCGTTATCTCGTAGTTGGCCTGTTTAATAACGTTTGCATCTACTGTTCACTGTCAACTACGAGTTATCTCGTAGTAGAAACGTTACTCAATAGGCCAACTAGTTACTACGAGCTATCTGCTCCTGCTACTACGAGATAACTCGTAGTTGGCAGTGAATTCGTTAAAGTAGCTATTCATTTAATTTAAGTACATCTTCATTAAATTCTTAGGCCTATTTTTAAACAAGTTTTAAAACATTAAAACCATTAAATATTTCATGGAAAACAAATTCAACATGTAACACATTTAATCTTCTTAAAGAAACCCAAAAATTTCTGTTCAACTTCAATATCCTTCTTAGAGAAAACTTTTTGTTGTTCAACAAAATTCTCTTCCGGAAAAGGCCTCTCTTCAAATATTTATGAAAATTACTTTAATAACTGTTTTGTTTGGAAATTCTTCGTTTTCCCCTGTTGGCATACTCTGATTAATTAATCAATCGAGTTTGTTTGTCATGTTTTTTCTTTCAAGTCATTTTTCAGAAATATTCGTAACTTTGCCTTTTACAGAGACACACTCATCATCTAAAACGAAAAAGAACAAAAAAATATTACAAAAATGTTGCCGCCACTTGGCCAATTCACACCTTACGTCACATTTAAATAAATTCTCCTAAGCAAATGTAATGAAATCCATAAGCTGGCCCATCTACGAGGCATTTTGTGGTCGTTTTAAAGATTACCAATCTATTGCCATTCAAAGAGGGACAAATAGAAACACAGTTTAAACGAAATAACATGCCAATAATGTCGAAGCGGAAATAAAAAGAGAATCAAAAATAAATAAAAACAACAGAAAAACTGGAGAAAAAATATGTTTAAAAAATGCAAAAGTTTTCGAATGTCATGAATATTTATGAGTTAGAAAAACTAGTGTCCTTTTTCCCTTTTTGTTCCTGTTTTTTGAAAGAAAAATTTTGTTTAGACAAAAAAGTAAAAAGACAGAGAGAGAGAGAGAGAGAGAGAGAGAAAAAGAGAAAAACAATAGAAAAAAGGAAACGTCAACAAAAAACTAGCTGTGGTGATTGTTGTCAAAAAGTTTGTACAGAAATACAATGAAAAAAGAAAAAAATGTGTTTGAATTCCTTTTTTTTGTAACATTCCAAATGTAAATTTAAAATACGCAGCAAATGTTGAAAGAAACAAAACTAAACTTTTTAGGAAATAGTTTTAACTACTGTTTATACCCTACCCCTACTCCATCCTTTATATGTACATATTTACTCGCTAATATTGGGTAAATTTTGAGTGACAACAAATGTTCACATGTAACTTTAAAAAAGCAGCTCTTAAGCTGCTCCTGGTATTCTATCAAGATCATCCGAAAATTGACAGCTTATAGCGGTCATCTTAGTGAGGTTTCATTTAACAAATTACATACATATGTACATACATAATTGGTCATTATAACCCTTTAGTCAGGATTACGACCTAGTTTCTCACACCACTTATGTTGTGCGCGTTAATTTTTATAAATAAGGGGCGGGACCTACACATTAAAATCGCCTCCGAACGACAAATTTTTTGAGAAACTTTGTATGGCAATTGTATTTTACTCTCGGAGTTGCTGCCAGAAATCTGCTGAGTGGAAGTCACCAAAGAAATATTTTCTTCATATTTCGTTTAGTTGGAGATGCGTGACCTGTGGTTTGACCCGTGGCCTTACGTCTAATAAGCCAACACACTACCTACTAGACTACGGCGACTTCAATCAATGATAGGTGCAAATAATCAAAATTGTTTTATCAAAATGGGTATTCTGTTCGCGCAACGTACCGCTTGCTTGCCCATTTCACGATTGCCATAATTGTTCTAGCGTCACCATAGTCTAGGAGATAGTATGTTGGTTTATCAGACGTAAGGCCACGATTCAAACCCCAGATCAGACATCTCCAGCAAAACAAAATATGAAAAAAATATAAACTCTGTCAGACTAAATAAAATTGCCATAAAAAAAGTTTCCAAAAAATCTATAGTTCGCAATTAACTTTAAACTATAGGTTCCACCACTTGCAACATAAGTGATGTCAGAAGCTAGATCGTAACCCTAACTGAAGGGTTGTAATAACCGATTATGTATGTATGCTATGTAAATGTTCTGTTCGAATAAAATCACATCTAAGCACATCTTCCAGTTTAAGATTACTGACAGGACTGTTCGCATTATGGTGCACAAACTCGGGTTCACTTGTTCAGAAACAATCGACCAAAGCCGAGCCGTATGTCGACAAAATACAAGATCTGCTGAAAACATTGCCGCAATAGAATCTGAGACATTTGATTTCGTGCCGCTTACAAAAACTCGACCTTACACGCAGACCACAACTTGGCAAATTTTGCAACATGACTTAGGTCTGTGCCTATACGTCGACACAACACCCGCCTCAACTGGGTTCCAGGCCACTGTGGCGTAGAAGAAAACGAAAAGACGGACGAGCTGGCACGCAAGGGATCAGAGACGTCTAAAGAGGAGACGGATATATGCGCTCTTACAAGAATTTTTTTCGAATTTGGCAAAAACAGGTTGGAGTTCAACAAACCATAGGTGGTCCAACATGCCTTCTTGCAGAATTTCAAAACTGATGTGTCCAGCAGTGAATAGCAGGAAAACCAGGGAAACACTTGATTTCCACAAGAGAATGGTTCACAGTCTAATAGGTATTTTCATTAGATACTGCGCTATTGGCAGTTTCGTTAGCAAGATTGGTCTTCCCCATCAGTATTATTGCAAAAGCTGTCAGGATGTGAAAGAAAAGGAATCGTTACAACACTTTTCAAATACTGCCTTGCACTTCAAAACAGAGGCCATCGGTTTTTGGGTGACAGAACGTTTGAAGATCTAAGCATGGTGGCGAACGTACAACTAAAAGACCGTCAGGTTTCATCCGAAACTCGGGGTGGTTCACACCCACTACTAACGGATCATGGCAAGGGGGCTTAACACATATTAAGTAACACAATGGTTCACATAGGCTACCGACTAAACTTGACTGTGAACGACAAGCTACCCGCTAACCTAATCTAAGTTAAACTAGGTCGCGACCGTATACAATTCAAAGGTAAACGGCCATAGCCAACAACTTGTGTGCACTCAGTAGCAATTCGAAATTCACTCTAATTCGTACCGAAAAGTAATCTTCAGTGATAAGATTTATTTCTGGATGAATGGGTACGTGAATAAACAAAATTGTCGAATGTGCGGCAATACCGACCCACTTTAGATCCAAGAGCGTTCAATACATTACGAAGAAGTTACCTATTTGATGTATATTTTGGGATGGCGGCTACATTTGGTCACAGTTCTTGTGAATCACTGTCACTGTCAACGGCGAGCACAATATATTGACGATTATCGACTTCTTTTAACGCAAATTGGATGATGTTGACACCAACAAGTGGTGGTTTCAACAGGATGGCACTTACGCCACAGAACTCCTGCCACTTTGTACACTCTGCACGAATGAATTAAGGGCATGGCTATCTGACGAGGAGGAGATGTGTACGGCTCAACGGGATCATTCGCTTTGACCTCATTAGACTTTTTCGTATCAGGTGTTCTTAAATCCTGGTTGTAAGCGTGCAATTCATAAACTAAAGAAGCCCTCAAAGTCAATATAACCCATGTTATCGCTGAAATTCTGCCTAATTTAGGTGTCTGAGTCATAGAAAATTTGACATTTCAGATACGTTTCGTACATAAAAACTGTGACAAATATTTGAACAAACAATGGGTCTTTCAAACGTATAAAAAATTTCGATGATATCTCACACACACACTTTATTTAAATTTAAATTTAAGGCTAGGAAGCGCTTAATAAAAGATCCGAATTTATGTATGTATGTACATACGCCAGTATTAACACTTTTTAGATGGATTTTGTGGTTATACACAGCGCTTAAAAAATGTTTTGAATTTTTTGCATGTAACAAGCAATTCCTATATAATATGCTCCATACAAACATACATATGTATGTGTATATATTTATCCATTCATATATACTAAAACTATGTACATATTGTTTGAGAGTGTGTTAATTTGTGTACGTTTGTCTATGTAGGTCATTGAAATATCCTAAAAATGCAACAATACCGTACGTAGAAAAGTAACTCAAAAATCACTTCTGATAGCTTTTTATTTGAAACAAAACTGTGTGACATACTCACACACTTTATTACAAAAAATATTGTAAAAAACGGCAAGAGATTGGCATGACCTGGTTATTGACCTGTAATTTGAAATGACACAACTTGTTGTATAGAAAAGCTTGGTATTTTTTGCTAAATTGTTATGAGGTTTTTATAAAAGCTGTTGAGCTGTTAAGGTAGTAGTAATTTAAGGTATTCGAGTTAAAACAAAAACATTTTACAAATTGTTTTAGAAATATTTGTGGAAAAAATGTGTTTTTTTAATTGGTTATCCACCCCATTGGCTTAAAAGCTAGGGTAGGCTAGGCTGTCAGCTGCTAAATAACTATCATCCGAAGTGCCATTCATTTACGAATATGAATAATTTAACAACCAAAGAACAAATAAAAATCTTTAAAATTTAAAACAAAAGTTGAGATCCAAACTTAACCACATTATAAGCATTGCGGGGTCAGTATAGTCATCATAATCTACACACTATGCAAGGAATTACTATTGTATTGCTGTCATGAAGAGGTGACTAGAACTCCCCGTCAACTTTATTGGGTACGCGTTTAATCTCTGGTTCAAGCATATTGCCCTGACAAACAAAAGGATGTTACGCGGTGGCAACAATGCCATTTCTCTGCACAGGAAAAATCACTTGGCTTCATTCCAGAAGCTGTGCAGTGAAATGGCGTTGTTACCATTGTTGTAAACCCCATTTTTACCACCGCCATTTCCCTGTACAGCTTCTGGAATGAAGCCAAGTGATTCTTCCTGGAATGAATTACTGTCACACATAGCCTAGTGGCTAGTGTAGTAGCTTATTAGATGTGCGGTCACGGATCAAACCCCAGGTCAGACACCTGCAACAAAACGAAATACGACATATTTCTTTCGGCAACAGTCTCTCACAAGATTTCTGACAAAAGCTCTGAGAGTAAATAAAATGCCACGAAAAGGCTTTTCACAAATCAGTCGTTCGGAGTCGACTTTAAACTGTAGATCGCGCCACTCATGTATAAAATTAATACACACAACGTAAGTGGCGTGAGAAGATAGGTGGTAATCCTGACTGAAGGGTTGTAATGACCGATTATATATGTATGTATGTATGCAGATTGCAAGACTATGTTCTAATGTTTCATTCTCATCGTCACAGAATCTATATGATGGGTTCAAGACAATCCTAATGACTCAGACCTCTTCTCATTGTAATTTCCAAACAAATAGTGGCCTGGTAGGAAGTATCAAAGAATCTATTGCTTAAGTCACGAAATCCTCTTAACTATGTATATGATATTAGACTTGGCTTTCATCCTGACTTTAGTCTTCACTACCATGTGCAAGAGGCTTAAAACCAACAGAACTTTCTATAGCGCCACTGTAATACAGTTTCTTATTAACCCTGTTATGACAGCACCCGCAAGTCTCTGTATCTTGTCCACCCCAATATATACTGTTTTTAAATTTGTTTTCACTGCCCAGACAATAGGTCACTATCGGTCTGATTATCTAGGCATACATCCAATGCATAATTCCTAGATTGTACAAGAAATTGGCAATATTATGGATTTGAAGAGACTGCAAGCGTTACAGAAGAGGTCAGATCTTGCGTCATATTAGAGGAAGATTGGTGTATAATGTGAAGCCCACAAACCTTCAAAGACCTTTCAAACTGATTTTTCGAATAAAAATTTCTTCAGCATTAAAGTTATTTTTTACTTGGTTACGCAAGTCGCCGTGGTCTAGTAGGTAGTGTGTTGGCTTATTAGACCTGAGGCATCTCCAACTGAACGAAATATGAAAAAATATTTCTTCGGCGACGTCCTCTCAGCAGATTTCTGTCAAAAACTCTGAGAGTAAATAAAGATTGTCATGAAAAAGTTTCTCAAACATCTGTCGTTTGGAGTCGAGTTTAAATTGTAGGTCCCGCCACTCATGTATAAAAATTAACGCACACAACATAAGTGGTGTAATCCTGACTAAAGGATTGTAATGTAATGTATGTATGTATGTACGCAAGCATACAAAATTGTTGCATTTGGCGAATCCAGATGGTCATTACAACCCTTCAGTCAGTCTAGCTTCTCACACCACTTAAGTTGTGTGTTAATTTTATACATGAGTTGCGCTACCTACAATCTAAAGTCGACGCCGAACGACAGATTTCTGAGAAACTTTTTCAGGGCAATTTTTATTTATTCTCGGAATTTTTGCCACAAATTTGCTGAGAGGCCGAAGAAATATTTTTTTCATATTTCATTTTGTTGGAGATGACTCATAGGGGTTTGATTTGTGGCCTCAGGTCTAATAAGCGTTGGCAGTATGTTGACGCTGCCTACTAGACTACGGCGATTACAACGCTTTTTATTCCGGGTAAAAAATATGAAGTATGAAACGTATGAATTAAATACGTGACTATGAAGTGCTAAAAATTATAATCAAGCATCGGTAAAATACATAATTGGTCATTACAACCCTTCAGTCAGGATTACGACCTTGTTTCTCACACCACTTATGTTGTGTGTATTAATTTTATACAGTTTAAAGGCGACTCCGAACGAGATATTTTTGAAAAACTATTCATGGCAATTTTATTTACTCTCAGATTTTTTGCCAGAAATCTGCTGAGAGGAAGACGCCGAAGAAATACTTTTTGTATTTTGTTTTGATGTCGGGCCTGGGGTTTGAACCCTGGCTTTTCGTCTAATGAGCCAATACACTACCTACTAGACTACGGCGGAATCAGTAAGCTTAAACAAATACTTTGAAGCCTCGATTAGGTCCAAACGAGGTTATGTTGAGTGAAAAATGACATAATGAGCTGCTACTAACTGACGATACAAACAATTCTGATGCCTACTTGTCATCATTCAATATTTTATCTACTAGACTAAGGCGACTACATTTGCATCCACAGATTTAATAATATTAGGGAAGTGAGGTCTTGCATAGGCCGGGAGAGGATTTAATTAATTTTATTTGTATTCCATTTGTTAATATTTGCCAGATTTTAACTCCACTTTTCAGATGTAATTTCATTGTGGTGGAATGCAATGATGTTTAAGGAGAAAAGGTTTTTGGAAATAAATTTCATACGATATTAATTAAACATTTTAAAGAACACTTCCATTAAATTTTAATGTTTACTTTGTGGACATAAATTGTTGCTTTAATTACCCCGAAAAAAAAAATTTTTTCTTAATAAACGAAGAAGAGATTTTATTGCCTTGAATGAAATTAAAACAGCAACAGTAGCAACCAGTTTCGTTTTATTTTTTTTTTATGTACGAAGAAAAAGTGTGTTCATTAAGCTTATGTTCGTTCGTTTCATTTTTTTTTTTTATTAAGAAAGTTTTTTAAGAAAAATCAACAATTCATTAGTAAAAAACAAACAAAGAAAAAAACATTTTGAAGAAGAAAATGCACAAGAAAATTTATTTTAATGACACACAACGAAAAAAGAAAAATACAGAAAAAAAATCAAGATTTCTTGTAACGTACGTTATACGTCCTCCTCACAATTCACTTGCACACACATGGACTAATTGCAAACATGCTGCTGCTTTTAAAAGCGAGGAAAAAAAACGCTTCAAATAAATACTAAATATTAATAAACACTCGTTTGTTACACATATATGTACTTGTATATGTATTAGTAAGTATAAAAACAAGTACGCAAGTACTTAAAATTTATACAATCAGAATAATAACAACAACAACAACGTACATATTAATGTTTATTTAACCTACTATTTAATATGAGTGTATTATTACGTATTTGTAAGTTAGCGTATATGAGAGTGTAAGAAGAGTACGTAGCAGCATTAACAAACAGTACCAGCCTGTAAATATGCAATGAATGAATAAGGTTTGTCCTTAACTTAAATTGTTGGAGTGTGTGTAATTTCACTCACTCACTTTGCCTTTCTCTCTCTCTATGAAACAACAACTTGATGCTTTAGTAGTTATTACAACTGCTTACCGTTGGGTATGTAAAAGACTTATGTAAGCAAAGAGAGAGATGGAGAAAGTGTGGGAGTGTAGAACAATTTATGAAACGTTAGTATAAGAATAAGAAAATATTGCATAAAGAAATGAAAACACAAGAAAAGGTGTGTCAAAAGTAATTTGTCTTCTATTTTATAGTCAAAGGAGTTTTTTCCTTTTTCCACACTAATTTACACCAAAACTGTTATACACCTACACACTCTGAAACATTTTCCCAACTCATATGCTAATACTAAGCTATGCTTCTCTTTTTGAGCTCTTTCTGTGCGTAAAGAACTTAAAATATTTAAATAAGGGTGGATGGTTTGCTTTTAATAAATGCTGTTGCTGTTGCTATTATTATTTTCTATAGCTTTTGTTTATTAAAATTTATGTTTTACAATACCAACAACAACAATAATACAAAGGCAAAACAAAAGCTTAACAAATGTGTTGTATAAAATCAAGTAAAGAAAAACAAAAAAAAAAACTTTTTGTTTCTCAAAAATTCTTAATAATCAAGGGTGTCATGAAGTCTCTTTCTTTGACATTGTTTTAGTGTCAGGAAAAATATTTTGCAAAATTTTGTGCCACTTTTTCTTACTTTAGAGTCTGTATTAGACAAGCACAATACATGGATAAAATGTTGTTATAATTTTGGAATTTTATTAAATAAGTAAACAGCACTTTTAATATACTCGTACATAGCAAAACATGAATCCTCAGGATGAGAATTGTAAAAAAATAATTTATTGTTTTTATTACAGTTTATAACGCAATTTTTTTTTGTGGATATTTCGAAAATTTTTGTTTTCATCGACAGTCTCGATCACTTGAACATTATATGGAGAGTTGTCTCGACATTAACATAACGAATGTTCGTTATCAAATACTCCTGGCCTTAGGAGATTATGCAAATAGGCACAGACTTTAATGTAGTCCCACAAAAAATTCTCATGGGTATCAAATTGCTAGAATTTCACATGGTCATAGCATTCTAAATTCATTTGGTAATGGTTGTAGATCTTGGGAATATACGGTTCAAAATAAATCTGTCACTTTTTCCGAGACTCTCTTCCAAGAAGTCGCCGTAGTCTAGTAGGTAGTGTGTTGGCGTACTAGATGTAAAGCTAGGGTTCGAGGTCCAGGCCAGACCTCAAGACAAAATACAAAAAGTATTTTTTCGGCGACTTCCTTTCAGCAGATTTCTGGCAAAAACTCTGAGAGTAAATAAAAATTACTATGAAAAAGTTTCTCAAAAATCTGTCGTTCTGAGTCGACTTTAAACGGTAGGTCCCGTCACTCGTGTATAAAATTTAACACACACAACATGAATGGTGTGAGAAACTAGGTCGTAATTCTGACTTAAGGGTTGTAATGACCAATTATATATGTATGTGTGTATGTCTCTTCCAAGAGATTTTAATTTATAATTTTAATTTTAAGTTTGCTTGCTCTCGTTCTGCTGGCCAATTAGGTTACAATTTCGCGTTCACTTCGTTGACATGATGAAAAGTAGAGGACAAAGCTATTTGTATCGTCAGTTAGTAGCAGCTAATTACTTCGTTAGTCCCTCAACATAACCTCTTTTGGCCTTAATCTATGCTTTGAAGTATTTGTGTAAGCCTATCGGTGCTTGATTATAATTTTTAGCACTTTATAGTCACGTATTTAATACATACGTTTTTAATACATATATGTCGTAGTCGCTTATTAGCCGTGAGGCAACGGTTCAAACCCCAAATCAGATAACGCTACACCCAGGGTTACGACCTAGCTTCTCACATCACTTAGGTTGTGTGTATTCGTGTTACACATGAGTGGCGGGACCTACAGTTTAAAGCCGATTCCGAACGACAGATATTTGAGAAACTTTTCATGACAAATTTTTTACTTTTAATTTCAGGGTTTTTTTTGCCAGAAATCTGCTGAAAAGAAGTCGCTGAAGAAATATTTTTCATATTCTTTTTTTCTTCTAGTGAGCCAACTCACGATCTACCCGACTACGGGGGCAACAGAAAGTGAAATTAAACAAAATGATTGCCAAGCTTGACAAGAATCATACGAAAATGGAATCATACAAATGGAAACAATACCAATACTCCGTGTCTATGGCGATACCCAGGAGTATCTTCGAAACGGAAGTTTATGCGTTCGAAAGAAGTGCTCAATTCAACTTGAATAAGAGATACAAATGACAAAACATAGCAATACTACCTCACAGTAGAGCACTTGGTTCTTATAATGTTAAATACAAGATAGTATAGGACTGTTTGGGGAAGCTGAATCTGCTAGATAGACAGAACAAATTTACCCACTGCTGGATCCCAGGATAAGTGGAAATTTTCAAGAATGAGCAAGCAAATTAGTTTGCTAACAAGGAAGCTTTCACGCAGTTGAATGAGCCAGAACACATCTGTGGAATGGGAGCCGATATTTCAAAGACAGCCCAATGGGTTTGAAGCAATCAAAAAATTTTGTTTGAGAATTAAAATAAGAGAAGATTTGAAATCCAGGAATAATCAAAGATGACCGGTCTTTTGAGAAGGCACATTAGACTCTGGAGAAGATAGGCCGGAATTCTGACTGAAGGTATGTACGTTAGACTCCGAATGTAGATTCTACGCCGATTAGAGTAAACCATCGGAATACAATCTTGGAACCTGTGGGACATTAATGCAATCCGGGAGAATTACCTGCGTGCATATCAGATTCTAGGCAGGGAATTGTAATTGTTGATACCAAGCAGCATCCTGAAGTTTGTCAGGGCAATGAAGACATTACACAAATAATCTATAAAGTCCGCTCGTCCTAGTAATAAATCTTCTCTTCACGACGACAATAATAGGTAACAAAAAAATATAGGCGGTCTATCAAATTATCTTGGCGTTACTAGCCGTAACTAGCGTTGAGACTCACACACACTTCGATTCTTTTCGATGAAAAAATTAACAAATAAGCTCTATAAGGTGTCTGCCTTTTTATGAATAAAACGGGGAGGATTTGCTTTAAATCTGCCTCGAATCTGTCTTGGAAACTCATAGAATCCTAAAGAAACACTGGTCACTGGCATTTATGCACAGCAGAAGCGACAATGTCGAGGAAGAGAAGAAGATGTCATATCACTTTCTTTGACATTCTTCGCTTTTGGTGGACTTTAGACGATGGCGAGTATGTAGAATTAATTATTAAAACTTGTTTAACCAGAGGAATTTTAGGGAAAATCGCTGCACTGATCAAATTAATAGGAAGATTGGGAAATAGTGCCAGTCAGGCAGAAAAGAAAGATACATGGTATAATAGGCATAAGGGTATTAAAATGCTGAAGTTGTTGTACTGTGGTAGTTAATGTGGTAGCTTATTAGACGGAAACTGCGCTCAGACACTTGAAACAAAACAAAATATGTATAAGAAAAAAAATATAAAAATATGAAAAAAATATTCTTTAGGCCACTTCCTCCCAGCAGTCTTCTGGCAAAAGTTTCGCAAAAGAAATTTGCGGAGTCGAATTCAAATTGTATGATCTGATGCTCATGGATAAAATTAATACATAGCAAAAGAGCTGTATATGTCATAATTCTAACTAAAGGGTTGTAATAACCCATTAATTAAGTAAGTCTTACAACGTGAAGTCTTCGAGTCTTCGTAGTCTAGTACATAATGTGTTGGCTTATTAGACGTGAGAAATACTTTTTCGGCGACAATCAACACACCCAAAATAAGTGGTGTGAAAGGCTAGGTCATAATCCTCACTGAAGGCTTATTATGACCAATTATGTATGTAACCTGTTTATACTAATTTAACCGTAGATCGAGCCTTAAAAAAACTTTATAATTCTAGCTTATGTATCACTTTTGATAAAAAACTATATATTTACTATTATTACATTTTATTATTACTTTTATGAAATTTGCGCCAAAATTTTTGACATGATGTACATTGGCATGGTTTTTTACATAAAAATCAAGCACTTCATGTCAGCTTAGTTTTATTTCTTTCTAAATGGTAATAATTTGACGTCTAGCACCCTGCTTTGTGGCGATTTATAAGTTTCCAATTGGTTAGATGGAACAGCCTATTGTCACTCGCATCAGTAACACTCTCAGTTAGGGGTTGGCTGAAACCTGATGGTACAAACCATTCTTGTGATTCGTTAGAAATATTTGTTGTCAACGCATGTGAGGTAAAAAAGTTTCCCGTTGCAATACAAGATCGATTATGTCAATAACAATTTTCTCTCTTTGATTCCTCTCCGGTTTCCCGGATACGTGTTTCCCCAAATACTGCTGTAAATAGTTGCTACGCACGTAGCATGTACTTGAATCTAAAACTGACAATTCGATTTCGGTGGACCACGAAATTTATAACGACCACCAAATTCAATTAGTTACTAATCTATAGCGACAAAATTAAATATGAGTTGAAAAGGTGATAAAACAAAACAAAAGGAAAGAAAACATAAATCAATACCAAGCATTACTCCGTAAATCTCTTTATAAAGCTTGGTTTATACAAATATCCTTAAATTAATTTTCCTAACAATCACTGTAAGTATTCCATCGTTAAGTATCAAATTTCAATTAAAATCGCTGGAGATAATTTTCATTTTCCACAATAAAACTAAAAAGTTTTTGATTTCTGTTGCTAAAAAACTTTAATTTGAGATGAAAATATACCGAAAAGGAACATAAAAACATAAGCATCATTATTTAAATATATTTTCTTTAATTTTCTTACCTTTTAGGCGAACAAAAAATTAAATTTTTTAAAATCTTAAAAAAAGGATATATGGGCTGCTCTGAAAGTATGTTAGCTATTCCCAAACTATTTATACAGTATTATTTCTTATATAAAACTACAAGTTGTGTGATAAAAGTTTTATGAAAATGGTTAAAATTTTCTAAAAAAAAATTTAAATGAAAAAAAATCCTTTTCATTCGAATTTCAAAATAGGCTTTAAGCATGATTATTAAAGGTTGAAAGACTATCAGCTTATTTTTCGAAAAGACGTAATAGGTGTAAATATATCATTATCAAAGCAAATGATTCTGTACATAGTTGACCGAAATATTATCATCTGTAATAAAACATGGGACGAAACATATTTTTCTAATGTTTGTCTGTCACGTGAGATAAATATGAGAAGAGCAGTAAGAAACTACTAGATTTTTTCATCCCAAACTACTAAAGGCAGTTTGTTCTGTTCCAAGTAGTACCATCTTTGGCGATAAACATTCTGTTGTCATGTTTGTTGCTGTCAATACTTTCTCCAGTTCATAAGGCGAGCTTCTAATTTCTTCTTCTTCAAAGTCTTTAGCAGCAGGAATATTACATATATAATTAATATTTAATCGGTCATTACAACCTTTAGTTATAAATTGTAAATGTCTGACCTGAGGTTTGAACCTTGGTCTGACGTCTAATAAGGTAATCCGCTACAAACTAGACTACGACTACGTCAATCAATATCAAGAACATATCAAGAATAGAAAATTCAATCTTTTCACTTTCGTCACACACTTACATAACTTTCAATTCCTTTTCGAATACCATAAATAATGTATTATTTACGATAAAACTTCACAAAATCTTTGAAATCTTAAAAAATTACATACACGACATCAAAAAATCTTTAGGAAAGTCGTTTGTATCAAAAATGATACATAAGCCACAATTATTTTTGAATTTTGTGACCCCTGATTGAAATTTTCTTTTTTCATTAGGCATATTAGGCATCTAACTTTTTCTGAATTAAAGTTATGTAGTCTAAAAAATTGAAATGTATCATTTTTGATAAAAAGCTCGATCTACGGTTAAAGACAATGTATCAAAATTATAATACCAAGTATAATAAATTAAAGACTACACATTGCCTTAAAACACAAAAGAAATCCAACAAAAGTGGCCCTAAAGTAAAGTAATAACTCTTGTTCTTTATGAATAATAAAATTACTTTTTAACAAAATATTATCTTTTTCGTAAACTAAAGTAATTTGAGTCATAATTTACAAAAATTTTAAACGGTGCCAAAAAAAAAATTAATTGCACTTCTATTTTGCTTTAGAAAACATAATATTGTTTAACTATTACCCACTCCAACTTGCTGTGAATACCCGCTTCATAGCTGTTTTGCTTTCTCACTCTCACTCTCTCTCTCTCTCTCTCTTTCTCTCTCTATTGGAAGCTTTTAAATGTAAGCTAAAGTTAACAGTTCTGCTAATTGCTGCTAAAACAGAGGAGTTCATAGAAGCAAAAACAAAAAAATATGTTGAAAGGGATCTCCATTTTTATTACGATATAACTGTTAAACACATTAGCCACATTTAATTTAAAATATGAAATAAAATGCAACAAAATAACCACACTCTCTTTCACACACACACACAGACATACACATATTCGAGTGTGAGTGTTAAATGGTTTGTTGTTTATATTTTAAGTACACTGTTAAACACAAATGTATTGAAGTCCTTATGTAAATGAGGTATGACTATGCGAATGTGAATGTGTGCATGAGTGTATGTATGTGCTCGGATATATGTAGGTATGTATGTTTATTATATGATGATAAAGTAAACTATGATAATTACATTTGGTTTTTTGTTCTCACTCACACTACCACTTACACAATATTGAGAGAGAAGTTGAAATTAATTACTTTGTGGTATAAAATATTTAAGCCTACACAAACGCCACCACACAGACAATAAACCCTGTTCCCTAGTAAGACGTGTGCATTAAACCATTTGTCTTCTATGCTTTTGGAGTAGAGTTTGAATCCTAGTCTAAGGGAGTTTTATCTTCATATAGGGGTAAGTGTGTGAGTGTAAATGTATATATGTATGTGTTTGTGTTTTTGGTATAGAATTACACCTTGAAGTACTTAATTACTTTGTAATATATCACGTAAAAACATGTTTGTTTTACTGCTCTCTTCTTTCTCTTTCTCTCTTTGCTTTATTATTTTTATTCTTGTTTTTTGTATTTAATTTGCTTCCAAAAAAGAAAATTTAAAGAATTTAAATGCTGGCACTTAAAAATATTTTTATACGATCCTTGTAATTTCCTTTTACTTTTTTGAGTCAACATTAGAAGGCCATTAAATGTGGTACCAATTTGTCTAGAAATACTTTTGCTTTTTTTTTAATTTTCTCTTTTAAAAATAATTTAATTGAATTTATGTTATAAAATATTTTTTGGGTGGACCGTCTAGTGTTTATATTGCATTCATCGGTTATTTTTCGAATCTGGCACAATTCTGTCACACCATTCAGTATATTTTCTCCACTGAACGTAATGAATCGATTTACGCTTGAGCAGAGCTTGGGATTTATTGGAAATTTATTTCCAAAACAGAGACAATTGGACGGAAATTGCACTAAAATGTCGTACAAAATCTAATTGCAGAAAAGGACCAACAGTGCCCAGTATACACAAGTTTATTGCTAAAGTTCGTGAAACTGGTTTCATTGTTGATGCGCCAAGACGTACAAGTGGGCAGCAAAAGCCTTAGTACTCCAACATATTTTGACAAAAAAAGTGTCCATAGGCTTAATACTCTTGCACAAAGTCTCGATATGACTTCAAGAGACTATTTAAAAGATCATTTAAAAGAACGGTTACGTAATCGGTAAACCTCAAACAAAAGTCATCATCAAAACTTGCTCATGGTGCCACCAGAAAATACTAAACAAAACTTGCGCATTCAATTCCAAATGGATTAAATAGAGTGCTTGACCTTAAGGGATATTCTACTAAATACAAGGGATAAAATTTTCATATATTAGGCCTTCGAATTTTAAATTTATTCAGGATTGTTCTTGGGGGTACCTATGGAGTCATCTGAAACTTTTCCTTATTTTTCTCTTTTTTATGAAAAACCATTAAAAAATAGTTTGTTTTATAATAAAACAGAAATAAATTAATAAAATAAATATAAAAACCTTAATTTTTTATACAAACTGTTGGTTAAAATCCATGAAATTGCTGAAATATATTGCCGTACAAAGACTTTTGCTGTCCACTGTAAATGTGCTCTTACAGAAAATATCGAAGTTGTTATGGCTGACAGTGTGCATGAGAATCCATTAACATCAATTCGTCATCTTTCTCAAGAATTGAACATTTCACACAGCAGTTTACATTGAATTTTGTGAAAAGATCTCGGTATGACGCCATATAAAGTTCAATTGGTTCAAAAGTTGAAATCGCATGACTATCCGCTTCGTTTTCCCTTTGCTAGATGGGCTGATTTCGAATGAAGCTGATTTTCATCATGGTGGGTACGTTAATAAGCAAAATTGTTGTGTTTGGGGCTCAAAAAACCCACACGCGGTCTTAGAGAAACCAATGCACTCATAACGAGTTATTGTTTGGTGCGGCTTATGGAGCAGAGGCATCATTGGCCTATATTTCTTTGAAAATGACGGCGCCGCAACCATTACGGACATGTATTGCGCCATGATACCCAATTTTTTGTATCTGATGTGATTGGTTTCAACAGGATGGTGTACTTCACACACAATTCATCCCACAATCGATTTATTGCGTCAAACGTTTAATAACCGTTGAATTAGCCAAAATGATGATGTCAGTCGGCCGCAAGAAGCAGTGATTTGACACCGTTGGACTATTTTCAGTGGAACGCCGTTAAAGAAAAATGTTATGCCGATAAACCAGAGACAATTGATCATTTGAAGGCCAACATTCGTGATGCCATTGCCGCAATGCGACCCCATACGCTCGAAAAAGTGCACGAAAATTGGTTTGATCGAATGAGGCCAGCCACGGCAGTCGTATGAATGAAATAATATTCCATTTCTAGCCGGAGCAATTGTACATCACAATAAAAAAAATTAATTTGGCAAAATTTTAAACCATTGTTTTATTGCACTTTTAAATTAAAACTTTTAAATGGCCCCTATATAAATCGCACAAATAAATATTTTTCGCATGAGTAATTATTATACGATCTGCGGTGTTAGTAGTGCTTCTTGGTCGAGACTTTCTTCTAATAGCCGCAGTAGTTTTGAAATATTTTTGATGTAACAATTTTTTTTTCCATTTATTTTTTTTTATTGAATCTTCAATAATTATGAACTAACAATAATTATTCAAATCTTAAAACTACAAAGAAAATCTTAAAACTATAAAGTAAAATTTATATATTTATTTAGCCATTGCCAAATAAAATAAAATATTCAAAAATAAAGTATTCATCTGCCTCATCTTCGGCCGAGCGCAAGAGTATCCGTCCTTTTTAATCGAATATTGCCAGTATGACGTAAAATACCACGGACTATGTGGTCATCTAGGTTATCTAAGTACTTTCCAGTACATCTAATCATTTCCATTTTAACCAGCGGGACGTCCAGATCTTTGTGAATATTCGAGTTTTTGATATACCAAGGGGCGGCAGTGATCATTCGTAAAATTTTATTTTGGCGCCCCTGAATTTTCTCTACGTTTGAAGCTGAGGCAGTACCCCATAGCTGTACTCCATAACACCAAATGGGTTTTAATATTGATTTGTATATAAGGAGTTTACAATCTAATTTATTTGAGCAGTTTTCATATATATTTGTGCGAGTTTTGACCCAATATGCAATTTCCACTTTAAACGACGATCAAGGTGTATACCCAAGTACTTTAAATGAGTGCTTTGTGGTTTTGTCTGATTATTAATGCGTATAGCAGCGCAGGTCTCTCTTCGCAATGGGAAGGTTACGTGGGTGAATTTTTGTTCGTTAATCTTTATTCTTCATTTTTTCAACCATTCCTCCAATAGGGATACTTGTTCCTGTGAGAATTGCGATGCAATCTGTGGGTTCATATGTCCGCTTAAAAATGCAGTGTCGTCAGCAAATGTGGAAGTATGTATGTTTTCACTTATTGGCATGTCAGCTGTAAATATCAGGTATAAAACAGGACCTAGTAAGCTACCCTGAGGTACACCGGAGTTAATTTTTTGAGGGGAACTTAAAAAATTAACTTGTCTAATTACAAATTTTCTATCACTTAAATAGCTCTTCAATATTTCATATATATTTTCAGCGAAGATTTGCTTCAATTTGAGTATAAGACCTTCATGCCACACCTTATCGAAAGCCTGAGAGACATCAATGAACAGTGCAGAACAATACGTTTTTTCCTCGAATGCATTTCTTATTACATTAAAAAGTCTATGGGTTTGCTGAATAGTCCTATGTTTTCTCCTAAACCCAAATTGATGATTTGGGATACAACAGCATTCATTCAACAAATAATTGAATTCATGTAACAATTTTATTGAACAACTTTTAGATGTCTGCCCCTAGTATTTGCAATTTGAAAAATGTTTTTTTTTTGGTGGATAGGTAATATAATATAATTATATTAATTATAATTATAATTATATGACCTTCACTTTAACACATACGGTATAAAACTTTTATACAACTTTACCATAATTTTTTAGCTTAAAGTAACTTATGATTTATTTTAAAACAACCCCGTTTGTTATAACAATATATTAGATTCAATACAGAATGTGCCTCCAAATTTTTCCATTCAATTGAGCCGTTCTATTTTAAATCATTTTCGTTTTGCCTCCACATAAAATTTTAACAAGAAACTACTTTAAATGGACAAAAACACCCGTCCTCCCCAAAAATGTTAAACAAAATATCCTTTCTTGTTTAAATGACATTCACGTACAGAGCTGGTATTTTAATTTGTCCTTGAAAACTAAAACCCAAAAAGGGAAAAACAAACTTTTTTGTTGTTTTTTTGGTTCAAAGTATACATACAAGAGAAAAAGAAGAATAACTGAAGGCTACAATTAGTCGTGACTAAAAATATTTTTTATTTTAAAATAAAAGCAAAAATTTATTCACAAAATATTATAAAAAAAATTAAAAAACTTTGTCTCTCATTATTGGCACACAAACACAAAAAGCATAGAAAAGAAAACAAAAATAGAAAGGAAAAGGAAACATGTGCCAAAAGAGAAGAACATGTTAAAAGGCAAACATTTGCTTTGTACCACACACATGGTGAATTAATCAAAAATTCCAAAAAAGAGAAGGCTTTTGGAAGAAAAAATAAAAAAAAATATCACAGTGGGGTTTGCTTTAATTGGTGGCATGTTTTAGCAACCATTTATGGTCCTGATTAATTTAGTGTGGCATACCAATTCCAAATTTCCCATAGCATTTCATGGGCGGCGTTGTAATATCATAGAACTGGGTTTGCATCCGCATTACATAAAAACAAATACATTGTATTGATAGTAGCATTTAATAACCGGAATATGTCACTACTATCCTCATCCCTTTAGGTATTGCGTCCTAAAAACCGCTTGTCTTTTGACCCTAAGAAAGAATCACATCTTTTTTTCATGCTCTGCTGCGAAATGAAGCATATTTCAGTGAGAACGTTCTGCAGCGATCAAAACAAACGATGGTGTTCAGAAGGAGCAAGGTCTAGTATATAAAACAAGTAAGGCTAAGCTTCTCATCCCCTGTTCTCCGTACATGTGATTGTATCAAAATTTTGTATTCCCTTTTAAGACTTATTGTGTGGAACATAATATCGTTCAAATGTCCTCGACAGCTTCTTTGGGAACGCATGTGAAAGGTCCAATTTTCTATGACTGTACCATATACATAAATGAGGCAGAATTTGACCAATTTCATAAGTTATGATGACTTTGAGAACCGCTGGGGCTTGTGGCTTGTTTGCATAGACCTGCGACTTAAATAAACCCCACAAAAGAGTCACAATCTCGGTGCTTACATCACTTAACTACCGCATGAGATGGCCATGACCTCAAATAGCTCGCACAGAATATCCAATGTTCCAGGAGCTATCTGACGTAGCGTCGTCGCATTGAAACCTCATATCGCTGGTGTCCAGATCAACCAATTCAGGCGAAAAGAAGTTGGTAATCGTAAACCTGTAATGCTTGCAGTTGACATTGACCTGGTCAAAGTCATTCTCACACAAATATGTACCGAAATCGCCTCCAGCCTAATATACACACCAAGCACTAAATCTTTCGGAATGTATTGAACGCTTTTAGATCTCATGTGAATTGATATAGTCCTGTAAACTTAAAACTGATAATTCAGTCATGGCCTCAATCAACAGCAGATGGTCGGTTTACAGTATACGGGCGAAATTGCGCGGAAGAGCTGACCAAAACTGGAAAGAGATTACACGAAAGTCTGCTTAAAAGCCAAAGAAGCTCGCTCTGTATGATTATCAGGCTCATTACGGGGCATTTTATTATTGGCATGTATACGAGACGCATTACTTGCATACATAATTGGCCAATATAACCCTTTAGCCAGGACTACTACCTAGTTCCTCACACCACTTATGTTGTGTGTGATAATTTTATATGTGAGTGGCGGAATCTACAGTTTTTAAAGTCGTTGCTAAACGACAAATTTTTTAGAATCTTTTTTGCCAGAAATCCGCTAAAAGGAAGTCACCGAAGAAATACTTTTCATTTTGTTTGAGATGTCTAACATGGAGATTGAACCGTGACCTCACGTCTAATAAGCCAACACACTACCTACTAGACTACGGCGACTTCATGGAGATCCTGCAAAGCGCATTGGTCTTCAATATCTAACAAAAGATTTCTGCAGAAGATGTAAGGATATAGAAGAAGGGGAAACACTCCTTCACATATGGAGTACATGTGCAGCCTTACGAAGAAAGATTTGATTTGGATGAACTATCATGCTCTAACATTGGCAGTCTAAGTAGTTTCCTTGGAAGCTATGACTGATTCCGAGATTAGGGGATAACGAAGAACTGCAAAAAATTAATGGGCTTTATGTGGTCTAAGTATGTCCATCTAATTTGTTAAGGTGGACAGCCACCTTTACTTACCTACCTAATTAATTGTAGGGGAACTTGTCATAGTTTCTTTTTACATATATACATACATACATAATTGATGATTACAACAGTTTAGTCAGGATTAAGATCTAGGTTCTCACACCACTGTGTGTGTTAATTTTATACAAGAGTTGTGGGACCAACAGTATAAAGCCGACACCAAAGGACAGATTTATTGAAAAACTTTTCATGGCAATTTTATTTACTCTCAGGGTTTTCGCCAGAGAAAATATTTTCTCGTGTAATTAGTTTTATTGGAGATGTCTGACCTGAGGTTTGAACCGAGGCCTCATGTCTCATAAGCCAACACACTGCCTAGTAGACTACGAAGACTAGTTTGAAAAAATTTCTGATTGACGCCGACTAGAATTCGTTCCTGACTTTTTTGGTTTTAATTATCAAATCAGTGAAATTTTTAAAGATGATTTTTTGTTCTCAGTGTTCTTGACAATCGTTTGTTTGAAGATAACACGGTAGAAACATTAGTACTGACATATGGATTATTGCTTTGGGAAAGGATATATTTGAACAAGGCTTAAAGCAAATAATTTCTTACCATAAAGAAAATAGTGGAAGTTGTTATTGATATCAACTTAAACAAGCGATCTGCATTAGATGGTGAATTGGAATCTTAGCACTGCGGCTATGCGACGTATTTTACTATCCTCGTGCTTTATAGAGCATCATTATCATGCCTCCTGTCTGGTAATTGCTCTTAAAAACTTGATGATATTGCTGAGGATAACACACTACTTATTAGACTACATTCTAGACTAAGACGACTTTCATATGCATTTTACGATAAATTTAAATTTTAAATTCCTTTATCTTCTTTGCCTATATTAGGGGTAATGGTATTTCCTTTTTCTTTCTTATTTTCCATTTCAAAATTCTGAAATTAAATTAAAATTTTCTTCTCTCAAGCTGTACAGCAGCTATTTGGCTAAAACCAACATTTCTTTATCAGCCCACAACTTGGAAACACTTAACATTTGTTTAAAACAACTTAAACTCTGTATTTCCCTCGCTCTCTCTCTCTCTGTTTCTTATTCAATTATCATTTGGCATAGTGAAGCACAGATATTTATGTATGTATTTAAGAATGCATTTGTGTTTGTTTGTTTGTCGGGTTAGTTTTATTTGCTTTTTTAAGGTCATATGCTCATAAAGTGGGTCACTTAATAGAAAATAGAGAACAGTAGAGCAGTGCAGAGCAAGCAGGCGGTATGAAAGGCATGGTAGAATACATACAGTGAGTGTCAAAAGAAACTGTACATTAAGGATAAAATGTTAACAATCACCAAACTTAACTGTTAGCACTAAACGAGAGTGTCTAAAAATATTTGACAATATTTGGAAATTTTTGGTAATTTTTTTGTTTGTTTTTTTTTCAATTTTAAAACTGGCAATGAAACAATCTTAAAAGAAAAATGACGAAAATGAAAAATCTAGATACTGGTGTTTTGCTTTTGCATCGCTTAACATTAAAATTATAAACAAAAGCTACAAAAACAAAAACAATGAATTTGTTTACAGACTATCGCACTGCTTAATATAACAACAAACACCAGCATAAAAGAATGGTAAACATATATTCGGAGAAAATATTCCAAGAACCGCTTGAAGGGTAAAATATAGGGATAAAGGTAAATGGGGAATTCATCAATAATATAAGATATGCTGATGATATCACAATTGGAAAAGCTTGCACGTATAAGTGAGATGTATGGTTTATGAATCAATATGAAAAAGACTAAATACATGGTTATTAGTAAAAAAAATTACCATCAGAACGCAACTTTAAATATACAAAATATAGAAATCGAAAGAGCGCGAAGTTTAAAACATCTGGGAGTCTTAATAAACGACCAGTGGGACCCATCAAAGGAAATTAAATGCCGCATAGAGATGGCGAGATATGCCGTTTTTAAATATAACAAAGTGTTGACCAGTCATGACATCAACGTAGCAACAAAAACTCGCTTCATAAAATGCTACATTTGGTCTGTCCTATTATACGGAGTAGAAGTTCGGACAATCAAAAAATCTGATGAAAGAAAATTGGAGACCTTCGAAATGTGGATATACCGTAGAGTTCAGAAAATACCATGGACTGCCAGAGTCTCCAATGATGAAGTATTAAGAAGGATGAATGTCACTAATCAACTAATATTAATGATAAAAAAAAAACGGAAAACTTCATACCTAGGACACGTATTGAGAAACAACAAATACAAAATTTTACAACTAATCCTTAAATACAAAATTGAAGGAAGACGTGACAGAGGCAGAAGGGAAACATCATGGCTGAAAAACATACAAGACTGGACAGGGTATAGTGATGAAAACACCCTTCTTTACGCCGCTAGGAAGCGAGAGCTGACCATTTTAATTATATATCTTATATCTGAATAGCGGATGAGCAAATAAAGAAGAAGAAGAAACATGTAAACAAAAATACAACAACAAACCCCAGCATAAAAAATGGTAAACAATTAAACAAAAATACAACAACAAACACCAGCATAAAATTGGTAATCAAGTAAACAAAATTCCAACAACAAACGCTACAAGAATAAATGTAAACAAAATACACGAACAACAATGATGAATTTAAACAACGATGTTTACATTTATAGAGATTTCCAGAAGTCGAAGTCATGAACATTCGCCTTCAAGAACATCCATTAGACTGTTTTCGTTGCCATATTAAAGGCAAGGCAAAGCAGGCGTGTGAGTTAGTGAAGTTTAGTCAGTCTTGTGTGAAGACGGGGTGCGTTTAAAGAGAGTAATCGTGATTTGAAGATCTCCGTTACAAAGATCTGTTGAATAATTGTCTAGTAATTGTTATTGTCTATGCAAAGGTTATAAACAGAGGAGTAACAAAGAAAATCAATTGTTGCTGTTTACATCAATCTGTGAACAGTGGCACACAGAATTAGCGAATAATGAAGAATTTTAATTAAATTTAAACACAAATTTATTTTCATTTAATTTGCAATTTACGAACTCATATTTTAAATGTTTTTAAAAGGTAAGAACGTAACGATCTTTTTAATGTTCAGTTTCTTTTGAGGCTCACTGTATATACAACTAAGAGAGTCTATGTATATGGTTTCTACAATTAAGTTAAATCTAATTGAAAGTTAATTGTTGGTAACTTTCTCTAGTTTTTTTATTATTTTCTTTGAACTGTTGACATAATATAATGCAAAAACAACAATAACAACAAAAGCAAACTAATTTACTAACATAAACCATAGTATTGTGGTAGTCTATTAAGGTTCTATTTTCTTAGTTTATATTTCTGTTTCTTTTTGGCTTTGTTTTGCTGTTGTTTTTGTATTACTTTTACGCTGTATTTATACGTTTCTCTAAGTACAAGTCTTTAACACTTAATGACCAAAGTAGTTAAAGTGGTTTTGTTGTTTTTGTTCTTCATTTTCATTTATTTGCTAATCCACAGCACTATATTGGATTTGTTTATACGTATTTTAAATAAAATTGTCATGAAAAAAAATGGAAAAGTAAAAGCCGAAGACATGCATTAGCATTTAAATGCACATAATTTAGCCTTTCATTGTGTTGCCTTGTGCCACATTTCTTCTTCGTTTTTCCATTTCAATTAAGTATTTAAACGAATTTATTTCTTAGTTTCTTAGCCCAGCTGTCAGTTGTTCTTAGAGTCGCATTTGCTTGTCTTGTTTGTTGTTTGTTATCTTCAAATCGCATTATGAAATGTCTTTAAGTACCCCCTAGAGAGTTACAATTTTATTTATTGCTTGTTTATAAAATGTTGTTGTTGTTGTTGATTGTTGTAAATAAAATGTCATTAAATAATGTGCTTAAAAACCCTTGTAAGCGAACTTAATTTTTCTTTCTTTTTTCAATTTTTTTCATTTCGCTGCAGTAATGAAGGCAAAAAAACCCGAGGAAAAAATCAAAGAAAAACGAAAAAAAATTAAACCATTCAGTCACTTAACAGTTTATCGTAATAAAACGACAGTGAGTGCATCAAAAAGTTTGTAATGCAATTGACTAAGATGAGTAGCATTGCAAGAGTATTCGCAGATAATACTTTCATGTAGTAAGACGAACAAGAGAAGCTCTACAGTAAACCCAACTTGTATGCAGGTTTTACAAAAAGCTGACTTCAGCGTAAAAGTTAGGTTATGTACTGGGTCAGATAAAATTAAGTTTTTGCGGTCACCTTAAAAAAAATATAGAAATTAGTTAAGCATTTATTTGCCTGCTAAAAATTATTTTAGTTCCACAGAATATCGTATTGAACTCTCATGTAAAGCACAGCAAGAGCTCCTTACATACATATGTACATACATAATTGGATTCAGTTAGGCTTACAACCTAGCTTCTTACACCACTTATGTTGTGGGTGTTCATTTTATAAATGAGTGGCAGGACCTACAGCTTAAAGTCCACTCCGAACGACAGATTTTTTTGAGAAACTTTTCCAGGGCAATTTTTATTTATTCTCCGATTTTTTGCGATAAATCTGCTGAAATAGGAGGTTGCCGAAGAAATATTTGTTACCATATTTCGTTTTGTTCGAGATGTTTGACTGGCAGAGAGCTTCTTACTCAGTAGCTATAGCGATAGACACTTACCAGCATAATTGGTTAATACAACCCTTTAGTCAGGATTAAAACCCAATTTCTCACACCACCCATCCTGTTTGTAATAATCTTATCGACCTACAGTTTAATTTCCACTCCAAAAGGACATATATGAGAAAATTTTCATCATCTTTCAGAGTTTTTGTCATAAGAATGCTGAGTGGAAATAACCAAAAGAGTATTTTTTCATATTTTGTTCTGTTCGACCCACTAGGCTACGGCTACTAGCGAAGTCTATTAGTCCAGGGATAGCAAATGTTTTATTAATGCAACACCTATTTGCCTTGTCTTACAAGCATAAAAATCGAATGGAATACATTTTTATTAAAGCCTGTCGAACTACTCATTTACTCATGAAATAATTAGATGATCTAGTTCCACTACTCAGCCAGCTATGCTTAACAGTAACTTTTACTGAAACCGCTCTACATTCGACTGTGAATAGTGATCAATTCAAGACATTGTTATTGATTTCTAACTTTTATGGTGATTTTATTTCCCTTCTCTTGGTATTGATACAGCAATGCATTTGCAGTTTTACACAATAATTTAAAATACCGACACTGTTTAGAGTTATTAATGTGGTAACAGGATTGGTGCTAACGACTTGTTTATGCTGTTAGCAATAAGGACTTCTAGTGCTTTTTTATGCTATCGTAACGTATTCTTCTCCAAGCCAATAATCCATCATCCAAATTTTGACAGCTGATAAAAATTAAATGTGATTTAATCAACATGTTCTGACAAATCATTTTCACCGATAAGGCCTATTTCTGAATGAATGGGGACTTGAATAAACAAAATTGTAGAATTTCGGATGATAGAGGATTCGTACCATGAGATCCAAGAATGTCCAATGTATCCCGAAAAAGTCCCTGTTAAATGTGGAATTTGGGCCAACGGTGTTAGCGGTCCGGATTTCTTTTGTAGTTGCCGTGGTCTTATTAGACGTGAGGCCATGGGGCCACATTTCTAAACAAGGTTAAAAACTAGGTCGTAATAATGACAAAGGAGTTGTAATAACCAATTATGGGTGAATGAATGAATTTCTTTGAGAACGACGTTTGGCAACTCACAGGACGTTGACAGGACTACATATCATGCCGCACAACTCATTCCACATTCAATGATGATTTGAAGCGAAATCGTGCGCTTTGAACTCGTTGGGGAAAAAATATTCTGCGTGAGGACTTTGTGTGAAGAACTACCTTCAATGATGTGAAAATTTCTTTTCAGAGAGACGAAAAACAAATGATATTACTCTGATTTTACACCTTCAAAATAGTAAGATCTGCAGTGAAGTCCACTTTACTATGCCGAACAAGATATGCGTTAAATCAATACATGGTAGTCACTATGGGTCAGCATTCCCTGGGTATAAATACTTCCGGGTTAAGGATACTTCACAACTGCTACTACAGAAACTGTAATGACGGGTTGAGAATACTTCACAACGTCTTCTACAGCAACCATAAGGCCGAGAATGATTGGCAGCTCTTTTGAACATCTTTTATATTATTGAGCGCCAATTGGAACTTAAAAAGAATTGTTGGCACTCAAAATTAATGTATTCAGCCAAAGTGTCCACACATTCAGCACACTATTTGAATGGTGGTTGGAAAGCAGATATCTAGTGTAGCATATGTATATATAATAAGCACTAGAGTGGGATCCTGTATTTGGAAGGTTGCCAATTTACCCTAAACTAATCTGTCTATTCAAATCGCCTTACGCTAGTAGGTTTGTGTTGACTTAAAAGACGAGCGCTTTTGTTTCAAACCCCAGCTCAGACATCTGCAACAAAACGAAATGTGAGGAAAATATTTCTTGGGGAACTTTCTCTGGCAAAAACTCCGGGCGTAAATAAAATTTCCATAAAAAGTTTCACAAAAATCTGCCGTTCCGAGTCGACTTTTAGCTGTAGGTCCCGCAGTTCATGTATTAATTAACATAGTCAATATAAATGGTGTGAGAAGCTAGGTCGTAATCCTTACTGAAGGGTTGTAATGACCAATTATGTATGTATGTAATATGTCTATTCAAGTAGCCGTAGCCTGGTACGTACTGTGTTGGCTTTTAAGACAAGCGCCTGTGTTAGAAACTCCAGCTCAGACATCTCGGATAAAAGACTACCTACCTCCGCAGTCTGCTGGAAAAAATCCTCTGTGTGCCATGAAAAGTTTCTCAAGTCGGTCGCTCTGACTTGATGTTAAATTGTAGGTCTTACCACTCATAGATAACATTACCACCACCTGGGCGTTGAGAGAGACTAGGTTGTAAGCCTCGCTAAAGAATTGTAATGACCAATTAAGTGAGTAAGAATCTGTTGATTGCATTAAGTCGCTTGGTTTAGTACTTAACAACAAAGGTGAACAATTCGGTTTCAAATTTGGAAGAAAACGAAAAAAAATATTTTTCATGGTTTTCGAATCAAAGGAATTTCGAACGATGTCCAAATGATCTGTCAAAGAAGACGATAATAATTGGAAGATCGGACAGATCTTTTGCCTCTTGACAGAGAGTTGAAGTTAATGATAAAATTTTCTCACCACTACAACCGATGCAACAATGATGCGATACAACAGAGACTTTTGTTTCCTCGCAACGAAAGGTGGCAACCCTATCGTTCTAGAACCTAAAAAAATTAGATTAATGAAACATAAAGAATGCAAAGCAATTATAAAAACGAATGATTAGAATAATAAAAACCTACTTTAACCACAAACGTCATGCTTATCACTGAACTGTAGCTCACCACACAAATTTCGAATTGATAATAAAGAAAAATAAAAAATACGAGACACGAAAACAAAACAAAAAAGAATGAATATTTACAGTTCACTTAAATGTCAGTTGTTTTTGAAGCAATAAAAGTCAGACTAAAGTTCCATTATTTTTCTCAAATTTTTTTTCCAAGTTTTGTTGCATTGTTTTTTTTTGTTTTTGTTATTGCCTTCCACTAGTTTTCAGTTAAATATGCAAATTATAGCAATTTGAAATGAGAGCAGACCACTTTAACCACATAAAAGCTAATGTTTCTAACCAGGACTTTGGAAGGACTCTACTGCAATATTTTGCTACTTTATGTTGGACGATATATTTATTTTTTTTTTTGGTAAAAGTGTATTGTGTGGATAGACAAGACGATTTAATGTACTCTGAAAAAAAAACAAAAAAAAACAAAAAAAAACAAGCTTTATAGGCAAAATGACTGGAGGTTTTTTCTTCCCTTCTTTTGCTTTACGTTCCTAATGGTTTGCTGTGTATCTGTAGCCATCAACGTGGCCAAAGTCACAAATAGGTTGGATAGATGCAATTTTAATTTCTTGTTGTTTGTCTCCTCTCTCTCTCTCTCGACCAAAACCCAAAAACAACCAAAGAAATTAAGGAACAATAAAACGAGTCTAGAAATAAAACAATAGCGAAAGCAAAAACCTCAAATATGCACAAAAAAACCTACTAAATGAAGAATGACTTGTTTTTAAGACTAAATTGTTGGGCTCCTTAAACTTTTTTTGTTTTTTCTTTGAATATATTGCAGACAGGAATAAAATGCAACAAACAAGCATTGTTGTTGTTGCTGTTGTTATTTTATATTATCCTTAAGGTGTTATTAAGCATTTTTTCTCTGTGTGCACGAAGTCAACGTAAATCTTTTTCTGTTTCTTCTCTTTTCTTTTCAGTAATAAATGTCGTGCAAACACAAGTTGATATTTATTGTTACGTTTTACTGTATGTGTGCATGTTTTGTAAGCGTGTGTGTAAGGATATGTTGCATTCGAAGACTACAAAATATTTTTTTTTTGTTTTTCTGTAGAACAGATAAAATATTACTTGAAAGCATTTTAAGAGAAATAAAATGTCACTTGAATGATTAAGTAGCCATTTTGTATTTAAAACTTATGCCATGAAAGCATTGAATTTATTTCGTAAACAATTCATAACTTTTTCACAGCATACGAGTGTTGGAAAATAAGTCCAGTAGAAGATTCGTGTTCCTTCGACAAACTCAGATTTGTCAACCTCATCACCATTCGCGTGAGAGGTAGAAACATACATATGTACATAATTGGTCATTACAACACTTTAGTTAGGATTACAACCTAGCTTCTCACATCACTTATTTTGTATGTGTTCATTTTATACATAAATGGTGGGAACTACAGTTTAAAGTCGACGCCTAACTACAAATCCTTAAGAAACTTTTCATGGAAATTTTATTTCCACTCAGAGTTTTTGCTATAAATTTGCCATGAGGAAGTCACCGATGAAATATTTTTTCATATTTTGTTTTGATATCTGACCCGGGGTTTGAAACGTGACCTTACCTCTAATAAGCCAACACAATACCTACTAGGCTACATTGACTACAGCTTGAGAAGTAATTGGAGTTAAATCTCGTTGCGCCGAGTCACTTCATTTGCATAAATCAATCCTTTGTGGAAGAAAAATGCTGTTCAAACATACATAACATACGTAACTGGTCATTAAAACCCTTCAGTTAGAATTACCCATAGGTGACGGGACCTACAGATTAAAGCCGACGCCGAAAGACAGATTCTTGAGGAACTTTTCTTGGCAATTTCTTTTCTCTTAGCAGTTTTTGCCAGAAATCTGCTGAGAGGAAGTCGCCGAAGAAATATTTATTCATATTTCGTTTTGTTGAAGTTGCCTGATCTGGGGTTTGAATAGTGGCCTCTGGTCTAATAAGACAACACACTACCTACTATACTACGGCGATGATGGTGAGTTTGAACAACTCGAGGTCCGGTCACAAAAATACCTGCTTGGGGCTGGAAGCTTTACCTGTACATATTGATTTGAAAACAACTAGTTCTGTCAATTGCCTGAATTGGATGTTCTGTACACAAACGACTATTGTACGATTTTAACAGCAAGACCCAATGTGCCATACAGCTCATGCCACATTTGATATTTGGCATGAGTTACGCTTTGAGGCTTGAATAAAAGTTTCTGCCACATTCAATAAGAGCAAGAAGCTATTTGCGGCCATCTGGAAGTCGACAAGGCTGCCGTTAATGCCTTCTTGAATGCGTTCTTGACTTTTAAATTTTCCATTCAGGCAACGTTTTTAAGAATGATTTTTGATTCTCAGACTTCATGCTGAGGAATTGTTGAGTCTTTGAATCTAACACACATGGTTCAAAATTCGGGTCAGACATCAAAACGAAAATAAGAAAAATATTTCTTCGTCGACTTCCTCTCATAGATTTCTGGCAAAAACTCTGAGAGTATTAAAAAATTGCCATGAAGAGCTTCTCAAAAGTCAGTCGCTCGGAATCGACTTTAAACTGTAGGACTCGCCACTCATGTATAAAATTTGCGAACACAACATAAGTGATGTGAGAAGCTAGGTTGTAATCCTGACTGCCGGGTTGTAATGGCTAATTATATGTGTAATGTATGTACAGTATTAAATTGAAATTCTATTTCACTTATAGTTTATCATTTCTATTATAACCTTTAGTCTTCCGTTATTATCCAATCTAATAATAGAAATTAGGTTGGAAATTTATTTAAATTGAAAAAAATGTTATCTTTTGAAACTTATTCCTTAGTTATTAATGTCTAGGAAAAAATTATATTTTAATATCTAAAAACTATTGTTTTCAAACACGTTTCAAAATAACAAATCAATTTTTCAAAGAAAAAAAAACATTTTAATTATCAGGGTCGTACAAGTTGATGTTCGTCATTGTTGACATTTAAGAAAAAGAGTAAAACTTTGTAAGAAAAATGGTATGCGTTAATAACGTACGGCGAACTATAAAAGGGAAATTTCCGAAAATAGTTTCCTGTTGGTAAAGTTCAGTAATTTGAAACTTTATGTTAATACGGTAGTGACCTATAAAATTCATTATAATTGCGCTAATAATAGAAAATAATTTCATGAAATGCTTTTGAAGAATTTCAGTATTACGTCAAGTCACTGAAATATTCTTTTATATTTCTTTTTGTTGCAGATGTCTGACCTGGGGTTTGAACCGCGGCCTTACGTCTAAATAGCCAACACACTACCTCCTAAATAAAATGATTCCTAAGTTTGTGCAAGTATCATACGAAAGCGGATTCATACAGACCCATGCTACGAAAGCATGGGGATACAGGGGTATATTCGAAACGAAAGTCTATGTCTTCGAAAGAAGTTGTAGTAGTTGTTACTAAAGCTCAAAATCATTTTAAAATTAGCAAAATTGAGTTTTTAAAATCACTAAAAGATGTTTAAAAATCTTGCATCCATCAAGCATTTGATGTAAATGTGTTGAACGTATAAAAACAAACTTCAAGCTCAATACGCCAGAGACAGAAATTAAAAATTTACAACCAGTTGCTAACTGCACCGCAGTCCACTTTACGAACAAACTTGACTGTCCACTAGTTAGTTGTCATTCGGTTATGTTAGGTTAACAAGTAGTATACCGTTCACAGGCGAGTTCACTCGGTTTTACATATGACCCCATGTGTTACCCAGTGTAAAGTAAGCCCCCCTTATTATGATCCGTTAGTGGTAGGTTTCAGACATCCAGGGCTTCGGATGAAACCAGCCCATTACCTAAGTGGTACATTTGCCACCATGCCCAGATTTTCCAACATTTTGTCGCCGAAAAAAACCTCTGACATCTGTTTTACAGTGCAGGGCACTCACAAAGAAGGTGTTGTATTGATTCATTTGTCTCCCACATTCTGGTAACTTCTGTAGTAATCCTGATGGGCCAGACCTGTTAGAATTTGTTGTTAGAGTGCGAGTCGTTCTTCTGTCGCACTCAAGTAGTTCCCTGGTTTTCCTGCTGTCCACTGCTGAACACGGCAGTTTCACAATTTGGCAACCAGTTATCGGTACAATATCTTTTATGCGAGTGCCCTGCATTTCAAAATAGACCTCAGCGGTTTTTGTGTGACAAAACGTTTGAAGATCTGGGCATGGTAGCGAACATGCAACTAAGGGAACCGACTGGTTTTATTCGAAACTCGGAACTCAAATCTACCACTAACGGATCATGGCAAGCGAGCTTACCTCAAACTGGGTAACACAATGGGAAATATGGACCACCGAGTGAATTTGCTTGTGAACGGTAAGCTACCCGCTAACGTAACCAAATATATGGAGACTTCCAAGGAGCAAATCTAAACGATGTCAAAACATATTCTAAATATTGTTACGAAAATGGAAAAATCTAGATACTGGTGTTTTGCTTTTACATCGTTTAAGATTAAAATTATAAACAAAAGCTACAAAAACAAAAACAATGAATTTGTTTATAAACTATCGCACTGCGTAATATAACAAAAAACATCAGCATAAAAAAGGATAAACAAGTAAACAAAAACACAACAACAAACACTACGAAAATAAATGTAAACAAAATACACAAATAACAATAATGAAACAACGATGTTTGCATTTATAGAGATTTCGAGAAGCCATGAACATTCGCCTTTAATAACATTCATAAGATTGATTACCATACCATATATGTAAAAAGTAAGGCAAAGCAGGCGAGTGAGTCAGTAAAAGTTCAGTCAGTTCTTGTGTGAACACGCGGTGTGTTTGAAGATAGTAATCGTGGTTTGAAGATCTCCGTTACAAAGATCAGTCGAACAATTGTCTAGTAATTGTTATTGAAAAGGGTGTCAACAGAGGAATAACAAACAAAGTAATTGTTGTTGTTTACATCAAGTTGTAAACAGTGACACACAGAATTGTGCGAATGATAAAGAATTTTAATTAAAACTAAAAACACATTTATTTTTATTTTTTTCCAATCTACGAGCTCTTATTTTAAACGTTTTTAAAAAAGTAAAAACACTATTATTTTCAAAAAGGCAATAATAAGTGTCCGTTAAAACATAATTTTTCTTTACAAAGAATTTATTTTATAAAGAATTTGTGAAAAGCATATGAATTTCACCCTGCTTGAGTATAAAAATCCTTTTTTATCACTTTCACTTTCTAAACCAAATACATTTAATTATCATATGATAAATATTTTTTCTCTTTTCGATTCAATTTAATTAAATATAAATTTCCATTTAAATTTTCACACAATATTGTTTCATCAAAGTGTTGATATATGTACGAACATATGTACGTTAAAATATTTGCAAAATGTTTCACTCAATAGACAAAAAAAAGATAAAGAAACGAAATTTAAATTGAATTTATAAGTTTTATTTTCTAAAATGAAGTGAAGAATTTTTACAGAAATTTATGGTTTATTGCTATAAATAGTTGGTCAAAGTATTTACAAATATTTGTTAAATTATTTGCCAAACGATTTTGTTTTTATTGCCGTTTTGTTTTTTTTTTTTGAATTCATGAAGACATATTTACTGCGCATAAGACAAATATTTATTGATTATTTCCATGCATAAATCATAATAATGATTATTGTTTCGTGCATATTCTAATTTAATTAAACTTTATTGAGAACATATTTTATGGCATATTGGCTGCAGACAATTTCTGGGATTTGTAACACATGATTCAAGAATACTTTGCAATGTCTAAGGGAGGCGTACAAAATTAATTTGAATAATTCTTAATACGTCAATAGAAATATTTATTCTTTAGTCCTTTAACTACACTCACATGATATATGATTTCCAATAAATCTCTTTGCTCGACAATGCTGTTTAAAATGGGTTAAATTAGTAGTAAATAATTTATAATGTTTTAGTCAATAATATAAATGGAATTGATTCAAGTTAACTTTATGACATCCTGACAACAATACAACTCATCTAAATTGTGGTAACATATATTGTTCCAAAACAACCAGAACAAAAATAAGTAAACAAGACAAATAGACTACAACAAAATACACACATTGAACGGTACACAAAATTATCTAAATAAAGAACGGGTCATTAAAAAGTTTCAATTTAAAAATGTTATCAAACAAAAGCGGTTTGAATTTTTGTGCAAGTTTATTGTTTTGTTGTGAAGTACAATCGTTCCGGTGGCTGGCCTCATGGTACATCATTCGATCGGACCAATTTTTGTGCACTTTTTCCAGTGCATGGAGTCGTATCTCGGCAATGGCAACACAAATTTTGGCCCTCAAAGCCTCAATTGCCTCTGGTTTGTTGGTGTAACACTCTATCTTAACGGCGCCCCACGGAAAATAGTTCAACGGTGTCAAATCGCGGCTTCTTGGCGGCCACTTAACATCACCTTTTCGGCTAAATAAACGACCCTCAAACATTTGACGCAATAAATCGATTGTGGCATGAGATGTGTGGCAAGTTGCACCATCCTTTTGAAACCAAACATCGTTCACATCAATAGCATGAAGAACGGGTACAAAAAAAACGGTTTTCATGACACGATAGATGTCTCCATTGAACGCATGCATCAAACAGTCACTTGTAATGGGTGCATTAGCTTCTGTAAACCACATGTAAATTTTCTGAGCCCAAAATATGGCAATTTAGATGAAAGATGAAAATGAGATACATCCGAAAAGATAATTTTTTTCGTCGAAATCGACGTAATCGTGCTGCTTCTTGTTGGAAAATCTATTCCAATAAATTGCAACGTTGCTCAAGCGCAAATCGATCCATTACATTCAGTGGAGATAATCTGCTGAATGGTGCTAGAATAGAATGAATACTTATGTCACATTCGAAATAACCGATGGGTCGATTGTTATTAAATTCTTTTGGCTTGAATTGGATGATCTGAACACTCGCGGCATATGGTCGCAACAAGACGCAGGTTCGTGTCACACAACATTTTGTATGAGCGTTTTGAGGGTATGGTGGGTATCTCACGTGGAGGTAAAGTAAACTGGCTATCGATATCGTGCGATTTGACCACGTTAGATTTTTTGTTGTGAGGTTTTTTTTAAGTCACAAGTGCATACGAATAAGCCAACACACATACATAATTGTTCATTACAATCCTTCAGTCAGGATTACAACCTAGCTTCTCACACCACTTGTATTGTGTGTTAATTTTATACATGAGTGGCGGGATCTACAGTTTTTAAAGGCAATTCCAAGCGACAGATTTTTGAGAAAGCTTTCATTGCAATTTTATTTACTTTAACAGAGTTTTTGCCAGAAATCTGTTGAGGATAAGTCGCCAGTGAAATATTTTTTCACACACTTTGTTTTATTTAAAAAAAAGACCCTGCAGAAAATAATGTCATAACTCAACACCATTCTAATTCCATTAATTGGCCATTAACAACCCGATTAATGGACTTCGGCCTGCCGTAACACATCCTATCAGGCGCCACTGCTTCTTTCGCGCCTACGCCAGTTGGTCACACCAGTCGATGACAGGGCTTCCTCGAATTGGTCCATCCAACGCAAACAAGTTTCTTTTCTTCGCCGATTTCCGCAGATCCCTCGCATCAAATACCCGTCTCGCAGGAGCATCCTTCTCCATTCGATCAACGTGGTCGAGCCTTATTAATACGCTGCACAAACGTCTACGTCGTTGAGGAGCTCATACAGCTCACTGTTGGATCGGAGGCGGAAATCATGGCCAACTCGCACTGGACCGAAGATCTTACATAGGACTTTTCTCTCGAATACTCTCCAGGCTGCTGGTTCAGTGTTTAATAGGGTCCATGTATCTGCGTATTAAAGAAGCACATGGAGGATGAGCTTTTTGAGGAGTATTAGTTTTGTCAGAGAGAGGTCTCTGCACCTATTGGTAAGAGTGATGCTGCGGTTGATATCGAGGCTGGCATAATTTCTGGTGGTAACGGCGGTGCCAAGATATATAAATTCCTTGACTATATCGAAAGTATAGTTATCGGCCGTTATCTTGTCGATAACATATACCTCGTTTTGCCCTCATTTACTGTCAAACTCATTACAGAAGACTCCCATTCAATAGCAGCAAAGACAGCAGTAACATCTCGCTGGGTACGCCCTATGTTATCAATGTCGTCAGCGTACGCAAGCAACTGGACGCCTTTTTTTAAAAAATACCTCAACGCCCCCTACACATAATTAAGCGATACTGAATACCATTTAATTTCCTTAAACAATCACTTTAATTGACCAATTTAACCATAAAAAGCAGGCCACTATTCTATTAACGTCATTTACTTGCATATAATTATTAGAAAGCAATTTAAAACCAATTATTAAACGAAAAAACGAGGAGTAAAAACTAAGAATCAATTACTGGGTTTTGTTTACGTACATATTTTATTTGTTTTAAATAAATAAAATACTGTGTGTATGTGTGTTATTATTAACCTTTAACGTCAATTGCTTTGCCTTGCATTCTATTATCTGTTTTAAGGATAGTCTTGGCTTGTCTTGTCTTTTGCTAAGTCTTTTTAAGTCTCTATATTAATGTCACTACCACTCTTGCTAATGTTGTTGTTGTTTTTGTTGTAGTTGTTATTATTATTATTATTGTTGTTGTTGTTATCTTCTTCTCTTTTTTATGATTATTTACTGCAGATGTCACAACACTGAACGTTCATAAACAACAATAGAAAAAGCCGAAAAAAGAAAACAAAATAATGAAAAGCTTTTTACTTCTTTGGGTTATAAAAACAAACAAGAAGAGAACAAGAAAATAAACACAATAACAACAACAATAATAATATTAACAATAACTTTTATTTAAGTCAAAATGAATACACAATAAAAATTCTCTCTTATACTGATACGACAACAAACAACAACAACAACAACAGCAAGTACATGTAATAAAAACTATGCGTATGTATGTTGAGCAGATCCCCAGAAAAAAGGTGTCATTGTTTCAGTGCTTTATGGTGCTGATAATGAAGAGAAAGATGAAGAAGGAAAAAAAATATTCCAAAAAATAATGAAAAGGATACCATGAGACAGCAAATAAGAACACAATTTATGTGCATTCCCTACAGATACAGAGTGATATGGCATGACTTGTACAACATTACATATATACATACATAATTGAAGATAACAATCCTTCAGTCATTATTACGATCCAGCTTCTCACACCACTTAGGTTGTGTGTGCTAATTTTATACATGAGTGCCAGAACCTGCAGTTTAAAATCGATTCCGAACATTAGATTTTTGAGGAAATTTTTCACGGCAATTTTTGTTTTACTTTCACAGAGTTTTTGCCCGAAATCTACTGAGAGGAAGCCATTGAAAAAAATATTTTTTTTTTGTTTCGTTTTGAACCATGGCCATACGTCTAATAAACCAACACACTACATACTAGACTTCTGCGACTGCTGAAAAAAAAAATATAATCATGGCCGTGCGTCTCACGGCTTGAGAAAACTAAACAAGAAAAGCTATAACGAGGTCAAATAGTACGATTCCAGTGGCCAGTTTACATCACTTTCATGTGAGTTGACCATGTTTTAAAACCTCTCGCAATGGAATATCCCATTTGTGTGGCATATATAGCAAGAAAAACTATTACGAATCAAATAGCGCGATCACAGTGTCAAGTTTACATTATCTTCATGTGCGTTGACCATGTTTTAAAATTTCTCGGAACGGAATATCTAATTTATGTGGCCCATAGGAGAGTCTCTTTCAAACCACTTGTCGCTGATGCCTCGATCACACAAATCAAGCCAAAAGAAGTTAGTAAACGTCTATAGTAAACGCCATTGAGAGGGAAGGTCTGGCCAACTTCAATTCTTAAGAAATGTAAACCGATGATGCCACCAACCCCAAAAATCGTACCAAACAGTGACTTTTTCGGGATGCTGTGGACACTTTTGAAACTCATGTGTATTGGCATCGTCCCACATTCGACAATTTTGTTCTCTCACGTACCCATATATCCACAACTGAACCTCATTGCTGTAAATGACTTTTCGATACAAATTAGGGTCAATGTTGCCAATAATTCTAGAACCCATTCAGAAAATAAACGTAGTTTTCTATGGTCGTTTACCTTCAGTTCCTAGTTTATTCAAATTTGTACAAGTGTAGGCCCAAGTTACAAAGCAAAATTTGCTATGTTTTGGTTTGCGAAAGGCTGAGTTCTTTTGAGCGATACGAAATCATGTGCCTTTGACCCTCCTGCTTACGTTCATGGGCAGAAGTTTTCTGCTGATCTTACATTTCAACGTCGTATAGGTATTGGTAGTTCGTTTACTGAACCTGTGGACTAAACTCTATTTCGGGTTTTGTTGCCTTGCCTACATACATACATACATACATAAGTGGTCATTGCAACCCTCCAGTCAGGTTTACAACCTAGCTTCTCACAACACTTATGTTGGGTGCGTTAATTTTATGCATGAGTTGCGGGACCTTTAGTTTAAAGTCGATTCCGAACGGCAGATTTTTTTGAAACTTTTCATGGTAATTTTATTTACTCTTAGAGGTTTTGCCAGAAATCTGCTGAGAGAAAGTCGCCGAAGAAAATTTTTTTCATATTTCGTTTTGTTGGAGGTATCTGACCTGGAGTTTGAACCGTGGCCTAACGTCTAATATGCCAACACATTAGCTACTAGACTTCGGCGACTGTTGCCTTGCCTACACCGTATAAAAATATTGGGTTGCTAAGCTTAAACGAGGCTGAAGTAGCTCCCTATATGCGTTTCTTAGTGGTTGGTCTATTTATATACTCACGCTGGAGAACTTTTAAGAAAATCCCCATGAGGGTATTTTACTATCTTTTGCTGAAAGTGAGCTGGTTGCAGTGACATACACATCTAAAAATTCTTTACATGACCTATTGATCGAAAGTTTCGAGATGAGAAAAATGCATTAATTTTTGCGAATACAAATGAGAGCTTTAACAACAGAACCTAGCTTGGAATTGGTTATGGTTGCTGAACATTTGTGTTCCAAATAGACAACAAAAGAAAATGCTTTGCGTTACACAAGTTTTTTTCCTGGATGTCAAAAACTTAAATTATCTGTATCTCATTTTATTTGTCACCCTGTTTCGATGCGTTTGTTCTATCTTCTCAGTAACAAGAAGTATGACGTTGATTATCCAATAAAATATAGTAAATAATACTTAAAGTATGATAAAGAATGCAGTAAAGAAATATAAAAATGCAGTGCCATTTGTACTTGCAACACCAGCATAAACAAACTCACACAGAAAAAAGTACAGACAGACTTTTAAGTGACAACAACAAAGATAAGATATTTCTAAAGAAACGTACTTTTACATAATTTTTTTGTTTGTTTTTTTTTAATTTGAATTAACCAAGCGAACAATTAGGATTGAATAACAACGAATAATGAAGGCTCTATCAATTTGTATCAGAAACAATTGGAAATTGAAGTTTTCAAATTTTAAAAACGTCTCACTTACATGTCTCAACATAAACAGGTTAAAGCAACACTGGTCTGAAGCACTGCTGCTTCACGTTCGTTCCGGGTTGGGGTTGAACCACCCAGAGCTCCGGTTGAGACCGGCCAGTTCCCTTAATGTTGGCCTTTAAATGCTCAATTGTTTCTAGTTTGTCGGCATAACACTTTCCTTTAACGGCGCCCCACAGAAAATACACCAACAGTCGCAGCTTCTTGACTGCCACTTGACATCAGCATTTCATCTAATTAAACGGCCATCAAACGTTTGACACAATAAGTCGATTGTGGCATGAGATATATGGCAAGTTGCGTCATCCTGTTTAAACCAAACATTGTTCACATCAATACCATGAAGGCCAGGTACAAAAAATTGGTTATCATGGTGCCACAGGTGTCTACATTGACCGTAATGGTTGCGCCGTCCTCATTTTCAAAGAAATATGCGCCAATGATGCCTCGGGTTCACAAGCCGCACCAAAAAACCAGCTGTAATAGGTGATTTGGCTTCTGTAAGACCAAGTGTGGGTTTTCTTAGCCCCAAATATGGCGATTTTGCTTACTAACGTACCCACCAAGACGAACATGAGCTTCATCCGAAAAGATGATTTTTTTTGGCAAAATCGACATCATCATGAACTTTCTCGTTGGCCCATCTAGCGAAAACGAAGTAGATGGTCATGCGACTTTAACCCTTGAACCAGTTGAACTTTGTAAGGCCACAAACCGAGATTTGTTCGCAAAATTCGACGTTAACTGGTGTGTGAGAATTTTTGAGAACAATTATGTGTTGATATTGATGTATTCTCACGCACACCCTCAGCCACACCTTTGATATTTTCGAGTGTACTCACTGTACGAGCACTATCACGTCGTAGAGCATCAACAAGAAAACTAGTTTCACGATCCTTGGCAATAAATTTGCTTATACCCGACACTGTTGATCGCTTCTCTGCGACCAAAATTTGTACGACATTTTCGTGCAATTTCCGACCAATTTTCTTTGTTTTGGAAATAAATTTTCAATAAATGCCAACGTTGCTTTAGCATAAATTGATTCATTACGTTCGATAGAGATAATATACTGAATTTTGTGACAGAATAGATCTACATAAATATTATCAGATTCGAAATAACCGATAGATGGCCCATCCGTTGAATCATTAGAGCAACATTGTTATGTGGCTTGTGATTCAATGTTTTATTGATAATGCTATAGAATGTGGAAATCATGAAATCATGGAACTTATTTTTGAAAAACGAATATTTTATAGAAATACCCGTTTCCCACCTAGATTCCCGGATGATCACACAACGCTTTAGAGAAAGAATTCAATGTCTTGATACAATATTCCTATGTGGTATGGTCTATCTACTGAGGTGTTTAATTTTAACGCCTCTAAGTACTACTCTAACTCCCAGGATATATCAGCCATTGTCAACACAATACACACCATAAGTAGGGCTTAAATCCCAAGCAACAGATATCAGAATTTGTGCTTTGTAATCCTGTAGTGAATTTTAATTTTTTTTAAGAATTTTCTTCGATTTTCGGTTGAATATTCCCTTGACAAAGGCATTCATATGTCTGTTCTGTGTGTATTAATTTTATTGCAGCTGAACACTGTACACAAATATATGTCTGTTGACAAAAAATCTGCTTTAAATGTCGCTGTGTACGTTGAGTACGTGTTTTTATTTCACAGTTTCATGTGCTCAATGTTTGCGTTGTGTTTTTTCCTCTTTTTATTATTTTCATGGCATTGTTGCTAACATTGAAGTTGTTGTTGCTGCCATTATTACTACAACTATTTTTGTTAATGCTGTTATTGCTGTTGTTGTTGTACATGCATGAACATTATTAAAAAACATTCCTTTTCATATACAAAGACAATCATGTTCATTTAAGAGAACCTTGTTTTTTATTTGTTTTTGGCTCCTTTGAATTCTTTATGGAACTCAACTACACACAGTGTACAGTGCACACACACATATGTATGCATTATTTTTATAGAAATACTCGTATGTCTGTTTTTGTGTACGTGTATTTGTACATATTATTCGTAATCATTGTTGTTTTTATTACGAATACGTATACATTACCTAACGCATACGACTTTCCTTTTCATTTACTTGAGTAAGAAGAAATTTTCTTTGGCATTCATTCGCCACCCTTTCCGCATCACTCTTTTCTGTGTGCTCTTTACTCTTGAATTCTTTTAAATGTCGTGTAGTTCGTGAAAAATGAACGAATGGGGTCTGGCATATTAGGGAAGTTCAATACGATTTGCTCAAGTTCGCACTGCTTTCTTGCACGAAAAGAAATTTTTTGCAAAACTAAAGAAAACCACACTTGCATTGATCAAGTTCCTCAATGAGTTTGGTAGAATTCTGTCAGTACAAGGACTGCTCTTACCAGTGGCCTCACAACGGGCCGTTAAGTATGCTTTAGTAATCAAAGCTGCCACTTCGACCTAAGCTAACGAAAATTTTTATTTCTTTACCGCCCTAATGTCAATGCATGCAATGGCATGTTATTCTTTATATGGCTGGAGCACTTTGGTGAAATGTATTTCCTATCCGTGTGTGTGGTTTATTTCAAAATGTTCGTTTGCTTCGTATATTTTTTCATTTCATTTCTATTGGTTTTATTTGATTGCAAAATAAAAAAAAATTCTGCTGTTTTGACGAAAAATAAAATAAGCAAGAGAGACGCTTTCAGCATAGCGTTGTTGTCTGGAAAACAATCTTAAACTCTTCTTTTTGGGATTATTTATTAAAAAAAATAAAAACAAAAAAAGTGCTTTAAAGAGGCATTGAAGAAACATACAGTCGAACTACGGTGTATGTAGACTTTTTGCTTTGGCTGTAATATTTAAATGCAAAAAACGTCGATCTACGACTAATCAAATTAAGAAAATAAAACCAAGAAACTAGTGTAATGATGTTCTGAATGAATGACATGATGTCTTTCTACGTGAAGAACTAAGTCAACAAATGTTAGCTTTTGGAACCGAAGTATCATACATCGATCCATTTACGTGATCTTACAAAAATGAAGCAACAATCCATTGAAGAATGTTCAAAATTTTGGTTTGTATTCTGAGACCCTGAAAATTCCTCACACAAATCTGTCTGAATGCCACTCAAATTTAAGGATGTTTTATCGAAAATAACACATTTTACTTATTTTTTAGGATAGGCTAGCTTAGGCAAGACCTTCTTGAAGCATGAGATCCTATTCCAATCTGCATTAAAGACCATTTTGCTACCACAATCAATCCGTGGATTAAACACTACCCACAGGAAACCAACTCGAATCTACAATAAATCTTGTTATTGCTGCAATCGTTATATTCGAGAGCTCGATCAAGCATGTAAGGAAGTGAGTGGCCAAAAACCTTCGTCTTTTCATGACAAAAGCAGAGCACTGTCACATGATATGAAAGACAGTCTTCCAGCGAAAGTCATTTGCTGGAATATCAAGTCTTTTGGCAATGTCCATCTCTTGCGAGGTGCAGATTTAAGTAATTTGGCTTTCCAATTCTTGTCAGCTTGACGGAGCTATCACCCATTGATGTCAAGAATATAGCTTCGTTTATCAAACTTTCGGACTGATGTTCCAGCGTAGGGTAGTCGAGCTTTTAACATGCAGCCCTTGCGATGACCAACTTCTTCTTCCCTAGTTTGATGGAACTGCGTGATAGGACTGCGTTCACCTATGGCGTCACAACGGGCCGCTATGCGTGCTCAAGTGAGCTTTTGGTAACAAAGCTACCGCTCCAACCTAACCTAACCTAAGACTTTTTTCTTGCCTATCAAAAGTACAGAGGATCTGTGAGAGTTGCTATTGTACGATGGATGGACAAACGATTATAGGTCCTCTTCTTATCCATGCGTGTACAGCAGAGTCTAGCAATGTTGCTGTCAACGAGTTTCCCTGCAAATGAGGTGAGATAATCTCATATTTAACCAAAGTAATCGAAATGCTTATGCCCTGTAATATGTCGGAGATTGGGAACTCTGTACTGGCCCTGGCTAGCTCATCAGCAATACAATTTACAACAATATTCTTATGTTCCGAAACACATACACACACATTTGGCTGTTCTGAAATTTCCCTAAGAAATCGGCGGCATTGATGGACAAGAACGAATGTTGAAACTGCGTTTGCAAGAGACTTACACGCAACATGATTGTCCCAAATCAAAGGATTTTAAAGCAAGGGATTTTCAGGAAAAATCTTGCCACGAAGCAAGCCTTGCGTCACTTTCAATATTGCCATGAACTCCGCCTAAAAACACTCAAGCGGTCAGGCAGAATATAAGAAAATCGAATATCAGAACCCGTAATAAATATACCGGATGTTTCAGAAAAGGTGTCAGACAGTTTTGCCTCTCATTAAGCAAATCTCGTCAGTAATAGTATTCTGACAAAAGTGAGTCAACATTTCAGAGCCATTCCTTAGGGTATACATGACCACTTGAAAGACTTCAGTTGGTTTAATGTAATCCCTCGGTTAATGTGTTGGCTTATTAGACGTAAAGCCAGGGTTCGAGCCCCAGGCCAGACATCAAAACAAAATACAAAAAGTATTTCTCCGGCGACTTCCTCTCAGCAGATTTCTGGCAAGAACTCTGAGAGTAAAATAAAATTGCCATAAAAAGTTTCTCAAAAATCTGTCGGTCGGAGTCGACTTTAAACTGTAGGTCCCACCACTCATGTATAAAATTAACACACACAACATGAGTGGTGTGAGAAGCTAGGCCGTAATCCTGACGGAAGGGTTGTAATGGCCAATTATGTATGTATGTATATGTATGTTATGCCAAGTGGCTTCAATAGGTCTCTCAAACGAAAAAAAAAAATATCGATGATATCTCACGCACACTTTCTATTATTTAAATTTAAAAATTGGAAGCCTTTAATAAAAGACCCCATGTTCCAATTAACTTCTTTTATGGCTTTCAAGTAACATTTTTAACTCCATGCAATTAAAATGCTTACATTAATGCAACAAGCAATTAAGGCTGCAATTTACTACTGAAGTGAACATTTATAAAATTCCTCTTAAAACGTCTTAAAGGAAAAAGAAAAATTTTTACAATTAAGCCTTCGTTCCTTCGTTTCTTTCTACTCTTCTAACAAAGTAAACTGCATACTACCTACCTACTCAAACTAAATACTTCTCACGCACACACAAAAGAGAGGAGAGCTTTAATACTAAATACGACAAAACTGTTGAAGCCTGTTAAAGCCTTAAGGGGCCGCTATAAAACGGGGGGATAAAAAAAGGAGGAGTAAATATGCAGGATAATGTGTGTTAAAATTGATAAAAATTCATTAGTTGAGTTGGGTAGACAGATTAAAGTGGTTGCATGAGTGTTTCTCCGGCTACGAAGGAGTATTTGTACATTTTTCTTGTTGTTGTCTTACTGTTTAGAACAAGTAACACAGCAAACACTTTAACTGCAGATTCTATTCTTTTCCACAAATACTTAAACAAATACAAACACAAACATACACATGCACATACAAAACCAACTCCAGCTGCACTTTGTGTCAGACTCACTTGAACAAGTGAAATCATTGTTACACATACAGATCCAAAAGAAATGCAACAAACCTCTATCAAGTTAAACTCAACCATTACATTCATACGCACACACACACACACACACACAAAACGAAAAATGCCAGAGAAAAAAAATAAGGGATTTCCTTATTCTATAAAAGGATACAAGAGGGAGAAACTACAAGAAACTAGTTTTTGTATGTAAACGCTTGTATTATAGTTCAGTAGAGTCGAAGATGAAGCAGCAGATGTTTCATTATTTGCTATTGTTGTTGTTTTGTTGTTGCTGTTGTTAAGATTTTTAAAACAAAAGTTACGCAAAGAGGAACATGTTGAATGCTAAACCAACAGTAACTGATATACCACAGAACAGAGAGAGGGAGAGAGAGAGAGAGAGAGGAAAACATTTACTCAAAGCACATGAACTACGATGTAATACTAATAGCAGGCGATAACTATTTAGAAATACTTAAATAGGCAAACAGCATAACATCAACGATTAAGATTAAGATTAAGAGAGAGGCGCCATGTCTTATGGAGGACTAAAACTGAATGAACAAAGTCCTTCAAAACAACCCAATAAATATACAAGGAATGTGTTGGTTGTAGGCACAGATGGTGGCCAACAAAATGTTAATCCATTATTATTAACATCTGATATACAGACATACATACATAACTGGTCATAACAACTCTTCAGTCAGGATTACGACCTAGTTTCTCACACCACTTATGTTGTGTGTGTTAATTTTTATAGATGAGTGGTGGGACCTACAGTTTAAAGTTGATTCCGAACCACAGATTTTTGAGACACTTTTCATGGCAATTTTATTTACTTTCACAGAGTTTTTGCCAGAAAACTGCTGAGATGAAGTCGCCGAAGAAATACTTTTTGTATTTTGTTTTGATGTCTGGCCTGGGGCTCGAACCCTGGCTTTACGTCTAATAAGCCAACACACTACCTACTGGACTACGGCGACCTCATCTGATATGCTGCACATAACTAGATTACTGAAACTGATCCAATTCTCCATTCTCTCTTTCGCTAAAATATTAAAAAAAATGTATCTGCATGGAATAATATCGTCATCGATAACTATGGTTTGAAGTTCAAGTATGACAAACTTTGTTGACGTTTCTGTTTCAGTAAGGCTTGACAAGTCCTCATAAATCACTTCATTCTAGACCAACTCTTCCAAATTGTTGAAATCTCCTTTAGAAAACTAAATCTATTCACGAAGTAAGCAAGCAATTTACAATTGCCGTTACTGTGTTAACATTACATACGTATATAATTGGTCATTACAGCTCTGCAGTCAGTACTACGACCTGTTTTCCTGTTTTTTTATTTTTTTTTTTGTTTCAAAAGATTAATCAGCTAAAAACCAACGATATTTGGTATCAACAACATAATGCAACTTGTCATACATGCCAATTAATAATCAAATTATGCGGATGTGGCTCATGCTATTTTAAATCTCGGAATTTGCTTTTTAGAAGATATGTTAAGCTAATGGTGTACCGACAAATATGGTGTAAATATTAATGAGTCGAACGCTTTTGATGTTCTGGATAAGAAAATTCAAAAATACTTCACTTCATCAGATCTCCCTACTATTTACACCACTTGTATTCGATCGAGAATGGCCCGTTCCCACAAAGGAAAAGGATTCTCGACCGCCTACATGTGAAAGCGAAGGTGCTCATTAATGAAGATAGAGCATTCCCTATGTGGAATTCCCTACCTGCAGAGGTCTTTCCTGCAACTTATAATACAAAAAGATTAAAATCTCTTGTCCACAAACGCTACTCCTTCTGCCCTTCTTTTCATAACATATTTTCCTGATTCCAACACAATGCACTGCATGGGTGGCAGCCACCCCCTGAGTGTTGGTTTTAAAAAAAATATTGGAAACAAGTCTTTTCCACAAGAATGAGGATTTGAAAAGATCAACTTGATCAACTGCTCTTCATCAGAGATATTAGTAGTAGACATGCGGCCTTCTAAGAATCTGATAATAGTCGTGCCGAACTGAAAAATAGAATGTATGTATTAAGAATTTCATTGAGAACCTATGAATTTAAGATGAATAGGCAGGCTACCTTTCTTGACACAATTAATAGTCACTCGCCGTAGTCTAGTAGGTATTGTGTTGGTTTACAAGATGTGTAGCCAAGATTCAAATCCCAGGTTAGACATCTCGAACGCAAAACGAAATATGATCCTGCTACCCAAGTATAAAATTAACACACACAACATCATGGGCGTGAGAAGCTATGTCGTAATCCTAACTGAAGGGTTGCAATGACCAATTATGTATGTATGTACGTACGTGTAACTTGATTGGGGCACACAATTCGGAACATTGGGGATAATAATGTTACCCACAGGAACTGTTGAATAAATATTAATAAGGCCTAAGGCTCTACGCATAAGTAGGTGGGTAGGTAGGTTAGGTAGGTAGGTTAGGTGACGACGGCTATGTTAATTAAAACCATTGTTACGAAAATGAAAAATCAAGATGCTGGTATTTTGCATTCACATCGCTTAACATTAAAATTATAAACAAAAGCTACAAAAACAAAACAATGTAGTAAACAGACCCGTTTACAAATTATCGTACTGCTTAATATAACAGCAAACACCAGCATAAAAAATTGTAAACAAGTAAACAAAAATACACCAACAATAATAAATATAAACAAAAATACACCAACAATACTACAATAATAAATGTAAACAACGATTTGTCAATTTATAGAAATTTCGAGAAGACGAAGTCAAGAACATTCGCCTTCAAGAACATTCATCAGACTGTTTACTTTGCCATATAAAAGGTAAGGCAAAGCAGGCGAGTGAGTCAGTGAAGTTCAATCAGTCTTGTGTGAAGACGCGGTGTGTTTGAAGAGAGTAATTGTGGTTTCAAGAACTCCGTTACAGAGATCTGTCGAATAATTGTCAGAGGAATAACAAAGAAAATCACAACTTGATGTGAATAGTGGCACAAAGAATTGTGCGAATAATAAAGAATTTTAATTAAAAATAAACACAAATTTATTTTTATTTTATTTGCAATCTACGAGCTCATATTTTAAACGTTTTTAAAAGTTAAAAACGTAACACTATTTTAGTTGTGCATGCTATATGCTGTCAGTAAATAGATACAGAAATAATATTAAAAAATAAAAGAAAACTATGAAGAGAAACTACAGTGGTGCACTGCTCTATACAAACAGTAAATAAAACAGTTCCGTTCTCTCACAAATTTACTACCCACACGAATGAGTAATTTTTTCGCATTGTTTTGTTTTTAATCAGAAATATTAATCATACGCTCTCTGCAACTACAACATAGCAATGTGTTTTTAGCACCCTTAATTTGAAGGAAAAAAAATTAAATTTTTCATTGAAATCTTTAAGAAAATTCTTTAAAATTCGATTTTTTTTTCTTTTCTTTAAAAAATATCTTGTGCAACCCGTTGTTGCACATTCCTGAAAAAAAGGGGGCTCCTTTTATAAGTGTGCTGCATTGTGTGTACGTGTTCGTATTGTTGCTGGTTTTTCTTTAGTTGTTGATACGCATACACACAAATGCTTAAAAAAATTATTTTTGTTAACAAGAGACACAACGAATGAATGTTCATCTTCTTCTTTATTTTTCTTTTTTTTTTTGCTGTTCTTCCTTCTTTTCTATTTTAATGAAAAACAAACAAAAGGATAAAATTTTAAACAAAGAATGACACACAAAAACAAAAAAGTTTGTCTTCTATAAACAAGTTTTTTCTCTCCCCTTTCTCTGTTTCTCTTTATTTTTCTTGAAATTTTTTTTTCAAAAATTCAGTTTTTTTCTTCGTATTTTTGTTTTAATTTTTGTTGTGCGTTTGCGAGAGCAGCTTTTGTTCTTTTGTATGTAATTTTGCGAGTTTAAAGAAGATTTTATGAAAACAAAGGCGGTATAACAACAACCAGCAGTACAGATTTGTTTATTTAAAAGTGCTTTCTGAACACATACATACATATACATAAGCGAAAAAAATTTAAAGCTTTTAAGCAGCTGACTAGCATACCACAAAAGAGAGAAACAATTTTTTGGAAATTAAAAACTCCATGGTTATCATGATTATTACATTCGTATCATCATCTCCACCAAATATGGAAAGTTTTTAAGATCCTAACTCCCATTGTTGTCTCGGATTAATAGGTCCGAAAATGAGTGTAAAATTACAACATTTTGGGTCTAAAATGTTCTTTTTTACAAGTTATTTGTTTACATAAATTTCTTTTAAAGGGTTATCCATTCAGTAATTTCCAAACTCTAATATGCTAAATATTGTTACGATTTTACCTTTGAAAAACGTTTATAAAATGATAGATTGTAAATAAAATAAAAATAAATTTGTGTTTAGTTTTAGTTAAAATTCTTTATTGTTCGCAGAATTTTGTGTGCCACTGTTCACAGCTTGATGTAAAGAACAACAATTGCTTTTCTTTGTTATTCCTCTGTTTATACCCTTTGCATAAACAATAACAATTACTAAAGAATTATTCGTCAGATCTTTGTAATGGAGATCTTCAAACCATGATTACCTTCAAAAGCACCGTGTCTTCACACAAGACTGAACTGAACTTCACTCACTGACTCGCCTGGTTTGCTTTGCCTTTTATATGGCAGGGTAAACAGTCTAATGATTGTTCTTGAAGGCGAATGTTAGTGTTTTCGCCTTCTCCAAATCTCTATAAATGTAAACGTCTTTGTTTTCATTCATTATTGTTGTTTGTGTATTTTGTTTACATTTATTCTTGTAGCGTTATTTGTGGATTTTTTACTTGTTTACCATTTTTTCTATGCTGGTGTTTGTTGTCTGTCATATCAAGTGGTACGATAAGTTGTAAACAGGTTTGTTTACTGCATTGTTTTGTTTTTGTAGCTTTTGTCTATGATTTTAATGTTAAGCGATGTAAAAGAAAAACACCTGTACCTAGATTCTTCATTTTCTTAACAATATCTTTCATTTGAAGCCTAAATTACGACACAAAATTCACCAAGTTGTGGTATGGGAAAGGCTGAATTCCTATGAGAAACACAAAAGCGACTGCTTCGGTTTCTCCACACATATTTTTGGACAGCGGCACTGTTGTTAATTGATCATTACAACCCTTTAATCACGTTTACAACCTAGCTTCTGCACAGCATTTATATTATGTGTGTTAATTTTAAACATGAGTGGCGGCGGTACCTACAGTTTAAAGTCAATTCCGAACGAGAAAATTCTAGTGAGAGGAAGTTGTCCAAGGAATATTGTTTTCATATTTCGTTTTGTTGATGATATCCGGCCTTGGAAATAAACCAGGGCCTTACGTATAATAAATCTAGACTCTACCTACTAGGCTACGGCGATTACTAAGATTACTAGAACGATTATGGCGTGAGTAAAATCGGAACGCGTTGTAAGTTGCTTGACCATAACAATCATCGTGTTAAATGCTATCCATCAATAGTGATTTGGCAAGACAGTCTTAATAAATGATAACTAATTTGACAGATGTAGCTTCAACAAGATGGCTGTAATCAACTGTCAAGGTTCTGAAGTCCTGGTTGGAGAATCCAATATAAAATGCAAGTCAAGCAATAATTAATGGTCGCTTGACCGTTCGCAACGACGTAGAATTGCTGACAGCTCTCAATGCTTACATATATTCTTCAGCAATGAAGCCCATTGCTCACTGAATGGTTAAGTCAACAAATAAAACTGCTGCATATGAGTGTTGCAGAACATAGAAATTATGACAAATCATTTGCGTAACTGAATGATGAATTTGATGAACATTGTGCTTCTTTTCGACAGAAAAATCATTTCCGTCTATTCTCAGACGTCTCGAGTATTGTCGTAATTAGTATTGTCTCGAGACTAACATGTAAAATGAATCATTGGAGCAAATTCCTAATAAATCGCAGACGAAAGCACTTGGGTGCATGCCAGGTGCTGAGCAGGGAATTGGCATTATTAACAACGAACAGCATCTTGAGGTTTGTCAAGACTATAGACTTGGAGGAGACGTTATTGGGATACTCTATGGGTGAAGGGAGTACTATAAAACGCATGGTCACAGTAATCCTTTTTACCTCTTTAATTATAATAATAATAATGGCATCTCTTCAGATCGCTGTCGCCGTGTAAAAAGTGATCATTTTGGAATGAGGTTTCAACAAATTAATGCCCCAATTTATACAACAGGACTGATTTTGATTTTATTGCATGCAAAGTTTCTAGAAAAACACCATTTTTGTATCCATTTTCTAAGAGTTTATGAAGCGCACTTCTTCGGTCTTATATCCGATAGCAAGCTGTCCTGGAAAAGCGTAAATGTTCTAGAGAATAAAAAAGGCCTCTATTGCACTCTATGCTTGTAACAAAAGATTGTGAAAAAATTATAGCTCAGGCCTACGGCGAATCATTATCTGCATACCACGGTGGTGATAACAATAACCAACGACAGAATGATTAACCTGAATCTGATATGGCAAATCCAACCATAATCTGCTCTCATCATTATTATTGCACCTACGAAGCCTCTAAAAAATTTTACGTCCCTTGACATTTAAAGCTAAAGCAAGTCAGCATTTCTGAGCGATTGTACAAGAACACGGATCAAATATGTGTCATTCGAGGATCCAAAGAGAATTTGAAACTATCAACTGTATTGACCAAATGACATTAACGACTTTGTTCAGATTTTCACGCACATATGATTCGAAACTGAATTGAACTGTGGATCGAGGAATCTTTTAGGAGTCGGCTGGTTTAACTCACTCGATAAAGCTTGCAACTGTATTTCTGACGGAATTGTCAGCTATATCAGATGCGATAAGGATTTAAGGATGAAAATATCACAAAAATGGATACCTAAACGGCTACTAGAGCACTGGGATGTTACTCAACGAACTCCATGATGGTTTATTGTTGTCGCCAATATCTTAACGAGATAGCGGAGCAGTATGATATTCATATTATACTGCAACATACTGTTACTCTATAAAGCGAATAAACTGACCAAGTGTAACACAATCATCGAACTCTCTGCGAAGTTAAGGATTCTGTCACCATCATGTGAGCGATTTGGGATACGAGATAGCACTGTTAATCAGGCTGAAGTTGGATAGGAACACGCTCACAATATGGCCAGTAATGAGAAGGAGGTACAAACCATTTTTGTGTCCGTTTCCTAAGAGTGTAAACAATTGACGATTAACTCAAGAATGATGTGCTCTTTTTCGGAATTATTATCGATAGTAAGCAACAAAGGGTTGTGAAAAAATTATGTCTCAAATATGGGATGAATCATTTTCAATAAACCACAGAATAACCAATGCATTTATCTTGGTCATGTGACAACGGGTTTCTGCAGAAGCTGTAGAGATGAATAAGCGGAAGAACCAATTATTCACCTATTGGGTACATACCCAGCTTTATATCGGCGAAGGGAAAAGGGTCTTGATGTGCACGTTAGCAGTTAAAGTCGCTTCATCAGAAGCTCTCAATGGTTCCTATAACAGGAGGAATGTATAACTTAGTATCACATACTTGGACATACAAGGCCTAAGTGTGTCTACTGCACCACTCTCTTTATTTTTTGCATCGATTTTCGTTTACTACGGCGATCGCAATGGGTTTGAATTGAAGTTCTTAATTGTGATTTTGTCACAAGACTTTATCGTCTTTGTAAACAATTTTTAATTGCATTTCTCTCTCTTATTATTTTTTTCAGTTATTTTATATTTTGTTTAAGAGTTTCATTCATTAATTTCTTTAAAAACTTTGTTGTGCTTCTAATTAAATAACTTGCAGCTCTTTCTTGATGCTTTCACGTTTTGTTTAAAATTTTTGTTTTTATTTCTACGAATTTAACAAAAGGGGATACACTTTATAATAGAAAATTCATCAAAGCATTGTTAAAATAATGCTTTCTTGTTGTTTTCTTTCTTTAAGAAAAAAAGCAGAAAACTTTGAATTTTTTTCCTAAATTTTGTTCAACAACAATTTATTATCACACCCTCGCTCCCGCATACATACATATATTACAGGCAATTACTCTCTTATAAAAGAAAACTTGCTAGAAAGCTAGAACAAAACAGGCTAGAAAAAAGAATAAGAAGAAGCAATGAGAAGAATAACTTAAAAATTGAAAACTAAAAACTTTAAACGAAAAACTATCGTTTAAAAGTTTAAATAAGTACGGCAACGACAATATATTTCTTGTATAAATTTCAAGTTTTTTTTTTACTTGTATTTTTGTGTTTTGACCAGAATAGTACTACGAAGGACGACAGTGTCTTTGTTTCCTCAAACAACAACAACAACAACAAACTAAGTTGAGAAGCTACAGATAAGACTTCCTTTCTTATTTTTGGGATATTCAAACTGTAAAACTTTTCTTAAATACAACAACAACAATAAGTGAACAATTTTTCAAATATACTCTGAAAATAATAAAACGTTTGTGCTCTTTAGTCTAATACAGTGGGCTGAAATATTGCATGACTAGGATCTTGAAAGTTTTTATTTGTTAAAGATGACTCCATAAAAATGTGGGTCTTGCCACATAAAATGGAGGACAAATATCTGGGTATAACACTAGGAAGCCAACTGACATGGAAGGCTCATACAGCGAGAGGCTTAGGAAAATCTAGATATGCCATAATGATACAGAGTGGAAGCGTTCTCTTCTTCTGGGTAACAATGGAGATGTCATCTAGGATTTATGCACTGAATATATACGACTCTGAAAACAGTTCAATTCTAAAAGATATAGAGACTAGCGGATGTTGGTACAACATAGGCAATGAGAACCTCTCCTACAGCGGCGCTGGTGAAATAGTTTTATTTAATCCTGCTACACGTGATAGTGTAGAAGTCGCCGTAGTCTAGTAGGTAGTGTGTTGGCATATTAAATGTGAGGCCATGGTTCAAACCTTAGGTCAGAAACGAAATATGAAAAAATATTTCCTTGGTGACTTCCTCTCCTCAAATTTCTGGCAAATTCTAGGAGAGTGAATAAAATTACCATGAAAAGTCGAGTCAATCCCGCCGCTCATGTATAATTAACACACACAACATAAGTGGCGTGAGAAGCTAGGTCGTAATCCTGACTGAAGGGTTGTAATGACCAATTATGTATGTATTACGTATTTATGTACACATGATAGTGAAGACCAAAGCACCAGAGACTATGCTTAGGCTGATGATAGACAAGAATAATATGAAATTCACTGAGGGATTTTTGGATGGAATCAGTAGACTCTATGATTTTGGAAAGTGATTCGCAACTAGACTTGGTATCAAAATTAATGGAGTAATCTGAAAGCTGCACACACTCTTAAAACAGGGACCAAATAGTTGGGTACGGATCTTTGGAACAGGAGCAAAGATTTTTGGTTCCAGAATGAAATATTTCGAGCACATGGAGTCTTTGTGTTCAATTCAATTTGTACAGGAGGTAAAAATAGAGGACATAACAATACTACTTAACAGTCAGGCCGTCATTTGAATACTCGAATCCCATGGAGTTAAATCGAAGATGGTATGGGACTGTCTGAAGAAGCTGTATCACTTAAGCAGGCCACAAATAAGGCACTCAGCCAGATGGTGTCATTTGAGAATTCTTGGCAATGAGCAAGAAAATGACTTTGCAACGTGAGGAGCTCCCATACCGTTAATGTGGCCAGACATTACGTTAGACATCCGCAACAAAACGAAATATATGAAAAATATATTTCGCCATAGTCTAATAGGTAATGTATTGGTTTATTAGACGTGAGGCTACAGTTCAAACCTCAGGTCAATCATCTCTGGCAAAAACTCTGAGAGTAAATAAAATTGCCATGAAAAGTTTCTCAAAAATCTGTAGTTCGTAATTGACTTTAAACTGTAGGCCCCGCGACTCATGTTTAAAAATTAACAAACGCAACATGATTGGTGTGAGAAGATAGATTATGTAATATCTATCTGCTGCTGCAGATCTATAGCTGCTGTTATTGCCATAAGTTCCGGTTGGTTGTTATTCTGCCTTGTTTCTATTTCGTTAATCTTTTATTGCTCCAGCTAAGCAGGCGATTGGTCTGCCGTAGCAGGTCGTAGGTTAGTAGTCGGCCATCATTTATCGTTACCTAGGGACAACGTCCTCTTTGCAAGTGTTGATTTTCACCCTTTTTACTCTTCGAAATTTTTCCAGAAGACTGGTAAGAGATAGTATTCGAAAGAAATATTTTTTTATTATGTTCGAAATTTCTGAGCTGGGATTGATAGTACAAGGATTGGCGTATAATAACCCAGCACACAACCTACTACTAGACTACGTTGACTTCGACCTTCATAAGTAGAACATAAAAAACGTCATAATTATCAATTCCTCAGCCATATTTTATTACTTAACACTTCAGCTGTATTGTATTTGTAGTTTTTTATTAAAAGTTTAATTCAAGCGGCATGTAATGTGTCTGTGATTAAATCAAATTAAGCTATTTAAGAGGATATGCAAACACTTTATTGTTTTCTTTTTTTCACACATAAAAATCGTACATAAACTGTGAACAGTTTTAATGATCATAAAACTGAATATTCTTTCAACTGAAAAGCCCACACATACTTGAAATAGAAAATAAAGCAATAAAAAGGCAAATACACAGCGGAAGTTAAATAATAATAAAAAAAATAAATAAATAAGAACAAGAGAAGGAGGAAAACTTTTATTCGATTAAATACAACGACAACTTAAATTTCAGCACATGATAGTAAAAAAATAAAGGAAACACCGTCACGCTGGCACTCACACTTACACTCACTGTATATTTGAGAGAGGAATGCCAAACGGAACAGAAATGCAAGATGAGGCATCAACATTAGCAAAAAATAAAATGGAATGGAATGGATTGGAATAGAATGGGAGGAAAGCATATAAAAAATGTACGAAAAAAAACAAAACAACTGACGGAAAACAATAAAAAAAATTCGTGATAAAAATGTATGTAAATAAAAAAAACAAACACTCACTAATTCACTCAGTCACACACTCAGACACTCTGTCAGTCACTCACTTACCATACTTACTTATCACTTGCGTTCCTAAAACACTCCTACAAACATTAGCACGTCTAAAGTCTGTTAGTTTTGACTAGTGGTTGCTAGTGAAACTATAAAGTGTAGCAGCAACAGCAGCAGCACCTTTACTACTATCGGGTGGGCCATATATCGGCTTAAATTTGAATCCACGGTTATTTCAAATCTGGCAATACTTATGTCATTCTATTCTGTCACAAAATGCAGTATATTTTCTCCACTGAACGTAATGAATCGATTTGCGCTTAACCAACGTTAGGTCAACGAGGACAATTGGAAATTGCACGAATTGTCGTATGGTCGCAGAGAAGGACCAACAGTTCCCGGTATATGCAAGTTTATTGCTAAAGTTCGTGAAACTGGTTTCATTATTGATGCGCCAAGACGAGAGCGTGCTCGTACAGTGCTCACATCCGAAATTATCGAACCTGTTGCTGAGAGTGTGCGTGAGAGTCCATCAACTTCAAATCGTCATAGTTCTCAAGAATTGAACATTTCAAGCACCAGTTTACGTCGAATTTTGCGAAAAGATGTCGGTATGAGGCCTTACAAAATTCAATTGGTTCAAGAGCTTAAATCGCATGACCAGCTGCTTCGTTTTCGCTTCGCTAGATGGGCCAACGAGAAACTGAACGATGATGACGATTTTGCAAAAAAAAAAACCATTTTTTCGGATGAAATTCAACTTCATCTTGGTGGGTACGTTAATAAGCAAAATTGAAGTATTTGGGGCTCAAAAAACCCACACACTGTCGTATAAAAGCCCATTAGCTGCTGTTTGATGCGACTTATGGAGTTTGGGCATCATTACGGAGACACTTATCGCACCATGATAATCCTTTTTTGTAGTTTCTCTTCATGGTATTGGTGTGAACGATGATTGGTTTCAACATTTGGCTTTCTGGGGGCGATTTAATAGTTGGTCCTGACGCCCCCGACTATCACCCTACGGCCTCATCAATGGATGGGCCAGGGAGGAAGAGCAGAGGCGTTGGGGGAACGGATCCGGTTGTATTGTTTCTCGATGTCTATGGCCTGCTGTGGACAATAGGAGAACAGGTTGGCTGCTGGGCTTGAATAAGGCCAGCTTTAGATTGGTTGTCGGTTTTATCACGGGGCACTGCGAGATTAGGTCGCTGACGGGGATCTAGAACAGACCCCAGCCGGACTATTGCAGGGCATGTTGCGAAGAGGAGGAGTTGGAGACTATCGAACAGCCCTTGGTAGGTTGAGGTTGAGGACCCTTGGCGGGGCCTTCCTTGAGAGTTTGAATTCTGTGTCGAGAGCCGACATCAAGGCTCTCCTCAGATTCATTAGTGGCTTAGGCTGGTTGAGAGGCACTAGGGCTTCATCAGTGTAGTCGCGCTCTCCTCTTTTTGTTGTGTCTGGTCTGTGTAGTTCCTCCGCTTCCCATTCTCCCCTTCCCTACATCCTCTCCTCTTTATCCCTCTATTATCCTTCCCTCTTTAAGGACGTTGTGCAATGGGTCAATTCGACCTCCGGGTACTGTACTTGTCTTTATTGACAAGTACACGTCCTCTAACCTAACCTAACCTAACCTTGGTTTCAACAGGATGGTGCAACTGGACACACATCTTATGCCACAATCGATTCATTGCCTCCAACGTATGATGGTCGTTTAATTAGACGAAATAGTGATGTCAATAGGACGCCAAGAAGCTGCGATTTAACACCGTCGGACTATTTTCTGTGATTGCGCCGTCAGAGAATAGTGTTATGCCGACAAACCGGAGACAACAGAGTGTTTGAAGGCCAACATTCATGATGCCATTGGCGAGATACGACCTCATACACTCGAAAATCTAATGAGGTACTACGACCTCATACACTGGAAAAGGGCATAAATATTGATTCGACCGAATGAGGTACTGTGAAGCCAGCCGCGGCAGTCATATGAATAAAATCATATTCCTTTTCTAAACATTTCGGAACAATTGTACTTCACAACAAGAAAATAAATTTGGCAAAATTTCAAACCGTTTTTGTTTCCTTACGTTTTTAAATTTAAACTTTTAAGTGGGCCCACCCTATATTATGGCATTGGCTATACAACCAACTGTTGTAGTTGAAAACAATTAAATGGAATGGATTCCATGGGTTTTTTTTAACAACACTTTAGTAAGGAATTTGCATACGTTTTATACGTTTGTTTTTTATGATTTTTATATCCGTGTTGTAGTAACCAAACTTTTTTATTTTTCTTCCATTTGCCTGCTTGCATTCATTCACTCGGCGTTTTTTCTCTTCTTTTTAATGAAACCACAAATAAAAACTAACAGCAGCTGAAAAGTGTTAAAAATCCTCAGTATTTATTCAACAAAAATGTAAAGCGTTCGTATACAAATAAAAAAATAATTTAGGACTCCACAGTTATAAAAAAGAACAAAAACATGAGACGTAGAAGGCGTGAACGAGCTGTGTAGACAAGATAATATCATGAAATGTATGTGACAGTGGCACATCGATAGAAAGAATTTACAAGTCAACTAAAATGTTCAATATTTTACAATACCTTAGAAGGTTGTGTTATAGTTAGTTTAAGTTGAAGTTCATAACAATTTCATTAAGGCAGTTGATTTGCAATAATTTTTGAAACAATAGTTGACACTCTTCTTCTTATAATCAAATCCAAATGTTCTTTGGACATATATGTAAAAATACAAGGTATTGGCTTACTAGATGACGGCTGCTGAGTTCAAACCTCATCTCTGTCTATCGCATAAAAGTAAACACGAATAAATGTGCTCTGAGAATAGCATAGCGCTCTTATTGCAGCTATTAACTTCACTTCTCTTAATTGGCACTTGATTTGATCAATATTTACATCAGGTGAATCAAACATAAGTCATCAATGAGTGTCTACAATCTTTTTGTACCAAAAAATTTATATTTATATAGGCTAGGGTGTTCCGAATTTTGACAGTTGCTAACGGGCATCATGTTGAAGCTTCAATATGATTCTGACATGGACGACCATGGACCAAGACTTGTGTTTGCTAAATAGTCTCTGGAGCAGTTGATAACTGATGCTAATTTTAATAGAAATATGTCCTTCAGCTGTTCTGTATGTAAGGATCCAAGGACTAACTATACCTACATACATACATAACTGGTCAGCTTCTCACACCACCTATGCTGTGTGTTTTAATTTTATACATGAGTGGCGGTACGTACAGTTTAAAGTCGATTGCGAAGGATAGATTTTTGGGAAACTATTTCATGGTAATTTTACTTACTCTCAGAGCTAGAAATCTACTGAGAAGAAGAAGTTGTGGAAAAAACTGTGATTCGAATCGTGGGCTCACATCTAATAAGGCTACACACTATCTACGAGACTATGGCATCATCTGCCAAATTAGTTGCCATTCATAGACAAGATGTGTGTTTGCTGAATAGCCACTGGAACAGTTTGATAACCCAGTTTTAATAGTAAACTAATCTTCAGCTATTCTTTATGTCTGTAGTTATAAGTATGGAAGCAAGTAAAATTTTCGAATTAAAGATGATGATAATCCACAGGAGATCCAAGAACTTACTATACATACATACATAATTGGTCCTTCAGTCATTATTACAACCTAGCTTCACACACCACTTATGCTTTGGGCTGGCGCCGTCATTGATACAAAGCGACGGTCAAACTATCGCTGTCAACGACAAGCACTATAGATCGATGATTATCAACTTCTTTTGGCCTGAATTTGACACAAATGACATGTAATTACAAAGGGCAATGCTACCTATCACATACCTATTTCATACCGCATTGGATATTTTGGGCTAACTATTTGAGGGCATGGTCATCTGGCATGCAAGTGATGTGAACTTGCCACCGAAGATCATGCGATTTGACCCTGTTAGACTTTTTCTAGAGGAGTTTTATACGCAGGTGTATGCGAATAAGCCACAAACCACAGCGGTTCTCAATGCTTACATAATTCATGTCAAATTCAGCTTGAATTATGCGCCATAGTCATGCACAGTTGAACATTTCGTGTGATCTCCATTTAGAAAAGTCGTAAAGGGCATTTGAGTGATGTTGTATTTCAGACATAATGGCGTCAATAAGTATTTCAAACGAATAAAAAATGTCGATGATATCTCGCACACACATTGCTTAAATTTAAATTTAAATGTAGGAAGTGTTTAAGAAGCCATTGAAGCCGGCGTAGTCTGGCAGGTAATCCGATGAGTTATTACACGCCAGCCTAAGGTTCGACGCACCGCATTTGAAACGAAATACGAAATGAACATTTCTTTTTGCAACTTTCTCCCAGGAGTCTTCTGGCAAATACTCTGAGAGTAAATAAAATTACATTTTCAACAAATTTGTCATTCTGAAGTGTCTTTGAACTGTAGGTCCCGAAATTCATAATTAAATTAACACACAACAAGGGTGGTGTGAGAAGCTAGAGCGTAATCCAGACTATGCCTGTTGACATGTAAAATGTAAAAGACATGGGCAAAAAACACTCCAGTAATGTAGGACAGCCATGGCAATGTAGTCTCAATGATCCGAGGGCCAAACTTTTTTGCGGCAACATTAAGAACTCTAGTCATGTGAGCCAAACATTTTTACGTAGACAGTCAGAGGAAGAATGAAATAAATTAGAAGTGATCCTGGGATAAATTTTGGTTAGTTGTAGTTCAAAGGAGATCTTCAGCTGCGATTGTAAACTGTGAAGAATAAAATTTTCTAAGCCAGTCTTAATCAGCGACAAACAATTCGATTGTGTGCAGTTGGTTATGAATACATATTCCCTTTAAAAGGAAATTTGGAAAAGAAATTCCTACTTTAGGCTGCTGTTCTGTTGAGGTTGTCAGCTAGTTTTGAAGCATAATTTTGTGTCACATAGCAGCGGGCCACTATTTATGTTCAAGTGGCATACATACATATATACACACACATTTTGTCATTACAACCCTTAAGTCTAGATTACGACTTAGCTTCTCACACCACTTATGTTATGTGTGTAAATTGTATACATGAGTGTGTCGGGACCTACAGTTTAAATTTGACTTCGAACGACAGATTTTTTGAGATATTTTTTCATGAAAATTTTCTTTACTCTCAGACAGAGTTTTTGCCTAGAATTTTGCTGAAAGTAAGTTACCGGAGAAACATTTTTTGTTTTATATTTCGTTTTTGTTGGAGATGTCTGACATTCTTTGAGAACTTTTTAGGTAAATTTGATCGGAACTTCAATGGAATACATTAAGGAAATTATAAATTTGATCCCACTATCCCTGCATTCTTAACCGTTTGAGTGCCATGCCCAAACCTTACCCATGGGTAAATTAATTGAAAATTTCTATGAGAAATTGAGAAAAAATATTTTTTTATTCATAACAGTCGCAGCAGCCCTCACTAACTGAACGCTAAACTCTGACTGACGCAATCGTCGCCAAAACGGCGAACCGCAATTTTGGCACATTACCTATTAGCAACGATTCGCACTCAAACGGTTAATTTGTTTGAAGAGATACAATGTCGTCGTTAAAAGTGGCGCTGTAGTCGATAGTATTATTAGTATTAGCTGTTGTTGTCGTATCGTATAAGCAATTTAATACACTGAAGAATGGCTTGATAACATAAAACTGTCCCTGTTGCTATGGATTCGTTGTACTTTCTCTAGCCTTAAAGGCAACTACTGTCTGTCCACATACAAAATCGTCTTCATTTCTAGCAGAGAGACTCAAAACTATCCCTGTTTCTATGGATTCGTTGTACTTTCTCCAGCCTTAAAGGCAACTACTGTCTTTACTCAACACGTTTCTTTCCACAACATTATCGTCTGCTTTTCTAGCAGATGGAACTTTTAAAATTTATTTAAAAAAGTCAACAAAAGGCGAAGAAAAAACAGAACTTAAAAACTAACATCGACTTACCGTGTGCATCTTTAGAGGATAATGAACCGCCAACCATACCGGAACCCAAGCCTTTTACTCCAATGTTTACACCACCACCAACGCCACCAATGCCAACACCACCCATGCTAACAGCAACGGGCGAACCCAGGCCATGCAATGCTGCTGAGGAAGAGTGGAGACGTGCTAATGCATATTGTGTTGGTAACAATAAAAATAAAAACAACATTAATATGCTGCCAAAGGTAGTAGTGTTGTTGTTATTGTTGTTGGCTAAAGGTGTTAATGTTCGAGTCCATATTTTTGCTTTTGCTTTTGCTGTTGCCTTTGCTTTTATCGGCAAAGACGTTGAGAGCAGTAGTGATGCTGGTAAGTATGATGGTGATGTTGTTGTTGTTGTTGTTGTTTTTAAACAATAACTACAACAACAATTGCGCCAAGTTGTTGGCATTAAGATATGACATTTATAGCACTTCATTTTATTGTTTCTTAACAATCAACTTGTTTAACACAATCTACCGCGCAGCCCAGCTTCTACGTGCAATGCTTTCGGTCCCCAACCCCCGGTTCTTAGGCAGCTGTTTGTTGTCTTCTGTTTATTGTTAAGGAAGAAAGGCGAAATTCTTAACGTTCTTTTCTTGTTATTTTTCTCTTTCTTTATGTATTTTCTTGTGTTTGTTTTAATTTGTTTTTCACTTCTTTAATAATAATTGCAAGACGTACGTATTTTTCATCAACTTAATGTGAAATGTGCTTGGAGGGAGGAAGAGAGTTAGAAAGATAAGTTCATTTCATTCACACATTTAAAAGCAGTATTTTACTGAATTCCTTCCTGTACGTTTCTTTCTCTTTGCATTTTAATTTTGCAGGTGTTTCTGCTCGGAAGCCTTTTTCATCTCCTGCCTTCTTGAAAGAGATTTTTTTCTTTTTTGTTTTTCAATTATGATATGAAAATGATATGGCTCTGGTAACTGCAAGAAAATGGAGAAGAAAAAATTTATTAAAAAGGAAAATGAAAGAAGAATTCAATAAAAAAATTTAATATCTTTAACTCGGGTAAAACAATAATTACACGAAACGCATTCCAATTATGCCAAGTATATCTGATTTATTTGTTATTCATTATGGCTTTAATTATGGCCAATAATAATTGGTAATAATGTCTGGCATTGCCCGAAATTCAATTAAATTTCTGCTGAAACTGCAATATATTTAATACACAGAACAAAAGTATTTCTTAAGGTAATAAATGTCGAAATTTTCGTAACACTTTTTCTTTTAAATTTAACACAGCAAAATTCTCTTTATACAGTTCAGTGTAAAAAAGGTTTTCTGCTGCTATTCTATTTATTAAAGAAGAAAGGCATATTTCCTTTCCAATCCTTTATACTGAAAACATAACAATAACAGGGGGTAGATAACTTAAAAATGTCCATCTTCTTTCACTTTCACCGGTAACAGCAGATATGGCAAGTTCTGGAATAAAAGAGTTTGGCGTAAATATTTCCCAACCATTATTTATTTAAAAATTGGTCGAATAATATTTTAATCGACTAGAAATTTAATAAAAAATTAAAACTTTTTTATACGCTTTAAACAAGTTTTATTAAATTTTGATTAGTAGTCGGCTTAGTCTAGTAGGTAGAGTGGTCCTCCATTAGACATAAGGCCTGCGTTCAAACCCCAGGTCAAGACATCTCCAACAAAACGAAATATGTCTTTCGGCTACTTCTTCTTTTGGTAAATGCTCTAGGAGTAAATAAATTTGCCATGAAATAGTTTCTCAAATCTGTAGTTCAGAGTCGACTTTAGACTGTGTATGTTCCGCCACTCACGTATAAAAATTACACACACAACATAAGTGGTATGAGAAACTAGGTCGTAATCTTGACTGAAGAATTGTAATGACCAGTTATATATATGTCTGTGAGATATCATCGACATTTTGTATTTGTTTGGAAGACCTATTGTTGCCTTTCTCTGTATAAAGCGCATCTAATATGTCCATAAACCATGAATTACGTTGGCATTGAGGGCTGCTATTGTTTGTGGTTTATTCAAATACACCTGCGATATAAGAAAACCCCACAAGAACAAGTCTAACGAGATCAACCGGGATCTCGGCGATCAGTACACATCAAACCACGTGAGATGATCATACATTCAAATCGCTGGAGCAGTAAATCCAGTATGGCGTGACATATATGACACGTAGCGCCAGGTTGTATTCAAGGTGGTAAGTCATCAACTTATAGCGCTTGGCGTTGATAGCGACGCACTATGTGGCATTTACCCTGAAAAGCTGGCCAAAAAAATTTAAGAAACTGAGTATGCAGTTCGATAGACAACAAAATTCTGCATTATATAGTGAATTTTCACGACTTTTAATTGAGATTTGAAACGATGTCAAAGTCAGGAAAGTGAAGAAAATTAAATGCTTTTTTGGTGTTTTTTTGAAATTTTAATAGGTTTATAAGAAATTTTTTTGTGGCTAAACGAATAGAGGTTTTATATTGGTTTTTTTTTTATTTGAAAGGTATGAGCAACTGCTACTTTCAGTTTATATATATATATATATATATATATATATATTAATGTTAAAATTATTCGCTCAAAATTTAAAAATAATATAAATTTCACACTTTTTTACCCTTCCCAAAAAAGATAAGGATTTTAAAGGTGCAAGTAGTTTTTAGTAGTTTAATGTTATATACCACAAAAAAATATGAACTCTCTACATTCAGGAACAAAAAGAAAAGTATGCGCAGATTTGCGCAATTATTTTTGGCGATTTTTTGAAAATTTTACTTTTTTTTGAAAAATTAAAAAAATTAGACGCAGTGTAATAAAGCCATAGACAATAAAGCCATATGGCGTACGAATTATGCGAGGAAATTCAGTAGAAGCGATACCAATCGAGATGTCTCGAATAGGTTACTTTTAAGCAGTGACCCTTTTATAAGCTGCAGTACACAAAAATCGCGAAGGAATAGAAAAGCATTTTCATCGGATACTATTAAATTACTTCTTCCTGACATTGTGATCATAAATGATTCACATTCATATTAAACATGTTCATGTCGAATTTCATCGAGGTAATAAAATTTTTAAGCCAATTATAATTGCTATACATATTTTCTTAAGGGGCCCCATTTTGAAACAAGGGGCAATTATGGACCGACAATAACAAAATTTGGTAATATGATTTAGATTTACAAAATACACGTTCATACCGAATTTCATCACGATACCTATGTTTTTAAGCCATTTATAAGCGCAAACGTGACTTTCTAAAGGGGACTTTATATGGGGACCAGGGTCAAATGTGTTCCGATTTTCACCAAACTTTACGTCATGATTTCTTAGTACACAGAACTGAAATTTTATCATGATTGTTACATAATTACCATAATTATGTGTAAATAAGTGCAATTTAGAGGGGAATTTGTATGGGGGCTAGGCGAAATCACGGACCGATTTGAAACAAAATCAGTTGGGTTCATCCTTGGGCCTAATTATCACCAACACTATCAAAAAATTCCAGCCATTAACTCATAAAACACTTCTATTAATTTTGGCCAGGTTTTCAGGCAAAATGCCACATAGTGCGACGGTTGGTCTCAAAGCAATGTTTATTTATGACTGTGCCAGCCCAAAATCCACACCAAACAGCAACTTTTTCGGAACGCATTGCATGTCCTTGGAAATTATATGAATTTGTATCGTTTCAAATTCAACAATTTTGTTTGTTCATCCAGAAATGGACCTCATCGCTGAAGATGAGTTTACGATAAAAATTAGGGGCCAGCTGTCAACTGCTTCAGAACCCATTGGGCGAACATACGTCGTTGTCTATGGTCGATTTCCTTCAGTTCCTGTATCAGTTTTATATAAGCAGATCCTGCGTTTGGTCTACGTATGGGTTTTAGTCGATCGTTTATTAAATCAGTAGACGCGACAAAATACTTTCCATATGACGATTATGGCGAGCGGGCATTAATATTCCCAAACAGAACGGCCATTTGCATAATATAATTTTCTATTTTCACGTGTAGTTGAATAATACAGGGTGGGAAAAATCTAAATTTAAAAATGCAATAAAACAAAAACGTTTTGAAATTTTGCCAAATTTATTTATTTTTGTTGTGATGTACAATTGTTCCGCTTAGAAATGGAATATTATTTCATTCATATGGCTGCCGCGGCTGGCATCTCAGTACCTTCGATCGGACCAATTTTCGTGCACTTTTTCGTGTCTTCGAGTATAAGGTTGTATCTCTATACTGCCATCACGAATGTTAACCTTTAAATGCTCAATTGTCTCTGGTTTGTCAGCATAACACTTTTCTTTAAAGGCGCCCCACAGAAAATAGTCAAATCGAAGCTTCTTGATGGCCAATAGACTTCACTATTTCGGCTAATTAAACGGCCATCAAACGTTTGACACGATAAATAGATTGAGTCATGAGATGTGTGACAGGTTGCGCCATCCTGTTGAAATCAAACATCGTTCACAGCAATCCCATAAATAGCGGTATAAAAAAATAGGTTATCATGATGTGATAGGAGAGTCCATTGAACGTAATAGTTGTGCCTTCCTCATTTTCAAAGAACTAATGGCCAATGATGCCTCCGCTCCACAAGCCGCACTTAACAGTCACTCGTAATGGGTGCATTAGCTTCTGTAAGATCACGTGTGGGTTTGTTGAGACCCAAATAATATAATTTTGCTTATTAACGTACTGATCAAGATGGGAATGAGGTTCATCCGAAAAATTGATTATTTTTTTTCGGAAAAATCGACATCATCGTGCAATGTGTCGTTGGCCTACCTAGCGAAGCGAAAACGAAGCGAATGGTCATGCGGCTTCAACTCTTGAACCAACTGAACTTTGTAAGGCGTCATACCGAGATCTTTCCGTAAAATTCGACGTAAACTGGTGCGTGAAATGTTCAATCCTTGAAAGCGAGTTAATGTTAATGGTCTCAAGCAAACTCTTAGCCACAGCTTCGTTATTTTTGGGTGTACGCACTATATGAGCATGATCGTGTCTTGGCGCATTAACAATAAAACCAGTTTCACGAACATTAGCAATAAACTTGCGTATGCCGGGCACTGTTGCTCTTTCTCTGCGCCCAAATTTTGTATGACATTTTCGTGTAATTTCCGACCAATTTTCTTTGTTTTGGAAATAAATTTCCAATAAATCCCAATGTTGCTCAAGCGTAAATCAATTCATTGCGTACAATGGAGATAATATAATGAATTTTGTGACAGAATAGTATGACCAGATAGTATTGCCAGATTCGACATTAAACGATGGTTCAAATGAAACGATAGATTTGACAAAACAAACTGAATACATTGTAACTTATTTATCAGATGCAGCCTTAACTAAATCGCGGATAACGTTTAGCTTTCGCTCTGTTTATACTTCATTTATTTTCTATCTGGCAACTTCTAGAACTTATTATTTATTATGATTGTCAGTCGTGCATAATGTTTGTGGCATCTATATATAGTTTTGTTATTGTCATCTAAGCATTGTTTGTCCCTATTTTTCTATGTTATTAGAAAATATTTCGAAAATAAACACTGAAATGAAGTGAGTGTTATTCTACTTAACTTCACTAAGAATAATTGCGAGAAAAGAACACTCCACTTTGGTGAAATTTCCCATAATTTTTGTTGCTCCAATATCAAGTGACTTTTAAAGGCGCAAAATTAGAGAATAAATTTTAAATTTCATGAAACTTTGTGAAAAATTGCATGCAAATTTGCGACATGCAAAGACGTTATGAGTGTACATTTAATAAAAAAAAAAACGGGTAGAGAGAAAGAATCTTTTTCCATGCTTGTTGATATTGTTTGTATTTCATTCATAATTTTATTGTTGTTTTACAAAACTTGAAACATTTTTATTGAAACTTCCTTTGCACGTATGGATATCTAAGTAAGTATAACATTACATATACACACAGACAGACAGACAGACATATAAGTGTTGTGTACGTATTGTATATGTATTGTAAACATAATTTCCTAACTGAAAAAAATAACTTCGTCATTGTTTCACATAGCAAAACATGCAGTGCCACATTTGTTTTATCTGCGTAACACTGTACCAGCACGTGTGTATATGTTTTATAACGAACGTATACGAGATACTGTTGCTACTGTATTGTTGCGCTGCTTGCTGTTTTTAAATAAACGCTGTGTGTGCATGTAAAACTAAACGGAAACAGGCCACGTTTCCGTTTTTACTGTTTTCCATTTTATATTTTATTGTATGCGCCTCTTCTCGCTCACTCCTCTCATATTTACACAAATGTATCGTACGTATATTGTATGTGGTAGTGTTACTATTTGTTGCATGTTGTTTGTGCCCTGCATTTAAAGAACCATAAATGTCGGTTGTAGAGACTATGAAAATTGTAAACCTTTAATACATACTCTTTCCTCTGCACGCATACATACATACACCTAATTCTGTTTTTACACGGTCTTTTTTTACACGGTTTTGATATAACACGGTTTGAAAATAAAATATTTTTAATTTTTGGTTACACGATTTTATTCCATTTAGCAAGATTTAAAATTTTTGTGCTTAAATTTTTTTGTTAAATTTAATTTTTGCAAAGTATATCACAAATTTAAGGGAATTCCCTTTTTGCGCGACAAGCAAATTTACTAGTCAAAGCAAATGTAAATGGCACAAATTTAGGGGAATTCCCTTATGTGCATACAAGCACAAAGGTCAGAGCAATTGAAATGTGTTAATATTTTGTGTTTGGTAAAGAAATTTTTTATTGGCAAATTTGTTTTTCTATCGTTACATTAAATTTAACGCATTAAGATGAAAGGTAAGCCAAAAAATATTTTATATTTATTAAGTTATTTATATTTTTAATTTTGTTAAATATTTTATGAATCCCTAAAAGAAAATGTTAAATACAAAACTTCTTAAAAAATCCTTGCTTTTCACTCATTTTAATAGGTTTTAGAGATTAGGAACCAATCACCTATTTTTGCATACGATCAGTGTCTTTTTTACACGGTTTTTTCTGGAACGAATCTACCGTGTAAAAACAGAATTAGGTGTACATATATAATATTTGTTAAACCCTCTTCTCTGTTTCACTCTCTGAAAGTTATACAAACAGCAAATATGTGAAAGTAAGGAGTGTGCGGAGAAATATTTTTGTATACATTTTTCTTTATAAAAAGAGAACTTCAAAGTACAATTATTTCAAGGTCACCAAGCTTCTGGCAAAATCTCTTTAGAGTAAATAAAAATGCTACGAAAAGTTTCTCAAAAATCTGTTCTTCAGAGGCGTAGTGGATAAAGTTAACACACACAACATGGCTAGTATCAAAAAGTTGGGTTGTAATCCTGACTAAAGAGTTGCAATCACTAATTAAGTAAGAAACTGACAGCCAGAGTTCTGAATTTTACTACCTAGCGGATTCGGTTGTACTAAAAAACTTGTTTACGCTGTTGTCTTATAAGACGTAAGGCCACGGCTTAAACCCCAGGTCAGACATCTCGAACGCAACGAAATATCAAAAAATATTTCTTTGGCGACAACTTCCTCTCTGCAGATTTCTGGTATAAACTCTGGCAACAAATAAAATAGCCATGAAAAGTTTCTCAAAAAAAATCTGTCTGTAGGTCCCGCCAGTCATAAACAAAATTAACACACACAACACAAGTGCTGTAGAGAAGCTAGGTTGTGATCTTGACTGAAAGGTTGTCATGGCCAATTATGCATGTGTGTATATATGTTCAAGATTGTTCAGGTATCTTTCTGAATATTTTCTCATCACAGTTTTAACTCTTGGCTCATTTTTGCGTCAATTAAATGGATTATATCGATGAAATGAAAAATTGTACGCGAAATATTGTGACCAATTACTGAGACCGCCGTCCAAACAACAAATGCTGGTTCTTCGCCATGCTTTCTCTAACATAAGTTATATATTCGGCAGTACGTTCATTGATATGATGCACAGGACGACATCTGTAGCGTTTCCAGTATCTTAAATTTGTTTATAATATTTCCAATTACTGGCACTGGAAAGGTATGCTCAACAAAAGGGTAGATTACATTGGTCATTACAACCCTTCACTCAGGATTACAACCTAGCTTCTCACACCAGTTATGTTGTGTGTGTTAATTTCATACATGAGTGTCGGGACCTACAGTTTAAAGTCGACTCCAAATGACAGATTTTTTTGCGAAACTTTTCATGACAACTTTATTTTTCCTCAGACTTTTTGTCAGAAATCTACTAAGAGGAAGTCGCCGAGAAAGTATTTTTTTATATGTTCGTTATGTTCGAGATGTCTGAGAAGAGTTTGAACCATGGCCACACGTCTAATAGGCCATACCTACGAGATTACAACGACTTTAAAGATTAATTGAGGCAAAAACTCTTCTTAAACCAAATGGATTTCAGGCAATCAAAACTTCTGCTGTAATATTACAAAAAACGGAGACCGTTTCTTTTTTAAAGCATTTTCAAAAAAAAAGTTATTTGGCGGACCCTTTATAAGAGATTATTTGCCTTGCATTGCTGGCGTTTGCAAAGTCCTTGTAACTTTCATTTCAAAGCATTCATTCAATACTTAAACAGTGATACTGTGATATAGTTTTGCAGTTAACGTTTATGAACGTGAACAAAATCGATTTTTAATAAAAATAAATTTTTTTTCACTGTAACTTTTATCAATCACTGTACAAAACATGAAACCAGAATTACAAACAAAATTTATTCGTGCACACTCTTTAAATAGAATATGATTGCTTATGTAAATGTGTACGTTTATTTCTAAATGGAAAACAAATATCCTCTGTTGTATGTGTGTATGTATGTATGTATGCATATGTATTTGTATTCCTTCCTTCACTATATTAAAACCCACTTTATATTATAATAAAGCAGAAAACACCAACAACAACAGCAATAACGGTAAAATAGTAAAAATGTTTCTATTAATGTGAAGGAAACCAAACAACTGAAACTACTTACTCATGCTGCTACGTCTAAGGGTGAGAAGTTCAAGTGTAATTGGAACAAATAAATAATTCTTATGTCATAACCAAATACTTGGTTATAAAATAATAAAAAAAAATATTTTTAATAGACGCATAAACAATAAAAAAAATGTTATCATTACAATAAATATGTGTTTTATTGGAATTTTATTTGCAAATATTTGAAGGAAGAATTTTTTATAAACGAAATGCATTGGAATTATTTGTGTTCGTAACTTTCGTATTTATTATGTGATTAAAATAACATTAAAAACTAAAAACAATCAACATAAATCACGAAAATAAAAATACGCAGAGAACCGTTAAAACAACATTTAAAAATTCTGCTTAAAGTCTTGTCTACCCACCCAAGCATTCCAGGTTCGACAAAGACAGAAATAAACGCTTCATTATGATCTTTCCATACATAACACACATAATTGGCCATTACTACCCTTCAGTCAGGATTACGGCCTAGCTTCTCACACCACTCATGTTGTGTTTGTTAATTTTTATACGTGAGTGGCGGGAACTACAGTTTAAAGTCGACTCCGAACGACAGATTTTTGAGCCACTTTTCATGGCAGTTTTTAGTTACTCTCACAGACTTTTTGCCAGAAATCTACTGAGAGGAAGTCGCCGAAGAAAAATTTTTTTCATATTTTGATGTCTGACCTGGGGTTTGAACGACGGCCTTACGTCTAATAAGCCAACACACTACCTACTAGACTACGGCGATATCATCATGATCTTTCCATCATTTTTTAGAATTTTAAAAACTTAATACAATGAAACATTTCTCCTCTAAATTATTCATCCAAAGACCACTCATATAATTAACATCGCGAGAAAATCAGGCAACGGGAATAGTCTTTGAAGTTTCTAATCACTATGCATTGTATACGGCCTTCCTATAGGGACTTCGATAGTTGATAGCGGCCATCTTACATAACAAACGTAATTGGCAACCTTTCAGTAAAGATTATGACCTAGTTTCTCACACTACTTATGTCAAATTATGACAGATTTTTTGAGAAACTTTTCGTGGCAATTTGCTCTCAGCGGTTTTTCTACAAAACTGCTGAGTAAGTCGTCCAAGAAATATTATTTTCATATTTCGTTTTGACTGAGATGTCTGACTTAGACGCGAGGCTAACACACTACCTTCTTGACCAAGACGTGTTGGTAACAGATGATGTTTAAATCGAGAAAATAAATATCAAGTAATGCAGACTATTTCCGGCCGTCAGGATAAAAAACCGTTTATTTTAGTGGTTATAGGCTTGGTCAGGCTTTATTCAGCACCAATATGGGAACTCTGGCAATACTACTGCGTCTGCGTCACCCCGTGTTGTGCAAACAAAAGTATATCTAAAAGCAAACAAAATTGCTCAATAGTTGCTCAAAAATATATCGTTTGGAGTCGACCTTATACTGTCCCTCCACTCCCCTTAAAATTAACACACACAACATAAGAGTGATGCTGACCGAAGGGTTGTAATGACAAAGAATGTAAGTATGTGATGCCAACTGTTGTTTAAAGTTTAATCTCGCATCAATCATTACACGGTAATATTCACGTGGCCACCAATATACCATTTTATCCATTGCCTTCGTTTGCAGCTAGTTCCAGGAGAGCATTATCTAGTCATATTTCTGTTATGGCTGTATTATCGTTACACTTCGCATCCAGAATGTCCAGCAGTTTGTTTACAACAACCAACCGTAATGTACTGTACGGTGACTGAATTGACCCTTTATTATTTGTAGTCAGTTTTCAGGTACGTTAAAACCTTCTAAATAATTGGAAGTTTTTCTAGTATGTCGAATTGAAAGTATTTTTGACATCTAGTGTGATCTCTTATTTACTTACTTACTTAATTGGCCATTAAAAACCCTATTGAACGATTTCAGCCTGCGTTTACACATCCTTCTAGGCGCCTCTGCTTCTTGCGCGCCTACACCAGTTGGTCACATCAATCGATGACAGTGCTTCCTCTGCGCTGTCGGATAGCGTCGACTATAGATTTGGATTTAAAATACTGGGGTTTTGCTTTTACATCACTTAACATTAAAATTATAAACAAAAGCTACAAAAATAAAAAAATTCAGTAAACAAACCTGTTTACAAATTATCGTTTCGATTATTATAACAACAAACACGAGCATAAAAAATGGTATACAAGTAAACAGAAATACAACAACAACACTACAAGAATAAACGTAAACAACGATGCTTAGATTTATAGAGATTTCGAAAAGACGTAGTCACGAACATTCGCCTTAATGAACATTCATCAGACTGTTTACCTGCCATATAAAAGCCAAGACAAACCAGGCGAGTGAGTTAGAGAAATTCAGTCAGTTTTGTGTGAAGAAGCGGTGCGTTTGAATAGAGTAATCGTGGTTTGAAGATCTCCGTTACAAAGATCTGTCGAATAATTGTCTAATAATTGTTATTGTTTATCAAAAAAGTATAAACAAAGGAATAGCAAGAAAAGCAGTTGTTGTTGTTTACATAAAGTTGTGAACAGTGGCACACAGAATTGTGCGAATAATAAAGAAGTTTTTTAAAACTAAACAAAAATTTATTTTTATTTTATTTTCAATATACGAGCTCACATTTTAAACGTTTTTAAAAGGTAAACACGAAACTATGTATAATTGCCTCAAAGGCTCGAATGGCATCTCCCAAAGGCATATTATTAAATATTATTCGCATAAAATCTTAAAAATTTACCAAAAGCGTGTGGTGAGGACTGGTCTGGCTGCTTGCCAGGCTTAAAAAGAAGCACTGTGTGCTGCACCTTCTATCTCTTGCAATAAATTTCTTCAGGAAGGTCTCAGAGGTTGATGCACATCTTTATGGGAGCATGCGGTCTACGCCGGAATTGAATGCAGATTAGCAGTTACATTCAATTGACGCAGATAACCTAGATAACCAGCATCACATGAATTCCCAATTCCATTAGAATGGAACCCCAACATTCTTGGTATTTTCATATAAAAATCAAAAATTTCAAAACTTTTCATTGTAATTTAAATGTTTTTCTTTAAGTAACGATTACAAAATCTTTCCTTTTGCTGATTATAGTACATTCTCAAAAAGGTTGATGTTCCAAAAAAAAAACCAAAGACAACTTTAAATTGTTTAAGCAATTTTCAATCAATAAAAATAAATTTAATTTCAAAAAATACTTATGTTTTCCAAGCCCTGTATAACCTTTTTGTCTAGAGAATACAGGATATTTCTCTCTTTTTTTTTTTTTTTCTATGTATCTTTGGTCATTGGATTATAAATGTGTTGGCCATTCATTATCCATTTCCAATTTGTGTTGCTTTTGCTCTTTAGTGGCTAAGCTCGTTGGTTCGTCCGTTGGTTCGTACGTTGGTTCATTTCATTTTTAGACCCATTATTATTACCATTTAAGTTTATTACTCCCTCTACTATCATTTTTAACACTTATCTATTTAACAATTTTATTTTCATGCTTCACTAGGACACAGCCTTCTTCCGGACACACAATTTATTTCTGAAAATAAGAAAAAAAATATAAAAAACTGGCAATAAAAAGCAAAAAAAACCAAGAAAAAACACCTGAAAAGGAAAAGAAAACAAAATCTAACCATGATTCCTTAGTATTTGTTTTGGACTTTCATTTAAACACACCTTCATTTCAAAAAAAAGCAAGAAAAAAGGTGGAAAAAAGAACACATCCTTTCGCATAAAATGTTTGTATTTGTCTCAACAACCCCACTCGTCTAAAAAGGTACTTTAGACACAATCACACTCATTTATCTTTAACAAAACAACTGAAGCCAAAGACAAACTTATGTCGTTTCTTTTACTTTCCTTTTTTTCTATTATTTTCTGTTATTTTCTTTCGTTATTTTCTTTGTTTTTTTTATCAGCTATTTGATGTTTTATTTTGTTTTTCTTTCAAACCAATTGGTATTTTAGTTCCTGTTTCATACACAGTCACTTGTCATCGTCTGTAATGATAATAATGGCCATTGAAGCGATCATTGGAAACATAAGTTACACTTACACTCAAAATTACACACACACTCACTTACATATTTAAGCAAGGAAAAAGCTTTGAACAGTCTAGTACGTATACCATTCAATTTAAAAAGTAAGGTACAGAAATAGATACGTAGCTAAAGTACTCTTTCGGTTTTTGCTGTTAAAGTTGTGTAAGGTACCCCTGGATTGTAAACCGCATTTGTTTTGTACTCTTGAGTTCAATAAAGATAAAGGAAAACTATTCAAGGAATCGAGGTTAAATATGATTTAAGAAAATCAACAAATAAAAACAAAATAATGACAAAGTTTGCAACGTCTAATTGCTTAAAGGGTGTCCCTTGGCCATCGTTAAAATCGACCCACGGTTATCATTGTAACTATTAGAGGTTTGAACTGTAGCCGACTTTAGGCATTTCTTACTTTAGTCAGCATTACAACCTAGCTTCTCACATCACTTATGCCGTGTGAGTTAATTTTATACTTGAATGATTGGGACCTACTATTTAACACCGTCTCGAAACCACAGATTTTTAAGAAACTTTTCATGGCAATTTAAATTACTCTGACAGTTCGCCAGAAGACTAATGAGAGAAATTCACCGAAAGAAAGATTTTTTTTCCAATTTAAAGATGTCTAAGCTAAGGTTTAAATCTTACATACATTCTGTTACGTTTTTACATTTTAAAAACTTTTAAAATATGAGCTCGTAGATTGTATATAAAATAAAAATAAATTTGTGTTTAGTTTTAATTAAAATTCTTTATTATTCACACAATTATGTGTGCTTCCTTTTGTTATTCCTCTGCTTATACCTTTTGCGTTAACAATAACAATTACTAGACAATTATTCGACAGATTTGTAATGAAAATCTTAAATCAATGATTACTCTCTTCAAACACACCGCGTCTTCACACAAGACAGACTGAACTTCACTAACCCAGTCGCCTTGCCATTTACGTGGCAAACTAAACATTCTAATGCATGTTCTTGAAGGCGAATGTTTATGACTTCGCCTTCTCGAAATCTGTTTACATTTATTCCAGTAGCGTTTGTTTTATATTTTTGTTTTCTTGTTTATCATTTTTTATGCTGGTGTTTGTTGTTATATTAAGAAATACGATAATTTGTAAACAGGTTTGTTTATTGCATTGTTTTGTTTTTGTAGGTTTTTGTTTATTTTTTTAATGTTAAGCGACGTAAAAGCATCATTTTTGTAACAATACATACGTATATATAATAATTGGTCATTACAACTATTCAGTAAGGATTACGACATACATAGCTTATTAGTAGTGGCGAGACCTACTGTTTGATGTTGATTCCAAACGACAAATTTTTAAGAAACTTTTTATAGCAAATTTTTTTTACTCTCACAGCTTTTGCCAGAAATCTGCTGAGAGGAAGTTGCCGTAGAAATTTTTTTTCATTTTTTTTTAGAGATGTCTGACCTGAGGTCTGTACCGAGGCCATACGTCTAATATTAGACTACAGCGACTCCAAAAAAAGGTATGCAGCTACCACATAACTCCGATAACTTCACACATCTTTGTTATTAAGTCTCGTAGCGAAGCATTTTTCAAAATCATAGGGTCTACTGGTTTTGTCTAGGCGACTGGAGCTGTCAATCGGTCTTATAGGCCATCAAATTTGTCCAAAAGCAGTTGATATTCATTGACTAAAAGAACTCACCCTTGACAATGACATCGTTTTCACAGAAATATTGATCAACACCAAACCGTGACTTTTTGGAATGCATTTGAGGCTCGTGGATCTCATGTGGATTTCATTGCGATGAATATTACGATCGGTTTGCAACTATTCCAGAGCCTATTCAACGAACACACTTGTGCCTGCCATTTCTCAATTTTAAAATTTTCTTTCTTTCATTTCGATTGAAATCAACCCAAACCCTCTGACGGTATGATAAATTTCTGTCATTTGTTTAAATGTTTCTGCAAATTGTCATAAAAATTTTCGAAATTATTATTCCTGTTTGAAAACGTTGCTGTGATTAATAATTTAATGCCCATTAAATAGTCATCGTAAAGTTAATTTTATTTGTTTGTCCTTCAGGCCTGCTCGTGTTCCACTTGACTGCGAGTAAAGAAGTTTCTCGTACGCAATTTTCGAAAAAAATTTAAATGCCAACTAATTCTATTTTTCCTATGAAAAGAATCTCAAAAGAATCGTGTATAATAAGCAATAAATACAAAATGTTTTATCTCTTGTTGGTCATAAATTATTAATTTATTTGATTTCTTTGGAAGCAAAGTAAAGAGAAAATAAAATAGAAAATAGAAAAACGATTTTAATCAACTTTACGACTTAAAAGCTGCTGACCGCCCACATTACAGTTCATTGTCTTGATTCCTTGTGTTCTTTGCTCGCTGCCACACACACCTATTTTGCTGTTGTTGCCGATGATGTTCGTTATTTTCTAACGAGCAAATTTCCAATTGAATTATTATATTATTTTTCCCAGAGACATGTAGTCCTTCTTTAAAAAAAAGTCTCATTTACTTTACCAAGCAAGTAAAATCTTTAAAGGGAGTTCAGTTCATCAAAACGGAAATACGAAACTTAGAGTCTATGCCAGAAATACTGGCAAATAGTAAAGAAAATTGGAATGAAAAGTTTCTCAAAAATCTGTTGTTCGGAGTCGTCTTTAAACTGTAGGCATAGCTGCCAGATTTGACGATTTATCGTCATTTTGACGATTTTGAGTTCCAAAAATATCATATTGACGATTTGACGATTTATGCCCTTATTTTGACGATTTTTAAAAATTAAAAATTTACATCATATTCCTAACTTTAGTAGATTAAAAGGCACTTTAAGCTTTGTATTTACTTTGTAATTGTTACTATTGGAAATTTATGTTAGTAAAAACAAGGAGTAAAGTATTATATTTTTAAGTTACTTTCGAGTAACTGTGATGATTTTTCTGTATTTTATTCCTTTTTAACCACTTAAAAGCTGAAAAATTACAACTCCTAAATAACCTCGTAGTTGAGAATAATATATCACTTGTCGTTGCAGACTATTTTAAAAATTCTAGTACAGCTTCTAATATTGCCATCGGAAGAACAAAGGCAAGCGCCGTTATTTTTGTTCGTACGACCAACACTCAGGGGATCGATGGCATTGTCTTTGAAACTATGAAAATATGTTATGTGAAGATGGAGAGAGAGAACAGTGTCTATGGACACTAGGCTTGTATATATTTATACCATAAGTAACAGGAAAGGCCTCTGCAGGAAATGAGTTCCACATACGAATAGTCTGTCTAAAAAATATATTTTTACTGTAATGCAGTGAGGCCAATCGACCACATACGGAAGTGGTGGGCGTTAAAGACGAGCGTTACGTAGGAATATATGATTTTCGGGAACACTGCCTTTACTTCGAAGTACTTTGTCGAAGCAATAGAACAGTGAAACACAAACCACATTGCAACGATGCTCCAATGATTCAATGGAGTTGGATACACTGCCGTCATTAACTAGCTATTACGCACTCTCCTGTACACGGTCGAGAAAAAAATTAATAAATGAAGACGAGGAACGCTAGCTTTTAATATCTAACAAATTTTTAAATGTTTTATTTTTGAACGCAGATATATATCGTCACCTAAAATGCAAAATAACGTATCATCACTTTTCACAATTTTACAGGAGAAGCAAAAAACGTTATTTTTTTGATGATCCGTTGTTTTGCATTTCAGGTGACGATATGTACATACATTGACTTTATGTTTTACTACAATAGAAATAATTTTGGTTTTCAAAAACTTTTAATTTATTTATTTATTTTTTCTGACGTTTTTTGACGATTTCAATAAACGTCTTTGACGATTTTGACGATTTTCTTTTAATATTTGACGATTTGATGCCTCATTTATCTGGCAGCTATGACTGTAGGTTACACTACTCATGTATAGAATTAATATACACAACATAAATGATGTGAGAAGCTAGGTTGTAATCCTTATTGAAGGGTTGTAATGACCAATTATATATGTCATGAGTTATTTGAGGCAACAGCAGTAAAAGTTGTTTAAGCAGGGATGGATATTTGAGGATAACGTTTAAGTATAAACCAAGTAAAGTCAGAGTCTGATCCTATACAAATACAAATTATATGAAAATTATAATACTATATTTTAGCATGTACAGTCGTCGTTGTCCAGTATGTAGTGTGTTGGCTTATTAGACGTGAAGCCCCGGTTCAAACCCCAGGTCAGACATCAAAAAAAAAAATACGAGACAAATATTTCTTCTGCGACTTCCTCTCAGCAGATTACTGGCTAAACCTCTAAGAGGAAATAAAATTGCCATGAAAAGTTTCTCAAAAATCTGTCGTTCGAAGTCGACTTTAAACTGTAGGTCCCGCCACTCATGTATAAAATTAACGCACACAACATAAGTGGTGTGAGAAGCTAGGACGTAATCCTAACTGAAGGGTTGTAAAGAAAAAAAAAAGACCAATTATGTATGTATGTATGTCTCATACACATGTTTTCAAATCTGTTCAGAAGAGCATTTAGTTAGAGCCTTTTTTAAGTTTTAGATTCCAATCCTGTTTTATAGGGTGGACCATTTAAAATTTTAAATTTAAAAATGCAATAAAACAAAAACGGTTTGTAATTTTGCAAAAATTTTTTTAATTGTTCCGATTAGAAATGGAATACCATTTCACTCATACGGCTGCCATGTACTGTCGTCACACTACTTCATTCGATCAAACCAATTTTCGTACACTTTTTCGCGTATATGGGGTCATGAACGTTGGCTTTCAAATGCTCAATTGTCTCTGGTTTGTCGGTATAGCACTTTTCTTTAACGGCGCCCCACAAAAAATACAACAACAATGTCAAATCGCAGATTCTTCAAGGCCAATTGGTATCTCCGTATCAGCTAATTAAACGGCCATTAAACGTCTGATGCATTAAATTCGATTGTGGCATGAAATGTGTGGCAAGTTGCACCATCCTGTTGAAACTAAACATCGTTCACATCAATGCCATAAAGAGCAAGTACAAAAAATGATTATCATGGTGCGATAAGTGTCTCCATTGACCGTAATGGTTGCGCTGTCCTCATTTTCAAAGAAATATGGGCCAATGATGCCTCCGCTCCATAAGCCGCACCAAACAGTCACTCGTAATGGGTGCATTGGTTTCTGTAAGACCAAGTGTTGGTTTTTCTGAGCACCAAATATGAAAATTTTGCTTATCAAGGTACCCGCCAAGATGAAAGTGAGATTCATTCGAAAAGATGATTTTTTTTTTGGGCATAATCGACATCATTCTGCAGTTTTTCCTTGGCTCATCTAGCGAAGCGAAAACGAAGCGGATGGTCAGGCGGCTACAACTATTGAACTAATTGAACTTCGTAAGGCGTCATACCGAGATCTTTTTGCAAAATTCGACGTAAACAAGTGCGTGAAATGTTCAATTCTCGAAAACAATGACGAGTTGGTGTTGATAGATTCCCCCGCACACTCTCAGCCACATCTGCGACATTTTCGGATGTACGCACTGTGCGAGCCCGCTCATATCTTGGCGCATGAACAATGAAACCAGCTTCACGAACTTTAGCAATAAAGTTGCGTATACCGGGTACTGTTGGTCCTTCTCTGCGACCAAATTGTATACAATATTTTCGTGGAATTTCTGATCAATTTTTCTTTGTTTTGAAAATAAATTTCCAATAAATCTCAACGTTGCCCAAGCGTAAATCGATTCATTACGTTCAGTGGAGATAATATACTGAACTTTGTGACAGAATATAATGACATAAGTATTGCCAGATTCGAAATAACAGATGGTTGAAATTTAAACCTATAAATGGCCCAGCCTATATATATGAAATCAATTACTTTAAAAACTATATGACAATATAAAAGCAGTTAATAAACTTATGAATATATTACGTTTATATTAACTAAACATCTCATAAATATTTTGATAAAGAATTAATTTAAAAAAAAAACAATTTAATTCAAGGATTTCAAACCTTTTTTTATTTTTCTACGGATAACTGGTATTTTGTGCAGCTTAAATAATCAGTAACATGACAGAAAAGTAATAAATTTTTATGTTCCTAAGCAATACATCAATACAGAGCGAGAGTGAGAGAGAGAGAAAAAGAGAGAGGTATTTCCTTGAAATTTATTATGCAATTTAATAAATATGGCTTCCTTTTGTTTCCGGCTGATATTTATACAGTGTTTTAGGCGGTTTTTGTTGTTATAAATAACCCGTCAGATACAAGCACATGCCGGGCAAGAAATTGAGAAAATAAATGAAAATCAGGATATGTTTTGCTTGTGTGTTTGGCTACTTATTATACACAAGGAAAGAAAGAAAGGATATGGCTTATCAACATGCCAAAGTTAATGCCTATTGGCATTGAAATCATTTTCCAAAAAGAAACAATAATAAAGTGAGAAAAAGGGAAGAGAAATACCAAATAAAATTGGTAGATAAATAATCATTTAACGCCTACTTGACAGGAGGCGCACACGGAATTAAATCATGGCCGCCACGGCCATCGCATCACACCACAAATTTGCTATCCATCACCACCTTAAAAGAAAATGCGCGTGCCATACATGCTAATGCCAAAGACAAAAAGACAATTTGATAAGAAAATCTCTCATGTCGCTCAGTGTAGTGCATGCACCGTTACACCGTTTATATTGAAGGCAATCAAAAAGAAACTGGAAGGAAAAGGAAAAAAAACTAATAACAAAAGTGAAAAGGAATAATAAATTTCAATTTCAACGAAATATTCCCACAATATATACACAAATACACGTATATTATATAGCAACCACAACAACAAATCAAACAGTAAAAACCGCAAGTCATTTATATTTATAAATTCCACAAAATCGAAAGCAAACAAAACAAGAGAACACAAAAAAATATTAAAAAAAATAAAAAAAAAATAAAAAGAATAACAACCAGCATAGAGAAGTTATCTTCTTGTTGATTCGTTTGAAGATTCAGCATAAAAAATAAACACAAAAATCAAAAGGAAGCGCCCGCTTCCTCTCTCCTACACAGAAACACAACGAGAGCGTTCACTTATATTGAATCAAACGCCTATTTTCTTCTTCTAAAACAACAAAAACGAACAGAAATATTGGTAAATAAAAAAACGCCTTGTTAGCAATATTATCAAGAGAGAAGAAAAAAAACGTATATCCGCAGTACCCCAGGACCTTTATAAGGTCAAGAAATAAATGTAAAAAGCAAAATAAAAATTGCAAAAGACCAAAAAGGAAAACAAAAATGAGAATGTTGTCAGTCATTGCTATTGCTTTGTAGGAAATAAAAACAAACGTACAAATATTATTGGAAACTAGATGACATATAAGTCGATCAAGAACGACTTTACAACTACAATTTCCTTAAGGATGACATTGTGGAACAATTTTACAACTATAATTTACTTAAGAAACAAATTGTTGAGTATAGACTTTTAGGAAAAATATTTTCCAGCATATCACATATGTAAATCTAAGCTAAGTTCATAACGCACATCTTACGTTGACTGCAAAATTCGACCCAGATCGGATTTCATTTTCTCAAACCTGACCCTGGAAAAATCATTATTATCAACCTAGACCGCTAGGACTTAGCATTTCTGACTTTTGTAGGCCTACAATTAAAGATTATGAAGTGGTCGCTGTGCAGTTCCATTAAGAACAATGCTTTTAGGCCACACAATAGAATAGATTTTGACTTAATTACATGAGAAGTTTCCAAAGAATGATTTGACTTTTTGGCGTAGTCAATTGATCACCAAGATCATAAAACTTAACGCTGTTAAATTTTTTTGTGTGCGATTATGTAAAAACGGTTCTCGTAAGTGTAATTCCTTTTGCTAAGAGTATTTCAAAACCATAATTTGTCAAGTTATTGAGGTATAAATAAAAAAAATAACAAAAATAACACTCCCTGCCTAGCAAGCAGGTGTTTCCACCCGGCCTGCATTAATGATTTACGGATTCCAAGAATTTGTTTCGATTAATCATTCTTATCAGCACAAAATGTACATATTAGGCTCGAAACAATCCTCATTATGAATAAATGCCCTGCCTAAATCTATAGAAGTTGTTGTAGTCCAGTAGGTAGTGTGTTGGCTTACTGAAAGTGAGGCCACTGTTCAAACACCAGGTCAGACACATCCAACAAAACGAAATTTGAAAATGTTAATTTTCGGCGACTTCCGCTCAGCAGACTTGTGGCAAAAACTCTGAGATTAAATAAAAAATTGCCATAAAAAGTTTCTAAGAAATCTGTCGATCGGACCCGATTTTGAGCTGTAGATCCCGGCACTCATGAATAAATCTAACAAACACAATATAAGTGGTGTGAGAAGCTAGGTTGTAATCCTTACTAAAGGTTTGTAATGACCAATTGTGTATGTATGTGCATTTTCTATCATATAACTTGTCTTGCACTGTCTGGAAAATTGGACCAAAAGATCATATACTCGTTTGGCACGATTATACTATACATATACTTATAGCTCAATTGAAAGCTCAGTTTAAAGAAACTATTCATGGCAATTTTTTATTTACTGTCAGAGGTTTTGTCAGAAATCTGCTGAGAGGCAGTAACCGAAGAAATATTTTTTTCGGGTTGTTGAAGATGGCTGACCATGTCTAACAAGCCAACTAGTCTACAGCGACTTCTGTAGATTTAGGGTACACTTTTTCAGCAAGGGCATTATTTCGCACCCAATATGTAGATTTTGCGACAATGATAACGAATCATCGGAACACATTCTTGGAATCTGTAAGGCATTATTGAAAACCTGAGGTAAGCCCTTGCTTGCTAGTCTGTGACTTTGACACTAGTTGACAGTCGGCGTTAACTTGACAAATGATGGTTTCGAAATACTGGAAGCGTATGGAATTACACTTACGAGCAAAGTTTTTACTTAGCCCCACAAAAAAATAACCAAACAGCGTTAAATCGTAAGATCTTGGTGATCAATTGACGTCTCCAAAAAGTCAAATAACCACCTGGAAACTTCTAATGGAATTATGTCAAAATCAATTCTGTTGTGTGGCCCAACAAGATGGTTCTTGTGAAAGCCACACAACGATCAGTTCATAATCTTTAATTGCAGGCTAACAAGATTAAGTTTTCCAAAGTTTTTAGAACTCTAAATTGATTTTTCATTAAATTTCATTTTTGAAAAACTGAAATCCCATGATACCTCCAGACTATAACTCCAGACTTATTGTAAGAAGTACTGGGATCTGCGTGTCTTATCTGCGACAATTTTGATTGTTAAGGTAGGTTAGGTTAGGTTAGGTGGCGGAATTGCTTTGAGGGAAGAGGTCCTATTTAGGCCTGTCATTTCCTAGAGGATTCCAAATCCTGCAATCGTTATATTAGAGATCTCGGTCAAGGATGACAAAAAGTTAGAGCTTAGAAACCTACGTTTTTATTTTACAAGAATGAGGTAATGATACATGAGGGGAAAGACAGTCTACTCCTCATCATCATTGGACCCACAGCTCCCGCTAAGTTATTTATCTGAATGCCGAGACTTTCGGGTTGCTTACCAAAAGGAAAGTGACTTGTGAGAATAGCTATTGCATAACGAATGTATGTGGGATTTAAAGATAGCAATGAGTCGGTCCTCTTCTTATGTATACGAATCCATAAGAGTTAAGCAATATTGAACGTTCCCTCTTGCTGCTAAAGAGATTGATGCCACCCTGTAAAGCGAGTGGATAATATTCAAATTAATAGAGCCAATCCGAGTGTCAATGCCCTGTTACTGTACTTGCTCTGGCCAGTTCATCAGCAGATCCTACGATTGTGTTGTAGTCGCTGTAGTATAGTAGGTAGTATGTTGCTTTATTAGACGTGGGACCTCGCGTAAAACCCCAAGTCAAATGTCTCCAACAAAACGAAATTTGAATATTTCTTCGGCGACTTCTTCTGAGCAGTATTCCGGTAAAAACTCTGAGAGTAAATAAAATTGCCATGAAAAGTTTCTCAAAAATCTGTCGTTCGGAGTCGACTTTAAACTGTAGGTCCCGCCACTCATGTATAAAATTAATACACACAAATTAAGTGGTATGAGATCTAGGTCGCGTACGTATCCTTATGTGCCGGAAACCACATATGAGTTACGTTTAAATGGTCTGAAAGTTTCGTGAGAAATATTCAGTATTCATGGACAAGAATAGACTTTGAAACTAAGTTCGTGTTCAAAATTGCCATGACCTCGGCTTGGAGTACACTGCATAAACAAAAAGTTTTCCCTGAAGTAACTATCAAGATTAATGGAGGTAAAGAGGTGCTTATGACATTAGATGTTCATACCCAATCAAAGTTAAACGAAATAAAGAGCTGCAAATAACTTTGTATGGCCATTCACCTAGACGGCAAATCGAACAATTGAACTTATATTGTGTAGAGGTTCTAAAATTCTGTGATCAGATGATATAGCACGCTGAGTTAATGGGACAAAGGTCTATCCTTTGAGGATTAACGAGCACTTTTACTTACCTAGCTCAAGACCGCTCCCTACACTATAGTAACGGCATCAACTCATGATGATCAACCAAATAACAAACCCAGTCTATGACTCTAAACATGGTAGGGTGTGAGAAAAAGTAAATAAATGAATACCAAAAAAAAAATGGGAAGAGAAAATACCAGCAAAAGAATATAAATAAGAAAATAAAAATAAATTATACAAAATGTTTAACCTCCTGAAATAAATTATAGGAGGCAGCAGCATCCAGTAATGGCAGTAAACGTAACTGTTACAGAAACAACAGCAAAAAGGATACAAAAAAACAACAACCATCAATGGAAATTCAAAATTGAGAAAAAAATGAAAAATACAATCGATTCACCAGTCAAAATAAAACGAAGAAGAGAAATTACCCACAATAAAATGGCAGAAGCCATAAAAATTTCAACTGAACAGTTAAACAATAAAAATAAATACAAACAAACACACATACATATACATGCATACATACATCTATACAGTTTGGCAAATATAGGCCAAGACAAGCAAATAATACAAGAAGGCAGAGATAAAGCCCATAAGGAATGCCATGGCGTTGAACAAAAAAGAAATTGACAGAAACAGTATTAGCAGCTACTGTAGGAGGCTGTAGTGGTGGTGGTAGTGGTAAACAGAATAAAAACGAAAATATTTTCTTAAAAATTTCTAAAGAATTACGTGGGCTTTTGGAATATAAATCAGCTGCTGCTGTAATACCTGTGTTTAGTGATACATTTTTTGCTAAACTAGGAGGCTGGCTGAAGGAATAAAAAATTCAATAATGAAGAGGATTTAATCAGGTTATAAATATAATGATGAATAATAGTTGTTATTGAATATAAATATGTATTAATAATAATAAAGTATGATTATCTAATTCACTAGAACATGCCTTATAAAGAGGCATTGTATCGAAACTATGAATGCGAAATGAAAATTTTCTTTTCGTATCTTGTACGTCAACCTACAGATCAAAGTAAGAAGAACAGGTATTACGTGGCAAAATAATTTGAAATATTTTTATCCTGCTTATCTCCTATTTGCTATAATTAGTTGCTTATTTTTCTTCTTCTTTATTTTATGAAGACAGTTTAATATCGTACACGTGCTACTGTACTGAGAAATGGATTTTCTTTTAATTGAGAAAAATTTTAAAAGTCATGCTATTTAATAAGAAACTTAAGACACTTAAACGAAAAAGCAACGAACGAAATGAACTTGGAAATTAGAAATAATGACGCATGAAAAATAATTCATACAGCCAGGCCTTAGGCTGTATACGACAAGGTTGTGTTAAAAAAAAAAAAAATTTGTAACTTTATTGAAATCTCTTTAAAAGTAAAAAAAAATTTAAATACTCCCCCCAAAAAACTATTTTCTGCTTATTAGACATGAGGCCACGGTTCAAACCCCAGGAGGTCAGACATCACCAACGACACGAAATATGAAAAAATATTTCTTCGGCGACTTCCTCTCAGCAGATTTCTGACAAAAACTTAACTTAACTTAATTTATAAACTCATAGATAACTGACTACCCCTGCAACCTTATAAAGGGTAATCCATTTAAAAGTTTAGACTTCAAAATGCCAAAAACAAAAGCGGCTTTTTTGGCGGCTTTACAATTGTTCCGATTAGAAATGGAATTTTATTTCATTCATATGTCTGCCTTGTACTGGCCTTACAGTACTTCATTCGATCGAACCAATTTTCGTGGACTTTTTCAAGTATATGGAGTCGTATCTCAGCAATGATATCACAAATAATGGCTTTCAAATGCTCAATATTATGTTACCTTAATATTCACCCCTTTTTGAAGGCAGGCATGCATATCAAAAAGAAAGGTTGGTTTCGCCATGCCCGATAGAGCCATTATGATGATTGGTCAGAAAGTGGACTAATTATGTGAGAAGTTTCTTATAGCGTAGGACATCACACAATTGAATTGAAGCACATTTAATTTATAAAATAAGTCAGTCTGTGAATTAAATGTATTTCGACGTTTAAATGTAGGGCTGGAGTATTAATTAAAGCTATCTTCTTATAACAAATTCCTAAAATTTCTACTGTTTATATAGTAGTATTGGTGCTTAACAACTTCTACACTGTACACGAGTTTTCTTCTATCCACGCAATATTGCCACAAACTTACCTATAATAACCATATTTATCCTGACTACTCTCATCATAACATTTTTCATTTATTTTCTTTGCTTCCCCGTATATTTACAAATACACTCTTAGTATGGTTTAGTTTTATTTGTTCTTTTTATTAAATATTACGTTTCCTCTTTCATTTATTTATTTGTGCTCTGTTGTTGTGGCATTCAAACTCCCCAACTCCCTGTCTATCAATTGCCTTAAGAACTCTGTTTTGCTACAATTCCCTGATGTTTTATGACTATGCGTAACGTAACTTATGTGTTGCAAGTAGTATATCAACGTACTTTCATCATCTTCATCACCATCATCGTCAGCATCATCATCGTAATTTATATTATCGGAATGTTGGCTTTATTACATTTTATTCCTTTTTATTTCACAGTTTATTCTCCATTATTTCTCAGTTATTTCTCATTTTTAGTACATCATTTAGTAATACTCACGAATATATTGCTAAGAAAACGGCGAAGAAAAGAACGAGGGAAAAACTTGTAAAAACATTTTCGCATTCAGATTACGTAGTAAATTACCATTTAAGGGGAAAGGGGGACGACTTATGTTGATTTCTTTAAAACTTTTTTATAAATTAACACCTTCATCTCCACGATAGTATCAGAAAAATTTTCACATGGGCCACGGTAACTTTTTTAGATAATTTAGTTAAAAATGTATCACAAAAAAATTTTTTTTGCCAAAATTCCCGGAAAAACACTATTTTTTATGTCAGACATATATGACTGACATGGCCCTGTATTAAAACTTTTTTCTCGACAAGCTGTGTCGGTCTTATACGACTGGCGAACGGGAAATAGAATTTCTTATTGGTCGAACAATAATATTTAAATAGCATAGAATTGAAATATTATTACGCCTCTTACATTTTTTAAATAATGAAAATGATATTCCTGGTGACATACTCTTGTTCCTTGGAGAGGCAGGCTAGTTTTCCGCCAGTATATACCTAATAAGACACATAAGTATGGAATTAAACTTTTTAAGTTATGTACCTCAGATGGATATACACACAGTTACTAAAGTATGTATACATACGGTTAAAAAATTGCCGAAATTTTTTAACCAATCCGTTTTCGTTGGAAATCTTTATAGTTTCCTTGGTGATAAGACGGTCTTTTGCATTGGTTAAAAAATTTCTGAAATTGAACTGAATTGTGGCCCTGCACAGGCCCACAAAGTGTGCATCCAATTTAAAATTTCACAAATTTCTGAACCAATGCAAAAGACCGTCTTAAAATCGAAGAAAGATGTCAGACAATTATAAATATTTTCAACGAAAACGGATTGGTTAAAAAATTTCTGAAATTTGTTATCCGTATGTATAATTTTGTGGCTGACTGTGCGTGGGCAAGCAAAATCTATTCTGGAAAATCTGAGATTTATGATAAAAATCAAGGCTTAGGAGCAAAATTATGTGAGCATCTTTCACAGGGGCTTCTAAATGAAGGTAGAACATTGTACGTAGGCAATTTCTATACCAGCTACCCGCTAGCATTGAACTTTCTTTGTCAGAAGACGCACGTTGTGGGCACTGTGAAAGCAAATAAGAAGTTTATGCCAAAGGAAGTTTTGAACGCAAATTTGAAGAAAGGAGAAATGATAGCGAGAGAAGATAAGAATGGTATTGTAGTACTTAACTGGCTATGTACCCGATATGTTAGAGTACTGACAACAAAACATGCCCCTGAAATGTTGGATAGAAACGCAAATTCTGCTAGGACAAGTCGACAAAAAAATAAACAAAAACCGCTCCCAATTTGTGAATATAACAAAGGTAAAGCAGGGATAGATATTTCTGATCAAATGGGTTCCTATGCAACTACTCTAACAAAAGGAATAAAATGGTACCGGAAGTTAGCAATAGAATATGTTCTTGGAATATCAGTAGTAAATGCTTACATAATATGTATATAAAATCAATAATAAAAGCAACATAGGAATTAGACAATTTCGGGAAAATTTGCTGACTGAAGTGCTTAGCTTAAGCTCGGAGAAAACTAAAACCAAAAAAATTTCAACTCATACGCTAAAAATAATGTATACTGCTGAAAAAAAAGAAAATAAAAGGAATGTGCACTGGATGTTACGCTCAAATAAAAGAAGCAGAGGGCCGAGATGCAGCAAGAAAGAAAAACGCACTGCTCAGACTGCGAACAACAGTCCTTTTTTGCATAGAATGTTTTGGACAGCATAATAAATGAATATAATTAATTACATCAAAATAAGTATTAATAAAATGTATTTTTTCAACTGAAACAATATACCATTATAATGGGTGATTTTTTAAGAGCTATAGGAAAATTTTTCAAAAAAAAAAACACATAAAATTCAGAAAAATTCATGAAATCTTTATTTGAATCGATAGTACGGTCCATATAATTTAATGTTTGAAGATTATTTCATGCAAATGTTGACCGCGACTGCGCCTCAAATGGTCCATCCGCTTAGTCCAATTTTGGCATACTCTTTCTAACATTTCGGCCGGTATATCACAAATAAATGCTTCAATGTTGTCTTCCAATGCGTCAATTGAAGCGGGCTTGTCTGTATAGACATGAGCTTTAACATAGCCCCACAAAAAATAGTCTAAAGGCGTTAAATCGCACGATCTAGGCAGCCAGTTGACCGGTCCCGTGAAACGTGAAATAAAATGTTCACCGAACTCGCCTCTCAATAAGTCCATTGTTACGCGTGCTGTGTGGCATGTGACACGGTCTTGTTGAAACCACATGTCATGCAAGTCAAGCTCTTGCATTTTGGTCAAAAAAGTTGGATATCATCTCACGGTAGCGCTCACCAGTCACAGTTACGTTTCGATCCGCAGCATCTTTGAAGAAGTACGGTCCAATGATGCCACCAGCCCATAAACCGCACCAAACTGTGAAATTTTCTGGATGCATTGACAGCTTTTGCAATGCTTCTGGCTGATCTTCACTCCAAAATCGACAATTCTGTTTATTTAGGTATGCATTGAGCCAAAAAATGAGCTTCGTCGCTGAACACAATTTTTCGATAAAGAAGTGGATCTTCGGCCAACTTTCCAAGAGCCCATTCACAAAATTTGCAAGCGTTGTTCGTTTGTAAGACGATTCATGGTTAAATTATAGACCAAACTGAAGATGTTTGACAGTGAAACAAAACACGAAACGTGCGTGAACTGTTTAAACAACTGTTGCCAAAAAGATAATAGCTAGAAAATCACCCGTTATAACTATGTTCATTTCATTTATTGTTTGTAGTAAGCCAAGAAATTTTCATAATGCAAATGTATCGCTTGCGTCGGACATCTGTAGTTTACATGGCCTTCTACCAAATCGCGTACGACTGACATGGCTCATGCAGAACTGCTTAGCATCAGACACATATGAGTGACATGGCGATGAACGTATTAAAAAAAACTTTTAATACTTAAGTTGAGGTATACTTGATGAAATTTTATCAAATACCACTCGTATGTAATTAAATTTAAATTTCTTCTTAAACGATTATAACTCAGTTTTTAGTTTCAAAGTTGGTCAGTCAACATTGGTGTTGGGAATTATGTTGTATTTTAAACCAATGGAAGTCAGTCCTCTATTATTCTGAAAAGAATATAACGATTCATTTTGAAGAAATTAAATTTTTGAAACTTTTAGAATGTTTTTATAACTCGGTTTTCGATTTCACTGCTTTTAACGCCTACCTTATAATGCAACTCTCGTTTACTAATCACTGACTCAGATTTCGTCACTGAATAACTATTCATTACTAACTGACAGCGTCGTTTTTTGACTTTTTACTTATACTCCTTTCTATTATAGCTGGCAACTTCATTATATTCCTATGAAATTGTTGTTTTTGGATTTTTAATCCTTGTTCATACTCATATCGTACCGTACGATATGGGTATTTTGTTGTTGTCTGTTTGTTGTTTCTTTTGTCGACGTAACAATATATCCGTCAGTCTCTGTCTCATAATTAAAAGACAACAATCACACACACAACGTTAGTTGTGTGAGAAACTAGGTCTCGTAATCCTGGTTGAAGGGTTCTAATGACCAATTATGTAGGTATGTACGTATGTAATATGGAAACATACAACGCTATCAATTAGGAAACTTATAGATTTCGTTTGACTATGTTATTATTAATCTTTTAATAGAATTCCTATCATAAACTCAATATATTGAAAGAGGTATTGTGAAATTGAATTTATTTGAGTTTTCTTACTCATGTGGTGGTTGTGTTGTATTGTGGAGATCATCTCCTTTCTTCTAATATTATTATCATAAGAAATCCCCGAAAAAATATCTTCTATTTATTGTATTGAAATTTAATAACAACAATATTAAATTTATTTAATAATGTTTTCCATCACATGGCATATAACATATTAAATAAATATTTATGCAGATACATTTGCCAATTCCGACAAAAAACCTAATGCAGATATATGGTATGTACAGTAAATGCTTTATATAGGGTGGGCCATTTCAAAGTTTAAATTTAGAAATGCAATCAAACAAAAACGGTTTGAAATTTCGACAAATTCATTCGTTTTTGTTGTGAAGTAAAATTACTAAGGTTCGAAATGGAATGTTATTTCATTCGTATGGCTACCGTGGCTAATCCCACAGTACTTGATTCGATCGGACCAATTTTCATGCACTTTTTCGAGTATATGGCATATCTCGGGAATTGCATCACGAATGTTGGCCTTCAAATGCTCAATTGTCTCTGATTTATCGGCATAACACCTTGCTTTAACTGAGCCCCACAAAAAATAGTCAAACAGTATCAAGCTAATTAAATGGTCATCAAACGTTTGATGCAATAAATCGATTGTGGCATGAGATGTGTGGCAAGTCCTACCATCCAGTTAAAATCTAATATCATTCACATCAATACGACCGAGAGCGGGTAGAAAAAAATCGTTTATCATGGCGATAGATGTCTGCATTGACCGTAATGGTTGCGCCATCATCATTTTCAAAGAAAAATGAGCCAATGATGCCTTTGCTCCACAAGCCTCAGTAAAATGTTACTCGAAATGGGTGCATTGGCTTCTGTAAAACCTAGTGTGGGTTTTTTGAGCCCAAGCAATTGAGCAATTTTGCTTATTAACATACCCACCAAGATGAAAATGAGCTTCATTCAAAAATGATTTTTTTTTTTTGGCAAAATCGACATCATCGTGCAGTTTTTCGTTGGCCCATCTAGTAAAGCGAAAACGAAGCGGATGGTCATGCGGCTGCAACTCTTGAACCAATTGAACTTTGAAAGGCGTCATACCGAGATTTTTTCGGAAAATTCGACTTAAGCTTGTGGGGAAATGTTTAATTCATGATAACGAAAATGAGTTGATGTTGATGGATTCTCACGCATACTCTCAGCCACAGCTTCGATATTTTCGGGTGTACGGTCTGTACGAGCACGCTCACCTCTTGGCTCATCAACAATGAAACTAGTCCGTATACCGGACACTGTTGGTCCTTCTCTGCGACCAAATTTTGTACGACATTTTCGTGCAATATCCGACCAATTGCGGGTGTATGTACTGTACGAGCACGTTCACGTTTTGGCGCATCAACTATGAAACCAATTTCACGAACTTTAGCGATAAACTTGCACATACCGGGCACTGTTGTTCCTTTTCTGCGACCAAATTTTGTACGATATTTTCATGCAATTTCCGACCCGCGGTCTTTGTTTTGGAAATAAATTTCTAAGAAATCCCAACGTTGCCCAAGCGTAAGTCGATTCATTACGTTTAGTGGAGATAATCTACTGAATTGTGTAACAGAATAGAATGACAGAATTATTGCCAGATTTGAAATAACCGATGCTTGGGATTTAAATGGATAGATGGCCCACCCGATAGTATATAGTAATTATATGGTTCACATAACAAGTTTATTCACATTCTATCTCTCTGTCTTTCTCTTTCTTCCGTATTTATGAATAAACGACTAGAGGAGGAGTACACAGTACATATAAGTTAAGGATGTATAAAGAGATTTATATTTCCATACATACATACATACATATTTCAATCTACTATGAGTCTATAATGCATTTTAGGTTATTCTGACAACAACAAAAAACAGAACAAAACAAAAATAAAATAAAAATAATAATAAAGAAAATAAGAGATACAGAGATACACTAAAGCACTGAAGCAAAACATAAATTAAATTATATTTTAAGAAAATCTCATAAGCCAACTGACTCTGACTCTGCTGTTGTATTGTGTTGTGTTTTTTTTTGCCTGCCGCAATAACTTCCGTTTAAAAATAGAACGTAATTTATATGGAATTACTTAAACTATATGCGTACGTATCAGCAATCTAGTATTCAGTACTCCAACGAGTATCTTTAGCTTCTAAGTAACTCATGTTGTGTTGTTTTACGGACAAACTTGAATTGAATATGAATTTTAGTATCGACTTGAGCCGCATTAAGATGACAAGAAATGTTTAAAATCAAAACATTTATAAGTAAAAGAGAATCTGATTTCATTAATGTTGGAGCTTTTTTGTAATTAAAAAAAAGCTTACAACATTGGGGTGCAGAGCAGCAGAAGACTTAGCAATTATAGTGGTGTAGTAATGTTCTTATTCTAAGACGGAGAGCATTTCAACAACATACATACATAATTGGTCATTACAACCCTCCAGTCAGGATTACGGCCTAGCTTCTCACACCACTCATGTTGTGTTTGTTAACTTTGTACATGAGTGGTGGGACCTACAGTTCAAAATCGACTCCGAACGACAGATTTTTGAGAAACTTTTCATGGCATTTTTATTTACTCTCAGAGTTTTTGCCAGATATCTGCTGAGAGGAAGTTCCCAAGAAATATTTTTTCAAATTTCGTTTCTGATGTCTGACCTGGGATTTGAACAGTGGCCTTTTGTCTAATAAGCCAACACACTACATGCGAGACTACGGAGGCTTAAATACTTCTGTTTCGTACAACATTTCAATAAGTGTGTAAATACCTAGTGTAGTTATATGAATTCTGTTACGAAGACAATATATGTTAATAAAGGGTCCGCCAAATAACTTTTTTTGAAAATGCTTTAAAAAAACTACTGAATATTTTCTCAAATTTCTTTTTTTATTTGAAATTTTTTCCGGTTAATAATGGAAAATAATTTGATTCAAATGGCTGCCTCGGCTGGCCATGCAGTAGCCTACACCAGAAGATGCCGATTTTGGCAAAAAAATCATCTTTTCAGATGAAGCTCATTTTGATCTTGGCGGGTATGTAAACAAGCAAAATTGTCGCATTTGGGGCACAGAAAACCCGCACGCATACATTGAAAAGCCGACGCACCCAAAACGAGTCATTGTTTGGTGCGGATTTTGGTCCAGAGGCATAATTGGGCCATTTTTCTTCAAAAATGAGCTAGGAGTGGCCGTTACAGTCAATGGCGATCGTTTTCGGGCCATGTTGAACGAATTTTTGTTCACAAAAATTGAAGAGGAGGATATTGTCAACATTTGGTTTCAACAGAACGGCGCTATGTGTCACACAGCCGAAGCTACACTCTATGTTTTGCGCCCTGTTTTTGAAGATCGCATTATCAGCCGCAGAGCTGATGTCGTTTGGCCACCTCGGAGCTGCGATTTGACACCGTTGGACTATTATTTGTGAGGTGCCGTCAAAGATAAGTGTTACGCCGACAAGCCAGAGACAATTGAAGCTTTAAAGGACAATATTCGTGAAGCCATTGGTGAAATACAGCTGCACACAATCGATAATGTGCTTAAAAATTGGACCGATCGTGTAGGCCATTTGAATGAAATTATTTTCCATTATTAACCGGATGTATTGTACTTTCAAATAAAAAAAGAGATTTGAGAAAATATTCAGTAGTTTTTTTTAAAGCATTTTCAAAAAAGAAAAGTTATTTGGCGGACCCTTTATTAGTCAACATGGCCTATTTTTTTTAAATAAACAATTTTAGATGATGTTTAAAGATTTCAATGACAGAACGTCACAATCTTCCTATGAAATTGTTTTTGTTGTATTTTTGATCTTGGTTTTGTTCCAGAAACCATATTTGATTACGGTTTTCTTCACATATTCCTGCTTATTGGTTTGTGTAATTCTGTGCACCGTACGATGTGGATATTCTGTTATTGTCTGTTTGTCATGTTTCTTTATTTTCTTTTTGTCCGTGTAATAATATGTCTGTAATTTTATGGCTCTTAATAAAAAGGAAATACATAGTTTGCAGCAGGCAACAGATATCAAAATTTAAAAAAAAAAACTTCCTCATGTATTACTTGCTTGACAACAGTCTTACCAAAGTGCCTCCTGATATTGAAAAACATCAGGAGAGTGAGTATTGAATATGAATGAATTGAATATTATCTCATCATGAATATCCCAATCAAAGCAGCGGAAAAACACTAGACTAAACTACAAGACAACAGCCAAGATACCATGGTTGAGGGAAAAGGCCAGTTCTGCGAAAGCTATAGATCAACAAGAATACGCCAGACTAGATAAGATGATAAGGAATAGTACACGAGCAGAAAAAAAGGCTATAAATTAAAGTAAATTGCAAAATAAAGCACGGACCCCATATTTACTAACAAACATTTGAAGGATGAATATCGGAAGACCAGTTGAATTTCACCCTTCAGACAAGGCGATCGCTGGGGTCTCTTACACGTCGTGATGAAGAGTCTGAGCTCGGTATTCATGCTGTGCAGAAAGATATTGGGCAACTACTGCATCTTCATCAAGGTAGACCGCCCCATGTCAAATAAGGCGATCCCTTATCCTGCTTCTTTTTCAGGGGATTGGGAGTACATCGCACGAAAGTATCTAGTTGCTTGCGTACGCTGACAAAATTGACATAGTAGGGTATACCAAGTGAGATATTACTGCTGCCATTAGTGCTATTGAACAGATGCCTATCAAGAACGGTCTGGCATTAAATGAGGGCAATACAAATTACATGTCGACTAGTAGGAACATGTGGCGTATTAGATCACAGATTACGGCCAATAATGAATATTGCCAGTAAATTTGTTTGTCTTATCTCCGTCATTACTAACAAAATTAATGTCAGTCTAGAGATCATAAGAAGGATTCCTCTTAGTAACAGGAGTTCTTATAGTCTCAATTGGTAACTTAGTAGGAAAAACTTCCCTCGAGGGTGGAAACTAATACTTCCACTCATCCACCATCTGGTTCTCCATTCCACAGAGCTGAGAGTGTTCGAGAGCAAAATCCTACTTATGCATTAAATGTGAATGAGCTGTCTCGGCCATGACATTCGGATGGAGGCGGATTTGAAGGAATCTTATCATATTTATTATCTTGCTTTCCTATATCATTCTATTGTTACGTTTTCACCCTTATAAAAACGTTTAGAATATGAGTTCGTAGATTGCAAATAAAATAAAAATAAATTTGCGTTTAGTTTTAAATCAAATCTTTATTGTTCGCACAATTCCGTGTGCCACCTTTGGCAACTTCATTTAAACAACAACAGTTTGCTTTATTTTTTATTCTTCTTTACACTCTTCCGCGTACACACTAAGAATTGTTCGTTAGACCTTTACAAAGGAGATCTCCAAACCACGATTAATCTCTTCACACGCAATGCGTCTTCAGATAAGATTGACTGAACTTCACTAAATAACTCGCCTGGTTTGTCTTGCCTTTTATATTGCAGGGTAAACTGTCTGATGACTGCTCTTGAAGGAGAATGATATCGCCTTCACGAAATATCTATAAATGTAAACATGTTGTTTACGTTATTGTTGTTTGTGTATTTTGTTTACGTTTGTCCTTGCATTGTTTTGTTGTCGGTCATTACATTAATTGGTCATTACAACCCTTCAGTCTGGATTACGACCTAGTTCCTCACACCACTTATGTTGTGTGTGTTAATTTTTTACATGAGTAGCGGGACCTACAGTTTAAAGTCGACTCCGAAAACAGATTTTTGAGAAACTTTTCATGGCAATTTTTATTTACTCTCAGAGTTTTTGGCGGAAAACTGCTGAGAGGAAGTCGCCGAAGAAATACTTTTTGTATTTTGTTTTGATGTCTGGCCTGGGGCTCGCTTTACGTCTAATAAGCCAACACACTACCTACTAGACTACGGCTATATTCTTGTTTATTTGTTGATCATCTAAACAAGTTCATTATTTTTGTTTTTGTAGCTTTTGTTTATCATTTTAATGTTAAACGATGTAACACCATTACCATTTTCGTAACACTATTAAAAAATTTAATCGTTTTCCTAAAGAGTTTCTAACAAACCCGATTTTCCTATTTGACTACAATTTCAACTTCTTGATTTATTTGTTTTTCTATCTTGTCACCATAAATTTAATTTAATATTCATTAAAATTTTACTAATAATTGCATTTTTCTTCTCTGATTTTTCATGAACTTCTTGTCAAATATCTCTGCAGCTACTAAGTAAAGTTGTGTTAATAGTTTTTGCCTAAAGAACATAGAAGATTAGTCCATAAACTATACAGACATGGAATCAAATTTGGTCTATAGCAGCGACTCTTCCCTCGTATACACTTCTTTTACATTTAAAGCAGATGCATTTACCCATGCATGACAGTGTTCAATTACAAAATATTTGTAATGGAGTGGTGGTGGTATTGGTGGTTATTGAACTTTCTCACCCTCTCTCTATATGTGTATGTATGTGTTTTAAATTGTATTTAAAAACTTGTCCATTTTTATTCAATATTTTTGCAAAATATTTCGTAATTTTTTCTTTACCTCTTCTCTCTTACACTCTCTTTAGTTGACATGTTTTTTAAACGACAATTTTAAAGTTTTTCTCTTTATCAGTTTAAAGTTTTTTTCTTTTACTTTTAACGAATATGAATAACACACACACATACACACACAAAAGAGAGAAAGAGAAGACACAGTCAGAGCCTGAACAAAAGCCAAAGTGAAATTGAACTCGCACTCGAACTCATACTCCGTACTCTGTACTCATACATGGGAAAACTTTCATAATATTTTGTATGATAAAGGAAAGTCAAGTGTATAAATGTTTTTGTTGTTGTTGTATATTGATTTTAAAAAAGTTTTTAGAAAGTTTCTCTTCTTGTATTTATTACACAAAGCTAAAGAAAGTTTTTACTTTCCTCCACTCTTGTTGCTCTCTAAGTGGAGTTTCTTACTGTCTGTAGCAATATTTTTTTTTTTTTTGTTTGGACGCCACAACGTTATTTTAGAAGTCACAGACGTAGACATTTTGGAAAACAAAAATCATTTCTAAATTGAATTTAAAATAGTATTTCAAAGAAACAAATGGAAAAGCGATGAAAGAAAGTTTTAATAGGGTATGTCAGTCAAATGTTTAAATGTACCTGGTAAAGTACGATTTGTAACACAAAGATAAATCAAATCAAAAAGAAACTTCAGTAGAAAAAAACTAAAAATCGTACTTTTCTTTAAAGATTTAAATTTAAGATTCGCAAAGTTTCTTTTTTATTATACAACAGGCCAAAAAGGCGTAATGCCTCCAATTTTGAAAGCTTTAATTACTGCATTTCATCTGAAGTTATCAACATACATATGGACATACATACATACATATAGACATACATACATACATACATACATACATGTATCACTAACTACTACGTGACCCAGTTCCTAACTGGCCATGGATGTGCAGGAAGTACCTGCACAGATTTGGACATGATACTTCCCCTTTGTGACCAAACTGATGACGTGAGATGAGGAGGAAGATGCGGAGCATATTCTAACATGCTGCCCCAGATTTAGATGGCCCGGGGAAACGAGTTTCGGACCAACTCGTCTTATGGAAGAGGTGTTGAATTCTAGGAAACTATGGAGCCGATAAAGAATAAAGGGGGACGGTTTAGTACGGAGGCACCAGTGATGGCGAATCGTGCACTCTTTTGTTGGAACAAAAGTGTCTTTCGAAGATTACGACCTAGCTTCTCACACGACTTATATTGCGTGTGTTAATTGCATACATGAGTGGCGGAACCTACATTTTAAAGACGATTCCAAACGCCAGATATTTGTAAAACTTTGGAAACTTTTCATGGCGATTTTATTTACTCTTAGAGCTTTTGGCCGGAGAAATATTTTCTCATATTTAATTTTGTTGGAGTTGTCTAACCCGGGGTTTGAATCGTTTCATCACATCTAATAATCCAACACACTACCTACTAGACTGCGGCGACTACAAGCTATCAACAGTAACGTACAATTGATGTTTGAGTTCTACATGGCAAGATCCCATGTAAATATTTTAAATTGAAAAATCATACACAATTGCTAGAAAGTAGAGGAAACCGCCTAGCATAGTATATTACCTTATCGACATACATCGAAGCCATCGAATTTATTTCTTTTGCTCTCACCAATGGAATCTGCCAATCACGTAAATTTGTAGAAAATCTGTATTGTGTATACAATTTCTCTGTTTTTTACTATCCACAGTACTAAGGGATAAATTTGATGCCAAATTGCTAATCGCACATCCGAAAGCTGAGCAATGAAGTGGAAAATATTGATGACCTGCTTGCGGTAATATTCACCATAACTGCACGGTTCAGAGACATATGTAAAGTAAACATGTTTATCATGAAGCTTAATTTACTCCTATTCAGACTTAACAATGCTCTCCAGCATTTCCCATATTCAGCCACATATTCATGCTGCTACATAATATCGAACAACTCGGTTTTCAATACCTCCAAAGACTTCAAGTCAACATCTTGTGATTCCAAAGCAAAATTACTTGTCTTTTCATTGCTGGCCACATGCATACATAAATAATTGGTCACCACAACCCTACGATCTAGCTTCTCACACCAATTATGTTGTGTGTGTCAATTTTATGCATGAATGACGTATTAACATCCAGAGGCTGCGCTGGCTCGGCCATGTCGTTCGAATGGAGGACGATGCTCCGGCGAAGAGGACGACCTTTTTTGCATTGGAAGGACCAAATCGAGGAAGCCCTGTCATCGATTGGTGTGACCAACTGGCGTAGGCGCGTAAGAAGCAGAGGCGTCTGGAAGGATGTGTTACGGCAGGCAGAAATCCGTTAATCGGGTTGTTAAGGGCCAATTAAGTATGTAAGTAAATAATGCGTCTAGAATACTATCTGACCATCAAAAAGGGTAACATTAACAGCGAAGGTCGATAAAAGCACAATACATACATAATTGGCCATTACAACCCGTCAGTCAGGATTACGGCCTAGCTTCTCACACCACTCTTGGTTTGTGTTTTAACTTTATACATGAGTGGTGGGACCTACAGTTTAAAGTCGACTCTGAACGACAGATTTTTGAGAAACTTTTCATGGTTGTTTTTATTTACTCTCAGAGTTTTTGCCAGAAATCTGCTTCAAAGAAGTCGCCGATTAAATATTTTTTCATATTTTCGTTTTCAACTGAGATTTGAACCGTGGCCTTACGTCAAATAAGCCAACACACTACCTACTAGACTACGGCGACTTCTCGCCAATACAACTCTCATATTTTCAAAGCGGGCGCTATTCTAGGCTTTGGGCTTGCTACAGTAGATCAATCATCTGCTTAGCAGGAAAAGAGAGGCTGAAACAAATAAATAATATGAATATAGGAAGTGATAGCCAACCTTAAATTAAAATTCGATAACTTTTCCCGCTTGTTACGAAAACTATATTGAAGTATACATACATAAGTAACCAATTTAATCCTGCTGCCATAAATGTTACGAACGAAAGTGAATTTCCAATAAAGTATTGTGTTAACAATTGTTATGAAATCAAATCTGTTTATTGACATTTATTAAATACATTTAATAAATAAAAACTAAGCAAAAAAAACAAAAATAAGGAAAAAACGAAACGAAAAGTGATAATAAAAATTAAAACACACAACAAAACGCTCATAAAAATCTATAAATACAGGAGAAAAGATACACAAAAAAATCAGCAGCAAAATATAGAAACAAAATTTAATATCGTTATGGAGCATTTGGGACACACGTTCAGCACAAAACAATTGTCTATAATAACAGCAACAATAACAGCAACAACAACAGCAAAAGCAGCAATATAACAGCAACAGCAATATAGCAGCAGCACGATTTTATTTCGTATATAAAATTTATACAAAACAATGGTGGAAATAACACGAAATGTTTCATTCATAACAGTTAACATAATACACACACACAGGCATACATATATTTCAACAGATCGCCATTAAAGCAAGCATTTGTGTTTATGCGATTGAGCGCATTAGAGTAAGAGTGGAAGAGAGAGAAAGTAAATGCGGCAGGAATAACCAAAAAAAATTATTTCTCTTGTTATGATAGCTACGGTCATTTATATTTATGATTATAATTGTCTAGAGATAAAACACAAACATAGACGCAACATACATACTTAAAAATATAACACATACTGACGCACACATATATAGACTAACAGAAAACAAGTGTAGGTTTGTGATACAAGCAATTTCGTTTCGTATTGTATTGTTATTCCCGCTCCCATCCACTTTTATATCGATTGAATGCGAATAATTTTCATGACACAAAATGTAGACGATCCGTTCGTCTATTCATGTAAATGATGTAGAGATTAAAATTATTTTGAATTTGTTTGTTTAGTCCAACGAATTGTAATTCTTATTGAATGGCAGGTAGATAGGCAAAGCAAGGAGGGGATCATTATCCAGTCTATGTTTACTGGCAAATGCTTTGCAACAAAACTTAGTAACAAAAATGAAAGAAATCATCTGGAAGCTGTACGCTCTCTTAAAAGAAAGACTATTTTGCGGCATACAGATAGAATAGGAGCAAAAGTTTTTGGTCCCAGAAAAAAATATTCCGAGCTTACGGGCAAATTTGCGGGTATTTTCCAGTCGCATGTTACCGTATGTCAACGAAAGATGTGCTCAATACAACGTGGCTAAGAGATATAAAATATACATACTAACATAATTGTTCATTACAATCCTTTAGTAAAGTTTACGACCTATTTTCTCACACCACTTATGTTGCGTGTGTTAGTTTTATACATGAGTGGCCGAGGACCTACAGTTTAAAGTCGATTCCGAACGACAGATGTCCTATCTTTGGAAACGTATGCTCAATGAAAGGGAAGACGAAGATATGCAAACACTTTGCTGAAATCGAATGGCTTTGAAGGAATCAAAATTTGTGTTAGGAAATTACAATATAAGGAGCTCTGTGTCAGGTATAGCACAAGAAAGAAACAATCTGAGGTTGGTAACTGTTTTTTTTTTTGGAAGGACACTGCAGAATGCAGATTATTTTGAGGCTAAGATGTATAATATATGATGACGGAACATATTCGTGAGACCTGGGGACATGAATGCAACAAGGAGGAAACGTGACATTATTGACACCGAACAACATCCTGAAATTCCTCAGGACTATAGGCTTGGAGGAGATAATATATTGTATGGTCGTAGGAGTAAGGTATACCTTTACAACAATAATAATAACACTTGCACCAATCACTTGGATTGCTTTTTGGAGTTAACAATGCGAAGAATGTTTATCCAACAAACCCTAAACCATTACCGGTATCATGTAACAGTCAATTAAGATTACCCAAACAATAACAGAGTTTAACAGGCAGCATTATGAGCTGGGCCATGGTGAATTTAGACCCTGGAATCCAAAGACACAAAGCAAAGAACTGTTCTGTACTACAAGCAATCGATTAACGATTTTTCTAGATATGACACCAGACGCATTATTTAAGTACTACACCATACACCTTAGTGCGACCAGCAATGAAAACACAAGTAATCTTGCATCACAGGATGTTACCATAAAAAATCTAAAGTCTATCGATGTATTGAAAACCGCGTTGTACGAATGGCTAAAACAACAACCACAATTTGTAGTGACCTGGATATGGTAACGTTTGAGAGTATTGTTAAGACTAAGTAAGACTGACAGAAGACGCCGTAATTTAGTAGGTAGTGTGTTGACTTATTAGACGTGAGGCCAAGGCTCAAACCCCAGATCAGACATCTCCAACAAAACGAAAATATGAACAAATATTTCGTCGGTGACTTCCTCTCACTAGATTTCTGGCAAAAACTCTGGGGGTAAATAAAATTGGCGTGAAAAATTTCTCAAAAATTTGTCTTCGGAATCGACTTAAAACTGCAGATAAGGGTGTTCTTAAGGATAAAATTATTCCACACAACTTAAGTGGTTTGTAAAGCTAGGTTGTAATTTTTACTGAAGGGTTGTAATGACCAAATTATATATGTATGTAATTAGGTATGTTGAAGAAGAGGAGACCAACGAATGGTCTCATTCGCATGGTAATTGGCACAAATCTAGCCATCATGTAGGCTTGTTGAGTGCTCACCATTAGGAATACCATTTTTCTTTACACGTTGAACAGGAGCAATAGTTTTTGGCACCGGAATGAAATATTTCAAGTCCAAGGAAAAACACGAATGTATTTTCTAAGCGGAAGCCTATGTCATCGAACGAGAAGCTCAATTTAACATGGATAAGAAGTACAAAAGTCAGGAGATATCAATATTATCTGACAATAAGGTCGCTATTCGGCTCTTATGAACTTTTATGAACGGCTCTATTGAAGAGAGTATGGCTCTGTCTACGGAAACTAAATCGGTTAGGTGGAACACATAATGCCACCCTCTGCTGAGAACCAAGTTATATGGAAGTTCATGGCAATAAGCAACGAGCTTGTGAAAAGGTGGGACATTGAGAAAGTTATGTTCAACAAAAGAGAAAATAAATGGAAGCAAAGATTCTTCTCAAATGAAATCGATTTGAAACAATCAAAACATTTATTTAGAAAATAGAAAAAGAAAAGATCTAAGTCGCGCATTAGACTATCAAGAAATACTTGAGGTTGGTAACGGTCGTTTGTCGCGTAGACTCAGTCAGTAAACACAGACTACACTTATTCACAATGGAGTTGTCTCGAGGCGGAACATATTCCTTGGACATATGGGATATTAATGCAGCCCTGGAAGAAACATTATTATGAGGCGAGATTGTAGGGATACCATATAAAATTTGAGGGGAGTACAAAACGTCGTATAGTCGCAGTACTAAGGCACTTCTTCACTTTTCTAAGAAAAGTACATCAAACTAATGAGAAGTAAAAAAGTAGATGGGCTCATTTAGAGAACGCGATCTTAGAATAGTTAGTCTTCATAGTTAAGTAATTATTTGTCCAAGTAATTTTCATTTAATTGTATAAAAGTCTCAAATATTTTTCATTTTCATTATTTCAACTGAATACAGGAATTAAATAAAGAGAGTACGTATACACATAACAACACAATACTTGCCACATAAATCTGTCAAACTTCATTATCACTTTTCAAATTTTATACTCTTCGTAACACTTGCCTCAACCACAACAGCAGCATTACAGCGAGAACAACAAAATCAATCAACCTTAACCGACTTTTCTTTCTTTTTTTGTTGTTCAATGCACGACTCTTTGTCACTATCTTCTATGCAATTTGGTTTGATACCCTCTTGCCATTCCATCTTTCTATCACTCGCTCCTTCTATTTCTTTTTTCTTTCTTCTATGTTTTTTACAATTTCTACCACAACAAAGAAGTCTTGTATACATACATTCGCTTATATTCCGCTGGTATGATGGTTGTATGACACCATTTGGGTGTAGATGCCAAAGAAATTAATGGAAAATAAAGCAAAAATTAAAAAAAAATCAAAAACTCAGAGTATTTTCGAAAATATAGAGATTGGTGGGTGTATGGAGGTTGTTTCGATTGCTTGTATTTGATTTGTATAGAGTGTGCCATCTATCGGTTTATATTTGAAACATCGTTTATTTCGAATCTGACAATACTTGTGTCATTCTATTCCGTCACAGAATTCAAAATATTACCTCCACTGAACGTAATGAATCGACTTACGCTTGAGAAACGTTGGCAACTATTGGAAATTTATTTCCAAAACAAAGACCGTGGGTCGGAAATTATACGAAAATGACATACAAAATTTGGTCGCAGAGAAAGAGCAACAGTGCCCGGCATATGCAAGTTTATTGCTAAAGTTCGTGAAACTGGTTTCATTATTGATGCAATAAGACATGAGCGTGCTCTTACAGTACATATATCCGCAAATATCGAAGCTGTGGCTGAGACTCGTCATCATTCTCAAGAATTAAACATTTCAAGTCAAATTTTACGAAAAGATCTCGGTATGACGCCTTACAAAGGTTCAATTGGTTCAAGAGTTGAAGCCTCATGACTATTTCGCTTTGCTCGATGGGCCAACGAGAAACGGCATGATGATGCTGATTTTGCCCAAAAAAGTATCTTTTCGGATGAACCTCATTTTCGTCTTGATGGGTACGTTAATAAGCAAAATTGCCGTATTTGGGGCGCAGAAAACCTATACGTAGTCTTACAGAAGTAAATTCACCTATTACGAGTGACTGTTTAGCGCGGCTTGTGGAGTGGAGGCATCATTGGCCCATATTTCTTTGAAAATAAGGACAGTGCAACCATTACGGTCAATGGAGATACCTATCGCGTTATGATAACCGATTATTTTGTAACCGCTCTTCATTGTATTGATGTGAACGATGTTTGGTTTGTGCAACTTACCACACATCTGATGCCACAACCGATTTATTGCATCAAACGTTTGATGGTCGTTTAATGAGCCGAAATTTTGATGTCAATTGGCCGCCAAAAAGCTGCAATTTGACACTGATGGACTATTATCTGTGGGGCGAAGTTAAAGAAAAGTGTGATGCCAACAAACTAGAGACAATTGAGCATTTGAAGGCCATTATTTGCGATGCCATTGCCGAGATACGACGCCATATATTTCAAAAAATGCATTAAATTTCGTCCGATTGAAAGAAGTACTGTGAGGTTAGGCGCGGCAGCCATATGAATGAAATAAAATTCCATTTCTAAGCGGAACAATTGTACTTCACAACAAAACAAAATAAATTTGGCAAAATTTCAAACTATTTTTGTTTTGTTGTAGTTTTAAATTTAAACTTCTAAATGGCCCACCCTATGTGGTAAGACAGTTTCATTCATTCCCTTTCAATCATAGCAAATATTCAATCAATGCTACTAAGCCTTTCTCCAGTGTTTGACAAGCTTCCTTTACAGCCTCTCACACCCATACACCCACACCAACACATACCCATACTTCCTTTTATAACACTTGTAGCAAATACAAGAAGCATTGCCATCCTCCTTGTATTTCTGCCTCCCTCTCTCCCTCTATTCTTTGTCGCTTTTTTCTTTAACAGAGAAAAAAAGTAACTTAATTTACTTCTTCTTTTTTCTCCCTATCTCTCTCTCTATTTTTTATTTATTCTCCTTTTTTTTTGAGTACTTTAACAGCGATAATCAAGCCACCAGACCCGCAAACACCCAGTCAACCTTTTTGTTTCTTTTTTTTTTTTTTGTCGTCCCTTAAACAAACTGTTGAATATTAAAGAGAGAGAGGCTGTTATAGTTGCGGTGGGTGTTTGATTGTCGGTCTGTTTGTCGGTTGGTTAGTTGTTGTTGGTTTGCTCTATTCTGTCTATTTGTCTATTTTAATGCCAGTTACAGTTTATATTGCATATACACTCACTCATATTTTTTTCGGTTTTTTTTTTAATTTTTTGAACAAAAAAAAATAAATCTCTCCCTTTTTGTTTAATTTGTGGTTTTATTTAATGTTGTATTTATTTGTTGTTTCTTTTTTCAATATCATTTCTAGTTGAAAATTTTTGTGAAAAATATTTTCGTTCTCTCATTCTCTCGGTCCCTGTATTTGGTCCCTATTTTAATGTGTCAAGTTTGATTAGCGTTTGTAAAACCCTTAATAACTGGCCGTATTACAGTCGTTCGTTGTGAAAAGTAAATAAAAACCGAAAAACAAAAAACAAATTCAAGTTGAAATGGCATTCAAGAGCCTTAAATGAAATTTAAAAATTTAATTGGCAACAAAGATTCGTTTTTATTTTTATTTTTAAATGAAAGAGTTTTGAAATGCAAATTTTAACTGGAACGAAGATCTTCAACGCCCAGCATGCGGTAGACTATTAAAAAATATTTACCAATTGACGCAATTAATTGGTTAGAATTTGGGGAAAGAAAATCTAATTGTTTGCATTGAATTTGAACCAAAAATTTGCACATAAATTAATTGGCAACAATACGGGAAGTAATAGTCAAATGATTTGCTTTAAAAAGAAGTAAAAATCTGTGAATACTCTACAAGGCGCTCATCCTTCCCGTGCTTCTTTATGGCGCAGAGACTTGTACCCTATTAAGCATCAGCCTTGAGAGTATTCGTGAGAAAAGTACTACGTAAGACCTTCAGTCCAGTGCGAGTTGGCGATAATTTTCGCATCCAATCCAACAGTGGGCTGTATGAGCTCCTCATCGACATAGACGTTGTGCAGCGCATTAAATCCGTTAATCGGGTTGTTAATGGCCAATTAAGTAAATAGGTAAGTAAGTAAAAATCTGTGAATATCACAGTACCATACTTACATGCATACATACATAATTGGTCATTATAACTATTTAGACAGGATTGCAACCTAGCTTCTTACATCACTTATGTTGTGTTTATTAATTTTACACAAAAGTGACAACCTATTCGATAAATTTTGATCTGCGACAGATTGTGTGCAGCGCGAAATTGACTGCTTTGGATTCCACAGCATACTCTCACGAACATCGTATTGTATTTCTTCAACATATCGGGTGGCTTCAATCGGTTCAAATTTGAACGATCGGTTATTTCAAATCTGGCAATACTTATGTCATTCTATTCTGTCATAAAATTAAGGATATTCTCTCCATTGCACGTAATGAATCGATTTACGCTTGAGCAACTTTAGGATTTATTAGAAATTTATTTCCAAAACAAAGAAAATTGCTCGGAAATTGCACAAAAATGTTGTACAAAATTTGGTTGCAGAGAAGGACCAACAGCGCCTGGTATACGCAAGTTTATCGATAAAGTTCGTAAAACTGGTTTCATTGTTGATGCGCTAAGACGTAAGCGTGCTCGTACAGTGCGTACACCCGAAAATATGGAAGCTGTGGCTGAGAGTGCGCGTGAGAGAAACATCAACTCGTCATTGTTCTCGAAAATTGAACATTTCATGTACCAGCTTAAGTCAAATTTGGGCCAACGAAAAAAAAAACTAAATAAAAATAAAAAAACTGTTTTCGGTTGAAGCTCCTTTACATCTTGGTCTGTACATTAATGAAAAAAATTGCCGTATTTGGGACATTGAAAATGAGGACGGTGCAACCATTACGTTCAAAGACAAATATCGCACCATGATAACAGATTTTTTTGTACCAAATTTGGCAAAATTTCAAACCGTTTTTGTTTTTTTTTTTTTCTTTTTTGAATTTAATCTTTTAAATGGCCCACTGTTCTCGGTATATGATATATCCATCCATTGTGGTTTCGCAAGACAAACTGAATAAATGACAACTAATTGAACACATTTAGCTTTAATAAGATGGCCGTTAGCAACTGTGAAAGTTCGGTTGAACCTGTTGGAAGATATATTAGAGAAGGAATTTTATTCATCGGGCTATTGAATGTTAAAATACCTTTAAGTTTTATAAGCTGTTTTACGGTTTGACTTTTATAGTACTTGAAGTCGCCGTAGTCTAGTAGATAGCGTGTTGGTTTTGTGTGATTTGAGGTCTGTGTTCAAACCCCCAGAAAATGTTTTCAGCGACTTCCTCTAAGAAGAAGTTTTCTGGCAAAAACTCTATGAGTAAAATAATAATTACCATGAAATAGTTTCTCAGCAATTTCTGTCGCCTGAATTCGACTTTAAACTGTAGGTACCGCCACTTGTGGATAAAATTAACAAACACAGCATGAGTGGTGTGAGAAACTAGGTTTGTAATCCAGACTGAAGAGGTGACCAATTATATACAAATGTATGTGTTATCGATGTTGATCAATATAAAACCATCGAATGGTTTGGATGTATCGATAGGTTACATCGCGTGATGTATGCACAGTCATGAATTTATAAGCTTTCCAGCCTTTTCCGCAAAACGAAAACAGCTTAGTTGGTTGTCGTTAGATATTGTGGATAATTTTTCTGTTTTGGAAATTTTCTACAAAAAAAGGCAAAAGATAGAAGTCGTCTTAGTGGAGTAAGTAGTGTGCTGGCTTGTTAGACATGACGCCATGGTTCAAACGCAAGGCCAGACAACTTCAACAAAATGAAATACGAAAAAATAGTTCTTCGACGACTTCCTCTCAGCAGATTTCGAGGAATAAATAAAAATTGAATTGAAAGGTTTCTCAAAAATCTGTCGTTCGAAGTGTATTGTATGGACATACATCACCTCTTGTGATCATATAGAAACAAAATCTAATACGTTACATCACAGATAACGTTGTTTGGTCTGCGCTGTCATTCGAAAAACTCCTGTAAGGAGAAAAAAGGCGCTGATTTTGCAATCTGTAAGTTAGCACTCCTGCGATAGATTTCTATTTAATGTGCCCAATTAAGTTTGTCCTTGAAAGTATACATATTAATATTGTTTAAACATTTCTTCTTCCTCTTCTTCATTATTGTCTTCAATTATCAATATTTTATTCAATTCAAATATTAAAGACAAAATGAAAAACAGAATGCGCCTACGAACAAGTTTTGACACCATTAATCATGGTTGTTGATTTACAATGCTTTTCGCTACGTTTAATGATGATTTTGACCCAAATTACAAAACAGTTTACATAGTTTATCAATTAGTCGAAAAATCGTTATAACATTTTGTAGTTGTTGTTGTTTTGTTTGTAACACACTTGTGTTAAATTATTATTAATTAAATCGTAGTATTTTTATATTTTCTACACCCTCTAGCTTACAATCTATTACTACCCCAGCGTAGCATGGCATTGTCGTCGTTTTGACTAATTTGTTCAAACAATTTGTCCTACAATAGAGGAAGAATAGGAAAATAAATAAAAATTCGTTTCAAGATTTATTTTTTATTTAAATATGATTTTTTGGTTTTTATTTCCTTCTTCGCTCACCACCTGCTTTCACCATGGAATTGCTGACAACCAAAGTTTGTTCAGCGTACGTTCTTTGGTTGCTTGCTTTTGTTTAATTAGAAAAAGACCAATTAATCTACAATTAATAATAATTATTAGCATTTGATTTCTCTACTTCTTGTTCTTGTTGTTCAAGGACAACATTATAACCTAAAAGATGAATGGTAATGGGGATGGTAGGGGGAGTAGCGTATGACATTTTACACTAATTATGGAAAATTATTGTAACACACTAAATAAAAGCAAATATAAATGATTAGAGGTGTTGGTAGGCACAAAGATAAATGATAAATTGTGTTATAATTAATAGCTAAGAGCACAGTGCTGAAATGCTATAACACGGCCTATGGTAAGAGAAAAAGCTTTATTATTAAATACTTCCATTGAATTTATAGACTATTGAGTGAGTAAAGATATTATCGTGTATCTAAAGCAATTATAAACAATTACAGAAACATTATTTTGTTTACAGAAATTTTTTCTGTGAAGAAGTGTTAACAAAATATTAATAAGAATACTTTCAAGGACAAACTTACGCATAGTAATACGAAATCTATTGCTGAATTGCCAGCTAAGCTACACTTAGAGAATCAATGATCAGCGTTTTCTTTTTCTCCTTACTGGAGCTCTGCGAAGTCGCCGTAGCCTAGTAGGTATTGTGTTGGCTTATTAGACATGAGGCCATGGTTGAAACCCCAGGTCAGATATATCCAACAAAACGAAATTTGAAAAAATATATCTTCGGCGACTTCCTCTCCATCTGAGAATCAATAAAATTGTCAAGAAAAGTTTCTCAAAAATCTGTCGTTCAGATCGACTTTAAGCTGTAGGTCCCACCACTCATGTATAAAATTAACACACACAACATAAGTGGTGTGAGAAACTAGGTCGTCATCCTGAGTAAAGGATTGTTATGACCATTTCCTTACGTACGTACATACTGGAGCTCTGCGAATGATTCTACAGTTCAAACAACCTATCTGTGATATAACGCATCAGATTTGGTTCCTCTGTGATCACAAGAGATGATCGATTTCAAACAGTATGTTCATACATACATCACTAGTCATTACAAAACCTTCGGTCAGGATTACAACCAAGCTACTCACGTTGCTCATGTTGTGTGTATTAAATTTTTACTCATAAGTGGCAGGACTCACCAATTTAAAGTCGATTCCGAACTACAGACTTTTAGGAAACTCTTCATGGCAAATTTTTATTTATTTTCAGAGTTTTTGCCAGAAATCTGCTGAGAGAAAGTCCACTTTTAAACAATTTTTTTTGTCTATTTTAAACCATCTTCATTCTTCCATCAGAGTAAAACTCTTAAGTTTTCTAAGTGAAAAAGTTCTTAAGTCTTCTAATGAAAACGACCTACAGGCCTCTACTTCATTAATCGGTATTTACAAACCCTTCAGTCAGGTTTACGACCAAACTTCTCAGAAAACTTATGTTGTGTGTGTTAAATTTTTAGCCATAATGGCAGGACCCACCAATTTAAAGTCGACTTCGAACTTTGAGCAACTTTTCGTGTAAATTTTATTTACTCTCAAAGAGTTTTTGCGAAAAACCTTCTGAGAGGAAGTCGCCGAAGAAATATATTTTTATATTTTGTTTTGTTCGAGGTGTTTGACCTGGGCTTTTGAACCGTGGCCTCACGTCTAATAAGCCAACATACTACGTACTAAACTACGGCGTCTTCAATGCTTTCACATCGCAAGTTTTGCGTTTGCAATCTTGTGCAGGAGATGAAAGTATCAGCCACATCCTTATGAGAATTGTTTCTGTTTAGCAACTGTCGGCACGATTAGCCTGACTAGGCAACTGTGTACATCAGTCGAACAGGTCAAAATGGCCTCTACAGTAATTTAAGTCCAGACAATATGGTGTATACATCAGAACTTTACACTGAAATTCAATCGTAGTTACTTGACTAATCAACAAAGTTTTTTATTTATCTAACATCCGTCAATTCAATGTTATAAACAGGCTTAAGTAGCATTATCTAAAATTTCGCAATTAATTTCATAAAAAAAAAATATTTCAGTACTACTCTTCATATACAGGTAGGGGCGTATAATTAATATAAAAATTTGTATTTGAATATCACTCATACCACACGTAAGCAAAGATAAATGAAGTGATATTTGGTAGGCATCAGAAATCAGCAATGAATCGTTTTTTGGCTACTCATAAGTATTCATGAAATTGTTAATATGAGTAAGTCAACAATGTAGAAATTTAACTACACTGATTCATTCGTACTCACTACAACATTGAATTATAACTACAGGTTGCAGCGTATGACATCAAACTCATAACATTCGAAATATGTTTGATTCATACGCCTACTGATTCAGATTCATAAATATAAAAAAATACTTATAATGCTCATAAATGATTCGATTGATTCGAATTATTCATTAAAATGTACAGTTTTAGTTGTTGTTGCATTTACAAAAAAAGAAGAACGAAAAAGACAAAGACAACAAGCAAAGCAAACACACAACCTTCTAGTGAGTAAGCGAATCATACTTACAGTGTGATTCTTGTAAATGTTGAGTGAAGTAGAGTCGAAATCAACAACATCAAGCGTATTGTTAGGCATAAGTAGGACGAGTACTTCAAACTTTGAACATGAGTAGTATGAGTATGATATTAAAATAAGTATGAATGCATATAAGTATCAGAAATTATGAGTATGATTCGACTCCACTCATCTTTTTGAATACTCATTGCTGATCTCTGGTACAGACTCTATAAACCCTGTTTTATAGTACAGACCAATTTTATTACAAACAACGCAAAAAAGTAAATGATAAGCTTTCAGTTATTGTAAAATGATATTGAGAAATATTAAATAAACAATAATTTAAATTTATTTTCTATTTTTTTATTTTATTTTTATCGTTTATATTAATTTTTCCCATTTTGTTTACATTAAAAATCAATTTATTTTTTTGTCTTGAGAGAATTTTGTAAATATTTCTTGTGGTTTTCTTCATTTTCCTTTTATCTTTTTTTTTTGTTTCGATATCAAATGACTTTCTTGAAATCGTTCAATGACTTTAACCCTCATGCGTAGGAGAGTCTGTCTATTGTATGTATTACCGTTAGATTGACTGTTTTACTTCGAAGATATTTAAATTTCTATTTACACGATACAATTTAAATTTAATGCTTGAGATAATGCTTGAAGTACGTTTTTAAAAACTTAAACATAAAAACGAATAATTTATTGAATAGAATAGAAAATAAGAGGAGAGAGTGACTGCCTCAAAGTTCACTTGAATGCTCATGAAGTAATGCATGATACCGACAATTAAAGTTAGGGCTTTGCATGCCTTCTTTAGAATCCAGCTGAACAGTTAAATGAAGCGATCGGATATCAAATAATGATATTTACATTACATACATTCATACACATTCATTATGCGCCTTAATTTTTATCCATGACTCCGAACACTGCCTTGTTATTTACATTCAGAGTTTTTGCCAGAAATCTGCTGATAAAGATGGTTACGTTAGATTATCGAGAAATTGGAAGCCAACGTGGAAAAGTACAGTGATGGCCTTATAATTAGAAACGATGTTTTTGGAACAGAGTTCTCTGGAGTGACGAATTTAAGTTTAATTTGTCCCAATCTAATGGAAAAACGTATGTAATACGTCCTCCCAACAAAGCCTTTGCTCCCAGGTACACAGTGAAAACTGCAAAACAAATTAACAAACACACATGTCGTTTCTAATTATAAGGCCACCACTGTATGTTTCTAATTAGAGATGGACACAAACAGTAGGCATCATAAACAAGTGTACAATACTCTGTTTCTTCTCAAACGCTCTACAACCTCTTCACCAATCATTTTTAGGCAAGCAAAGTCTCTCCACATGCTCTTAAATCATGCTCTTAATCAGCATATACCCAACAAAATAGCTGATCGGTAAGCTTCTTATCCAATTTTGACGAGATAAGTCTTGCAATGAAGCAAGATTCTGCCTTAACGCAGGATTTGTTAGCATCCAGCAAATGCTTTTGCTTAATGGGTCACCAAACAGAGATAAGTCAAGTATCTATTTTCATACGTGGATTAGCATTGCAATCACCGTAGTTTTGTGGGTAGTATTTTCGCTGTGATTCAAACTTCAGATCACGCATCTCGCACAAAACAAAAAATAAAAAATAAAAAAAAATATTCTTTTCTGCAAATTTCTATCAACAGTCTTCTGAGAAAATCTTAGATAAGTTTCCAAATTTGTTGTTCAGAGTAGGCCCCTCAACTCATGGATAAAATTAACATACACAACATGGGTGGTGTAGGAAGCTAGGTTATAATCTTGACTAAGAGGTTGCATTGATCAACTAAGTGAGATTCAAACAAAACTGCAGCAAGATAATCATGGCAGATGCCACCCTGATTGTTTCGCCTGAAAGAAATCTGATAGCATTTGTCACGGCATCTGCCATCCTGATTGTTTCGCCTGAAAGAAATCGGATAGCATTTGTCAGGGAATATGTATTTATCTTAAAATTAAAGAAAAGAGGGGAAAAAATTTATTATTCTCAAGTTCAAAACCACTCTGCATAGACTTCTTCCGATTCACCAGAGATGACCATGTTATAGGGTCAATCTTTCTTCCTTGGAAATCTAGTGTGAAACCTTCTATGGAGACTACGTACGTTCAAATGAGGTAGAATCGTATTCACTCACTCATATGTTTATTTAAGTTAAATTTCTATAGTCGACACTAAGTTTAAATGAATTCCTCTTAAAAAAAAATAAAGATAAAATGCCTATTTAATGTCCCCCTGAGTTGATATCTGATAACCTGCTTGTTTTTTTTTTTTTTTTTTTTTTTTTTTTTTGGGAAGTCTGGGACACTGATTTCTGTAAACAGAAATCCTTGCTATTGCCTGAAATTCGGAGTCAATAATGGAACTTACATTGCACAAAACGAAAATCAATATTATAATTAATACCACATTGAACTGAATTCTTTTGTAGAATTTATGTTGAGCACCAGCCTGTCACGTCTTTGCGCTTGCAATATGTATTTCACAAGCACTTCAGGGTTGTACGAACTCAATTTTCTTTGCCGACTTAACCATCAAACACTCGGTCCTTATGTACTTGATTCGAAATAGTATGGAAGTTTCTGGGAAAGACAAATCACCTGGGTAGGGAAATTAGTTTTATCCTCTCTGGCATCCCAGGTCATGTGGAATGCCATGGCAAAGAGCTAGCAGATAAGCTTAATAAATATTTGGAAATAATAAAATATTTGATAATGATGTAAGTCATGCATCGGATTCTTCAAAAGCCGTCCTTTTGCTAGTACATTGCATACTTAAGAAACTCATTTAATCAGTCATTACAAAACTTTAGTCAGGATTACGATCCAGCTTCTCTCACCACTTATGTTGTGTGTATTTTAATTTTATCCATAACCGAACGACAGATTTTTGAGAAACATTTCATGGCAATTTTATTTAATCTCAGAATTTTTAGCAGAAATCTGCTGATAGGAAGTTGCCGAAGAAATATTATTTGCGGGAGATATCTGACCCGGTGTTTGAACCATAGCCTCACGCCCAACACACCACTTACTAGACCACAATGACTTCTTAAGGAACAATTGTTCAGAATTATAATCGTTTCGACCTCACATTTACATAATTGGTCATTACAACCCTTCAGTCAGGATTACGACCTAGTTCCTCACACCACTTATGTTGTTTGCGTTAATTTTATACATGAGTGGTGGGACCTACAGTTTAATGTCGAGTCCGAACGACAGATTTTTGAGAAACTTTTCATGGCAATTTTTTATTTACCTTCAGAATTTGTGACAGAAATCTGCTGAGAGGAAGTCGCCGAAGAAATATTTTCTTATTTTGTTGTTTGAACCGTGGCCTTACGTCTAATAAGCCAATACACTACCTACTAGACTACGGCGACCTCACATTTATACATTCTATGGAAAGGAAACATCGATACACATGTTTGTAACCTATGATTGAATATGAGGGTGTATATTTCATTAGCATTGAGAATCATAGAGAAATTTGTCAGATAGAAAGGAGACATTATAGGCATATCCCACCCATAAAACAGATCGTACGGTCGTAGTACTAAAGTAGCTCTACACGACAATAATAATACTCATGGACTGAGCAATGAATTTCCTAACTGAAGAGAATTTTATTTGAAAAAAAGCATCCCTAGAGCCTGTTGCTGTGGCACACAATTGGCAAATCAGTGGTGTTGCAAAGGGTCAACTTTTTTTTCCTGACCAACACTCAGGATATGACTCCTATTCATGCAGTTCATTGTGTTGGAATACAGAAAAGGTAGTTTATAGAAGAATGGAAAAAGGGGTAGTAGGCTACATTTTTCTAATGCCCAATGTATATACCTTCGTCACTTTATTTCGAGGATTGCTTCTTAGTAATAATTCTCGCTTTCTATTTTCTATTAAGAGTGATCATATATGTCAGGCAAACAAGCAGGCAATCGGAATCATCCAGAGTCTCTGGTGAGATTTGAGACCCTCGATACTTGAACCTTAGCACGCTATAAACTAGGCCATCTGGACTTTAATTGTTGTGTGAGTTGGTCTTTATACAAGTGCCCTAAGTGGTAATTAGTTAGGATAAGGTCGTGGATTAGTTTCCCAATATGATCGCCTTAGAAATAATGTCTTCGTTTAGTTGTAATTTTTATTCAAAGTTAAGAAACCAATGTTAAGAAGCGCTTTCGGTAATTAAAAATAATTACTTTTTGTTTTTCCCAGTGTTTCTTTTTTCCTTACACATTCATTTGTTATTGCATACTGTAGCGAACAAATAATAAGAATAATTTAGAAATAATTTTTATGACACTTACATGCAATAAATGACAACGAAATTATTATTTGTGTAGACGACTAATTGAAAGCAAAAATAATTAATTCGATTACATCGAGGCATTTTGATTTTGTTATTGAAATACATACACTCTCACATTTAATTTATTGAAGTAATTTAGTTACAAATTTGTTGCAAGAATTATAAGAAAATTATGGAAATTTGAAAATTAAAAAAAGAATAAGACGACGATAAATTATTCATTACATTTTTAATGTTTAACTCCTTAAATGTTCAACCCAAAGAAGGGCTGGTTTACAGAAAAATAAAATACAAATAAAACACAAATGCTTTGTTCAACTTTAAAACAGCAAACCTATCAAAACATGTGTATAATGAAACTAAAATATAGGAAAAATGAACCCAAATTTCAGAATGCTTCTCAATGTTAATGAGACACCCACCCTCGTGGTTTCCTCACAGATACCACATAGTATGTGCCTCGCTTTTTCATTCTCCCGGAATGTAAAAATAAATTTTAAAACGATTTTAATTCTGAAGAAGTCTTGCTTTTAAAGTCATCGAAAAGTTTCTTAAAATCTGTCGTTCTTAGCCGATATTAAATTGTGAGTCCCACTAATTGATGAAACTAACACACACAGAACATGCATGGTGTGCGAATATAGGTTGTAATCCTGACTAAAGGGAACAGAACGAGATATTTTGTACACAACATTATGGTGCCAGTATACAATGGCATTCCAAGCAATTGTAGAGCGAATGAATTGACCAGAAGCGGCACAATGCAATGAATTTTCTGCTTTGGAAATCACTTTGTAGACATGCGACCTTATATTGACAAAACAATCACAATTAATCAAAGCCGGACGCTGCAGAATGGCACAGAAAGTCTGGCCAAAAGTAAATGGAAGACTCTAGAAAAGTCTGGTGACTAAATCACTCAGGTTAATACCATATGAGCTTTGTTCGAAGTTTTTGTTTACTTTTGGTATCCTGTCATTCCTTATCGAGCAAGTATTTCTAGTGTTGAAGAAGTCTTCTTTTTTCGATATTTTAAAATTAATTCGAAATTAATTTAAATGCGAATTTATTTCGATTACGAGTTCTTTAATTAATCCCCTGCTTAAACCGCAAAGGAGTACGCTCGGTGTGGTTGAGCATTGCATTATAGGCACTCATGCAAGGCCAATTGGACTTGAACACTTGGCAGATGGTTTCTGTAGAAGCTGTAGAGACGAGTAAGAGGAGAAAAGTGTTTATCAGCTATTGGATGTATATCCAGCCAGAGAAGTGAAAGGTATATTGGTGTCTACAACGATCTAAACTATCTGAATGCCTCTGAATAGTTCTGGCAGTAGGGGAAATTTAAAAACTGTGTTATCACAAAGAAGTTGCCATAGTCTAGGTAGTGTTTTTGCTTATTAGATCGTGAAGCCCTGGTTCAAACTCCAGGCCAGACATCAAAACGAAACTATGAAACAATGTTTCTTCGGTGTCTTCCTCTGGCAAAAACTCTTACAGTTAAAAGAATTGTCTTGAAAAGTATCTCGAAAAGCTGTAGTTCGGAGTCGACTTGAAAATGTAGGTTCCGCTACTCGTGTATAAAATTAACACAAACAACATAAATCTTGTAAGAAACTAGGTCGTAGTCCTCACTGAAGGTTTGTAATGACGAATTATGTGTATCTATGTGTCATCACAATGGCCTCATGTTGCCTAAGTGTATCTAGACTACTTATTTTTGTGTAAACAATTATCTTTAACTGCCTAACTACGCACTGTTGAAAAATAAGCCATTGAACATTAATTAAAAACAAGTCAATTAACAATTAAAAAACAAATCAATTAAAATTAAATATATGGTATCAATATGCGTATGTATAATGACATGATGAGTATTTTTATTGCGCAGTGTATCAATCATGTTCTATTCTTCTTATTTTCGGTATTAATTGCTACCCAGTATTTGACATGTTTACTGATTTGATTGCACATGAGCCCTTACATTCTTACGTACTCCTTATCAATTCAATCTTTTTCTTATTGTCGTTGTTGTTGTGTTTTTTGTTTATATAATACGGTATTTATTATTTTTTAGTTGATTATTATTTATTACATGGAAATGGTAATATTGTAGGGAACAAGAAAAAGAGGAGAACAACCGGAGAAAAACTATAAATTATGGAGTAATTTAAGCAACTTACTCAACCTCTCTCTCTCTCTATCTGTCTGTGTGTTTATAATGAATACCATGCTTTTTTGTTTATATGTGAGCATGAATAACAATAACAAATCGTTGTTACAATACAAAAATTTGTTTTTCGTTTACATTGTTTATACAGAATAGAACTGAAGGAGATCATTATGAATCTCGCTTGCTGTTTATACTAAAACACACTTATACACTTATACATGCATGTATATGTGTACGTATATTTGTTGTTTTCATTATTATATTCCCTTAACACTAAATGTCAACACGAGAGAAAATAACAAAACAAACATTTCTTCTACCATAAACCACCATTCCCAACTACAATTCCATACAATCCCCCACATACTCAGTTTTTATTGTATGAGGAGAGTATATTTATTTCTGTGGGTACTTTTTTCTCTCTCTCACTCTCTTTCACTATTGCCTGTATCACTGTATGTTTGTGTATAAGCATACCCTACTGGTTTGGAATTTTTTTTCTCTTTTCGTTTTTTTTTCAAGCACAAGTATGTACACATGTATGTATGTATGTATGTATCAATGTTTGTATTAAGGTATGTTGTGTACGAGTATGTCACTTAAAATGAAAGTTAACATTATTATTTTGTATTCATCTGTATTGGTATGCGGTGTATGAGTGTCGTCTCTCTGCTGGTATTCACATATAAGCTTGACTCTATGCATGGTTGGTTATAAGCATTAATACAAAAAAAAGTAAAAAACACCGAGAGAGAAAAAACTGTAAATAAAATAAAACAGTTTCTCATGTAATATTATACAAAAACAAAAAAGGCTGTAGTATACAACCAGCAACAAAAACAACAGCAAATAACTTTAATTGCAGGAAGGATTATTATTATTTCACTTCTCTTTTGTTTTGCTTTGCTGTTGATGTTATTGTTGTTGTTGTATTTACTATTAAATTTGTCGTCTGTCATAGTTCAAGTTTGTAACTGGTATGGTTTGTAATTTTCCTTGTATTTATTTTATTTCTCTGTTGTTGTTGTTATTTGTAAAAAGCTCAACATTTATTTTTCCTTTTCTGTTTCTCATTTCATTTGTACCGTTAGTTTTTTTTTCGTTTAAAGTTTAATTTTTTCTTTTTTCTCTTTAACTCCATAACTATTGTTATTTTGTATTCTTTTGTATTTATTTTAACATTAAATTTTAAATTTTTAATGTTTTTAAATAATATTGTATGTATTTATATAACAGTATACATGCATGCATACTTTTTAAATATACAGTGAGCATCAAAAGAAACTGTACATTAAAAAATATACATTAATAACTTACAGTTATTTTTATTTTAAAATTGTTTCACTAACAGTTTTTAAAATTGAAACAAAACAAAAAAAGAAAAAAAATTACAAAAAAATGTCAACATTTTTTCAAATTTTTTTCGGGTACTCATGTGTTAAAAATTGAGTTTGTTGTTTGTTTTTATTCATAGTGTACAGTTTCTTTTGACGCTCACTGTACATATACATACACATCGTATGTATACATACATATGTACATAAATTAATAACAATTTTAATACATTGTTTGCCAGCGTCTGAATATTTGACCCAATTTCTGTTGATTGAATGTAAAAATAATAAGAATTTTATAAAAAAAAAAACAGAAATAATTAATCGTATGCAACATTGTCTCTAGTGACAATGTGGCATGAAGTTTAAAATTAATCAGTTTGTTTAAATGTTGTTTTTTATTTTTTGAAAGAATTTTTCACATACAAGTTATCTTAGCTTTTAAATAAACATGCGTTAGTTTCAGCTTAATACAATTAATCAATGTTAATAAAATATTATTAAAATTAGTTGGTACTTACTAGACCTGAGCCTGTGGCTCAAACTCCAGCTCAGTTAAGAAATGAAAGAAAAATGAGACATGAAAAAATATTTCTTTCAACGATTTTCTCTCAGCAACTCCTATTAAACTATATACTATATATAACCACTTATTGATAAAATTCAAACACAAGACAGGTGGTGTGAGAAGCTACGTCATTCAAAGTGTTGCAGTAACCAATTAGGTAAGTAAGTAACGACTTTATGAAGTCGCAGTAGTCTAGGACGTAATGTGTTTGCTTATTAGCCAGAAGGTTACGGTTCAAACCCCAGATCAGACATCTCCAACAAAACCATAAATGAAAGAATATTTCTTCGGCGACTTCCCCTCAGCAGATTTCTGGCAAAAACTCTGAGAGCAAATAAAATTACCATGAAAAGTTCTCAAAAATTTGTCGTTCGTACTTGGCTTTAAACCATAAATATAAAATTAACACACACAACATAAGCGGTGTAAGAAACTAGGTCCATAATCCTGACTGAAGGGTTGTAATGATCAATTATTTAATAAAATATTAATTAAATTAGTTGGCACTTTGTTGGTTTACTAGACCTCAGCCTGTGGCTCAGACTCCAGCTCTGTTAACTTGAAGAAAAATGAAACATGAAAAAATATTTTTTCTGGCAAAAACTCCGAGAGTAAACATAATTGCCATGAAAGGTTTCTCTAATCTGTCATTCCATGTAATCATTAAACTATAGGTTCCCCACTTCGTGATTTGAAACACAACACAGTTGGTGTGGGTTACAGTGACCAACTAAGTACGTAAGAGATGTACCTTCCTCTAGTATCTTTCACTTTATGAAAGCTTTAATGTATGAAATTGCTAAGGCTCTAAGTAATTTTATTGGGATAACCACCATCTGTTTTAGTCGTTGTAGTCTCCTACGTAGTGTATTGTCTTATTAGACGTGAGGCTACGGTTCAAGCCGCAGATCAGACATCTCGAACAAAACGAAATTCGAAAAAATAAATCTTCGGCGATATCTTCTCAGTAGATTTCTGGCAAAAACTCTAAAATAAAGTTGCCATGAAAATGTTCTCAAGAATCTGTCTGTAGATCTTACCACTCATGAATAAAATTAACACACACAACATAAGTGGTGTGAGAAGCAGATAAGTTCCCACTTAGCCTAAAATACATTTATGCCCCACAGGTTCCAAGAATATATTCCTAATATTCATTCTCGTCCTCATAAAATCTACATATTGGGCTTCCATTCTAAATAAGTGTACTCTGAGTCTATGATGCTCGGTTACCATGGATAGTTACCCATGGATAGGTTACCCATAGATAGTTTTCAGCATGAGTCAGGTCACTCCTTATTGTAATTTTCCAACGAAAATTGTAATTGCTCTATTCGCACTTGGTTTGAGAAAGGTATTTGCCTCTCTTTATGTGCAACTTCAATGAGCATACCTTTCTAAACATCCACTTTCACTCCACTCAAAGGTTGGGATCCCAAACACGAGGTGGAAATTCCCCTCCTCGCAAGTTCGTCTTCAAGCTCATTGCCTACAATTTTCTTACACCTGGCAGATTGTAATTTTGTTATGTCTACAAAGCCATTTCAGCTTCCCCACATAGTTCCATACTATTCACGATTTAATCTTATAAGAGTTAAGTACACAAATAGTGGCGTAACTAACTGTCAGATACTATTGATGTATCTCCAAATTTATTTGAACACATCTTTCGGTGGTATAGACTTCCACTTGGAAAATAACCATGGCCTCGGAATATTTCATTCTGGGACTAAAAACTCCTTCTTCTGTTCCAAGATGCATTCTTGACCCCTTGCATTAGCCCCCTTTTAAGACCTTTAGCAGCTATATTCATTTTTGGTTACTAAGTCTCGTTGCAAGGTACTTCTCGCCATAAAATTATGTCCTAAACTGCATGTTTTCCTTTAGAAAGTCACTGACGAGTTAAAGAATTTATGCACATATATGGCATGTTTACACCTTGAAAAAATTTCAGGAAAATTCAATATTAATGGCTCATTTAGCCAAACCTTATTTATTTATTTATTTATTAATTACAATACAATTACAAATTATATTTGAATTATATACGAGCTGAGTAACATAGATCATATGCTCGACCAGAGCCTCTGATAGGCATCGAACACACGACCCTCACGCTAATACCACACACTACCGCACACTACCCACTAGGCTACCTGGGCACCCTTTACCAAGCTTTAAAACTGGAAAGAATATGATAAGTATACCATGGAAATTATCTGCAAATGGCTATGACGGGCTACTTTGTGTTGCTTCAAAATACTTAAATACTGAAATAAATAAAAAAAAAAACGATGACTAAGGCAACTGCGGAAACACAACACTGTACCAAAAATACTTATCTCAGAGCTTAGCGATTTCTTCATCTTTTAAGTGAGCTTTAAAATGAAAAAAATAATTGTAAGCTCTGCACCAATTACCCACAAATTTAACATTAACATTCTCACGAATGAGGACGACATCAGACTTCACACCTTGATAGTAAGTTAAATACAACTTTGTTAGATTGCTTAGCGATTTCTTAAACACCTTACAAATAATAAATAAAATAATTTTGTTGCCAGTACTACAATACATACATATCCCAATGCCTTTTAATATCATGGTAAGTAATTACAGTACTATCCATATTTCACTGCATACAAGTCACATTTGACAGATTCCTTATCGTTTTTATTCATGCGGAATCAGTATAAAAATATTAAAAAAAGGTTTTAAGTTTTCATTACAGATATAACGCAATGTTATGGTTATCCAACACATACGAACCACGGCCTAATGAAGAAAGTACTGCCAGATCGACCAGCGTTTCCGAGAATACTCAGCAGCTGCAGTGTAAGTTAATGTAAAATTATATATTCTCTACAAAGTCATTTAACCCATTCGCTGCCAAGGACGAGTATACTCGTCTTTGACAGGGTATCCCGCACTGCCAAGACGAGTATACAGTCCTACTTTAAATATATTATAACATGCAGGCTTTTGAATTAGAAATTTTTTTCTAAGTGTTGCCAATTTTCGCAATATGTCTCGTTTTATTCCATTTTCTTTATTTTATCCATCTGCGTGATTTATTATTTTTTTCTACTAAAACGTACGCAAATACGAAAAAGGATATCGAGTCCTTCTGCCTTCCTATTGCCAACAACGAGTATACCCGTCTTTGGTTTTCTGCTTGTAAATGATTATGTATGATAATATATGTGCTCTTACCAAGAAATAACAGGGTTTTGGTAAACAATAACACTCAAAATATAAATGGCAATGGGAATGACTTCATATAATTTAGGCTTGGCAGCGAATGGGTTAAATTATACATACAGCCTGAATTTAAGAAATGTTAGCCTTTCATTCGTAATGGAAACTAGCCCTATAATAATGTTGGTCTATACAAAGAAAAATAACTTAAACTGAGCAAATAGTATTTATAAGCATTTTAAAATATGTTTAAAAAATGCACCACGATATACATGCTATATGTTCTCCTCATTTAGGATCAGCTTAGCCCATATCGCGTTCAAATTTCATAAATGAACCGAATGTCTACGCTGGACAGTTGAAATGAAAGAAAATGTACAACAAATAAAATGAAAAAATTTTAATAAATTGGGTTTTCTCGAGAAAGTTCAATTTGAAATTCGAACAAAAAAGAAAATCATTAAACAAAATATACGGCATTTTGGGCGAAAAAGCATAATGGAGATGCATTCAAACTTCCCAACTAAGCACTCTCAATGTAATCATTGAGATTACAATGCAACTTTAACACCAAAATTTCAGATCGAAAACGATAAAACAATTTCTGTTACAGCACCATTTCCGTAAACTTCACAAATTTCGCAAGCAGTCTCCGGCCCAATTTTACTTTTCTAATTTAATTAAATAAAAAAAAAATCAAGAATTTTTTTAAATTTAAATAAAATTTGATCCGTTGGTAGCGAGACCAGTGTAACATTAATAAAAACAAAGTTGCTCCAGAGCTCTATAAATGGTCATACAAGCACAAACTATCATACTTTAGCTATCCTCTTTGACAGTTATCTTTAAATGTTGATTCTCAACCTTTGCGTACACTTTAGTGCACATGCAAGTCATGCCAACATTACAAGATGTGCTGTCACTTGAAATTTCTACATATTTTAAGCTTCAGTTACTCCAGCACATAAATATGATTTAAGAACTTTTTGTTGTAATAAAAAAAAATATTCCTAGGTAAATTGATATCCTTAGATGACACGCAATGAAATGTGATCTTCTGTATAACCAGCATCCTTCATGTAAACTGTATAGTCAATATTCAGCTCTGATATAATTATGCTAATTGTCTGCTAAACTCAATAAAAAATTTCTCAGCTACAAATAATAAAATGAATAAAATTTTATTCCATACATAGCTACAGTTTAAACAGTAAAAACGAAGACATAAACGGTTATCTATCTTTCGGTTTCAAAAGTAAAGTTCAATACATATGAACGAAATACAATGGTATTTAAATGACTGCTTTTGGATTGATTGGATCAGTCAATTCCTATAAGGTAGTTTCCGATAATTTTTTTCTTTAATTTGGACTCATATTGGTTTTAAGTGATTATGCCACAATTTTATTTGTCGACGTAATCACTGAGTGATTTAACGCTTGAGTAATTGTTTTGTTTAGTGAATTGAACTTCGTATGAATGGGTACCCAAATCTAAACATAAAATATGCCATAATGAGCCATAAAAGAGCCACAATGCATAATTCATATTGTTACATTTTTACCTTTTAAAAACGTTTAAAATATGAGCTCGTAGATTGTAAATAAAATAAAAATAAATTTGTGTTTAGTTTTAATTAAAATTCTTTATTATTTGCACAATTCGGTGTGCGACTGTTCACAACTTGATGTAAACAACAACAATTGTTTTTCTTTGTTATTCCCCTGTTTATACCCTCTTTATTAACAATAACATTTACTAGGCAAGATATTTGTAACGGAGATTTTTAAACCACGACACCGCGTCTTTACACAAGACTGACTGAACTTCACTAACTCATTCGCCTGCTTAGCCTTGCCTTTTATATATCAGAGTAAACAGTTTGATGAGTGTTCTTGAAAGCGAATGTTCATGACTTCGCCTTCTCGAAATCTCTATAAATGTCAACATCGCCGACCATTATAATGCCGTAAATATGGAATAGTGACTACGTTTTATACACCACTGTTTTAGTAATTTTTAACTATTTTAATCCTTTTTTCAATTGTTAAACGAACCATATGCACGAAGACAAACATTCCAATAAAGAACACTTCAGATGAAAAATATTTAACAACAGACAACCCTGTAATCCTATATGATATAACTCTATAAGATATAAAAGCAACAACTACAAATTGTAATTACTGATTATTTAATATCAGTTGCCTGTCTTCTGGCAAAAATTCTGAGAGTAAAATAAAATTGCTACAATTAATAAGTACAACATGGTTGGTATGAAATGTCGTAATCCTGACTAAAAGGCCGTAATGACTAATTATGTAAGTATGTAGGTAAAAATTTGTTCCGTTATTGACCTTTTGGATCCTAAAATCGAATAGTGTGTGCTGTAGTTAATATATCAAAAGAACTTTAACATTCCATGCAACCGTAAGTCCTAGTACGATAAGGTGTGCTTCTTGGATATAGTTTAAATCTTTCGCTGTAATTAATAGCAAACAAAAACCTAAAAGTATGCCTTAAAGTTTTACTAAAAGTCTTCCTAAAAATACACCATGAATATGAGAATATATTTTGCCGACCTTTTGTCAAAAAAAATTGTCATGCACTGTCAATAATAGTAGACAGTATCTTCAAAGTATGCCAAAAAGTTTGCCTCTAATTTACCTAAAAGTATGCCACATAATACTAAAAATCATTTCCAAAAATGTTTTCTAACTCTCAAAGAAAAAAACATGCTAAACTAGCATGCTAAATTTCTGTCTAAAAGTATGCCGCTAAATATAAAAATTATATCTACAGTATTTAGTATCCATCATGACAATGTTTTTCAACGATTTTTGTTTTATTTTAAATTTAATTACATAACTGTTATCTTGCAGTGCAAATAATAGTAAACAGAAGCATAAAAGTATCCTTTAATGTTCGCCTAATAGTATGCCGCAAAATATGTAAAATCATTGCAACAATATTTTGTAACCATTGTGATAATATTTTTCGCGAACTTATTGTTAAAAAATGTTTTGCTATGTAATTAATAGCAAACAACAGCATAGAAGTAAGCCCAGAAGTTAAACTAAATTTTTGCCTATAAGTATGCCGCTTAATATTAAAAATCAATTCGACAGTACTTAGTATTCGTCATGATAGTATTTTTTCATTGATTTTTTGTCAAACAAGTAAATAATTTTTATCTTGTACTACAAGTAAGATTAAATATGAGCATAAAAGTATTCTTAAAAGTATGCCTTAAATTCCGCCTAAAAGTATGCCGCTTAATATTAAAAATCAATCAGTACTACTAATGGGTACTAACATCATGGCAATATTTTTTCATTGATTTTTTAAGTAAATAATTTTTATCTATCTAATACTAAGCAGGTATTCTTGTATTCTTAATAGTTTGCTTAAAATTCTGCCTGAAAGTATGCCGCTTAATATTAAAAATCATTTGAAAAATATTTTGTAACCATCATGTGAATATTTTTCACTGCTTTTTGTTAAAAAAAATCTTGCACTGTAATTAATAGTAAACAACAGCATAAAAGTATGCTTCAAAGTTTGCTTTATCAGTGGGCCTAGTAGTATGCCGCTTAATATTAAAAATTATTTGAATTATATTTATTAACCATCATGAGAATTTGAATTTGAAAATCATTTTTGATTTTCATAAATAATTTCAAAGGCTTACTTACCTTTAATTTATAATAAATTTCTGTTATATTCCCTTGATAGTTGTAAGTTGTATTTTTAATTTTTCACACAATCATTTTGAATATTTAATAAAAATTATTTTTTTTTGTAAACTAATATTTAACATTTATTTGATATATTTTAACACTAATTTCTATTTAGGAATTTATTTATACTTATTATTATGAAAGAGAGATTATTATTGATTTATTTAATTTAAAAATTTATTTTAAAATTTTTCCCCAAACACTTTATTTTTGAACATTTATTTCATTTCAAAGATATGCTTTTATGGCAGATATGGAATGAAAAATTCATTTTAAAATTAAATCATGATTTTTGTTATCACAATGCCATCAACATTTAAATGTAAAATTTTTTCCTTTTTTTTGTTTATTTTGTTGTCAGTTAAATGGGTTTTCACAGGATTTTTTTAAACACTTGTTTGTTTTCTTTCTCCTGATGAATGGTTAAATTCGTAATGCGTTTGTTTTTATTTATCATGCACTGTACATCAGCTGCAGCTTTAATTGTTGTTTTAGTGATGTCTGATGAATGTTATTTTTATTCCTCTCTCTCTTATTTTACATTATTTTTTGGCCTCTTTAACGCTATACCGTTAACGGCAACGGCATATTTTAAAACAAACAAACAAGAGAAAAAAATGGGAATTTCTTTATAAAAATTTCAACTGTTATGGAATGTACAATTGTATTTCACTTTACTTATGTTGGTTATTGTTGGTCTTGTTGCATTTTTTTTTTATTTTCATATGCTGTTTGTGTCTGTAACAAAGTATTTTATTTTTGCTTTTGCTATGTCACTGTATATATCGTATACGTTTATATGTATGCATGTGTTTTGTATGTCTGAGTGAGTTAAATATCCTCAAGTAATCCTTGACGTTAACAACAATAAGCATTTAAGCACCAGCTCTGTGAAACACAACACATTAACAACAACAACAGCAAACACAACAACAACGATACAGTATTCTTAAATGAAGCACTGTTTTCATTTATAAAACATTATATACACACGCACACAGACACTCATACCACCATCTCAATGACACAACATACATACATACATTCTCCATTTACATACAAATGTCCGGCACGTTAAACACGGAAACAACAAAACGTCACAGAGAAACAAAAAAACCGTAAGAAAAAAACCGAAACTCGAGAATTTCACTTGATTTTCACAACAAGACAAGCCAAAACGAAGAAAAAAAAATGCTGAATAACGTCAAAAATCCAACAACACAAATTCGCACACGATTATTATTTTATATGTATGTTAACGAGCATAAACGAAAGCATTTAATAAAATAAAATACATTTATTTTCCTTTAATTTGCTGCTTCTTTCACTTCACTTTGCAACACATTTCATATACATTCTTATGCATTTCATATTAGTTTCAATCAATTTACTGAAGGTTTTCTTTAAAAAATGTTTCTCCTTTTTTTCTTAAAAATTTTAATTTTCTATTTTCTTTATAATTTTTTTTTAATTTTTTTCTTTTTATTTTATTTTCAACATTATAAACAACATGGCAACACTGGTGCGCACGTCAACAAATACACCGTCATTATTTTATATACATTAACACTCCGACGGATGAGCTAAAACTGAATTTTTAGGTAAAACTTTAACTACGCAAAGGACATCGTGTGGACTTTTTTCATACAAAACGAAAAAACAACAACAACACAGTACATTTACACCAACATGCACTTGTTATCACACACAGAAACTCAACACACCCTCGTGCTCATCTTAAAACTCAACACAAAGTCTCCACTCTGCTTTAAAGAAAATAATACAAGCACTTATACAATCACAAAAATGAAGAGAAAGCTTTTTATGTTGTGGCATAAAAACGCAACACGAAATCATTAAAAAAAATTTCTCTTACTCTCTGTAATGCGCTCTCTTTGTTGGTGTTGTTATGCTTAATGGCTGAATAGCATTTAAAATAACTCGTGTTTTATCGAATTAAACAAAAAAGTTTTGAGAAAATAGGGTATTCGTGGACTGAAAATGAAAACCGGTTAATAAGAAATCGGTAAGAAAGGTTTTATTTGTGAGTCAATAGTTTTTAACCAAAAATGCCTTGAATTTGCTTACTTTAAACTGTGCTGTATCGTAATATTACAATTACAATGTAGCAATGCATTGTATAGGGTGGGCCATTTAAAAGTTGAAGTTTAGAAATGTAAATGAAAACAAAAATGGCTTAAAATGTTTCCAAATTTATGTTTCTGTTAAGAAGTGCAATTGTTCCGGTTAGAAATGGAATATGATTTCATTCATATGGCTACAGCGTCTAGGTTCACAGTACCTCATTCGATCGTAACAATTTTCATGCACTTTTGCGAGTGTATAAGGTCGTATCTTGCAATATCATCACGAATATTGGCCTTCAAATGCTCAATTATCTCTGGTTTATCGGCATTCAACTTTTCTTTAACGGCGCCACACAGGAAATTGTCCAGTGGTGTCAAATTGCACCTTCTTGGCGGCCAATTGACATCACTACCTCGTCGAATTTAACGGGCATCAAACACTTCACACAATAAATCGATTGTGGCATGTGATGTGTGGCAAGTTACACCATTCTTTTAAAACAAAACATCGTTTACATCAATTATCATGGTGCGATAGGTGTCTCCATTGACCGAAATGGTTGCTCTGTCCTCATTTTCAAAGAAATATGAGCCAATTATGCCGCCGCTCCACAAGTCGCACCAAACAGTCACTCGTAGTGGGTGTATTGTCTTCTGTAAGACCACGTGTGAGTTTTCTGAGCCCCAAATACGGCAATTTTCCTTGTTAACGTACCCACCGATATGCAAATGAGCTTCATCTGAAAAGATGTTCTTTTTTGTTTTTTTTAGCAAAATCGACTTCATCTTGAAATTCTCGTTGACCCAATAAATCCCAACGTTGCTCAAACATAAATCTATTCATTACGTTCAAAAGAGATACTGAATTTTCTGACAGAATAGAATGACATAAGTATTGCCAAATTCGAAATAACCGATGGTTGAAATTTAATATTGAAAATCATAATCAAGACATAGGAAGATATCAATAACTGGTCAGATTTATCTGGTCTCTCTATAAAATCTTGCCATTTGGCCCTTTACAGAGGAATATCGACCTCATGTATGAATTTGATCGAATTGTCTATGTTGTCATTACGAAATGTGCCAGAATCCACACGCCTGGCATTTTTCGACAGTCTCAGACGTGGAATGCTAGCCCCTTAGAAATCTCTATGATTTTGGGAAATATTTTGTAACGAGTCTTAATAACAAGAATGAATGGAGTAATCTGGAAGCTGCATCCTCTCTTAAAAGAGGAACAATTTTGTGGTACACAGATGAGTCAAGAACGGATCCTGGAATCATGCTTATTCCCTATAAAAACAATTTGGAATGGAGAAAATGCCAAAGAAAACTATCAACCGTATGACAAAAGTTTTACAAACGTGGTAAGTTATAGTCCCCTTTAAATTTATAGTGGACCCTTATAATGTCTCATCCAAACCTACTACCCTGAGGAACTTCAGGCTGCTGATTGGCGTCAAAAAGGACAATTCCCTGCTTAATATCTGGTATTTCTTCTTGGAATGCAGTAATCCCTCAAAGGTTCTAAGAATTATTTCAATGATTCCTTCTCGTCGTCACAGAACCTACATGTTGGTTTCAAAACAACTCGCATTCTGAGTAAGAGTACTCTGAGCCTAAAGTGCTCTGTCAAAATATCGGCTAACAACCTTAGGTTGTTCCTGGATAATCTAATATATGACTCAGATCTCCACTTACTGTAATTAAATACATAAGTCGTCACGCAGTACAACACTTCAGTCAGAATTACAACCTAGTTTCTCACACCACTTATGTTGTGTGCGTTAATTTTACACATGACTGTACTGTAGGTCCAGTTTAAAGTCGACTCCGAATGACAGATGTTTGAAAAACTTTTGCAATGCAATTTTGATTTACCCTCAGAGCCTCAGTCTCAAAAATCTGTTGAGAGGAATACACCGAAAAATATATGAAAATATATCGTTTTGTTGGAGATGTTTGATCTGGGGTTTGAACAGTGGCCTTACGTTTAATAAGCCAACAAACTACGCACTATACTACAGCGACTTCACCGGACCGGTTATATTATTTCCTAATAGTCTGGTGCATAACTCAGATCTTCTCATATTTTAATTACCCAACAAACGTTTTAACTGCCTTAAAACCAGTTGACTTGATAAAAGCGAATCGTTCAATATTACCTTTCGTTGAGCAATCTTTACGAAAAATCCTCCTCCTTTCAACAGACAAGTTCTCTTCCCAGAAACAGTGTGGAAGCTTCCCAGCAGGCAAGCTCGCCGGCTTGCATATTGCTGAGGACTCTCACATAACTTGAAACGCGATAGTGAATATCCCTATTCTGTCTGTCTAACTGTTTTGGCTTCTTCAGGGAATCTCATACTATTTTCTATTTGCTGTCATAAGAGCCGAGTGCTCGAATTGCATCCTCACTGTTAGTATAGTATTGCTGTGTCCTGTCTTTTGTATCTCCCATCGAAGTTAAAATGGCATAAACTTCTGTTTGGAAGATATCTGCGAGTTTTCTCATGTCCTCAGAATATTTTATTGAAGGACCAAAAACTCCCACTCTTGTTTCTTGATCCTTTCTTTAACCATATGTACATACATACATAACTGGTCATTACAACCCTTCAGTCAGGATTTCGACATAGGAACTCACGACACTTATGTTGTGTGTGTTAATTTTATACATAAGTGGCGGGACCTGCAGCTTAGCATCGACTTCGAACGACAGATTTTTGAGAAACTTTTCAGTTTTCGCCTGAAATATGCTGAGAGGAAGTCACCGAAAAAATATTTTTTTATGTTTCGTTTTGTTGGAGATGTCTGGTCTCTGGTTTGAACCGAGGACTCATGTCTAATAGGCCAACGAACTACCTACTAGACTACGGCTACTTTATAGGTAAACCACAAAATAGGTACTTTTTTGAGAGAGTAAGCAGCTTTCCGATTACTTCATTCATTCTTTTTATTAAGTCTCGTTGCAAAATATTTCCAATAATCGTAGTCTCTTGGTTCTGTCCAGGGGACATTTATGGACTGTCAGACAATAGTCGACCCTAATGGAATTTTTTTAGATTTTTTTTATATTATCCACCCATTAACTTGAAATAACATAGACTATAAAGCTTTGGTCTGCACTATCATATGCGGCGGACTTAAGGTCAATAAATCATTGCCCCTGTCGTGCAATCAGTGCCTGATAATTACTCAGGTATTTGTTCTTGGGATACATTAATGCCTGAAAGGTTACAAGAATTGCTCCAATGATTCATTCTCATCATCATTGAATCTTCATGTTGGGCTCGAAACAACTTGCATACTGAGTAAGTGTTCTCTGAATCTACAACGCTTTGTCAAATGGTACAGTGGACTTAAGCGTAATAAATCATTGCCCCTGTTATGCAAACACGCGCTAGTCTCAGTATCGTGTCGGACTTCATTTCAGCTGTTTATAAATTTATAACAATGGATTTAACTTCTGGCCTAATTGGGATCTTAACCTGCAAGGGTAGTCCACCTTTTCATTACATAAACAAATTACAACCACGTTTCCCAATTAAGAAGACTTCTCTTTTAAATTTAAAAATTTTAACAGACAAATCCCTTCATTTGTTTCAAATCCATTCATTATTTATTATTTATCGAAATTCTCTTTTATTTTATGGTTTTTCTACAGCTTTTTTCATTTCTCTTGCTTTCTCTTACTTTAAAAAATTCTCTTTTACAACATGCAAGTGTTCACTAATGTTTTTGGATTTCCGGTACTAATACAGGGAGCTTGCCTTTAATGTTTTGTTATTAAAAAAAAGGAAAACAAAACAAACAAACAACTAGAGAATCAAGACTTTATTCTCGTACTTGTAGCAGAGTTATTAAACGTTAATTTCATATTCCTGGGGGCATTTTTGTTGTTAAATACTTTCAAAAGGGTTTTTAGGTAAACGAAAACGAAAACAAACATTTTTTTTCAACTTCGCTTGTGGATTTAAGTTTCATTTCTGTTTTTATTTTTATCCAAAAACCATTAAATAATTGTTTGTAATTGTTATTGTTGTTGTTATTGTTGTTGTTGCTCTAATTTGTCTTAAATTTGTTGTTGGTAATTATAGTTTGTATTTGTAATTTTGATAAACAAACAACACCAACGAAAAAAACCTCATGTTGGTCATGTAATCTGTATACAAATGTTTTCTGTATTACAATACTAAACAATTTGTTGCGTGTTACGCTGTTTAATAACTATGACCAGAGTATTATATTCCGTTAAGTGGTAAGTCTAGGTCTATAAGCGTTAAAGTAGAGTTAAAGTCTACAAAAGTTTTTGATATTTAATTATGGTAATTGTTAAAGTGACTTTTTTGTTACATGTTCGATTTCCCTTTTGTTTAACAAAAAATGTAAATAGCAATACACATACACATACACCTACATACAATAATTGTCAATATTTTTTTAAAGGGTTTAAAATTTTGTTTATTTGGCTGTTATCTTGTAAATCTATATTACATTGTTTTTTGGCTGCTTCAAATGCCTGTGGAGCGTATAATTTATTTGAAACAAAATATTGCTCATACGCTACCTACCACTAGAACATAATGAATGTAAGCCCCGAAAAGTATACTATGCATTTAGAAGAAATTTTAATGGTAGCCATATTTGGAGCGTATAATCTATTTTAAAACAAAATATTGCTCATACGTTACCTGCCCCTAGAACATAATGAATATAAGCCCCGTGAAGTATACTATGCATTTAGAAGGAATTTTAATGGTAGCCATACTTAGTATCATAGTATCGAAGTGTGCATATCGTATAATTTATCTGTAACGAAATATTACTCATACGTCGCCTCCCACCACAATATGTTGAATGTAAGCCCCGTAAAGTATGCTATGCATTTAGAAGATATTGTAATGTTAACCACACTTACCCTGCAGGGAATGTCAATAGTGAAACTGCACTGACTTACATAGTCACCAGTACTACTGACTTATTATATGACGTTAGTACTATTGAATAGGTATTTCTTTTGGGACCATATGTAGACATTGGAACCAGTGAATCAATAGTACAATTTAGCAGTTCTAGTCTACACATTGGTAATTTTCTGTAGTAAAAGTCGACAATAAAATTTCAATTTTTGTAAATATTTAATATTTTAATAAAAAAAATAAAAAGGTACGATTTCATTATTACAGGTTTTTTTTAAATTTATTTTCCATCAATGTTCAATTTCGTCATAATTTTTTAAAACTTGCTCAAATTTTCTTAGCTGACTTCCAAACCAATGTGGCAATAATTTCTTCCAAAAACTTTTCTGATTAAAAGTTCTTGTCTTTTACCCATTAGCGCTGCAGCTGAGAGAGGGACATCTAGACCTTCCTCCTGTAATGTAATGAGAAGTTTTTCCAAACATTTTCTGGAAGGGCCTGTCTCAATATACTAATTTGTTATCTTCTCGCGCAAACTATATTTTTAAAAATCTATTTGAGACGACACAGAACATTCAGGCTCCACGAAATTTTCACAATTCACACTTGGACTTATAATTGTCTCATTTTCACTGCTTCTATTTTTATATAACATTCATTGTTTTTTTTTATTAAACGTTTATAATTTCGCTTACTTGCAGTAGTTAAATTAACTTGGAAAACACTTTTATTCGCCTTTTTATTGATTTATTTTTAAAATTTTTATGACAGCCGCCTTTTTTCCACAAAATAATAAAAACATTAAGAAGAAGCATAGTTTTATTACAGAGCTTACATTTTGTAGCTAAAAGTCGACTGGGAGTAGCCGTCGATCTTTATTTTAATAAAACCGTCGTCGTTGAAATTTAGAAACATGAATTTTGTGAATAACTACTATACCACAATTTAAAAAATACTCGATCGATAAAAACGATTATGCCGCCAACACATTATCAATCGTTCTTGAAAATTTTTTTTCTCATCAAAGGTAAATTAAATAATTGTTGACGCTTCGATCACAACGTCACCATAAAGTCGCCAATATAGTCGACAAAACTGATGACTTGGAGACACTTGGCGATATGTTTCCTTCAGGGTAGTGTCATAGTACAGATGTATGGATATCGTATACATACACTTGTAACTTATCGATGCATTGAAACAATTCGATGTTTGTTTTATTAATCAACATCGATAAAACATCGATGTTTTTTATACGATCTATCGAAGTTAAAAAATTAAAACAAATATCTATGCAAATAGAATATCTCATACATAATCGATTTATATACAGTGAGCATCAAAAGAAACTGTACACTATGGATAAAATTCTTCTTAAGGAGACTGCTTCAAAATATTTGACAATATGTATTTCGAAATTTTTTGTAATATTTTTTTTAATTTTAAAAACTACCTATGATATAATTTCAAAATAAAAATAATGGTAATTTATTTATGTATAATTTCTTTAATATACAGTTTCTTTTGACGCTCACTGTATATAAATGTATAAAAATGTTTTGTAAATACATTCTTGAATATAAGGTAGAATAGAATTAAATATGGGGATGAGTTTGCGTTCACCGTATCCTTTAGTGGCACTGCAGCTTCTGTTGGATTTAAGTTAGTTTCTTCTGGTAGTCAGGACGAGAAGCTAGTTTTATCGTGTTGTATTGCATCGTGACTAGTGATAGACGATATACATACATCGATGTTTAAAAAACAATCAATGTAACTAAGCAACGTCGCTTAAACCTTTAAAAGCTTAATACAAGCTCTTCCCGTTCTTGGACTTAAATTCGTGGCACATGGTAGTAAGGTAGGAGCAATGGAGACTACGGTTCGGTTATCGGGAGACAAGTATAATGCGAGATTCACAAGGGAGTATCATCGCCTAATAGCTGACTATATTCCCCTCAACTGTCCCCTAGATAGCAACTCTTACGTCTATAATTTTGGGAACTGCTTCGCACACTAGACGTAACAACAAAAATGAATGGAATAATCTGAAAGATGTATACGTTCTCAAAAGAGGGAGTACTTTTTGGTATACAGCTCGGCCAAGGATAAATCTTGGGACAGAAGCGTAAGTTTTTGATCCTAGAAGGAAATATTTCGAACCCATGTGGTCTCTTGCGGGTATCTTCTTCTATGCCTTCAAAAGATGTGCTCAATTCAACTTGGATATGAGTTACGAAAGACGCGACATAGCAATACAAGAATGAGTGGAGTAATCTGCAGGATGCATACTTTTTTAAATGAGGGACTATTACTCTTTTAAGTGAGGACTTTTTGGATAACGAAAGGGTCTAAGAGCAGGAACGAGAGTTTTTGGTCCCTGAATAAAATATTCTGAGAAAATGAGGAAACTAGCAGACATCTTCTAAACTGAAGTTTATGCCATCGAAAGATGTATTCAACTAAACTTTTATGGGATATATAAAAGACAGGACACAGCAATGCTATATTAACAGTCTGGTTTTATTCGAGCACTAGGAAGATAGTATGGGACTGTCTGAAGAAGCTAAATAACCTAGACAGACTGAGTAGGGATATCCACTGCTGGGTTTTAGATTATTGGAGAATCTTCTCCTACGTCCCAGATCATATGAACAAGCCGACGTGCTTGCAAAGAGGGCAGCTACCATGCCGCTGATGGAAGCCGAATCCTTCTGTGGAGTGGAAGACGGTGTTTAGTAAAGCATACTCAATAAAAAGGAGGATAATGAGAAACGAAGACTTTCACTAAACTAAGCATGTTTGAGGTAATTAAAACTTTTGTTGGAATATTGCAATAACACTAGATTTGATTTATTTATCAGACTATCAAGAACTGATCTAAGGTTAATAAGCCGTATTACTTATTGGGTACACTTTCGTACCCAACATGTAGAGTCTGTAACGATGAGAATGAATCCTCGAAACATAATCGTGCAACCTGTGGGGTATTAATGCATTCCAGAAGAAAACCCCTGAGTGCATACTAAGTGCTAAACAGGGAATTGGCATTGTTGACACCGAGCACCATGCTAAGGTTTGTAAGGCAATAGGCTTAGAGCAGACATTATAGAGATACTCTGTACATTATAAGGGGAGTACAACAGATCGCATGGTCTCAATACTAAGGGACCTTTATACCACAATAATAATACGGCTTACTTATATTTTAATTCATTCATTTTAACATACCTCGTTTATTAAACCATAGAATTTTATTTTGCAACTTTGTTTTCTACAAACACCCGTGTTTAAAGTTCTTTGCTTTAAAAATGCTTTTGTTTCATGAAGTACTTCTCTGTTAACAGACTTAAATTCTATGTAAACTAACAGTTCTTTGCTTAATTGCGAGTTTTAAAAGTTTAACAGCAACAATATGTTGGACACAATGTAAGTTGCGTTAAAAACTGGGAATGCATTTTAATAGCAGCAACAGATAAAAAACATGTTATTAACATTATAACAGTTAAGAATTTATTTAAAATTAAAAACGATTTTTTTCACCCATAACACAGATGTTGTATGCTGTTGTTTTTAATTCGATTTAGAATCAAATTGCCCAGACAGTTCCATACTTAACGCGTCCTAACATTCTAGTAACGAGGTATTGAGGTGGCTATCTAACTGCCAAATTTATTTAAATATGCTGTCCCCTGTACTACAGAATTTCGCGTGAAAGATACTCTGGAGTTTGTCTATAGATTACAAATATTTCACTCTGGGACGGAACAATTTCGGTAAGAAAGTAAATAAGTAATATAATCGTAGGGAAACAACGGAGCTGTAACGCATATGGACTAAACTCTAGCAGATTTCAGTACGCTGAAGTCCCTCACTAACTAAGACATTGACAACGCTTTCCATATCATAAAAGAATTTTTTAGTCGTTTGAGTCCTCATATAATGAGTCCTGATTGGAGCATGATTGACTGTGCCGTCGAAGGCAATGTTGCAGAGTAATGCAGTCTTACCTCTAAACATATGCAGAAATACTTGGCTTTTCTTTCCTTAACTCAGGTTCGGTTAGGTAAGGTGGCGGAACAATTTTGAAAGAAGATGTTCATTTAGGCCAAGTATTTAGACCCATTGTGATACTATTAAACATTCCTTAGAGGGAACCAAACTGAGTTCAAAATAAAACTTGCTATTATATCAACCTTTATGTTAGAAACAGAGATAGAAAATGAGACCTTCGTCTTTATATGTCCTCTTCCATCAATACGTGACCAGAAAATATGCCGACGAAATTCAGCCACCCTTTTAAACAAGTGAATAACATCCCATTTAACTGAAGCAATCGGAATAGCCGCCCTAGTCTAGTAGGTAGTGTGTTGGTTTATTAAACGTGAGACCTCGGTTAAAATCACAAGGAAGACATCTCCAACTAAACGGAATGTGAAGAAAATATTTCTCAGCAGATTTCTGGCAAAAAGTCTCTGAAAGTAAAAAAAAATTGCCATAAAAAGTTTCTCAAAAATTTGTCATTCAGAATCGACTTTAAATTATAGGTCACGCCAAATACAACATAAGTGGTGTGAGAAACTAGTTCATAACCCTAACTAAAGGGATGTAATGACCAATTATGTATGTATGTATTATGTATTCGGAATACTCTGTAACATGTCAGAGTTTGTGAGCTCCTTACCACCACTGGCCATCTCATCAACAATGCATTTTCCTAAGTTCCAGCGCCCATATAACGGTTACCTATGGATGATCTGAAATTTTCCTCACAAATCGTTGGAAAATTCGAATTAAAAAGAAATGAAATCTTTACTCAAATGTTTCTATTTTTAAATTTCAACAAAATGCCTCTTTGCTGCCGAGTACTGAGTAAGAAAACCTAATAACTTCTATCATGTGGCTCATTTAGACGATAAAAATTAATGCATATACCCAATATATTACATTTTGATGCCAATTCTAATAAATAGTGCACCCAGAAAAAAGTGTGTCGAATACTTTTTTTCAAATAAATATTTCTCAAAAATTTTCAATAACAAACCTACAATCAACTTTTTAAACTTTAAAAACTTAATTCATTTTATTAAAAAACGATCTTTTTGGAAAAATATAAAATCGTAACACAACACAAATGCCATGCCAGCAAACATTTAAAAGTTTTTTAATAATCCTTTCGAATGTCGAAAGACCAAGTGGAGTAAAAACCCTTTTTGCTGTTGTTTGTTTTGACACAAATTAAAGGCAAGAGGGACAGTCTCCCTCTTGTAATTGCAAGGGCAAATGTAATACGAAGAAACATACAAAGAGAGAGAGAGAGAGAGAGAGAAAGAAAAATAAATTGTTTCAAATTGTAAAAGGAAAGAAAAAAAGACAAGAAAAACTCATCTGTTTTTGTTTGGCTTGAGTTAATAATGTTTGTATTAAAAATAAAAACAAAAACAAAAAATAAAAAATAAAATAAAAAGAAAATAAAAAATAAAACAAAAATAAAACAAAGCTGAAGAGAAAGAAATTTTCTTTTTTTAAAAAGAATTCCAATATCTGAACAGGCAAAACTCTCATGCATGGAATATAGGAGTACAGACAGTGTCGCTCAAAACTAAATGATCAAATCATACTTCAAAGGTCACTACTTATGACAGAGCAAAGTATTCATATTTTTAAACTTATTTGCTGTAGTAGAGTTCGTCCTGAAGTAGCTGTAGTCTAGTAGGTAGTGTGTTAGATTATTAAACGGTATTCCGTGGTTCTAAACCCAACTAAAACATCTAGAACTATATGAAATATGAAAAGAAATATATCTTATGGCGACTTGCTCTCATCATTCTTCTGGCAAAAACTGTGACAATAAACTGTAAACGGGATTGACATTAAACTGTATGTTCCGTGACTCATAGATAAAATTAACACACAAAACATGGATGGTGTTAGAAGCTGGGTTCTAAACCTAACTAAATGATTGTAATAATCAATGAAGTAGGACTAGGACATACATAAGTACTTAAATACAAAATTGGTTATTATAACCCTTCAGTCAGGATTACGACCTAACTTCTCACACTACTTATGTTGTGTGTGTGTTAATTTTGTCCATAAGTGGACGGACCTACAGTTTAAAACCGACTCCGGACGACAGATTTTTTTGGGCAACTTTCTCGAGGCAATTTTATGGCAACGGTGTCAAATCGCAGCTTCCTGGTGGCCAATTGACATCACAATTTCGGCTAATTAAACCGCCATCAAACATTTGACGCATTAAACCGATTGTGCACCATGTCGTTAAAACTAAAGATTGTTCACTTCAATACCATGAAGAGCGAGTACGAAAAAAATCCTTTATCATAGTGCGATAGGTGTCTCCATTGACCGCAATGGTTGTGCCATCCTCATTTTCAAAATGGGCCAATGATGCCCTCGCTCCACATTCACTCGTAATGGGTGGATTGGCTTCAGTAAGACAACGTGCGGGGTTTTAGAGCCCCAAATAGGGCAATTTTGCTTATTAACGTACCCACCAATATAAAAAAGAGTTTCAACCGAAAAGAATATTTTTTTGCAAAATCGACATCATCGTGCAGTTTCTTGTCGGCCTAATAAGTCTCAACATTGCTCAAACGTAAATCGATTCTTTACGTTCAGTGGGTATAATCAACTGAATTTTGTAACAGAATAGAATGACATAAGTATTGCCAGATTCGATATAACCGATGGATCAAATTTAAACCGACAGATGACCTACCGTATATATTCATAAAAAATTTTAAGGCACATTTGAAAGGTTTTTTGGAAGTTCACATTTAACTCTTTAACTGCTGCTTTTATTTGAGGTGATGTCCAGAAAATCTCTTTATACAGCCATCAAGCATGCTTGATGGTAAGTATCAAAGGAAGTAATCAATAATCTTAATTGTACAATGCCAAAAATTAACTTCGTTTACTTCGTTGGACGATTTAAATTTCATTTTCGTTGAAGTCGCCGTAGTCTAGTAGGTAGTGCTTTGGCTTATTAGACGTAAAGCCAGGATTCGAGCCCCAGGCCAGATATCAAAACAAAATACAAGAAGTATTCCTTCGGCGACTTAATCTCAGTAGATTTCTGGCAAAAACTCTTAGAGTAAAAAAAATTGCCATGAAAAGTTTCTCAAAAATCTGTCGTTCGGAGTCGACTTTAAACTGTAGGTCCCGCCACTCATGTATAAAATTAACGCACTCAACATAAGTGGTGTGAGAAACTAGGTCGTAGTCCTGACTGAAGGGTTGTAATGACCAATTATGTTATGTATGTATGTTTTGAAAGAAAATTCCAACTTTGTTAAATTACTTTTGTCACACACTGTATTCGTATATTTTACTTTTAAAAACAATTGAATGAAATTGTTTATATTTTACTTATGAAAGAATCATTGGAATATAAAACAATAACAAACAAAAATATTAATAAAAAGAGAAAAATTCAAAATAATACGAACGAAAAAACGTGCACCCACGTTCACCACCAATACCGACACTTTAAAAAATATGGAAATAAAAAAACTTTTTTTCTTTAATAAACAACAAAAAAAAGAAACTAGAAGCAGCAAAAAAACTCGGAGACAATATTTAAAAAAACAAAAAAAACCGAAACAAAAATAAAAATAAAAACAACAACAGAACAACAGAAAATATGAAAATGATAAAATAAAACAAAAAGTTTGAATATATTATTTTACAATGACAAAAACAAAAAAAGAATATTTTTATTCAATTGAATAACAAAAATGACATAAAAATTCTTTGCTTTTCTTTCTTGCATTTTTTATTTCAGTTGAAGGGACAGGGAATTTTTTATTTCATATTTTGCAAGTCATAAAAGTGACAAACACTGGACGGGCAGCCACTGGGCAAAACTCGAGAAGAAAGTAAGCGGTCAGGTTCGTTAGCATTAAACTCTACTGAATGAAGAAGAAAATGTTTTCTATGAAACACGTAGTCTTACAGAAGTCAATGCACCTATTACGAGTGACTGTTTGATGCGGCTTGTAGAGCTGAGGCATCATTGGCCCATATTTCTTTGAAAATAAGAACGGCGCCTCCATTACGGTCAATGGAGGCACCTATTGCACCCATTTTCATCAATTTTTTTGTATCCGCTCTTCATGTTATTGATGTAGACGATGTTTGGTTTCAACAGAATGCTGCAACTTCTCATACATCTCATGCCACAATCGATTTATTGCGTCAAAAGTTATTTCCAATCTCGCAATGCTTATGTCATTCTATTCTATCACAAAATTCTGTATATTATCTCCACCGAACCTAATGCATCGATTTACGCTTGAGCAACGTTAAAATTTATTGGGCCAACGAGGAACTGCACGATGATGTCGAATTTGCAAAAAAAAAAAGTATCTTTTCGGTTGAAGCTCATTTTTATCTTGATGTGTACATTAATAAGCCAAATTGCCGTATTTGATGCTCAGAAAACCCACACGTGGTCTTACAGAAGCCAATGCACCCATTACGGTTAACTGTTTGATGCGGCTTAGTTTCAGGATAGTGCAACTGGCCACATACCTTATGCCGCAATTAATTGATAATGATCAATCATTTGACACCGTTGGACTATTTTCTGTGGAGCGCCGTTAAAGAAAAGTGTTATGACGACAAACGAGAGACAATTGAGCATTTGAAAGCCAATATTCGTGATGCCATTGCCGAGATTCGAAAATGGGCACGAAAATTATAACGATCGAATTAGGTACGATAAGCCCAGCCACGGCAGCGGTATGAATGAAGTGATATTTCGTTTCTAGCCGAAACAATTGTACTTTACAGCAAAAATAAATATTTTGGCAAAATTTCAAACCATTTTTGTTTGATTGTACTTTTAAATTTGTACTTTTAAATGGCCCACCCTATACCTATAGTCTAGAGAAAGCCAAATATGTTGTAATCGTAAAACTAAAACTCATAACTCAATCTTCAACTAATATTATCTTTCTTTCGCAGTAGTGCATTTCCGCATGAAGTCGCCTTGGTCTAGTAGGTAGTGGGTTGGCTTATTAGGCGAAAGACCTCGGTTCAAATCTCAGGTCAGACATCAAAACGACAATATGAAAAAATATTTCTTCGGTGACTGCCTCTCAGCAGATTTCTGGTAAAAAATCTGAGAGTAAATAAAATGGCCATGAAAAGTTTCTCTAAAAATCTGTCGTTCGGAGCCGACTTTAAACTGTAGGTCCAACCACTCATGTATAAAACTAAAGCACGCAACGTAAGTGACGTGAGAAACTAGGTCGTAATCCTGATATGTATGTATGTATGTATGTATGTGTGTATCTAAAATGATTTTAAAAAGATTTAAAAAAATTTAATTAAACGTAATGCTGAAGATAAAAATCACAGTCTTTTAAACAAATTATTTTAATAACATTCTTTGGAAATGGTCTTTCAAAGATTTTTTCTTTATTCAATCCTTTTTCTTTTGTTTTCTTGTTATAAGAAAATACCTGTCCTGTCATCATGTCTTCGCATTTGATTTAAAAGGAAATTTCAAAATGCCTTTCACATCTTAATCATTTATTTCTATTTATTCTGCATATATCGGATGGGATGGGATGGATGATTTGAACCATCGTTTAATTTCGAATCTGGCATTACTTATGTCATTCTATTCTGTCACAAAATTCTGTATATTATCTACACTGAACGTAATGAAACGATTTACGCTTGAGCAACGTTGGGATTTAGTGGAAATTTATTTCCAAAACAAAGGCAATTGCTCAGAAATTGCACGAAAATGTCCTACAAAACTTGGTAGCAGAGAAGGACCAACAGTGGCCGGTATACGCAAATGTTTTGCTAAAGTTCGTGAAACTAGTTTCATAGTTGATGCGCCAAAATATGAGCGTTCGCGTATTCTGTGTACACCAGAAAATATCGCAGATATTCTCAAGAATTGAACATTTCACGCACCATTTTACGTCGAATATTGCGAAAAGATCTCGGTATGGCGGGGTTACAAAGTTCAATTGGTTCAAGAGTTGAAGCCACATGACCATCCGCTTCGTTTTCGCTTTGCTAGATATGCCAACGAGAAACTGTACGATGATGTCGTTTTTGCCACAAAAAAAAAATCATCTCCTCGGATGAAGCTTATTTTCATCTTAGTGGGTACGTTAATGAGAAAAATTGCCATATTTGGGGCTCAGAAAACGTACACGTGGTCTTACTGAAGCCAATGCACCCATTGCGAGTGACTTTTCGAGTGACCCTTATACCTTTGAAAATAAGGATGGCGTAACCATTACAGGCAATGGAGACTCCTATCGCACCATGATAAGCGATTTTTTTATACCCGCTCTTCATGGCATTGAGGTGAACGATGTTTGGTTTCAACAGGATGTTGCAACTTGCCACACGCCTCATGCCACAATTGCGATTTATTATGTCAAACGTTTGATGGCCGTTTAATTAGCCGAAATTGTGATTTGCAACCGTTGGATTATTTTCTGGAAGTCGCCTTATTAGACGTGAGGCCTCGGTTCAAACCCCAGATCAGGCATCTTCAACTGAACGAAGTATGAAAAAATATTTCTTCGGCGACTTCTTCTCGGTAGATTTCTGGCAAAAACTCTGAAAGTAAATAAAATTGCCAAGAAAAGTTTCTCAAAAAATCTGTCGTTCGGAGTCGACTTTAAACTGTAGGTCCCGCCACTCATGTATAAAAATTAACACACACAACATAAGTGGTGTGAGAAACTAGGTCGTGATCCTGACTATTGTCATGTTATGTTATGTGAGGATTATTTTATGTGGGACGCCGTTAAAGAAAAGTATTATGCTGACAAACCAGAGACAATTGAGCATTTGAAGGCCAACATTCGTGATGCCATTGCCGAGATACGAAGCCATACACTTGAAAAAGTGCACGAAAATTGGTTCGACGGAATGAGGTACTGTGAGGCCAGCCGCGGCAGTCATATGAATGAAATAATATTTCATTTCTAACCGAAACAATTGTACTTCACGACAAAAATAAATAAATTTGGCTAAATTTCAAACCGTTTTTTGTGATTTTTTTGATTTCTAAATTTAAACTTTTTAATGGCTTACCCTTTATATTATATTTATTCTTCTACTTCTTGAGAATGAAAAGAAGAATAAAAAAGAGAACCGAGAACTGAGGTGTATTTATTTTCATATTTATTTTGTATTCATTGTTTTACAAAAATTAAATTGATGTTGTATGTTATACGGATATGCTGCATGAATTGATACCTTTTTCTACGTATTTTTGCAATTTCTTTTCTGTTTTCATTTTGTAAAATGCATTTCACTGATTTCGTATTTGTTTCTAATATTTTTGTATACATTTTTCATACATTTTTCTACATTTTTTTTTAGTTTGTGTCATTGTTGTTATTGGTTTAAAACGTGCTATCAATTTGCATCGTTCAATATCACAACCAACTAAAAAGATTTCAATTTAATAGCAAAAGCAATACAACAATAACAAGCCAAATGACAACTTAAACTGAAGACAATAAACTGAAGTAAAACAAGAAACAAAAGAATATGAAAGAAGAAAAGGAAAGAAGAGAAAAAAAAATGATACAATAACGCAACTAAAACTAAATAAACGAAAATGGATGAGATTCTTGTAAATAAAACAATCTGAGTGCGAGCAAAAGTACGAGTACGAATAAATGTTTATTGGCACTACTGGATACACTTTTAACCAAAGGATGAATAAACAATGAAAAATAAATTTCAAAATAAAATTAAAAAAAATGTTTTCTTAAAATAATACACAATAAAATATAGTTACAGTGAAAGAAATAATTGAGACTTTTGGTTTAAAATCCAAATGTCTACGGGTGGAAGGAGCATACTTTCTTTGATATTTTAAGTGCAACTTCACTTACATTTTCTTGTTTACTGTAGAGTGCAATATCATCCCTTTTGTCTTTTTTATTCGTTTGAGAAAGTGATTGATATCAACTTCGTGGTGCAGTATTTCTACTAAAACTACTCCTCTATCTTTATAAGGACATACTTTCCAGGGCCGGCTTTTGCCATTACTTCGGTCCGCTGAAAAGACCAATTGGCTCGCTGAAAACAACCATTTTAGTCGCCGTAGTTTACTAGATAGTCTATTGGCTTATTAGACACGAAGCCACGGTTAAAAATTCCAGGTCAGACATATCCAATAAAACGAAAACAGAAAAAATATATCTCCGGCGTCTTCTTCTCGATTTCTACTAAAAAGTATAAGAGTAAATGTTCGGAGCATTGATTCCGAACGACAGATCTTTGAGAAATTATTCGTAGCAATTTTTATTTACTCTTAGAGTTAATTTTTTTATACTGCATGGGCAAAGTGAGCGATTTCCACTTTGGAAAAATGAGTAACGTGTGCTCCGTTGCATTAAGTGGAAATATTAGAGGAACACCCTCGGTAATATCGTTGACAACATACCGAAATGCGAAACCCGATATAATGTCTTCAGAAGCAACGTTGAGTGCGTACTCCACAGGAAAAAACAGACCAGGATGAGTGTACAGTAAAATGAGGTATGAGAATACGAGCGTATATCATGAATCAAAAATGCCATATCCAAACAAGGACGAATAGAAAATGGTTCTTTACATAAATACATACATAGCTAATCATTACAACCCTTCAGTCACACCACTTACGTTGTATGTGCTAATTTTTATACATGAGCGGCGGGACCTATAGTTTTTAAAGTCGATTTCGAACGATAGATTTTTGAGAAACTTTTCATGTCAATTTTATTTTCTGTCATAGTTTTTGTCAGAATTCTGCTGAGAGGAAGTTGCCGAAGAAGGTTAGACCGAGGGCCTCTTGTCTAAGAAGCCAATACACTGAATACTAGATTACGACGGCGTTGTAAAATTTCAATTTAATTTTAAAAATGGGGGTAAAAACCCATTGAAACCCATCTTTTTTTTCATATGATTTGTAAAATACCAACACAAAGTAAAATGATTGCATTGCTGATATCATGAAGTACGATGGTTTTTGATGTTTCGAAAAATTTTGAAAACGAAGATTTATTTTCTCTATCATTACACATAGAGTTTATACGTTCCTAACCTCTCTCTACTACACAAAAACATGACACGTCCTATGACTTATGTTATCGTTGAAATCCTTCTTAAAGTTGAAGGGCGACTTTTGCAAGTACGTGTTTGTTTTAAAGAAATGCATGACATAGCGAACGGTTCACACTATAACAGGAATTCTACAGGGGACACTGTCCTATTAGCAGTTTCGCTAACAAGTTTGGTCTGTCACACCAGGATTATTGCAGAGAGCTGCCAGGATGCAGAAGAAACTGAATGGGTACAACACCTTTTATGGGAGTATCCTGCACTTCAATACAGACGTTATCGGTTTTTGGGTGACAGAACGTTTAAAAATGTGGGCATGGTGGCGAAAGTGCCACTAAGGGAACTGGCTCGGGGTGGTTCAAATCCATCACCTACGGATCATGACAAGGGGCCTTACCTCACACTGGGTAACACAATGTGCCATATGGGCCACCAAGTAAATTTGCCTGTGGACGACAAGCTATCTGCTAACCTAATTTAATTCACATGTCATTCTATTACTAGTGTTAACAAAATAAAAGAATTTTTTCTTTTTAATATTCTTGAATATGCAGCAAGTAATGTTACTTTACATTGTGTTCATACCATATTTTGTAAAAATATGCAAATGTTTAGAAAGGGTGCGTCATCTATCGGTTTAAATTTGAACCATTGGTTATTTCGAATCTAACAATACTTATGTCAGTGCCCGATATATGCAAGTTTATTGCTAAAGTTCATGAAACTGGTTTCATTGTTAATGCGCCAAGAGATGTGCATGCTCGTACAGTCCGGTAAGCCGAAAATATCGAAGCTGTGGTTCAGAGTGTGCGTGAGAGTCCATCAACATCCGCTCGTCATCGTTCTCATGAATTGAACATTTCACGCATATTTACGTCGAATTTTGCAAAAAGATCTGGGTATGACGAATTACAAAGTACAATTGATTCAAGAGCTGAAATCGTATGACCATCCGCTTCGTTTTTGCTTCGCTAGATGATAGGTCAATAAGAAACTGCACGATGATGTCGATTATATCCAAAAAAAACTCATCTTTTCCGATGACGCTTATTTTCATCTTACAATAAGCAAAATTGCCATATTTGTGGATCAGAAATACCACACGTGGGCTTACCTAAAGCCAATGCTCCTATTACGAGTGACTGTTTGATGCAGCTTGTGGAGCGGAGACATCATTAGCCCATATTTTTTTGAAAAGGGACGGCACAACCATTATGGTCAATGAAGCCACCTATCCCACCATAATAACCAATTGTTTTGTATCTCCTCTTCATGTTATTGATGTGAACGATGTTTGATTTCAAAAGGATATTGCAACTTACCATACATCTCAAGCCACAAACGATTCATTGCATCAAACGTTTAATGGCCGTTTAATTAACCGAAATGGTGATGTTAACTGGCCGCTAAGAAGCTGCGTTTTGACACCGTTGAACTATTTTATGTGGGGCGCCGTTAAAGAAAAGTGTTATGGTGACAAACCAGAGACGTTTGAGCATTTAAAGGCTATTATTCGTGATGCAATTGCCGAGATACAAACCGATAAACTCGAAAAAGTGAATGAAAATTGATCAGATCGAAGGAGGTACTGTGAGGCCAGTACGTGGCAGCCATATAAATGAAATAATCTTCCATTTCTAACCGAAACAATTGTACAAACAAATAAATTTGGAAAAATTTTAAACCATTTTTGTTTTAATACATACGAGTATATACACAATTGGTCACTGCAACCCTTTAGTCAGGATTACAACCTAGCTTCTCACACCAATTATGTTGTGTGCATTAACTTTATACTTGAGTGGCGAGACCTACAGTTTAAAGTCGACTTCGAACGACAGATTTTTGAGAAACTCTTCATGGCAATTTTATTTAATTTCACACAGTTTTTGCTTGAAATCTGCTGAGAGGAAGTTGCCGAAGAAATATTTTTTTTCAATATTTTCGTTTCTATGTCTGATCTAGAGTTTGAATCGTGGCCTTACGTCTAATAAGCCGACACACTAGTTACTAGACTACAGCGATTACTATTTTTGTTTTATTGCATTTTTAAATTTAAACTTTTAAATGGACCACTCTATTGATACCCTACAAAATATTTTCTAAAACCCCAGATATTTTTTCAAGTTCTCGTTTTTTTGTTCACTAAAAAGTTTTTTCTTTATTTCTACTTTTGATTTGATTGTGTATTATTTTTATTAGTTTATTGAATAAAAATGAATAAAAAAGCAGAATTTTTGTTGTCACATAAGCTGGAAGATACATCATCGGCAACAACAGCAACAACAATAATAAATGCATGCAACAACAGCAGCTCAACAATATGCCAAGCAAACTAAATAAACAAGCAACATTGCAGCACATATTGTTAAATTCCTTCATGAAGTCGTACATCATTGTTGATGTACTCGTACAACAGCAGTTGCAGCAATGGCATCGATAACAGCAAATTTTCTATGAATTGTTGGCCCCTCTATACAATAAGTGTAGATGTATGGCAAGCATTGTTGCAACACTGTTGGCTGCAATCACATATTGAAGCATTTGAAAAAAAAATTTTATTTTATTTTTCCCTTTCCATCAATATTTTGTATCGTTGTATCGCTTTTGTCAATTCTTTTAGATTTTTATTTGAAGATTTATTGTTACAAAATGTGTGTGCAGTCAGTATTTAATAAAATAAACTGCTACTAAGGCAACAACAACAAAAACAACAAAAACAACAAAAACTAACCTAAAACAACCGAAACAACAGTGATGGATGTGCCTCGTGTAACTCGTCATCAAATTGCAATAAATGAGTGTATGCGTGTGTGTGTATGTGTATATGTGTATGTGTATGTGTGTTTGTATTTGTATATATTTTTTTACAATCAACATTTATTCAATCATTCAGTCAGTCAGTCAGGCAGTCAGGCAGTCAGCCAGTCATTCATTTGTTCATTCATCTCGCTACAATTGCTTTGCGATGGACTTTTTGTATTCCCCTCAATATAATCAAATGATTAATAAACAGAAACGGAACAAAATGGAAATAGAAACAGAGACGGAAATGCTTGTTTTATTTCAAAATATTGTGTGCATTTCCAGGAATCATTCTTTCAATTCAGTTTCAAATTTATTGCACATAAATTTTGAAAGAATTGCTTAGAATTTAGCACGAGAATTTCCATGTTAATGAAGCAAATGCAAATGCATTGACATTCATTGGCATTCATTGGTATTCATTACCATGAATGAATCGTTCACTGCTCTCAATTACGCTTAAGGGCTTGCTTAATGTAACTGTTTTAGTTGCTTTTTAATTCCTGTATGGGGTTTATGAACTCAACGTACAAACCGTCCAAGTACGTTGGCTTCATTTTCGGCTATCTTAATTCTTTCAGAATGAGAAGGTAGTTATCGTTAGGAAGAATAAAGGCACTACCTATTAATGCTGACAATTGGTTCCAACAATATGTCATAATTTGTCATACCGCACACCACAGATTCATTTTATTGCAAAGTCAATTTGATGACTTTCTTCCCCAAAGTGGTGCTCACCTCTGTAAGGCTAATATATAGGATCTTTCATTAAGCGATTTCAATGTTTAATTTAAAAAAGAGAAGAAAACACAAATCATGTGAAAGATATCATCGAAATTTTTTATTCGTTCGAAAGACTTGCGAATGCTATTGTGTGTGAAATATAACATCGTACAGGAGGTGTCGTATTCTAGTTGGCTTAGTAGGCGTGAGCCCAAGATTCAAACCCCAAGTCAGATATCTCCAACTGAACAAAATATGCAAAAATATCTTTTCGGGAACGTCCTATCAGCAGATTTCTGGCAAACACTGTGAGAGTTAATAAAATTGCCATGAAAAAGTTTCTCAAATATCTGTCGACTTTAAACTGTAGGTTCCGTCACTCGTGTATAAGATTAATACACACAACATAAGTGGTGTGAAAAACTAGGTTGTAATCCTGACTAAGGGATTGCGACATAGCCTGTTAGTTCATGTGTGTGTAAGTGTATATATGTTTGTATATGTATGTATGTTTATATGACAGCGTTCAAATATCTGCTACGTCTTCTCTGGGAAGAGCGCATCCGAAATGTTCAATTTTCCATGAGTCTGGCGTATAAGTCACGTTGTATATGACCGTAGGCGTTGGGTTATATTGACTTTGAGAACCACTGGTGTTTGTAGCCAATTCACGTATACCTGGGACTTAAGAAAACCCCACTAGAAAAAGCCCAACGGATTCAAATCGCACGATCTCATCGACCAGGTCACATCACTTTCAATTGAGATGACGAAGTGGCTGTTGGGATCATCGTACTGTCCCATTCTGATCCAATTCTGGACAAAAAAAATTTGGTAATCATCAAGCTGTAGTGCTCATTGTTGACAGTGATGGCCTGGTCAATGTCGTTCTCAAAATAATGTGGATCGACAACACCGCCATATAAAAATCCACATCAAGCATTGGACATTGGTTTGAATGTTCCTTTAAATAGGTATGTGTAGCGTTTTAGAACTGAGCTGAAGGCCTATATAGTTATCTAAGTATTAACTTTTAATTTGTTATTACATTGTTTATAAATAAATAATACATATTTTAGAAACCCTAAGAATGCAAAATATGCCTTAAAGTATGTTTTAAAATGAAAAATTCATTGCTAGTAAACAAGTGAGTGAATCATATATATTGAGTTTAAGCAATATTATGCTGCATATTGTCAATAAGTTTACAGAGTGGAGTAAAATATATCAGGTTATCCATTTAGTGGTTGCAGGACCACCAATTTTCATCTGAAGTATCATTAACTTATTGAATGACTTGCAATTTACGAATATTTACCGTACATAACTCTGAGAACGTATGGAACTTTTACTGCCCTACTACAGAGGGGTATAGGCGAAATGTTACCTCAGTAGTCTGGCTTTTGGGTTTATGCCAACAGACAATGTGAGAAAAAAAAGAAGGCCTCATATCATGTATATTGAAAACACTTCGTAAACCTGTATACATCAACATCAGATGTAGGGTATTGAGAAAAAGGCCAAGCGTATATAGAGCAGAGCACTTATGAGAAGAGAAATAGAAGAATGAATATTCGATACCTGGTTGAGATATTTCACGGAAATGAAAGCAAAATATCTGCAATTTACAGCCATGGAACGCTTATTTAAAGAGCACATCAAGGAAAGCCTAGGATGCGATAATGCAATGTAAAGAGCTTACAGAAAAATCTTGGGCATGCAATCAAATTATGCACTGAAGGGTATACCATGCCGATCAAGCCAATTGCAATCTACGGGGCTATTTTTGGAACAGGGAGAACAAATTCGAAAACCACTCGAAAGGATTTTAATAAGATTCAGAGACTGACATGTGATTGTATAACTGACTAATGAAAGCCTATTCTACAGTTTCGCTGGAGGCTGCTACTTTCAAACTCGTAGCATATTGTAGTGAGGACTAGAACAATGGCGACTATGATTATAATAATGAGAGACAAACCTGAAACGAGATTCATCGTGATTCATTTCATCACGCGATTATGACCTCACAAATCGAGTGGCTTGCAGCTCTTTCCTAAAGAGCTCTATGGACAGAACGATGTAATGTGGTAATTCATGGTAATGAGCAAGTAGATTAGCTGGCAATGATAGGACACCGCTGATAGGGCCTGAACCTTTCTGTGGTGTGGGTAGAAATATTTGAAAATATATAATCGACAAAAGGAAAGACATATTTTTGAGAAACTTTTCATGACCATTTTTTTGACCCTCGTACTCTCAGAATTTTTGCCAGAAATCTGCAGAGAGGAGATATTCTTTATGTTTCGTTCTGTTGAATTTGTCGGACCTGAATGTCTTGAACTGTTTGAACCGTGGCCTCATGCCTAATAGGCCAACACACTGCCTAATAGACTACTTCGACTACAATCTTTTATGTTTAAGAAAAAACAAAATCTTTTCAATTTTCTTCAAGTTTTCTTTCAATTTTTTTTAATCTTAAGCATGTATATATTTTTTTAATTTATTCTTAAATTAACAAATGTTTTAAAAGTATAATAATTTATTTTTTGTTTGTTTTCTTTTGTTTTATTTCGTTGTTGTAAGGAATTCTCAATACACGATACAATAATTTCGCTGCACAAATACCGCTCGATCTCTACTTCAAAATTAAAATAATTTGTGATTTGTTTTCTGTTTGATTAAATCTAGAATTAAGATTAAATTTAATAAAATAAATAAATAAAATAATTTTCTTTTTAACTGCTTAAAAGCAATTACGAATTGCTTTAAAACTTTACGTAAAATTTTCTAAAAAGTTAAGCAAAATAAAATAAAAAATAAATAATTTTCGTTAAATTTCTTACTACAAGCTAAAAGCCAATTTGTTTAACAATTAAATTAATTAATAATAATAGTAAATAATTTAAATATAAAATAAACGAGAAGAAAAAATAATTAAAAACATTTTAGGAAATATTAAAAACATTGTTTATATACCGCTAATAATAATAATAATAATAATTAAAGGGGGCGGGCATACCTCCACAAAAAAAACAAAAATCCATAAATCTTGAAATTTAAATTTCAAGAATTTATTTTTAATGAATACCAACGCCCCTAATATTTTAATTTTTATTTTATGGTTTTTAAATTATAATTCATAGAAATATTTTATTTAATTATTCATTCTATTTTATTATCATTTTTTATTTTTATTTTTCTTTTTTAGGGTTTATCACAATGACATCATCACTTGAGATTTCTTTCTTTTCAATAATTTTTTGTTTTTAATTTTAATTTGTTTTTTATTGTTTAATATTTAATATATTTCTTCTTTTTTTTTAATTTTTATTTTATACATATATTTTCTAGCTTTAAAATGGCTGTTGTTGTTGTACTTAATTTTAACCTTAAATTAAATTAAATTAAACTACTTCGTTCGTCTGGTGTTCATTGTTGTTCAAATATTTCATCTTGTGTCCTCTTTTATTATTAGAAAAGTCAAGTTGTTTATAAAATAAAAAAAAACATAAATTTTATCACAAATAAGTTACGTCCGTTAAATAATTTAAATTAAAAATAAAAATTAAAACATAAAAATTTAATAATTAAATAGAAAATTGATACAAAGAAATGTCAGCAAGCAAATGTTTTAGAAAAACTTTATTTTGCCATCATTTCCATGATATCTGCAAAGGGGGGTTTGAGTTTAACTCTGTATACGAAGATGATCATCACCAGTGATCCAAGTCTCTTATGCGATTAACAGGAGGATTTCTGAAAATATAAAAAAAAATTATTAAGAGATTAAGAAGCCATTAACAAACTATTAAAATCAGCTTCAAGAACTAATACAGAGGTCTTCAAAAAAGTACCTTGTCTGTATTTCGTTTTCAAAAGTATATCCAAAGCAAATACTCTGAAAGCTACGATTTCGCGGAAATGTTTATTGCATTACCAGGCTTAAGTTTTGTTATTGTGGACAAAACACAAGGATTAGATTAGCTACAGCAGACGATCCCTGTTCGAACATTTAAATCACTATTCGGCAATAATTTAAAGACTATTGATTCTTAAACGCTAGATTAGGTTAAATGGTCCCTCTTCGGCCAACACTTGGAACAATTGTAACACACACATTACAACCCTTCAGTCAGGATTAAGACCTAGCTTCTCACACCACTTATGTTGTGTGAGTTAATTTTATCCATAGTGGCAGGATCTACAGTTTAAAATAGATTCTGAAGGACAGATTTTTTAGCAGCATTTCACGGCAATTTTATTTACTTTCACAGAGTTTTTGCCAGAAATCTGTTGAAGGAAGTCGCCGAGGAAATGTTTTTTCATACATACATACATAACTGGTCATTACAACCCTTCAGTCAGGATTACGACCTATATTCACTATAGCTACTAACTCTCATTCCAAAGCATTTCCCAAAATCATAAATTTACTGGTTCTGTTCAGGGATAAGTTAAGGATGTAGCTGTCAGTCAATCCAAAGACAGAAATCCACATCCAACTCCCAAAATAATAGAGTCTAGCGGTTCGGTCCATGGAATCGTTAAAGCGGTAGCTGTCAGCGAAACAATTCCTTAGGTTCCTAATGAATGCCTACATATAAGACTTGTCTCCCATTAACGAAACCATAGTCTCTAAACCTTTGATCTTCACTACCATGTGCAGCAGATTTAAATCAAACAGAGCCTCCAGCGCTGCTGAAGGACGGGTTTTCTTTGCCAATGTTATACCAACACTTGGGTCCTGTTAACCTAACCTAATTTAATGTTCTCTAAAATAGAAAGGTAAACTGCATAGTGGGTCAAATATAGACTGATTTTTGCTTAAATGGAAACAGTTGTGAATTCCCATTCCATCTCAGAATCCATTTTAACCTAAAAAACAATAATTTCACAAGAAAATATAAAGAAATTAAACTTACGGTAACATTCTCGACAATGCATGCTTATGTAACGGTGATATTTGTATGGCCGCCGAACCCATCGATGAACCAGAATCTTGTGACAACGTTCTCTGCATATGCATCGGATGTGCTTGTATCTGTTGGGCACGTCTAAACGGATAACGCCAAGGACTCTTTGGCACATCACTTTGGAATCCTTTATTCTCTACACCACCGCCCGCATTCATGTGAGGATGTGCATGCACATGGCTGGACATATGAACAGGCATATTACTGCCCGAACTGCTGCGATGGTGTTGCAAGTGTGAGTTATCGCGTGCCTTCGATGAAAGACGACGCAATATGCGTGAGCCAAAGCCAGGCGGATCTTCTATGCTGCGGCTGGTACGTTTGCGATAACGCACATCACTGGACTCTTCCAAGATGACATGGCGATCGTACGGAGTGCCATAGTAAACCTCCAATACCGTTGAGAACGTATGTGGCCATACCAAATCAATGATTGATATTAAGACACCTGCTATGAAACATAAAATACCTGAAAGAAAGAGATAGAAAAGCAATGAATTAAAATATCTTAAGGAGCTTAAAAAGTTTTTTATTTTTATGTTGCCATACGTACCTGCTACTAATAGAAGCCAATAACACCAACCCAAATGAAACTCCAAACGACCACCCTCCATGTAAATCGTTAATGGCCTCTTCGGCAATTGACAATAGTAACCCACATTTGTGCCAATCAACAAAGCGCCAGTTAATGCCTTCATGTATGCACCGTAACGTGGCACAGCGATAAGTAACAAATTCATTAGCAGCCAAGAGGCCAACGATGCCCACAGCATTATGCTGGCAAAATAGCCAGCAGCACGATATTGGCCACCCCATGAAAATCCTTCACGGCCAAGACTAAAGTACTCAGCCACGGTTAAGATGGGAAATGGCAAGCCACGCTTCAATGCATCGCGATAATTGTTACTCATATCGGTGGCACCTTCCCAAGTAAAACGTTCATTGTAATCGATGTCCGGTGGTGTCCAGTTGCCAACGGGTATCGCTGGAAACAAAAAAAAACGAAATGTACACTTCAGTATTATTTTTTAAAGCTGGTTGAGGGTACATATATTTGGTATTTGTTTGGTTGTATGTTTCAAAAGTGCTAAAGAACAACAATAACAACAGCAATATCAACAACAAATAAATGCACTTCAGACAGTTGAAAAGTCTGTAGAGTGTAAATGCTGATTTCGTTTTACTTCATCTTCTTAATTTTGTGTGGATTTTTTTATTTATTTTTCCTTTACAGTTCTTTACTCAGTATTTTTCTCCTCTTATTTTTGATTCTCTTTTTATTTTCTTTGTTTATAAAGAAATGAAGTGAGAGACGTTAATTAAATGAAATATTGGATGTTTTTGTTTTTGGTCGTTGTTTCGGGTAACAACAGACTCAACAACTTTTATTAAAAATTTCGCAAAAAAACTATGATTATCGCATAAAGTTTTTAATTAAACCAGAAAGTGAGCTTCACTGGGTTGAAACGAATTCATTATACCCTGCAGCACAAACTGTTGTATACCCCAGATAGTCAAGAAACTCATAATTTTTGTGGGAATAATTCCAAAGGAAATAAAGTTGGAGTTTAAAATATCAAATAGGATCGAGAAAACATTCCTAAATTATCAAATATTATAACACTAGCAGGTCTTTTGCTAGGCGCTTCCGATCACAACATAACATAATTGGTCATTACAAGCCTTTAGCCAAGATTATGATGTCGTTTCTCACACCACGTATGTTGTGTGTTTAAAGTCGTCTCTCAAGCCAGCTATTTATGGCTACAGTGGTTGACACTTTGTTGAAGTATTTCTTAATTATACACACAAGCAATCCATGTTCGAATCACGCTGAAGTTGAAAAGATTTTTCATAGTGGGTTTCGAAGAACATTCAATTCCACTCCACAACTTTGTGAAACTTGTTCTCTGTGTAGAAAAATTCATTCACTCAGAATGTGTTTGGAAACTCAGTGTCTTTCAGGTCATATCAATTTGCATCAATATTTACACTGCAAGGATAGAGTAAGCGATCTCCGCTATCGAAAAAATGAGCAACGTGTGCTAAATGGAAAAATTAGAGAAACACGTCCCATAATATCGCTGACAACATACTGAAGTGCGAAAGCAGATAGAATGCCAGAAGGTAAATTGAATATGTACGAGTAGGTAGGTTGGTTGGAGTGGTAACTTTGACTACCAAAGCTCAACTTTGCGGTCCGTTGTGGTACCATATGCAATCACAGTCGCTGTACTAACCGAATTCCACTAAACTAATCGCAGAAGTTGATCAGCGCAGGGGCTGCCCCGTTGAGTATGTACACCAAAGGAAAAAACACAGACCAGGATGCATGTACAATAAAATTAGGTATGAGAATATGATCGTACAGCATGAATTTGACTTCAAAATTGTCGTAACCAAACGAGGGGAATAGAAAGTAAATCTTTTCATACATACATACATACATACATACATACATTACAACCCTTTAGTCATACTATTTACGTTGTTTGTGTTAATTTTTATACATGAGGGGCGGGACCTACAGTTTAAAGTCAATCCAAAACGACAGATTTTTGAGAAACTTTTTCATGGCAATTTTTTTTTTTACTCTCAGAGTTTTAGCCAGAAATCTGTCGAGGGGAAATCGCTGAAGAAATACATACCCATACATACAATCTAGCTCCCTTTACCACTTATGTTGTGTGTATTAACTTTTATACATGAATGGCAGGACATACAGATTTTTGAGAAACTTTTCATGGAAATTTTTATTTACTTTCACAAATCTGGAAATCTGCTGAGAGGAAGTCGCCGTAGAAATATTTTTTAATATTTCCTTTTGTTGGAGTTGTCTGACCTGGGGTTTGAACCGTGGCCTCGCGTCTAATAGGCAAATTCACAATGCCTACTGGACTACAGCGACTTCCTATCTTTAAATTTAAATAAAACAAAGTGTGTTTGAGCTCCTATCAAAATGTTTTATTCATTTGAAAAACTTTTTTAAGTCATTGTGCGGAATATAACATTGTTCACGGCTCCTTGGGTGGAGAACATTGGAAACATGTCTAATTTTCCATGATTCTGCAGTATAAACCAGGCTGAATTTGAATAATATCAGTGGTCAGTTCAATTCACCTTCAAGTGAGGTAACCGTATCCTTAAATCGCTCGTGCGAAATATCTAACATGGCAAGAACTGTGAGGCAAGTAGCCTTCGGTGTCGATCTCATCAAATTTAGGCTAAAAGATGTTGGTAATGCAGTGTTCGTCTTTGACAGTGATAGCCTAGTCTCAAAGAAATGTGAAGCAAAAAGGTCGAACGGCCACAATCCACACCAAACAAAGACTTTTTCGGTATAAGTTGGGTTCTTTTGGATCCCGCGTGGATTGGTATCGCCACCAATTCGACGATGTTGTTTGTTCGCGTACCCATTCATGCACAAACGGGCCTCAGCGTTGCAAATAATTTTTCGATCAACTGCATCGTATTCTCTCGCATTCTCTCACGGACAACGGCGTTTTTTTCGGCAGATCCTGACTTTCGCCAGCGTGTTGCCTTATAGTTTACTAATTCAGTCGATTCGCAACATCTCCCATATTGCGAATACTACTCTCGTAAAATGTCCGAAGGCTCTGAATGCTAAATTCGTTCATTATGAGGTCTGACAGTGTGTTAGGCATGAGCATGGCATGGGTTCAAACCCCATGTCTGATATCTTCAACAAAACAAAACTTCCTTTCCAGCTGATTTCCGTCAAAAATTATGAGAGTAAATAAAAATTGCCATGAAAAATTTTCTTAAAAATCTGTCGTTCAGGATCGACTTTAAACTGTAGGTCTAGTTTAACCAGTTCAACTCCTAGCATAGATGTTCCAAACAGAACGAAGTATGTAAAATATTTCAACGCCGATTTCCTCTTTCTTCTGAAACATAGCCTGAGAGCAAATAAAATAGCCATGAAAAATTTTCTCAACAATCTGTGGTTCGGTGTCGACGTTGAACTGAAGATTCCGCCGCTCATGGATAAAAATTAACTCACACAACATCCGTGGTGTGGGAAGCTAGAACGTAATCCTGGCTAAAGTAAAGGGTCCGCCAAATAACTTTTTTTTTTGAAAATGCTTTAAAAAAACTACTGAATATTTTCTCAAATTTCTTTTTTTATTTGAAAGTACAATCCTTCTGGTTAATAATGGAAAATAATATCATTCAAATGGCTGCCTCGGCTGGCCATGCAATAACCTACACGATCGGTCCAATTTTTAAGCACATTATCGATTGTGTGCAGCTGTATTTCACCAATGGATTCGCACCCCACAAATAGTAGTCCAACGGTGTCAAATCGCAGCTCCGAGGTGGCCAAACGACATCAGCTCTGCGGCTGATAATGCGATCTTCAAAAACAGGGCGCAAAACACTGAGTGTAGCTTCGGCTGTGTGGCACATAGCGCCGTCCTGTTGAAACCGAATGTTGCCAATGTCCTCCCTTTCAACTTTTGTTAACAAAAATTCGTTCAACATGGCCCGATAACGATCGCCATTGACTGTAACGGCCACTCCTTGCTCATTTTTGGGGAAAAAATTGCCCAATTATGCCTCTGCATCGGCATCTTCTGTAAGTCGATCGCAGGCCCACTTGGCGAAGCGAAAACGCATTGGATGGTCAATTGGCTTCAACTCCTGAACCAATTGGACTTTGTATGGCGTCATACCAAGGTCTTTATGAAAATTCGTCTCAATGATGCCTCCGAAATGTTCAAATGTTGAGAACGACGGTGAATTAATGTTGATGGCGCTTCACGCACACTTTCTGCCACAGCAGCAATATTCTCGGGTGTACGCATTGATTTTGGCTTTTCACGCTTTGGTTTATCGATGAGGATGTCAGTTTCTTTCACTTTTTTCACAAGATAACGAACATTCGCAGCTGACGGCGCTTCTCTACCTCCAAAATCCGTACGCAATTTTCGCACACATTCTGCAACATTACCATGATTTTCAAAGTAATGTCGCAATATTTCCCAGCGTTGTTCAAACGCATATACAACCATATTCGTTCAGCGGAAGGATAAAACTAATTATCTGTCACATCAGACATGAGCTAAGTGTTACCATTCAAGAAATAAGCACTAGTTGAAAAAAACGTTAGATTGCGGACCCGATATAAAAATGACCAATTAAGTAAATAAGTAGGTTTGAAAACAAGATGGTCATTACCAACTGTCAATGTTCAGAAGTCTCTGGTGGAAGACTTGATATAAAGGGTATAAATATGAAATAGAAGACAAGGCCGGCACTACTGAAAGTCGATTCTACTTTAGTTCACTGCAGAACTACAAAAAAAATTGTTTTTTTAGTCATTATAACCCCATTCGTCTGTCGCATAAATCGACAATTTTTGTTCAATTAGTTTAACAAATAAATTTCAATTAACCTGATGTCACTTACATACATACACTGTGATGTACAAATAAAATATACAATAATAATCACAAGTATATACACGTCTAAAATAAAATACATGCTCCATACGATTACTAACAAGGCAACATACAATTGACAACAACGGCAGCATTGCCACAATAATCTGTTGTAATAAACAAAAACTGTTGCAAATAAAAAAAACAAAAATTGTTTAACAAATAATTTGCAACAACCAACAGCATTGTCAGCAACTGGTGGAATAACCTTAAAGCATGTGTAAATCAAGTATCACTCTCTCGCTGATAATTTCCGTAAGTCATGTATAGGAAAAGCCTGATAATTTTAAATGTAACACAATTCAGTCAATTGAGCAAACAACAATTTAACCAAATCGGTTAGCCGATCTGACGACCAAACCCACTACCACCAACACGCCGCACAGCAGCCACATGGCAGCCACACAGAATTTGGCTTGCAACACCTGAACAGGTATTGTTGTGTTTGGTATTGAAATTCAACGGAACGGACAGCTTAAATGACAATTGCAACGCAAAACAAAATTGCAACATTTTTGTGTAGAAACAACAGTTTTTGTAGTAGTAACAACAGAAGTACTAGCAATAGCAGTAGTGACAACGCATAGAAGCCAGTAAGGCAACTGTAACAACAATTGTAAAAATACATGGCATTGCGAAGGCGACAACATCTGAGCAACATTGTAAACGCTTTTCTATTGCTGTTCAGACATACACCGCTCATATGGAATGCATTCAGAAAATATTCCAAAGGTTAATATAAGTTCGTATTGTATTGTTTTGTATGCAAAGATATTTCATACCTTTTAAATTACAAATGTTTACAAATTGCAGAAGCTTTAAATAATGGAATCATCGTTTAGAGTTCATGCCTTAGAAAACGATATTCGATACAGAAAAGGATCCTGCTGTCACCATTAAAAAGCATTAAATTTTCTAGGCCCTAAAATAGGTGCTACTACATCCAATATTATACGTATATACATCGGGCTGGCCATCTACTTACATACGTACAACCCATCAGCCAGAACTATGACCTAGCTTTTCACATGACTGATATTGTGTCTGCTAATTTTATACGTGAGTGGCGGCACCTACAGTTTGAAGTCGATTCTTAACGACTGATTTTTTGAGAAACTTTCCATGGCAATTTTATTTACTTTCACAGAGTTTTAGCCAGGAATCTGCTGAGAGGAAGTTGCCGAAGAAATTTTATTTTTACATTTTCGTTTTGAACCGATGCCTCACGTTTTATAAGCCAACACACTACCTACTAGACTACGGCGACTACAGGTGGGCCATCTATGGGTTTAAATTTAAACCATCGTTTAATTTCGAATCTGGCAATACTTATGTCATTCTATTCTGTCACAAAATTCAGTATATTATCTCTACTGAACGTAATGAATCGATTTAAACTTGAGAAACGTTGGGATTTATTGGAAATTTATTTCAAAAACAAAGACAATTGCTCGGAAATTGCATGAAAATATCATGCAAAATTTGGTGGCATCGAAGGACCAACAGTGCCTGGTATACGCAGCAAGTTTATTGCTAAAGTTCGTAAAATTGGTTTCATTGTCGATGCGTTAAGACATGAGCGTGCTCGTACAGAACGTACACCGAAAAATATTGAAGCTGTGGGTGAGCATTCGGGAGAAAACAATCAAATTTGTATCACGGTTTCGAATTTAAATATTGAAGACCTTCAATTGCGCGCAAAATAATCTATCCATAAAGTCGCCTGACTTCCGATTTCTGACTGCTAACTTGCAAACAACGAACATCAGACGGCACCAGCTCTGGTGAACGAGGCTTCTATTAGTATGAATTATTTCTGATTCCTGTACATCCAATATGCAAACCATAAACATTTGCGCAGACAGGCAACGACAGATGGCAAACCCTAGCATTCTAGAACCTAATACTACAGAGCACATGCTTTATTGGAAAAACTAGACGAATGATATTGAGGATTGGTTTGTTTAGGTTTAATTGGCAGCAGCTTTAAAAAGCATAACGAACTTGGATATTAAAAAGTCCCGTTATAGTACGAATAGTACCTATTCCGTCATACTGTAGCTTTCCAAACCATCGCTTCAAGGTAGAGGCTCCATATAAACCATCTTTGGCTAGATATGTATGTTCTGTCAATAAATTCAGGTTTACCTAGAATTCTTCTCCTCGGAGAAGATGTTATGTAGTCTCCTCTTTCTTTCTGGTTATTACAGCTTCTGGAAAAGCCATTATAAGGTATTCCCAATTTGTGGTAGCACACACCCATAAAAGAGTATCGCGTTATAACTACAATGAGAGTGCTACGACGGATCACGGTCTTCATGGTGTGCTGAAATTTTTTTCCTTTTCGGGCCAAAGTTGTCTGATCTTTGTACGAATAGTTTAATTATCCCCTCTAATTTGTCTGCCCCTTATTTGAACTGTTCCTTGTACACATACATACATACATGATTAGTCATTACAACCCTTCAGTCAGGATTACGACCTAGTTTCTCACACCACTTACGCTGTGTGTGTTAATTTTATACATGAGTGGCAGGACCTACAGTTTAAAGTCGACTCCGAACGACAGATTTTTCAGAAATTTATCATGGCAATTTTCTTTACTCTCAGAGTTTTTGCCAGATATCTGCTGAGAGGAAGTCGCTAAAGAAATACTTTTTGTATTTTATTTTGATGTCTGGCCTGGGGCTCGAACCCTGGCTTTTCGTCTAATAAGCCAACACACTACCTACTAGACCACGGCGACTACAATGCTTGGCAAATCCATCATTCAATGCCCGGTTAGCCTTAGGGAGTAATCATGTCTCTCGACAATCTGTGACTGTCTAGGATGCTATGTTCTAACCATCTAGAGATGTAATGGCCTTTTAATTATCAGTAAATATTTCGACTCGATATGTTCTGATACCGAATTTACATAGCGGATGGCTATTATTTACAACCATTTAGTCAGGATCACAACCTAACTTCTCACGCCACCCATATTGTGCGTGTTACTTTGATCCATGAGTGGGTGGACCTACAGTTTAACCTCGACTCCAAACGATAGATTTAAAAGACTTTACATGGCAATTTTATTTACTCTCAGATACTAGACAGTAATTTTATTTATTTTATTTATTTAATCGTTTATAACCACACTCTCTTAACGAACTGATCTAACATTTAAAAACATTTATTCTACGCACACATACATACAATTATAAGTATTTCCTGCACCTCAGAAAGCGTTTGCTCAGGGAAAACCAAACTAATCTTGTCGACATCTTTTGTTGGCCAGTCAACCAAACAAGCAACCGACACAACACAACAGGAAACAAAAATTAACAACAACCACTAATAAATGCCACCTTTGGAAACGAACCGTAAAAGATTTTAAAAATATTGGCAACATTGAGACTCTCACAGTGTTGAATGCCATAAACAAACAAACAAACAAATTAAACAATACAATCGTAGTTTAAAACGTATGTACATATACAGACAAACAGAATTTATTTTTGTAAAGAAATCAGTACCAATAGAAAATTTTCAACGGATTGGTTATTTACAGATCATATCATCCAAAATCACTGAATGATATATTAAGACCACGCGTTTGGGTCTGATATGGACTCGTTTCTTATTAGCTGACATATAGATTTGTGGTCGTCGCTATATAGTGGTTTACTAGATGAAAACTCAGAGTATTTCAAAACTTAGCCCTGACATCCTGAAAAAATTTTAAAAAAAATTCTAAGCAGTATTTCAATAAAAGCTCTGACAGTAACTATAGGGTGGGCCATCTATCGGTTTAAATTTGAACCATCGGTTATATCGACTCCCGCAATACTAATGTCATTCCTTTCTGTCACAAAATTCAGTATCATTATCTCTACTGAACGTAAGGAATCGATTTACGTTTGAGCAACGTTGGGATTTATTCGGAATAAATGGGCCAACGAGAAACGATTTTTTTGTACCCGTTCTTCATTGTATTGATGTGAGCGATGTTTGGTTTCAACAGGCTGGTGGAACTTGCCACACATCTCATGCCACAATCGATTTATAGCGTCAAACGTTTGATGGCCGTTTAAATAGCCGAAATGGTAATGTCAATTGGCTGCCAAGAAGCTGCGATTTAAAAGCGTTGAACTATTTTCGGTGGGGCACCGTTACAGAAAAGTGTTCCGCCGATAAACCGGAGAATTCGCCGTAGTATAGTAGGTAGTGTGTTGGCTTATTAGACGTAAAGCCAGGGTTCGAGCCCCAGGCCAGACAACAAGACAGAATACAAAAAGTATTTCTTCGGTGACTTCCTCTCAGCAGATTTCTGGCAAAAACTCTGAGAGTAAATAAAATTGCCATGAAAAAGTTTCTCAAAAATCTGTCGTTCGGAGTCGACTTTAAACTGTAGGTCCCACCACTCATGTATAAAATTAACACACACAACATAAGTGGTGTGAGAAACTATGAAGTTGTACAATGGATCAATTCGACCTCCGGGTACTGTACTTGTCTTAATTGACAAGTATACGTCCTCTAACCTAACATAACCTAACCTAAACCGGAGAGAATTGAGCATTGGAAGGCCAACATTCATGATGTCATTGCTGAGATACGACCTCTTACGAATCAGGATTGCGCAAGAAAGCCAGAACTCTCTGAAAAAGATAGTGAAAAATTCTAAGGTTACCCTCAGGTGCCGCTTCTGGACAGGAAGACATAGAAGATAAGAGCGTAGCAGAGACGCTTGGCGAGGCTAGAATAACTACTCATTTCAACTAATGCAGTCGTGAGATTGTCACGCCTTTCCTGAGGGCTAAACAAATGATCTAAAACAGACTGCAGTCATTCGCAGAGTAGAGATCGGAAAATGAAAGAACTTCTGAAGAGTCCACACAAATCTATGACTTTATGGACTTGCAAAGCACACGATTTTCCCTAAACATACTTAGACAGTGGTACATTGATTCTTAGGAATGCAGACAAAAGGATTAAGAACGGCTTACAACGACTTCTGCAGAAGCTGTAATAACGCGTAAGAATAAGAGAGCACAGAACATCATTACAGAAACTTAGTAACGAAAATCAATGGAGTAATCCAGAAACGAATATGCCGTTTTAAAAGAGGGACTATTTTGCGGTTTACAGATGGGTCACAAACAGATCTTCAAAAGACAATAGGAGATTTTGGTTCCAGAAAGAAATATTCTGAATCCATGGAAATACTTGAAGGTGGCTTTCAGGCGTAAGCTTATGACAACGAAAGATATGCTTAATTCGACTTGGATAGAGGATATAAAAGACAAAACAGTAAGATCGCTGTTCGAACATTAGCCTCTAAAAATAATCGAAGATTGTGTCGGCCGGTCCAGGAAAGCTGCATCGGCTAGGTAGTCAAAATAAGATTACCCTCTGCTGATTCTAGGATCATGTGGGAATTCGTATTGCCAAGAAGCAGACGAGCTTGTGAGAAAGAGATCGATTATGGGGCCATAAACTCTGCTGTAAGTGGAGACAGCTGTTTGAAAGGGAATGCTAAACGAAGGAGGCAAAAAAAGAGTAAAAACTCTTGTCAAACCAAGTGATTTTGAAACAATCAAAACTTTTGTTGGGACATTACAATATAGGGAGTTCTAAATCATGCGTCAGTCTAGCCAGAAATAGTCTGAAATTGATAGAAAGTCTTTTGATAAGACATTATTAGACAAAGGGCACTCGTATTCAGTAAAAAATAGCTTCTAAATTTTTAGCTCAATGTGTAGATTCCTTGGGAGACGAAAATTAAAAAAAAATGTTCAGATGTACCTCCATTTATGCTATACAGTGTAGATTTGTTAACGCATGTATATGATGATTATTTGTAACCATAACAGCGTTAAGTAGCATTGCAAAGAGTAGCAATATTATAATAATATTCCATTCTATTCCATTTCATTTCATTTAATAACGAACTTAATTATGGAAACACTTAAAAGGTCTTTGCTGCAGACACAAGAGTACATACATGTGTACATCTACCAATTATTTAAATAGAACAACAGAATATTAAATATTAAGCCACGTGTATGAACTGCAACCCTAATGATATTAACCAAAGTATGATGATGGTCTACATATGTACAGTGAGCGTCAAAAGAAACTGTATACTATGGAGAAAATTCTAACAATCACCAAATTCAACTTTTAACAATTAAGGAGAGTGCCCAAAAAATTTGACAATTTTTGGAATTTTTTTTTGTAATTTTTTTGTGTTTTTTTCAATTTTAAAAACTGGCAATGTTACACATTTTAAAATAAAAATAACGTTAATTTATTAATGCACTTTTCTAATGTACACTTTCTTTTGACGCTCACTGTATACGGATTTCTACTGGTGTAGTGTAGGTGTATAGAGAAATATAAACAAAAAGTTTAATTAATGCATACATACGTACATTATTATTTGCACAAAATGAATATATTATTCTCTCTCGCTCTCTCTTTCCCTCTCTCTCTCTCTCTGTTAGATTCTTATAAATTCATATACATTTATTGGTATATTTAATCATTTAACAAATATTTATTCATTATTTCAAGTGGCATTTAAATATTATATTTGCTACGTATTCAACATTGTCTGTAACTCTATAAGTATGTTGATAATAATAATAATTGGCGTCATGTTACCATGATTCTAAAGGCTTTACATTAGGGCGGTACCTATCCTATGAACAAAAAAAGGTGAACCAATATTGATCCTCATTTACATATAAATATTTTATTATTTATTTCTTTATCTTACCCAATAATTTCTTTACAAATATATGTACCACCCTAATAATTTTGTGGCAATAATTCGCAGCTCTTAAAACATAAAATAGGATTATCACCGTTATACAATATATACATACATATATAAATCGTATTAAAATGGGATTTTAAATGAAATTATTATGTAACATTGTAAATGGATTTATTAAACAAATTATTGAGTAAAAAAAAACAAACAAATTAATTGTAGCAAATTCATCAATCAGTATCGATCATCAAACTGTGACAGCAAAGGTTTGCACACGGCTTGGTAAGGTCATAAGGTGTACTTGATCATGTCCAGAGAATATTAGTCGTTGCAAAGTTGTTTAACAATTAAAGTCATTGATATGTGTGTCCTTGCACAAAAACACCATGTAGACCACCATTAGATAATCCCAAACGCACAGTAGCAACACATAACCTATAACACGATAGTCTCCTAAGTCTAGATTAAGTCTTAGGTTATTTTAGGCTTTAAACTGTGGGTGCTCTGCCACACATGTATGAAATTAACACACAAAACATAAGTGGTGTGGGAATCTAGATGGGAACCCTTCAGTCAGGTTTTCAACTTAGCTTCTCACATCGCTAATGTTGTTTGTGTTAATTTTATGCATAGGTGGCGGGACCACTGTTTAAAGTCGATTTAGAATGACAGATTTTTGAGAAGCATTTCATGACAATTTTATTTACTCTCAGAGTTCTTGCCAGAAATCTGCTGAGAGGAAGTCGCCGAAAGTAACACGGCACGTCATATTGGTTAACTGCCACAACAAAAGCTATAACGACCGGCTTATAGGGTAGATGTTAAGTTCTGGAATTCTTTGGAGCCAATACAGTCAGCGAATGACTGAGGTTATGCTGGAACTCCGAAGATCAGAGGTACGAAGGCGAAATTTAATTTAATATGCGACAGCTTTATAGCTAACCAGCCCCGAAATAAACCCGATCCAAAAATATATCATGATAATGCAACAATTGGCCCGGCCAAGGATGTCAGAAGACAAGAAATATGAATCATCCATATTTTTATGAGAAAATATTGGCACTGACATATGTAGTCAAAAGCTGTTTATTCCTGCTCTCCAGACCCACAGCCAGTATAGTCGTTATTGCTAGAAGGTCAAGTTTTTCAGCATGCCTACTATGAAACGGTGGCCAGTGAGAATCGATGGATGGTCATGTAATTAAAGAACAGTGTCCAACAGAGATTCAGCCTCCCTAGTGGAAAATTTGCAATTTAACTAAGCCAATAAGAATTCTTATGCCTTGGAAAATGTCGGAGATTGAGAACTCCGCACCGGTAGTGGGCTGGCTTATCAGACCCCAGGTCAGACATCGCGAACAAAACGAAATACAAAAAGTATTTCATCGACGACTTCCTCTCAGCAGATTTCTAGGCAAAAATTCTGAGAGTAAATAAAAATTGCCATGAAAAGTTTCTCAAAAAGCTGTCATTTGGAGTCGAATTTAAACTATCCAGCCAATCATTTATGAAATTGACACAAACAACATAAGTGGTGTGAGAAGCTAAGTCGTAATCCTGACTAAATGGTTTTAATGGTCAGTCATGTATATATGTATGACTATGTCCCTGAATCCACATAAGAGTTACCTCTGAATGTTCCGAAGAGAAGTCCTCGGCAATCATGGACCAGGACTTACTTGACAAATGTCGAAGCAAAACTAGCATCTTGCTTTTGGATGATAGCTTTTAAGCCTCATACGTTCATTACATTACTTTTCACAGGCTAAAATGTTCCATACTTTTCGATCAGTGTGTGCTCCCCAATTACTTATTTTAATTAAAGTGTTGCTATCAATCATTTAATTGTCTGCGCAACATTTCCTTAACATTTTAATAACTCGGCATACAAATATGCCACCATCAAAAAAACTAATCATGAAAAACCAAATTTTTTCTTTAAGGAAAACTAAAACGCTATATCGAGATGCTTGTTATAATTCCATTACGCTTAACCGTAACCATTTCAAACTTGTTACACAAATTTACCAAAAATAAATTCGAATATTAGTTGAATACCACGTTTTTTTTTTCTGTATATACGAGGTATGCGGAAGTACATGATATCGACAACAGAAAAACACCCAACTGCCATGCATGTTATTAGTAAACGCAAGTATTTGCTGCCACCAACCACCAACACCAATATTGAATTCAAATTACGTATCGAATAAATGCAAATTAAATATTATGCGCCGCCAAGTTTTATAAACTGTTAAATGGAGGGGGGAGTGCGAGGGGGAGGGAAGGGTAGAAAAAACAAAATCAATCGTTACAGACATTTTTTCTTCAAGTGCGAATACAAGCGAACAAACCAAGCGCAACCAACTTCACTATTATGTGCAGATACCCGTACCCGTATGCAGCTATAGTGGTAGTAGTATGCCAACACTTGCATTAGTTTGTGGAAGTTTTTTTGGCGGTACGACAAATAGAGGCCGGTATTGTAACGCCTTTTACTGCCACTGTCACAGTCAATTGCTTTACTTTGGTTTGCCTGTTTTCAATCTCTTCAATTGCATTGCTTTGCCTTCTATGGCTGACTTGACTTGCTTAAATCACTGACTGAATGTGCCAGTCTGTCTGTCCGTCTGCCTGTCTGTCTGCCTGTGTTTCTTATGTTGTTAGAGTAAGACCAGCGTAACGCCTGCCTATTTGTTATGACTTGTATTCCAAAATTTTCAATTTCATTTCGGTTCGCACTTAATCTTACAGTCAAGAGCTCAGTTGCTGCAGCAACATTGTCGTTATTTACTGATTAATCAAGCATGCGTATGTTACACATGTACCTCAACATTTTTTATTATTTTTCTTGAATGATAAATAAAATATTAGACAACATTATTTTACTGTAAAGACTGGAAAAGAATGTATTCTTTAAGCATATTGGTATTACTCTCAGAGGGGAGAAATCACTCCACCTGACAATTTGTTGAGAGCAAGGTAGTGGCTCTAGATATTTCCAAAAACATTTGATAGGGTATGGCACCTCACACTTCTATAGAAACTTATTGTTCATGCTGTTGATAGGTACTTCCCCTGATTTCTCAGCCACCGCCCTATAACGGTTTGAAATTTTTCCTAAAAAGTTATTTTCGTTTGTTGTAAAATACAATTGTTCCGGTTAGAAGTGGAATTTCATTCATATGACAGCCGATCTCATTCGATCTGACCAATTTTAGTGCACTTTTTCAAGTTTATGGAGTTTTATCTCGGCAATGGCATTACGAGTGTTGACCTTCAAATGCTCATTTGTCTCTGGTTTGTCGGCATTACACTTTTCTTTAACGGCGTCACACAGAAAATAAACCAAATCGCAGCTTCTTCGGCTAATTAAACGGCCATCAAATGTTTGAAGCAATAAATCAATGTGTTGGAAGTTGCACCATCCTGTTGAAACCAAACATCGTCCACATCAATACCATGAAGAGCGGGTACAAAAAAATTGCGTATCATGGTGCGATAGATGTCACTATTCATCACACAATGGTTGTGCCGTCCTCATTTTCAAAGAAATATGAAAAGAAGCCGTACCAAAAATTAACTCGCGTAATGGGTGCATTGACTTCTGTAAGACCACTCAAGGGTTTTCTGAGCCCCAAATACGACAATTTCCTTATTAACGTACCCACCAAGATTAAAATGAGCTTCAAACAAAAAGATGAATTTCTTTGGCAAAACGTGCAGTTTCTCGTTGGCCCATCTAGCGAAGCGAAGACAAAGCGGGTGGTCATGCGGCTTTTGAACCAATGGAACATTGTAAGGCGTCATACTAAGATCTTTTCGCAAAATTTGACGTAAACTGGTGCGTGAAATCTTCAATTCTTGAGAACGATGACAAGTTGATGTTGATAGATTTTTACGCATACTCTCAGCCACAGCTTCAACAATGAAACCAATTACACGAACTTTAGCAACAAACTTGCGTATACCGGGCACTTTTGGTCCTGCTCAAAAATCATATATTTTCATACTCTCATTTTTCTCACAGATCACATCCGTTTGTGTTCGATTGGTTATCGGACTATCAGTATGTGAAACCCCTAATCTGCAGAGATCTTTCCTGCCACTTAAAATATAAAAAGATTCAAATCCTATGTCTACAAACAATACTCCCTCTGTCCTCCTTGCCATAAGCTATTTTCCTAAATTCAACGCAATGTACTGCATGAAGAGAGGCCATCCTCTGAGCGGGCAAGCGAGAGCAGCACTTTAGCAGTCCAACGAATCAAGCTTCGAATATTTAAAGCATGCGTAAAGTCTACTTTCTCGGTAAGCAGAGAAATCAAAGCAATAGGTTTGAAGGCTTAAAGTCATGGTAGTCTAGTGGGTTGTGTTAGCTTGTTAGATGGGAGACCGACATTCAATCCCCAGATCTCAAACATTTCGAACAAAATGAAATATGTATGAAAAAAAATTATTTTCTCGGCGACTTCCTCTCAGAAGACTTCTGTCATAAACTATGAGAGTAAATAAAAATTGCCATGAAAAGTTTCTCAAAAATCTGTCGTTTGGAGTTGACTTTAAACTGTATGTATCATAAATAAAATAATTTCACACAACTAGGTGGTAGTCCTGACTAAAGAGTTGTAATAACGAATTAAGGAAGTAATTAAGTAATAGGCTTGAAGGAGACATTATGGGATTACTCTTTAAAGGAGTACAATGGATCAAATGCAGTCTGTACTAAGGCACCTCATTGCGACAAATAATAAAGTCTACTTTGCTATACGGTTCTAAATTGCTTATCTTATGCACATATTGAGGTAACAACAGCATTATCTACAACAAAATGAGTTTTATTTATTCTGTCAGTAACAATATTTTACGAATTTTCTCAAAATTATGTACAGTATTATAGCATCAGACAACAATGGATTAGATTAGGTCGGAGTGGTAGCTCTGATATAACAAAACTCACATGAGCACGCATAGCGGCCCGTTGTGATGCCACGAGGTGAATGCAGTCCCTACACTGACCAAGTTCCACCAAAAAAAATCTGGAAAGAGGAAGAATTTGGTCAGCACAAGGGCTGCACATCAAAAGCACGACTACCCTACACTGGAAAACCAACCAGAAAGTTTGATAAACGCAGCTATGTCCTTGACATCAATAAATGATAGCTCCGTCAAACTGAAAAGAAATGGAGAGCCAAATCACCTATATATGCACCTCGCAGGAGATGGGCACTGACAAAACAACAATAGATTGGTCATTACAATTATTTAGTGATGATAACAACCTACTTTGCTATAGGTTCTAAAATCTTGCTAGGCTCCAACGCAATCAGGGATACATTTTATGTTTTTATCAACAAGTGCCTTAGAGTCACATTTAGTATCATCTGGTATAACACCGTTAGCAAAACAGATTTGGGAAACCTACACTGAAGCTAATAATGCGTATGAAACTGAGGAGTACACAAAAGCAATTTTTTCATTGTAAGAATTCATTCTTTTAGATTATGGGTTTCAAATATTATCTCAGGCAGGCACTTGATTAAGTGGTTTTATTTATTGTTGTTGTTATTATTATTATTTCTGTAGTTGAACTTCACATATTTTATTTATGAAAATATCGGCTCACAGTTGGATGCAAGAATAGAAAGATTTATTGAGAATCATAAATACGATATTATTACTGCTGGTGCTGCTGCTGTTATTGTTGTTGCTGTTGCTAAGGCATTGTGTTTGTTACAATTTAAACGATTTCTTTGAGACATAAACGAGCATAGAAAACGAGAGAAGGGAGGCTACAGTGACTCAATATTTTTAGAGCTGCAGGGTTACAAAAAAAATCAAAATAACGATTGCAATTCTTGGCACTATTTGCGTGAGTAAATGCGTGAGTGCATGTAAGTGAGTGAAGTGTGTGAATGAGAGAGCAAGCATTATGAGTGACAAGTTATTGAATTTAAAATCGTTTTTAATTATTGCTGCCTTTGATTCTGCTTCTATTTTTTCGGTAGATTTCTAAGCGTTTTTTATTGCGCACGTCTAATGTGACTCGCAATCGTTCATTAAGTGCGTTTTTATTGTTGTTGTTGTTGTTGTTATTGCAATTTGTGTTCCTCATATAGTTTTTATTTGTTATAAAAAGTTTGTTGTTTTTTTTTGTTTTTTTAAGTTATTTTTCGTTATTTTTTCAATTCTTTTTTCCTCGAGTGTAAGGTTACAACATTGACAATGAATTGAATTTTTTTCTCCACTGTATAGCATTGCATTTTGTTGCAATTACATAATGCGCGTGTGTGTGTGTAAGTGAATTTGTGCGTCTATTTGTTGAATTATGTTTTCCGGTATTTAAAAAAATCGTGATTTCAAGTGGCATGAATAAATTTTTGTTTTTTTTTTTTGTTGGCACAATAAATAAACATTCAATGCGTTATTGAATAACTTCATGGGGAAAGACTACATGGGGAGAGAGATTGTTTTTATCTCGTTTGAAAATTGTATGGCAATTTATGCCACTGATTTTAGGAAATTGTTTTTCAATAAATGAAAGTCATACCAGTACTCGTACGTATATGTACTTGGAAATGTTTTTGAAATTCATTTTCAAAACTAATCATCGTAATTTGAAAGAAATTAAATTTTTGTTTATCTAATGCACCAGATATAACAGCAGCAATATATGCAACAAAATTTATTTATTCCGTCAGAAACAATATTTAAGTTTAAGTTTTCACAAAATTACGCAGGTTATTATAGTATAAGACAACAAAAGATTGGTCATTACAATCTTTTAGACAAGATTACAACCTAGCTTCTCACACAACCCAAGTTCTGTGTCTTAATTTTATAAATGAGAAACAGTACCTACAGTTTAAAATCGATCCCTAACAACAGATTTTTGAGGAACATTTTATGACAACACTTCATTAAGTTTCAGTGTTTTTGACAGAAAACTTCTGAGAGCAAGTTATAGAAAGAAATATTTGTTCGTATTTCGTTTCGTTCGACATGTCTGGGCTGGGGTTTAAATCTTGATCTCACGTCTAATAAGCCAACACACAATCGATTTTAAGCCTTCAAGCCTGTTGCTCTGGCAAATTTTAGGATGAATAGAACATTCGATTTTATAAGTTCAACTAGAAATTTCTGATGTAACGTCATTGTCAATATCAATGGCTTCAAGCTGCGTGATAATGTGGACTGTGGTATATTTATTATTCTGATAGGTTCTGACCAGAATAGTAGTTTGAAAACCGCACAATGCTTGTTAGATGACGAATATATGTATCATTAAAATCTCTTGATTTACTAGGACAGCTAGGCTGTTCTTAAGTTCACACTTTTCTACATTCGTGCTTCGCCATAAATGCCGAGAATTTCGCCGAAAAACTTCGGATCATTAAATATTAACTCTTATATATGTTCCAGAATATAGGGATATCGTTGGAAATTGCATTTCAGATGAGCTAGCCACAGTCAGTACACAATCTCTGACATGTTACAGCGCATAGTTATTCCTATTGCCTCAGATAAATTGAAAATTTTCTAGTCCTTTTACAGATAGGCTCAATCTCGTTGACAACAAGAGGGTACAAGCAATACTACTTGACTCTGCTGAACACGTATGGATAAGAAGAGGATCGAATCACTTCTGTCCTTAAATCGCATGGTCATCCATCGCACAATAACTATTCCCACGGTTCACTGTGCTTTTGGAAAATTAAATATTAGTGTGAAATCTACGCTTCTGTGTGGGTGCGAAACGTCGAATGTTCTCACCAAAGATGTAAACATTTTGTAAATTTGCTATAACCTAATGTAGTTTAGTATGTTGGCTTCTTAGGCGTGAGGCCTCAGTTCAAACCCCAGGTTAGATATCTCAAACTAAACGAAATATTAAAAAAATATTTCTTCGGCGACTTCCTCTCAGCAGATGTCTCACAAAGACTCTGAAAGTAAAATAAAAATGTTAATGATAAGTTGTTCAGACCTGTCGTTCGGCGTCGACTTTAAACTGTGGGGCCCGCAACTCATGCAGAAAATTAACACACACAACATAAGTGGTATGAGAAACTATGCCGTAATCCTGACTGAAGCGTTGTAAAATTATGTTATGTATGTAATGTACTACATATCTAAGTTATAGAAGAACTTAGCAAAGGCAACTGGCAATGGAACCCTGAAGTAAAGGCTGATTTCTATTTACTACACCTTCTATTATCAGAAACGAAATAAATTTCATTCGTTTCAAAAAAAGACTTAAAAACCCATGGTAATCTTTAAGGAAATTTTTAAAACCAATTTTTTATTTTAATTTCCTTTTGCTTGGCCATAAATCTTTAGGGGGGTAAATCCAAACGATTTACACTTTTCCGTAATCACACAAGAAAGCAGAAACTGAAAGGAAAATTTAATGTAAAAAGAAATACTCGTGCAAAACATAAAAAAATTCCCATCCCATAACAATTTATGGTGGACAACGCAAGAGAAATATTTTATGACACAATAGCTACAACAACAACAAATGACAACTAAATTGTGAACAGCTAGTCGTCATACTAAGCTGTAAACAGCCAGCCGTTATTAATAAAACGGTATTAGTATAGGCCCCGTATAGGTAGGCTTTTATTTCTTATTTCCTTTTCAATGTTTTTTTGCTGCATTGATTTTCACGTTTGCTTGTTGCAGAGTGTGGTTCGGTATCTGTTTCTACGCGCTCGTTCACATTGTGTGACAACGAACGGCCTTCAGTAAAAGGCAAGGTTACAAATATTTGTGGACCTCATATTTTATTTATTACAGTATGTCGTTGTTTATTATTGTTGTTGTTTGTGTAACCATATAGGCATTTGTAGATTGTGTTACCCAGTCCATATACATATTAATGCATAGCGCGTTGTCCAACCGGCATAATAAATTTATGTACACTTGTATGAATTATTTTTTTTTCAGTTTTTGTTTTTGTTTCTGTGCAATCGAAAGCCTGCATTCCTTAATCACTGCCATAATCACCAACAAACAACCACCTCAACTGCTGCACAAAGCTCTAGTCACCTGTTATAAACGCATTTTGTAAACTCATTCGCACAAAAAAAAGTCGCTTTCGATTTTGTTTTCTTTTTTGGACAACAACCAACAAAAAAAACTAGCGTTTTACGTTTAAAATGCGTTTTTTCACTCAATTTTTTCAAAAGTCATTAAACTGTATACTAAACAGTTTAACAGCTGATGCAAGCTAATTAGGTATAAAGGGTTGAACAGCTCTTCCTATATTTAAGTTCAAAAATAAAACAAAGTGTGTAAGAGATATCATCTCAAAACGTATTGATGCCCTTATAAATAGAACATAACAGCGTTAAAAAGTTCGGCACAGTTTCTACGGATGGAGTGCATCCGAAATGTCCAATTTTCTATGACTCTGGCACCTAAATCAGGCTGAATTTCACCGATGTTATAACTTCTGTTGACTTTGAGATCCGTTGCGGCTTGCAAATTATTCGCATAGACCTGTGACTTAAGAAAACACCACAAGAAAAAGTCCGACGTTATTAAATCGCAGGATCTCGGTGAGCAGTTCATATTGCTTTCACATGAGATATCCATGCCCTCAAATCACTCGTTCAAAAAATGCAATGTGACACGAGGTATTCATACAATTCACGGCATAAGAAGTTGGTCAATCAATGACCCATAATGTTTGCCATTGATTGTCACATGACCTCCACGTACGATGACCATGCCCTCAAATCATCCTCAATCATGTGGAACATTCAATGTGACACGAGCTATTCATTCTGTTCATGCCATAAGAAGTTGGTAATCAACAACTCATAATATTTGCCAGTGACTGTCGCATGACCTCCACGTAAGATGACAATGGGCAGTATTAAGCACCGAGGCAGCAGCCTTGAGAGTATTCGAGAGAAAAGTCCTACATAAGATCTTCAGTACGGTGCGAGTTGGCAATGATTTCCGAATACGAGCCAACATTGAGCTGTATGAACTCCTCAACGATATGGACGTTGTGCAGCGTATTAACATCTAGCAGTTATTATTATTGTTATTCAAATGGGGGAGGATACATACTTACATACATAATTAGTCATTACAACCCTTCCGTCAAGATTACGACTTACCTTCTCGCAGTACTTATGTTGTGTGTGTTAATTTTATATATGAGTGGCGGAAGGTACACTTTAATGCCGACTCCGAACGACAGATTTTTTTGAGAAACTTTTCATGGCAATTTTATTTCCTCACAGAGTGTTTGCCAGAAATCTACTGAGAGGAAGTCGCCGAAGAAATATTCCAATTTCGTTTTGATGGAGATGTCTGACATGGGGTTTGCGCCGTGGCCTCACATCTAATAAGCCATCACTTACTAGACTACGGCGACTTCACGGAATTAATATTATCCCAAAATCTACAATTGTTTGTTTGTTCTCATACCCATTTATCCAGAAATGGGTTTCATCGTGTTGAAGATGATTTTTCGAACAAATTCGGGTGTGTAGTCAACTAGTTCCCATTCAGCGAACACATGTTCCCTGTCTATGGTCGTTTATGTTCAGCTACTCAGGGTCAGTTGAACATTCACAATGCAAATACGTCAAGTTGTTATCTACGAAAGGCCGAATTCTTATGATCAACTCAAATTGACATTCTTGGATTCTATTACAGATTCTCATGTATAGAGGCGACTTTTTCGGCAGATTTTGCATTTCGTTGACGTGCGAATATTTGTCGATCGATTTACTGAACAAGTGGACTCAAATTTATTTATCACATTACGAATAGTGACCCATTAGGAAGAACAATTGTTGTGTTCGTAAAATGGACAAAGCGGAATACCCATTTTGATAAAAACAATGTTATTATTTGCACGTGTTGTTGAATGTTATATAGGGTGGGCCATATATCGGTTTAAATGTGAAACATCGATTTCGAATCTAGCAATACTTATGTCATTATATTCTGTCACAATAATCACGTAATGAATCGATTTACGCTTGAGAAACGTTGGAATTATTGACGTAAGACTCTTCACGATGATGTCGAAAAAAATCATCTTTTCGGATGGAGCTGTTGGTGGGTACGTTAATAAACAAATTCGCCGTATTAGAGGCTCAGAACACCCATACGTGGTCTTACAGAGCCAATGCACCCATTACGAGTGACTATTTGGTGCAGCTTGTGGAACGGAGGCTTCATTTGTCCATATTTCTTTAAAAATGAGGGCGGCACAACCATTACATGGAGACACCTATAGCACCATGACACAGCAATTTTTTGTACCCGCTCCTCGTAGTATTGATGTGAACAATGTTTGGTTTCAACAGGATGCTGCAACTTGCCACACATCTCATGTCACAATCGATTTATTGTGTCAAACATTTGATGGCCATTTAATTAACCGAAATGGTGATGTCAATGCTAGCCAAGAAGCAGCGATTTGACACTGTTGAACTATTTTCTGTGGGGCACCGTTAAAGAAAAGTGTTATGCCAACAAACCAGAGACAATTGAGCATTTGAAGGTCAACATTCGTTATGCCATTGCCGAGATACACTCGAAAAAGTGCACGAAAATTGGTCCGATCGAATGAGGTACTGTAAGGCAGCTGTGGTAGCCATATGAATGAAATAATATTCCATTTCTAACCGGAACAATAATACTTCACAACAAAAAGTAAATAAATCTGGCAAAACTTCAAACCGTTTTTATTTTATTGCATCCTTAAATTTAAACTTTTAAATGGCCCACCCTATATTTAAACACTTTTACTACAAACTGCTTATAAATTGTTCCCGAATTATTTGATTTCATTTGGTGATTATACGAAAGCTATTTCTAATTAGTGAACTACAACTGTTGATAAAAACAAATTTATACGGCTGTATGAGTAATTCAGTTTAGCTTGATACCGATATTCGTTGGTATGTCATCGTTGTTATTCACAAAATATTTATGTACTGTAATGTAACGTACATGCATATGTATACGTGTATTATATGTATGTATACGAGAGGAGGACGTGTACAGTTGTTATTACCAAAATGCAAAGGAGTGTATGTGCGTAAAGTTTGTTGAGAGTGAATGTGTATTGATTGCGTATGTATGCAGTAGACAGTATGCGTTTTAAGTTTTTGTACATAAAAAAGTTGCATTTTTTTAAATGCGGATGGAAATAGTTTTTTAATTTTTTTTTTTTTTGTGATTATTTTGGCATTAATTTTGTTGCCTTTTTGTGTTTTTGTTTTTGTATGGCAGTTAAACGCATTTTTATTTTACGTTTTTTTGTTTTATGGAGGCAATTGTGGCCGTTGCTTTGGTTTTCCTCCTTTTTTTTCACTGGCAAGTTCAACCGGTATTTTTATGATTGTTGCTGTTATTATTGCTTTTGTCTTAAAGAAAAAAAAACTCAACGAAACTGTTTAGTTTCTTTCAAAAAAAACATAAACAAAGAAATATAATTTATGAGTTCCTTAAACAATATTGGTGGTATACACATACATATTAACCCTCAAAAGGTTAACAAAAAATATTCTTACATAAAAAAAAATTGAAATTAAAAGAAATGAAATTTAAGAACATAAGTAACAAAAATGAATAGAAAATCAATTGTTTTCTTATTAATATTCAACTAAAACTTTCAAATCATTCATGGGTTTAACCCCTTATTAAATATTAAGCATTGCTCATAGCCTCAAGGCTTATATGCTTTAAGATTAAGCTTTGATTACAATTTTTTCCTTTCATCTTTAAATTTCCAACAATTTGCTTAAATTTTTGCTTAAAATTTTCTGTTCTTACTGGCATCTTGAAATTAATTCTAGACAAACACAAGAGTTTATAGAGAAGAATATGAAAAAACCTCGTCTTTGTTTATGACTTGACGCATTTAAGCATTAAGAACGCGCTTGTGTTCTTATCGCCTGGCTTCCGCATGTCATACTTTTCGGAAAGTGCTTTTGTTTGACTTGTGAGTGCAAAAAAAAAATAAAACTCCGAAAAAATCAAACAAAGAATCGTTTTCAGTTTCTATTTTTTTTTTTTTTTTTTTTTTTATTAGAAAGTAACTCGATTATTCTCTTCAATAAATTTGTTTTGGTTAAATGTTTTCATTTTTATTTAATTTATTATTATCTGCCCTGTTCTGTAAAATAGGAGTAAATTGAACTAAGAATTCTGGTTTTAATTTTTATACATTGAGTCTTGAAATTAAATACAAAGTATGAAGAAGAAGAACTGTTCTTATCTTATGTAACGGTATTACAATAATATACCGGTAGTTTCCTTTGCGAACGTCTCTGGAATTTAAAGAGCCCTTACACCAAATTTTAACTTTTTGTATGACACCATTCAACCCCGCCTTTCCTAAGTATTCTTCATATCTACTGTAGACATCAAGCTGTTGCAACTCTTGCAATACTACCGTCAGCTTTCCGCAGACATCCTAACTTTTTGTACGTTACCAGTCATTCCTGCCTACCCTAAATATTGACTGACCTTCCAATTCGTCGTATCCACTGTAAACCTCAAGCTGTTGCTCCTCTCTCAATATTGCCATCTGCATTCCGCAGACTGTGTCCAATTCATCTCCCTCAACACTTTATAATTTCTATGTCAACTGGAGTTTGGTCGATTTTCAACTACAAGTAATAATTGAAGATTGTTGCTGTCAAAAATATTTTCAGATATGCTATTATAACTGTGGTACATTCTTAGTTTCAGCATATTACCACTCACATTCAACCTTATTAATCGTAGACTCTACATAGGATTTCAATACACTCAGAGAAAAAGAGAGCGTTTCCTGACTTACTTACTTAATTTTTGGTCATTACACACCCTTTAGTAAAGAATACAACCTAGCTCCTCATATTACTTACGCTATGTGTGTTAATTTTATATATGAGTAGCAGGAGCTAGAGTTTAAAATCGATTCTGAACGACAGATTTTTGAGAAACTTTTCATGGCAATTTTATTTACTCTCACAGAGTTTTTGCCAGAGTATTGCTGAGAGGAAGTAGCCGAAGGGTATATTTGTTCATGTTTCGTTTTGGACAACGGGTTCTTGTCTAATAAGTCAACACGCTACCTACTAGACCATGGTGTTTCAGAATAGCAAACTAATGAAACATTGTCCTCCAACCTTTTTTTAATGTTGTTTTTTGAATGTTGGTTTTTCAATGTTGAATACCGTGCACTATATCACACAACGTTGTCGTACTCCGACTGCTAAGCCTAGGTTAGGATAGGTAAGGTAGCGGATCCGCGTTGAAGGAAGCGGTGCCATTGAGGCCAGTATTTAGGACAGTATTTAGGCCACAATTTATACCACGAAAAATAAGCAATACGGCGATTAAATATTCCCCAAATCCAAAATAAATCTTGCTATTACAGCAATCTTTATATTTAACCATTCCGGCAGAAAGTTGGAGTCAAAAACCGCCGTCTTTTTATGATAAATTCAGGGAACTGACAGATAAGGTAAAATAAGTTTTTTCCTTCTCCTCAGACCCACAGTTTCTGCACGACGCATTTCCCAGAAAACGAACAGTGGCACTTAAGATGCGTCCTTGTGTTATGGATGGCCATGCTATTTAAGGATGGAAGGGAGACTATCCTCTTCTTATCAATATGTGTCTCAGGCAATTAGAATGCCTAAGCCCTGCAACATGTAGGAGATTGCGAGCTCCGTACCGTCCCTGACATGCAATTAAAAAGGATATCACTATGTTCCGGAACCTCAAAATGATTTGAAATTTGCCTGATATATCCTCGTTTAAAATATGTTCGTTACAGACTTAATGGTGTTGTGGCTGTCGAAATAAATCGTAAGAGAGTTTCTTTGCCGGGCTGAGCTTTGAAAATGTCTACCGTTTTTGAGAGAGTAGACTTACGGGTCAATGTGTCAGTGTGCTAGAGTTTCAAACGCCTTCTCAAAATCTACGAACGTAAAGTAACACAACACACTGTTCAGGAGTGATTTGAAGGGTATTCATGTCAACCAAACATTATCTTTATGGCCAAAACGCTGCTTGTTCGTTGCGTAATAACAGCATACAGGCGGAGGTGAGAGTATCATTAATAATTTGTGTGACGAGAATATGTGTGATATCGATGTGTCAGCGAAAATGATTCCGTTTTGAAACAAATATATCTAGAAGTTGCCGTAGCGTGATTACTTATTAGATGAGAGTACGTGGTTCAAGTCCTACTGAGACATCGAGAATAAAATGAAATTTAAAGAAAAATATTTCTTTCGACGGCATCCCTTCAGTAGTCTTCTGGAAAAAGCTATGAGGGTAAATTAAATTGCAACGAAAATCTTCGCAAATCTTTTACAAGGAGTCGACGATAAAGTGTAGTTCCTGGCACTCATGGATAAACTTAACACACACGACATGGATGGTATGACAAACTGTTTTCCTCAACAGGACTGAATTCTTGTTCCATAAATCTGCTTTTTTTTGTTTCTTTCTTCTTTTTCTTGCTATTTCTGCCAATCATCAATTACTTAAGTAAATCTTTATAAAATTATTATTATTATTGCTATTGTTGTTGTTGTTGTTGTTGCTGCTTTTGCCTCATCCACCAGCAAACAATAAAACCTACAAACAACCAGCACTTATAATACATGCACACACCCGCTTCTTAAGATGTTCTTATGCATATAGATGGGGGTGGGGGGGGGGGGGGGGGTGAAAGTATAAAGATTGAAGTGATGATCAGGCTAAAATGAACAACAAATCACATAAGAAATCAAATACTTCAGCGCGGTTGCCTGACTAGCGGGTGTTTTCTTCTTCACCATCATCTGCATCTTCAGCTTGTAAGTCATAACAAAAGGCGAAAAGTATTATAAGAGAGACAGGCAGGCAAAGAGGCAGAGAGACAGACAGACAAACAGACATTTTTAGAATGAATGAAATAAAAATTACAAGTCAGTGAATAGCAAAGCAAAGGCTTGTTACGAAAAGATAAACAAAAACGAACTTCAAATAAAATAAAGTGAATTGAATTGAAGTGAAGTGAAGTAAGCTGCAGAAGTAAATTGTTAACCAGCCATTGAATATTAAGCTTTTATTGTAAAGAAAAAACAACAATTTTTAACAATTTAATAAAACTTACTACGTACCACGAGATGACGATGATGACTATGATGGTATGAACCGCAAAATATTAAAAAATGAACACATTCGCACACACATTTCAAATCCGCAAACGCATCGCATCGCATCACATCATAAGTCTTGTGATTTCTCTAATGGCACACGACACAATTGTTGTGTTTAGCCAAACAATAAACAAGGAATCTACGTACATACATACGTACCTATCTATCTGCCTACCTATACAGCATTGGCTCTTCCTTCCTCTATGTGGTAATACCCGTACAATTGTCATATCAAACAGAAAGTCATCGTCATTGTCATCAGCATCAGCAAAAAGCATTATTATGATGGAATTGCCGATGATGATGACTATACTCGGTTAGATTATGTAATTGAATTTAATTTGCAATAAAAGCAAGAGAGAAAAATAAAATAATTCCGATACCAGTTTATGAAAACATTAAACAATAAAAATAAATAAAAAAATAAATAAAAAAATTACAACAAAAGTAAAAGCGTAGTATTTAGTATAATAACTCTAAAACGTAAGTATTTAGTAACGCAATTATTTAAGTTCCATTATCCTTCCAACTTTAAGTCAACATTAGGTTGAGTACTTATATAACGGTATATTATGGCTTCAAAGATGTATGTTAGTAATCAAAATTAATTCCTAGCTTTCACTTCTACTCAATGCAAAAATAACTTCTTTTTAAAGTCGGCTTAATTCGCGACAACAACCATTTAGTCTGGATTGCAACCTAGTTGCTCGCGCCATTCATATCATGTGTGTTAATTTTATCTATGAGTAGCGGGACCTGCTGTAATTTGTCGAAATGTGATTTCCAATGACGTGCAATTTCCATGGACATTTTATTTATATACATACATACATTGGTCATTACAACCCTTCAGCCAAGTTTACGACCTAGTTGCTCGCACCACCTATGTTGTGTGTTTAAATTTTATATATGATTGGTGGTACCTACTGTTTATTTTCAACTTCAAACGACAGCTTTGAGAAACAATTTTAATGGCAATTTTATTTTGCCAGAAACCTGCTGACAGCAAGCAGCCGAAAAAATATTTTTTCGTTTAGTTCGAGAGTGTCTGAACTAAGGGTTGAAGCACTAGCTCTCGTCCAACAAGCCAATACACTGCTAGACTACGGGCATTATTACAACTTGCCGTTAACTAAAGAGAGGATTCTAACGGGCAGATAAATTGTTTTTCATTATTATAAGTGGACAATAAGGTAGAAGTGAGCGTTAAGCTAAAGGGAGGATCATCCTAACTTTAACTTTTAAAGTTAAGTTTATGTTTGAACTTACCATATTATATATTATTTTCAATATGGCAATTGCAAATATAAACAAAATGACCAAATACAACAAAAAAGATGCCCGTCGCTGCCACTACGTTTAAAAAAACTTTTTATTTGAGCAGTGTTATTGGCGTTGCTCCGGCACTGCCATATTTTTGAAAAATTTAACTTTATTTTATATGTAGGTTGAAAACCTTTAACTAAACTCAACTTTAACGGCAAGTTGTAATAATGACCCTAAGGCTACTTCAAATTAGTTGTCATTTATTCAGTCTGTTTTGCCAAATCATCCAGAATGACCATAGACAATCGACGTGTGTTCGCACAATGGGCTTTGGAGCCGATAGCAACTATCCTTTTTTAATGCAAAATTATCTTCAGCGATGAGGCTTTTTCTGGGTACGTGGACACATAAAATGATCGAATTTGGGAACACATGAGATTGAATGCATTCCAAAAGAGTCACTGTTTCGATTTTGGGTTAACGTATGCCTCTCTTTCAACAGCGAGCACTATAAATCAATGATTATAAACTTCTTTTGATCTGAATTAGATAAGCTGGAGACCAACAATATATGGTCTCAACTGATCGGCTTTACGTAAAACAAGACTCACGCCACATTGGATATTCTGCAAGACAAATTTGAGGGGCATCGCCATATACCGTGGAGTTATATAAACTGGCCACCGCGATCCTGCGACCATGTTAGACTTTTTCTTAAGGGATTTTAATAAGTCACAAATAAGTATGTGAATAAAGCCTGCGATATGCGCCAACTACAGGTTTATAACTCTTCTCCCTATCGCATATAAGGTTCTTACGGTCGTATTGTGTGAACGAATGAAGAAGCCATTCGTCAAAACACTGATTGGATCTTATCAGTGCGGCTTCAGACCTGGCAAATCCACCATTCACCAGATATACACACTATGCCAAATAATGGAACAGACATATGAAAAACAAGTCGACACACACCATATTTTTGTCGACTATAAGGCTGCCTTCGATAGCCCCATAAGAGATCGTGTTTTTGCCGCAATGTCTGAGCTCGGTATACCTGCGATGCTGGTAAGGCTATGCAGAATGACGTTGAGCAATTCCAGCAAGGTAGGAATGGACCTCCCGAACCATTTAATACCGTGCAAGGTTTCAGACAAGTCGTTACCACCAAAAATTAAGTCAGTCTGGATATTAAGCGCAGGATCACTCTTGCCACCAGGTGCTACTATGGTCTTAATATGCAATTGAGTAGCGGAGACCTCTTTCGTACGACAAAACTAATGCTCTACAAGACGCTTATCCTTCCCGTGCTTCTTTATGGCGCAGAGGCAAGGACCCTATTAAGCACTGTCACAGCATCGTTGACAGTATTCGAGAGAAAAGTCCTACGTAAGATCTTCGGTCCAGTGCAAGTTGGCTATGATTTTCGCATCCGATCCAATAGTGAGCTGTATGAGCTCCTCAACGACATTGACGTTGTACAGCGTATTAATATCCAGCGGCTGCGCTATCTCGGCCATATAGTTCGAATGGAAGAGGACGTGTATTTGATGGGCGGTTCGGCGGAATTCGGCGAAGAAGACGACCATGTTTGCGTTGGAAGGACCAAATCGATGAAGCCCTGTCATCGATTGGTTTGACTGACAGGCGTAAGCTCGCAAGCAGCAGAGGCGTCTGGAAGGAAGTGTTACGGCAGGCCGAAATCCGTTAATCGGGTTGTTAATGGCCAATTAAGTAAGTAAGTATGTAAATAAGCCACAAATTGAAGCCATTCTCCAAGGCAACATAACCCATGCCCACGGTCAAATTCGGCCAAGTTCTGGTTACCATTGCTTCCTTAAATTTTTGTCAGAATAATCGGCATCCATCAGATGCTCTTGATTTATCGTATATTATCGTCTAAAGCCACTTTTAAACTCTATAGTCAAAGGGTAACAGTCTGATCCTATAATTGTTAACACAAAACATCGGGACCCCTTTTTTGAAAGCATAAATCAATCATTGGACAGACAATTATTTTATTTTATTAGCGATACTATGGCTCGTTGTACGTTCCATAATAATATTGTTTAGCGATCGCGTATATAATAATGTTTGTTTACAAATTTGTTTTTTTGTCTAAATTCCATTCCTCATCTAATAAATCAATTTGCAATTCACATTCCTGTTTGCCAGCCAACAAAATAGTTGCTTAAAATAGAATTTTGAATAGAAATAGACAAGCAATTCAAAACTAATAAATCATTATTGTTTTTTGTTTATTTAACAAATTATTGAACTTTTAAGTTTTCTAAACAAAGAGAGAACATAACAGAAATAGAAAAAAATACAATTGTGTTAAAGTTTTGCAAAAACGTTAAATATTTTTTAAACAAATTGGCTGTTGAATCTGTTTTTTTTTTTAAATACAAAACAGTTTATGATGCACAAAATAGTTTAAAAAAAGATAATAAAAACAAAAAATAGAGGGGAATAACATCAGGTAATCCAGAAAGTTATTTCCAAAGAGAATGATAGAACTTACATTTTAATATTGTTACGAAAATGAAAACGATGTTCTGCTTTTAAATCGTTTAACATTAGAATCGTAAACAAAAGCTACAAAAAAAAGCAATGAACTTGATTACATGATAAACAAGTAAACAAAAAGATACCAACACAACAGAAGTACAAAAAAGTGATAAACAAGTAAACAAAAATGCAACAGCAAGCATTGCAAGAACAAATGTAAACCAAATACACAAGCAACAATAATGTAAACAATATGTTTAAATTTATAAATGGCTAGGCAAAGCAGACTACGGAGTCAGTATAAGTTCAGTCAGTTTTGTGTGAAGAAGCGTTGTGTTTGAAGAAAGTAATCGTGGTTTGAAGATCTCCGTTATAAAGATCTATCGAACAAATTGACTAGTAATTGTCATTGTTTACGCAAAAGAGTGCAAAGAGGAATAACAAACAAAGCAATTATTGTTGTTACATCAAGTTATAAACAGTGGCATACAGAATTGTGTGAACAATAAAGAAATTAATTAAAGCGAAACACAAATTTATTTTAATTTTTATTTACAATCTTCGAGCTCATATTTCAAACGTTTTTAAAAGGTAAAAACGTAACACTATTTAACATGGTTCCAGGCCACTGTGGCATATAGGGAAATGAAAAGGCGGATAAACTGGTGCGAAAGGCATCGGATATGTGTGAGAACTAGACTTTTGGGGGGCTATATGCGCCCGTACAGGAATGATTTTCTAAATTGGAAAAATCGGCATGGAATTCAAAAATACGGTGGGTGGTCCAACAAACCTTGTTGGCGAATTTCCAAACTGCTATGTTCAGCAGTAGACAGCAGCTGGAGAACCAGGGAAGTACTTGATTTCGCTAAGAGATTTGTTCACATTAAAACAAGAATTTTAAAGGGACACTGCGCTATTGGCCTGCCCCAAAAGGGTTACTACAGAAGCTGCCACTATGTGAAGGAAACGCAAATTTATGCGAGTGCCTTGCACTTCAGAGCAAACGTTATCTGTTTTTAAGTGAGTTTTTGTCACTAAGGGAACTGACCAGCTCTGGAGCTCGTGGTGGTACAAACCGTCCACTAACAGATCAAGACAATTGGGCTTACCTCATACTGCATAACACAATTGGCCATATGGGCCACCTAACCTAACATTTTTTTTTTTAATTTTGTCTACATTTCAGTTCAATCAAGAATATAAATTAATCAGTCCCTTACTATTAATTACGTTTAGATGAGAATAAGCAAGAAGAGGCGATAGCACTCTAAGCCTAAAATATTGTCATTAAAGTCTAGTGGTCTAGGTAACGTTCGATTTGTATTGGTTTAGTCGACGGGAGCCCGTGGTTCATCATCTCGAACAGCGCAGACATCTCAAACAAAACGAAATAAAAAAAATTCCTTCGGCAACTTCCTATCAGCAGTCTTCTGGTAAAAATGGTAGGTGTAAATAAAATTTATTTTAGAAGTTATTGTATTGGCTTATTAGACGTGAGGCCACGATTCCAACCCCAAGTCACACATCTCGAACAATACGAAATATGAAGAAAATATTTCTACGACGACTTTCTCTCAGCAGATTTCTGGCAAAAACTCTGAGGGTAAAATATAATTGCCACGAAAAGTTTCTTAAAAATCTATCGTTCTAAATCGATTTTAAACTGTAAGTCCCCGCCATGCATGTATGTTAAGTAAGTTAGTTGACAGATGTAGCTACAACAAGATGGTCGTTGTCAACTGCAAGACTTCGTAAAGCCCTGTAAGGCACTATATACTGATTTGCATTCGACCGATTCCGATTTCTTATACAGTTCATCGGTTGTCAGTTATGGCTTGCAGAAATGTAGCGTGTGTTTACAGCAATTCCTGTATTAAACTGGTCATATGAGTTATAAAGCTGTTTATTAACTGTACCAATTTCTCAAGTCTACTGAAACGAAAGTCAGGCGCTTTATTAGAGGGAACCTTATATGGATTTTATACCCTAAATCGTCGGCTTATGACACCCGATTGAAGTTTAGCTTACCGACATGAGTAGTAGAAATTCAAGAACAATGAGCTGTAGTCCACTCATGAGACTGAATAGGTTTTCTGTTCCAGTAGAGTGTTTGCCAAAAGAGACAAGATGACTGAAATGAAAGCCAGGGGCATTAGCATATAGAACCTTAGGTGGAAATAGTTTTATTCCCTAAGTCGTCAGCATATGACACCCATTGAAGTGTAGCTTACCAACAGGAATAATAGAAATTGGAGAATAGTAACTGTGCTGGTTTTCTGGACCGTAAAGCGTTTGACAAAAGAGCACGTTGTTTGATTATCACCACAATTGTTGCATTCTTTCAGAGATTAATCACTTTCAAATTGAACAACATAAGCCTTAACATTTAAGCCCTGATTAACCAAACGTCCACGGGACGTACGTTAAAGTAAGTGCCTTCAGGAAAGGCATTACGGTTCGGTAATCGTGCTCATTTCTTTCGTATTTTAAAAATGAACGTGGGTTTCGTTATGTCGCGTGGACGTTTGGCTAATCAGGTCTTAAATGTTAAGCCTTTAATCAAATCCTTTAAAACTTTTTTGATCTACAAATACTTGCCTCTTCTTCATTACAACTTTGAAGTTCATTCATTAAATGTTCATTGAAAATTAAGTGCTTTAAACATGCAGGCATTTTTTTTTTTTCAACAAAACAAAATATCAAATTAAAGAGGGGAGCCCAATTAAATTTGAAGCAATTTTTTCAACAAAGCAAATGCCACCACCCAACCAACCAACCAGCCAACTTTTTAAGTCTTTTAATTTAATTTTTTCCATTTTTTTTTTGCTTCTTCTTCTGACTGCCAAAAGCTCAATAAACATTTTTGAGTTCTTTAGCCATTGAAGTATTGTGCTTTAAGTGGATTTTTTATATTTTCTTCATCTTTTGCAAAGTATTCGATAAAAATAACTTGATTAGTGGCATGTTACGTTTGAACTACAACGATTAACCTTTTTTCCTCAGGTTTTCAACAGTATTGCCTTTTCTTCTTTCAGCGGCTGCTACACTCTGTTTGAAATAACAAAGACTGCAGCAGTAACAATAAAAGCAACAAAGGAGATGAAGTAGAAAAAAGTTAAGAAAAACACAGACATTATTTTTGACGTTTCTTGACTTAAAACGATGTCATGACATGGTAGCAGCAATACTAGAGAGTATTGCTACCAGACATACACCATTATGTGTGTGAGAGCAGGGGTATAAAAGTATGATTTCTTTAAGTAGTAAGAGAAGTAAATAAAAATCTAAAAAATAAAAAGAAAATTAAACAATTTTAGTAAACAAAATATTATTTAGGCATTATGGCTCTCATAAATTGCCCCAGGCAATGACGTTTATGAACCCTCAAGTTTACAGGCCTAGCCATCTCTACCTACGTGCCTGCAGTGACATGGTCAGTGGCATAAAATATAATCCATTGTTTTTCTACTCCTTCACAAGATATCCATCTTCAATCTGTTAATTCTATGTTTGAAGAGGTCATGCCCCATATAACATATTTCAAAGCCCGCCCAATCATGCTTAGATTTCGTTTCATTGTTATTGGATTGAGATTTGGCAATAACGCTCTTCTCTTTGCCACAGAACAGAATGATATAAGAATTGGCAGATTCGAAATAACCTTATCAGTATATTATCTCCGCTGAACGTAAAGAATCGATTTAAGCTTAAGAAACGTTGGTATTTATTAGGCCAACGGGAAACTACACGATGATGTCGATTTTTCCAAAAAAAAAATCATCTTTTCGGATGAAGCCCACTTTCAACTTGGTTGGTACGTTAATAAGCAAAATTGCTGTTTTTGGGGCTCAGAAAACGCACACATGGTCTTACAGAAGCCAGTGCACCCATTATGAATAACTATTTGGTGTGGCTTGTGGAGCGCAACCATTATGGTCAAAGGAGACAATTATTACATGATGATAACCGATTTCTTTGTATCCGCTCTTCATGATATTGATGTGAACGATGTTTGGTTTCAACAGGATTGTGCTACTTGCCACACATCTCATGCCACAATCGATTTATTTCGTCAAACGTTTGATGGTCCTTTAATTAGCCGAAATTCATTTCAATTGGCCGCCAAGAAGTTGCAATTTGACACCATTGCACTATTTTCTGCGGGGCGCCGTTAAAGAAAAGTGTTATGTCGACAAACCAGAGATAATTGGGCATTTGAAGGCCAACAGTCGTGATGCCATTGCCAAGATACGACCCCCATGCACTCGAAAAATTGCACGAAAATTGATGCAATCGAATGAGGTACTGTGAGGTCAGCCGCGGCAGCGATATGAATGAAATAATATTCCATTTCTAACCGGAATAAATGTACTTCAAAACAACAAAATAAATTTGGCAAAATTTCAAACCACCTTTGTTTTATTGAATTTTTAAAGTTAAACTTTTAAATGGCCCAAGCTTCAAATCCTAGGTTATTTGGGTGCCCTTGTCGTGTAGTAAATAGAAATGATTGTCTATTCTCCACTCCGCCACTCCGTTCGTAATAATTGTAAGTAATTTATAATTGTATTGTAATTAAGAAATCAATAAATATTCTTACAAAATGTTTTCATACCTTAACAGCACTGTCTAGCCGCCATACTACTACTACTTCTACTACTACTAATCGTACACTTTAACATTAAAAGAAGGAAAAAAACGAGTAAAAAGAATAAAAATAAAGAGTGTTTATTGAGTCTCTATGATATGGTTGTGGTAAATTTTTATTTAGTTTGATACCATCCGTCCCATTATTAAATGGCGAATAATAGTGGCTTATTGATGAGATTCTTCGAACAGAGACAGAGAGTGACAAACATTGTTTCGTGATTTTGTTTTAACTTAACAAAGAAATATTTCTGGAATTTTGCGATTGTAAAGTTCTTTAATCCAAAAAAAATAATTCAAATACGCTATATATGCCGTTATGTGATTAATCTCTACCAGAGATCAGCAATGAATTTTTCGCTACTCATAAGTACTCATGAAATTTTGAGTATGATTGACTCAACAGTATTGAAATCCAACTACTCTGATTCATTCGTACTCAGTGCAGCATTGATTTATAAGTACAAGTTGCAATGAGTATGAGTACAACGTTGACATCAAACTCATAACATTCGAACTATGTTTGATTCATACGCCTACTCATTCAGATTCATAAATTTAGAAAAATACTTATAATACTCATAAATTATTCGAGTGCTTCGAATCATTCATCAAAATTTACATTCGTAGTTGTTGTTGCATTTACAAAGAAAAAGCCAAAGACAGCAAGCAGAGCAATCACACAACCTTCTTGTGAGTATTGTAGTGTTCGTACGCGAATCATATTTATTTTGTGATTCGTGTATACGATGAGTGATGGGGAGTCGAAATCAATAACATCATGCGTATTGTTAAGTATAAGTACCATGAGTATTTCAAACTTTGAATATGAGTAGTATGAGTATGACATTAAAATAAGTATGAATGCGTATAAGTATCAGAAATTATAAGTATGATTCGAATCTACTCATCGCTTTGAATACTCATTGCTGACCTCTGATCCCTACACGGAATTCATAAATATTTAAATCGTTTTCCAAGACTCTTCTTATTTTTTAAAGGACTTAGTATTTATTTATTAAATATTTAAATCAAAATACTGGTCCACTGGTGGTACGAAGTATTGTGGGCCTAGAAGTGAATGTTATCGGCAACAAGTTAGGTATACAATGCCAATAGACCCGGTGTTAACGAAATACGGACATTAAAGAAGACGGAGAAATCTGTCTCTGAAAGATCCAATAGCCGCGCAATAGACTTCAGGCAGTTGCAGAACTACTACGCATCTGGACTGAACTCCGGAAAGTTACCAGAATTCTACCAGGGCATATAACCTAAAATAATACTAGAGAATGTTAATTAAAGATCAGAAGTCTTAGTGAAAATGTACAAACATTGGATGTACAACACTTGCCTAATGGAATAGAATGAAAAAGGCGAGGAATGGGGCGACCTGAATACCTATCTTAGTATGTATATTTATGTGTAATACAATTGAAGAGAATCCAGGTGAATACTGCCTTTATGTCAAAGCGGCTCGTAAATCACTTCGCATGATGAATAGTTCCACTAGCGACGTTAGACATGAAAATCGCCTTCAATAAAGTTTGAACGATCGATTGAGAATAACTTCTCAGTACCACACTATATCCTGTCTGAGTGACAGATGGCTTAATAATGATATAAGCTCGGAAGAAGTTAACATCAGGAATGGTGCAAGGATCTATCATTGGTCCCGATCTTTGGAATGCTAGGTACGATGCAACTGTTAAAAAATATATGCCACATAGAATACTCCTGGTTGACTAAGCGGATGAGAATGCAACTGTCACCAGACATAACAGGATCATGATGAGAACGAAAATATGGTTAAAAGACAAAGTTTACAAACAGTGTATGACATATCACCATACATAGAAAATTGGACCCTTTAGTCAGGATTACGACCTAGTTTCTCACACCACTTATGTTGTGTGTGTTAATTTTACACATGAGGGGTGGGACCTACAGATGTGAGAAACTTTTCATGGCAATTTTATTTACTATCCGTGTTTTTGCCAGATATCTGCTGAGAAGTAGTCGGCGAAGAAATATTTTTCATATTTCGTTTAATTTAAAATGTCTGATTTGGGGTCTGAACCGTGACCTCACGTCTAATAAGCCAACACACTACCCACTAGATTACGTCGACTTCATATCACCATAGTAAGAACGAATGACTTTAGTTCGAAAATTAAAAGCGACAACTTCAGCATCACACGAACCCTGAACAGTGTGGAGTCGGAAGTAACCTTAAATTATCATAATTACACCATCTGGAGTCATCTTTCACACGGAGATACATAACTATACATTGGTATAAAGAACCAAGAGCTAAAGTCATCAGATTTGGGGTCATATATGCGTTAACGGAAGATGAAAAACTCTATAGGTGAGCAGCTGACATCATCTGAAGTGGCCGTAGTCTACTAGTTAGAGTTTTGACTTATTAGACTTGAGCGTGTGGTTCAAACCCTAGCTCAGACTATAACAAAAACGCATTAAAATATTATTTTCAACGACTTTCTCTCAGCAGTCTTCTACTAAAAATTCATACAGTAAAGAAAATTGTAATGAAAAGTTTTTCAAACATCTGTTGTTCGAAGTCAACATTAATCAATGGATGCCGCCTTGGAGAAAATTAACACACTCAACTTGGATAGTGTGAGAAGCTAGGTTATAATCCTAGAGTAAGAGTAAGAGTAGGAGCTTATCACAGGTTAAATTAAGATATCATCAGAAACAAATACGATAACATTATAACCTAAAAAATGTTTAAAGACCTCTTACAAGTCGATGTTCATTTATTTTGAAATTCTCAAAAAAACCCACACAATTTCAAAAGCACATTGACTTCCACTGATATTTACTTTTTAAATTTTTTTTAAATGTAACTCCATAAAGACAGATAAAATTCCACCTTTTGCATGAAAAAAAGGTAGACAAGTACTCCCCATTTTTTTTTCCTCAACAATAACAATAACCATCATCGTACACTAACTCGTCGCTACTTAAATTGACATTCCAAAACTAAAGAGGCAACAGAAAAAAATACGAACTCCATTACCACAAATCCACGAACTGTTAATAAACGCAGACTTTTTGCTTGCCTGCTCCTATCCTCCCAAATAATCATTTTGTGTCTCCTTCTTACTTTGACAATAACAGCAACAAAAAAATATTGTCATGCAAGTGAATAATCATTGCCAGCGTCATCCAAGTCGTTAGGAGATATTTTTTTTATTTTTTTCACCAACTTTTCAAACTGATTGACACACCTACACAGCGAAAATGACACTTGTTTTTTTATGAGTGTCACATTTCGACTAGCAAACGAGAAAAAAACAAAGATTTTCGAAAAAAAAAAACGCTTTCGCAACTGAGCAATCTATACCGGTGAAGCGAAACGCTTTAGTAATACTTGTGCATGTGGATTAGAAGAGCAGCATATGAACGTTTATGAACATAACAGACGTTATTTTCTCTCTCAAACTCAAACTCTGTTTATGTTAGTTTGTGTCATTTAAAAGATTTTCAAAATTGATTTCAATTGAAATGTAAGAATGTGTGGAGTTTTTCAAATTGCTCAGGAGGATCTCAAACCACAAAAAAACTTTGGATTTTAAATTCCTTAAGTTAAGAAGACAAAATAAATAAAATTCTTGCAGCTCTTTGGCATTACAAATCAATTTTCTTAAAAATCATTACTTCAAGCATAATTTAATCCTTGAAAACACTGGGTTTGAGTAAGATAACACCAAACACGAGATCATAAATTTTCAATACAGATAATGGATAAGAAATTGTTGAAATACAAATATTGAAAATATACACTCAAAGAAATCGTTTAGTACGTTAATGAATTGCATTAAAATTTTATTAAATATTCAGAGAATTTCAAATCAAAATTAAATTTAAAATTCAGAATTGGGATCGTTAAAGATAATTTATCGCTGCAAATCAAGGTCAAATGTAACATCCATCTTGATAAAACAATTTTATTATTTGTATGTATGTTGCTGAATGTTCTATCCGTCCATAGTGTTTGGGAAAAACATACCGCATTTTTATCTTGAAATCTCACTTAATACAAAGTACCAAGGCTTACTCGTTGTTTAGCAGGTTTGATGGGTAATCAGCAGTGAAAAACGAATTAAAGCAGTTACTCCTGTAAGAGAGGGAATGAAAAAACTCACCATTTCAATCAAATTCTCAGTACTCATGCCACAATCTTGAGAAGCCACTGTCTATTCTAGTAAACTGTGTGGTTCCGTATAATTTTGTGGAATGGATTCGAATGGAATGCGGCCTATGCCAACGTTTCCAAAATGCTGGATAGACTAGCCTATGGTATACACGTAAAGAATGCTAACATTAGATTTTCTTATAGGCTGCCTGAGGACGTCATTCATATATACACATAATTGGTCATTATAAACCTTCAGTCAGGATTACGACCTTATATTGTGTTAATTTCAGCCGCGAGTGCCAGACCCTACAGTTTACAGTCGACTCAGAACGACAGATTTTTTGAGAAACGTTTCATGGCAATTTTATTTTACTCTCAGAGTTTTTGCCAGAAATCTGCTGGGAAGAAGTCGACGAAGAAATATTCCAATTTCGTTATGTTCGATATGTCTGATCTGTGGCTGAAACCGAGGCCTCATGTCTAATAAGCAGGCACACTACTTACTAAACTACAACGACTTCATGAGAACGTCATAGCCGAACCAAAAGTTACACAATAATTGTTGGGTGATGTACTCAATCAACCAATTCCTGATCCGTAAAGATCATCACCATGACGTCCATTTTTGTCCTTGAACACCGTCGGTTTACCAAGCTAATTTCGAACAAGCAAAGTAAGCTCTAACACAGGGTCAGACCATAGGGGTAACGCAGGAAATTTTGCAATTACCGATTGCCTCAAACGGACTACGCTCTGATTATTGTATAAATAACCTCAAATTCATTGACAACTTGAACGCACCGTCAATATTGCAGGATTTTGCCGAACAAGAAGCGAACTTATTTGTCTCTTTTTCTTGAATCGCCTACACATCTCTTGCCAGGCTACTGCTCATTTTATATATTTTACCACATGACTTTAGTTGAAAAGGAAATCGGACGCAAGTTCCTAGCATATTTCCGGAAGAGGTTGAGATTCTGAGCACCTCATTTCATGCAATCTTTACTGCATTCTTCAAATAGCGCAATATCAAGAATTACTATGGAGTCGGATTGGTTTTCTATAGGGAGTCTTTGACTCTCGGGTTAAATATCGCCTCTTAAGACCGTAATGGGCTTAAAGATGATTATACCCCATAAAAAGGGTTCCGCTATCGTACCTAACCTGAAGTCTTAGTACAATGAAAGCATAATCTTATCTGGATGAAAAAGTAAAGAGGTTGTGTTGCAATTTTTATACGACTTAACCTGACCATAGCTATCCATCATTCTCAATTAACAGCTCTCAAAACCTCTTAGGTTTAGGTTAGAGGATGTGTACTTGCCTATTGAGACCCGGAGGTGAAGTTGACCCGTTAACCTAAAGGAAAGAGGATAATAGGGGGATAGGGAAAAAGGGTAAGAAGTAGGAAAGGGAGAATAAGGAAGCGGAGGTATTACACAGACTAACAAACACACAAGAGGGCGCGACTACACTATTGAAGCCTAGCACTTCTCAACAAGCACAAACTTATAATGAATCTATGAAGAGCCTTGATGTCGGCTGTTGACACAGAATTCAAACCCTACAAGGAAGCCCCTGCCAAGAGTCTTCAACCTTAACCTACTAAGGGTTCGACAGTTACAGAGGAGGTGTTCGACAGATTCCAACTCCTTCTCATGGCAACAAACCCTGCAATAGTCCGGCTGGGATCTGGACTGGGAACAAGTGGCCCGTAATAAACCCAATAACTAACCTTAAATTGGCCATATCCAAACCCAGCAGCCAACCTGTCCTTACACTGTCTATAGCATGCTATAGTGGCTTTTTCCGAAAGTCCGTACCTCCTCTCAGGAAAGCACTTTGTCTTTCAAGTTTCTGTTATTTCCTGCCGCTCTATAAAAAAATGTATTCCATTCTGCTCTTGAATCATTATAAAAATGTGGAATACGGACGTATGAAATCTATTCCATCGTTTCCTCTTTTCCTCTTTAAAATAAAGACAGTGAACTTCCTTAAGTGCAGTCTACAACCACATATTTAAAGTGTATTGAAAGTGTAAAGTGTTACAATATTTTAAAACAAAAAAATTTTTACAATCCTACATACAATGTTCAAGAAAAGTTTAATAACTCTTAACATCATGTAGTCTGCTGGTGTTGGCTGCTGGTGATTGAAGTATTGGCAGCAGTTTTTAATTTATGAAAAACACATGTACTCAACACACTAACTTCTGATAATAATTCCAACAATACAGATTCAATACAAATGTAAGAAAATTTAAAGCAAAATATTATACTAAAAAGGAGAAAAAGGGAAGTATTCCCTAAAAGGCAGGCTTTGTTCAATAACGGAAACTTATATGGTGATAAAGACGAAGACGAAATGAATACTTCAGGAACTGTTTCGTCTGTCGTGGACAATTTTAGAGGACCAAAGGGAAATAAAAGGAATTGTTGCAACATCAGTAAAGAACGAGGACTGTAATTTGTCTAAAGAGACCATACACTCGTATACGATGTCAAGGAAAACTTTTCTGCGGAGCAATTTCATAATTACATGCAGAATTCTCGAGTTTTTATGGAACCCGATTATATAATTTAAAAGTCTGAAAAAAATATGCCAAAATTTAAACATTTAGAAGTCATAAGTTAACTACTAATAAAATTCAATCACAGTTTCAGTTGTTTGACATTCGACCTGACTTCTTAAATTGTCCTTCATTGCCAAGCTCACTCCTATCAACTCACAACCTATATGAAAAAATATATGGAAACTTACGGATATCCCAGCAGTCCTCAAAGCCTAAGACTGCTTTAAAAAACCATCCATCCGAACAAGTAGAAAACGGTCCTCTCTTATTGCAATAGCATGTCATTATAATATTATCATTGGCTGGGTGACTGAACACGCAGTAAGGGGTATATAGTTGCTGATGTGATCTCTATGACAAGCTGGAAATCGGTCACTTAAGACTGAGATAGTTTCCACCTTACGAAATATATCGTAGGCAAAAAGGTGATAGGAAATCTATTCGCACTATAAAGCGACAGATCTGGCCGCTCTATAATCGAACATAACGGATTTTTTAGTCTGACCAAAATTTTCAGATGCTTTTCTCTAAGTTGGTTTTTTACTTCGTCACACGCCTTACACGAAATCATGTCTAGGAAATCCAATAGAGTTGGCGATCCACACTTGCTTAGAGGTCTTAGGCTGGCCGAACAATAATCAAGCAAAAACGAGGCTTTCAAATTATTGGACTTTTTTAAAACACTTCCTATCTTTAAATTTAAATAAAACAAAACAAATGTGAGATATCATCTAAATTTATTCGTTTGCAAAGCCTGTTGATGCCATTATGTGTGTAATATGATATCGTTCAAATGCCCGCCATCCAGATCCTGCAATTTTGGTAAAAAAAATTGGTAATCATCTACATCAGGATGCATTCGCCGCTCTTGAGTCTCGTGTGGTTTGCCCAAAATTCGACAATTTTGTGTGTTTACGTACCCATTCATCTAGAAATAAGCGACATCCTGCATACTTAACCATTACAACCCTTTTATCACGAATACGATCTTGCTTCTCATACCATCAATGCTGTGTGTGTCATTTCATTACTGGCGTGACCTACAGTATAAAGCCGACTTCCAACGACAGATTTTAGAGAAACTTTTCTTGGCTGTTTTATTTACTTTTAAAAATTTTACCAGAAGACTGCTGAAAGATAGTCGCCGACGAAATATTTCACTATGTTGAGATGTCTGGGCAGTGGTTTGAAACACGACGACCTCAAGTCTAATAAGCCAACACATTATCTACTAGACTACGACGTCTTTATAGTGGCCTCATCACTGAAGATAATTTAAGTTCAATTGCCAACTGTTCCAGCGCCCACTCAGTTAGCACACATCGTTATCTATGGTCATTATTATGGTCATCCACAGTGATTTGACAGAACAGATTGACGTAGTCGGCGTAGTGTAGTAAGTAGTGTGTTGGCTTATTAGACATGAAGCCACTTTTCAAACCCCAGGTCAGACATCTCCCACAAAACGAAAATATATCTTCGGCGACTTCCTTTCTGCAGATTTGTGGCATAAACCCGAAGAGTAAATCAAAATTGCCATGAAAAGTTTCTCAAAAAATCTGTCGTCCAGAGCCGAGTTTAGTAGGTCCCGCCACTCATGTATGAAATTAACACCCATAACGTAAGTGGTATAAGAAGTTAGGTTGTAATCCTAATTAATTATGTATGTATGTATGTAACTGAATAAATAACAACTAATTTGACAGATGTAACGGGTGATTTTTTAGCTATTATCTTTTTGGCAACACTGGTTTAAACAGCTCACGCACGTTTCGTGTTTTGTTTCACTGTCAAACATCTTCAGTTTGGTCTATAATTTAACCATGAATCGTCTTACAAACGAACAACACTTGCAAATCACTGAATTTTATTATCAAAGTGCGTGCTTTGTTAAGAAAGTTCATCGCGCGCTTCTTCCATTTTGTGGTCAGTTTAATCGACCCACTCAAGCGGCTATTCGGGCATTTGTGACTAAATTTCGCACCAAATTTACATTGTTGGACATTAAACCACCAACACGCTTACGTAGAGTGCGAACTGAAGAAGCTGTATCTGCCAGTGTTAATGATGACCATCAATTATCGATTCGTCGCCGTTCGCAGCAATTGGGCCTGTGTTACTCAACAACGTGGAAAATTTTGCGGAAGGATTTAGGTGTGAAGCCTTTCAAAATACAACTGGTGCAAGAATTGAAGCCGAACGACATACTGCAACGCAGAATATTTGGTGAATGGACTCTTGGAAAGTTGGCCGAAGATCCACTTCTTTATCGAAAAATTGTGTTCAGCGATGAAGCTCATTTTTGGCTCAATGGATACGTAAATAACCAGAATTGTCGATTTTGGAGTGAAGATCAGCCAGAAGTATTGCAAAAGCTACCAATGCATCCAGAAAAGGTCACAGTTTGGTGCAATTTATGGGCTGGTGGCATCATTGGACCGTACTTCTTCAAAGATGCTGCGAATCGTAACGTAACTGTGAATGGTGAGTGCTACCGTGAGATGATATCCAACTTTTTTTGCCCAAAATGCAAGAGCTTGACTTGCATGACATGTGATTTCTACAAGACGGTGCCACATGTCACACAGCACGCGTAACAATTGACTTATTGAGAGGCGAGTTCGTTGAACATGTTATTTCACGTTCGGGACCGGTCAATTGGCCGCATAGATCGTGCGATTTAACGCCTTTAGACTATTTTTTTATGGGGCTATGCTAAAGCTCATGTCTATACAGGCAAACCCGCTTCAATTGACGCATTTGAAGACAACATTGAAGCATTTATTGGTGAGATACCGGCCGGAATGTTGGAAAGAGTATGCCAAAATTAGACTAAGCGGATCGACCATTTGAGGCGCAATCGCGGTCAACATTTACATGAAATAATCTTCAAACATTAAATTATATGGACCGTACTATCGATTTAAATAAAGATTTCATGCATTTTTTTGAATTTTATATGTTTTTTTTTTTTGAAAAATTTTCCTATAGCTCTTAAAAATCATTTATCAGCTTCAACAAAATTGCCGTTATCAACCGTCAAAGTTTGGACGTCGCTGATTGGAAAAGTAATAAAGAGCTTGAAATTATTTTGAAATGTAATAATTGATTGGAATTTCGTCTGATAGCTATACTTCCCCTTTCCATTTTTCATGTATGTACAATGTACAATTATTACTTCATTTGCCAGTAAAAAACAATAGACAAGGTGAGATATTTTTATGACTTCTTACACAGCCCTTGTAAGGCAGCAGCAGCGAAAAAAAATACAAAACAGAAATGATTGTCATATTCAATGATTACAAAAACAAACACAAAGACAGACGGGACAGCTAGTCAACCAAAAAAAAAAGAAGGCAACCGAACAACATGCAAAGTAAAGTTTTGTAATGAATCTTTTAGAAGTGATTGCTAATCAATGCCTTAGTATTGCGCTAAGAGATTGAAAAAGGTGACACCAGGTGGCGGCAGTAGTGATATCGGCTTTAAATCTGCCACAAAAAAAGTATAATCCATCCATCTAACATTAACCAACAACAACGAAAAAAATGTTATTGTATTGAAAGAGAAGTACGAGACAATTGTTCAATTGCGGGTATACAGGGAGAGGTTGAGGACAGATTTTTTTGTGTCTTTAAGTTGGTATTTGAAAAGTAAAATTTTTGATGTATAACTTTGACAAACCAAACCAAACCAAATGACAGTTTAAGCCACAGACGCTATAATAAATAGTCTACGATAATGGCATAATAAAAAAAGACGACAAACCTCATAAAGACGTATGCCAAAAATAATAATAAAAATGAAGTAAAAAAATTGAAACAAAACTTTTGTGGTTTTCTTATGTAAAGGTAAAGACATTTTCGTTTTTTAATTTTTGGTTGTGTTTTTTGTAAAAGGAGGTTTTGAACTTCTAAAGAAGTAATTGAAAGATCTTAACAAAATGATATGCACACCAGTGTTGGCAACTGAAGTTAAAAACCTTTTAAAATGCAAACAAAGACATAAGAAATCTATGAATGAATGGCTTTGGAATACATATTGCATATGTACGTTAATGATTGTCATATAAAATGTAATACAAGATAATAATTTTAAGGCTTTTGATAGCTAACAATAAAAAAACAACACAAAAAATTAAATTAAATTATAATAAAATTGGCGTCGTATAACAAAACTAATTAAAATCCACTGTAGACGGAAGCCAAATAACAATTAAATTCGAATTCATTGTTAAATTCATTTGACGATTGTTTTCTTTTGTATTTTCATTTAAACTAATACTCTAAAACTCAATACATACATACATACTTATAGATATATATATGGTATGTATACAGTATATAAAACGATGATGCTATCAAAATAAAATGGCGGATTATATAAATCTGCTTTCATTTAAACTGATATTCCAGATCATGTAACAATTATTTGTTTTCTTTTCAGCTTAAGTTATGTATGCAGGTTTCATTTAATTGTTTTGTTTTGTTTTTAATTGTTTAAATAATAGGTATTATTTATATATTTAAATGTTTAATTTCTAGTTGTTACAGTACTGACACATTAAAGCCTTTCCGCCTCTATTACAACATTTAATTTGATGGGTCATAGTGGGCAAGAGAAAGTAATTTCAAAAAAATTACAGAAAAATAAATGAAAATGGCTGGCAATAGAATCCTAAAATTACAAGACAAAGTTTGAACTTAAAAAGCGTTTTAAAAAGTAACAATAAAAGAACAATACGAGCGGGATCATAGTTATTGTAGTAAACATATCACATATTAGCATTTTCGCATCGGAAAACAAGATTTCTGGTTAAAAAAAAGATTCTTTACACCGGAACATGAGATTCTTAAGTGAAGGTATGGCAGAAAAGATAACTTTTAGAACCCATTGTCAAGCTAAGGAGGTAGCCGCTTGCCTGTGGGCATACACCTAAGCCATCAAGTAGGATTTTTGTGCGCTTAATATTACACAATATCAACCCCACTTTCTATACGAAATCTGTATTTTGTACAAACTTTCTTAGGTCTTAGATTATGACATAGCTTCTCACACCACTGATGTTGTGTGTGTTAATTTTTATACATACATGGGTGGTGGGACCTACAGTTTAAAGTCGACTCCGAACGACAGTTTATTGAGAAACTTTTTCATGGCAATTTTATTTACTCTCAGACATTTTGCTAGAAATCTGCTGAGAGGAAGTCGCCTAAGAAATATTCTATTCATATTTCGTTTAGTTGGAGATGCCTTACTTGGGGTTTAAATCGAGGCCTCATGTCTAATAAGCCAACATACTAGGCTACTAGACCTCGGCGACCACTAATCAAGAATCTAAAAAAGTTATTAACAAATTCAAAGAAATCTTTAAAGCAACAAAAATGTATTATCGATTAGCGCATGGTAAAGGTGTTGCTAGTTTTGATTTCATGGGTGTTTTTTATTTCTTTCTACGCTAGTAGATGAAAGTATAAATTATTGCGAAATGAAATAGACTTTCCAGAATTGGAATCTTTTTTTTTTAATTAGTAAAACAAATAAGCAGCTGATAGGCAGTCAAGTAACAGCCCTAGCATTTTAACACACACATAAAGGGTGGTCCATTTAAATTTAAAAATGCAAAAAAAGTTGTGAAGTACAATTTTTCCGTTTAGAAAGGGAATATTATTTCATTAATATGGATGCCGCGGCTGGCCTCACAGTACCTCATTCGATCGAAACAATTTTTATACACTTTTTCGAGTATATGGAGTCGTATGTCGGCAATTGCATCAGGAATACTGACTTTTAAATGCTCACTTGTCTCTGGTTTGTCGTCATAATAATTTGCTTTAACAGGGCTTCACAGAAAATACATCAACAGTGTCAAATCGTAGCTTCTTGGCAGCCAATTAACATCACAATTTCGACTAATTAAACGGCCATCAAACGTTTGACTTAATAAATCGATTGTGGCATCAGATGTGTGGCAAGTTGCACAATCCTGTAGAAATCAAATGTCGTTTGAATTAATACCATGAAGAGCGGGTACAAAAAAATCGGTTATCGTGGTGCGATAGGTTTCTCCCTTGACCGTAATGGTTGCGCCGTCTTAACTTTCAAAGAAATATGGGCCAATGATGCCTCCATTCCACAAGCTATACCAAACAGTTACTCATATTGGGTACATTGGCTTCTGTAGGACCACGTGTGGATTTTCTGAGTCCCAAATACGGCAATTATGCTTATTAACGTACCCACCAAGATGAAAATGAGTTTCATCCGAAAATATGATTCTATTTTCTTTTGCAAAATCGACATCATTGTGAAGTTTCTCTGGTCATGCGCCTTCAACTCTTGAACCAATTGAATTTTATAAGGCATCGTACAGAGATCTTTTCGCAAAATTCGAAGTAAACTGGTGCGTGAAATGTTCACTTTTTGAGAACGATGACGAGTGGATGTTGATGGATCCTCTCACACAAATTCTCAGCCACAGCTTCTATATTTTCGGGTGTACGCATTGTACGAGCATGCTTACGTCTTGGCGCATTAACAGTGAAACCACTTTCACGAACTTTAGCAATAAATTTGCGTTTGCCGGGCACTATTTGGTACTTTTGTACGGAATTTTCGTGCAATTTCCGATCAATTGTTTTTGTTTCGAAAACAAATTTCCAATAAATCCCAATGTTGCCCAAGCGTGAATCGATTCATCACGTTCAGTGGAGATAATTGAATGAATTTTGTGACAGAATAGAATGACATAAGTACTGCCATATTGGAAATAACCGATGGTTCAAATTTAAACCGCTAGATTGCCCAGCCGACAGTTAGTGTGTTGGCTTATTAGATATGAAGCTGCAGCTCAAAACCTAGCTCAGACATCTTCGACAAACGAACAAAAAAATGTTTTTTCGACAACTTCCTCTCGGCAGATTAATTCTCAGAGTAAATGATATTGTCATGAAAATTTATTTATCAAAAATCTGTTGTTCGGAATCGACATTAAACTGTAGATCCCACCACTGATGTATAAAATTAACACACAAAACATAAGTGGTGCAGGAAGCTAGGTCGAAGTCCTGACTGAAAGGTTGTAATGACCAATATTAATCACAGTGGTGTGGAACACCGAATATTTGATTTTGTTTTGACAAAGATCGTGAATTAAACTGAGAGCCGTAGTGTGATCAGTTGAAGGAAAGAAATGACAAAATTTATGAACCTTTTAATACAGTTTAATTTGGATGGATTAAATTTCATTTACTAATCCTAAACTAAACAATTTGCTTTAAAACGAAAATAATTTCCTGAAATTATATTTTCATTGCGATTATGATTATTTTTTCCTCGCTGGTAGGCATAACATGTTTCAAATCTATTAAAACATGTAAAAGGAAAAATCAATTTCAAATAATTGAAATTAACGCACTCACGAAAACTCTTGGCATTTTATTCGCGCATTAAAAAATCCCTTTGAAAACATAATGATTTCTTAAGACCGCAAAACACAAAGAATTTTTTTTTTAATCTAAGTACAGCGCACAGCCAATCAAAAATAATGAAAAAACGAAAATTATCGTAAAAATTCTGGTAAATAAAAAATAATTTGAAGTAAAGAAAGAAACAAACAAACAAACTTACCCGTCAATGTAACATTGACATGCATTAGACCAATATGGGTGCCTATGCGAGCCGGTAATTTCTCACGCGAGAAGGCTTTGTATGGTGCTATAATTGTTGTATGTGCAACATGCCATGCTGAACCGAGTCTTGTGACTAGAAAAAATAGAAAAAAATGAATGTTTAAAACAAAAAGAAAACATACATACATTTACATATAAAATATATAATCAAAAATACTATGTATTCATAATGAATAGTTCATAAAAATACCAACAAAAAACAAAATCCGAAAAAAAATTTTGTCTGGAAAAAAAGTCAAAACTTCACATTTAAGTTGCTTGAAATCTATAATTTAAATAAGCAATTGTGTATTATTATGTATGGAGTTAAAAAATAAATTTGTAATTTCGCGACACCCATAACTCGTTAAACGCTTGATTTTTCTCTTAAAAACTAACATTTTAAATTTTTAATGCATATTAACGGATCTGAGGGGTATTTTTTTATGGATTTTTATGTGAACACCAACACCACATATAATGTCAAATAATTTATAAATTTTATTTGGATTTTTACATGTTTTTTTACATGCAGTAATGGAAGAAATAATAGGGACAATTTTTTTTGTTCAATAACATGCCAGACAGTTTTTTATTTAAGGAAAGGAACTTCTCGTTTTCTTTCGATTTAAAACTGTTTTCCAAAAAAGCAAATATAAGCAAATTCCTATGAAGAAAATAATAGGGACACTTTTATTTCCTTAATAAACATGCTAGACAATTTTATTTACTAAGATTTTATTGAAACAACTTCAGTTTTTCTTTCGAATTAAAATTGATTTCTAAAAAAGTAAAAAAGTACAAAGATTTTGTTGAAGGAACGTCAGTTTTTCTTTCGAATGAAAATCAATTTCCATACAAGTAAAAATACAAGCATATTTCTATGAAAAAAAATAATAGGGACAGTTGCTATTCCCCAAACAATTATGAGCACTAAGCTTTTATTAAAGGAACTTCACATTTCTGTCAGATTAAAATTGAAATCCAAAAAAGCAAAAATTGTAAGCATTCCTATGAAGAAAATAATAGGGACACTTTCTATTGCCTTAATGAACATGCCAGACAATTTTGTTTACTAAGATTTTATTGAAGTAACTTCTCGTTTTCTTACGAATTAAAACTGATTTCCAGAAAAGTAATAATATGAGTAAATTCCAATCAAGAAAATAATAGGGACACTTTCTATTCTTCAATAACATGCCAGACAGTTTTTATTGCACGAACTTCTCGTTTTATTTCGAATTAAAATTGATTTCCAAGAAAGTAAAAAAACAAGGAAATCCCTATGAAGAAAATAATAAGGACATTTTCTATTTCCTTAATAAACAAGCCAAAGAATTATGTACACTAAGTTTTTATTGAACAAACTTCTCGTTTTCTTTCAAATTAAAATTGAATTCCGGGAAAGTAATAATACGAGCAAATTCCTATGAGAAAAATAATAGGGACACTTTCTGTTTCCTTAATAAACATGCCAGAAAATTTTGTACACAAAGATTTTACAGAACGAAATTCTCGTTTTCTTTCGAATTGAAATCAAAAAAATAAAAAAACAAGAAAATTCCTTTGAAGAAAATAATAGGGACAGTAATTTATTAATATTAGTATCAAATACCGCAGGTTGCACTTTGATTTAATATCGAGGAATTATGCTAGATAGTAAATTGCTCAGGAAAATCCTTTGAATGCAACGTGTTTTTTACAGGCCAACAGCCACGGGATGGCCCCTACTCATGAGTGCATTGTGCTGACATTAAAAATATACGTTATGGAAAGGAGGACAAAGGGAGTAGTATTTGTGGACAACAGGAATAAATCTTTTTATATTACATTATTATAGATAGGAAGTTCGACATACGGATAGTCCAGCTAGGGAACAAATTCTGTCTATAATACAGTGTGCTCTCCACTGGCCAATCGACCACAAACGTATGTGCCCTGCGAGAAAGACGGCTGTTACGTAAGAATACACAATTTTCGGGAACAAGTCCCTTTATCTCGCTAGAGCAAAATCGGTTGTAGTAGCAATAGAACAGTGAAACAGTCATTAACAAGTACCTTCATCCTCTCTGTTACGCGATCGAGAAGCCTCAAAAAACACCTTGATGCACCGGTCCACACAATGAGAGTTGTATTCCATTCTCGGTTGGATATAAGTGGTGTAAATAGTAAGGATATCAGATAGAAAAGAATTCAAATCCGCTCCGAATGGTAGAATACACCAAAGATTTAGAGACTATGGTTAGCATTATGAGAGATACGGCTCATAGGAAATTCATTAGGTGATTTAGGGACCTAAGAAATCAATAGGCTAACAGCTCCCTCTTCAACTGGCACCATGCTCAAAACCAGTAGGCTGTACGGTTTTGGAAAACGCTTCACAACGGAACTTAATATTAAAAATGAATGGGGTAATCTGGAAGCTGCACACTCTCTTAAAAGAAATTCTATTTTGTGATATCAGATGGTTGAACAACGGATCTTTGCACGGAAACCGAAGATTTTGGTTCCGAAATGAAATATTCCAAGCTAATGGAGAAGCTTGCGGTGAACGTCTACGCTATCAAAAGATGTGCTCAATTCAACTTGGATAGGAGGTGCAACAAACTGAATATAGCATGACTGCCTTACAGTCAGGCCACCATTAAAGCACTCGATGCTTAAGAGTTTAAATCGAAGATAGTATGGCATTGCCTCAAGAAGTAGAAGCGGCTAAGAAGGAAAGATCAGATTACCCTTTGCTGGAATTCAAATCAGGAATTCCCATTAATGAACTAGCAAATGAGTTTGCGAAGAGGGGAGCTTATACACCCTTGGTAGGGCAACAACCCTTCTGTGGAATTGGGAGCGGATTTTTAGAAAGAGATGATAAAAAGAGGCAATGACAAATCTTCTAAAACCAAGTGGTTTTTAAGGCAATTGCAATTTTGTTGAGAAATTACAATATGAGGAGGACTGAGAAATGCATAAGACTATCCAGGAACAACCTGAGTAAGCGGTCTTTTGATAGAGAGGAGTAACGATGAGAATGAATCATCGAAATAGGAATAGGCCGAAAATGTCCAAAGGCTGATATTGATGTGGATGTGGACAAGCTTAATGACCAGTTCGTAAATTCTAGGGTCCCAAGGTCTAATGGTGACTTGTATGATGACCTCTGTTGTGTTCCACCACAGTATTCCTTTAGCTTTCGTTGCGTAAATCAGTTTGAGGTTTTGGAATGTATTTCAGAGGTAAAATCAAATGCAGTTGGTTCTGATGATTTGCATCCTTTATTCTTGAAGGCTCTGACTCCTAAACTTTTGCCTTACTACACTTACTTGTTCAATACAGTTCTGACTAAGTCTTCTTTTCCTGAAAGTTGGAAACTGGCTAAAATCCTTCCCATTCCCAAAACTAATTGTGAGTTCAGGCCAATTGCAATCCTTCCTTTTTTATCCAAGGTATTGGAGAATATCATGGCCAGACAAATCGATGAATATCTGAGGGGCCACAATTTCTTAACGGTTAATCAGTCGGGCTTCATGAAAGGTAGGAGTTGTACTACCGCTCTGGTAAATGTAGTTGAGGAACTTAGGTCGGAACTTGATGGGAATAGTGTGGCGTTCTTGGTTCTGCTTGATTACTCTAAGGCTTTTGATACAGTCGATCATGCGGTTCTATTGAAAAAGCTCCGAAAACTGTTTTATTTCTCCGAAACTGCCTGTAATCTAATTTATTCTTATTTGACGAACAGATTTCAGAAGGTTCATTTCAATGGCAATGTTTCGGATCCACTTACTATTAGTAGAGGTGTTCCCCAGGGGTCTATACTTGGACCTTTGCTGTTTTGCATGTACATAAATGATCTACCTGATGTTTTGGTTAACTGTAATGTTCACATGTATGCTGACGATGTGCAGCTTTACACATATACTCCAAGGGAGAATATTTATTCTTGTTTGGACTACATTAATCGTGACTTAGCAAGGATTGACGGATGGGCCTCGGCCAATGGACTATGTATCAATCCTTCTAAGTCTAAATGTATTACACTTTCGAGAACAAACGGATCATTTGTCATACCTGAATTGAGTATCAGGGGAAATAAAATTGAATTTGTCAGGTCGGCTACTAATCTGGGTATTGTCTTTAATGACAAATTATCGTGGTCTACCCATATAAGTGTCATTGTTGGCAGAATTTATGGCATGCTTCGAAATTTGTGGGCTGTCATTGATTCAACTCCTTTTGTCATTCGCATGCAACTTGCTAAAACTTACTTGATTCCGGTACTTTTATATGGATGTGAGATATACGCAAATTGCAGTTATGATGACAACCAGAAACTTAACCTGGCGTACAATAACATAGCCAGGTATGTTTTCCTTAAGGGGCGTCGGGATCACATTTCTCATTTAGCTTACCTGATTCTTGGTATCAAATTTGATAATCTCCTGAAAATTAGATGCCTCCTTCTACTTCATAAAATAATTTACACGAAACAGCCGAAGTATCTATATTGTAAAATTAAGTTTGCTAGATCCCACCGGGGTGTGGGGATTATACAGCAACGATTCAGGACTCTTCTGTCTCAGCGACAGTTCTTTATACACACCATTAGTCTTTGGAATTCCTTACCAAATAACATCCAAAATCTGGGCAATGCAAACGCGTTCAAAAAGGAGTTATTTAAATTATTTTCATAATTAAAATTTTTATCTCATATTTGTAAATTTTGTGATTTAATTTTTTAGGTCATCATTATTATTGTTATTATTATCATTATAATTATTATTATTATTCTTATTATTATTATTATTATTATTTTTATACTTTACCTTCTTAATTTAATTTAATATTTATATACATAATTTAACTTTCTCTAATTTTTTATATTTAATTAATGTTAATTTTTTATACCTTATTGATTGTAAACATAGCACTGTCACTTATAAGATTTAGTATCTTGTTGTGCTATGTAGATCATTATAAATCAAATAAAAAATAAATAAAAATAAATAAAAATACATTCCTGTAACCTGTGGAGCCTTAATTCATCCCAGGAGAAAACACTTGCCATCAAGTGTTAGATAGGGAATTGTCGCTGTTAACAAGGAGCAGCATATTGAAATTTTCCAGGAGAATACCTACAGAGAAGCTAGGTCGTAACCGTGACTGAAGGGATGTAATAACCAATTATGTATTTAGTACCTGAATGACATGAACGTCATGCCGAACTGTTATCGTGATATGATATGTTCGCGACAGCTATTTACCGATTTTAAGTCCGTTGGCTCGGAACGCATTATTTTTGTAGCCATCTGATTTTCAGAAAGTGTGGTAACATCTTTTCGGAGGTATTAAAGCCCTTTACAATTCTCACTACAGCTTGAAGTGCCGCCACTTTCGCTTGGAAGACGCTTCAGTGTTGTGGGAGCCTTATGGACTTAACTATGCCCACCACTAACGAAAAGATACCAGCACTATACTCATCTCCATTTTATTTGGAGCCACTAGTGAAAATCTAAACAGCATCATTAACGTTGTACACTTTTCACTTTTCACTGTTCGGAATGGTCGTCTCGAACTTGCCTGAAAAGTCGCCGAAAGTGGTGGTATGAATACTTTCTACAGTCCCGAATTCGCTGAGGATCCTTGAGTGACCAATTTTTGATTCAAGCCAAGCTCCAGTCGCCCACAGATCTTTTCTAATCTTAGCTACCAAACTTCTACAGTAAAGGTCAAGTAGAAAGACACATAAAATTTTCTCCAATGCTAACGTAAGTGGGATACAAATGTGATACAAGTACCGATAATGGATTGACCAAATATAAACCCAATTGAAAAGCTTTGGAATTTCTCTTCTTTTAATTACAAAGTTCACCCAGTTTATTTAAGAAAATATTGTAATATTACGAGTGTCCTTTTTATTTCTTCCAGTACTGTACATAGCATACATACATACATTTCTAATACGATATACGATAATTTGTTTCATTTCTACTCACTTAATATGACTAGTCCCACGAATAGACTTAATGTGACGGTTGAAAATGTTGTGAATTTCTGAAAATAAATAAAAAAAATTTAATTTTCTTTTTTTTTTTTGTATTCAAAATGATTTTTATGTAAAATTGTTTAAGAAAATATATAAAAAAAATGAAAAAAAGTGAAATTCAAAGGTAGGTAACATGAGGAGCAAGCAAGGAAAGACTCTGGAAGCCAAGTTGTAAAAAAATATTGTTTCTGGCCCATATGCAAGCACTTTTTCGATTGTCAGAAGCTAGGAGCACAAAAAGATGTTCGATGTTGTGATCCCACACGAGATAACACAATAAAGCTTTACAGACCAAGTTTCCATCTGAAAATCTCTACTGATACTGAAGCGTATGGAAACAGAAGCAACCAAAAGCAGTCATTGTAGAATGGTGACAGACAAAGAACATATAACTGCTTTCCTATGGCCAAGCATTTAGTTTGGACTTGTACTATTAACGAAAGCGTCTCACATACAGTTTCTTTGAAGTTTATTTCATTTTATTCAATTCATTTATTCATTCAATCATTCTCTCCTATTTTATTTCAAATCATCCAGCCATCATGGACAAAACACCATTTTAATTACTGAATGAGGTTAGGTTAGGTTGGGGTCGTAGCTATGATACCATAGCGCCCCGTTGTGATGTCACAGATAAGCTCAGTCTCTGTACTGACCGAATTCCACCAAACTTATGAATGAAATTGATCAGTACAGGGACTGCACACTAAAGCATGACTCCCCTATGCTGGAAACTAGCCTGAAAGTTTAATAAACGAAGCTATACATCATTAAATGAAAGATTTTGTAGCCAAGGGCGTAATGGAAAAAGTTGTTTACACAGAGTATCAAACAGGATTCCACATTATTTCAACGTTTACCAAACAGAAGTTCTTAACATCAAAGATGCTGCAGACTCTTTATATTTTAAAAGAATTTATAATGGACACTCTTTGAGGCTTTGAAATTCATGTTCCTGAGGATGAAAAAAGGTTGAACAGTCCAATATTCAAATCATTAATGTTACGCGGCACAAGAATACATAGATAAAAGTAAGGGCAAATGAGATTGTTGGGGCTGGCATTACTTCTGTACTTTGGAAAATATTTGTATGCCTATGCTCTGCTGCTTGTATTCGCCATAGCCTAGTATATATGTAGTTTCTTGTCTTATTATAAGTAAGGTTACAGTTCAAACTCCAGCTCCGACATTTGGTAAACAATGATATGTCTTATTATAAGTAAGGTTACAGTTCAAACTCCAGCTCCGACATTTGGTAAACAATGAAATATGAAGAAAATATTTCTTCGACAACTTGCTGTCAGCAGATTTCTAGCAAAAAGTCTGTAAAAGTAAATAAAAATTGCCATGAAAAAGTTTCTCAAGAATCTTTCGTTCGGAGTCGACTTTAAACTCGAGGTCCCCCGCCGCTCAGGTATAAACTTAGCACACGCAACATAAGTGGCGTGAGAAGCTATGTAGGTCGTAATCCTGACTCAAGGTTTGTAATGACGAATTAAGTAAGATCTAATCATCGAAATATATATTATTTTCACATTCTTGGAGATGGGTTCTCGTCTAATAAGCCAACAAACATCCTAATAGAGTATGGCAAATTCGGATAATGCTGTCTTATGTATGGCATATAACATCGTTCAAATGTCCGCTACAGCTTCTCTGGGTGGATTGCGTACGAAATATACAATTTTCAACGATTGTGGCGCCTAAATCGCTGTGAATTTCACCGATGGCATATAATTCGATGGTTTCAAGAACTGCTGTGGCTAGTGGGTTGTCTGCATACACCTGCGACTTAAGAATACCCCGCAAGAAAATGGTTAAGTCGTACGATCTTGGTGGACAGTTTATGTCACCCCCACAGGAGATGACTGTGCTCTCAAATCCCTAGTACAGAATATCCAATATGACAGCAGCTATGAGGCCATTGTCGTTGGTGGCCAGATAATCCAATTCCGGTTAAAACGATCATCGACATATAGTGCTCACCGTTGACAATGAAGAAAAGGATCGTTCTCACAGAAATATGAACCAAAGACACCTTCAGTCTAAAATCTATACCACACGCTGACTTTTTCGTGATGTATTGCACGATCTTGGATCTTAAGTGGATTGATAACGTTCCACGCTTGACAATTTTGTTTGTTCACGTATCCATTCATTCAGAAATGGATCTCAATGCTGAAGATGATTTTGTGATGAAAATTAGGGTCAGTTGCCAACTGCACTTGGATTCATTCTGCGTACATACGTAGTTTTCAGCAACGACACTTAGCAAATCAAGTAGGTTAGAGGCAATTAAAACTTTTGTTGGAAAATTATAATAAAAGGAGATTTGAGTCATGCATCAGACTATCCATGAATCCTAAACAGTAATTCGTTTAGAATGGAGCTGTTTAGCTTTCAATATGTAGAATCTGTAACGATTTAAGTGAACCATTGAAGTAGTTTAGTAGGTGGTGTGTTGGCTTATTAGACGTAAGACCAAGGTTCATACCTCAGGTCAGACATCAAAACGAAATATAAAACAAAAATTCTTCGGCGACTTCCTCTCAGCAGATTTGTGTTAAAAACTCTAAGAGTAAATAAAATTGCCATGAAAAGTTTCTCAAAAAATCTATAGTTCGGAGTCGACTTTAAACTGTAGGTCCCCTCACTCATGTATAAAATTAACACACACAACTTGAGTGGTGTGCGAAGCTAGGCCGCAATACTGACTGAAGGGTTATAATGGCCACTTATGTATGTTTGTATGTATGTATTGGAATACGTTTTCAGGAACTTGTGGGCCATTATTGTAACCCAGGAAGAAACATCTGGAAGTATAATAAATCCTTGGCAAGGAATTGTCGTTGTAGACAACGAGAGGCATTCTGAAATATGTCAGAGCAAAGGTTAGGAGGAGGCATTATACCGATAAACTGTTAAGTATGAGGGGAGCATATTAGATCGTATGGTTTTCGCGACAATATGCATACGAATATGTTTAATGGTTATCCCTGGAGATTTGACAAAACACGCTGAACGGATAACAACTAATTTGTCACTAATTTTGCCAGAAATCCCTGTTGTTTAGCAACTTCCTCTCTGCAGATTTCAGGCAAAAACTCTGAAGGTAAATAAATTAGCAATGAAAAGTTTCTCAAAAATCTGTCGCATGGAGTCGACTTTAAACTGTAGGTCCTCATGCATAAAATTAACACACACAACATAAATGGTGTGAGACCCTGGGACGTAATCCTAATTGAAGAGTTGTAATGACCAATTATGTATGTTATATTATGACCAGAATGTGTATGTGTCTCCTCAAAGCTGCAGCATAGCCTTTAAACGAGCTGTAAAAATTTTACACGCGGAATTTATGTCTTCAACACAAAATTGCTTTGCAAAAAGTAAAAGTAATTTAAATACCACACCATTGACATTATTGGGTGTTAGCAAAAGTCTATGTGTGTGTCAAATAAACAATAAATATTTAAACTTTTAGTTTTCACAATCAACATCTCTTTATTCGTTTAATGTGGCGAGTTCTCTCTTATGTTGAGACACTTAACCATGTCCATGTCTGTCTGTCCGTCTGTCCGTCCATATTATAAAGTATTTATTCATTAACTTTATGTGACATTAAAATTGATTTTGCATTTATGTAGGTCTGTGACATGTATGAGAACCTTAGTTTTACGTTTATTTCGGTTTTTAAAATAATTTTTTACCAGCCTTATTATTATTATTTTTATTATTATTGTTGTTATGGTTGTTGTTGTCGCTATAGTTACTTTTGGTGTATTTTCAATTTGATCGCTCCATTTATCTGTAGTTATTATAGTCAACAATAATAACAACAACAACAACAACGACGACGACGACAACAACAACACATATGGCAACGTTTACAATAATAAAAAACTATTATTTTGTCAGTTGTTGTTCTCTTGAAAATAATAGACAGACCGACATATGGACAGACAATTAAATATGTAGGAATGTATGTATACGTACATACATGTACACATACCGGGTGGGCCTTCTATTGGTTTCAATTTGAACCATCGTTTAATTTATAATCTGGCAATGCTTATTTCATTCTATACTGTCACAAAACTAAGTACTTTTTCTCCACTGAGTGTAATGAATCGATTTACGCTTGAGCAACGCTTGGGATTACTGGAAATTTCTTTTCAAAATTTCGTCGCAGAGAAGGACCAGTGCCCGGTATACGCAAGTTTATTGCTAGAGTTCGTGAAACTGGTTTCATTGTTGATGCGTCAAGACGTGAGCGTGCTCGTACATTGCGTACAGCTGAAAGTATCGAAGCTGTGGCTGAGATTGTACGTGTGGCTCCAACAACATCAACTCTTCATCGCTCTCAAGAATTGAACATTTAACGCACCAGTTTATGCCGAATTTTCAGAAAAGATGTCGTTATGGCGCTCTACAAAGTTCAACTGGTTCAATAGTTGAAGGCGCATGACCATCGGTTTCGCTTCCCTAGATGGACCAACGAGAAACTGTACGATGATGTCGTACATTATGAGTGACTGCTTGGTGCGGCTTGTGGAGCGTAGACATCATTGGCCCATATTTCTTTGAAAATGAGAACGGTGCAACCATTACGGTCATTGGAAACACCTACCGTACCATGATAACCTTTTTTGTGCCCGCTCTTCATGGTATTGATGTGAACAATGTTTGGTTTGAACAGGATGGTGCAACTGGCCGTACATTTCATGCCACAATCGATTTATTGCGTCAAACGTTTGTTGGCCGTTTAATTAGCCGAAATGGGGATGTCATTTGGTCTCCAAGAAGCTGCGATTTGACACGGTTGGTGTATTTTCTGTGGGGTGCCGTTAAACAAAAGTGTTATGCCGACAAACCCGAGACAATTGAACATTTCAAGGCCGACATTCTTGATGCCATTGCCGACATACGACACCATAAAAAAGTGCACGGAAATTGTTTCGTTGGAATGAGGTACTGTGAGGCCAGTCCGAGGCAGCCATATGAATGCAATAATATTCCGTTTCTAACCCGGATAATTGTATTTCACAACAAAACAAAATAAATTTGACAAGATTTCAAAACGATTTTGTTTTATTGCATTTTAAAATTACATACATACATACATAATTGGCCATTACACCTAGTTAATCACACCACTTATGATGTGTGTATTAATTTGATACATGAGTAGTGGAACCTACAGTTTAAAGTCGACTCCGAACGACAGATTTTTGAGCAACTTTTTCATGGCAATTTTTATTTACCCTCAGAGTTTTTGCCAGAAATCTGCTGAGATGAAGTCGCCGAAGAAATACTTTTTGTATTTTGTTTTGATGTCTGGCCTGGGACTCGAACCCTGGCTTTATGTCTAATAAGCCAACACACTACCTACTAGACTACGGCGACTACAATGCATTTTTAAATATAAACTTTTAAATGGCCCACCCTATACATGCCTAGGAATCTAAATTTAAATTTATATTTAGTTTTACGTTTTACCTTTAACGTTTCTGTTTCTGTTTTTCAATCAAATGAATTTTAATCGAAAAATCCAAAATCCGAAATTCAAACAAAAAAAATTTACCATAAAAATGCGCCTTTTATTCAATTAATGCAAATTTTCTAATCATTTTTGCATATTTAGAGAGTCAGCCATTCATTTATATTTTATGTATGTACGAGTATGTACATATGTACACATATTAAATTTGTTTTGGCATTACATACAAACGTCTACTTAAACATGTTTAAATGAACGTATTTATATATGCATGTGGATATCATTAATTTTAATCTATTCGGTTCATAGCCGTAATTTTATTTTCAGCAGACATTTTTTTCAGTCGCGTTTAAAGGGAATGGTAATGGAATTGGTAATTGCTAGACACCAAAAAAATTTTAAAACAGAACAATTTAAACGAAATTAAATCAGATTTTCAACAGACGACCATTTGTGGCTGTTTGTTTGGGTCAATATATTGCAACATTAAATATATACATTGGTCTTTACAATCCTTCAGTAAGGATTACAACCCAGTCCGGATTACAACCTTCTTAGACCACTTATGTTTCGTGTGTTAATTTTATACATAAGTAACGGGACCTACAGTTTAAAGTCGATTCCGAACAATAGATTGTTAAGAAACTTTTTCATGACAATTTTTTACTTTCTCTCAGAATTTTTGCCAGAAATCTGTTGCGAGTGAAGTTGCCGATGAAATATATTTTCGTTTTGTTGGAAATGTCTGATCTGGAGTTTAAACCGTAGCCTCACGTCGAGTAAACCAACATACTACCTACTAGACTACGGCGACCAGAACATAGGGATGGTAGGTAGGTAGGTAGAAGTGGCTGTCCTTAGGCCGCACACAGAGCTCATTGCGATACCCCAGTTTAACATTCGCCCCTAGTCCAGGAACCACTCGGAGCTTTCGAGGAAGCGGCTCAGACTGCCAATATACATGCATGACAGTTTATCCAGATCCTCCATGTAGTAGACACCCAGCTGCCTCTTTCGCCTCCGACCAAGTGCTGGGCATGTGCACAGTAGGTGAAGAACAGTCTCATCGTCCTCCTCATCTCCACAGCTGCGGAAATCACTTGCAAGGTGTCCAGGACCAATACACCTCTCATGCGTTCCTATAATACAATGCCCCATAATAACCCCGATAACAGTGTTGAACTTATTTCTTTGGAGCTTAAAAAGAGCCGCCGCGCGCCTTGACCAGATTTTCTGCGCCGTTCTGCCCATGCCCATGTGATACAAACATCATATCGATTCTCTGACTCGTTAAGACATCTGGACAGTCATATACCTTCCTGGAGTTCATTGCATTAGAATGCCAATGCCCTGATAGCCGCTTGGTTATCGGAAAGTATGGTGATTTTCCGCCTGTGAACAGTTTTGTACGCAATAATTTTCACCGTAGCCTGAGGACATAGCGATATCGATGGTAATTGTGTAGCTGATGAACTGGCCGCGGGCGGTTTGTAGCTCGCCTTCAACCCTTCAATCAGGATAACGACCTAGTTTCTCGCACCACTTATGTTGTGTGCGTTAATTTTATACATGAATGGTGGGACCTACAGTTTAACGTCGACTCCGAGCGACAGGGTTTTGAGAAACTTTTCATGGCAATTTTTGATTTACTCTCATAGCTTTTGCCAGAAATCTGCTGAGAGGAAGTCGCCGAAGAAATACTTTTTGTATTTTGTTTTGATGTCTGGCCTGGAGCTCGAACCCTAGCTTTACGTCTAATAAACCAACACACTGCCTACTAGACTACGGCGACTTAGTACCTTAGTTAAACTAGTTATTCGCCCCTCGTTTTTACAGGGAAACTTAATTTCGACGGTATAAGAAAGGTACGTGTAATATAAATGAGAGGAGGATTGAATGTCTAGACGTGCAGACTTTTACACAATTGTCATTCTAACGGGTCATTGTCGTATGAGAAGGCATGGCAATTAATTAGACATTTTCTAGAATGACTTCTGTAGGTTCTGTGAGTTTAGATAATGCATGGCTTTCCGTGCTCCAATATCAAGTACTTTAACAGTCAAATGAATTAAAAAAAAAACAAAATGGCGGTTAAATTTCAAATTATAAATAAATTTTTTTACACTTAATATGCAATATGCAAATAATAAAAAAACTTATTTACTGGTTTAATTTGTTTAATAGCCATTAAAAAATGCACTTTTTTAAATCAATTAATAAAACTAAAATCTACTCTAAATGTATGGTGGTGTATCATTTAATTAAATCTGTGCTTTTATTTAAATAATAATTAATAATTTATAGAAAAAAAGGGTGCACTCACCTGTTTTCTTACACCTGGAAATATAACTAAAAAAGCAACATAAAATGTTGCAAATAATACAGATACGGCAACAATCGATACATCGCCCGTTACGGGGGTACGATTTGAAAATGAATAAAGTGTGGGTCCACCATCGTCTCGAAACGCATCAAACCAACCCTTCATGCTTTGCAAACGTTACAATGCTGCAAATGTATAGAAATAACAACAAAAAAATTTTTATTAAAAATATACGTTGTATTGAAAATTAATTATAAATTATTTAAATAAAATTCTTTAGTTTTTCATTTTTTTTTTTCAATGACATGGAATATTTAGTTGTTTGCAAATAATAATTATTATTATTATTAAACGAGTATTACTATTATAATTTTAATTATAGAGATTAACACTAAATAACAGCTGTAGCCTTTTAAAAAAAAAATTAATTTAAAAAAATTGATTTTAAAAAAATATTAAAAAATAAATAAAAACTATCTTGATTTAGAGGACGACACAAAAAACTAAAAAGAATATGCAGCAGTTGGTATAAAAAATGTTAATTCAATTAATTGATAAATATGTTGTATGTTATGTGTTCCATGTATCGATAACATCCATGCCGGCATAGTACAAATTGCCTTCTCCAATGGATGCCATGCTTTACTTTTTTAATTGAAATTTATTTGCAGAAAAGTAAGCAAACAAGTCAATTCACAGGTAAGTAATTATTACAAAGAGTACGCTTCTAAAGACTTGAGAACTTAAAATGAGTCACCTATCGGTTTAAATTTGAACCATCGTGACAATACGTATGTCAGTCTATTCTGTCACAAAATTCAGTAGATTATCTCCACTGAATGTAATGAATCGATTTACGCTTGAGCAACGTTAGAAATTATTAGAAATTTATTTTTAAAATAAAGACAATTCCGTCAGAAATTGCACGAAAATGTCGTACAAAATTTGGTCGCACAGAAGGACCAACAATGCCCGGTATACTCAAGTTTATTGCTAAAGTTCGTGAAACTGGTTGAATTGTTGATGCGCCAAGATGTGAGCATGCTCGTACACCCGAAAATATCGAAGCTGTATCTGAGTGCGTGAGAGAACCCATCAACATCAACTCGTCATCGTTCTCAAGAATTGAAGATTTCACGCACCAGTTTGCGTCGGATTTGCGAAAACATGTCGGTATGACGTCTTACAAAGTTCAATTGGTTCAAGAGTTGAAGCCGCATGACCTGCCCCTACGCTTCGTTTTCACTCCGATAGATGGGCCAACGAGAAACAGCACGATAATATCTATTCCACCAAAAAAAAATATCATCTTGGTGGGTACTTTAAAAAGCAAAATTTCCGCATTTGGGCCTCAGAAAACCCAGAGGTGGTCTTACAGAATCCAATGCACTCATTACGAGTGACTATTTGGTGCGGCTTATGGAGCGACATAACCATTATTGTCAATGGCGACACCTATCGCACCATGATAACCGATTTTTTATACCCGCTCTTCATGGTATTGATGTGAACGATGTTTGATTTCAAAAGGATAGTGCAATTTGTCATACATCTCATGTCACAATCAATTTATTGCGTCAAACGTTTGATGGCCCTTTAATTAACCGAAATGGTGATGTCAGTTGGCCGACAAGAAGGTGCGATTTGACACCGTTAAACTATTTTCTGTGGAGCGAATTGATTTTAGAAACTGCTTTGCAACGAGACTTAATAACAAAAATGTATGAAGTAATCTGGAAACTACAAACTCTTTTATAAGGAAGACTGTTTTATGGTTCACAGTTGATCAGGAAAGGAACTTGCAACAGTTCTTTGTCCAAGAATGAAATATTTCGAATCCATGTGAAAACTCGCGAATATCACCATCGAAAGGTGCAATAATCAATTCAAACCTGAATTTGAGGTACAAAAGACAGGACAAAGCAATACTACCTGACATTCAGGCTGCTCTATTCGTGCACTCAACTGTTATGACATTAAATAGAAGAGATTGTGGGAATGCCTAAGGAAGCTGAATTATTTAAATAGGCCTCTGTTGTGTCCCAAGTCATGTGGAAATTCTCGACAATAACCCAGCAGACGAATTTGATAGGAGGGCAGCCTCCGCTCCTTCTGAGGAGTGGCTTCGGTTGTTTTAAAACGTGAGCTCAACGAAAGGGAATACAAAGAGAGGTAAAGACTATTCTCAAATCAAATGCATTTCAGGCAATCGAAACTTTTGTTGAGAAACTACAATATAAAGAGATTTGAGTCATGCATCAAACTATCCGGGTGTAAACTGAGGTTGCTTACCGATCTTATAAAAGAGCGCTGTAAACTCAGAGTACATTTATTCGACCCCAACATGTGAATTCTGTGACGATAAGAATGAATCATCAAAACAATTCTTGGTATCGTGGGGTATTAATACATTCCAGACTGAAATATCTGGATGCATATGCTGTAATCTAGTAGGTAGTGTGTTGGCTTATTAGACATGAGGCCTCGGTTCAAGCCCCAAATCAGACATAATCAACAAAACGAAAATATAAAAAATATTTCTTCGGCGAATTTTTCTTAGCAGATTTCTGGCGAAAACTCTGAGAGTAAATGGAAAATTGCCTTGAAAAGTTTCTCAAAAATCTGTCGTTCGGAATCGAATTTAAACTGTAGGTCCCGCCAATCACATATAGAATCAACACACAGCATAAGTGACGTGAGAAACTAGGCCGAAAGCCGGACTCAAGGGTTATAATGACCAATTATGACTTTAAGATCCGTACGTAAAATATCCTACATGGTCTTCAAGAAATCAAACATTTCTGTGGCTTCCTCATTTTATACCATAAATCTTGGTTAAAACTGTAAACTGTCCCTATTAAATCTATCAAACATTGTTTCCAAACGTTTAGTTACACCGGCTATGCAATCGACCACTTTAAACACTACATTAGGCCACTGGAATTCAGAATCTTTAAATCAAATCGCTTACTTCGTCTCTTTCTCTTTGTCATTGAAATCTTAAAGTGTCCCTATAATTTCCTTCAACACTGTATGTTTGTAAGGAATTTCCATTATCTTTTAATATTGTGTGGTTTATTTAACCTGAGTATGAGCATGTAATTTGAACAACAAACTTTTAAAGATAAATTGTGAAATAAAAAGTAATTATTCTTGATTTAATTTCAAATATTAATTGCTTTGAGTTGATGAGATTCATAAAAACGGATTTTTTTCGAATCTTGAGTAAAAATCCCATTGGAAACAAATACATATTGAATGCAACCCCAACATCTGATTTGGTTTTTACGTCTGGTTTTTGTGGTTTCAATATGTGAATCACTGCGTAAATTCACTGTCTTAATGGCAAAACGGTTGTAAATAAACCAAACACACAAATTAAAAACGTTAACAATAAAATACAATTAGATGAGATGATCTATAGCTGGGTAATAAATAAAGACGAGTATAAAAATTCTGAGTTACAAAGAAAAGATGTTTTACACCTAGATTTTATAGACTTTAGGAAAAGAGCTTAAACTTTACATTTTTACATTACAATGGTAAAGGCATTGGCACACAAAAAACGATTTCATATCCTCAGAGATAATAAATACAATAACTATACACTGCCATTAATTCTTACATAGCTTTGTTGAAGAATTTTTCTCTATGTTTGGCTACGAATTTTTCAAGCCAACTGTTACACACAAATTTAAATGCTCCGCTTGTTGAATGGAGATTGAAAGCTAGTTTTAAAAGATATTTTGGGAAGGACTATTTATTACGGATTCCACATTCTACATTGAGCGATCGTTATCCGCACATGAATACTTGGATGACTTTTTCTGTCAGATATGAACGTTTATCGTACCAGAGGCTATTCGATGTTTTCATTATAAAACTAAAATCGAAAGCGGATACAGGTATCGCTTAGTTTATAGGGAGATCCTTCTTAATTGTACCGAACATTTTTATTGTAGCGCACATATTGATTGCCGCATTTTCTATCACTTGCCAGCTAATTATAGTTAATTGCGCCTTTAGCTATGTCGAAATTCAGTTCCTCCAAAGCTGTCGATCAATCCATACAGTAGAGTTGATTGGTAATTACAAAGGCGTACAGTCAGTACATGTTTTTAAGGTTCTTACCCTTGCTTGGTTCTTCTCGCAATGATAACTACTTTACGCCTTAGCGGTTCTGGATTGTATATTAATTTTCCAGTTCTCTTTTGCTATATAATATAATTCCAAGATTTTTAGCGTTATTGGATGGACATTGACACTAGGGATAGGGAATTGAGGGATTTTATATCTGTTGACGTAGAAAACTAACTCTCTTTGGTTAACTCCTAACACTATTTTGATAGCAGTCTCATCGCAGATACCATTATTATTATTGTCATAAAGATATGCTTTAGTACTACGACCATACGATCTATTGTATTCTCTTAAACTTTATAGGTTATTCCTACAATGTCTCCTCGAAGCTTATTGCCCTGGCAAATTTCATGATACTGCTTGATACTAACGAGAACAAATGCCTGTCCAGCAATTGATATAATCCACCCATAAATGTTCTGGTGCCATCACCGGCGTAGAAGCTCCCATTTTCACAGGATCGTCTGATTGGTCATGGTCAAGAATTCTCACATGACATGAGCCACAGCTATAACTAACCTTATTTTTCCTACCTAGTCTATTAAGCTTTTCAAGATCGCCACGCATTACATATACACACACTATTGGTCATTACAACTCTTTAGTCAGGATTACGACCTAGCTTCTCACACCACTTATGTTGTGTGTGTTAATTTTATACATCACTGGCGGGGCCTACAGTTAAAAGTCGACTCCGAACGACAGATTTCTGAGAAAATTTTTCATTGCAATTTTATTTTAATTTCAGAGATTTTACTAATAATCTGCTAGAGCGAAGGTCGTTCATATTTCGTGTTGTTCAAGATGTCCGACCTGGGGTTTGAACCGTGACTTTACGTTTAATAAGCCAACACACTACCTACTAGGCTACGACAATAACATAGATACACTAATGGAATACTCGAACAATAAGCTTTTGATGCTGATTTCTCAAACAAATTTCCAGAAGTAATTGTAGAAAAATTATTTTATTCAGAAAAACTGACTGTTTGGTAAGACCTATGGTCTGGTACTTTTGTCGAAAATGATAATTATTGTCAGAGCTTTACAACTTCATGATAACTGACTTTATTTTTTCCTCCAATTGAGGATCATGAACTGGATGCTACATGATTTCAACGACATGGTGGCATGATCTACAAAATTCGACTGAATAGGCTTTAATGCATCCATAAGTCGCTGTAATCTAGTTGATAGTATATTGACTTATTAGAAACGAGAGTATGATTCAAAGCTTAGTTCAGACATCTAAACGAAATATGAAAACATATTACTTCGACGACTTTCTCTCAGCAGATTTCTGGCGATAAATTCAAGAGTAGATAAAATTGCCATGAAAAGTTTCTCAAGGATCTGTTGTTCGACGACGTTTTTAAACTGTAGATTCCGTCACTCATGGATAGGATTAACACACAACATGGATGGTGTTAGATGCTAGGTTGTAAACGTGACTAAAGGGTTGCAATTGTCAATTATTTTTGTTTTAATCAAAACATCTTCTTTTTTCCATCTTTGGTTAAAAAATTAACCAAAATGTGTCGCCGTAGTCTAGTAGGTATTGTGTTGTCTTACTAGACATGAGGCCTCGATTGAAACACCAGGTCAAACAACTCCATCAAAACGAAAAATGAAGAATATTTTTTGAACGACTTCCTCCCGGCAGTCTTCTGGCAAAAACTCTGAGAATAAATAAAATTGACACAAAAAAATTTCTCAAAATTCTGTTGTTCAAAGTCATCTTTAAACTGTAGATCCTCGTCGCTCGTGCATAGAATTAACAACACAACATGGATGGTATGAGGTTGTAACGACCAATTATGGAAGTTTTAAACCAAACATTTCCTTTTATTTCGATTTATGGTTCAAAAACTAAAAAAATGAGTCGCCCTGCTCTAGTAGGTAATATGTGGGACTAAACGTAAGCTGTTCAAACCCCGAACTTTGTGTGGAAGCTAGGTCGTAATTCTGATTGAAGGGTTGTAATGGCCAATTAGGTATGTATCAGAGATCAGCATTGAATCGCTTTTTCGCTACTCATAAGTACTCATGAAATTTTGAGTATAAGTGAGTCAACAGTACTGAAATCCAACTACTGTGATTCATTCCTACTCAGTACAACATTGATTTATAAGTACAAGTTGCAATGAGTATGAGTACAACGTTGACATCAAACTCATAACATACGAACTATGTATGTTTGATGCATACGCCTACTCATTCAGATTCATAAAATTAAAAAATACTTATAATACTCATAAATGATTCGAGTGATTCGAATAATTCATCAAAATTTACATTCGTAGTTATTGTTGCATTTACAAAAAAAAGAAGAAGGACACATAAACAAAAAAGAAAAAGACAGCAAGCAGAGCACACACACAACCTTCTTGTGAGTATTTTAATGTTCCTACCTATTTTGTGATTCTTGTAAATGTTGAGTTATGGAGAGTCGAAATCAGCAACATCATACGTGTTGTTAAGTATGAATATGATGAGTACTTCAAACTTTGAATATGAGTACAGGTTCCATGATATTAAAATAAGTATGAATGCGTATAGATATTAGAAATTATGAGTATGATCGATTCTACTCATCTTTTTGAATACTCATTGCTGATCTCTGGTATGTATGTATGGTTCCAAAACAAATTTTTAATTTATTATTAAAAAGTTTAAGAAAGTATAGGAACACAGACAAGCGTAGACAACCGTTGGCTTAATTAGACTTAAAACAACATTTCCAGAACAAGTTGTCAGTTGTAAGATTTCTGAACTGACCTGCATGTAAAAATACTTGTAATATTAAACAAGATTTAAAATAAACCATGGCTATATAAAAATTGATTTTTTATTACGAAATATTATTAAAAAAAATAAGAAAAAACAAATTTTTAAATTAAAAATACAAAACAAATCCTATTCAATACAATTAATCTTTGGTTTTCGATTATTTTTCTGAAATTTTGTTTTTGTTTATTTTTCAATTATATTAACCTATATTTTTGAACAACAACAACAAAACAATAAAAATATTTGGAACAATTTTGTGTTTAATTTTTAATGCTACGAGAATATAACAAAAAAAAACCCACTCTTGTGGGGGAAAAAAATTTTAAAATTTCCCAACAAATTATTGCCAAAAAAAATGGAAAAAAAAATCAAATAAAATCCGCGTAAAAAACTCAACTACAAGCGGATTTAAAAATTTTTTTTCACCATAAAACCCACAGCAGTCGGTTCAAACAACGAATGACGTGGTAAAAAAAAGTAAAAAGAAATCTAAAAATCCAATAATATTAAGCAGTAATACCAGAGAACAATAAGAATAATTTTTTTGAAAATAAAAAAAATAAAACAAAGACAATAAGAGAATATGATTGCGGAAAAATATTATAAAAACAATCATATATCACATCATGAAATGAAATGAAATGAAATGAGTTTAACCCTTTGTGAACGGCGAGTTAAAGGGTTAAGATTTAAACTTTATTGTAAAATACTTCAAACTGTGTAACAAAAAGCGCAAATCTTCTTCTTATATATCGGGCCCGCCATCTAACGTTTTTTTTCAACTAGTGCTGATTTCGTGAATGGTAATACTTAGCTCATGTCTGATTTGACAGATAATTAGTTTTATCCTTCCGCTGAACGAATATGGTTGTGTATATTGACCATCCAATGCGTTTTCGCCTGCGATCGACTTACAGATTTTGCCGATTTTGGCAAAAAAATTCATCTTTTCAGATGAAGCTCATTTTGATCTTGGCGGGTATGTAAACAAGCAAAATTGTCGTATTTGGTTGCAAAATTGTCGGAGGTAGGTGCGATTAATTTCCGATGGATGGCATCACTGAAAATTATTCAAAATGAATGACCAGTAATTGGTCGACCTACACCTCAAGCACGGAAGAAAAGAGCATTAAGAGCCTCAGAATCAGATGAGCATTTAGACTGGAAAATCTACGAGTATATGCCGCTGAGACCCGTTCGAACATTTGTGTAATGTCTTTCCTTCAAATTTATTTTAGTTGGTGGCGCAGCAACCCGCGCAGGGTACAGCTAGTTGGTTTTATAAATTTTAAAAATCATTATGTATTGTCTCAAAATTTAACACAAAATGGGTTAATTATTTAAAAAACAATACAATGATTTTTTTAAAACAATACAATGAAATAAAACAAAAACAAACGAAAAAAAACTTCAATAATTCTTTTTTATTATAACAACGATGACGTTTATTTCAAAGCGTTTTTGGTATTTGGAAGTTAATCAACAAACACCACAATAACCATGATGACGATGATGCTGTTGGTGATGGTGATGGTACTGGTACTGTTGCCGTTGCTGGTACTCAAAGTTAAAATCGAAATAGAAACCGTATTAGAAACAGAAATAAAAAATAAAAAACTAAATAAAAATTAAAAACCATACCAATCAAACGTACAAAATCCGGTTAAAGTAGTTTTTGTTTTAATTTTTTCTACGTTTATTTTTGTTTTTTGTTTTTAATTATTCTTTCGTTTTCTAAACATAACAACAAAAAAAGGAATTCATAATCAAGAATCTAAAAAAGTGATTCAAAGAAATATTCAAAGAAATCTTTAAAGCAACAAAAATGTATTCTTGATTGGCGTATGGTAAAGGTGTTGCTAGTTTTGATTTCTTGGGTGTTTTTTTATTTCTTTCTACGCTGATAGATGAAAGTATAAATTATTGTTTAAAATAAATTTATGTTCAACATATCGAAATGGAATGGACTTTCCTGAATTCGAATCTTTTTTTTAAAGAGCAAAACAAATAAACAGCTGATAGGCAGTCAAATAACAGCCCTAGCATTTTAACACACAAATAAAGGGTGGGCCATGTAAATTTAAAATTGCAAAAAAAAATGGTGTGAAGTACAATTGTTCCGATTAGAAATGGAATATTATTTCATTCGTATGGCTGCAGTGTACTGGCCTCATTCGATCGAACCAATTCTCATCCACTTTTTCAAGTGTACGGGGCCATATCTCGGCCATGGCATCACGAATGTTACCCTCAATTGTCTCTGGTTTGCCGCGGCTATCCTTACAGTACCTCATTCGATCGGACCAATTCTCATGCACTTTTTCGAGTGTATGAGGGTGCACCTCGCCAATTTTGTCTTTTAATTGCTCAATTGCCTCGAATTAGTCGGCATTACACTTTTCTTTAACGACATCCCACAGAAAATACACCAACAGTGTCAAATCGTAGCTTCTTGGCGGCCAATTGACATTACCATTTCGGCTAATTAAACGGCCATCAAACGTTTAGCGCAATAAATCGATTGTGGCATGGGATGTGTAGCAAATTGCAGCATCCTGTTGAAAACAAAGATCAATCACATCAATACCATGAAGAGTGGGTACAAAAAAATTGGTTATCATGGTGCAATAGGCGTATCCACTGACCGTAATGATTGCGCCGCTCTCATTTTCAAAGAAATATGGGCTAATGATGCCTCCGCCCTACAAGCCTCACCCAACAGTCACTTGTAATGACAGCATTGGCTTCTGTAAGACCTCGACGTGTGGGCTTTCTGAGCCCCAAATGTGGTAAATTTGCAGAAAAGATGACTTTTTTTTTGCAAAATCGAAGCGAAGTGAAACGGATGATCACGCGCCTTCAACTCCTGAACCAATTGAACTTTGTAAGGCATCATACGTAGATCTTTTCGCAAAATTCGACGTAAACTGGTGCGAGAAATGTTCAATTCTTGAGAACGTTGACAACTTGATGTTGATGGAATTCTCACGCACGTCTCAGCTACAACAGCTTCGATGTTTTCATGTGTACGCACCAGAGAGCAGCAATGGGTTTTCAAAAAGATGAGTAGATTCGAATCATACTCATAATTTCTGATATATACTCATACTCATACTACTCATATTCAAAGTTTGAAGTACTCATCGTACTCATACTTAACAATACGCATGATGTTGTTGATTTCGACTCTCCTTTACTCAACATTTACAACATTTGCTTTGCTTGCTGTCTTTGTCATTTTCTTTCTTCTTTTTTGTAAATGCAACAACAACTAAGGCTGTAAATTTTGATGAATAATTCGAATCACTCCAATCATTTATGAGTATTTTAAGTATTTTTCTAAATTTCTGAATCTGAATGAGTAGGCGTATAAATCAAACATATTTCGAATATTATGAGTTTAATGTCAACCTACTCATACTCATGCTCATTGCAACATGTACTTATAAATCAATGTTGTGGGAAGTACGAATGAATCAGAGTAGTTGAATTTTAATAATAATCAAATCAATCATAATCAAAATTTCATGAGTACTTATGAGTAGCGAAAAAACGATTCATTGCTCATCTCTGGTACGCACTGTACGAGCACACTCATATCTTGTCGCGTCAACAATGAAACCAGTCTCACCAACTTTAGCAAAAAAAAAACTGGGCACGGTTGGTTCTTCTCTTCGACCTCATTCTGTACCAGATTTTCTTGCAATTTCCGACCAATTGTCTTTGTTCTGAAAATAAGTTTCCAATAGATTCCAACGTTGCTCATGCGTAAATCGATTCCTTATGAATTTTGTAACAGAATAGAATGACATAAGTATTGCCCGGTTCGAAATAACCGATAGTTAAAATTTAAACTGATAGATGGCCCACACGATATTTCTTATTGTTTAAGACAAATTTATGTTCAACATATAGGAAATGGTGTGGATTTTCAAGAATGCAAATATCGGGTCCGCCATCAAACGTTTTTTTCAACTAGTGCTTATTTCGTGAATGGTAACACTTAGCTCATGTCTGATTTGACAGATAATTAGTTTTATCCTTCCGCTGAACGAATATGGATCATTCAATGCGTTTTCGTTTCGCTAAGTGGGCCTGCGATCGACTTACAGAAGAAAATGAGCAGGGAGTGGCCATTACAGTCAATGGCGATCTTTATCGGGCCATGTTGAACGAATTTTTGTTCACAAAAATTGAAGAGGAGGATTTTGGTTTCAACAGGACGGCGCTACTTGCCACACAGCCGAAGCTACACTCGATGTTTTGCGCCCTGTTTTTGAAGATCGTATTATCAGCCGCAGAGCTGATGTCGTTTGGCCACCTCGGAGCTGCGATTTGACACCGTTGGACTATTATTTGTGGGGTTCCGTCAAAGATAAGTGTTACGCCGACAAGCCAGAGACAAATGACAATTGATTCGTAAAGCCATTGGTGAAATACAGCTCCACACAATCGATAATGTGCTTAAAAATTGGACCGATCGTGTTGGCTACTGCATGGCCAGCCGAGGCAGCCATTTAAATGAAATTATTTTCCATTATTAGCCGGAAGGATTCTACTTTCAAATAAAAAAAGAAATTTGAGAAAATATTCAGTAGTTTTTTTTAAAGCATTTTCAAAATAAAAAAATTTATTTGGCGGACCCTTACATATTTTGCTTAAACACCCGTTAATATGGAAATTAACGAAATTATGACATAAAAAATTTCTCTTCCAAAAAAAGAAAAACAAAAATGTGTTAATAATTGCTTAATATGGACTAATTCTATTAAACGATGAAATAAAAACTCAACGAAATTATGAAATTGAAAATAGAAAAAATAAATAAAAATTGTTTACAATTAACATCCATCTATTGATCAGTGTTTTTAAGCAATTTGAATTGATTTTAACACTTTTACTCTTACTACCATTGCTGCTAAGAGCATATCAGTGTGGTAAACATTTTCACAAAAAAAATTTTGTGTATTTTTCTATATTTTCACAAAATTATTGAAAAATAAATAAATGGCACACGTGTTATTAAAAATTTAACACATTTTTATAGGAATAACAATAACGATGATAATAATAATAACAAATAAAAATAAATTTTAATAAATATTGACACAATAATAATTACATTTAATTTTATTAAACAAAAATCAAAATAAAAACAAAGAAGATAAAAAAATATGAATTTTTTTTCAATAATTTTCATGTTGTTGTGGCTACTTTTTCACAGTCTGGCAGTTGGTAAATAATAAAAATAATAACAAAAATAAAAATATACATATGTATATGTACATACATATAGTATAGTATTTAACAACATTTTTATTTTGTTGTATATTTTAATAATTATTAAATTTTTATCCGTTTGTTGTTTTTGTTTATTTATGATTATTTTATACAAAAATTTTGTTCAACAAAATAGGCGTATGTACACATGTAGTATGTACAGTGTGCAGCGACCATAAACATGCATAAAACTGACATGCAATTAAAATATTTTATGGTTGAATCAAAGAGCTTCCAAGCAGTTAAGGAAAATAATAACGGTATTGGATTTCCTTCAGAACATCGCACATAAGAAGTCTTCTGATAAAAACTCTGAGTAGAAATAAAATTGTCATGAAAAGTTTTCCAAAAATCTGTATTTCGCTGTTGACTTTAAACCGCCTCTCATGGATAAAATTACAATACACAAGATGGGTGGTGTGAGAAGCTATGTTGTAATCCTGACTAATAGGGTTGCACTGACCAATTATGGATGTAAGATTAATAATGCTAATGTGTGTGTAATCTCATGCCAATTTTTTTATTATTTCCCTTGGTAACATATGATTTCACCAAAGGTTTTCCACTCAACTTTGTTTAAAGCAATCGTCTTAGGTTAGGTTAGGTTAGAGGACGTGTACTTGCCAATTAAGACAAGTACAGTACCCGGATGTCGAATTGACCCATTGTACAACGTCCTAGTTTCTCACACCACTTATGTTGTGTGTGTTAATTTTTATACATGAATGGTGGGACCTACAGTTTAAAGTCGACTCCGAACGAGAGATTTTTGAGAAACTTTTTCATGGCAATTTTATTTACTCTCAGAGTTTTTGCCAGAAATCTGCTGAGAGGAAGTCGCCGAAGAAATACTTTTTGTATTTTGTCTTGATGTCTGGCCTGGGGCTTGAACCCCGGCTTTACGTCTAATAAGCCAACACACTACCTACTAGACCACGGCCACTCCAAGCAATCGTCTTAATTGTTGGTGATTGTTTATGAATAGTACCCTGATTTCATAGATAACTTCATTATGTTAGTATTTGTAAGTCATATTTCACTTCTATGTATAGGATGGGCCTTTTGTAGGTTTAAATTTGAATCATCGGTTATATCGAATCTGGCAATACCTATGTCATTCCATTCTGTCACAAAATTCAGTATATTACCTCCACTGAACGTAATGAAACGATTTACGCTTGAGCAACGTTGGGATTTATTGGATCAACGAGAAACTGCACGATAATGTCGGTTTTGCGAGAAAAAAAGCATCATCTTAGTGGCTACGCTAATAAACAAAATTGCCGAATTTGGACTCCCACGTGGTCTTAGAAAAGCCAATGTTGCCTTTACGAGTGACTGTTTGGTGCAGCTTATAGAGCGGAGGCATCATAGACCCATACTTTTGTGTACAAGAGGACGCCGCAACTATTACGATCAATGGAGACACCTATCGCACCATGATAACCGTTGTTTTGGTGCCCGCTCTTCACAATCTTGACGTGAACAATGTTTGATTTTGCATGCCACAATCGATTTATTGCTTCAAACGAAATATAAAAAAAAATTATTTTTCTAGGCGATTTCCTCTCAACAGTTTTCTGCCAACAACACTGAAAGTGAATAAAATTGTAAAAGTTTCTAAAATCGATTGTCAGAAGCCGATGTTAAACTGTAAGTTCTGCTAGTCATGAATAAAATTATAACTCACAAGATGGGTGGTGTGACAAGCTAGATTGTAACCTAGACTAATGGGATGTAATGACCAATTACGCACGTATGTATGCAGGCTATGCTGGGCATAACATTATCTGTCAAATTTATTAAGAAAATGCAAAGGTAACCAAATAAGTTCTAATCGCCGCAGTCTCTTAGATAGTAAGTTGGCTTATTTGACACGAGTTTGTGTTTCAGATCCCAGCTCAGATATTTCTAATAACACGAAATATGGAAAAACACAGAATAAATAAAATCGCCTTGCAAGGTTTCTTAACTCTGTCGTTAGGAGTCGATTTTAAACTGTATGTCCCGTCAATTATGGATAAAATTAAGACACATAAGATGGGTGGTGTGAGAAACTAGGTTGTAATCCAGACTAAAGGGTTGTATTGAACAATTAAGCAAGTAAGGTAAACTAAATTAATAAATAATTTCTGAAATACATAAACATTACCAACTGATGACAAGTAAAACAACGCCCGTTAGAGAAAACAAAACCACCCCAATTATTTAAGACGCCTACACGTTATTGAATGCTACAATGAATACAAGATATTTTAGACACAATTTTTCAACCATAAGACAGACAGACCACAACTAAAAGCGGCATATTGCCGATGCAAATGCTATCTAATTTCATATGGCTTGGCAATAACAACAACATTTGCTAGTTTAATTAAAAATTACAATTAAAAAATTTTTTATAGTTGTGGCAAACAAATGCACATACCATGCAAACATAAAAAACAAAGTTGGAGGAGAGTAACTTAAATAAACATTTGAAGGCATTTAAATGAAATTACAATTGACATTATTATTGCGAGAGTTTTTTTATGTAATTTTTAATGTTTTTATAATTATTTATTAAAAAATTTTTTTCATTTGTATGATGACTTACCAAACTTGTCAGCACATAAAAATAATAAATGGCAAGGGGGGATAATAAAATAAAACGAACGACGCAGCGATTCAAAGATTCAGATTCTGTTAAAATGAAATAAACTGCTGCTGCTAATGCGGCTGCTGCTTCTACTGTGTTTGGTAGAGTAATTCCGGTGTTGAATGAAGTTGGCTGTTAATGAATCGCGTTATTACAGTTTAATCCAGTTTTATTTTGTTTTTCTTTTTTTTATTGCTGTTATGCTTGTCAAATTTGGTGGTTTAATTTCAGCTAGTGTTTGTAGTTATTGTTGTTGTCAATTTGTCAAATAATGATGATAATTATGTTGTTGAGTTTCATATTTTTCCACAGAACTTTTATTTTTTATTTTAATTTTTCTTTTTTGCTCTTTTTTTTGTTTCTATAAAAAATATTAAATTTTATTATTGGTTTTTTCTCTTTTTTTCTTTTTTTGTTAAAAAAAATAAATTTTTAAAACTTGTAAATTAGTTGTAAAATTTGACACATTGTTTGTGTACTTTTTGCTGGCAGAGATTTTAAATTCTATTCGGCTGCAACAAAAAAAATTTTAAAAAATTATTTGATTATGATTATATGATTTAAAACATATTTACTTAATATAATAAAATAAATAAATATTTATTTAATAAATCAACAAAAAAAATTTTTAATTTCTGCCAAAAGTGTTTAAATTGAACACAAACAAAAAACCAGCAAAAATCTAACAAATCCTGTAACATTTTGAAGCACTTTTGTGTTTGTAAGTGTGTTTGTATTAAATGTGTTTGTATTAAATGTGTTTAGAAAAATATTAAAAAACAATATTTATACGACATATATATAATAAACAATTTAAATAAGTAAATAAAGTAAATTATTAAAGACTGTATAAAGACACTATATAAAGACACTTTAAATCTGGACCCTTCCATTAGATTTTAAATTCAAAAATTCCCAAAAAAAAATTCCTTTAATCACAACCCATAGCTGCTCACTCCAATAGACCATATTCAGGATCAGACCTTTCATTAAAAAGCTTTAGATCTTATAAACCTACATACATACATAATTGGTCATTACAACCCTTCAGTCAGAATTACGACCTGGGTTCTTAAACCACTTATGTTGAGTGTGTTCATTTTATACATAAGTGGAGAGACCTACAGTTTAAAGTCGTCTCCGAACAATAGATTATTTGGGAGAAACTTTTCATGGCAATTTTTATTTACTCTCACGGGATTTTTGGCCAGAAATCTGCTGAGGGGAAGTCGCCGAAGAAATGTTTTACATATTCCGTTTTGTTGGAGATGTCTGACCTGGGGTTTGAACCGTTGCCTCATAAGCCAACGCAGTACGGCTATTTCAAATTTTTTAAACCCGATCTTTAAATTTAAAAATAAAACCAACTGTGTGTGAGACATCACTGCAAAAATTTTATTCCTTTGAATAACCTATTGATGGCATTATGTGTGTCGTTCAAAAGTCTGCCACGGCTACTCTTAGGGGAGAACATCTGAATTGTTCACAACGATGGCCTCTTTCTCAAAGAAATATGGAGCGATGATGGCGACAGACTAAAATCCACACCAAAAAGTGATTTTTTCGGGATGCATTGGACGCTCGTGGATTTCATGTGAATTGTTGTCGTCCCAAAATCGACAACATTCATTCAGAAATGGGCCTCTTCCCTGCAGATAATTTTTGAATGAAAATTAAGATCAGTTGCCAACTAATCCAGAGCTCATTCAGCGAAACAGTTAAATTTGTCTGAGTACTGGCCCAAGTTATGGTTCAAAATTCATCAAATTGTGGTCTCCGAGTTCTTGTAAGCCACGTGAAATCAACTGCCTCGGTTTCACCTGTACATTATTACGGACAATAGCGATATTTTCGGCAGATCTTGCATTTCATAAACATATGTATTCAATGTGCGAATGCTAAACACTATCAATAAAGTGAAATAAATCAACTGCCAATCGAAAGAGGTAGATCTATAAAATCACTGGAGGTCAACACTTCATCTGGGATTGATAACATTTTCCTAGAACACCTCACACCTTTTAATAGTAAGTTCTAGTCTTTAGAAATTTTCCCGAATGAGATCGCTAAAGGCGTAATTGCGAGTTTGCCGGAAAATTCGCATATCAATAACGCTTCTAAGTAAGTGAGTAAGGTGGTCGCGCAAATTTTGAAAAACAAATTGTGAACAAGTCTTGCGCCTGAACTAAGAAGTGAGCAACTTTATTTTGCCTTATCGTGACTTTACAAAACGAATAACATCAGTTTAGAAAACTAGAACGTTTGCGCTAATTTAGCTGCGTAATGCGCTCAAATAAAAATGCTCCTACTTGGAAACCATACGTCAACAATACCAAAGGAAAACTTAGATCAGAAAAAAGAATACGTTCGTAAATGCAGTAGTTGTGCAACATTGCAGCATAATAAAAATCAAATCAAAAAAAAATGGAAAAATAATAAAATTTTAACGATATTGTTATAGAAAATTTTAATTATTTATATTTTTAGTTACGAGGAAGATTTCACATTCAACATACAAAAATTAATAATACGAACTAGACTGGATATGGAGTCGGTCTTCCAAGAAGGGAGAAAGAAGAAGTCAGGGGAAAATCTTATTAAAAATTAAAGAAATCAAACCGGAGTTTGAAATGACAAAAGAACAAATAAGAAAATGGCTGTAGAGTACATCATCTTGATACCGGTTTATTACTTCAAAGGAATTTTTTATTTTAGGAATATGCCTTCTTTTTAGTTTTAATTGAATTTTAATAGCCAGAAGTCTTTTAATTTTTTTCCTTATTCTTTTTTTATTATAATTGAATAGAAAGCTCTCAGGTCCACAGTCTAAATTTTCAATATTATTTGCTATTGTTAATTTTGAGAACATTTTTTTTTAAATTTTTGCAGAACGTTCTAAAAAGCAAATTCTGTTTAGTTATTGTGCAGTAGCAAGCATCTGCAACAGCTGATCACGCATTAGCAACAAAACTTGGCATTACTGCCGCAGTGGTGCAAAAATTTGCTGAATTTACGAACGCACCCTACTTCTGTGACAGGCCAGACTGAAGAAGATCTGCCAGAACCTAGTGCTAGAAACTGAAGTAAAAGTGTACTAGACCGATAAGTGTGAAAATCAATTTTGAATATCAGGGAAGAAGAACTCTTCATTAGTCACCATAGTCTAGTAGGCAGTGTGTTGATTTATTAGATGAGAGCCGGTCGTTTAAACCACAGTTTAGACATCTTGAACAAAAAGTAATTAAAAAATACAACAGCCTTCTGAAAAAAACTCTGGGTGTAACTTAAGTTGTCATGAAAAGTTTCTAATATTTGTAATTCGGAGTCGATGTTAAACTGCAGAATACCACCGCCAACTCAGGAATCAAATTAACACACATAACATGGGTGATTAGAAAAGCTATAATGAAGTCTGTTCTGAAGCGCAGGGCACTCACTTAAAAGTCAGCTTCTGCAGTAATGCTGATGGGGCAGACCAAGCTTGTCAGCGAAATTCGAAAAAGCTCAGTGCCCTCTTAGGATTACTGCTAGAATGCAAACCATTCTCTTGTCGAACTCAAGTAGTTCCCTGGTTCTCCCGCTATCCACTGCTGAACAAAGCAGTTTAGGAAATTCGGCAACCAGGTATGGTAGACCACCAACGATTTTTTGAATTCCATGCTGCTTTTTCCAATTTAGAATATTGCGTCTCAAATAAGTCTTAGTAAACTTAAAATATTAAATTTAATAAATATGACACTAAAAAACTACCATAACCTTAAAATTCTATTATCCTTAAAAATGTATGGCAAGCATTTTCTTTATTTGAAAAAAAAAATAAATTCATTTTCCCATTAAATTAATAAATATTTCATATTTTTTCTAACAATTTTTCTTTATTTTTTTAATTTTTTATTTTTCATATAAAAAAATTTCCTTGACACCTTTAGAATTCTGAACGAACAAATGGAAACAACAAACAGTAACAAATAAATATTCCGATAGAAAAAAAAAACAAAAACATCACCTTTAAACTTCAATTGTTGTAAAGGCATGCAGAATGCTAAGAGAAAAAATAAAAACAAAAATAATTTTTTTTAATATTTTTCTTTTTCTTTTAATTTTTTTTTCTCTTTTTTCTGTTTATTTTTTTATTTTTCTTTGTAGCGAAATGAAAAGAAAAAAATATTTAAAAAAAAAAATTCCAATTTATTTTGCAATTTTTTATTTCTACACCTTAAAAGGTTATAAAAAAAACCAACAACAATACTACGGAGGTGAACGAACAAAATTTTTATAATTTTTTGAAAAACAAATAAAACAAAAATAATTTTGTTGCATTTATTTAATTAAATGTTCTTTCAACTTTTGACACTATATTCCAAAAACAACAAAAAAAACAAAAAATAAAAAATAAATAAACCAACAAATAACATAGCAATAACAACAACAACAACAACAACACTAAGAACACAATAAAAATTGAAAATAAAATTTATTATTAAATTTGTTTGACTTAACAAAGCCATGAATTGAATTCAATTCAATTCAATAAAAAGCCAAAAAAACAAAAAAAAAACCCAAAATAAAAAAATTAAAATAAATCTTTAAAACAACAAATGCAATATTAAAATACAAATAATCGAATAACATATGGATCGATACATGCATGTTCTAATATGAGTAACTACGAGAGTAGTCATATATACAGTAGCCGCTAAGTAATTAGAATTAGAGATTATGAAAGCCAATTTTTAGCAAACTTGTAAGGGACTAATTGCTTTGGTTTCTTTCACATTTCTAAGAACAACATTTGTTGTTATTGTAGTTGTTGTTCAGAGTTGTTGTTCTTCAATGTCAAAACTCCTCTTACAAAACTCAATAAGCTACTCCATGTTCAACTGGCCCGAAAATGTTAGAATCTAAAAACTTTGCTCTCTTACTAGAACTGCAACTCACAGCCATACCTAAATTAGATCACATACGTATGTACATACATAATTGGTCATTACAACCCTTTAGTCAGGATTACGACCTAGTTTCTCACACCACTTATATTGTGTGTATTAATTTTATACATGAGTGGCGGGACCCACAGTTTAAAGTCGACTCCTAAAAACAGATTTTTGAGAAACTTTCCATGGCATTTTATTTACTCTCAGAGAGTTTTTGCCAGAAATCTGCTGAGAGGAAGTCGTCGAAGGGTTGTAATGATCAATTATGTATGTTACGTATGTAATTAGGGATACGTAAACAAACAAGATCATAAAATTTGAGGCGATAACAATTCGCATAAGATTAAAAAGCTTTCAATGCCTCCCAAAAAAGTCACTGTTTAGTGCGAATTTTGGGCTGGCGGTGTTATCGGTCCGTAATACTTTGAGAACGACCTTGATCAGGCGAGCACTGTTGGTTGCTGATTGATAACTACTTTCCACTTGAATTGGATGATCTGGATACTAATGACATGTGGGTTCAGCACGACGTTTTAAAAGAAAACATTGATGTTTTTTCGATGCAAAACATCGTTAAGGCGATAGTGCAACAGGCTTTAAATGCTGATTTTTCTAATATAATTCTCTTCAGCAACGGAGCTCCTTTCTCACTCTATGGTTATGTCAGCAAGCAAAACATAAATGGTATGAGAAACACCACTGAATGAAGAGTTGTAATGACCACTTACGTATGTAATAGTTTTCATAAACGGAACTGACTGGCTAGAGGGATATCTTTAGAAGGAAAATTGTTTTGTCTTATAGAATAGTACGTCATTTTCGGCATAATATTTGATTGTTACTTTCGCTTTTCTATCTTCATCATATTTTTCTTCCTTTTTCTTTAATTTTCTTCCTTTTTTATTTTCACTCTACTCTTATTTGTTTTCTACTTTTTATTTTCTTCATTTCTTGTTCTGTTCCTCATAAACGGTCACAATCGACCAATAGGTCTCTGGGTGAAGATGTGAAACTATTTATACAATGGTGCAACACAATTCCATCCTACCAGCGGTCGGACGGTATGCGGTTTTAACAGTACGTTACCATAATCCACACAATAAAATCGATTCTGGTTTTATTTTATAAAAAGTTTTCAGAAAGAATATTTTCACATTCCTATGACGTCACTTGACCTCCAAGTTTATGAAATTTAACTGCAACAAAGGCCTTATTTGCGCACATTACCAACCCTAATTTTGGAGGAAACCAATATTCGTAAAGTTATTGCTGAAATATCAACCGAATTGTATGGAAAACTAATGTTTCTATTATTTTATTTTGATATTCCAAAATTAAAATAAAAAAATATAAAATTTTTAAACATACAATTTTCTAGTAACTAAGTTGACACTATTTTATTTTTTTTTATTAAAATTTATGTCATTACTAATTAGTTGACCTCGTCTCATACTGATTGTTTTACATTCATGAACATGTACAAACAACTGATAATTCGTAAATAATATTACAAACAAATAAATACAAAACAAAACAAAACACAAAAACACCGTTATAAATGTTAAGTTAAGCATTTTTGGTGTTTTTGTTCAGAAGCCGGTTAAGCCTCCTTTTATTTTGCTAAGCTGTAAGCCGGTGTTGTTGTTAAAGTTATTGGCAATAATGTTGTTGTATATGATTACAACACTATACGCGGAACACACCTTAGCGCCAACAAGCAGAAAAAAATGAAAAATATTAAAGATAGAAAAAAAGACAAAACAAAAACAAAATCAAGTGAATAAAACAACCAGAAAAAAGTTTCTCTTTCTACCTCCGCCAAAAATCAAACAAAAAACAAAATTTACATTGAAAAGTGTTTTACAGGCGGCAATAAAAAAAAACAGAAAACAAACGCAACAAATTTTCAATGATTATTTGTAACAATAAACAAAAAATTAAAAAACCCATGAAATTTCACGAGTATTTGATATGAAAATCTGTATTTATGACAGTTTCATGCAACAATTCAAATCAGGCACTTGCTTTATGATGGCAACATTGCTCAACAAAAACAAAAAAAAAATGTAAAAATCATGGCTCAACAAAACCACGTTTTTCTTTTTGTTTGTAACTCTTCTCCTCTTTAGATTTCATTGAAAACAACAACAAACTCTAACAATTTTTAATACTTTTCTCTTCTCTTTGAAAGCTGTTTACATTTCCGTCTTTTCATGTTTTATTTTTTATTTTTTTTTAATTTTTTTTCTGTTTCTTTTTCCTCTTCTTTAAACTAAAACGTCGTAATACACGTAATAAACAAAAACAACAAGAAATTTCACTTTCATTTGGTCTTGAAACTGTTAAAAACTGAAAAAAAGAGATCAACACGCAATAAGAAACAAAAAAAAAATTTGAACACAACTAAAATGGAATGTGTAAAGTTAAGCCAACAACAACAATACCATCACCAGCTAACATATCAAGTTTTGAAAATATGCCTGCCTCTCTCTCATTATTCTCTTTTCTTTTGTTGAAACTCTCACTTTTCTTTTGGAGCACCGTAATGCCTGCATTTAGTTTATCAATTGCTTTATCACTCTTACCGTTACAAGCAGCACATTTATGCGGGAGATTCAGAACAAACATAGCAAATACCTGCGCTTGTCACATTATCAACTGGTTTGTTTTCATCTTATTCGTAAGTCTTTGATGTCACTTTCTTAAACGTGACTTCAAGTTAAAGCCTGAATGTTTTTGTATGTACGTATGTATGTATGTATGTTTGATAGAATATTTAAAATTTTTTCAAAAAATATTCGTGTTTTTAAATTCATCACGTTGCAGAGAAATCATGCCTGAAAACGTAGAAATCTAATGAATTTTTAATTTTAACAAACGACACACAGTGGGTGTCATAAGAATCTTACAGGGTTCTAAGCAGCTGTTTATCTGTCGTGGTATTGAGAGCAGAAGCTTGATTTTTAATTAATTTCGAATACTAGCGGGTGATTTCTTAATCGTTTGGGTTTTAAAAATGAAAAAAATATATGTCAGCCTTTCATCTGTAACGTTATCTTATTCAACTGGAATTCGCTGACTTATACCTGCCCATTGTTGACTTAAGTACCTCCACAAAAAACGAAAAGTGAGATAAATCTCATAATCTTGGTAGCCAATAAAGTACTCCAAAATGTGAGATTGGTTGTCCATCAAACTTCCCTCACACTAGAACTTCACGTACCGTGTGGTATGTGGCATCGTCTTCTTGAAACAGCATGTCAATCAAGACTAAAAAAAAAATAGTTTGTAATCCGGAAGATCAGATTGAAGTTTGCTGAATACCTGCTCAGTACAACACTTTAGTCAGTATTACGACCTAGCTTCTCATACCACTCTTACTGTGTGTGTTAATTTTATACAAGGGTGCCAGCTTAAAGTCGCCTTTGAACGACAGTTTGTTAAGAAATCTTTCCATGGCAATTTTATTTTCTCCCAGAGTTCTTGCCAGAAATTTGCTGAGAAGAAGTTTCCGGAGAAATAGTTTTTTACATATTGTTATGTTCGAGAACTCTGGGCCAGAGTTTGAACACTAGTCTCACGTCTAATAAACCAATACACTACCCACTGGTAGCAAAGTTGCGGATGAATTAATAATATCAGGTTCAACTCGGGGGCTACAATGGAGGAAAAGTTGGTGTGATCAACATTAACCTTCTTTTGAAATTATTGAGGAAATGTTTGATTCACTCGTAAACCCTGCCTGTGAATGTAGAACGGACTGTCATAGTTTTATTCCATAGGTTCGAAACTTATCTTAAGCAGAAATAGGCGGGAGAAGAGAACCATTATAAGAGTATTAAAGGGCCATGGCCCCTTCAAGCATAAGATTAACAGATGGAATAGGATTAACTCTGATTTCTGTGAAGGAGCAGAGTAAACATTGGATAATTTTTTTTTGCCACTGTCCTTGTCTGTAGGTACATAGGCAGGGATGGCTAGGTAGTCCATTTGTTAAAGAACTGATAGATCTGAAGGACTATAAATTTGAGTATCTAATAGGGTTAATATATGGGATCGGCTTGCTAAGGCGACATGTTTAAAAAGGATATTTAATCTACACGTGTTATAATCGATATGAGTTCTTTTTCGCCTTTCTTTCTTTCGTCCATTCCATAAATTTTCTTAATTATTTGCTCCTCCTTTCTCTTCTCCTTTCTGTTTCCGTATTTATTTATGAAGGATCAAAATGGACCAATGGATCTCAGGTTAAAGACGTGAAACTGTGAATAAGCCATCCTAACTTAACCTAAAGTTTGTAATCATCCACTGGCTCCATTAACTATAAACTTGCCGCTTAATCGTTCTTAAAGGAATACGATCCCATGATACTGCCGGCTTACAAACTCCAATGAACAATGCATCTCTTATGGAATATTGGCAGTTCTTGGACAACCTCTGGCTGCTCTTCACGCCGTGATAATTGTTAGTAACGAAACTCTACTGAATACTTTCAGCATTCTCACATACCACGAATCATCTTTTTATACAGAAAAAATTACACTCCAAAACCAAACAACAAAAAATTCACCCGTTATGTATAAATAGGTTTGAGATAACATCTGTGCGATTGTAAAAACAATCAATTCAACACAATCACTTTTTATCGCTTGACTAACGAATAATTCAATTGCAAAATGCAATTGCGCATAACAGTTCTTCCTTTTATTTTTCATTAATGATTTGTTTAGAACATCATCGAAATTGTTGTGGACTAGGTGTGGATTGCAGGTGCAATTATCGTGATGCAAAACCATGAATTGCAAGGCCGCAAGTCCATGAGTTTTTCTCTTTTTTGCTCCCAGTGCTTGTAGCAAAACCACTGATCGTACAATATTGAAGCAGTAGACCTTGGTGGTGGTACAACCAGTAATCAAAACATTGACATTTTATGGAATAAGAGATTTCCAGATTGCGTCACTTCGTCAATATTTTTATCAGTTATTGAGATGCTGAAATAAAGAAAGAAAAGTTCATCACGGAATATTTCCGGCTTATCAACAATCTGACCAGGTTTTCAAGATACAACCAAAACCAGGAAATATGAAAAGGTGTTCGTGTAATGTTGGACTTGAGCAAAATATCAAGAAAACTCAGCTACCAGAACAAACACCTTTAGCTCAGAGAGCATGATACCAGTTTCTCAAGTCTGACGGTCGGAGTCTACATTAAACTAAAGATCTCAACACTTTTGGGCACAATTAAGTATAAGAAGCTAGTCTGTAATCCTGATTAAAGGGTTGTAATGACCAAATAAGCAAGTAAGTTAAGAATAGTATTTAGACTTCAAAACTCAGCTCTGTCATCTTGAAGTAAAAAAATATTTCTTTTGACGATCCCCTCATTTGACGCTACAACATGTTAATATGGAAAGCCAAGTCACAAACCCGACTAAATGGTTGCTATGTACCATGAAGAATGTACATATGTATGCTGTGATAAAATAGACCTAATAATACTAATACATATTGGCCTCTCAATGTTATAAATGTTACAATACCAGAGCTTCAACTCCTAAACGCTAAGCATTCACTATCATGCGCCGAACGTATTCCCACAGGAAACTGATTTAAAGGCCTGTTAGTATCATTGTCTACTTAGTCTTTTACTCTTTGTGGCATAGAATTTCAGAGGTTTTATCATCTCTCTGGGGCAGTATTTTGAAAGCGTATGAACAGATTGGATCGGCAAGTGAAGCGCAGCAATGGATTTATGAAGCTTGCGCGTAAGCAAGCGTTTGTTTATTGTTGAGCACTTATTTTTTGTTCAATGAATGGGTTAGTGTTCTCAATACAATAAAGTGCAAAACTATTACGCGACAAAATATTTTGGGGCACCATCGATAATGAACAAGTCAACTGTACATTTTCAATTATTTTACCTATACTTTCATGCAGCCGCCTTTAAAATAATTAAAGAGCAAATTGTTCGGTTTAGACGACAATTGCAAAAAAATACCAGCGCCGCACTTGGTGTTTCAAATGTGTTTATGGCATTACTATGCGCCTACCTACCATACTTATTTCCTAACCTTTAATTGCCACCTTATTCATCTCGATTTCCAATATTATTTATTTACCATTACGCTTTCAAATAACCGCATAAATTATTTGCAATATATTTCTCCCTAAAAGTAGGGCATCATTAAAATTCGTTGCATATACAATTTTATGACCACAAAAACAAACCAACAAAACTCTCACTTGTTTAAATATTTTAGATGAGTTTTAATGTTTCTTTATTTTTTTCCTTGTATTGTTGCCTCTGTCTTCGCATCCGTACCGGTCGCAAACAAATGCTTGGGGAAGAGAAAAAAAAAGTAATTTTTCTGGTTGTGTGCTAGTGTGACGGGATCACCTGGTTGCTGTCGTGATCGTTGTTGTAATTGTTATGGCTGTCATTGCGGTTATTGTTTATTTTCTTTTTATATTTTTTTTCTTTTACTTACGCTATTGACTTTCGCATACAATTGTTAATAAATCTTGTTTTTAAAAAAAAGTTTTTTTTTGCATTTCTCTTTAAAATACTTTTTTAAATGTCTCGATCACATGTGATATTTTCAATTTTCTCTCTCTCTCTCGCTTTCGTTAGCATTAAGGTGGTTTTTCTTGTAATACTTTTAATGTTGTTTTGTTTACATCTTCTTATGCATCATGCATGCATCATACTACACAGTATTATTACGTTGTATAACGTAATACTAACTAACGATGTAATTGTTGTTTATGTTTTTTCTCTACTTCTCTCATTCCAAGTCTTCTCTTGTTATTGTCATTGTTTTAGTATTTGTTTTTATTGTTGCATTCAACTTGTTCGGTAAGTTGTTGTGTGTGATTATTTTTACTTCACTACTACTTGTATTATGCTGTTGTAATTACTTCAGGCGCTTGAGCTCGGCTCTGTTTTGTTCGTTGTTGTTATTGCATGGTAATGTTAATGCTGATTGTTCGCGATCGTTATTATGCCAAGTCCAACGATCAATGTACAGATTATATTACACATAAACGACGACATTTGTGGTGAGACTTTAAATTTTGCCATTGTTAATGATTGTTGTTGTTGTTTTTTGTTGCATATTTAAAATTATTATTTCATTTTTTAATGTTCTCTCTCTCTCTCTTCTCTCATAATAATATTTCCATAGTTTTGCATGTGTATGCATGCAAGTGAATTTATCAAACCTAGTTTGTAATTACATATACATATACAGGTACTATAAGCATGTATAGCATCAATTGAATATTTGTGTTGCGTTTCTCTCTCATTCATTTATTTATTCGTTTAATCTTCAGACAGGCACACAACAGGAAGAATTTGCAAATGGGAATTTCCATTGTAAACTAAGTGGTGTTGATTGAATGTGTCTGCCTGCCTGCCTGAATACCTCTTTATAAATCAATATTGACAATTTATTGCTTGGTTTATCGGGTTTTTTTTCTTTTTTTTAAACTTTATTTTTAGCTCTTTTACTTAGTGGCAGACATTTAATTAGACCCTTGAAAAAACTATCGCAAATAATTGCAATACTTGAATAACAAAAAAAAAATAATTCACAAATAAAAGTTAAAAATATAAAAAATTTCAACTTTTTAAGTGGTTTTTATTTATGTTTCAAGAGCCATTATTAATTAAATATGTACATACATCATTTGGTTAAGTACATGTAAACATTTTGAAATTATGTTTATGAACTAATTTTATGAGCCAATAGAATATACTTAACGCAATCGAAATAAAATGATATACAGTCAAAGCGATATACAGTCAATGTGACTAAAAACGCTGTAAACTTAACACTGCAACATAAAACACATTGAAAGCACCAAATGCTGCTTTACGATTTTGCACAATTGTTGCCTAGCCAGCTAAGCATGTCAATAAATTATTTTAAGGGTGGCAGCATCAAAGTGTAAGTAAAATAATCAAAAGTGAACACTCCATTTGTTCTTTATCAATGGTGCCACTAAACTATTTTCAATACTTATACTGTATGCATTGCGTTTTTAAAAAATCTAATTCATGCATTTTATTGTGTTAACAGCACTAACGTGTAAGTGTGCAGCAGCAGTAACAACGCTTGTTTATGCGCTGCCTTTAAACTAATTTTCTTATACAGGCATGTATTCCATTTTTGGTAGATTGCTGCGCAACACTGACGCGTCGAATGTGTTTATAGGCAAGACAAAATTAATTCAAATGGAACAACATGTATACATAATTGGTCATTACAACCCTTCAGTCAGGATTACGATACAGCTTCTTACACCACTTATGTTGTGTGTGGTAATTTTACACATGTGTGGTCCCGCCAGTTTAAAGTTTAAAACCACTCCTAACGACAGATTTTTAAAAAACTTTTCATTGCAATTTTACTTACTTTTAGAGTTTTTGTCAGAAATCTACTAAGAGGCAGTCGCCGAACAAATAGTTTTTCTTATTTTGTTTTGTTGGAGTTGTCTGACCTGAGACTTGAACTGTGGGCTCACGAAGAAGCCATCACATTATCTACTAGACTACTACTGGACTACAACGACAGTGTAGGTCTATTCTGTTAACTTGGAAGAACATTAAAAAAGACGGCGCATCTGTCATTGACATTGAGGCCCTTATAAAAATGGGTAAGCATTCCATGCTCTACATAAGGTATGGAAGTCGACCAATATTAGGCGCCAACCAAACTACATTTGTTTAATTAAATCAGTGTTATTGTATGAATCCCCAATACGGTGGATTTATAACCTGGTGCCTGAAACTTATGTGCATCTATTGACACAATATAATATCAGCACAATATAATATCATGTAGTATGAACAAAAACATAATCTGAGATTTAAAAGTGAAATTGCATGCGAGACGCATATATTATAAGAAGATCCAACAGATCGTGGAAACCAAAAGTTAGCGGAGACCGTGTATTACTTGGATTATTTAATAATTGTCTTCAAAAATATTCGAAGCAAATGATATGAAAAATTATAGTACTCGAACCCAGAATTCTTTGTATTCAAGCATGTTAAGCACTGCATAACATTACTTCCAAAATTAGGCAAGAGCCAGCATAACATCAGGTGTATACTATGGTGTGGGAGTGTCATTATGGTAAAAATCAATTATGATAGATTCAGAAACCTACGATAGCCGTTCTTTTTTGACCTTTAATTGTAGATTTTTAACTAAAAGGTATGCGATTTCAATAAAACGCTGCTACAAGCCACACAACATGATCAATTTTGGCTTTTTTGCATGAGCAGTTTCCAGAAAGTGTAATTTCACATTTATCTGTCTATCCAGATAAAACGATATGCTGTCGTTAGATTTTTCTTACGGTCTACGGCAGTGGATGTTGTGAGAAGCTAAATTTCAATCCTGACTAAAGGATTCTAATCAGCAATTAGAAGGAACGTAAGTTGAATCTGATGTTTTCCCACAACCATCTACAATTCGTCACCCGCTCGTCCTTGTGAAACTTTTGAGCTTTTGGTCAATCAAGAAATTTAATAAGAGGTTACTTTTCGCACTACAGTCTCTGCTTATGCTAACATACTAAAATCACTTAAATACGCCTCACAGCAGGACAATAACTGAAAACATGCAAGCGTTCTCCAATCTCAATCCAAATTAATTTCTTTTAGGAAGGCACATAATATAGTACATACAAGAAGGGAGCACTTTTGGAAATTTTGTGGAAAAAACACTGGAAGAAAATGTTACTAAGCTGGTGGGGATATTGAATCACTTTCCTGTCCTGTCCTGTCTCAATATTATATACAAGGTAATGAGATGCAAAGTATGAAGCAGTGCATTAGTGACGAAGTAGGCTAATCAGTGGTCATTACTACTTTTGTATGTATTACGAACTTGTGAACTTAAATAGAAATTTTTAGAAAAAAGTATGATTTCCTGTGCATTCGAAATTGTGCAAATTTAAACTATCGTGCTATCAATTCCAATTATATTTACGATTCTTTTACTAAGAAGATCACCCTCCACAGTGTATAATCCAACAGTATTTCTACTTTGCGGTTTTTACTTGAACTTACTAACATCGTGACCTTAAACTCTTCAATCTGGCAACTTCCAGAAGTTAGTGTTGATTTGTTATTGTAATGTTTTGCTTTCTTTGTCATATTGTTATTGTTATTGTTTTTTCTTTTCTTTCCAGAATATCCACTGTTAGATTTTTTTTCAGTCTTCACAACCCTGTGACAGTTTCAAAATAAAAAAAATATTTTGTCTGTTTGTATAATACATTAAGTATTTGAAAATTTGAATTCACTGCTATTTTCATGCTCTAAACTGTGTACATACAGAAATAAAAGCAATGTGTAAAATTTTAATTATTTTTCATAATTTTTTTTTGTTAATAAACCTAATAAGTTCCTTTAAAATTTAATCACGTTTTGAAGGACGTCATTTAATTAGATTTTCTATTTTCGATTTTTTTTAATCTTTTTATGATTCTTCTCATTTACAAGAAATAATTTTTTTTTAATTCATCAAACTTTATACGTGTGCTTAATTTATAGATCTCCGGTTTGACCAGTTTTATGTTTTTTTAATTAATTTATTAAAATTTTTTAGTGTAAAATAAAAACAAAGGAGCAATAATTCAAGCACATGCCAAGCCACGTAAAAAATAAACAAAAGTGTACGCGCAACTATAAATAAATCTCGAAAATTTTTTTGAAATATTTCTCATTTTAAAAACAAAATTTTTTTGTTTTAAAAATATTTCAAAATTCATGTATAAATAAAACAAAGATAGTAAAGTAGGATAGGGGCTAAGGCTGTACTTCCTAGCTATAATATCTCAGTTTCTGCGGTATCATCAAACTTAAAGCCACAAAAATAGTTGGATTTGATGATTTTTTAATGGAGATGTAAACCAGGAATTATGCACTGAATGCATACCATGATGATCAGATCAATAGGGCTATTGTCTAGGCTGATAGAACAAATCTGAAAGGAACTTAATTGAAATTTATCAAGATATAGAGACCAGCATGTATTGTTACAACAGAGGCAATAGGAATCTGGAAGCTCTGTTAGATTTAAATCGGCTACTTATGTAGTGAAAACCAAATCTTTAAAGACTACGGCTAGGTTGATAGAGAAAAATTCTACTATGCAATTCATTAAGGGATTTCGGGACTTAAGACATCGATTTGCTTACAGCTCGCTTCTTAGCTAGCCCCTGGACAGAATCTGTAGACTCTATGATGTTGAAAAGTGCTTCTCAATGAGGCTTAGTAACAAAAATGAATGGAGTAATCAGGCAGCTGCGTATTCTTTTAAAAAGGGTTTATTTTATGGTTTATAGATGACTGAAGGACGGACCTTATAACACGTGCAGATTTTGGTCCCAGAATAAAATATTTCAAGCTCATGGGAAAACTCTTAAGTATGTTTTAAGTGGAAGTCTATGCCATCGAAAGATGTGTTCAATTCAACTTGAAGAGGAGCTAAAAAAACAGGACATTGCAATACTATCTGACAGTTGAGTAACTATTTGAGCCTCAGCTCTAATGAAGTTAAATCTAAGAAAGCATAGGATTGGCTGACAGTTGAACCACTATTTGAGGCTCAGCTCTAGTGAAGTTAAATATAAAAAAGTATGGAGTTCGCTGGAGAAACTAAGTCAGACAGGTAGACAGAAAAAGGTTATCCTCTGCTGGATGCCAGGATATGTGAAAATTCTCAACAATGAACAGCAGAAGGGAGCTTCTATGGCGTTGGTGGGGTCATAACTCTTCTGTGGATTGATCGCGAATATTTAGAAAGGAATGCTGAACGGAAAGGAAAATAAAGTGGCTTTGAGGCAATCGAAATTTTTGTTGGGAAAATATCATATGAGAAGATCTGGGTAATGCATCAGGTTGTCCTGTAATAAACGTTTTGTAATGGTTTGTAAACGGTTTTTTGACAGGGTACTGCAGATTCAAAGTACGCGTATGTATTTAGATTCGGTGACAATGAGAATGAATTATCGGAACACATTCTTGAAATTTTTCGGGTGTTAATGCATCCGAGGACGAAACATTTGGGCAATTACAACCATTCAGTCAGAATAACGACCTAGTTGCTCACACCTCTTATGTTGTGTGTGTTAATTTTTTACATGAGTGGCGGGAAGTCAAATCCGAACGATAGATTTTTAATTACTCGTAGAGTTTTTGCCAGAAATCTGCTGTGAAGAAGTCGCCGCAGAAATATTTTTCCATATTTCGTTTAGGTGAAGTTGTCTGACCTGGGGTTTGAACCATGGCCTCACGTCTAATAAGCCTACACAATATTTATTAGATAAACGGCGACTACTATTTTCAGGCTTGACAACACTGGATTTGTTCATTGGAATTAAAATTGGTAGTAGTAGTGCGTAGCGTGCTAGTCTATTAGGGTGAAGGTTGTAAATTGGATTCCCTCCAGAGATTCTAGCGCCTAGTAATAACTACCTATAAATATACAGTGAGCAGCAAAAGAAACTGTACACTATGGATAAAATTCTAACAATCACCAAACTCAACTTTTACCAATTAAGGAGAGTGCCCGAAAAAATAGGACAATATTTCGAAATTTTTTAAAATTTTTTTTTGTTTCATTTTTAAAAACTAGCAGTGAAACAATTTTGAAATAAAAATAACAGTAATTTATTAATGTGTGTTTTTTTTACTGTACAGTTTCTTTTGACGCTCACTGTACATATAATTTGTAATTATATTATAATTTATAAAAAAATAAATCAAATCCAAAGTCAGTTGTTTTTAAAATAATTAACAAACAAAAAAATTAAAAATTCTAGTCTCAAATCAATTAAATTGGTTTTATTTAATGGCAATTCTAATGACAAACTAAACAGACGTGTTGAATTTGACTACTCGATGGTGGTCAGATTAAAATTTAATCAAAAAAAATAAAAAATATTGCTTTAAATAAATAAAAAAACAAATAAGGAACTTAAATAAATTCATAATCATCGCTATAACGATCATAAAAACGGTATTGTTTATATAAAATAACAACAACAAAATTAAAAACCATTACAAGCAATAACCATTACCAACAATAACTATGACTACCAATCAGCAACAACGGTAGCATCTTTAAATCGTATTAAACTTAATGACGATTACATTACAAATCAAGAGAAGAGCATTACTTATGGCATTACATTACATGAGTATGAAACCATGTAAGAGAAAAAAGAAATAACAAAAGAAGTCGAGGGAAAATAAGAGAAGCGAAGAAGACATTTTTGAATAGTAGAAAATAACAAGTCAAAATAGCTTGACTTAATATTTTAAATTTAGGTTGACATACTATGCGAGCTATGCCATGACAACCAGCGCCATCATTTAAGAAAAACAATAACAATGGCAAGCACAAACAATACATTAAACAGGCGGCAACAAATTTTATTATAAAATATGCACAAAGAAACACAGAAAAAAATCGAGAACAAAAACAAAAACATTAAAAATATAAGAGAAATACAGAGGAGAAACAGAAGAAGAGACGAAAATCGAAAAATAAAATGAAATGAAAACATCAACAAACAGAAATATAGGGTATTGAATTAAACGCATCCTAGCTTTAAATTTAAATAAAATAAGGTGAGTGTGAGTGTGAGTGTGAGTTATCATGGAAATTTGAAACCCCTATTGATGCTATTATGTGCGACATATAACATCCTTTAAGTAACTGGTAATGCAATGCATCCGAAATGTAAAATTTTCCGTAACTCTGGCGCGTAACTTACATCGGTTAATCATTACAAGCCTTAGGCAATACTACAACCTTTAGTCAAGACTACCACCCAGCTTTTCACATCACCCATGTTGCGTGTGTCAATTTTATCCGTGTCTGACGAGATCTACAGTTTAATGTCGACACCGAACGACAAATGTGTGAGAAACTTTAGAAACTAATTTGCTATCAGAGTATTTGCCAGAAGTCACCGAAAGATATATTTTTTCATATTTCGGTTTGTTCCAAATGCATGAGCTGGGTTTGAACCACGGACTCACATCTAATAAGACTCACATCTAATAATCAATACACTATCTAGTAGGCTACCTTACTTACTTAATTGGTCGTTACAATCCTATAGTCCGAATTACAACCTAGCTTTTCTACACTACGGTAACTTCAACAAATTAAACAGAATTTGATTTGACCAATAAGATGGGTTATGTTGGCTTTGCAGATCATATACCAAGAGCCTAAATCACGCTAAATTTGATGGATGGTATGCGATATATTCGCTTTGAGAACCATAGTAGTTTGTGGCTTATTTGCATATTCCTGTGACTTAAGAAAATTCCAAAACTAAAAGATGAAATCGCAAAATCTCGGTGGCCAGTGAGATAAGAATCAGCTCTTCGTGCAATGCCCATGCCCTTAAATTGCACTTGCAGGATATCCCATGGCACGTAGCGCCATCCTGTTGCAACCACATATCGTTAGTGTCTAGACCATCCAATTTACGCCAAGAGACGTTGGTAATCATCGACCCATAGTGGTCCCCGTTGGCAGTGATGACTTCATCAAAGTCGTCCTTGTTGTATGTTTAAATTTTATCCAGAAGTGGAGTGACTTACAGTTTAGCATCGAATCTGAGCGACAGATTTGAGAAGTTTTTTTATGGCAGTTTTATTTTATTCTTAGAGTTTTACTGATGACGCCGACATTTTCACAAAACAGTGATTTTTTCAGAATCATTGAACGTTCTTGAACAAATTCAAAAATTTTTGACGATTACGTACACTATTCATGCAGAAATAGGCCTCATCGCTGAAGATGATACATACATAATTGGTCATTACAACCCTTCAGTCAGGATTACGACCTAGTTTCTCACACCACTTATGTTGTGTGTGTTAATTTTACACATGAGTGGTGGGACCTACAGTTTAAATCGACTCCGAACGACAGATTTTTGAGAAACTTTTCATGGCAATTTTATTTACTCTCAGAGTTTTTGCCAGAAATCTGCTGAGAGGAAGTCGCCGAAAAATATTTTTTCAAATTTCGTTTTGATGTCTGGCCTGGGGCTCGAACCCTGGTTTTACGTCTAATAACCCAACACACTACCTACAAGACTACGACGACTTCGCTGAAGATGATTTCTTATGAAAATTAGGGTCAGTGGCCAACTGCTCCAGAGACCATTTAGCGAACAATCGTCCCGATTATGGTCGTCCATGTTGATTTGCCAAAACAAACTGAATGAATGGCAACTAGCTAACTAAATTCGCCGTAGTCTAGTAGGTAGTATGTTGCATTATTAGACGTAAGACCGCGGTTCAAACCCCAGGTCAGACATCTCCAATAAAACGAAACATGAAAAAATATTTCTTCGGTGACTTCATCTCAGCAGATTTCTGACAAAAACTCTGAGAGTAAATAAAATTGAAAAGTTTCTAAAAAAAAACCTCTGTTGTTCGAAATTGACTTCAAGCTATAGATCTCGCCACTCATGTGTAAAAATTAACACACACAACATAAATGGTGTGGAAAGCTAGATTGTAATCCGGACTAAAGAGTTGTAATGACTGATTATGTATGTATGTGTGTAGCGATTATTCAATAACTGCCAACAAAGCCATTTTTAACTGTCAAAGTTCGAAAACCTCTGTTGGAAGACCCAACACAAATGAAATGAAATAAAAATCAAGTGGAATTGAGGATTTATAACAAAAAAAAAATAAAAAAAAAACCCAATAAAGAACAACAATTACAGTCAAAGACAATACGAAGCCATCAAAGAAGAAGAAACAATACACCAACAACAAAAACAACAACACAAGAATATGTTAATTCTTTATAACAAAAGCTTAATAAAAAGAAGCTCATCAAACACCCGAATACGTCACACCAAAGCATTGTAGATGAGAATTGAAAAAAAAACATTTTATCACGCTTTCGTCACTTGCACCCGTCAAACACACAGCTCATTCACATACACATATAGATTAACGTTAACATTAACATGCATTTGGTGACTAAATTTTAAGTTCTATCTCACACTCTAATGCAGACATACATACATATACATATGTATGTATGTATGTATGTACGTCTCAAAATAGATAGATGGGAAATTTTAAATTTTTGTTTTTGTAATTTTTTTTATAGTTTTTTTGCCTTTTTAAAATAAATTTGAATTTTTTATCGAGTTTAGGAATTTTTATTTATTTTTTCTCCTTCACTATGTTTTCTCGTTTTTTTGTCATTGTTTTCTGTTGTCATTAGTATTTGTATGTTCGTTCGTATGTATGTAGTACATGTGAGAGTTGGTGCACTTTTGTTTTTTATATGTGCGGTTCAATTGTGCTTTTTTTAGAATTGCATCCGGCATTAAAACACAAATATGAGTGCAAGTCAGAGTACGAGTGTGAGTAATACAATGATAATAAATAAAACACTTTAACATTTATTTCTTTTTTTAATTTAAATTTAAAAGGGAAACAAATACACATTTCAAGATTAGATCGCTGACAAGGATCTGGAGTGGATCCCAGCCGGATTATTGCAGGGTATGTTACGATGAGAAAGAATTGGAAATTATCGAAAACTTCCTCTGTCAAGCCCTTAGTAGGTTAAGGTTTTAGACCCTGGGCAGGGGCTTCTCCAAAGGTTTGGACTCTCTGTCGAGAGTCGACATTCGAGCTCTCTATCGATTCTTCAATGGGTTGAGCTGGTTTAGTAGTGCTAGGGCATCAATGTTGTAGTTGCGCTCTCTTGTGTGTTTGTGGTTCGTCTTATGTCCTCCGTTTCTTATATCCTCCCTTTCCTAACTCTTCTTTTTTTCCAATTTCCCTCTCTCTCTCTCTCTCTCTCTCTTCTAGAAGAAATTTACAATGCGTCATTTTGACGTCTAGGTATTGTACTTGTCACAAGTACACGTCCACAAACCTAACCTAACCTAATTAAATATTTTGATTTATTAGTTCTGGAGAAAGGTCAATTACAGATTATCGGTAGCTGGCTTTAAAATGTGATATGCCTGGTAATATTATTGGCATCAGGCAACTCTATAGCTTTTCTATTATAGGAAAGGGTAAGAATACATTTCAGAATGCTGAAAAAATTTACGAAGTATTTGCCGACGATCCTGTAACTGGAAATACAGCAGCGAAGTGGTCCGCTCGATTCGATAACTTTGATTTTAAAAGTACACTCCGCTCTGATTGATCATACATAACATAACATAATTGGTCATTACAACCCTTTAGTCAGGATTACGACCTAATTTCTCACACCACTTTATGTTGTGTGCGTAAATTTTTATGCATGAGTGGCGGGACCTACAGTTTAAAGTCGACTCCGAACGGCAGATTTTTGGAGAAACTTTTCATGGAAATTTTATTTACTCTCAGAGTTTTGCCAGAAATCTGCTGAGAGGAAGTCGCCGCAGAAATATGTTTTCATATGTATTTCGTTCAGTTGGAGATGCCTGACCTGGGGTTTGAACCGAGGCCTCACGTCTAATAAGACAACACACTACCTACTAGACCATGGCGATTCTGGTTGATCAATCGCTAAAAAATTCAATGAAATTTTTGAAATATATCTACCCATTAGCAGTGGAACTAGATATTCATTCACGTATTATTATCAATAATTTAAAGGTCATGGAATATTCAAAGAAGTTCGATGCTTGGTTGCAATATGCTTTATGAATGAAATAGGAAATGGACCAAATTTCTATTTGAGATTTAGTGCTAAAACCGAACGAAATCGTACCCTTTCTAAACCAAATGAGAGCAGATAACCTATGGCAATAATTTGTGAAAAAGTTCATTGACAAACCAAGCTAAAGTTTGTTAGACGCTAAGAATCTCAAGTTTGACACCAACAAAGATGATGTTTTACTGGTGGGTTTAGAAGGTAATTGATCATTTTGAGATTTTTCAAAAAGTTGATTCTGATCCGCACTGTCAAAAATTAAATTTGTTTGATGTGACCTCTACTGTAGAGAAATAAAAAGATTCAAGCAAGCAATTCGGCAGAAACTGAGAAAACTTGGATGGGGAGATTCGATGCATACACCATATAGTTTGGATCTTGCACGTTCATATTATCATCTCTTTTGTAGAAGTCTCTTAAAGGTGTAAATATAATTCCGTTATAAAAACTTTGAAAATACAATTGAATTCAATTGCTCAGACATAGTGATTATTATTCTGGATGACACTATTACTCTGACCCAAAATGGCATTGAAATAGTTGCACTACTTAATAGACAAATGCCCTTCTAAATATTCTTTTAAAAACTAATCCTAAGTCTTTACCAAATGCTCTGCTTTACTTCATATGTACATATATGTAGACGATAATATGGTAAGAAATTCGGTTCACAATAAAAAAAGATCCAATGTGAGGCTGCTATGAGAAGTGAGAAATCTTTTTCACATTCTTCTTTTCGAATTATTTATGATTTAGGCTTTCTAATACTTATTCTAACTTTGTCGTTTAAATAAATTAAGCTAACTAAGCCCTAAAAGTTTAAATCTTTCCATCCTTCTTAGTATTTTGTACATTTATGCCCTTAATGCATGCGAACCTATTTCACTGTGATCCATTTGTGGCGAATGGTGTACATAGTTACAGACGACATATTATTATTGAACAAAAAACATTGGAAATTTCGCACATTTATTTAGAGCACTAAAGACCAAATACATATTTAAAATTTTTGTATTTAATCAAGTGGTTCCAAAATAAATTTGTTTTAGACACACATTACTGATTATTTTATTAAAAAGATTTCGTTGAAATGATCTTCGCTCTTAACTTATTTGATATTATTTAACATAAGAGTACGTGAAATATTGCTAAACTTTGATTCACACGTATGTATAAGAGGAACATCAACTCCGGCGTATTTTTTTTTTCAAATCTTATGGCCATCCATCGCACAATACCAATTATAACGGGTAACTTGGTTTTTGATAGGCATTCCGAAATACTTGGCATTCTACTAAATAACTTCTCTAGAAGCTGTGGGTTTTGAGGAGAAGGAATAAACTATCTTACACCTCATCTGTCAGAACCCAGCTCTTGTCAAAAAAATACATACACAATTCATGTTCACTACAATCCTTTAATCAGAATTACGACCTAGCTTCTCACACCACTTATGTTGTATTTGTTATTTTTATAGATGACTGGCGGTACGTACAGCTTAAAGTCGACTCGGAACGACAGATTTTTTGAGCAATTTTTTCATGGCAATTTTATTTATTCTCACAGTTTTTGTCAGAAATCTGCTGAGAGGAAGTCACCGAAGGAATATTTTTTAAAATTTTATTTTATTCCAGATGTCTAATCGAAGTCTTACATCGAATAAGCTAACACACTACCTACTAGACTACGGCGACTTCTGTAAATTCTATTCTTAAACAACATAGAGATACATACATATGTACGAAGGTAACAAACTATTCTTATTACAGAAGCGAATTCATAAATATTTTTAAGTCCAGTTTATTAGAAATGCCTCTACAAAGAGATATAAAAAACATCGCAGATAACATAAAAAACTTTATGATTTCTGGCGACGCAAATAGAACGATTATGACATTTACTATAACTCCATTCTTTTATTGATTGATAAAAAAATATTTGCCAGTAGCCAATATACGTAATCGTTGGGATATTGTAGAAATATTGATCTTGCATTCGCATGAGTCACTAGTAAAATCTAACGGAGAACAGAGAAAATTTGCTAGTTACAAATTATAGCCCAATAAGTCCTCTCCAGACATGTTTGTTTAATTCGAATTTATTTTCACACTTAAAAAAGGTTTTCTTTAAACAAAATGCCTAACTTCTCTTATCAAATAAAAATAAATATTTTATAAGAAGACAAACAGTTTCAAAAACCAATTGAAAACCTAAAAATTAAACAGAAAAACAACATTTTCGTAAAAGCAAAATGGCCTGTATTGGGTTCTAAAACAAAAGACTTAAGACACAAACCTTAATTACTGTTTTTGCGATTGCTTAGAACACGGACATAAAAACCAATAAAAAATTAGTCACAAATATTTTTAAAACTAAATAATAATAGTGAAACTAATTAACAAAATTTTTAAGATGTTTTTTTATATTTTTTCTTCAACAACACTTGGAAAAATTTAAATAAAAATTTTAATTTTTTTAACAATTTTTTAAAAACACATTTTATGAAATGAAAAAAATCTTGCCCCTCTTTTTTTTTTTTGTTTTTGGGGTCACCACTCACAAACACAAACGTGATGTTCGGATTAAAAGCACAACAGAAACAGCAAATATCACGATATAAATTAAACAAATTTTTTGTTTTTTTTTTTGTGTATTTCTTGTTACAGAAATAAAAATAAATTTTTATTTATAAATATTTTTGCATTTTTAAATACTATGACTAATTTTTATTAATCTTTTTTATTGCAAAAAAAATAAATTAAATAAATAAACACCCACAATTTGCAATTAAACGAAAAGAATTAAATTTTTAAAACATTTTTTTTTAGATTCTTGTAAACTTTTATTTTTTCTGAACTGGCATGTAAAAAAAATTGTATTTTTTATGTTATTTCCATGAGCTGTCTTAATTCCTTCTCTTCTCTTTTTTGGCTTTTAATTTTTTGCTTTATATTTTCATACAATTTTTGCCAGTTTCTTTGTTTAAAAATTTATCGATTATTTTTTGCTTTAATTCTCTCGTTTATTTTTTTTTTGTTGTAAATTTAAAAAGAAATCTTTTCTTTTTTAGTATTTGTTTGTATATTTTGTTGTTGTTGTTTTATCACCGTTATTACCGTTTTTGGAAAATCGAAAAAAAAGGTTTCGTGCTCGATCACTTAATCACTTAAATGTTGAAACCGCAATTTATTTCCAATTAAAAACACTTTCCGTATGCAAAATTAAAATTCAAAATAATTTTGTTTAATTTTTTTCCCTCTTAAGACGTCGTCAATTTTAGATTTTTTCTTTCCAAATCTAAGAGAGAGGAAAAAATCCATGAATTTAAAAAAATTTTTGATTTTGTTTTTATTTTTTTGTAACCGAAACACGTCCGTCGTTAACAATTGTCATGAGTGAACTGAGGTTTCATTCGATCTCTTTTTGTGTTTTACTCGTTGTGTTTGGTAGACAATTTTTGTCATAATCTTTTAAGTAAAACAAAAACGTATTACAACAACATATATAAATTGTTTATTCCCGCAACAACAATACCTCGCAAACGTATCAAAAAAGAGAGCGTGCGCCAATGTTTTAAAAAAAATTTTATTGTGTTTCGTTTTTTTTCTTCTTTTGTGGTGTATTAAACAATTATTAAGTCATTGTCTTGCTCATAGCTTCTCGTTCTCTCTCTCTCTCACTCTCCCTCTCTTTAAAATAAAAAGCTTTTTGCAAAAAATCCAAAAAATAAAAGCTTTTTACGATATTAAAATGCTCCCCCTTTTTGGCTGTGAAACGATCGTATATTTTTTATATTTCATCCCTCTCTTAATGGATTTATTGTTGTTTTTGTTTTTGATTTTGTTTTTGTTATTGTTTTTTACTTACAACTTCCCGCTCCATACAATTATGCCAAACAGCTGTTTGTTATTGATTTTCTTATTTGGCATCACTTGTAGTTGTAGTTGTTGTTTTAGGCGTGCATATGATCTCGTCGTCGTTATCGTCATTCACTTTTATTTCAATTTTTTTTTTAATGTTTTTGGGTGACCACCATACGTTTTAAAGTATTGATTCGTTATTGAATACAGTAGTAGAGGCTGTAGACGCGTGGTTTTAATTATATTTTTTATTCTGGTTTTCGGTTATTACTGTTTGCAAACAGTTCCCGAATTCCCAGTTTATTGGCCCCACTCTGCATAAATTAAAAATTTTTGAAGCAGCCCTGCATCATCCAAATCCTTCCATCTAAATAATAACGATTGGTTGTATAGGAAGTCGCCGTAGTTCAGTAGGTAGTGTAGTAGTAGGTAGACGCGAGGCCGCGATACAAACCTAGGTCAAACATCTCCATTAAATCGAAATATAAAAAATATTTCTTCGGCGCCATCCTTTCAGTGGATTTCTGGCAAAAACTCATGAGAGTAAATAAAATTGGCATACAAAGTTTCTCAAAAAAATGTGTCGTTCGTAGTTGACTTGAAACTGTAGGTCCCGCCACTCATGTACAAAATTAACACACACAACTTAAATGGTGTAGGAAGCTGGGTCGTAATCCTGACTGAAGGCTGGTAATAACCAATTATATGTATGTATGTGTATAGGTGACTTCCCTACTTGAGGACTCCTCTCAATTAACTCTCTCTTATACATCGGATCTTGTATTAAGCGAGTCCAATTTTTTTAATTTAAACAAAACAAAGTTTTATTCGTTTGAAAGAACTATGGAAGGCATTCTGTGAAACATATAACATCGTTTAAATAACCACGGCTTCTCTGGGCAGAGTGCATTCGAAATATTCAATTTTCCATGACTCTGGCATATAAATCAGGCTCAATTTTATCAATGACATGCCATAAATTGACTTTGAGAACCGCTCTTGTTTATGACTTATTCGCATGCACCTTTGACGTTATAAAAAAAGAGGCTAACGGTGGCAAATCGCACGATCTCATTGTACACTTCAAATTACTTGCACATAGGATGATCAAGCCATCAAATCCCTCCATATCAATTCAGACCAAATGTATTTTTCAATCATCGACCTTATAGAGCACGCCATTTTTCTACAAGAATTTAGAAACTTTTTCAGAACGCATTAACTCATGTTAATTAGCATCGTTCCAAATTCGACAATTTTGTTTCTTCACGTACCTATTCTCTAAATAGAAACCAAATATGATTTCTAATAAAAATTAATGTCAACTGTTCCAGAGCCTATGCAGCTAACACACTTTGTTGTCTATGGTTGTTTATCTTCAGGTCCAAGATCTGTTGAAATTTGTATGAGTGCCAGTCCAAGTCACGATGTAAAATTCACGTTGTGGTCTGCAAAAAGACGAGTTCTTGTGAGCGATCGCCTCCAATTTTTTGCACACTCTCACCAACAGCGGTGATATCTTGGGCAGATATTGTGTTTCGTCGACATACGGGTATTGGCCGATTGTTTACTGAAGGATTCAAATTTTGCCTTAACATTTCGAACAGTCACATAGGACGTGTATGGCGATCGTAAAATCATGGTATGTTACCCAACAGCGATGTGGCTGTTATCAACTGCCAAAGTTTGAAACCCCCGTTGGAAGAGCCAATGTATGTGTTTAAAGGTCGGATATCTCCAACAAAATAAAATATGAAAAAATATTTCTGCGGCGACTTCATCACACCAGATTTCTTTCAAAAACTCTGGGAGTAAATAAAATTGCCATGAAAAGTTTCTTAAAAATCTGTCGTTCGCAGTCGACTTTAAGCCACTCATGTATAAAATTAACACACACAACATAAATAGTGTAAGAAACTAGGGGAGAAACTCGGCCGTAATACTGACTGAACGGTTGTAATTTCTAATTAAGTTTGTTAATAATATTGTCCTTTGAAGCTGGAATTGTAACTGGCTTACTCCTTTATCCGAGATGCTTGACATATCTTATCTATCTTACTTCATTGATCATCACAACACCTTAACCTGGATTACGACCTATGGTAGCTTCTCATACCACTGAAGTTGTGTGTTTAAAGTCGACCGCGAAGACAGATTTATGAGAAACTTTTAATGTTTCGCGTCTAATAAGATAATATACTAACTACTTGACTGCGGGGATTAAAAAAATTGTTTAGTAAGGTGTGCTTCTGTCTTCTTGAAAGCACTTGTCACTCAAGTACTATTCTTTCGTTTTGGACAAAAAAAGTCAGAAATCATAACTTACTTACTTACGTAAATGGTTATTATTATCCCTCAGTCAGGATTACGACCTAGTTTCTCACACCACTTACGTTGCGTTTGTTAATTTTATTCATACATTATGGGACAGTTTAAATTCAACTCCGAACGACAGATTTTTTGGGAAGCTTTTCATGGCGTTTTATTTTTTTTATTTTATTTTATTTTTTTTTTTGCCATAAATCTCAGAGGAAATCGACGATTAAATGTTTTTTTTTCTATTTCGTTTTGTTGGAGATATCTGCCGTGGTGTTTGAAGTCGCCGTGGCCTCACGTCTAATAAACCACCATACTACTTACTATACCACGGCGACTGCAATCATCACACGATGCCTTTTTCTACTGACTTTAACACTGCGATTTCCATGGTTTTTTTAGAATAAATAAGATCCAATGATGTCGCCAGATAATATACCGCATCAAACAACTCTTACACTGCTCTTTTGTTGACGTGTGCATTAAATATACTGACAAGACATTTTATGCATATGACACATCTATCGAAGTTTGTTAGATGGATTCGAAAACTTTGTTTTGTTGACCTTGTACAGATACATCAAAAGTATTTGATTCGTTTTCAACTAGTCCTCGCTATACCACTTTGAACTTTGCATCAAGATTTTAAGATATTAAGCAAAGACTTGTTCTCTACATATTCTGAAGACTATTAGAACTCTTTTCTCTATAAATATAATATACCAACAAAGAAACTGTTGACTTCCGGCAAAAGCAATAAATTGAAAATAAAATAAAAACTAAAAGTCAACATCATTGTCACATTATTGGGAACATGTCAACTAATCAATCAATTATTGTTAATAACTTACGAAGTTTGAAGAAAAAAATCCAACAAACGTGTTTGACCATTGCCTCCTCTCCAACAGAGTAATTTCAAGTATTTTTATTAAATAATTTCATTTAATTTGATTTAAATTTAATTTATAACTCAATAACGATTACCCCAACGAAAACCAGAAAACGAACGTATTATCGATGACAAGTTTTTTTTTCTATTGAACTTGTTTTTTTTCATCGTTTTTTAGGAAAACAACCATGATTTATAAATTAAATGCATAGAATACCAGCGAGTACTTAAAGAATTATTATTTGTTTCTGTTGTTGTTGTTTTTGTAATTCTTTTAAATGGAAATAATAATTGCATTTGAGTGTGCAATAAAAAGACAAACGGCTTTTATGACTATTCGTCATGTAATTTTTAATTTGTTCACTGATATTGACACTTGTCGTATAGCATTTGGCATTCCACATACACACACACATACAAGCACCCAAGTAACAACGTCAAAGCACTCCTCTGTCACCACCAACCAGCACTAACAACAGATGCAATAATAATTGAACTATTCATAGCATTACCATCAGTGTTGCCATTTATTTATTTATTTATTAACATACACACACTCACACACACACACTTACACACCCATTGTGAGAAGTATTCACCAATGTTAAAATTATACTGTCAAGAATAACTACTAAAACACAATGACAGTAGTGTTGAAAAATACAGCACAGGTATAAGAAAATAAAATTATAACATCTTTAACATCTTTAACGGGTTTTCGCAGTCTGCACCCCGTTTATTCAATTTACGCTACAGAATTTTCGCTTTACTTGGATTTTGACGTCCTTAACCACAGGTACATACATACATACATATATACATACATAATTGGTCATTGCAACCCTTTTGTTAGGATTACGACCTAGCTTCTCACTACTTATGTTGTGTGTGTTAATTTAATACATAAATGGCGGGACCTGGAGTTTAAAGTCAGATTTTACAGATTTTTTAGAAACTTTTCATGGCAATTTTATTTACTCTCAGAGTTTTTGCCAGAATAATTCGTTTTGCTGGGGATGTCTGGCCTGGGGTTTGAACCGTGGCCATACGTCTAATAAGCCAACGCACTACCTATTTGACTACGGCGACTTCATTATCGTCGGCAAAAATATTTTGAGAATGCAACGTAGACCATGTTTAATGAAAGTCTGAATCGCATTGGCATTCTCAGCCATTGTATTCACGATTTACACTGACAGCGGTCCTCAAGGCAACATCCATATATCGGGTGGACTATTTATCAGTTTAAATTTGAACCATCGATTATTTCGAATCTGGAAATACGCATGTCATTCTATTCTGTCATAAAATTCAGTATGTTATCACCACTGAACGTTTTGAATCGATTTACACTTAAGCAACATTGGAAATTTATTTCCAAAACAAAGACGATTAATCGGAAATTGCACGAAAATTTCATAAAAAATTTGGTCGCAGAGCAGGACAACAGTGCCCGGTATATGCAAGTTTATTGCTAAAGTTCGTGGAACTAGTTTCATTGTTGCTGCGAAAATATCGAAGCTGTGGCTGAGAGTGTGCGTGAGAAGCCTTCAACATCAACTCGTCATCGTTTTCAAGGAGTGAAGATTCCACGCACCAGTTTACATCGAATTTTACAAAAAGATCTCGGTATGACGCCTTATAAAGTTCAATTGGTTCAAAAGTTGAAGCCGCATGGCCATCCGCTTCGTTTCCGTTTCGCTAGACGGGCCAACGGGAAACTGCAGGATGATGTTGATTTTTCTAAAAAAAAATCACCTTTTTAGATGAAAATCATTTTCATCTTGATGGGTACGGTTAATTGAGACACCTATCAAACCATGGCAAGCGATTTTTTTGTACCCGCTCTTCATGGTATTAATCTGAACGATGTTTGATTTCAACTGAATGCTGCAGCTTACCACACATCTCATGCCACAATCGTTTTATTGCGTTAAACGTTTGATGGCCGTTTAATTAGCCGAAATGATGATGTCAATTGGCCGCCAAGAAGCTACAATTTGACACCGTTGGACTATTTTCTCTGGGGCACTGTTAAAGAAAAGTTTTGGAGGCATTTGTGATGACATTGCTCAGTTGCGACCCCAGACACTTGAAAAAGTATACGAAAATTGGTCCGATCGAATGAGGAACTGTGAGACCAACGGAACAATTGGCCGCCAAGAAGCTGCGGTTTGACACCGTTGGACTATTTTCTGTGGGGCGCCATTAAAGAAAATTGTTATGCCGACAAACCAGAGACAAAATTGAGTATTTAACGGCTAAAATTCGTAAGTGGTCCGATCGAATGAGGTTCTGTACGGCAAGCGTGGCAGTCATATGAATATTCCATTTCCAACCGGAACAATTGTACTTACAAATTGGCCAAATTTAGTTTTTTATTGTTTTGCATTTTTAAATTTAAACTTTTAAATGGTTCACCCTTTACAATAGATCATATGGTCGCAGTAATAAGACACCTCACATCGGACTTAAACAATTTGTTTTTATGGATTTGAATTTCTCTGTTTCAAATAAAATAACTTGTTTACTTTTATTTGTTTTCATTTCGTTTTTTTGTTTCGTTTATTAGAGTCGCTGTAGTCTAGTAGATAGTGTGTTGGCATATTAGACCTGAGGCCACGATACAAACCTCAGGTCCGACATCTCCCGCAAATTGAAATATGAAAAAATATTTCTCCAGTGACTTCCTCTCGAGCAGATATCTGGCAAAAACTCTGAACTCTGAACTCTCTGTCGATCGGAGGCGACTTTAAACTGTATGTCCCGCCACTCATGTATAAAGTTAACACACGCAACATAAGTGGTTTATATTGAGGAATTATGTAGGTATGTATACGCTCTAATTAATAACACCGATAAACATCAATAGTAATAACGTTACTTTTCCTTCTATTTATACTTCATCTTATTTCGGGTTATAAACTTCCAGAACCTTATGTAGGTTCTATGTAGTTTTGTTATTGTAATTTCATATACGTTTGTGAGTGTTATGTGTTGTTTGTATTTTTTTATTCTCTCTTCAATTTTAATTGGATAATTTGAAGCTAGAACGTTAAAAAAGTTGGGTTGTGCTATTATTTCCCCCTGTATTATAGTCTCTATTTCTTGTCGTCTATGCAAGTAGTATGTAGCTATGTATGTATGTGCATAAGCTGGTTTGTTGCTAATTGAATTATTTATGTGGTTATGGTTAAAAAATATTGTTAAGCATATAATTACTATTTAATTAACCAATACTATGACAATTACCAATTGCCAACTACTTAGTAACAATAATTATAAATGGCAACAAAATACCAACAACAACAACGACAACAACAAAAGAAGCCATAGTAGCTATATCTGTAAGGAAAATTGCCACTTGTACTGCCACTACAAACTGTCAATATTTTTTAAAAGATTTTTTTAATTTTTTCTTTTTGCGAATTTAATGGTTGATATTCAAATTTACCGAAATGCAAATTATAATTCAATTTATTTTTGTTTTTGCTTTTAAAATGCAGCATCATTATGAATTCAAAAAAAAATTCGAAAAAAACTTGTAACTGCAACACAAGAATAATGAATGTGGCAGCATTAAGTAGAAATTGAATAACACCAGCAATAACAGCGTTGCAAATCAAATAATGCCTAAGCAAACATGACAAAAATGTGTGAATAAATGAATGAATATTTTAGACAGATTCCACCACCAACCACATGATTTATGACTGATTTGCATACTCTTCGATGTGTGCATAGGCCCGTGTTAGTTGTATAGGCCTTAACAAATCAATTATAATTTTGTATTTATATGACAACCAATCTCATCTCATCAACTAATCTGCCTGGCTGTCAAATCTTCATTTATTTACTGATTCCATAGGCCATGCAAACACACACACCATTTCTTATTTACAATATTTGTTGTATTATTTTGTTAATAACTTCATGCCTTACTAAGTACCACAAATATTTGCATAAATAGCATAAATTGTTGCAGTTAGTATTTGTTTTTGCTGTTGTGTTTAGAAAACATAAAAAATTTAATTTGATTTTCATGGAAAATTCTATTGCAATGTTTGCAGAAAAGTGTAAAATTAATAAGCTTAAGTAGCTTTGCGGAATGCCAACAAGTAGAGTCTTTTCACCACTAATGTAATGACTAGTTGTGGATAAACCCCTGACAAAACTATCTGAGTCATGCATCGATCGCCAAAGGTATGTGGTTGATAAAGGCTAGACGGCTAAAGTAAAATTTGAAGTGACTCTCTGCGTTATCGTTTAAAAAGGCCTTGAGATTGAAAATCATTGGTACATGGAAGTGGGCCTGAGGACAAACCCGTGCATAACCACATTGTACCATTTAGGTTAGGTTAGGTTAAAGGACGTGTACTTATCAATTAAGACAAGTACAGTACCCGGAGGTCGAATTGACTCACTGTACAACGTCCTAGTTTCTCACACCACTTATGTTGTGTGTGGTAATTTTATACATGAGTGGTGGGACCTACAGTTTAAGGTCGACTTCGAACTACAGATTTTAATGTACAATTTACAAGAAGAAGAAAACTTCCTTAATGAAAAAATACTCGACTATCGGGTGGGATAATACAACACAAAACGGAGATCAAATATCTGAGGATAAAATGATATAAAGTGACATAAAGGGCTCATATAGAGAGCATCTCAGGTCAATTGTGCCGTAGTGAAATGCAAGAGGCGTGAAGAGAAATCCTGTGAATGTAACATAGGAATCAAGCATAATGGACAGTGAAAACATATCTGAAAACGGCTCAAATAGAGTTGGACCAGATGCAGGGACTAACGTCTGGCATAACAGGAGCAATGAGATCTTGTTCTACAGAGGCGTTGAAATCTCCGTTGGAGTTAATTTCACTGCACATGGTAGTGAAAACCAGAGCTTTATGGTTAGGACAAGTATGAGTGTGAGTGACAAGTCTAACATGAATTTCACTAAAGAATTTAGTGATCTAAAGAATCGCTTGGCTGACAGCTATCTCCTCAACTGTTCTCTGGAAAGGACCAGTTAGGTTAGGTTAGGTCTGAGTGGTAGCTCTGATTTCACAAAGCTCACTTAGCACGTATAGCGGCCCGTTGTGATACCACGGGTGAACGCAATCCCTGTACTGACCAAGTTCCACCAAAATCAGGGAAGAGGAAGAAGTTGGTCAGCGCAAGGGCTGCCCGGAAAGGACCAGTAGACTTATGATTTTAGTAAATGCTTCCCAATGAGACTGAGAAACGAAACTGAATAAAGCATTATCTAGCTACATGATCTTTTAAAAGGGAGATCATTTTATGGTACGCATGTGGGTTAAAGACAGATCTGGAGACAGGGGCGGGAATTTATGCTGCCAGTTTTCCCATTGCAAAACTCACGGATATTTCGTAAGCGGAACTCTATGCTATCACAAGATATATTCAATTCAACTTGGACTGTACAAGGCATAGCAATCCTATGACAGTCAGATTGGAAAAATAGTGCTACCTTCTGCTAAGTCCCAGGTCCTGAGTCCTGTGCCATAATATGTGGAATATAACATCCTTCAAATGTCCACTTATCCGAAATGTTTAATTTTCCATGACTATAACGACTTAAGAAAACTCCACAAGAACATTTGACATCACTTTCACTCGAGATGACCATGCTACTGAATATTCAATGTGGCAGCAGCTTTGTGACAATACATGTCTTTCAGTCCAAAACAAATCATCAAATTCAGGCCAAAACAAATTGGTAATCGTCGACCTATAGCGCTTGCTGATGACGTCGTCAGCCAAAAATCCACAACAAACAGTGTCTTTTTCGAAATGCGAAATGTCGGTCTTGGATCTTATGTAGATTGGTGTCTTCCCAAATTCAAAAAATTTTTTTTTTCACTTGGCCGTTTAGTCAAAACTAGGCTTCGTCACTAAAGATGATTTTCCGATAAAATTAGAGTCGATTGCCAACTGCTCCACTCCAGAGCTCATTCTGCGAACAAATATTTCTCACAGCGACCTCCCCTAAACAGTCAAAATAAATAAAATTACCATAAAAAGTTTTTGTCATACGGAGTCGATTAAACTGTAGGGACCACTACTTGTGGATAAAATTAATACACACAACGTGGGTGGTGTGAGAAGATAGTCTGTAATCCTTACTAAAGGATTGTAATGACCAATTAAGTAAGTAAGCAAATAGTTTTGTAGTGTTTACTCTCTTATGGTGCTCGCCAACACTATCACAGGCTAGTAGGTAGTGTAATGGCTTCTTAGATGTAAGACTACGGGTCAAACCCGAGGTCAGACATCAAACCGAAATATGAAAAATATTTCTTCGGCGACTCACTCTCAGCAGATTTCTGGCAAAAACTCTGAGAGTAATAAAATTGCCATGAAAAGTTTCATAAAATATTGTAGTCGCCGTAGTCTATTAGGCAGTGAGTTTGGCTTATTTGACGTAAGGCCGCGGTTCCAACAGAACGAAATATAAAAAATATTTCTTCGGCGACTTTCTCTCAGTAGATTTCTGGCAAAAACTCTATGAGTACAAGAGTAATAAAATCGCCATGAAAATTTTCTCAAAAATATGTCGTTCGGACTTTAAACTGCAGGTCCCGCCATTCATGTATAAAATTAACACACGTTATATAAGTGGTGTGAGAAATTACGTCGTAAGCCTGACTGAAGTGTTGTAATGACTAATTATGTATGTATGTATGTCGCGACCAATGAATTTCGAAAAAAAATTTGTTTCAGCTAGTAATTCCTAATCACGGTTTTGGAATGTTTTTTTCTTAAGCAACCCTCTGTGATATTTAAAAAAGAAGTGGAGAGTATATGTTACTAAAACATTGCTTTCGTTTTAAGGCCGTGAGAAAAGTACCAAACATTCCGAACGGGTAACAAAGTGTGCGGAAAGTGATTGCCATCATCATCATTCTAGACTTCGCTCTTGGTCATATCAGTTTAATAACCTGGCTAGTTATCTTTACTTTAAATGCTAATGTATTTAAAAATCATAAGAAAAGTTCATAAAACTGTTTATAATGATTACATTGACAGACTTGTTGTCCATACAATACCATGCCTAATCAAAAGACTTAAGAAACAAACACTTCTTGTTGTCTGCTACGTGGTATGCTTTTCATTTACGAATTAAATTAACAGAAGAAACAGAACAACAACCACCCACTGGTTTGTTTTTTTTTTTATTTTATTTTATTTTTTGTTTATTAAGAATTAAATTAAAATTAATTCATACAAGCATACAAGGTTTCCAGGTAAATGAACAAATAATCACAGAAACAATTATTTTTAAAGGAAATAAAAATTTTTGTTAAAAATAATGTTGTTTTCATAGTTAATTTAATTAAATTTAATTCACCACACATTGATTGATAAGGCTAAGGAAGAAAAAGGAAAAGCATTGAACATCAATCAGAAAACTATACAACTTTTGTTTGGGGGGGTTTTGCATGGAAAAGTAAATTTCAAATGTAAACAATACAAAGACGTAATTTGACCGATATTTTGTTGTTAATCATACCCACACAATTAAATAAAATTAATCACTCACTGTATGCTAAAGCTGAAAACAAGAATTTTAAACCGTGTTACTGTTCGTACTTGCAAACAAAAGTAGACAAAAAAACGTATAGAAAATGTATATAAAACGACATACATATGGGAAATTAAGCGTTTAAAAATTTCCGAGGACGGTCAATCAACTATGTTTAGTATATTTTTTATAAAAATAAACTTAAAAGTAAACAACAAAAAATACAAAAAAAATTACTGAAACCTAGCATACCAACCGACGACGACCACAACAGAAATTCATTTAAAAAGATTTTATTTCGTAACAATTTAACTAAAACACGCACCAGAGCAAAGCAATAAATACTAAACAAAACAAAAATTTATTTCATTCTACAATAACAATCATCGTTTATACTATATATATATATTACAATAACAAAAACAACAAACAATAACATTTAAAATTAAAGTAACCAGATACCAGATACTTTAGGAAAATATATTGTGCATCACCTTTAATAAATTTTGATTTCAGCAGTAACACTACTAACCCAAATGCACATACACACACAATCAATGCCAATATATGTATGTATGTATGCGTAAATTAAAACAATCAATGATAGTGGTGGCATACAACCAAACAGAATTGTAACAAAATAATAACATTGTTGTAGCCATGAAGCATGCAACACGTTTAAAGAGAGAAATAAACAAAAACACAAACGCAAACATATTGCCTGAACAATTCCTTGTCAGTGATTTGTTTATGTTTTAAGGCCTGAGGCGGTAATTTTTGAATTTGCCATCAATAAATTCAGAATTTAATATTTCACAATTTATAGGTTATTAACTGTTATAAATTAAACCAACAGTATTAACTGGGGGTCACTCTCCTTTCTTCATTCAGCCTACATCAAGATTTAGATGCCATATGTGCAGTATGTCCTAAAAAAATAGAAAAGGGACAATTGGTAGCAACTCATACTTATACCACAGAGGTATGAAGTCTTCTCCTTGATACATACATACATAATTAGTCATTACAGTCCTTCATTCGGAATTACAACCTAGCTTCTCACACCACATATGTTGCATATGTTAATTTTATACATGAGTTTCAGGACCTTCAGTTTAAAGTCGACTCCGAACGACAGAATTTTTGAGAAACTCATGGCAATTTTATTTACTCTCAGAGTTTTTGCCAGAAGTCTGCTGAGAGGAAGTTGCCGAAGAAATATTTTTCAATTTGGGCTTTGAAACGTTACCACACGTCTAATAAGCCAACGCACTACCTACTAGACTACGGCAACTATTAGTCATGTAATCCTTATAAAAATTAAGCATTGCAACACTTTAATCATAACTACACCTAGCTTGATCATTTTATTCATGTTTGTTGAGACATACAGTTTAAATGTCGACTCCGAACAACAGATTTTCTGAGAAACGTTTCCCGGCAATTTCATTTATTATCAGAGTTTTTGCCAGAAATCTGCTGAGAGGAAGTCGTTGAAGAAATATTTTTCATATTTGCGTTTTGATGTCTGACCTGGGGTTGGAATCATGGTCTTACGTCTAATAAGCCAACACACTACCTACTAGACTACGGCGACTACTAGTCTTTCAGTCTTTAAAGTCTTTTTTTTTTAAGTATTATTCAGGACTACAACCTAGATTCTCAAACTACTTATCTTGTATGTGTTCATTTTATGCCTGTTTGGTGAGACGGACAGTTTAAATGTCGACCCTGAACGACAGTTTTATGGAAAACTTTTCTTGGCAGTTTTATTTACTCTCAGAGCTTTTGCCAAAAGATTACTTAGAGGAAATCGTCGACGGAAATATTTTTGTTCACACTTCGTTTTATTCTAAATATTTGGGGTGGGGTTTGAATTACGCGCTCGAGTCTAATAAGTCGACACACTAACTACTAGACTATGGCGAATAGAGACATGTGATCCATAACATGTGACAGTTCAGTTGAAAGGTCAGTTGAATTTAATAGCAGATAGCCTTGCCAGACTGACAATTTTGAAAACGCGAAATGAATAAACCGATACCGTAACAAAGAATGGCAAAAGATGGATGAAACTTAAGATGCTTTATTGTCTTCTCCTTCTTAGATTATTCAGAAGCTTCCTGGCCACCAGTGAGAATTATATTAACAGCGATCTTCACAGAAACATCAAGTAGAGCTTGTTCTTTGGAAGTTAAGGACTCAATGTGTAAGTTTTCTCACGGCTATATAGCATAACAAACCAAGAGATTTTTTACAGAGGACATTGGTTGTAGGCAACAGAAGATACATACATAATTGGCCATTACAACCCTTCAGTCAGGATTACGACCTAGCTTCTCACACTACTTATGTTGTGTGTGTTAATTTTATACATGAGTGGCGGGACCTACTGTTCAAACTCGACTCCGAACAACAGATTTTTGAAAAGATTTTCATGGAAATTTTTATTTACTCTCAGAGTTTTTGCCAGAAATCTGCTGAGAGGAAGTCGCCGAAGAAATACTTTTTGTATTCTTGTTTTGATGTCTGGCCTGGGGCTCGAACCCTTTACGTCTAATAAGCCAACACACTACCTACTAGACTACGGCGACTTCAGCAACGGAAGATACATCAGCAATTTAGCCTGGTAAACTTGATTGGTGAAGGAGAAACAAAGCAAAGAAATAATCAGAATAAGATAAAAGTCAGGTCTGACCATCATTCCACCACTCGGCTCTTAAAATGTTAAATCGAAGGTAGTATGGGACTGTCGTTGCTGAGGATATAACTTTTGAGGTCTGCCAGTTCAGTTACTTGGCTATTTTAGAAGACAATTCCTCTTACAGAAACACAGTCTAAGGCAGACGGCCAAAACGAAGAAGATGAATGAAGATTCATGAAGGTACTTATGTTTTATTAATTGTAACAGTATGATCAGTCAGATTCGAATGCAAAAAGTTTTATTTAAACGGATGCAGATGTTATTTGAAATTTACGATCTTGTCTTATACTCATTGCTCTTAAAAATGGCAAACGTGACTTTGAATTTGATATTATTGTGCTAATGACCCAATAATTTTTTATGATTTTGAGCTAAATTTTGTTTAATTACTCACTAAAAACACCTACAAAAGTAAAGAAAAGCATATGAAATTAATCTTGTTTTACAAGCGCACTGAGGTAATTACATTCAAGTTTAATACGAATTTTTTTTTTCAAAATGCATTTTTTATTTAGGCAAACCAATCAATTTGGAAAACAAAAAACAACAACAATTAAAAAAATTATGAAGAAAAAAATAAAAAGAAGTAGAAGTAGACGCCTGTCATAAACATTTTGAATGTCTTGTTTTATTGTTGTTGTTAAAAAAATATATATTATTGTATTGTTTTGTTGTTGTTATTGTTGTTTTTTTATGATATAACAAGTTTAATGAACTTTAAAGGTGAGTTTAAAAAGCCAAAGCCTACGAAAACATTCAAAAGTAGCCACAACGTGCATATAAACAAATATGAGACCATAAATGTATTATTAAATGGAAACAAAAAAATTAAAATTATTAACTGTGATGATTAAAATCTAAATATGAAATTGATGAGTACAAACGTATAACAAAACCAAAAGAATTTTGATTTTTTTTTTGGTTTTTTTTTTTTCAAAAGAAACCAAAACATGCGTCATTTTCAGGCAAAACACTCTGATACTCCATGAAGCGAACAGATGTACAATTAATATGGTAAGGCGGTCCAAATTGGCTTAATTGCGGTGTAGATGGATGGAAAAAAACTAATTTTTTTTTATAAATTTCAGCTAAAACTCCTTAATCATAACAATAAAAAATATAGAAATACAATATCAAAACAAACTTAATAATGATAATAATAAACGAATATATACACAATAAAAATATGTATTAAACAATAACACTTTTTTTCTTTTAAAAAAAATTGTTTTTTAAACCTCTCAACACGTAATTTGTTTAAACAAATATTTATATATGTATACATACATAACTACTACATTTACGGTGTATACACGTACAATAATTCATAGCTGGTTTATCATCATTATTATTATCATCAACATCAGGTAACTATTACTGCCACTGTCTCTACTGCCTTACACTGTTTAAACATACGCTGAAACACTTGAAAAATTCTTGAAGGTTGACCACTTAAAATGACCAACCAACCAACCAACCAACCAGCCAACCAACAGTTAAACAGACAATCAAACATAATCATTCAAATATCAACAGAGCGTAGCATTTAAACAATAAACACCATCATCACCACCACTACCACCATCGCCACTACCATCACCTCTATTACCACGATCACCAGTTTGGATAAAATAAGTGTTGTTTGTTAAAGAATTGAATTGTTTAACAAGCGAAATTTGTTTGAAAATTTAAATTTAAATATTTTGTTTTCAAATATTTAGAAGATAAAATAAAATTCCTTTAAAAAAAATTTTTTTCAAAAATTGTTGGTGAATTACACCATTTCCTGTGGCGATTTCTTATTAATCATAGAAACAAATTTTATAACTGATTTAACTTTGCTCGTATTTAAATCATATGAATTCAAAATAAAATATTAACAAATTTATTAAAAAATATTTTTAGGTCAAAGGTCACAAATTTATAAATAACAAATTTTGGCAATTGCTCAAGGCTGCCTAGACAATATCAAAAGCCATGATTTACTTTGACGATTAGCGCAGCTTTCCGCATACGGTACAATGTACAATGTACGCTGTAAAAAATTGTACAATAGAAAACCTTATCTTCAATCGATGAATAGCAGACCTCATTGTAAATTAGATTATAGGGCAGGTAGGTTTCCCAACCCTTCCGTCAGGATAACGACCTAACTTCTCACACCACTTATGCTGTGTGTGTTAATTTTATACACGAGTGGCGGGATTTACAGTTTAAAGCCGACTCCGAACGATAGATTTTTGAGAAACTTCTCATGGCATTTTTTCATTTACTCTCAGATTTTTTGCCAGAATTCTGCTGAGAGGAAGTCGCCGAAGAAATATTTTTTCATATTTCGTTTTGATGTCTGACCTGGGGTTTGAACCATGGCCTTACATCTAATAAGCCAACACACTACCAACCAGATTACGGCGATGTGAAGTAAAAAGTGTGTGGGCTTATTACACAACATGCCGTTTCACCATTCTCCTGGCATAAAACACTGGGAATAAATAAATTTTGCCATGAAGTCGTAGTTTCTCAAATCTATTGTTCGGAGTCGACCTTGAGCTGTAGATCTCTCCACTCACTGATAAAATTAACACACACAACATAGATGTTGTGAGAAACTATGTTGTAATCCTGACTAAAGGGTTACAATAACCAATTAAGTTTAGTGCCTGCATTACAATGCCAATCAGCAATTAGATTTCCTACATTGTCTTTGGGAATGTCTGGTATCCAAGGCCGCATATGTGTTAAGCCCTTAGGATGCAAATTGCGGAACCTCCAGCATAGAAAATACTTCATTCTTCCTGTAGCCTAAAACATTATCCATTCTCCTGATATAAAAAATTCTACCGACTCTCTACCAGAAATGAGACCCGTTAGTAAAAACTCAGTATAGAAGGCATGGAACTGAAGGTTGAGTATGAACAACATACGTACATAATTGGACATTTCAAACATTCAATCAGGATTACAACCTAGCTTTTCTCATCACTTATGTTGTGTGTGTTAATTTTACACATGAGCATAAATAATGTTTAAAGCCGATTCCGAACGAGAGATTTTTGAGAAAGTCGCCGAAGGAATATTTTTCATATTTCGTTTTATTTGAGATATCTGATCTGAGGTTTTAACCGCGGCCTCAAGTGTAATAAGCCAACACACTATCTACTAGACTATGACGACTACAATATGTATAAACAACAGTCTTTTAAAATAGTGAAGTAACGGCATGTTCTGGCAGTCCCCAGAAGGTATAGCCTTGAGACAGTTGATTTAACCTCATAAGAGCCGAGTGGTCAAATGACAGCCAGACTGTCAGACCTGACTTCTATCTTATTCTGATTTTTTCTTTGCTTTCTGTTTCTGTTTTACTTATCAAGTTTACTAGGCTAAATTGATGATCGATCTTCTTTTGCCATCAGCCTACAACGACTCTGTAGAAATCTGTTGGGTTGGGGGTATAACAGTGAGGAACCCAACACATTAAGTTCCTAGTTTCCAAAGAGAAAGAGAGCGACAGAGCTCCTCTTGTCTTTTTTGTGATGATCGCTGTTAATGTTATCCTCACTGGGGGCGAGGAAGCTTCTGAATAATCTATGAAGGGAGAAGAAAGTCTCTTAACATATAAAATTCGAAACAATGATTATGAACAGTTTTTTGCCTCCTGCTTGGGATGTGCAAAGTTCATAAATCCCTGTTGGAGGACCCTATAATAAACTTGTTTATTTGATGACATTTTGCAGAGTTTAGAGATATTTTGATTTGTCGTCAAACGCTTTAACTCTGTGCAACACCATCAAATAAACAAGTTTAATATAGGGTCCTCCAATAGGGACATATGAACTCTGACAGTTGATAACGGCTGTCATGTGACAAATTATTTGTCATTTATTCAGTCTGTTTTATCAAATCACCATGGGCGACCATAGACATCGACGTGAGTTCGCTTAATGAATTCTGACAACTGAGCCTACTTTTCATTGAAAAATCTACTTCTGTGAAGAGGCGTATTTCTGGATGAATGGGTATGTGAATAAAGAAAATTCTCTAATTCTGAACAATACCAGGTCACATAGTATTCAAGATCATCTTATGCATTTAGAAAAGTCACTGTTTAATTTGGCTTTTGAGAAACCGGCGTCATTGTTCTATATTTCTTTGATAATGACGATGGCCAGGACATCACTGTCAACGCCGAGCACAATGGGTTGATGATTACCAATATCTTTTGGCTTAAATTGAATGATAAATGACGTATGGTTTCGACAGCATGGCGCTACATGCCAAATTAGATTTTCTGCACGAAAGATTCGAACGCATGGTTATCATACCTAGAGATGATGTGCACTGGCCATCGAAATCATGCGATTTGACCTCGTTAGACTTTTTCTTGTGGGGTTTTCGTAAAACACAGGTGTATGTGAATAAGCCACCAATCACAGCGGCTAATATAATGTGTTCCATGACTTAATTGAAAAAATCCTGCTAAATAGTTTAATACCGCATATTGATGCCATCGCCATAGTTCCCGACCATCAGTTTGGCTTTAGGCGAAAACATAGCACGATTCAGCAACGCACAGAATTACCAATTTAATTAGACGTGCTTTTGAGAACAAGCAGTATTGCTCAAGCCTTCGATAAGGTCTTGCACGAAGGACTTCTTTTTAAGATCACGCAGCTTTTAACAACGAATGTGCATAAATTGCTAAAAAAAAAAAAGTTACTTATGGGATAGATATTTCCAAATAAAATCAAAAGATGTCACCTCTTCCCCCAGAAAGATATCTGCTGGCGTACCTCAAGGAAGTATTCTAGGGCCGTACCTTTACTTATTGTTCACTGCAGGGATGCCTACAAGTTTAGTGACTCACACGTCTACTTTTGCGGATGATACGGCGTTTTTAAGTATTCATAGAGATTCTACAGTTGCGTCACAAAGACTTCAATCTCATGTTAGTGACTTGGAAAATTGGATGCTGAAATGGAAGATAAAAGTCAATGTTTTTAAGTGCATGCACATTACGTTTACACCGAGAAGGGGAAATTGTCCGCCCATCAAGATTAATGATGTGACAGTGCCAGAACATAACAGTGTAAGATATCGACAGTCGTCTTACCTGGGCTCACCATATAGCTGCCAAAATTACACGGATCAAACTCAGAACAGCACAGCTTTACTGGCTTACTGGACCTAAGTCAACCCTTGATTTAGAACTAAAACTGCTTTTGTATAAGTCAGTATTGAAACCTATTTGGTTTTATGGTATACAACTGTGGGGAACAGCCTCACCATCCAATGTAGAGAAGCTTCAAAGGCGGTAATCTAGACTTCTTGGAATAGTAGCAGGTGCTCCTTGGTATATGAGAAACAGTAACATCCACAAAGATCTGAAGGTGGCCTTAGTTGTAGTTGGAGATGAAATAAAAATAGCAAGTGCCAATTACATCTCTAGGATTACAGAACATCCCAACCGTCTTGTAAGAGATTTACTTGTATTCGAGGCTCACAGATGACTCAAAAGGATTCAAACAAATGATCTGATCAGATAAATTTACTTTTGATGAGTACTTTCAGTTGTACGTTGCAGTGGCAATAACAACTTTTATTTTTGTATTATTTTAGGTTAAGATTTGAATACTTATTGTAAATTCCGAAAGGAAAGATTCAATAAATAATATATGAAAAGAAAAAAAAATGGAAATTTGGACATTTTGTATGAGCTTCCCCCAGAAAAGCCATGGCGAAGATTTAAACGATTTTATATTCTACACATAATGGCATCAATAGGTCTTTCACTTTGTTCTATTTGAATTCAAAGATAGGAAATGCTTAATAAAAGCGATGATGATGAATGGCATCATTAGTATTCCTAAAATCTTGTATTTTATCACCTAAAAAGTAATTCACAAAAAGTGTTCATTAATCGTTAATAAACGTTAATAATTCCATAATATTTGAGCAATTAATCTAACAGATGGACTTTTAAAAAAACAAAATAAAAATTATGGCACAATTAAAGAATATTTTGTTTAAAAAATTAAATTTTTTTTGTGTACAACTCGTTCGGGTTGTTAAACAACTTAAGTACTCAAGTAAAAAATTATATATTTTGTGTTTGTGAAGTTCTAACAAATTCTTCCTATTAATAAACAAAAATCGTAAATATGAGATGCGGAAATATTGTACGTGGTCATGTTTTATTATAATTTAATAGTATTCTGTTTTGTTTTTTAGGAAAATAATTTCCAGCAAAATTCTGCTGAGTCAGCATTTTAAATAAGCAGAAAATTTTAAATTTCAAATATTTTCTTTTTGCAAACTTTACAATAACAAAAGTTTTGTTTTGTGCCAAAAAATGCAAATTAAAAAATAAAATTAAATTTAAATAATATTTACATTCATTTTAAAATGTATGAGAAACAGTTTTTCTGCTATTAATAGCAGCTTTTACTGTGCAAAACTATGGATTTCTTTAAATAAAAACAAAAGACTTAAGACACAAACTTTAAAAAATCATTTGAAGGTAAAATGGAACATTGAATATGATCAGTACAGTCACTGCTTTATACACTTTTTAATCAAAATTCCATAGAATTACTTAGTGAATCATTCTGAGTCTAAGTTGACTACACATCTTAAAATTAAAATTTTTTTATTATTATTGTGGTAATGAGATGCCTCAGTATTGTCACCATATGATCTAATAATTTATATGATTGCCTATAATATCTCCTCTAAGGCTATTGCCTTTATAAAGTTCTAAGATGCTAATCGGTGTCAACATTGACAATTATCTGCCTAGTATTCAGGCATTTTCTTCTGAGATGCACTAATGCCGCACAGATTCGAAGAATGTGTTCCGATGATGCAATCTTATCGTCACCCAACTTAAATGTTGTGCTCAAGACAACCCCTATCTAAATAAGTGTACTCTGAGCCACAGTGCTCTGTCAAAAGGCCAGCTTCTAGCCTCCGATTATTCATGGATTGTTTGACGCATGACTCACATCTCCTCTTAATGTTGTTTTCCTAACAAAAATTTTAATTGCCTCAAAATCACTTGGTTTCAGCAGACTCTTTACCTCTCCTTATCTTTCCTTTCATTGAGCATACTTTCCAAATATCCACCCCAGCCCACGAAAAGATTCTGGACTCATAAACGGCGTCAAAGCTCATCTATTCGTATGCTTGCTCATTGCTGACAATTCCCACATTAAATGTAACCCTGGCAGCCTTATTTAATTTATTTATTTATCCTCATAAGATCCGACTGCTCAGATGACTGATTACTGAATGTCAGTAGCGCTACTATATCCTGTCTTTTGTAGGATAATCTTATGCTTGGGAAACACTTGCTAGTCTCTTTATGAATTCTGAATATTGTATCTAGGGATCAACAACTCCCGCTGCTGTCTGCATAGCTTTGGTCTTGACTAGCATGTGCAGCGGACTTAAATGTAATAGAGCCTCAATCGCCGCTGTAGGATAGTTTCTGGTTGCTGCTGTTATGCCAACACAAGCCAAATTTTTTCCAAATTTGTTCCACCTGACAGTGCATAGATACTGAGTTACATTACAGAATTTCCCTGAAAGCTTTCTGCATACGACTACGTCATGTCTGGCTTTTCCGGATGTGCTTTTAATATGAGACCTCCATCTCAATTTACTATGCAGTGTTATTACAAGATATTTTACTATCCAGCTGAATATCATAGGTTCTACAACTCTTCTGTCTAATGATCTAATTATGGCCTCGTGAGAAGTGTTATCAAAGGCGCTCCCTATGTCAAGAAACGTACATATGATTACCTCCTTCACATTCAAGGGCTCCGGAATGTTTCCCACTAAACGAACCAGAACTGACTCAATAGATCTGTCTGCCTTTAAAGCGTATTGTGTAGGATGCATTGGTATCCTTTCTAGTAACCCACTACTTCTTAAGAGATTCCAACATGAGAGATGTGAGGCTAAATGGGTCGAGGGATTTTGCGCAAGTAGTGTTCTTTTTTTCTACTTTTGAGATGAGCATCTTTCCTCATCTTTTAACAGGGTATTGATAGATACTTAAAACCTGGGCTAGTACGGCACATATCAATTAGGAATGCAAATAGTTCCTCTATGCCCTTTTGTAATAGAGCAAGAAAGATTCCAGGCTCTGTGGGATGCATTAATGCCCCACACGTTCGAAGAATGTGTTCTAATGATTCAATCTCTTCGTCATAGAATCTACCTGTTGGGCTCGAGATAGCCTTTATTTTGAATAAATGTACACTGAGTCTACAGTGCCCTGATCGTTTATTAACCTTATGTTGTTCGTGGATAGTCTGATACATGATTAGACTCTCCTCTTATTGCAATTTTTCTGGAAAACTTTGATTGCCTCAAACCCACTTGGTTTGGGAAGAGTCTTTGCCTCTCTTCATTGAGCATCCCTTTCCAAACATCCGCTCCCACTCCATAGAAGTATTGGAAGTATTGTGGCCTTTAACCACCCATCCTAGCAAATTCATGTGTTTGTTTACTATTATCACATGAACTGGAATCCAGTAGAAGGTTAGCTTATTTTGACTATCTAGCTAATTCAGCTTTTCCAGACTGTCCCATATTATTTTTGATTTAACCCTATGAGAGCTGAGTACTCGAATTGCGACTTGATTGACAGATGGTAATTGCTATGTTTTATCTTTTGTACCTTCTATCCAAGTTGAACTGGGCACATCTTTCTATAAAATAAATTTACGCTTGGAAGATACCTGCAAGTTTTTCCATGGATTGTTAGTTTTACATCCAAAAAGTCGTGCTCTTGTCTTGAGATTCATTCTTATCTCATCTGTATATCACAAAATAGTATCTCTTTTAAGAAATTTACGCATATTTCTTACTAAATTTCATTGCGAAGCATTTCCTAAAGTCTTCTGTTCTGTTCACAGTCTGGTGGGTAGTGTGTTGGCTTATTAGATGTAAAGCCCAGGTCAGATATCAAAACGAAATATGAAAAAAAATATTTCTTCGGCGACTTCCTCTCAGCAGATTTCCGGCAAAAACCCTGAGAGTAAACAAAATTGCTATAAAAAGTTCGGAGTCGACGTTAAACTGTAGGTCCCGCCACTCACGTATAAAATTAACGCACACAACATGTGTGGTGTTAGAAGCTAGGCCATAATCCTGACGTAAGGGTTGTAATGCCCAATTATGTATGTATGTAATCTTCTGGCAAGACATCTAAGAATAAGACAAACAGCCATGAAATTTTTTATCAAACCTCGACATCAAACTGTCGCGCTATTCGTAAATAAAATTAAAACTTTTAACATGGGTGGTGCGAAAAGCTGTCTCGTAAGTAAAAATATGGACGTGTATAACAATGTGATAGGACCCAACGGAGCTGTGCACAACTTAACCTAACTTCATGTACAAAAAGATACTAATAAAGCCCCAAGCAAGCTTAGATTTTTAAAGAACCTACCATTGATGTCTAAACACAGTTGAACGTAAAACGTTTGATAAATTATTTCTTAAAATCATATTCAATCTCGTGTAATGCAGTTACTTTAGTTTCTGTAAAATAATGAAACCTTGAAGGTACGTACCATAGAGCAGCAGAAACAATTGTGATTCCATAAATTAGAACAAAAGTAAACGAAACAAATAAATTTCAAATTTTATTGGTTAAATACAGCACGTAGGACTAATTTTCGAATTGTTACAGGTAAACGGAATACAATTTAAAAATCAAATTTAAGATAAAATTTATGTTTTTACGACAAATAATGAAATCAAACAAAACAACAAAAGCACAACGAAAACAAATTTTTATAATAAAAGCCAAGTGTAACGACTATGTTTTGTATTCTCAGGTGTTAGTCAACTCGAAAACAATTCAATTCAATTCTGTAGGCAACAAACACTCATACTAATATTTTGTTCCTAGGCTTTGTTTAGTTTGTATTTGCAATTCAACTAAAATGCCGGCCAGTCCTCTGTATTTACTTGAAACCGCCTTACCGAAAAGGCCTCCTAAAACATCAAAATTGAATTTTTGGCCACGACATAGAATCCATATTAATTTTTTGTTTATTTTTATTTTGATTTTGTGATTATCGTTTCATATTTTCTACAATTATGTGGCGGTGGTGGTGTATTAAGGTGCAGCAAACAATAGCAATCGCTAGGTAGCGCTGGTTTAATAAGCATTTTTATCGGATCCAACCGCATTTTTTTTTCTTTCAATTTTTATTCATTCTGATTGCGAAATTAAAAGTTTATTTATTAGCAGTCATTGGCTACTGTAAATAAGGTTTTACTTGCAGTTTAAATACAATTCATTAAAAATAATAGAAAAAAACGTCACTAAAACTTAGTATCATACATCCAAACAAAAGAAATCAAAAATAATTTATTTTACCGTCTAAAAATTTTTATTTGAAATTTTTAATACAAAAACCCATACGCTAAGTATCCTTGATATTTTGACCAGATATGTTAATGCAAATAATTTTTATTTATTTTATTTTATTGTTCAATAATAAAAACAAATAACAAATTTGACAAAAATTCATTTTTATTTAAATATTCTTGCAAAATAAAAAAATCTTTTTTAAAATCAAGTTTGTTGCTTAAGTCTTTTGTTTTTGATTTGTTTTTTTTTTTTAGCAAAAGGAAGTAAAAATATTAAAATTTACCGGTATATTAGTTTGTAAGTTTAAATAGGCCAATTTAGCATAATTAATATTTATTTCGATTGTGCTTTAATAAAATAAACAAAAAAAGTTTTGTTGTAGTTTAGCTTCTAATGAATTGCGTAAGATGTAACCTAAAATGGCATGTATTCCATAGCTCTACTTAATGACACTTTGCTTTGATTCGATCTATTGTAAACTATACTTACTAACTTACTTAATTGGTCATTATAATCCTTCATTTAGGATTACAAGGTAGCTTCTCACGTCAGTGATATTGTGTGTTAATTTTATAAATGAGTGGCAGAACCTACAGTTTAAAGTCAACTCCGGACTACAGATTCCTGGGAAAAAAATTTCATGAGAATTTTTATTTGCTTCCAGATTTTTTGCCAGAAAATTGATGAGAGGAAGTCGCCGAAGAAAATATTTTTTTTCACTCCTAACAGCCCCCTGGACAGAACCAGTAGACTATATGGTTTTAGGAAGTGCATCGCAATGAGATTTAATAAGAAAAATGCTTAATTTCTTGAAAGAGGTACAATTTTGTAGTACACAGATGAGATAAGACTAAATCTTAAGACAGAAGCGGAAATTTTCGAATGAAATACTCGAAATCCATGGAGAAACTCGCAGGTATCTTGCAAGCGTAGGTTTATTTTATCGAAAGATGTGCCCAGTTCAACTTGGATATAAAACACAAAAGTTGAAACATAGCAATACTATGTGACAGTTAGGCCGCCATTCGAGCACTCAGCTCTTATGAGGTTAAATTGAAAATAATATGGAACTGTCTGGAGCAACTGAATTGGCTAGGTATGCAAAATAAGCTTACCTTCTGCTGGATCCCAGGGCATGTAAAAATTTGTAAGTAATTAATAAGCAGATGAACTAGCACAATACTTCTGAGGTGTGGTTAAGGTATGCTCGAAGATAAAGAGTGTCTAAGGCTCTCATCAGATCAAGTGGGTTTGAGGTAATCGGAGCTACAGTAAGAGGGAACGTAAGTCATACATCAGACTATTCGGGAATAACCCCAGATTGGTAACCGTTCTGTAACTCTGAGCACACTTATTTAGATAGGGTTTGTCTTGAGTACAATATTTATAACTCATTGAATCTGAGATTAAATCATCCGAAAACATTCTCCGAATCTGTGTGATATTAATGCATCCCAGAAGAAAATACCAGGGTGCATATCAGGTGCTTGGCTGGGATTTGTCATTGTTGATAAAGAGTAACATTCTGAAATTTTTGAGGACAAAATGTTCGGAGGTGATATTACTGGCACACTCTATAAAGTTTGAGAGGAGTACTAAGATACTTTACGAAAATATTAATAATAATAAGGGATATTCCCATGAGCTCAAGATATTTTCAAAGACTCCTGCTAATGTTCCAGAACCCGTTTTTCACCTATCCGTATATCAGACGCTTGTTTTTCTTTTAAGAGAGTACTTATACAGCTTCTTGAATACTCCATTTATTTTTATTACTAAGTCTCCGTGCGAAGCATACATACATAATAGATTATTACAACCCTTCAGTCAGGATTACGACCTAGCTTCTCACACTACTTATGTTTTGTGTGTTAATTTTATACATGAGTGGCGGGACCTACAGTTTAAAGTCGATTCCGAACAATAAATTTTTGAGGAACTCATCATGACAATTTTATTTACTTTCAGAGTTTTTGCCAGAAACCTGGTGAGGGGAAGTCGGCAAAGAAATATTATTTCATATATCCGTTTGTTCGAGACGTCTGACCTGGGGTTTGAACCGTAGCCTCACGTCTGATAAGCCAACACACTACCTACAAGACCGAACATTTTCTATTTTTTATAGGGATAACCTATAAAGTTTGAGGGGAGTACAATGGTTCATATTATCGCAATGCTAAGGTACTTCTTTACGGCAATAATGATAATAATAAGTAAAATACCAATGAGCTCGGAATATTTCTAAAGACTCCTGCTAATGTTCAATGATCCGTTTTTCACCCATCTGTATGCCAGAAACTAAAGAGTATGCAGCTTCCAGATTACTCCACTCAATTTTGTTACTAAGTTTCGTTGCGAAGAATTTCCCAAAATCTTACAATCCGATTGGTTGTAAGAACTCTATTGATTCAGCAGAGCGCTGTCACAATGAAGCTTGTGTTTCACAGTTGAACATTTACTTCAAAAAAATGTGGGTGGAAATATATACATACATACATACATAATTAGTTATTACAACCCTTCAGTCAGGATTACGACCTAGTTTCTCAAACCACTTTATGTTGCGTGACTCCGAATGACAGATATTTGAGAAATTTTTCTTGGCAATTTATTTATTTATTAACTCTCAGAGTTTTTGCCCGAAATCTGCTGAAAGGAAGTCGCCGAAGAAATATTATTTCATATTTCCGTTTGCTCGAGATGTCTAATACCCCAACACTCCATCTATACACTACGGCGACTTCACTGCTTTTCTTGTCGAAATATAATATTCCTTAACTCCCTCCTTCCTCCATTCCATAACCTAGTTTCTAAGTTTCATAAAAAGGTACTGTATTGAGTGTTGCGTTTCATGTTAAAGAATTGCAGGAAAAAATCGTCACGCTCGCATTCTGTTCTTACACTAAGACTACACTATACTACCTTTAAAAGCAACCGTTAAACCGTTTACAGCATGTAAATACAAAAGAATGTTTCTTTTTAGCATAAATTAATGAAGAAAAACTTGCTAACAAATTAAAATTTTAATTCGAATAATTTTCATCAAATGAAATCGTAACAAAAACACAATTTAATTAATAAATAAAATTATTCATGTTATTGTATTATAACAAAGCAAAAAAAGAAAATAAAAACAATAAATAAATTAAATTGTAAGATGGGGGTTTTTCATCTCATTTGATTATGATTATTCCATTATATATCCATTCATTGATTCATCCATGATATTCGCCTGCTATTAACCTTTAAATTAAAATGTTAAGAGTATGCAAATATTTATGGCAGTAGTTGCTAATTAAAATATTAATTTATAAACGCCCAAAGGCATAGTTTTTTTTTCTTTAAATATTATTTTTATTGTTTGTTTTATTGTAAATTATAAATAAAAAAATTATGTTTTTTGTTATTTCTTCAATTTTTTATATTTTTTCATTGTTCAACAAGTGAAACAGTAGTGCACACAACAAATACTGTTTGACACAAAACAAACAGATAAACCGATAAAAACACACACAATCAAATTGTTATCGATCTAACAATTTCAATTAATACACTGAGAAAAAAATTTTGTGATGAGTTACTTAATTTAAAAATAAATAGTTGGAGACTGGAAATTCTCAGAAAACTATCAGAGTAATAGAGTCCTCTTTTACACTTCTCGCCCTTATAATTAATAAAATCGGGTCGTTTGAATAGAGTTGATTTTAACGCGTGAAAAACGCAACGCTGTCTATTAAAACGCAAGCGCAGCAATAATATTGCCTCATTTGTAGTTATGGGTGGTATAAGTATCAATGAGTCAGGCGCTCTTGATGTTCTGGACATGAAAATTCAGTGTGATGTTTGCTGGAATCAGCACATTTTTCAAGCGTCGAAAGAAACATTGAAGTGCCTCAGTTTCTTCAGACGGTGCAAGAAATACTTCACTTCATCTGATCTCCTTACTGTTTACATTACTTATATCCAACTGAGAATGGAATACAATTCTTATGTATCAGCCGGTGCTTCAAAGTCTGTTTTGAGACTTCTTGAACTCGTACAGGAGTAGGCGAAGGTGCTCATTAATTATGGTAGTGTATCGATTCCATTGATTAATTGAAGCATCGTCACATTGTGGCTTGTGTTTCACTGTTATATCGCTACTACAACGGGTTTTACTTTAGCAAAATAAAGAGACTTGTTTCCGAAAATCGTGTATACTTACGTAGCTCCCGTATTTCTCGCAAGGTACATCCGTTTGTGGTCGATTGGCCAGTGGATCATACACTACATTACAGGATTCGCAGATAGAATTCGTTCTTTAGCCGGACTATCCGTTTGTGGAACTCGGTACCTGCAGAGGTCTCTTCTTTTTTCTACTCGCTCTGTCCTCCTTCCCATGACCTATTTGCCTAATTCGAACACAATGCACTGAATGAATAGGGTGTTGAGTGTTGTTCTTATAAAAAAAGATCATTCCATATGAATGGCTCTCTTGTGATTTATGAAAAAAGATTTTGATATGGGTTAGTCCGATGAACATCGGTTGGGTAAGAAGATAAATTTAGTAATTGAAACGACACTTTGTAATTTTCGTTAAGTTCCATATGTGATGAAAAGACTCTTGATCGTAAAGCGTGTACGTAATGAGCTTTTTCACTTAAAAATAGTGTCAACCACCTTTCAAGATTGATTGTTTCTTTCTAATACCTAATCAATGCATTCTAATGGCTGACCATCTCAACACATCACAATATTTTTGTCTACTATCACAACCATCCATCTAGGTATTCTTTTTTTATAGAAGGTGATCTTATAGATTAAATAGGTGTGTTAGTGTCTGCAACAACGTGATCGTATCGTGGTATCATAACGAGTTATATTCAGTCTTTTATTCGTAACATTGTAATGAAATAGTTGACCGCATTACAGATCTTATGGGACACTAACATTGAATCCATGTCTGTTCGATTGAAGCACGCCTGAACTTATTAAACGTTTCTAAATACATTCATAAATATATTTGCTCATCGTACCGTTAGTTTCGTTGGGTTGGGCACTCGGTTCCTAGGGCTATTTCCTTTGTAGTGAGCAAAGAGTGGGAAAAGTTGGTCTATGTTGAGATCGGTTGGGGATGGACGGAGTTTATCCGAGAAGTGAGCGGTATATACCTCAGATATCCTTGCAGCTTCTTTGCGTCCCGTTTTTGCAATGTATCGCGCAGATTTCGAAGCGCTAATGTGCAATCAAAGCTTGTCTGTGACAAGACAGGGGTCCCAATCAATATTTGAATATTTAACTGTGTCTGTACCTAGAGTATTGGAAACATGCCAATGTCTTGTCCGCGGCGTAATCCAGTAGCCTCATACCATTGGAGGTAGTAGTCGTGTAGAGGCTGAACTCCCGATAATGTGGCCAAAGATACTTTCCCGCCCGACTTTGGCGTTAAAATCTCTCAGGACGATTATCGTATATGTTCCCGAGCTTAGGGTAGAAGGCAACTTACCGTATCGTCCTTTTCATCCATTGGAGCATGATGTTGTAAAAGTTCTCTCTGGCGCGGATTGTTCTTTCACTTACAGAAATGAACCAAGAAGTCTCTTACAGCTCTATACACAACCCAGACATAAAGTCCAGTAGATTGGACTACTCTGCACGCATTTGTAAACAATCTATCGGTTGCCAGTATGCCATCCATGAAAGAAAACGTGAAGGGCTGCGTGTCAACTTGAATGCAGCAAGACAAGTATCGTTCTGAAGGCCTTCAGGAACCCATATCCATTAAGTTCAAATTACAGCTTTGTTCTCTTGAAAAATTAGAATAGTTCCTTCGATAATCCGTTCTTCTCTGGTCTTATCTAATAGTAACAAATTGTCTTGAAATGCTTCTCAAACTAGTTGCGCGGAGTAGACTCATGGATAAAATTAACGCGGAGTGCGTGAGAAGCTGCATGGACAACGAGTGAAGAGATTTCTTTCAGTGTTTCTCTCCCTCTGTGATATTTTAAAAATATGCATGTTTACTAGAGGTGGGCAATCAAAACTGACTTGAGTGGTGGGGGCTATCTTAACATCAATTTAAGGCACGTTTCTTTTCAAATTTAAAATTCTTTGGCTTGTTTTGTTGCCGTTTTTTTTTTTGGCAAAAATGGCACTACACTCAACTAATCGTGCATTTTTTTCAAAAAAATTTTTTATTTTGCGTGGGTTACCATACAATAGGATTTAAGATGGATTTAATTCAAGTTTTTTTTTTTATTGCGTTTTTTAGTTTGCAGCTACAATAACAACAGCAGCAATATCAACCAGCAATTGAAGTAAAATTTTGTGTTTTAACTACAACATGTTTTCATGTACGTTTGCTAATTTTTGTTTATTGTGTTCTGTTGTTGTTGTTGTTTCTGTCGTTATCGAAATAATGTTTTGACATGCCTTTGGCAAGGCTGTCATTGTTTCTCTATGGGTTTATTTGTATCCACTTCAATTAATTTTAAGGAGATCAGCTATTGAACTACTTCAGTCAGTGATTTATTTCGTTAAACAAAGACGCGGAAGAATGAATGTGAAGAAAGAAATGTCAATGAATGAATTCAATTAAATGGATTAGACACGTATTATAAGTTCATGATTTCTATTGTCGAAAAACATAAGTATCAGTTGTTGAAATTTATTAAAAATCAATTGAATAATTAGGATTTAATGTTATTATTATTGAGATCGCTTAATAAAGTCTTAAAAAAATTAAAAAATTTTTTCATTCTTTTTAACTGCTGAACCTTCAAATAGATTTTGATTGGTTGATTTCAAACAGAAATCGCTGTTTTGGGTATACTAATATTAAAGTCGTCGTAGTCTAATACGTAGTGAGTTGCCATATTAGACGTGAGGCCACGGTTCAAACCGCAGGTCAGACATTTGGAACAACACGAAATATACAAAAAACATTTCTTCTACGACTTCCTCTCAGCAGATTTCTGGCAAAAACTCTGAGAGTAAATAAAATTATCATGAAAAAGTTTCTCAAAGAATCTGTCGTTCAGTGTCGACTTTAAACTGTAGGTCCCGCCACTCATGTATAAAATTAACACACACAACATAAGTGGTGTGAGAAGCTTGGTCGTAATCCTGGGATGGGTTTGCTCCGAGCAGAGATTATTTTAGATTGAAGACAAACCTCTCAATGCTTGGTTTAAGAAATTGAAAAAAAATACGCACATAACTGATACGCTTCTATAGGGTGGGCCATCTATCGGTTTAAATTTGAACCGACGGTTATTTCGTATCTGGCAATACTTATGTCATTCTATTCTGTCACAAAATTAAGTATATTATCTCCACTGAACGTAATGAATCGATTTACGCCTGAGCAACGTTGGGATTTATTGGGCCAACGAGAAATTGCACGGTGATGTCATTTTGCCAAAAAAAAGATATCTTTTCGGATGAAACTCATGTTCATTTTGGCGGGTATGTTAATAAGCAAAACTGGCTTATTTTGAGCTCAGAAAACCCGCACGTGCTCTTACCGAAGCCAATTCACCCATTACGAGTGACTGTATGGTGCGTCTTATGGAACAGAGGCATTATTGGCCCATATTTCTTTGAAAATGAGGCCAGTGCAACAAATACGGTCAATATAGACTATAATAACCGATTCTGTTTATACTCGCTCTTCATCGTATTGGTGTGAACGATGTTTGGCCTCCACAGAATGCTGCAATTTGCTACCCATCTCATGCCACAATCGATTTATTACGTCACGTTTATTACGTTGTTTGATGCGACTTGTGTTGCGGAGTTTCATTGTTCATGATAAACGATTTTTTCATACCCGCTCTTCATGATATACAACAGGATGGTGCAACTTGCCACACATCTCATGCCGCAGTCGATTTATTGCATCAAACTTGTGATGGCTGTTTAATTAGCCAAAATGATGTCAATTGGCCGCCAAGAAGCTGCGATTTGACACCGTTGAAGTACTTTCTGTGGGTCGCCGTTAAAGAAAAATGTTATGCCGACAAACGAGAGACAATTAAGCATTTGAAGGCCAACATTTGTGATGCCATTGCCGAGATACTACCCTATACACACGAAAAATTGCACGCATAGAGTCCAATAATCGACTGCTAATAACGCAGTTTATATTGCGTAAAATAATTGATAGGAAAATTCCCCGTTGCGTAATGTAACAAAGTAACAATTTCGTATCGTAAATCACAATTAGATTTTCGGGAAATCCCAGTACTACAGTCATAAGACACCAATAAAAAATACTGCTTGAGGAAAATTTTGTAATGGGGTTGGGCAGTTGACAAATAGTGTATGATATGAGTGCATGCAATAAATATCTTATATTATTACAGTGTAATAAATATGGGTGTATTAAATTTAAAATATTGTAAATGACACATTCAAGTAATAGTCACACCCAAATACTCTCTAATTGACCGTTTGCGTCTATGTGCAGTGAGAGCATGTGGTTTTCGACTACTTTGAATTTCGCTACCGTTTGCAAATCTTCTTTTTACATCAGCTATTCAGAACTTTATTAAGAATAATTGTAAAATTGTTAATTAAAATTGTATTCAAAAAATACTATTTTCTTAACTATACTTTAAACCTGCAGTAAAATTACATTTTATTCAGATTTATTAAAATTATAATATTAAACGGTTCTATTAAATATTAAAACTTCTAGTACGACAGCAAAGATGGAAAAGTATACAGCATTGCACCGCAGGGGCATTGCACCAGTAGGAAAATAAGCCAAATGGATGGGTATCAGTTCAAATTAAAGCTGCATTACATACTGTACACATACATATATATATGACGGGTTATTAGAACCCTACAGTCAGGATTACGACCTAGTTTCTCACATCACTTATGTTGAGTGTGTTAGTTCTATACAAGAGTATAGAAAGTCCATTCCGAACTACCGATTCTTGAAAAACTTTTCATAGCATTTCACTTACTCTCAAAGTTTTTGCCAGAAATCTGCTGAGAGGAATATGCGGAAGAAATATGGCTGAATGGGTACGTGAATAAACAAATTTATTGAATTTGAGACGCCACCAATCAACATGAGAGAGTCATCACTGTCGATTGCGAGCATTAAAGGTCGCTGATTATCGATTTTATTTGGCTTAAATTGGATGATTTGGACACTAACGAAATGTGCCACACATCCCATGTCAAATTGGGTATTTAGCACAAGCGATTTAAGGGGATGGTTACCTCACATGAGAAAATCATCACTTTCGATCGCGAGCTTTATAGGCCGATGAGTATTAACTTTATTTGGCCTAAATCGGATGATCTGGACACCTACGACATGTAATTTTAAAAGGACGACGCTATGTGCCACACAGCCAATGCCAAATTGGATATTTTGCACAAGCGATTCGAGGAAATGGTTACCTCACATGGTGGTGAAGTGAACTGACCACTGAGATCATGTGATTTAACTGTGTTCGAATTTTTCTTGTGGGATTTTCGTTAGTCGCAGGTGTATGCGAATTAAGCATAAACCAGAGCGGTACGTACATACATAATTGAATCTTTACAACCCTTCAGTCAGGATTACAACCTAGTTTCTCACACCACTTATGTTGTGTGTGTTAATTTTATACATGAGTGGCGGGACCTACAGTTTAATTCGGCTCCGATTTTTGAGAAACTTTTTCATGGCAATTTTTATTTACTCTCAGAGTTTTTGCCAGAAATCTGCTTAGAGGAAGTCGCCGAAGAAATACTTTTTGTATTTTGTTTTGATGTCTGGCCTGAGGCTCGAACCCTGTCTTTATATCTAATAAGCCAACACACTACCTACTAGACTACGGCGACTCCAGACGACCAGAGCGGTACTCGAAGCTAAAATAACCAATTCCCAATTCAGCCTGGCATCAAAAAAATAAAAAAATTTGGAAATATTTCTTATTTGATGACGGGATTGTCCCTACTAAAAGGCATTATACTACTCTGGGATTGTGTATAGTGTATCACAAAATTCGATATAGAACGGCTATAAGTTTCACACTTGTTTTGTAACAAAAAAGTGTGGAAAAATTGTCGTTATTTGTTAAAATATATGTATATGAAGTCCGCTGAAGTCATCTAGTACGTCAGCTTTATTTCGTTTTTTTTTTTGTCGAGGAAAGAATTAAAATCTAAATAATAATAAAATAAATTAAAAATCAAAAAACAAACAAACAAATTATAATGACTGGAAACTTTACACAATTATTTAAAAATTCATTTAAAGAATACATAAATACAAGAACACAGTGTAAAATATGTAAGTTTTTTTCTATGGTGTATAGAAATCATTTAAAAATTAATTATAAATTTACAAGAAATTGTTCATGGTTTTCAATTGTTGAAAAGAATTAAAATTGAAAAGAAAAATAGACAACAAAACAACACAACACAAAAGAGCGACTGGCTAATCAAAAGCAATTGTAGGAAATAATGATTTCTTCTGTTCTCTTCTCTTGTTTTGTTTAATAAAATATTTCAATAATAATCGTTTCTTTACATTAAAGGCCATATTGTGTATTGTATTGTTGTTGTTGATGTTGTTTTATTTAATTGTAGTTGTATTTATAAATATTACAAGTCATATCAACAGTAAGTTTCGTTTTCAATAAAACAAATTAATATTGAATGTAAGTCAGTCTATTCAATGTTAAGGCCACTTAATTGACTTACATTATGAAGAGATTTTTTGTTTTTGTTCATATCAATTGGAATAAGAAGTTAGTAATGAGAATAGTTTGACAGAGCCAGGGTTAAATTAGAACTATTACACAAGCCTTAAGCCCAAGACAATGCGGATAAACACAAATAACGCGCGCAAGTGTTCTCTATACAAGGTCAAATGATTGATGAAGTAGTCTCAAGTTGCATCGTGGTAAACTTACTAGATTAAAGCGATAAATATAAGGAAGTCATTAGTAGATAGGTAGGTGAGTGGGTAGATCCGATCAGGTAACTGGCGATCCCCCTTTAAGAAAGAGATCCCACTGAACCAAGTCCAAAATAAATCTTGCTATCGCAGTAACTGAAATCGTCATAGTCTAGTAGCTAGTGTGTTGGCTTATTAAACGTGAGGCCACGGTTCAAACCCTAAGGTACACATCTCCAACAACACGAAAATTGAAAAAAATATTTCTTCGGTGACATCATCTCAGCAGATTTCTAGCAAAAACTCTGAAAGTAAAATAAAATTGCCATGAAAAGCTTTTCAAAAATCATTCGTTCGGAACCTTTAAAAATTAACTCACACAACTTAAGTGGTGTGAGAAGTTTGGTCGCTAATTCTGACCGAAGAGTTGTAATGAACAATTATGTTGTGTATTGCAGTAATCTCTTAATTAGAGAGCCCCATCAAGGACATCAGAAAGTGAGAGGACAAAAATCTCCGATTTCATGACAAGAGCAGGACATGAGTTAAAAGACAGTATCTTTTTCTCCTCTCGCCCACAGCTCCTGCCTAAGTCGTTTGGTTGAATGCCAAATCCTACGGCATTCCTGTTAAACATGGACAATGACTAGTGAGGGTCGCTATTATACGATGAATAGTCATGCAATTTAAGGACAGAAGAGAGCCGGTCCTCTTCTTATCCGTACGTGTCCAGTAGAGTCTAGAAATATTGCACTTACCCTCTTACAGCAAACGAGATAGTGTCTACCTGTAAAACGCATGGACAATATTAAATTTAACTGAGGCAATCGGATCGGAATACCTTTGACATGTAACATAAGGGAGCTTGCAAGCTCCGTTTTGGCCTTAGCCAACAATGGAATTTTGAACGATATTCCGGAACTGATATAAGAGTTGCTCTTCAATGATCCGAAGTTTTCCTGGTCTACCCTTGGCATTTATGAACAAGGACGGCTGTTAAAACTATGTTTGTTAGGGACTTAATCGCAGCCTGGCTGCTCGATTAAAACAAGAAAATTTCAGGGAAAAAGGAATCCAGGACGAAATACTGAGAACGTATGGGGAAACTTGCGAAAGTTTATGCCATCAAAAGATGTATTCAATTCAACTTGAATAGGTGGTACAAAAGGCAAGATATACTAATGCTACCTGACAGTCAGGCCGCTATTAGAGTAATCGGCTCTTAGATATTTTGGGACTGTTTGAAGAAGTTGAATTAGCAAGGGTTCCAGGGCATATGGGAATTCTCGGTAATGAACAAGTAGATGAGCTTGTGTGAATACGAGCTTCCACGCCGTTGATGGGATCAGAACCCTTCTATGGAGTAGGGGGGCGAATGTTTGGAAAAGAAGAAGTATGCTCAATGAAACGAAAGATAATGAGATGTGTTAACTCTTCTCAAACCAAGTAACTTTAAGGCAATCAAACTTTTTGTTGGGTAATTACAATACAAACTGATCTGAGTAATGAAGCAGACTATCCAGGAATAAACTCAGTTTGGTAGACGATTTTTGTACAAAGCACTGTAGTTGTAGTGTGCACTTATTTACAATGGCAGCTGCCTAATGCCCAATAGAATAGGGTAGTCGTGATTTTAAATAATGCAGCTCTTGGCCGGACCAATTTCTTCGATGAGTTTAGCGGAAGTTGGTCAGTACAGGCGCTGCACTTACCTGTAGGTCGCTATGCATGCTCAAGTGTGCTTTGGTAATCGAACCAACCACTTCGACCTGCCCTAACCATACCCAACATGCAGATTCGGTGGCCATGAAAAAGAATCATCCGAATATATCCTAGGAAACTGTGAGGCATTAATGCATCGTAGAAGGAAACTGGGGCTGCGGCTGCGCTGGCTCGATCATGTCGTTTGAATGGAGGAGATGCTCCGGCGAGGCGGGTATTTGATGCGGGGATCTGCAGAAGTCGGCGAAGAGGACGACCTTGTCTACGTTGGAAGGACCAAATCGAGGAAGCCCTGTCATCGATTGGTGTGACCAACTGGCGTTGGCGCACAACCCGTTAATAATTAATTGTTAATGGACAATTAAGTAAGTAAGTTAGTAAGAAAGAAACTTGAATTGTTCAGAGCAAGCAGCCTCAGGGCAATAGGCTTGGAGGATAGGGATGCCCTATAAAGTATGAGAAGAGTACAATAGATAGTAGGGCAGCAATACTCTTATACCTCTTCATCACAATAATGCTATTAAGTGCTCTATTCAAACTCTCTCTTCATACTTTTCCAAAATCGCAATTTATTGTTGAAAAATTTTGCCATTACTGACTGAATTTCATTTTTAAATAAAAAAATTAGTTTCCGACCACCTACATAATGCAGAGTAAAAATCATTTTGCCACTGTTTGTAATAAAAACAAAAAGGTTAAATAAAAAGTTTCATAAATTGTTTCGTTGTAATTATAGTTATTGGCATATAATTGCATAAATTATACGTTAAGATCTTTTAATTCACACTTCATTTTCTCGCAACTGGCTTAGCATTGTTACTGAATTAATTTACAATTTAAAAACTATTTACACAAGCAAACTACTGCAACAAAATTGAGAAAAAAATACTTTAAAAACCATAAAATAATTTAATAAAAGCAAACGAACAAACAAAAACAAACAAAAAAATTCCATTAAAATAAAACGAAATAAAAACTAAGTGAAGTGATGTGATCGTGACTAATAAGAAGAGATGCCCAAGTCAAATGTTAAAAAAAAAAATGAAATCTATGTGCTGGCTAAACAACTCTCACTGTCTCACTTCCTCTCTCTATCTCTTTTTCTATTCATATCCAACAGATGTTATAATATTTGTAAGAAAAAAAAGTTGATGTAATGATGGGCATTTAATAAAAAAAAAAAAATTAAATCTTTTTATATTTAATTTAATGGCACTCTCATAACAAATTAGCACCTAAACCAACTGAAACTTAACAATTAAAAGCAGTAACAACAACAACAACATATTGTCTAAACAAAAATCATATAAAAACTGTAAGATCAAGAAAATCAAATTCGCTTACAAACACTATGCGATTAGCACAACAACCAGTGTTGTAGAGTGTTTTGTATGTAGAAACTTTATGTTTTTTATTGCAAAAAAAAAAACAAGAAAAAACAACATGAAAATCGTAAAATAGAAATCCACATATGCACATGCATACATACAGACGTACATACGTCAACATCAACATCAAAGTTCACGGTCAGAGTCTTTCAGTGCGACCTCATTACTATGAACCCTGCTTAAAGATGATCATGATCATATTAATGATGGCGTTGTTGATAATACTCATTGAATATGAAGTCAAAGCCAATTTATACATACAAGTAGTTACATAATTACATACATACATACATGTTTCTCTATGTTAAACTGAGTTTAGACAAGACAAGACAAGAGTTATGTTATCTACATATACGAGTATCATTAACGTAGCATCTAATGAACACTTACGTATTTACACACCGGTATTGGAAAATTATTCACAAAAGCAATGCAGGGGATAGCATGGAAAGGAAAATACTTCGATTAATCTCGTTGTATGCCCATTCACGAGGGTTGATTAACTCGTTTAAATACGCATACAATCCATACAAGGGTTTATTGACACATGACCTGTGTTTTCAGCCCCATACACTTTTTCAAATGCTCCTCCAATCTTCTTATATCTCAAGAACTAGAATGGATTCATCACTGAAGCCAAATACATACTCGTAGAAAAATTTTTTTCAGGTAAATAGTCTCTCAATGCTAAATCCATAGAGCAAAACAGACGAGAGAGCTGTAATAAAGAATTTTTGGCATGTTAACTGTATGTTTACATTGTTCCAGCGTAAAAAAATCTCTTTTCTTGGCTAAGTTTTGATGCCTTAATTTCATGATAAACCCATCTTGGCCTTTTTTGATACCAATTCGCCAATAAAAACACATTATTTTGACTGAGGTTTGATCTCTGTTTCATTTATTTTTACCAAGCGGAATAAAAAGTCGTTCAGATTGCTGACAACAATGACAATTCCCTATCCAGCACGTGGCATGCTTTTAAGTGTTTCTTTCTGGTATGCATTAATGCCTCACAACTTCCAAGACTGTGTTCCTATGATTCATTCTCGTCGTCGTATAATCTACATGTTGGCAAGCCCCAATCTGAATAAGAGTGCTTTGAGCCATCAGTGCGCTGTCAAAAGACCGGTTATCAACCTCAGATTATTTCTTGATAGGCTTCTGCGTGTCTCAGATCTCCTTATAGCAATTTCCCAACAATATGTTCGACTGCTTCAACCGCTCTTGGTTTGAAAAGAGTCTTTGCCTCTTTTTATCTTCCCTTTTTTGGGGTGCCCTTCTAATCTAGTGGGTAGTGTGCTAGAATATTAGCGTGAGGGTCGTGGGTTCGGTTTCCACCAGAGACTCTGGTCTGTGACACTACACCTAGCATATGGTCAAAGTTACTCAATTACAATTTGTAATTGTATTATAATTAATAAATAAATAAATAAATATCTTCCCTTTCCTTAAGTATAGCTTCCGAAACATCCGCTCCCACCACTCCACAGAAGGGTACTGGTCCCATAAGTGGCATGGAAACTCCCTTCCTTGCAAAGCTTATCTGCTTGCTAATTGTCGTGAATATCCACATGATCTAGGATCCAGCAAAGTGTAACCTTATTTTGCCTTCCTAGACCGATTCCGTTTTCATGACTGATTTAACTTCATAAGAGCCGCGTGTTCGAACTGCAACCTGACTGTCAGTTAGTATTGTGTCTTCTGCTTCTTAATTGGCCATTAACAACCCGATTATCGGAGTTCGGCCTGATTCCAGTACATCTTTCCAGGCGCCCTTGCTTCCTGCGCGCCTTTGCAAGTTGGTCACACCACTCGATGACAGAGCTACCTCGACTTGGTCCTTCCAATGCAAACAAAGTCGTCCACTTCGCCGACTTCCACAAATCCCCGCACCAAATCCATTCGAAAGCCATGGTCAAACCAGTGCAGTCGCTAGATGTTAATACGCTGCAGAACGTCCACGTCATTGAGGAGCTCATACAGCTCAATTTCGGATCATAATGCAGAAAACATAACCAACTCGAACGGGACCGAAGATCTTACGTCGGATGTTTCTCTCGAATACTCTCAAGACTGCTGCATCCGTGCTTCTGCGTCATAAATAAGCAAGGGTATGACCTTTTTTTTGTACCTCCTATACAAGCTGAATTGAGCACATCCTTCAATGGCATTGTCTTCCATTTAAAACACATCCGCGAGTGTCCCCTTGGTGGGTTTACATATAGGGGAACAAAAACGAGGTATTCGGTGCCAGGGTGAAAAACTAACAAACAATGAGGAAATTCGGAAAATGCTACCAAACGAAAGTTTAATCCTAAGAGTGATGTGCTCGATTTAACTTGGATGCGAATCATAGAGAGCGGGACATGTAATACCATCAGACAGCCTGGCCGCCATACTTAAGGTTGACAATAAAAGGATTAGAATGAGACCTTCAATCAGCTAGGCAGACCTGAACGACAGGATATATGGAAATTCTTAACCTCTAATAAGACCAGAACGTTTCGTTGGAGTAGGAAAAAGGGATTGTAAGGGCATGCTCAATAAAAAGAAAGATGAAGAGAGGCGGATATTCTTTTGATATTAAGCGGGTTTAAGACAATCTAAACTTTTGTTATGTAAATACAATGAGAAGTGACTTGAGTTATGCATCAGGGTATCGAGAAATAGCATAAGGATAGTAACCGTCATTTTAGCTGTCATTTTGGCCTCAAACTCAAAGTCGCCATAGTCTAGTAGGTCGTGTGTTGGCGTATTAGACGTGAGGCCATGGTTCAAACCCCAGGTCAGACATCTGCAATTAAACGAAATATGAAATAAATTCTCCGGGGACTTCCTCTCAGCAGATTTCTGGCAAAATGTTTGAGGTTAAATAAAATTGTCATGAAAATTTTCTCTAAAATCTGGCGTTCAAAGTCGACTTTAAACTGTAGGTCCCGCCACTCATGTATAAAAATTAACACACACAACATAAGTGAGAATGAGAAGTTGAATCAGCTAGACAGACCTGGTCATGTGGAAATTCTAGGCCTCAAACGAGGCCAGAACTTTTCAGTGGAGTAGGAAGAAGGGATTGGAGGCGCATACTCTGTAAAAAAAGATGTACAGAGGCGGACATCCTTTTCATATTAAACCGGTTTGAGACAATCAAACCGTTTATTGTGTAATTATAAAGAGAAATGATTTGAATTATGCATCATGGTATCGACAACTAGCCTAAGGATAGTAATCGGCATTTTACCTGTCATCGTGGAGTTAGAGAACATATACTTTAAAATAAGGAGCGATTCAAACTCAATGCGTTGACTCCGTGATGAGGAGAACGAATCACTAGCATACATACTTTGAACTCGTACGTTGTTAACACATCTCAGAATGAACACTTGGGTATTTATCAAGTAATAGGCGGAAGTTATCCATTGATTGAACGCTATACATTCTGTTTTTTTACTTCAAATTTTTTACAAAAATCAATCGATGCACAGAAAAAATCGGTGCAAAATACATTACAACGATGCTTTTTTGTAAAGTCCATCACTAGTGCGGATTATGCCAATGATATTTGTCTACTCGCGTACAAGATCTCTAACAGAGTTTACCGCATATTCTCAGACTTGACAACAACTTGGACAGCGTCTGCTATATAGGCAATGTAGATAGTGCAGATATATTCCATTACAACACGGAATTGTGTGAAATAAAAAAAAATATATTTGGAAATAAAAACTATTTCCCATTTATAATACGATTGTTTTTGTATGGCATACCTTCCCCATTATACGATACATTCTGTACAGTACAAATTGAAAAGCAAAAACACCTGTACTAAACCAATATTATTACATCATTTAATTAATTTCTTCTTCGTTTTTTTTTATTATTTTAAAGTCTTCTTCAGTTTGTTTTTTTATAAACAAAATCCAAAAATCAACAACCAAAACAGAAACAAAGTGTCTAAAATAAGAAACTTTTAATGAAAGACACACTCAACAGAAAACAGAAAACAAAACAAAACAAACAAAAAAATGTTTAAAAGTGGTCATTACATGTACAAATTGTTAACTAAATATAGACAATAAATAATTATGTATGCTAAAAGCAAAAACAACAACAACAACAAAACTATAAAACTACAAAACAAGCTGGTAACATTGAAGAATAAAAAAATTTTCTTTGCCATAGAAGATCATCACGTTTAACGTGCGGTTCAAATGGAATATCAAAATATGTTTACATTATTGCTGTTGTTGTTGTTGTTGCATTTGTGGTAGTAGTTGTTGTAAATATTATTATTATTTTTTTTTTTAAACAAATAAATTACACTTTAAATTTGTTTAAATCAAACATATTCTTGTCCATCTAAGAGCATAAATATTATTTAATTTGTGAATACGAACGCACATATTTATTGATTGGACATTTTCACTCGTAAACCTAGCGCATTAACTTAAACTGGCTTCATTTGTAATACCCTACCCTATACATAAATACATACATAATTGGTCATTACAATCCTTTAGTCAGAATTACGACGGGACAGATTTTTGAGAAACTTTTCATGGCAATTTTTATTTACTCTCAGAGTTTTCGCCAGAAATCTGCTGAGAGGAAGTCGCCGAAGAAATACTTTTTGTATTTTTGTTTTGATGTCTGGCCTGGGGCTCAAACCCTGGCTTTATGTCTAATAAGCCAACACACTACCTAGTAGACTGTGGCGACTTCACCCTACCCTATAGGCTAAGATAATACCAAGTACACAGAAGAGATATTCAAATTCATCTGAACTAATCCAACTTAAAAGCCTTGAAGGTGATTAGAAAATGCCTAGACATTGATAGTCTAACTAAAGCAGTTAAAAAGCTGTTAATCACGGACATCTATCACACGATCACTGGCCCTGTTTATGTCTGACAGTCTAAACTTCCCATCCTTGCCGACTTAAACGGAATTGTTTGAACGATGGGAACAACCAATAGAGGGCGCTGTAATATTAATTTAAGCTTTTATAATGTAATGTAATTTTATCTAAGCTTTATGTTTTTAACATTACGTTGTAATTGTGTTTAACTTAGGCCTCTTGTTTGTATAAGCCTAACTTAATTTTTTTACTCTTTCTTGTAACATCCACAAGGATGCAACTACTTTGTTTGACAATTTTTAAGATCTGTGCAATAATTTTTTCTTGTCTTGTAAATTTAAATAGTGCAATTAATTATGAGTTTGTGAATAGTAAAAGATTTGAAATTAATTAAAATTATAAATAACTAAAGTAAAACAAAAAGAACTTGAACCAATAAATAAAATATTATAAATTGTTTATGAAAAAAGGAAATAAACCAGACAAGATTGTTGTTGTGCTTGAATGCTCATAAATTTGCATCAATAGTTTTCTTTTCTTTGGTCTCCCCTCCATACAGTCCACGGATAAACAGGCCCTTACCTCTCATTTCGAACTGTGATAGATTACGGAAGTTAGGCGAGAAATAACGCGACTAATCTGACAGCCCTAAAATCTCAAAATATTATTTGACGACAATCCTTACAGTGTGCAGCGTGCGCAGACTCAAAGTGTGTGTGAGTTATCATCGATAATTTTTAATCGTTTGAAAGGCCTATTGTTACCATTTTCTGGGGAATATAACATCGTTCAAAGGTTCGTCACGGGTTCTCTAGATGGAAAACACCAGTATCATCGAATTTACCATGACTTTACTCATAAATCAGGCTGAATTTGGCCGATGGCATGTTGGTTGTGTTTGGTTTGGTGATTTTGAGGACCACTGTAGTTTGTGGCGTATTAGCGACTTAAGGAAACCTTAGTAGAAAAAGTCTAACGGTGTCAAATCGCACGATGTCGGTCACTTCCACGTGAGATGACCATCTTCTCATATTGCACGTGCAGAATATCCAAATTGGCATGAGCTGTGTGCCACATAGCGCAGTGCAGTTGAAACCACATGTCGCTGGTGTGCAGATCTGCCAATTCAGGCCAAAAGAAGTTGGTAATCATCGACCTATAGTGCTTGCGGTTGACAATGATGGCCTTACGAACGTCATTCTCTAAGAAATATGGACCGATTTTACCATTTGGCTTTATCTAAATGCATTGAAAGGTTTTGGATCTCATGTGAACTAGTATGTCCCAAATTTGACAATTTTGTGGGTTCACGTACTCATTCATCCAAAAATGGCATCAACACTGAAAATGATTTTGCGATAAAAATTAAGGCCACTTGCTTACTGTTCCGGAGCTGATTCAAAGCGCACAAGTCGTTGTCTATGGTCGTCTATAGTGATTTGACAAAACAGACTGTATAAATAACAACTAATTTAACAGATGGATGTCAGTCTGGAGAATAAGGCGCTCATCCTCCGCGTGCTTCTTTATGGCGCAGAGGCATGGACACTATTAAGCGCTGATGCTGTAGCCTTGAGAGTATTCGAGAGAAAAGTTCTACGTAAGATCTTCGTAGAACCAATTTGAGTTGACGATGATTTCCGCATCCGATCCAACAGTGAGCTGTATAAGCTCCTCTACTGCGCTGGCACGAACATGTCGTTCGAATGGAGGAGGATGCTCGGGTATTTGATGCGGGGATTTGCGGAAATCGGCGAAGAGGACGAATTTGTTTGCGTTGGAAGGACCAAATCGAGGAAGCCCTGTCATTGATTGGTGTAAACAACTGGCGTAGACGAGGAAGAAGCACAGGCGCCTGGAAGGATGCGTTAAGACAACCGAAATCCGTTAATCAGATTGTTAATGGTTGTTGAGTAAGTAAGAATTTAACAGATGTAGCTTCAACAAGATGGCCGTTATCAACTGTCAAAATTCGGAAGTCTCTGTTGGAAGACCCTAAAAAAACGTTGTGCTCTTTCTGCTCCGATAATGATAACAGAACTACGAGCAACGCAAAGAAAAATAATCGGGCAGCTTCGTTAGAGTGAATTGTAATAAAATGTGTTGTTGAAACGTATGCGTATTTGATAATATTCTTAATGTGATGTAGGGTATCCATCACTTAAGCGGCTATACATAGCTGCTGTAAATGTATTCATGTTGAATACTGGTATTCTTTACATTATTTGTAGTCTCCGCATATAAATTATTCTCAAGTACAAGAGATCAGATCGGTTGATGTCGACGATGATGTTGAAGTTGAAATGAATCGAGTCGAATTCAATTTGAGTTGAATTATATTTGACTACTTGAAAATGTTGTTGCCGTTATTGTAAATCAAAAACAATTTATTTATTTGTTTTTTTTATTATTATTATTGAACAATTTGTCATATTCGTTTACTGATATACTACACAAACGAGTAACGTGTTTAAGTGTTTAAATTGATGGCCAAGAGATTAACTAACCATTAGTCAAGTGAATGATAAATTAATTTTCAGAAACCAATTCTAATTTTTTTGGCACTGTTAGTCCTCCATTTAACTGCTACTAGTGTTGGAAACTAATTGAACGTTTTTCGATACATATCATCGATAACCTAAGAACTTTATTGAGTTTTTTCGATTTTAATTTCGTTATTTTATTTTTGTTTGTTTGTATTGCTGAAACGTATAGATTCTGAACACGTTGTAATGCAATAGAGATCAATATGTAGAGCAATTGATAATTATTTTGCCAACTAGTCAATTGGGCTCAAACTGTTTAATATACGAGTATGTTTTAAAGCCAAAATTTGTTTCAGGTCAAACAAAATTACAAAATTTAGGTTATGTATGGAGGGTGTTTTAGTGTGTTATTACTCGATAGCACCCGTTATTCATCGTAATGACAGCTTCTTGCTCAACTAAGAGGATATTTTCATAGATACCATGGCAATCATTATCAGTTTGAGTACTGTGTTCGCGCTAAGAATGTGGCTCATCACTAGACAAAGGGTGGGCCATTTAAAAGTTTAAATTAAAAATGCAATTAAACAAAAACGGTTTAAAATTTATCCAAATTGATTTCCTTGTCGTTAAGTACAATTGTTCCGGTTAGAAATGGAATATTATTTCATTCATATGGCTGCCGCGAGAGCCCTCACAGTACTTTATTCAATCGTACCGATTTTCTTGCATTTTTCAAGTGTATGTCATATCTCGGCAATGGCATTACGAATGTTGGCCTTCAAATCTTCAATCTCTGGTTTGCCGGCATAACAATATTCTTTAACGGCGCCCCCACATAAAGTAGTACAACGGTGTCAAATCACAGCTTCTTGGCGGCCAATTGACATCATCATTTCAGCTAATTAATCGGCCATCAAACGTGTGATGCAATAAATCGATTGTGGCATGGGATGTGTGGCAAGTTGCACCATCCTGTTGTATACAATGAAAAGCGGATACAAAAAAATCGGTTATCATGGTGCAATAGGTGTCTCCATTGACCGTAATGCTTGCGTCATCCTAATTTTCAAAGAAATATGGGCCAATGATGCCTCTGCTCCACAAGTTGCACCAAACATTCATACGTAATGGGTGCATTGGCTTCCGTAAGACCACATGTGTGGTCTGAGCCCCAAATACGTCAATTTTGCTTATTAACGTACCCGCCAAAATAAAAATGAGCCTCATCCGAAAAGATAATCGTGTATTTTCTCATTGCCCCATCTAGCGAAGCGAAAACAAAAAGGATGGCCATGCGGCTTCAGCTCTTGCACCATTTGAACTTTGTACCTAGATCTTTTCGCAAAATTCGACGTAAATTGGCGAGTGACATGTTCAATTCTTGAAAACGATGATGAGTTGATGGATTCCCACGATTGAAGCCACAGCTTCGATATTTACTGTACGAGTAAGCTCACATCTTGGCCCATCGACAATGAGTTTCACGAACTTTAGCAATAAACTTGCGTATACCGGGTACTGTTGGTCTTTCACTGCAACCAAATTTTGCACAACTTTTTCGTGCAATTTCCGATAAATTGCCTGAGTTTTTGGAAATAAATTTCCAATAAATTCCAACGTTGCTCAAGTGTAAATCGATTCATTACGTTCAGTGGAGATAACATACTGAATTTTGTAACAGAATAGAATGACATAAGTATTGTTAGATTCGAAATAACCGATGGTTCAAATTGAAACCGATAGATGGCCCAGAAGTCGCCGCAGTCTAGTAGGTAATGTGTTGGCTTATTAGATGTAAGGCCACGGTTCAAGCCCCAGGTCAGACATCAAAACGAAAAAATATTTTTTCGGCGACTTCCTCTCAGCAGATTTCTATCAAAAACTCTGAGAGTAAATAAAACTGCCATAAAAAGTGTTTCAAAAATCTGTCGTTTAGAGTCAACTTTAAACTGTAGGTCTCGCCACTCATGTATAAAATTAATACACACAACATAATTGGTGTGAGAAGCTAGACTGTAATCCTGACTGAAGGGTTGTAATGGCCAATTATGTATGTACATATGTAGATGGCCCACTCAGTACAATTCTCTAACTTGCTAAACTATATTAAACAGGCAGCCAATGGACCTATAAGAAGACAAAAACTTATAGAAGGTAAATGCATGACAATCCCCTTCCACCAAGCTTTGTAAGCTTCTGATAAGCCACTGTCAATATATGTGACCATACATTGAAGCGATGGCAATAAATTTCTCTACTATTGGTGAATGATGATGACTTTGGCGATCAGTTCTTAAGACGGTTCAATAGTTGGCAACACGGGTAACATAATAAACTTAATGTTAGAAGGTGATTGAAATTTTTACAAGAGAATGAAGCAATTAGTTAACAAAACTTAAAAAGATTTTTCAATAGAATGATTGAAGAAAATGCATGACCTCGCATTAGAAATGCGAGAGCTGGACCAACAATCACTTGTATACTCTTAATAAACAAAAAAAAGCCTGTCATTAATAAACTTAAATTAAATAAAACTTAAAAGACGTCAGAGGTTCTTATATTATGATTACCACAATCATGAAAATATGATCCAATTATAATCATTTTCATTGTTTACTATTCTTGTTATTTTAATTGTTACTTTCAATTTCATTACAATCATGACAACCATAATACGAGATTTTTATACAATTTGGAAGGAAACCAAACGAAAAGAAAAACTTTAAACCATTGTTAGTGAGTTGCACAAGCTACCTTGTGTTACTTAAAAAATGCCCTGTGTTGCAACTACGAGTACCTGCAACCAAATACCGTATAAATATCGAACAATAAACATGACTTTATAGTCGTATTTACTTGCCTATAAAATCGACATTTAAAATGTTATTTAAGTGGAATGCTCTCAACTATTTAAGCCATGAAGTTTTTGCCAATGGCCAAAAACCAAACCAACTAGCTAACCAAACAACAATAGCAAGAAGCCAAAGAAAAAAAATCGAAATTTGTTGTTACTCGACTACAGCCTAGCATAACAAGGTACAAAACCTTAATGTGACTTCGTAAGGCGGCATCAACTGCAGCATATACACACAATGCAATTGGAGCACAATCTGCCATGGCAAAGCAAGAAATTTTAGGAAATACCAACAACAACAACAATAACAACAGTAACAATAAAACAACACTTGCCGCCATTCACTTGAAAACAACACCGAATCACTAATGATTGGAGTGAGTGAATGAGTGAATTGAGTGACTGACTAATACCGCCACCGCTTGTTGTTATAACTTGCATTTCCTGATTACCGTTGCTGTTATTGTTATTGTTACTGTTGTGTTTGCGGTATTGTTTGCTGTTGTTACTTGGGTTTTTGGCTTTTAGGCGCATTTATTTCAATCGCCTATAAATTGTATTTATTTGATCCTTACGAAGAGATGTTTGTACGTACGGATGTTACTGAGTGTGTGTATATACCATTAAATATGCAACATGTGGCAACATTTTGCAATGCCACTGCATTAGTAAGTTGTAAATAATAATCCATAAAGTCCACAATCAAAGAAATGTACACGATTGGCTCCCGTTGCACTACCCTAGGCAATGAAGATTTATTCAAATGTTTATTTAGTTCACATGGCTGGCCTCCCATGAAATGCTCTCGAATATATATGAACCTTTTATGTAGTTTTTTTTGAAGTCGCCATGGTCTAGTAAGCAGTGTCGGCTTATTAGACCTGAGGCTACGGTTCAAACCCCATGTCAGGCATCTCCAACTGCACGAAATATGAAAAATATTTCTTCGGCGACTTCCTCTCAGCAGATTTCTGGTAAAAACTCTGAGAGTAAATAAAATAGCCATGAAAAGTTTCTCAAAAATCTGTCGGTCGGAGTCGACTTTAAGCTGCAGGCCCCGCCACTTATGGATAATATCAATACACATGTATAAAATTAACGCACACAACGTGAGTGGCGTGAGAAACTAGGTCGTAATCCTGACTAAAGGGTTATAACGACCAATTATGTATGCATGTTTATGTAGTTTTTATATTTAGTAATATTCCCAGATATATCCCTACAGTTTTCGTGATAATATCTCTGCCAGCAGACGAATATCAATTTAGGACGTGGTCACCCTCCATATTTTCCTTGCCCGGATCGACTAGTGATTCTAAGCCCTCTTTAAATGGTAAAGAAGCTTTGAATTTGTCATTTGCCCCTCGGCAACCAATACTCCTTTCAGGCCGTTTCATGAAGAATTCATCTCCAATCAAGTTCCACATTAGCGGTGAAAATCCTTCAATCTGTAGTCAACATCTGGCTGTGCCGACCTTCCCTGCTTCAAATTTGTCATCTGCCCCTCGGCAGTCAATACTCCTTTCACAACGTTTCATCAAGAATTCATCTCCAATCAACTTCCATTAGAGGTGAAAAGACTCCAGCCTGTAGTCCTCCTCTAGCTATGCCGACCTTCCCTGCTTTTGTTTCAGCAGATCGTGTACCTTAGTCATCCTTCTAGATAACGCAAGATCTAGATCAAGATCAAGAAATGGCATTAATGGTCACCACCTTGACGTTCAAGGACTGCTCACTATACAGTTAGGTTAGGTAAGTTGGCCGACTCACTTTGGAGGAAGAAGTCCCATTTAAGTCAGCATTTAGGCATTTTATGGTACCATAAAATACCTTTAAATGATCCGAAATTTTCCTGAGAATATCTCGGCATTCATGGACAAAGACGGACTTTGAAATTATGGTCGTTAGAGAGGACTGGCCCTGCAAGTAAACCAAGAGATTGTGAGAGAAAATTCTGCCATCCAACTAGCATTGTGCTGCTTTCATGTTACCTTTAAATTATCCGAAATTTTCCTTAGAATACCTCGGCATTCATGGTCAAAGACGGACTTTGAAACTATGTTCGTCAGGAAGGACTGGTCCTCCAAGTAAACCAAGAGATATTGAGGGAAAATTCTGCCACCCAACAAGCATTGTACCGCTTTCGTGTTAGATATACTTGGAAAACATTGCAATGGTGAGGCAGCCTGTAAGAAAATTTAATATCAGAACCCTGCCATGCATTCTTGAGCTAACGGTATAAACCTCAAGGATCCTCTAAAGAAACGTTGGATTTTTAGACCAAAACACTATAGATTGTATTCAAATGTCGAATGTTCTTTAAAAAATTCATAAGAACTTAATTTGGAATTTACTTCTATAGAAACTGTTAAAGAAAATATTGAATCAGTTTATATGCCCTGTTTATAGGGTGTCTATTAATTAATTCCAATTCAAATGCTCAATGAAATGTTAAACGTTTTCGTTTTACATTTGTGAAGTATTATCGTCACAAGTGCATTTAAATGCCAATAAAATAATCACAAGGAAAAACAGAAACAATGCCGGAGGAAACAAAATTTTTAAATAAAATTCAACAACAAAATCTACAGAAAATAAAACCGTTTTTCCTTTTTTGTTTTGTTTTGTTTTGTTTCTACATCCCTTGAGGCTTAAAATTTTGCTATTGCCAACGCCTACTGATGGATATACATTCATTCATCCATAGAAAGCCAAACACTAAAAGTGAGACCATTTATAAGCTTCAGATGGGGAGGGGGGAGGGGACAGACGAACTGTCAGAGGCCATAACAAAACCATAACACAGTCAAACAGTGACTTTTGGTATACGTTCGAATAAATCGTTCGAATGAGACGAGACAAATTATTCACTCAACTCAACTCCATAGTATCGTATCAATTGTGCATACATTGTACAAAATCTTTATGCATAGCCCATATACATACGTACGTGGTGTTGATGCACACTGGATAATATTTATGGACCTGAATATCAATTCATACCAATGCACATACAGCAAACGCATTTAATAGTTTATCCTTTTGGTCTTTTGTTTTGGTTTTTTTTTATTGTTTTTAGTCACTGAATTTGGTTTACCTCAATCAATATCAAACTCATCAACTCCCTGTGTGGTTAACAGCCATTGCCCACCACCACTGCCATCACCGCCAGACAATGTTGTCAATGGATTTTTTTTGTCCGCCTTCAGTTAATTCTGCTCTTTTATTTATTTTAATTGAGTACCAAGGGGCTTTGCCATGATTACCTCTGTTGATTTATATGATCCCCAGTGCAAAAATATTTTTTTCCTGCTTCTTTAAATCGTTTTTTGATAGATTGTTTTAAAATTGTTTTTGTGTTTTTTTTTTGTTTTTTTCTCTTTTTCGTGGCTATTTTAAATATATTTTGATTAATTTTTATTGGATAGGAAATTTATTTTTGGTTTTTTTTTTGTTACATACTTCAACAGTTAATTGTTGTTTAACAATGTAATTATTTTAACATCTTCATAAGCTGGTTTTAATTACGAATTAATGCTACTTCATCTTTACAACCGGGTAATAAATTAAACACATTACGAGTTACCAACTTATGTTTTTATTAATTGAAGTTTTAATAGAATGAAAAACAAGGGGAGTTAATTTAAATACGCTGCTACAGGCTATTAGAAACCGGATATGATTGTTTCCATAACAAACACCGAGACATTGAAATGTCAAATGAGGCTATGATATTGTAATGGTTTGGTAATTTCAAATGAAATAATGGGACGGTAATAAATTACAAACGCTTATTAAAATTGTATAAGGTGTAGTAAAAAGAAAGTGCAGTGCCGGAGCAATGTCGATAAAAGTGCTCAATTATACAAGTTTTTTTAACGCAGTGGCAACCGCGGGCTTTTTTTGTTGTATATGCTTATTTTTGTTTAAATTTGAAGTTGCCATAATGAAAATAATATATAATGTGGCAAGTTCAAACATAAAGTGACCTTTAAATGTTAAAGGTAGGATGATCCTGCCTTTAGCTTAACGATCACTTCTACCTTATTGGGTACTCATAATAACGAAAACAATTTATCTGTCCGTTAAAATCATCTCTTTAGTTAACGGCAAGTTGTAATAATAGCCCTGAGAGTAAATAAAATTCCCAAAAATCTGTTGTTCGGAGTCGACGTTAAATTGTAGATCCCGCCACCCATGTAAAAAAATTAACACACCCAACATAAGTGGCAAATTATGTATGTATTGACATTCATATTGATAATCTGAAATTAGAACTGATCTTTTTCTGAATTCTTTCCCAATGGGACCCTTTATGTTTATACCGATGCCTCAAGGATGCCTAACACAGTGGGCTTTGGTATACACCTACAGGAAAATGCATTTTGTATCGAAATCCCGCATAGCCATGTCTCATTCAAGCTAATACTATTCTATTTGTTTTATTGGTAGCACTGGCTTCGCATTCTATAGAAGGCCGGCTGCTCGAATAGGGCACTGTCCATCTCCTACAACTTAGTGTCTTAGTTGGATCCTTGCTGAAGGATATAAATCGTCAGCAGAATTTATAGGTGTAGTCAACAATCCTATTGTAGCATTAACTAGGTAGAAAGGCAGGACATTGACTTACCCGAGACTTGAACCAGGCCGGATTAGTAGAAGAAGAGAAGAGTCTTTTTCAATAAATTTGCCGTTTAACGTTAAGGCTTAAGAGTTGCAATTTATCAGTCAGAAATCCAGAAATAAAGAAACGTTTAATCCCACGTAAACAGGATCAATTTTGAAAAGAGAGTTGTCACAAAGGTGTACACGCATATAAATGAATTGTTTTAAGTAAATTAAGAGTATGAAGCGAAGAATGCGAAAAAGCTTTAACATATTATCAAGCAAAAATCAAGATTGCATAAGTTTCAGCATTACTAAGTGGGGAATTATTATATCCGGTGTACTTATACCCGGGGAATACTGTATTTTTAAGGCCTCGGATATGAAACTATCTTATGGACTGCCTGACTATTGCAGTGTTTTCTAGATGGAGGTTAGGATTTTTCCTGAAAACCTCTTGATTTACACGGAATGACAAGCAGAGCTTGAGTTCCTAACGAACGTAGGTGCAAAGTCCGTGCTTGTTCATGGATGCTGAAGATATCCCGAGGAAATTCCGGATCATTCAGAATTAACTCTTATGTAGGTTCCAGGACTTACATAAGACAGACTAGGGCGATTTGGACAAAGTATTCTGATTGTCTCAGCTAAATTGCGTATCCATATTATTCACTTGTTGTACAGGGAGGCTAAATCTCGTTGGCAGCAAGACGGCACGTGAAATATTACTAGACTCTGCTTGGTACGTATAACTACATAGAGGACCGACTCACTTCTAGTTATTAGCGATTCCCAGGGGCATGCCGAAAGACTTGGTATTCCTCTAAATGATTTCAACAATAGCTGTGGATCTGGAATGGAAGGGATGCATGCAAACAAGGTAAAGTTTCTGATTGTGCGACCACCAGAACGAACCAAGCCTTTCTGTAATCAAGTTGACACGCTGCCTCTTCGTGGCCTCTCCTGGATATTATACTAGCACCCGCTAGATCCCCTGAACTTTAAATTTGGGTTACGCGTAGGTCTTGGAACCCACAAGGTAAAAACAGTGTGCAATGAAAGCGATAACACAAGCCTATAATAAGATTCTCTCAAAAGTTGACGACCATGGCAAACGTATAAAGGTAGAGGAAGACTTTGTTTGCGATGGAAGCACCAAATCGAGGAAGCCCTGGCATCGAATGGTGTGACCAATTGGCGAAGAAGCAGAGGTGCCTGGATGGATGTGCTAAAGCAGGCCGAAATCTGATAATCGGGTTGTTAATGGGAAATTAAGTAAGTAAGTAGCTGTGGGTTTGATGAGGAGCAAGCTATTGTCTTTCACCTCGTGTCAGTGGTCTGCTCTTACCACAAAGGCGGTAGTTTTTGGCCTCTCACTTTATGACACTCTTGACCGAACTCTCTTATACAACGATTGCTACAATAGCAAGTTTTATTTTCCTATTCCTATTCGTATAGCGGCCTATTCCTTTAAGGGGGAGCACTTCACCTCACCTAATCTAACTTATTCGTTAGGTAATGTCAACTGTAGTATCTTCTTCTTCATCGCCCATCTTCTTTAAGGGTAATCTTCATGCAACCAGCAATTAAGTCATAGCCACTAGTCTTGCAATGTTGTGTTTGCTTTCCAGACGAGTCAATGGTAATTGATGATAAGAAAAATTATCCATTTAAAGATGGAGTCTTTAGATATTTACTGAATTATGTTAAAGAAATATCCAAATTAATTTGTGTACTGTAAATAGCCTCTCCTAAATAATGATTCATAGCAAATAAAATATAAAATAATTGAAATTATGTTGGCGTTACAATTTAATGAATTCAATTTATTCAATAACTTTTAATGAAACTTTTCAATGCCGTTGTGACATTTCCATGTCCCCTAAATGACTTTTGCTTAATTTAACGGAAGTTTCAATACAACAACACTTTCGTAATACGGGTAAAGCTTTAGAACGTATTTAAAAAAAAACCTAAAAAATAAAACACGTACACTCACATACAAGTGAGTGAACGAGTGAGTGAGTACTCGTATTGTCATATTTTAATTGCTACTGTTCGAGAATTCAATGTCAATGCTAAACCGCAAATTAACGCGACAATCGACTCTCATTCGTAGTTTTAACGCAGTAATTTCACAAGCGCTTTTTAGTTTTTTTTTATGCCATCTATAACGTAAAGTGTTTGGGCAACCGTAGCCAGTAGTAACAACAGTAGCAGTTAACAGAAGTAATCATGATTTTGAAAATATTTTTTAAAACAAAAATTCGTAGCAAAACTACTTTAACTCACAGTGACACACATAAAATGAGTGCCGTAAGCTTAAACTTAAATTGAAACTAAAATCAAGCGTAAGTGTTTTGATTTTAATTTTGATTTTGGTGTAGAGCACGTGCTTGACAAAAGACAAAACTGAACCTTAAAAATGGTATGACAAAAATCATTGACCCCTTGACTGACTTTGTTTTGGGGGAATATTTTTTGTTTCTTTTTTCGAATGTGTTGAGTGACAAACAGCCGTACGAGTAAATAAATCAAGTGGAACTTCCGTTTTGTTTCCTTTACCTGTTATTGTTTGTTTTATTTTTATTCTACAAATATTTTAATGCTTAAGTACATACATAAATAGTCGTACGTACCTACAGTAGCCAAACGCCAAAGTGTTGGTTTAAAAGTCCTTGAAAATGAACTTTAAAAACATTATTAACATGACCATTAAACGCAATATATAAATAAAATGTGGAACAAATTATTCACTTCAAATAAAATTTATTGGATGCTTCAACTGACAAAAAGTTAACTCTTAAGCTCAGTGCAGGCAACTGTCAGTACCAGATATTGACGTGACAATATTGTCACGTAGATTCTCAGTTTAGGCGCGTAATATGAGAAAAGCTTGTAATATGATTGTGAGATTGTCGCCGTATTCTAGTAGGTAGTCTGTTGGCTTAGTAAACGTGCTTAGTAAACAAAACGGCGACTTCCTCTCGACAGATTTCTGGCACAAATCCTCAGAGCAAATAAAATTGCCATGAAAAGTTTTCAAAAATCTGTCGTTCAGAATCGACCAATTATGTATAATTGCGAGATGATTGATCTCAGCAGCCATTTCTTCGTCAATTTAAGGACTTCTCGTTAGTCCGAAATTTCGACAGCTTTATTAGTATTTAGATGTAGCGTGGTATTTAGTTAAACTTTTCGACTACAAACAAGAACAAATCAGGTCGAAATCCCGGAGACGATAAAAATTTCATTATGATTTTCGAATTAAAATAAGATATTAAGAGATTCCAACACATAATTGAGGAACCCCTCTTTAATCAAAACCCTCAAGAAGGACAACGTTAATAACGAATGTCTGAGGAACTCAAGTAGCCCTATTTCTATAGAGAGAGTACATCTCAAATAACTACTTACATATATGGCGAGGTCCGCTACAGAAAACTATCTGCACCACCAGGTGCCCTAACCCTAGTTTATCATAGAACAGGACATTCCCACTCTGCTGTACCGATTAATCTCTCTCCTTATTTGTAGCTCGTATTCCCAAAAAATGGTGGATCAGTCAAGGGTACCTCTTATATGGGTTCTGGGACATAATGATATCATTGAAAATTTAATTGCTAATGAGGTGATTCGAACCGATGCAAAGCTCACAATCAGCATCAATTAAATTGATAACATTGGCTGCAAAAGGGTACTTCCAATATAGATAGATTCTGCTGCACACGTATGGGTAAGAAGGTGATCAATTCTCTTTTATCATTAAGTCGCATGGCCATCCATTGCACATAGTGGTTCTCACTGTGCTTTTGGTGGACTTGCCAAAAGACGTGGGGTTTCGTGAAATGGCTCTTGCCGGAGCTATAAGTCTGAGCCCCGTATCATCAAAAGACAGTGATTTTGACCCTACAATTTCTAACAACCTTGACCGGGCTTCAATAACTATATTTATTTCGGACTCGAGTTAGTTCCCGCTAGGGAATGTTTGATCCCAAGGTTGAATATTGATTGTGATATCACAACGCGCCTAAATGCTGGCCTAGGAGCTAAGGAGCTCTTCCTTTAAAGAAAGTCCGTCACTTCACTTAACCTATATATAATAATTACAAACCCTGATTGATTGGGAACAGATCCCAGTCGGACTATTGCAGGGTATGTTGTGATGCGGAGGAGTTGGAGACTATAGAACATCTCCTCTCTAATTGTGCAGTAGTAAATTGAGGTTGAAAGCCCTTTTCAGGGGCTTCTTTGAGGGTTTGAAGTCTGATTCATTATTAGTTTGAGCTGGTTGAGAAGGACTAGGGTTTCAATAGTGTAGTCGCGCTAAAAAGATTTAAAAAGGAGCTATGATTCCCTCCCTCGCCAGAACAGGCCGAACCATGTTCCCCCACAAAAAACCCTAAATCGGAAAGTATAGCCTACATAAACATCGTAGTTGCCAACTGCTGCACATGACAAAACTAACCAGATTTGTTAGTGAAATCTCCTTGAGACAGCCTAGATCATGGCATACGCTTGATGCCAAAGTCAGAAATTTCGAAGAACCGTTCAGGAGTATAGAATGTGTTACACCAAATACTTCTCTTTCTTATTCTGTTAACTCCCGCAATAGTTACGTGTACGCCTAACCATGCTATGCTAAGTCTTTCTCAACGGATATTCCACTGAAAGAAACGGTCAAAAGATTCTGAACGTTTTGCAAGTGGTGATGTTAGTCTACTTGTGCATATACTACATACTTATCAAGTGTCACCATATGCGTATATACATACGTCCCATTGCGTAAGAGCCTTGTCAATAGTACTCCATAAGGTGTCCGCAAGACGCACACAATCGACATGATGCCGACCAAGTTGAATCAGTGAGCTAATGTAGTTGATAAGACAGATAATACAGATGAGAGCTCCATTCGCTACAGTTTTAGGATTCAAAACTGGAATTTCCAATACGCATTTCTTTAACCGCAGCTCAGTATTACTTCTGCTTAAGAGGTTAGAGTCAAGATTTTTAAAGCAGTGCCATCTAATTTCGGTGCTCTAAACATTCACAATTTTATAATTTCCGGTAGAGTGTATCAACTCGGTGTTTACGTGGTTATTTCCCAAGACAGAACTATATCGGGTCTTTCGCAAAGCGCTTTCTATCTTTAAATTTAAACAATAAAATAAAATGCATGCGGGATACAATCACAATTTGTTACTTCTTTGAAAGACCTATTGATGCCATTATATGTAGAATATAACATCGTCAAGACTCCTTGGGTGGAGTGCATTTAAAGTGTCCAAATTTCCATGGGTTATGTTGGTTTTGATGATCACTGTGGTTTGCAACCATGCCCTCAAATCGTTTGTGCAAAATAACAATATAAAATATGGCACTCAGCGCTTCAATGACATGTCGTTGATGTCCAGATCATCCAATTCAGGCCTAAAAGAAGTTGCTAATTATCGAACTATAGTACTCGCAACTAATAGCGATGGCCTGGCCAAAGTCGTTCACAAAGAAATATGAACGAATGAGGCCTCAAGCCTAAAATAAACACTAAACAGTGACTGTTTCGGGATGCACAATGCAATCTTGGATCAACTGTGGAGTGATATCGTCCTAAATTCGACAATTTTGTTTGTACGAATTCATCCAGAAGTGAAAATGATTTTTCGTTTTAAACATTGCTGGAACAATTTTATTATTTGCAGGTGTTGTTGAATGTTATATCGAAATCATTATGGACGATTTCGCAAACCAGACGAGGTTAGGTTAGGTTAGAGGACGTGTACTTGTCAATTAAGACAAGTACAGTACCCGGAGGTCGAATTGACCCATTGTACAACGTCCTAGTTTCTCACACCACTTATGTTGTGTGTGTTAATTTTATACATGAGTGGTGGGACCTACAGTTTAAAGTCGACTCCGAACGACAGATTTTTATTTATTGAGAAACTTTTCATGGCAATTTTTATTTACTCTCAGAGTTTTTGCCCGAAATCTACTGAGAGGAAGTCGCCGAAAAAATGCTTTTTGTATTTTGTCTTTGATGCCTGGCCTGGGGCTCGGACCCAGGCTTTTGCGTCTAATAAGCCAACACACTACCTACTAGACTACGGCGACTTCTAAAAACCAAACTAAAGAAATGACAACTAAAAAGTGCGGTTATCAGCTGTCTGAATTCAAAAGCCCATGTCACTTTGCAATAAGCGATCTCGCGGGAAGAGAGATCATGGAATTGATGATTTGTTTACCTTCTATAACTGTTACTCAAGCTTTAATTGAATTTTCAGATTTAAAGGGTCCGCCAAATAACTTTTTTTTTGAAAATGCGTTAAAAAAAACTACTGACTATTTTCTCAAATTTCTTTTTTTATTTGAAAATACAATCCTTCCGGTTAATAATGGAAAATAATTTCAATCAAATGGCTGCCTCGGCTGGCCATGAAGTAGCCTACACGATCGGTCCAATTTTTAAGCACATTATCGATTGTGTGCAGCTGTATTTCACCCATGGCTTCACGAATATTGTCCTTTAAAGCGTCAATTGTCTCTGGCTTGTCGGCGTAACAGTTATCTTTGACGGCACCCCACAAATAATAGGCCAACGGTGTCAAATCTTAGCTCCGAGGTCGCCAGCTCTGCGGCTGATAATGCGATCTGTAGCTTCGGCTGTGTGGCACGTAGCGCCATCCTGTTGAAACCAAATGTTGCCAATATGTATTCTCCTCTTCAATTTTTGTGAATCGCCATTGACTGTAACGGCCACTCCTTGCTCATTTCCGAAGAAAAATGGCCCAATTATGCCTCTGGACCAAAATCCGCACCAAACAGTGACTCGTTTTTTTTTTAATTCTTTTAAAACATATTTAATATGATATTTTTAAATAGATATAAATAGACCCCCAAACGCAAAATTTTTGTTAATTGAACACATTTGCAATGTCTGTTCATTTCATTGTACCTGTCAAAATTTAAATTTTTTTTCTAATTCGAAGCATTAGCCTTGCATAAGATCATATAAAGAGGGGAGTGTTTTTATTTTCAAAAATATTTTGACCCAATGTGTGTAAACGTTTTCAGATCGAATCAGTGTTACACAAATTATTGACATTTTTTTGACAGTTCGTGTTGTAAACTCAAATGTCTATGCCAAGCTCACGTAAATTTTTTTTATAATGAAACATTGTTTTTGTTTTTAATATAAAAATCAATTGATGATTAAAAAATTTTTACATTAATTTCATAAAACTATGTTTACTTCAACATTTAATTGTTTAATGTTTATGTTGTTTAATGTGCCAGTACATTAATATTTTTATAACCTAAAAAACATATAAAATTTTTACTGACAAGCCTAAAATTTAAAAAAAAAACCCACGCCTTCGGCAACACATTTTGACTTCATTTATTTCGATTGTTTCAATTCGATTTCAACAGAACAAATTCGTTTAACCCCACAAATGTGACCTTTAACACAGTAACACTCTAAAATATTTCAATTTTTTTCTTTTGCTCCTTCTACTTCAATTTGTTTGTAAATGCCAGCCATTATTAGAAATATTGTTTTAATCTATTCGCATATCTGGCGATTTTTTTATGAGATATTGATTGTTTCAAAGAAATAAAAAAAAATATTTTTTATTTTGTGTCTATTCGATGAATTGAACGAACAAACGTATTCTGCAAGCAGGTGGTCAAACGAATTTTATTTAACGTTTATATGTGGCTATTTTTTTAAACATTTTTTATTATTTTGTTATCACAACACGTCGATCAATCATAAAAAAAAATTGGAAAAAATATTTTCATTGTTTTCAAATAAGTTTCTGAAATATTTTCAAATAAAACAATGAACATCATGCACATGAGAGTTTAAAAACGAAATGTTTAAATTTAGTTGTAGAACTCAATTTAGATTTTATTTTATTTAAACAAATTAATTAACAAACACCATAAAAAATAGAAATCGATTTATTATTCCAGACTTATTTGCCAGACTTGATAAAAGTTATGAAAAGCTTAAATGAATTTTTGACCTTTTTAAGGTTAAGATTATCAAAAATTTGTACTAAGTTCTACCAATTTTTATCAAAATCTTTATCAAAACCAGATTCAAATATAAAACGTCCTTTCGCCATTATTCAATTTGATTGTCTTATAAGAATTGGCATATTTTAAACGATTTCCGGGAAAAATATTGTATGAAGCAGTCATAGATTATTTTACTTAAATTATTTCCTTTAAATTGTTTTTGTAACAATTACTTTTACTTTTTTATTTCTTTTTGTTTATATTATTAAACTTAAGAAACAACATATCTGTTGTTCTTAGTAAGATAATCATTTGACCGCATTTAATTTGTTTCATTTAAATTGTTTTTGTAACATTTACCTGTATTTTTTATTTTTTTTATTTATAATGAAGCTTAGTAAACAAAACAATAATAATTATTAGCATAACGATTGTTCTTAGTAAGACATTCGTTTGACCGCAGTAGCTAAAAAGTTCATTAATTGCAATCATTCGACATTCAAGCAAATATTTCGCTAATTTATTTGGTTTAAATTGAAAGTTTATTATAAAAAACGAAATAATAATAATAATAAAATGCTGTGAAATAGACTCAGGAAAGCGATTAACTGACACCATAAAGCAAAAGTTAAAAAGTGATATAAAAAATTCCCAAAAACTTTGCAAAAGCTTTGGAATTAAAATTTCAACGATAGGAAATTTTTAACCCTTCTGCACTCCTTGGGTCAATTTGACCCAATTTTGATTTTCAAACGCAAAATTTTTTCCTTTAATTATAAGATATGATCGTGAAACTTTAGTTTATCCATCACATGCACAAAAACTATGCTTAAAAAAGATAATAAAATTTAAATTTTTCCTCCCCCCTCCACATTTCAAAACACGATTTACACACATTTAATACTCTTTGGGTCAATATGACCCAACATGTGATATTACAAGTTTACCATTCATTTTTTTGAGAGTGTGGTTCTAACATTATCAGACCCTCTCCCAAAGGGTGCACAATTACATGTGATAATTTTAATACAATCAATTGAACTTCTTTTTCGGAATATTACATTAGTTGGCACTGTCCGTAAAAATAAAACTTTTTTGCCATCAAAAATTCTGGTTATGAAAAAAAGCCTGTATTGCACTCTGATTTTTTGTTTTCAAATGATATAACTATAGCATCCTATATTCCAAAAAAAAAATTCGTTCTCGTCTTAAGTTCTCTTCATCATTCAGCCGATGTAAGAGATGATGAAAAAAAACCTGAAATAATAAATTATCGCATTATTAGCCGCAGAGCTGATGTCGCGATTTGACACCGTTGGACTATTATTTGTGGGGTGCCGTCAAAGATAAGTGTTACGCCGACAAGCCAGAGACAATTGACGCTTTAAAGGACAATATTCGTGAAGCCATTGGTGAAATACAGCTGCACACAATCGATAATGTGCTTAAAAATTGGACCGATCGTGTAGGCTACTTCATGGCCAGCCGAGGCAGCCATTTGATTGAAATTATTTTCCATTTTAACCGGAAGGATTGTACTTTCAAATAAAAAAAGAAATTTGAGAAAATATTCAGTAGTTTTTTTTAAGCATCTTCAAAAAAAAAAGTTATTTGGCGGACCCTTTACGTCATCACAACCAAACGAAAGCTGGAGTTGATGCTCTTGACCAACTAATTGCTAATTACACATGTAAGCGCATGACTAAGCGATGGCCTGCTGCGTTATTTTCAAATATGATAGATGTATCAGCATATAATTCCTACGTCATATGGACTGATATGAATCCTTCCTGGAATTTTAATAAAAAGAAATCTTGTCAAAAATATTCAAGAACAAAATGATCTCACAAGTGCCCCGCAACGTTCTAAGCAAAATAATACAAATACACTATTGTCCAGAAATTTACCAAATAAACGACAGACGTGTTTCTTTTGTCAACATGAAAGGAATTCAAATAAGCATTCCACTAAATGTGATTCTGTATAAATTGTCACAATATTTCCTAAATTGTTATACATTAATATTAAAAATATTATTATTGTTTTATTGTTAAAAAAAACACTGAATTTAAAATTTTATTTTATTTTATATGTAGTTATATATTTTTTTTATTAATAATTGCTCAGGAAGGGCTTAATTATTTTAGTTACACTAAATAAAAGAAAACAACAAAACAAATGAATTTCTTATATTAAATATGAAATTTTGTTTACATTTTAATGTTGGGTCATATTGACCCAAAGGATCATAGGAAGGACACATATCCAAGGGATGCAGAAGGGTTAAAGAACAAATAGACAGAACAGGCAGATTCAACATAAGTTCATTAAGAATCTTTTATCGCATACATACATACATAGTTAGACATCATAACCCTTCAGTCAGGATTACGATCTAGCCTCTCACACCTCTTATGTTGTGTGTGTTAATAACATACATGAGTGGCGGGACCTACAGTTTAAAGTCGTCTCCGAACGACTGATTTTTGAGACGTTTTCTCATGACAATTTTTATTTACTCTCAGAATTTTTGCCTGATATCGCCGGAGAATCGCTTACTAGACTACGGCGACTACAGGTTTATAATGTCGAGAAATAAATAAAGGCTTTATCTTAGTCCAGTCTTAGACATCAGTCTAAGCCATAAAATACACGCTGGCAGACGTCCTAGATCGAGTTTTTATCTCCAACGATTAAAGTTTAATTTAGATTGCCTATTGTCTTAACAAACATCAGGATGCTGATCGGTGTCAACAGCGACAATTCCCAGCCTAGTACCTGGTTTGCGCCCAGATGTTTCCTTTTGGAGTGCATTAAAGCTCCACAAGTTCCAAGAATGTGTTCTAATGAGTCATTATTTTCATCACAGAATCTACATGTTTAATTAGAAACTATCCCTCATTCTGAATAAGTATACTTTGAATGTACACTGTTCCGCAAAAGATCGATTACCAAACTTGCTAATTGCTTGGAATCCACACATGATCTGGGACCCAGCTGAGGGTAATCTTAGTTTCCCTACATAAGCTTTTTCATTCTGAGACCAAGAACTACTGCTCCTATTCCAAGATCCCTTTTTTGACGGTGAAGTTCCTCTTTTAAGAGAGTATGCAGTTTCCATATTGCTCCATTCATTTTTGTTACTAAATTTTGTTGCAAAGCATTTTTCAAAATCAAAGTTTCTACTGGTTCTCTCCAGGAGAGAGCTGTCAGCTGAACGATTCTTTAGGCCACGAAATCCCCTACTGAATTTCATGTTAGACTTGTCTTCCTTCAACATAACCATAGACTCATAGCTTAGCTTTTCTGAATATTTATCTCAAGTTCAACATGTTGATTTTTTCAGATTTTCTAGTTTTGCTTGCATGAGATCTTGTGCAGAAGATTCGTGCACATAATCCATATTCTAGGAATAGCGTGAAAGATTCCGCGTAATACCTCGAAAAGACTTCGCTCAAAATGCCAACCAGCACTGTGATGTATGATGTACAGTCTAGCTACTACAGTTTATCGCTTACAGATAACCAATCCTGAAGTAGCCTTGTAGTTGACAAACGTTTGATGCAATAAGTCTAAGATGCGCAATCAATAAATCTTATTCCACTTTGAAGTGTTGTATTAGGTCCTTTAGAACCAATATGTAAAAAATTACTACAACGCTTGTTATAAACTAAGGTTTGTGGCGTAAATTTTGAAATTTACACAAAAAATAATTGTTTACTCATGTCATTATACGTTGTTTGCTTAAGGGTGATTTAGACGACCACACTATTTGTACGTAAGGTCAAGGTTTTGTACAGAAGAGAACAGTTAGTATCGTGTAAACTTAATTTGTAATGAGAGCGTACGACATTGAGAAAAAACGGATAAAAATCTGGCAGTCGTAAGACTCAAAAATCATAACACTACACCGATCATACATACATACATAATTGGCCATTACAACCCTTCAGTCAGGATTACGGCCTAGCTTCTCACAGCACTCATGTTGTGTGCATTAATTTTATACGTGAGTGGAGGGACCTACAGTTTAATGTCGACTCCGAACGGCAGATTTTTGAGAAACTTTTCCATGGCAGGTTTATTTACTCTCAGAGTTTTTTCCAGAAATCTGCTGAGAGGAAGTCGCCGAAGATATATTTTTTTTTCATATTTCGTTTTGATGTCTGACCTAGGATGCGAACCCGGTCACCTCTAATAAGCCAACACACTACCTACTACGGCGACTTCACTACACCGATCAGGGATGCCTATGTTTTAGTTTGTATTGGTATTTTACTAATCGTGTAAACATAAATCTGTTGTCAAATTTTTACTCACATTTTTAAAATACGGATGGGATCTCTGACTTTACGTACGTAAGCCACTATCATGTAAATTGACCTTTAATATTAATATTAATTTAGAATTTTTAAGTTAAATTGAGGTGTAAGAAAATAAAAAATTAAGACTTAAAACTTGTCATTCTAAAGCTTGTAATACTGATTTACAGCCACCATCTTTATTTCCTCAATTAAGAAGAATGTCAACACTACTCAGATACAATTCAACACTCATTTTACTTGGAAATTCGTCATTTTTTTGTTTAATTTTTAATGTTTAATTGTGCGGAAATTAATTAAATTTTAAACAATATAAAAACGCAACAATTAAAAAAAACAAATCACTTTAAAAAATTACAAAAATTCGAATAAAACGATACAGAATTGTGTCACCAATGTATAGCGCTTTAAAAAAACTGACACTTTGTGTTGTGTTTCAACTTGACCTTCGATTCAAAATCAAAACAACAAAACAAAAACAAAAAAACATTAAAGGAGCAACATTTTTTCAAGTGTTTCTCATTTCAAAGCAATTCATATGGCAACGCCATTAATGCGTGCTTGACATTTTTTTTTCATCTCAACGCATAAATTGCTAGTGAACTGGTTGTTGGCGCTGTAAACATTTCATTGTCAAGGTAAATTAATTGAGTGAAAAGTTTTGTTATTCGTTGTTGGCCGTTTTTTTTAATAAAATTAATTTCAATGAATATAAATTAAAAAAATTGTAACAATTTTTGTAATAAAAAAAAAACACTTGAAAAGCTGTTTGAAACGATTGAGTTTGTCACATGTATACAAATCTATTGAAGTGTATAAAAAATGAAGTTTGAAATGTAGAATTGAGTTCATAATGAAGTTGATTAATTCCTAAAACCTTAGATCAGGGTTAACAAGCATAAACAGATATTTTGTTAAGTAGTTTTTTATTTTTGTTTTCATTGGCATTTCTTTCCGGGCAGTTTAGAAGTTGCTCACCCTAAAGTTTCATTTCGTGACAGATATTACATTGAATATAAGGATTTTTTAAATTATTATCTGACTTTCTTTTCTGGAAAAATATTTATTTATTCATTTTAAAAACACCTTCACAGATTACCTAAAGGTTGTCTTTAATTGTTTTCACAATTCAAAATGGCCCATTTGCCCCATTCTTCAGTGTGGCTAAGGCTAAATTGAATTCGAAATATGCCAGCCTTTGCCGTTGTTGTTATCTTCAATGTCCCCCGTATCTAGGATGTTTCCCCAGAGACACTCGGCATTCTTGGAAAATCTTTAATGTTGTATAAACACTCTCTAGGGATGTAATGGCTGCTTTACTATTAAATATGCTTTACAATTGGCATGCTCTGCTACTGGATTTACAGTGGCCATCGTTTTAGTTCATATTTCACCCTGTATAATACTACAGCAAACGGTAAGTTCAAGGGACAATCTGTTCCAAAAAGATTTCACATCCTCAGCAGGATTGGGATCTCTCAGTGAGTAATCACATGACATTTTCCGGTAAGTCTCCAGAATTTTCGTTATAAAAACAATACCGATAATATTTTCAAATATCGCGTAGTCAATAGGAAGATTCGAATCCACAAAAACCACATATGATTTCCAAATTCGCAAATCTAAAAAAATCTACATACATACATACGTACACAATTGGTCATTACAACTCTTTAGTCAGGATTACAACCTAGCTTCTCCCTTTAATATCTCCTCCAAGTTACTGCCCCGACAAACTTCAGGCCGCATCTTGGTGTCAATAATGACAATCTCCTGCCAGATATTTTCTTCTGGGATGCAGACTCCATGTCTATATGTTGAGCTTAAGACAAGCCTCATTCTAAATACCATAAGTTTACTCCGTGTCTAGAGCGCGATGTCGAAAGATCGTTCACTAACCTGAGATTATTCATGGATAGATTGATGCATGAGTCAGATCTTCTGTTATTGTAATTTCTAAACAAAAGTTTTGTATGCCTCAAACCCACTTGATTTGAGAAGTCTTTACCTCTCTTTATCTGCCCTTTCGTTAACATACTTTTCTAAACATTCTCTCCCACTCCAAAGGGTGCTGGTCCCATCCACGACGTGGACGCTCTCCTGCTCGAAAGTTCGCATGGTTGCTCATTGCTGAGAATTCGTACATGACCTGGGATACAGCAGAGAGTAACCTTATCTTGCCTACCTGGCTGATTCAGCTTCCGTGAACAGTCCCATACAATATTCGAATTCTTGAATAGCAATTCAAATGTCTTCCAAGACAAAACACAGCAAGATCCGTTCTCGACCCATCTGTATACCATAAAATAGTCCTTCTTTTAAAAGAGCAGGCGCTGCTAGATTACTCTACTCATTTTTATCACTAAATCTTGTTGCAAAGCTCTTCCCAAAATCATAGGGCCTTCTGTTCGACTTGTCTCCCATCAACCTAACAATAGACTCCAAAACTTTGGTCTCCACTATCATGTGCAGCCAACTTACATCTAACGGCGCCTCCAACGCCGATGCGGAATAGGTTCTCATTGCCCTTTTTATGCCAAAGCATGCTGGTCTCTATATCTTCTCTAATACCATTAGAGATTCTTTTGTTCTGTCTGCCTAAAAAATAATTCTATGAGTCACTATTGGTTCGACCAACATGGTATACATCCAATACACCTGCAAGCCTTCCGTATACCATTAAGTAATAACTGATCTTTCCTTCCATGCACTCTATATGAGCCATCTTTGTCAATTTACAATCCGATCTTATTCCAATATATAATTGGCTTCCATTTTCTGTGATGTTGTTACGTTTTTACCTTTTAAAAACGTTTAAAATATGAGCTCGTAGATTGCAAATAAAATAAAAATAAATTTGTGTTTAGTTTTAATTAAAATTCTTTATTATTCGCACAATTCTGTGTGCCACTGTTTACAACTTGATGTAAACAACAAAAATTGCTATACTTTGTTATTCCTCTGTTTGCACCCTTTGTTTAAACAATAGCAATCACTAAGCAATTATACGACAGATCGTTGTAACGGAGATTTTAAAACCACGATTACTCTCTTCAAACGTACCGCGTCTTTACACAAGACTGACTGAACTTAACTGACTCATTCGTCTGCTTTGCCTGGCAGGGTAAACAGGGTCTGATGAATGTTCTTGAAGGCGAACGTTCATGACTTTGCCTTTTCTAAATCTCTACCATCGTTGTTTACGTTTCTTATTGTAGTATTGTTGGTATATTTTTGTTTACTTGTTTATCATTTTTTTATGCTGGTGTTTGTTGTTGTATTTTTTTTACTTGTTTACCATTTTAATGTTAAGTGATTAAAAGCCAAATACCAGTATCTAAATTCTTCATTTTCGTAACATTATTATCTCACTTTGGAATCAAATATTCTTCCATTTTGAGAGGTTTTCTTCTTTTTGTAATTGAACTATTGATGGTATTGATCGGTTTTATCCTCAGGCCCAGTGTAATTCATTCAATGACTTACAATGTTAAGATCTCTTTGAATGATGTTGCAGAGAGTCTCTTCAGATTTTCCATTTCTTACATAACATATGAAAGGATTTCAAATGTTATCATTATTGATAACAAAGAAATTGTCCCTACTAATTCTATTTTCAGACCTGGCAAGTCCACCATCGGCCAGATCTTCACACTACGCCAAGTCCTGGGAAAGACCCATGAAAAACAAGTCGACACACACCATCTTTTCGTTGACTATAAGCAAAGAATATGGATATAAAGAATGCGCATCATGTAGAAGTAAAATTTCTTATGGCGGGTCGTAACATCACGACCCGCTCTCACCAGTTTTTTTTAAATCATTTCTGGGTGAGGGGAGAGGAAGGCAGAAGGAAAATGAACACAAACAAAGAGCGTAACAATGTGTTGCTCTCATCGTACGTATGTACATGTGTATGTATTCTTGTGTTTTTTGATTACAAGAATACGTGTGCTGCGGATGCTTCATCATTTTATTTCAGAATAACACTCGAAGAATATTTTGTGTTAAAAATGTTCTATGTCATTAGCTGGGCGTATTTTATTTTGTCCCATAGTATAATTTTTTTAAGTGCTTTGGAATGCTCGTTTTTTTTTCTTTTAATAAAAAATGGTTTTTTATTCTTTTTATTTTTATTTATCTAAAAAACATTTTTAAGCCAAAGATGGATAGCTTTATGTTCTTTTAATAATAAAATCGATGTTTTATTTTATTTTTATTTATCCAAAATTATTAAGCCAAAGATAGACAGCTTTACATATGTATGTTGATGAAATGAAAATAAAAATAGAGTATATTGCTAACACTTTTATATGGCTGTAAATAAATAAATTCTCTCAAATTATTTTCTCTCTCTCACTCACTAATCCATAACCATAGGCATGTGTTAACCTAGAGGAAAATTTTTAGTAATAATGTCAAGTCTACTTATTAACCCAATGATATGTATATATGATCGGAAAATATAGAAAAATTGTACTGCACTAAGACACTAAGACACCGTATTTAACTTGGCAAGTATTCTTCTTTGGGTGTATCATTGAAGTCTGAAAAAGCGACATGAACCTTCTTCTTTAAAAACTGACAAGATTTTTACGCTCTTTTTAACGAACATTCTTGATGTTCGTGTCCTATGTGTGTAAAAAGCCGAAGATGTTCTTACCCTGAGGGTCATTGGTGCCGACGTCTGTTTTTAACACCAGGAAAATAAATAAAAAAGTGGTCAAACAACAACAACGCACGATGAGAACAACGCATGATGAGAACAACGCATTGTTACGCTCTTGGTTTCTGTAACCTTCCCTTCTACCTTTCCCCCCGCGTCATGAAATATTTTTGAAAAATATTCCAAAATATGTTAAAATGCACATTCTTTATACTTTATTTTCTTTTCTATAAGGCAGCCTTCGATAATCCTTTAAGGGATCGTGTTTTTGCTGCAATGTCTGAGCTCGGTATACCTGCGAAACTGATAAGGCTATGCAGAATGACGTTGAGCAATTCCTGCAGCTCAATGGAGGAATGGACCTATCCGAACCTTTTGATACCGTGCGAAGTTTCAGACAAAGCGATCCCTTATCATGCGACCTCTTCAACTTCGTCATGGAGAGTGTTCTGCGGAAGGCGGTAGTGCATCGCATGGCGCTATTTTTCCAAAAAGCGTCCAGTTGCTTGCGTACGCTGGCGACATCGACATCATGTTGCCTTTAGTGCTATTGAAAGGGATTCTACTAAGATGGGTCTGGCAGTAAATGAGGGCAAAACAAGGTACACCTAATTCTGTTTTTACACGGTAGATTGGTTCCAGAAAAAACCGTGTAAAAAAAAACCGTGCAAAAAAAGACACTCATCGTATGCAAAAATAGGTGATTGGTTCCTAATCTCTAAAACCTATTAAAATTAGTGAAAAACAAGGATTTTTTAAGAAGTTTTGTATTTGACATTTTCTTTAAGGGATTCATAAAATATTTAACATATTTTTTGGCTTACCTTTTATCTTAATGCGTTAAATTTAATGTAACGATAGAAAAACAAATTCGCCAATAAAAAATTTCTTTACCAAACACAAAATATTCAATTGCTCTGACCTTTGTCCTTGTATGCACAAAAGGAAATTCCCCTAAATTTGTGCCATTTACATTTGCTTTGACCTGTAAATTTGCTTGTACGTGCAAAAAGGGAATTCCCTTAAATTTGTGATATGAACATAATTTGCAAAAATTAAATTAGACAAAAAAAAAATAAATACAAAAAATTTTAAATCGTGCTAAATGGAATAAAATCGTATTAAAAAAATTAAAAATATTTTATTTTCAAACCGTGTTATATCAAAACCGTGTAAAAAAAGACCGTGTAAAAACAGAATTAGGTGTATATGTTATCGACAAGTAGAGACGTGCGGCATATTGATTCTCAGATTACGGCCGATGACTATACTTTTGACATAGTCAAGGAATTTATTTATCTTGGCTCCTGCGCTACCAACAAAAATGATGTCAGTCTGGAGATTAAGCGCAGGATCACTCTTACCAACAGGTTCTACTATGGTCTCAATAGGCAATTGAGTATCAGAGACCTCTCTCGTACGACAAAACTAATGCCCTACAAGACGCTCATCCTACCCGTGCTTCTTTATGGCGTAGAGACATGGACCCTATTAAACACAGATGCAGCAGCCTTAAGAGTACTCGAGAGAAAAGTCCTACGTAAGATCTTCGGTCCAGTGCGAGTTGACGATGATTTCCGCATCCAGCGGCTGCTCTGGCTCGGCTATGTTGTTCGAATGGTGGAGGTTGCTCCGGCGAGACGGGTATTTGATGCGGGCATCTGTAGAAGTCGGCGAAGACGACGACCTTGTATGCGTTGGAAATTTTCTCAAAAATCTGTCGTTCGGAATCGACCTTAAACTGTAGATGCCGCCATTCATGTATAAAATTAACACACACACCATAGTTGGTGTGGGAAGCTAGCTTGTAATACTGACTGGAGAGTTGTAATAGCCAATTATAAGGAAAAACAATATATATTAAAAGCATACGACACTAAGAGAAAACCTACTGTTGAAAGTACATACAGATCTCTGCCTTTTTCTAAATTTTTTTTTAAAAACCATCAAACCAATTCTTTGGATCATAGATGCATTCCTTTTAATTTGTTTTGGTATACTACTAGTCCTGCAAACGTAGAAACAGATCTGTTGTAAGATGATTTTCTCATTTTTTTTTAAATATGAATACGTACGTAAACACTTATCGTGTAAACTGACCTTTTAGCGATCTTTATGAAATCACGTCTTTTTTAAGTTTGTTTCTTAAGTCTTTTGTTTTATTTTGACATTTTCAATTTCCCACACGACTATCGCATAACTCTATAAGATTATTAAATTAAAATTTCTTTTAAATTTTTTATAACAAATCATACATAAAAATAATTGGTCAGACATATTAAATTTTTTTATAATTAAGGAAAAACTTTAAGCGTTAAAAATTATGATTTTTTTAATTTAAATTGGCATAAACTATGAACGTATAACTAAATGATTTACCTCATATACTTATTTTTTAGAGTTTTTATTTTGGCGTTTTTCTTATTAACAATAACAATAAAATTTGATTTCACTTGGTATGGCCTTTAAAGTCATACTGGTAGAATAGGCATTTATTTATCCATGTAACTAATTATTAACACACTTAATGCATACAGCCATGCCATGCCATACAGTCAAAATATTAATTTTAAGAGTCAAGTGAAACAAAACAAAGAACCACTCGTAACAAATGTTTATGAAATTAAAAAAAAATATATTTCTTTTGTTATTAAAAGTGTGGCTGCTTAATATTTTTATTTTTCGTTTCGTTTTTATTTTTCTTTTATTTTTATTTCAGTTGCTTCAAGTTAAGAATTTTTCTTTGCCTTTTTAGTGATTGGTGATGGGTTTTTGAAAACCCATAATTTATTTGGTTTCTACAGAATTAATTTAATTACCATTCAAACCAGCTAACAATGGCAACATAAACATTTTAAATTGGCTTAGTATTGTTGTAAAACTTCTATACGCTTGATTTGTCTCAATATACCCTACACTGATAGCCATAAGTATTGCAGTTTTTTGTTCATGTTTATAATGTACAAATTGCTTACACTATCTCTCTTTGTTCAGATCGTAACACATAATCGGGTTCTTTTATAAATGACGTAGAAAAATAAAGTTTTGTTCCCGACAAACAAGTTGTTTTAATCGTTCTTTTGATTATTTGGTCGTTACAAACCTTTAGTCAGTATTACCAACTAATTTCTCACACTACTTATGTTGTGTGTCTTAATTGCATACATGAGTGGCACGACCTAGCAGTTTAACATGGACTACAAACGACAGATTTTAGAATTATTTCATGTCAGTATTTATTTATTTACTCTCAGAGTTTTTGCTTGAACTCTGCTGCCGTATTTTGTTTTGCTCGAGTTATCTAAACTGGAGTTCGAACCACGAGCTCTCCTCTAACAAGCCAACACTCTATCCCACTGAACCGTGGATACGAAGACAAGCATCTTTTGACATAACAAGGACAATGAGAACTTGTCCTGCTTCGTCTGCTACATAAGTTAGCTACAAATGATAGTGAAGACCAAAGCTTTGGAGTCTATTGCTAGATTGATGGGAGATAAGTCCAACAGGAGACCCTATGATTTTGGAAAGTACTTTGCAACAAGACTTAGTAATAACAATGAATAGAGTAATCTGGAAGCTGCCTATTCTATCAAAAGAAGAACTATTTTGTGGTATACAGATGGGTCAAGAGCGGATCTTGCTATGTCTTGTCTTGGAAGACAATCGCGCCGACATTCGAGAACTCGAAAATAGTATGTAACTGTTAACGGAAGCTGAATCGGCTAGTTAGGGAAAATAAGGTTATCCTCTCCCACGTACCAGGTCATGTGGGAGTTCTCTTTAATATGCAATTATACGAGCTTGCGAGCAGGAGAACTTCCACGCTATTGATGGAGCCACAATCGTTCTTTGGAGAGGCAGCTTTTCTTTCTCTTAAGCTAATAAACTCTAAGACTGTAGAAATTCAGCTGTGATTTCAATATTATCTCAAAGAATATAAAGTAGTATTGCATCTTCTCCTCTTTGCCTCCTTTCCTCAGTGGATATCAAAAGAAATTCGATACATTACTAAATCCCACATCAATTAATAAAAAATATACCCCCTATGGTCCCAATCTGCATCTGTAAATTGCTGTTGAATCACAGCAAAATTGAACCATTCTAAAGAGGATGGGGACTAATGATGAAAAATTGTTTACACCTCCTCTACGGTTAAGTAGGACGCGTTTTGTAATTTTTTTCGGGGAACACCGAGCTACACTCATCGCTAGTTATCCGCTTGAAGATTGGTGTTTAGTGAAGAGATTCGATTGTTACAGTCCTTTGGCGATCTATAATACTGTAGTGACAGTAATGGACAGGTTAATATCGTTCTTAAATAGATATGGACTAATGGCGGCCTCATCCAAAAATCCACAAAAATAGTGATTTTTTCGGGAGGCATTACACGTCCTTCTATATCATGTGGATTGAAATTTTTTTAAATTTTTTGTGTCCTGAGTTCCATTCATTCAGAAATAGGTCTCGTAGCCGGAGATGATTTTTTTATTCAAAATTAGAGTTTGATTTCCAACTACTCTAGAGCCCATTCAGCGGACAGACGTCGGTGTCTATGGCCGTTTACCTTCCTGGATCAGTTGAATTATTCACAATTGCAATTGAATTATTCGCCAAGTTGTAATTTGCTAAAGGTTGAGTTCTTCTAAGCAATGCGTAATCATCTGTCTCGAGTTCTCTCACAGACAGCAACTAGGTTTTCGGCAGATCTTTCGTTTCGTCGAAGTAACGGTTCGATTATCTTCTGCACCATTGGATTCGAATTTATCCACCACATTGCGAAGAGTTCTCTCGATAGGATGATTATGGCTTTACGTTGAGTGAATAGAACAGCCATTTTTTTATTTTATTGGTTATTTTATTGAGTTCTACGTACGTCTACGGTGATTTAGAACTACAGACTGAATAAATGCCAGCCAATTTAACAGGTGCAGCTTCGACAAGATGCCCGTTGTCAACTGGAAAAGAAGTTCCTGTAGAAAGATCCGATGCGTGTTAATATTTATCTTTCACCACTCTGATGAATGCAAATGTCGATAAATCACAAAGATCAGAGACTTTCACGACTCTGGTAAATGGAGAATTCGAAAGTTCCCAAAAATTACTTCCTGATCACAGGGCCGAATAGCAAAGAAGTTAAACAGGCGTCATCGTTTCCGCAACATAATCAGAACATTATCCATCATATTATGGAAAACATATCTTTCTCACAGCCAGTAATAACTCACTATCAGTTTAACAAAATAAAACAAATGGGGTGGTGAGACGTTTTGACCAGGAACCAAAACGAGTTTGACACAAAACAGACAATCGCTCAAGGAAATTCCACATGATGCGAACAGTTTAGACCTGAAGGAAAAACCCGAAAGAGATCTTATTTACACTTGACTAATAACTAGATCCCTTACTCAAGATCAGTTCCGTAGCATTATTTATACTCATTACCTCGGCTTAGAACACACTACAGTTATTGGGGTTATGGAGATCAAGATGAAGTCCTTCGAAAACAATTCCACAGTCTACCTCGTTTTCAAGTTTATATGCGTCTATGTGGACAGTCACCGTAGTCTAGTAGGTAGAGTGTTGGCTTATTAGACGTGGGGTCACGGTCCAAATACCAGATCAGACATCCCCAACAGAAAGTAATATGAAAAAATATTTCTTCGCCTTCTGCCTCTCAGCAGATTTCTGGCAAAAACTCTGAGTGTCAATAAAATTGCCATGAAAAAATTCTCAAAAAAATCTATCGTTTGAAGTGGACTTTAAAGTGTAGGTGCTGCTACTCATGTATAAAAATTAGCAAACACTACATAAGTAGTGTGTGAAGCTAGGTCGTAATCCTGACTAAAGTATTGTAATGATAAATTATGTATGTAAGCGTCTAGTGGACCATGTCTATGTTGGTCGATCAATCTTTCCTGTTTAAAATTGAGGTAGAATTAATTTGATGCAGAGACTGTTAATACTCAGATAGTATACAGGAGTACCCTGAGAGAATAATGAGCATTGCGACAAGGGCTGCCCCTAACGAAGACAAATGATGCAAAAAGCATGCAACAATCCGATAACTTTCAATAAATTTCTGTCTGTGTCCCCTTTCGAAGTACTTGTAAGAAGACCAATTTTTTTCTTGAGTGTATTGCATAATCTTTAGTCACAATACCCTTGTACCGACAAGAAAAATTCACCCTGTTGCCTGACTTCGTCAATCTCTTTGACACGTCTTTTCTGCGTAGGATATACAATAGTTAAGTTTGACCAAACCCTGTGGTTTATTGGCGTGTCTACAACTCGTTCTGACCTTCAATTATGGTTTTGGTTTTTGAAGAGAAAAAATACACAAATTTAAGTAAAACTGTAAAGAAATCTTCAAACTATTGTTTATTGAGCCAATCAGGTCACAAATAAAGTTGTAAAGAATTGTATTGTGGTGCTCACTACTGACTGACTGTCAATGCTCCACTGTGGTGGTGGTGGTGGTGGAGCATTGGTCAATGGCGAAGGTTATCTACGTTCAGTGTAGTATCTGTTGGCAGAACAATAACTAAAAATTAAATTTTCTTGAGGTTTTTTAAGGTTTAATTATGTACAAGCAATTTTATTTCATATTAATTCTCTTAAAACTTAACAAAAACCACAAAAGAAATAATTATGGTTGATAAATAACGACTTCATTGTAAGCTAGCAATAAAATACATTGTAGTACCATCATCTGTATTCAATCCGGGAATCAAACATGCGCTAGAGCCCAAATAAATCTTGCTATTGCAGCAATCACTATATTGGAGAGCTCGCTCAAGAAGTAAGGGACAAAAATCGTCCGTCTTTCATGTCAATAAAAGGGCACTGACACATGACGGGAAAGACAGTCTCTTCCTCCTTCTTAGGCCCACAGCTACTAAAGAAGTCATTTGCCGGTATGCATACCAAAAGGACAGTGGTCTGTGACAATTCCTATTGTACGATGGATGGCCATGTAATTTAAAGGCGAAAGTGAATTGGTCCTCTTCTTATGTGTTCAGCAATTTTGCACGTACCCCCTGTTACCAACGAAATTGCGCATCCGAGTAAAACAAGTGGATAATATCGACATTTACTGGGGCAACCAAAATATCTATACCCTGTAACATGTCGGCGATTGTAAACTCCGTACCGGCCCTGGCCAGCTCATCAGAAATGTAATTTCCAAAGCTTTCCCTATGTCCAGGAATCCATAATTGAGTTACCATTGAATGATCAGAAATTTCTGTGAGAAATCCTTGGCATTCATGGACAAGGACGGATGTTGAAACTACATTCGTTGCAGGCTTAATTAAAGCCTGCTTGTTCAAGTAAATCAAGAGATTTTTAAGGAAAATTCAGCCACCCTTTGTCTGGAAAACACTGCAGTTGTCAGACAACATATAAGAACGTTTAAATATACCACAGCCAGCCATGGCACATATCAAAATGGAATTTATTAGAACGTCTTTCGGTGTGGATAACCTCTACGTGTTGTTTGGCTATTCTAACGCCTGATTAGAGGAGGCTTATTAAGTGTATAACCGCTTCAACTAACGATTCGTCTACGAACTTTGGTAGGAAAGTCGCTTGTACAGTTGCTTATTCTGTTTTACCATGCATTTCTTTTTGCAGTAAGTGGGAAAGAAAAAATGTTTTTTTTTTCTTTTTTCAGAATAAAGAAAGAGTATTTATTCAATAGAAGACGTCGGCACCAATAGCCCCGGGGGCCTTCGGCTTTTTACACACATATGACACGAACATCAACGAATATTAACATAGCATATTTGAAGAGAGATTGTTGTTGGAAGAGTTCATGGCCGAAGCAAAGAATGTATGGAAACACTTAAGCTGGAGGTCCACACCACGCGTTCTACGCGTTTTCGCATTCTACGCGGCTATCAAAAAAGTAGAATTAATGTATTTATTTGGTGCAAGTTACACGCACAAAAGCGTAGGATGCCATGACGCATAGAACGCGAAAAGTAAATCTACTTTCTACTTTTGGAAGCATCACAAGCGGCGCGCATACGAAACAGCTGATTTTGACAGGTTGTTTTGTTTTAATTTGTTTAAGTCAAAACAAACATTGGCGCGTAAAAAGCGTTGCATGTAACTTGAAGCGTAGAATGCGAAGAAGGTATGAAATGCACGCAACGCTTTGACGCGAAAACGCGTGGTGTGGACCTCCAGCTTTATGTACGCATATTTTTCAACGTGAACACTACTGAAATTAATTTGACAATACTGAAAATTAGTTAGTTTCAGTAGTGACATATGCTCTTACAACACAAAGCATATTTTCATTACTTCACAGATAAATAAGAGCTGTTGTATACTTTGAATAAAAGAGAAATACACATTTCAGTGTACTCGTATAATCAAGACCAATAAAAAAGAGAACAATTCAGTATTGCATTTAGTGAAGGGTAAGCTAGCAAAATGTCTTGTGCACACGTCTAGTGTATACGAATAAGTCATAAACCACTGCGGTCCTCGAAGCCAATTTAAACCGTGCCATCGGTCAAATTCAACCTGATTTATGCGTCAGAGTCATTGAAAATTTGACATTTCGGATCAGCTCCACACACAGAAGCCGTACAGAATATCTGAGCGGGGTTATATTCCGCACATTGGTCTTTCTAACGAATACTAAAATTTGGATGAATTTGGACCTCGTACACAGTTTGTTTTATTTTTAAATTTAAGATTGGAAACGCTTACAGTTTCACCACACACATGAATACATAATTGGTCCTTGAGCCAGGATTATGACCTAGCTTCTCACATCACGTATGTTGTGTGTTTTAATTTTATGCAAGAGTGCCGGGACATACAATTTAAAGTCGACTCCAAACGACAGATTTTGAGAAAATGTTCATGGCATTTTTATTTGCTCTCAGAGTTTTTGCCAGAAATCTGCTGAGAGGCAATGGCTGAAGAAATATTTTTCATATTTCGTTTTGTTGTAGGTACCTGACTTGGGGTTTGAATCGTGCCCTCATGTCTAATAAGCCAACACACCACGTCGACTTCGATTCCGTGCATAATGACATCAATTGGTCTTTCTAAGAAATAAGAACCTTTTAATCACGTTAGATTTCAAACAAAAATGAAATTAATATCGACTCAAGCGCTAAGAAGCAAGATCTATGTACAGTCAGTTAAAAATAATTTCTAAACATCAAATGCTTAACAGATCTCTTCTATAATTAAGTGTAGCAAATTAAATTAATGTAGGGATTACTTCAACTTAATAATTGGCATTTAATAAATCTTTTAATAAATGTTTATATAATAACCATAGCTTAACGCCTATCTACACAGTGTTGGGCCGCTTAATAAAGTTTTTTTTTTTTTTGAAATTCAAAACTATTGAAGCGTAAAAAATTTGTTAATTGAGTCCCTGAGCAAATTTTGCTTGTTACCAATTTGATTTTATTTTATTTTATATTTCTTTGTGTTGCCATAATTAACTCATTAACAGTGCTGCTGATCATTGTATTGTATATCCGAGTTCATGAAACAAGGCCTGTTAACACTCATAATCACTGAAGCGCATTCAATGCATAAATATTCGGTCAGACAATAAAGCTAAAAAAATAGAAAAACTATGCCAGACCAACCAACCAAGCGGTTACTCACTCGCTCGCTTACATTTATTGTGGATTAGAAATTGTAATTTAAAACCCTGTACAAAATAACAACAAATGTGATGTTTATTTACGATATTTATTTGGATTTTTTTATAATTAAAAAAACTACTTAAGTACCCTACAATATTATTCGTGGTATCTGAGCAAAGGTTTAAACCAACACATTACCTAATAGATTAAGGCGACTTCAAAATATCAGGCTTAAAACCTACTACCACACTCATTACAACGATTATAGTCGTTACACGGTGCAAGGAAGTGGTTTGATTATACAACAATTTGAAAAAGCATTACAGATGTGATCAGACCTGTGCCACCTGAGAAAGTGTGACGGATAAACCGAATATCACCATTCTAAGGAATGGGGTCTATCCTATGGCTCATAGTGGCGTTTTTTACATGTAAATCTGCATCTCTATCCTTATAAAGTTCAACAGACCACACACAATGACTTAGATATGTCAATTGAATGCCATAGAAATAGGCCTTCGAACAGATTTTTCAAACAAAATTGTCTCCAGCGACGAGGCTCTATGGTTATGTCAACAAGTAAAATTGCGTCATATGGGACTCGTAGAATTAAGAAGTGATTGTGGAAAAGCCATTACATTTGGAAAAGTTTTGGTTCAGTTTAAGCTCTAGAGATGTGATTATAGACCGAAAGATAGCCGATGGCACGCAGTTTTGTTTTTACGGGGGATGATCCCTACTCTTACAGTGCATTGTGTTGGAACTAGGAAAATAAACTATGGGAAGGGAGAAACAGGTAGTAGTGTTTGTGGACATTAGATTACAACCAACACTCAGGGGATAACCCCTACTCACACAGTGCATTGTCTTGAAACTATGAAAATGAGCAATTTCGCACGTACTTCGAGTCACATGTCATTACATAAAAGTTGTATTCCCTTTTCAATCGTTTATACTTAAATAAGGAGGTCAGAAGAAGAATACAGTATTTCTTGTAACGCCTTAAAAAACAGAAGCACTTAAGGGCTTCTTTAGAAACTTGAGAAAAGTGCTGGTTCCAGCGAACATTGCATATAATTTTCATGCTCAGAGCATATATACATAATATAATTGGCCATTATAACCCTTCAATCAGGATTACGACCTAACTTCTCACACCACGTATGTTGTGTGTATTAATTTTATACATGATTGGCGGGACCTAGATGGGTTTAGAAGTTATCAGATCGTTAATAAAAATAGGAAATAGAGTTGAAGGTCGAAGAAAATCCTCTGTACTTCGTTACCTCTGAATTGAACTTGAACTCATTATTGTAAATTGGACCCCAACTTTTGCAACCCTGATAAAGCTCCTTAGAAATCGAGTAGTAGTTGTCAAATCCTTTGGAAATTACTAGACCATAATCTTGTTCTCCCAAATTCTTGAAAAGACGGGTACCACCTTACTGAGAGTAACGTAAATAGGTTAACAGTAGAACATGACTTACAGAAATTATGCTTTCCACAATTGTGGAAAATGCGGAACATATTGCTATTGGTCGGTAGTACTCAGGGTTACCTTTTTTAAGGATTAGCCTTAAATTAGTGGCCTTCCAGCAAGATGCAAAAATACCAACAAGCATGAGGCACTGAGACGTTTAGCTAATGGATGGCCGTGTGTCAAAGAATACTACCTCAGGACCAACCTGAATTAACCTGTGATTAGCAAACGATGCCTTTTTAAGACACTGTACCACCCTCAAAGAACAGTTGTGTAATAAGTAAAATATGTATATAGCCAGGGTGCACATCTGGCCAATATTAAGGCTAGCATCCTGAAGTTTGTCAGGGCTTTATTATTGGCATTTTATTACGGTATTCCAGATATCCACCTCTAATGTTAGTTTATAGGATAAGTTTATAAAATATTTAATATGTTTTCCTTTGCATACAAATAAAATTTTTTTATGAAGTACATTTGTTCCAGTTAGAAATGGAATATTATTTCATTCATATGGCTGTCGCGCCTAGCCTCACAGAACCTCATACGATCGGACCAATTTTGTTGCACATTTTTGAGTATATGGGGTCATATTTCGGTAATGGCATCACGAATGTAGGCCTTCATATGCTCAATTGTCTCTGGTTTGTCGGCATAACACTTCTCTTTAACGGCGCCCCACAGAAATTAATCCAACTGTGCCGAATCACAGCTTCTTGGCGGTTAGGCCGAACGACAGATTTTTGAGAAGCTTTTTCATGTTTTGTGGGTTTTGAGCTTCATCTGAAAAGAGGATTTTTTTTACAAAATCGCCATTATATTGCAGTTTCTCGATGACCTACAAATCCCAAAGTTGCTCAAGCGTAGATTCATTACGTTCAGTGGAGATAATATACTGAATTTTGTGACAGAATAGAATAACATAAGTATTGCCAGATTCAAAATAACCGATGGTTCAAATTTAAAACGATAAATGGCCCAACCGATACATTATATGCTGGTATTTGTCTGTTATTTTTTTTTTTTTTTTTCATTGTTTAAGTTGTAGGTCAAAATATTAAGAATTTCGCATTATTTTTCAATATTAATTTTCAAAGTAGTTTTTTATTTGTTTTTTTCAAACATTGTATTTGTTGTTTACTTGGAAGTAAAACAATATGAAAATCAAGGACTTTTATTTTCTGTTTGAGTACGACGCAGTACATAAAAATTTTATTGTTGTTGTTTTTTATTTTTTGTTGTAACTTCAATTAATGCTTGAGTAAATCATTCTAATTCAAACTCACGCTTCCACGTATCGGGGTAAAATTCGTTTAAACAATAACATTTAAAGTATATAGAATGTTGTAAGAAAAACATTAAGTTTATGTCGAAACAATAATTATTCATTTCATAATTCCAAGCACGACAAAGCACTTTTTAATAAAATCTTTATTAAATTAAATAAATTAAATTTAACACTTCTTTCTATTTCTCTAATTGCCTATTCACAAATAATTTTTTATCTGGCAATACTTGTGAATTGCGCTACTGTGAATGAAACATGAATAGAGCCGTTGCATGCATAAAAAAATAGAATCAAATGTTGCCGAGACAAACAAATTATGTAATTAAATTAAATGACATGTATACAACAAATTCAATTGTTAGCATAATATGTAATTAGATTTTTAATTTTCTTTACTTCCCACATAATTTCCCACCTGGCAATAGCCTGCTGATTGTTTATACCTATTGTGAATTATTCCTGATATTAATCATCGAACAGCTGTGTTGAAAATATAAACAAAAAATTCTTGAGAAACAATTTGTTTTTAGAATTATTTAAATTAATTAAACTAAACTTAGTATATAATACTACAATAACAGACACTAAAAATGGAAATTGCTAACACTTACTATAGCAAAGATGAATACGTGGAAACGGTAAGATAAATTGCAATAAGGGAAAGTAAAGCCCTTAGCGATGATCTCATTTTGCCAAATCTTGACTTTCTAGGCTTCCGGTAATAAAGTAAGCCGTCAAACCGTGCTTTGTGGCTCACAAAATATTGTACTCAATGGCAAAGTTATTGTGCAAAGTGGTTCCATTATTCGTGGAGATTTGGCCAATGTCCGTACCGGCCGTTATTGCGTTATTAGCAAGAATGCTGTTATACGTCCGCCGTATAAGCAATTTAGCAAAGGTATTGCCTTCTTTCCCATGCACATTGGTGATCATGTTTATATAGGCGAAGGAGCAGTAGTTTCAGCAGCTGTTATTGGCTCTTTTGTCTATATTGGCAAAAATGCTATAATTGTAAGATTGGAGCAATTTCGTCAACTAGTTTTAATTGAAGATTTTAATTCCTGAATCTATTTTAGGGTAGAAGATGTGTTTTAAAAGACTGTTGCATTATTGAAGATGGTGCTGTATTACCTCCTGAAACAACTGTAGCCAGTTATATGCGCTACACTGCTAAAGGTACCATTGAAGGTGGTCAAGGGAATCCTAATTTTGTACCCGCCGCCATGCAAGATCAAATGGTAGATTTTACCAAATCATTTTATGAACATTTCATACGTTTGCCACAGGCATGCTAAAGCTACGTTTGCAAAGAAGTGATTAAGTATATTAACTTTTATTTATATAAATTACTCTTTTTGTTTTTTTTTTCTTTCAAAAAACCTTAATAAACTAAGATTTAATTTTAATCTATTAACCCAGTATTTACATCGTATGCACTGTGACCCATTTCAAAAATAGGCCAGGTTAAACCGGTCCGTCTAGCAATTTCTTCGGCAGTCTCTTCCGAGTTGTTCAAAGCACCGGCATTAATATTCTGATTCATTAACAAGATTGTTGCCGTATTACGACAATTTGACACAGTGGCAGCTACATGTAGAGGTGTCTGCTGGCCATCCGACTGTGCATTGACATCAGCTCCAAATTGCAATAGCAAACTAGCACATTGAGCATTACTCCACTTACAGGCAGAATGTAAGGGTGTCCAACCCAAATTTGTCTTTGCATTAGGATTTGCATTATATTGTAAGAGCAGTTTTGCTATATCTTCAAAATTATTATAGCAGGCCCGATGTAAAGGCGTATAGCCATCATTATCAATGGCAGTTACAGCCTCTGGATCCAAGCTCAAAATTTCTCTCACTTCTCCAATTTTATTTTCATTTACAGCCCACAATATCATGCGTTCTATGCTAGCTGTAAACAACAATTTCATGGGTCAAATAAATAATCACACAGATTTCTCTTTATGGGGGTTACCTACCCTGGGGATTACGATCTTCTTCGATGAGTTCATCTGCATCATCGTCCCAACCACTGACATGCATTCCTCGTGGCACTTTGGCATAGCGTAATTTCTCAAATTGTGACTTCTCTTCATCTGAATCGTAGTCTGTCATATTTTGTCTTCTTTGCACTTCAATTGTTTATTTTCTAAAGATAATCTTTGAAAAGTCTTCCCCACCACGAAACTTTTCGACAGTATTCTAGAAATGCAAAATATCAACAATAATTCAAAACAAATATTTACAATTCACAATAGTTATGAGTAGCAAAGAGTTACCGTATTGGAACATCTGTTTGCTATTATATCCTTATTTAAATTGTTCTTACCACAATTCTATAGACTACAATTTTAAATCACGCTATATTTACGATAGGTTAAGTTAAGACTAATTCCAATTATTCTGACCTGAATTTCTGTTTTCTATTTAAATTTTACTTTTAAAAATTTTTAGAACTTTCCTTGGAAGTTTTCCCAGTTAGTAATATTTAGTTATTGGACAAATAAACTTATTTCCCTATTCGACAGTTAGTAAATATAGTGGAAGTGTATACTACTTTAATTGTAAATTTTATCATTTTGATAGCAATTCAAAATTACTTGTTTTCGAAAATTTTAAAAACAATTTACGAACAAAGCATATTTACATAATGAAAAGTTAAGTATCTGGCATCACTGTCTCTATTTTTAAAACGTGAAAGAGAACATAAACAAAAATTTCCCTTATATTCATTAAAAAAAATCCCAATACAATTTCGCAAAACCATAGTAAAGCAACAAAATTACCTTAAACCAGCTGATTAATAAATATATATATATATTTCTCAAACAAATCAAATAAGAAGCGTCAAAGAAGCAAACGACTAAAATATAAAATTATATATAAATTTGTATTTGACTACAATGAGTAACGAAAATGATACTAGCAATCGTAAATTAGAAGATATTTTTCTGGAAGCATGGGATACTTATAAATTTTTAGATGAAACGACCATCGATACAAATGGCATCGAATATCAAGTAAATTTCAAGAACGAGTCCTTTTATTAATAGCATAATGGGCCGAGTTTTAATTTAATTTTCTTTTATAACTTTAGCGTAAGGTTAAATCGGCAATGCAACTGTTTGAACTGTCCACAACCATTGTTAGCCAAGTTGGCATGTTTAGTTCCAATGAGATGATTGATGAACTACCAACAGAATCATTGCAATATATTCTGCTTCCATATTTCTTAGGCAAATTGGCCCTGCAGCGCCGTGAACAAGATCGTGCTGATGCTTTGCGTATTGCTGATATTTACTTCAGGTAAGAATTTTCCTTATAAACATAAGTACTTTTGTAGAGTATATGTGTACATGTTTGGTAAAATTGTGTGTGTATATGAAAATGCTAAGTTTTCACATTATTTCAATTAATATGTCAATGAAAGAGTATTTCCTGGTTTATATACATGTTTAATGGAATTTAAAATTAATTTAGGGATTACCTATAACTGTAATAGACATTCTGATGCAATTTTTATTTATTTAACGTTTTCAAAAAATGTTTTATCACAATGCCTTATCTGCTTGTATGTGTATAAGTATGTACATACGTATCTATGACGATTTATTTATCTAATTTTTATTTATTTATTTGCTATTCTATTCTAGAAGACCTATGATCTTATAATTATACTAAGACCGAGTACATCGTTAGCAAATATTCTTACTTTTTATATATCTTAATAAATACTGTCAAATTAACAAATGGTAATATGTTCACATACCTACATATGTACATATATACCAATTGTTGTTCTTGGTTTAAATATATAGTTTGATTCGGAGCAGTTATAGCTTATTATTGATCTTACAAAAGTATGCTTCTTAAAGATGTTGTAACACTAAGTAAATATTAAAAAATGTTCTATTCAAAATAATTTCCCCAGTGTTCACTGCACATTCGATTTGTCAACGAATTCAAACTAGTTCCCTCTAAAAGCACAAAAATAAAGAAATTTTTAGTTTTCAATTGGTAACACAACTAAAGTTTTTTGTCATCAATAATTGACCCATTAAATGTAAAATTTCAAGCCAAGTTTAATAAACTAGTTTTGCAGACCCAACTGAGTTTTTATTGAACTAAAGTACCAGGCATTTGTTGTATCCTAAAAATCTTGAAGTCGCCATGGTCTAGTAGGTAGTGTGTTGGCTTATTAGACGAAAAGCCAGGGTTCGAACCCCAGGCCAGAAATCAAAATAAAATGCAAAAAGTATTTCTTCGGCGACTTCCTCTCAGCAGATTTCTGGCAAAAACTCAGAGTAAATAAATGGCCATGAAAAGTTTCTCAAAAATCTGTCGTTCGGAATCGACTTTAAACTGTAGGTCCCGCCACTCATGTATAAAATTAACGCACACAACATAAGTGGTGTGAGAAAATAGGTCGTAATGCTGACTGAAGGGGTTGTAATGACCAATTATGTATGTATGTATGTATAAAAATCTTATTAAATTTTTATTTAAAAAGTTACACGGTATACACTTTTCCTATACACATACTCTGCTTACTCCACTTACACTACTTACTCCATTGAATACCTTTACTTTTTTCATCTCGCCCTACTGTAGAGACTTTCTGAAACGCTGCCAGGACTATGAACTTTGTGAAGGCCCTAAGCCAAATGATAATAAATCAGACAAACAATCCGGTGGCTGTATAGATACTCAACAGCAACTTATCGCCTCAGCTATGATGCGCAATAATAAAATTGCTCAGTATAAACGCAAAAAAGAACTCGAAGCTCAAATTAAACAAATGAAACACGCCATTAAAAGTGAAACTGTTGATGACGAAGTCAAACGTGATTATTTTATAAAATTCATTAATAAAAGCATAATTGATGCAAAAGAGGAATTAGACACAGTTAAATTGGAATTGGGAGTTGTTGAAATGCGAAAACAACGTATGGCTGAATTTGGTACTACAAAATTAGATGATTTTGCATTGCCACCTGCGGAATATGAGCGGCAACATGGTAGCAACGATATGGGTCACTCCCATTCACATGGAAATGGCCACTCTCACAGCCACGGTCACTCACATGGTCACGGTCACTCGCATTCACATGGGCCACCACCACGTCAATCTTTACCAAAACCCAAACCATTGCAACCTTTTATTATTACTAAAGATGCTACTCAAAAAGCGGTTTTTGGCCTCGGTTATCCCAGTTTACCCGTAATGTCGGTAGATGAATTTTATCAGCAACGCGTAGAAGAGGGCATTTTTCCTGATGCCGAAAAAATGGCTAAAATTAATCAGGAAAAAGCTATTGCTGCTGCTGAAGATCCCGAAATTAAAGAGGAAGAAGAAAAAGCAGCTCTGGAACAACAAATCGAAGATGATGATCCAGAATATCTGGCACGTATGAGACGTATGGATGAATACAAAGATGTTGTAAGGCGCGGTGATGGCAATCGTTATAATCGTAGTTAAATGCTGATTTGCTCGTTACTTTCATTAATGTTTGAAACATGAAAATATTCTAAAATATTAATTGAAACAATAAAACTTTAATTAACTAAGACTCATATGAAATAAAATTTTTTATCAAAAAAAAAATTAACAAATTGAACAAATAATAAAAAGGTAGCAATTATCTTTAAGTATTAAAGATTTGTGTTTAATTTTGAAATAGTTTTTTGTAATACAATAAAAAACTTAGAAGTTTTAGGATACTTTTGAGTGGAAGACCACTTCTTGAGGGCGGTTTAATAGTTGTCAGTGGGGAGAAGGGACAGAAGCTTTTGGGCGGATGGATCGGCTTGTCATGTGTCTAGGAGCCTATGGTCTGCAATAGATAGTGCTAGAATAGGTTTGCTGCTGGGATTGAATACAGACATCGTGAGACTGGTTACTGGGTTTCTTACTGTGAAGTTATCCGAGCCGGATTATTGCAGGGTATGTTAAGACGAGGGAGAGTTTGGAGACTATTTAACACCTCCTCTGCAATTGGCCAGCCTTTAGTAGGTTGTTGGCCTTATAACTTTGTTGTGCTGGTGGAATTGAATAAAGTGAGCGTGAAACTGGTTATTAGGTTTTTTGCTGTGAACTTAGATCGCTGACAAGGATCTGGAACATATCCTAGACGGATTACTGCAGGTTACGTTGAGACGAGGAGTTTGGAGACTATTGAACACCTCCTCTAGATTCTCTGTCGAGCGAAGCTCTCTTGCGATTTATGATGAGATTAAGCTGGTTGAGAGGAGTTAGGACATCAAGGTGCTCTCTTATGCGTTGCGTTTGGTTTTTTGACTTTTTCTCCAATATCTATCTCTATCCTTTCTCGTCTCTCCCTTCTTCTGTCTCTTTTTACCTACTTAGGTCAAATACAATGGGTTTCTTGACCTCCGAGTAACTTAGGGCCCCATACATCAATTTGCGATTTGATTTTATATGCTATAATTCATTTCCTGTAAAATTTGATTCAATAATATGTGACCATATTTCACTTGATTTTATTAAAACAAACATCTGGCATCTCTATCCAGCTGGTCCCTCTGTCACAAAGAAAACAACACTACACAATTGACATTTCGGTGACGTTCAACCATTTTTGTGCTATGAACAAGTGAAATAAGAAGAATTTTTTTCCGAATTGAAGTGAATAGTTGAAAAAAGTTTAAATACTTTATTAATATCAATTAAAAACTAAAGTGAATTATAAATAATATAAAAATGCCATTGAAACTAGATATTAAACGTCGTTTAACATCACGGTCGGATCGTGTAAAATGTGTTGACATACATCCAACCGAACCGTGGATGTTGTGTGCCCTTTACAATGGCCACGTACACATCATGAATTATGAGAACCAACAATTGGTAAAAGATTTCGAGGTCTGTGATGTCCCAGTACGTTCTGGACGATTTGTTGCACGTAAAAATTGGCTTATCACCGGTTCCGATGATATGCAAATACGTATATTCAACTATAATACATTGGAAAAGGTTCATTCATTCGAAGCGCATTCAGATTACATACGTTGTATTGCCGTACACCCCACTCAGCCGTTGATATTGACTAGTAGCGGTGAGTAAAGAAATGAGAAAATAAACAAAAAAGAGAATAAAAAAATATTCTGATTGACCGCACAAAGTTGTTTAGAAAATTAAGATTACCTACCTACAGCTGCAATGATTAAATAATTTTAATTTATTAATTAATTTTGATAATAATCAATTTTGATTTCATCAGAAAATAATGGACATTTTTTTAATAAATTTCAAATATCATTTCATAGTGAGAAAATTGTGGTTTATGCTACTTTCTAGGGAAATGCAGCATAATTATTTAAATATTTTAATTACTATTAATTAAAAAAGAATTATTTAGATGTACAAAAAGAAAATTCTAAACCCAGTAAAATTTACCTCATAATGAATTTTGTTTAATGATAGGAAAAAATTCAATTGGACTTGGTTTGTATTGTTTACAGCTTCTTTAAAAAGAAGGAAGGTCCCAATCTTTATAAACATCCGTGCGACTAACAAACTACTACTACCAACTACTAGGAATAATTTATCAACAGAAAAAGTCTATAGCATACATACAATCTTTCAGAAAATCTAATTGGAATACGTGTTATAATACCAAGAAATTTTAAAAGTAGCAAATAATATTTAAAATCCTGCAGAAATCTGAGATTGCTTTGTACCAAAAGCTGACCCCTCAATCGCTTTTAAATTGCAATACCCACTTAAAACTTATCAAGATCCTAATAATTGAATACACAGCTTTAGTACATTGTCTTCTAGAACCGTCGAGCCGTCTACAGTCTCCTCGATTACGGATTGAGTAGCTCCATCTGATACTTCGATTAGTGCAAAGAAGTATACCAAGGGATACGTCATGCTTTGTCAGTTCATTTGCAATCAATGCGAATTAGTGACAACGTCCTGAAACTCAGAACAGTTTCACCCAGTATCTGTTCAAAGGGTTTGTGAGGACCCACTGCACCACGTTTACGTACCTCTCTTAAAAACTGATTTTTCATTAAAAACTTCGTTAGATTTTTAAGGAAATTAATAGACAAACTGCTCTGACGCACAGTTGGCAATCTTTATCTTTCTTTGGTGATATTTTTACTTGGTTTACTGAGACGTAGACCGCCGTGATCTAGAACAAAGTGCAATCAATGGCTTTTAACAACATTTCGCAAAAAAAAAACATAAAAAATATTTCTTTCGTTGATCCTCCCTCAGCAGCCGCGTGACAAAAGCTCTGAGAATAAGCTGTGACAGGAAAAAAGTTTCTTAAATCTGTTATTCGGAGTCGACGTTAGTTTGTGGGTCCCGCCTCTCATAGATAAAACTAAATGACTGCAAAAGTAAGCTACGCCATAATGGTTGTAGCTTTAGAAAAGTGTTATTCAATATATGTATATTATTGTAGATATTTTGTTTCATAATACTTACCCTTTATTTTTAATACAAAATCATAAAGAATACTTTATCAATTCAAGTTTTTTCTAATTTTTGTAGATGATATGCTTATCAAGCTTTGGAATTGGGAGAAAATGTGGGCATGCCAACGTGTTTTTGAGGGTCATACACACTATGTTATGCAAATTGTATTTAATCCCAAAGACAATAATACTTTTGCATCGGCATCATTGGATCGCACAGTCAAAGTTTGGCAATTGGGTTCAAATTTTGCCAATTTCACCCTAGAAGGACATGAGAAGGGTGTTAATTGTGTAGATTATTATCATGGCGGCGACAAACCCTATTTAATTTCGGGCGCTGACGATCGTATGGTGAAAATTTGGGATTATCAAAATAAAACATGTGTTCAAACATTAGAAGGACATGCTCAAAATATCTCTGCAGTTTGCTTCCATCCAGAGTTACCAATAGTATTGACAGGTTCTGAAGATGGTACTGTACGTATTTGGCACTCGGGTACATATCGTCTGGAAACCTGTTTAAATTACGGCTATGAGCGCGTGTGGACTATTGCCTGCATGCGTGGCACAAACAATGTAGCCCTTGGTTATGATGAGGGATCTATTATCATTAAAGTTGGCCGTGAAGAGCCTGCTATGTCAATGGATGTTATAGGCAGTAAAATTATATGGGCCAAACACTCTGAAATGCAACAGGTAATTTACAAAAAGTGTACATATATTTTGTTAAGAAATTTTGATGTCAATCTATTTTTATAGGTGAACTTAAAAGCATTAGCCGATGGCACTGAAGTAAAGGATGGCGAACGTTTACCAGTTGCTGTTAAAGATATGGGCGCATGTGAAATTTACCCTCAAACCATTGCCCACAATCCCAACGGTCGCTTTGTTGTAGTTTGTGGCGACGGCGAATATATAATTTACACGTCTATGGCTTTGCGTAATAAGGCATTTGGTTCCGCCCAGGAATTTGTATGGGCTCTTGAAAGTAATGAATATGCCATTCGTGAAAACAACGGCACAGTACGTTTGTTCCGCAATTTCAAGGAACGTAAAAGCTTCACCCCTGAATATGGCGCAGAGAGTATTTACGGTGGCTACTTGTTTGGCGTTAAAACATCATCAGGTTTAGCCTTTTACGATTGGGAAACTCTGACATTAGTAAGACGTATCGAAGTACAGCCACGACATGTATTTTGGAATGAAGCTGGTACTTTGGTATGTCTTGCAACGGAAGAGTCATTCTTTATATTAGCCGTTGATACCGGCGCCATTTCTGTTGCTTTGGAAACGAAACAGGATTTGGAAGATGATGGCATTGAAAGTGCCTTTGATGTTTTGGGTAATTAAATTTAATAATAAAAAATATTATTGCCTCTAATATGTATCATGATTTTCATCCCCAGGTGAGATTAACGAAATTGTTAAAACCGGTCTTTGGGTTGGTGATTGTTTCATATACACCAATTCTGTTAACCGTATCAATTACTATGTGGGCGGAGAAATTGTAACCATTTCTCATTTGGATCGTACAATGTATCTGTTAGGATACGTTCCAAAGGATAATCGTCTTTATCTGGGTGACAAAGAGCTGAATGTCATATCGTTTTCGCTACAATTATCGGTATTAGAGTATCAAACTGCTGTTATGCGACGTGACTTTGAAAGAGCAGATTTGGTTTTACCCACCATACCAAAGGAACATCGTACACGTGTAGCACATTTCTTGGAAAAACAAGGATTCAAATCTCAAGCTTTACAAGTATCCACCGATCCCGATCACAAATTTGACTTGGCTTTACAAATCGGTGAACTAGATATTGCTGTAAAATTAGCCAGAGAGGCTGAAAATCCACAAAAGTGGTCGCAATTAGCCGATGTAGCGTCACGTAAAAATAATATGGCTTTAGTTAAGGAGTGTATGGAAAAGGCTAACGATTTTAGCGGTCTATTGCTTTTGGCAACAGCTTCTGGTGATGCTGAAATGTTAAAAAGTTTGGGTGACAATGGATCTGCTCAAGGACGTCACAATATTGCATTCCTTTCGGCATTTATACGTTCCGATGTAGAACGCTGCTTGGAGATTTTGATAGAAACCAATCGCTTACCCGAAGCAGCATTTTTTGCTCGCACCTACATTCCCAGTCAAATGTCCAGAGTAGTCGAACTATGGCGTGAAGAATTGGCCAAATTCAACGAAAAGGCTGGTCAATCATTAGCTGATCCAGCTAAATACGAAAATCTCTTCCCCGGTCTAGGGGATGCTTTACAAGTTGAAGAATTTCTGAAACAGAAAGAGCATCAACAATTGCCAGCACATGCTGCCGCATCTTTGCCTTTAAATATTGATCGCAATCCATTGCAAGAAATGCAAATGGCGCAACAACAAGGTATTTACGAAAGCAACGCTAAAGTAGATATACAAGACTATAAGAAAAGTGATGACTATAAAGGAGTTGTTAGTACTGTGCCTGCAACTTCAGCCTCATTTAACGCTGCATCAGCTGCCAAACCATCGACGACAGTGCCTGCATCTACGAAGGACGACGATGATGACGACGATTTAGATTTGGAAATTGAAGGTATAACATTGGATGATAATATTGATACAACAGATGTTAATTTAGATGATGATTTTCTTAGCGATGATTAAGTATAACAAAGAAAAATATTAAGAAGAATACATTTCCTAAATTTATTACTTTCCATGAATCCCTTATATCTGAGTGAAGGTCTAGGACCTTTATTATTAATTTTATGTTTGATTGTATCTATTATATTATTTCCCTCATTAAAAGCAACACACAAAGAAAGCAAGATATGATTAAAGCAACTTGAAATCTATTTAGTTATTAACATTTATAAAACGTATATTGCAATTTGATTTAAAATGTTTATATACCAACCATAACCAATAAAATATGTATGTAATTATTACTCCTATTTTATTATAATATAAAATAAAACGAAAAAAAATTACCTTTTTGCAGTTTAAAAATTTTGTAGATTCTAAAATTTTTTTAGTTTTGTTTTTATATTTTGCTTTTGATATACAGTGAGCGTCAAGAGAAACTGTACACCATGGATAAAATTCTAACAATTGTTAAACTCAACTCTTACCGCTTAAGGAGAGTGCCCATACAAATTTGGCAGTATTTGGAATTTTTTTGTAATTTTTTTTGTTTCAATTTTAAAAACGCCATGAAACAATTTTAAAATAAAAGTAACGGTAATTTATTAATGTATATTTTTTAATGTACATTTTTTATTGAGGCTCACTGTAGTTTAATTCGAATCGAAATATTTTACTAGGATTAAAAATCGATATTTCAAAAAATATTTCGAATGCCTAACTCTTTGTTTTGGTAAAGAGATTACCAACATTGGTAATGTTGACCAAGCTTACTTTGGTTTTTACAACTTCCTATAAGTTCTCAATCAGGTGAGATCAGGACTGCATGACGGTGACTACACAGAATGCATGACAGAACCTCCTTCACGCTTTAAAGTGACCACTATATTCTTTGGATTAAATTCTTTTAACTTCGGCCGACAAACATATTTATTTCCATCCGGAAACGGTCTATTAATTTTTATTTCATCAGAAAATACTATTTTCCTTTCCACATCAGTCCAGTGGCGGTAGTTCTTTTAAAAAATCCATTTTCTCGTTATAGACTGCGTCTTCAGATGGGGTTTCTTCAACTTTTACCTTTTAGACGACCATAGTTTCAGAAACTTTCGATTTACCGCTTCCATCCTGATTCGTTTGTATCATAATCTTTCAAGTATGGAACCTTATATCACAGGATTCACTTCTACCATATTAAGCAACTAGTAAGAGCTGATACTGCAAAATGTCCAAGGTGATCACAGTTAATTGAAACTAACTTTTTAGACTGAATTTAAAATTGTATATTAATCTAAATTTTTTCAAATTGCAAATTAAGCACTGTCCTTAGTTTATTTCACAAACTTTAAAATTATTTTACAAAAAAAAAAAAATAACGGTATACTTATTGTTGCCAATATGAATTCTCGATGTACCGAGTTTGATTGACTAAACAGTGTCAAACTTTAGCGATTTATCTTATAAATGTTACCTTCATCATGACAATTTAAATAATGAATCCAATATTGTTCTTAATTAGATTTTCTTGTGAATGAGGCATAATAAAATTATATTTAAAGTGAAAACAAGTTATTGAACAAGTTGCCTATTGAAAAGTGCCTATTTCATTTAAATAGTCTTTCACTTTAGGCAAGAATAATAAAATTACCCTTATGCATTTTTGGTTCAGTGGTATACGTGTTATATTGTGGTATATGTATAATTAAATCTGCTTACCGTCTATATTTTTCCAGTAACTGTGGTAGTTATTCTTATAAGAATCCATTTTTAATATATTTTCGGTTATCGCCACATTTTCATTTATTGATCTGGTAACTCTCGAAAGTCTCGTTCTAGGGGTTGAATGACAGAAGTCAGTTTGTAAAAAATATATTTTCTTCATTATTTATCGTAGTTTTTCTAAAGTTAAAGATACCGATTTTACTAATCTTTATTTGAAAATAAATTTGATGAAAATTACAATTTATTTTTAAATAAAAATCAGTTCAAATCAACATCTGCAGGTAAAATTCTACATATTTCTAGATTATAAAAGATTTAATTCAAATTGAAGGGTAAAAGACATAATTTTTGCCAAGGCTGTCTGCTGTTTTTTTAGCTGCATAAGAACGTTTATTGATTTTTTCCGGGTCTCTCTTTTTCTCTATATACATATAATTTTCTTTTTCGATTTATCCTTAGATTAACGTACAAGATATTATAAAATTTTATTATTTAAAAGAATAATAACAACAATGGAGGCGGTACCAAATCCTGAGATGCACCAACAACAATCCGGCTTTGCACCGCGGCGTCAATATGAACAGATTCCAGCAAATGTTAATCCAATAGCTATTAACATGGCTAATGGACAACCGCAAGTAGGTGCAATACCTATTGTACTTACTAAAATTATGCAAAGACCTGTAAAGGTTAAGAAGGAGAAAATTGGTGATTTAACAGCCAGCACAAGTAAACTCGCTATAGAGGAATCATTGAAGTTGGTAAGTCTAAAAGCTTTTCATTGCTTCCATACTTTTTGCAGATTTTTCTCATTTCATAGTTTAACGTGAGTGTTTTACTTATGTACTCTATGTTAACTGTATTGTTAACTGTTTGTTTTATCTTTTGCTGGGAAAATTGGCGGACTTAATTTTTATTAAGACAATACAATTTTTGACGTTTGTGAAATATAAATATATACAAGGACCTTCAAGTTATAGTTTTACTTTAAATTTCAGTACTAATGTAGTAAGGATAACAGCAGAAATATTTGTTGTGACTACGAATGGTACCATAATTTGCTAACTTTTTCCAAACTGAAGAGCATAAATATTTGGCTTGACATTTAAAATTTCCTTCACTAAGAATTTCACATTTTAATATCACATTTTATTAGCTCTAAATTAATATTATTTAATTATGTTTTCTAGACCGATGCAAATGGTGCTGCCATGAAAACTCCAGTATCATTGCTCCAAGAGCTTCTCAGCCGTCGTGGCATAACACCCAGTTATGAGTTGGTACAAATAGAAGGTGCCATTCATGAACCCACCTTTCGTTATAGAGTTTCCTTTAATGATAAGGATGTACCATTCACAGCTATGGGCGCTGGTCGCTCAAAGAAAGAGGCTAAGCATTCAGCGGCTAGAGCTTTAATTGATAAATTGACTGGAGTACAATTGCCTGAAGCCCAGGCAACTGCACCGGCAGTCACGAATGCAACGGTTGGCATTGATAACAATGCTAATAATACTGGTAGTGGAGAGTAAGTAAAAATGTTAATACTATTAAATTGTATATGTTATGCTCATTTATAAAATATCCATCAATATTGTAATCAATTCGAGTAATATTTCATTTTTCTCCTACAAAATTTATTTAATAATTATGTTTTTAAAATAATTTATTTTTATAATTAATAAATAGCGGCGCTGATAAAATAGTGGGTAATCCAATTGGTTGGCTTCAAGAAATGTGCATGTCTCGCCGTTGGCCACCACCAAATTATGAAACGGAAACTGAAGTTGGCTTGCCACATGAGCGCCTCTTTACTATTGCTTGTACTATACTTAATTTCCGTGAAGTTGGCAAAGGCAAAAGCAAGAAGATTGCCAAACGTACGGCAGCTCATAAAATGTGGACTCGTTTACAGGAGACTCCCATTGATAATAATCAATTGATCGAGAATATGGGTACCGAATTAGGTGGTGACGTAAGTATTGTTACATTAATTAATTATTATTTTTTATTCTTACTATTATCATTTCGTTTGAATATTATTAAGTGTGACTTAATTTCAAATAGTCAAATAGTGATAGACATTTTTTATTGATATATTTTCAAATCACCTTATAATTGGTTTAAGTTATATATTTTATATTTCTTAATTTCTTTCAATTGTTCAGTACAATCAATGTACTTGCATTGCATCGTAAAAAGCAGATGTTGATCTTTTTTCTTTTTTTTTTTGTTTTCTTACAGAAATCCAATTATTATGGTGATTTGAAAGATATCACAGTACCGACACTCACCAGTCAACATAGCAATAAAGTTTCCCAATTCCATAAAACTCTAAAGAATTCTACTGGCAAGAAATTGCTCAAATTACAGGTGAGAAAATTATATCCTATAAGCAATCAATATTATTTCTTAATCATGAGCCGAAAAAAAGAGAATAGTGTTCACATTATATGGATAGTTCCGCTTTTAAAAATCTTTGTCTGACATTTCATATCTTAACTTTAGAATTTTGTTGACAGAAACCTTCAAATTAAATATACATTTTGAATGTTTAAAACAGCATATATACATATGTATGTATACTTCTGTGCTCACAATTTACACATTTCGATACCCGAGTCAAGTGTGTATAGTGTATTTGAGTAAACTCTTATCTTTTATGCTACCTCCAAAGAAAGTTCATAATCCGTGACAAATTTCGTTGCATATCATCAAAAATCGAATAAGAAAAATATCGTAAAGTAACGGCATTTTCAAACAGAAAAACTACCCCCTTGTTTACCAATGAAATTTGACTTCAATTGTTGTGAATAGTGGTGCCAAATTAGAAAATTTTCATGGTTTTCAATGCGTTTCTTTACTGCGACTACTAATATGCACTAGCATCGACTGCGACTTTTCTATGAACTTTCTTATTCCAGCTTCAATTAAACGCTTATATATAGGTTCACATCTATTCACAACCACATGTCCAAGGAGATTGTCAGTGATTTTATTATTTTTAAACTTTCAAATAATTCTTATTGGAAAAATTGAAGAAAGGTGTACCAGAAAGGTAGAAAAGAAACAATTTTGAGTAAAAAGTATTCGAGATTGGGAAGAATATTTAGATGAGAAAAATCATTAGAATTAATAAAGACTATAATATCAAAAGCCGCCGTAGTCTAGTAGGTAGTATGTTGGCTTATTAGACGTGAGGCCACGGTTTAAATACCTAAGATCAGACATCTTCAAGAAAACGATATATGAAAAAATATTTCGGCGAGAGTAAAGAGAAGGTCCCGCCATTCATACCTTATTAACACACACAACATAAGGGATGTGTGAAGCTAGGGCGTCATCCTAACTGAAGGGTTGTAATGAACAATTATATATGTATGTATGTATAATATAGAAACAATGAACAATTTCAAGTGACCACAATGTATTGTGCAGTTACTCTGCGCTCCTTTCAAACAAACAAACAAAAGTAAAATCTGACAAGAAAAATTTTGAATTATGATGAAGCATTATGAATGAAGTTGCCTTAGTCTAGTAAGTAGTGTGCTGACTTACCGAATGACTTAACCATGAGTTCAAACTTGTTCTCAAACAATACGGAACATGGAAAATCAATTTCTTTCGGCGACTTCCTCTCTGCAATGTTCCGGTCAAAAACTCGCAGAATAAATAAAATTGCCATGAAAATCTATCATTCGGACGTGTAAATTGTAGGTACTACCACTCCTAGATAAAAATTAACACCCACAACATAGGTGGTGTGAGCAGTTAACCGCAAAGGGTTGTAATAGCCAATTAAGTTAAAGTTAAGTAAGAACTTGAAAGATCATATTTATAAAATAAGCCGCGATTTGAAGAACTTTTGGTTTAAAATTTCTCAAAAAAGCAAATTTCTAAATTTGTATACAAACAGTAGAAATAAACTCAACGAGGTAATAAAATATTAAGACAATATAATAATTTAAAATCATTTTAGGAGTTTGAAATATTTAAACTTTAGTTTCATTTAAAGTTGTTTCCTTCGTAATTCTTGCTTTACAGATATGCTTTAAACCAAAGTGACTTAAAAGTCTTTTTCTAATTTTATTTTCAGAAAACTTGTCTTAAAGATCCAAAGATTGATTATGTTAAACTATTGGGTGAAATTGCTAACGAAAATCAATTCGAGGTTACTTATGTTGACATAGAAGAGAAGACATTTACAGATAAATTTCAGTGTTTGGTACAATTATCCACGTTACCTGTGGGTGTTTGCCATGGTTCCGGTAATACACCAACTGATGCTCAAAAAATGGCAGCACAAAATGCTTTGGAATATTTAAAAATAATGACCAAAAAATGAATTGGTATTAAAGTGTAACAACAAAATTTTTACTGTACTGCAGCTGTTTCAAGAAAATGAAAACATTTCGCAAACAACAAACAAAAACAATTGGCAAGCAAGGGGAGTTTTAAAAATACGGGTTTGTTTTTTATTATTTTTTGGATATATGTATATATTTTTTTTCTTATCCTTTAGTTTTATATTTTGAAGATAAATTGAAAACTGTTTTAAATAAAAAAGAAGAAAATTCTATATTTTTTGGTCCACTTGAAATAGTTCAATACATAATCAAATTTCATTATTACTGAAACAGTTTAGTAAACTTGAGTTTAAATAGATTTCAATTTTTGATAGACCCTTTGATGTGCAGCTGACGTATTTAAAAATTTAATATTATTTAACTAAATACATAAATAACTAATATATAAAATTTGCATTTTGCAATTATCAATTAAATAAAAATATTAAAAAATAAACATGAAAATTTCAGAAAAAAAAGAATAACGTCATTAATTATTACAACACATGAAAGATGCTTACATATAAAACAAATTTTAAAACAAAAAAGTAACTAATAATAACTCATACTTAAACATTAAACTTAAGTGGATAAACAAAACAAAAATTTTTGTAATAAAAACATAAAAAAATGGAAAATTTATATGATAAGTTATAGTTATTTATGTAACTAGTTCAATCGTAAAAAATCTTAAACAGTTGGAATATATCGAGAAATAAAAACAAACAAATGGAAATAAAATGATTCTCCCTCTCCAACGAAAAATTTTGAAACAACAAACGTTTTGAAATAACAATCGTGCAAAAAAAAACAAAAAGTTTAAATCTTATAGTTGCTGCAAACTATAAATATTTAAACATCTACAAGCTATACTTTGCATGGACCTAATGATAAATTTTCCAGTAAACTTAGAAGAAAAAACTATAAATAAGTAAAAATTTTAACTATGAATACAAATCAAATATTATTTACATGTTTATCTCATCATATATTGACTTTTTTGTTACCATTTAATTTCATTTGAATTAAAATCAAAGCTAATCAGGAAAATTATTACATTATTTTAGTGCAAAGTGTAGAGGTTGTAACTTCAATAAAGATTAAAAATCTTTTATTAAACTTAACATAAATTAAATCTTGCAAGTGTAATCATATTAAATAAATAATTTTTATAATTTATGGTCTAAATAATGGTATAAACAGACATAAAAAATTATTATTTAAAATGATTATGCCAGAAAAGAAGCTAAAATTATTAAAAACAAAATCAACACCTTATATTTAAGAAAGAATGACACCTCGTACATAATTTGTCTTTTTATTTTTAACATTATATTCGATTTACACTTATGTTACTTATATATACATGTAATGGCATACATATATAAAGAATAATTCATTTAAACAATTAAAATATATATAGAAGACATAAATTGTAAAGGAATAAAATTTAACATTAACATTGAATAAAATAATTGATGTGCAAAATGTGTATATTTTTATTTAATATATTAAGTAATTCATAGTGCTAAAAGCAACAAGACAAGACCTATAAGACAGGCTGTGTTGAAAGTTCTTCAAAACAAAATCATTTACATCAAGACTTGCAACAAATTAAGATGAAATCAAGAGGATATCCCACGATTCACTCGATAGCTATAAGGCTTAATGCTATACAATTGTAATATAAATAATCTGCTACACTAAAACTTAATGTCATACACGAAACCAACCAGAAGTTCTGAGAAAAATTAACGCTTAAATACCTAACTATATTCTTCTAAATCAGTTCTATAGAAGCTGCAGCAATTTTAAAAACCCATACATCATTATTCGCAGAAGTCACTAATTAAAAGACCCAACTGACTTTCATTTACCCAATAATACAGTGTGTAGTAATGAACTCGAAAAAGCTCATATCTTCTTTCCAGTAGTCTGCATCTGTCGCTTATTACACACTTACCAATCATGAATTTTAAGGACTGCAAGCTATTAAAGAAGTCTTAACAGAACATGATCTCTTTTGACATAGGGTCAACAGATGTAATAGGACTATCACTGATTTCTGTGATCAATGGAACTCTAGGCGAAGTCGTGCTACTGGAAATTCAACGATTTCTTACCATTCAAATCTTATTTAACCTGACCTAACCTTATCTTGTAATATTTGGTTTTAACTGTGCCCTTTATTTTGTACCTAAGATTTGCTAAAGTATTCAAAATAGAAAATCAGAAGATAAAAAGCTACGTCATGCCAAATAAAAAAAATTTTTACATTGCTCTCCATACTAATTATTTCCCCTCAACTCTAAAAGATTATTGGCAACTCTACCTATGGTAAACTACCATTTTTTACATCGCTTCACCGGTTCTTCTCTATTAACCTCATAAAGTAGTGAAAATCAGATTTAAGAAACAAATTTTTTAATTTGTTTAAATAAAAAAAAAATAAATTAATAGTTTATTGTTACCTAAAGCTTGTTACAATATAATGCTTCCTTTAAATTATGGTGCAGTTTACAAAACGCCGCCAGATTATAAAGACATAGAAGACTCAGACTTGGCTGAGAATACAGAATTTCCCAATATAAATTCACGCGACTACGCTAAGCGTCCTCTGAACCACAATGTGCGGATGCACGAGGCGTGGGAGTGTATTTGTGTCGCGAAACCACAAGAGCAATATGGCCAGAATATAATAATTTGTACCAATAAATTAAACGGTCGTAAATGGTTCGGTTCTGTATGGGGTTTTGAGAAGCGGACCGTTATACAAGATAAAATCTCCGTAAAAGGAAATTCGTCATGTTATAAGATAGAATGTCCGGCCGTAGTCAACTGTATGGAATTTATTGATCCTCATATTGTGAGTAGTAATAATAAATAACGATTAAAATAATACACATTCTTTTGTTTTTAGTTGCTTGTAGCTTTGAATACAGGGACACTTCAAGTATGGTCAACACATTCCGAAGTACGTAATGCTAAGAATCCTTATTGCCCGTTTTTAATAGGAGACAAGTGTGAACACATGAAACCGATAACAAGTTTGACGAAATTTAAAAATAATGACCAGAAGGCCGTTACTGGCAGTAAAGATGGAGCACTTAAGGTAAGTTTGCGTGGGGTGCATTGTTATAAACAGATTTTCCATTTTTGAATAAGCGGCAAGTGACTCTGTATATTAAAAGATTTACGATAAAAGTGACGAAATATAGGGATAACCATGCGCTTTAATCATTTAAGCAGGTAGTTTGTCGCAACTACTTTTAGGCATTGAACGCTTTTGTTTGTTTTTTCCTGTTAGGGGAATATCAGAGATGAACGATTTGTTATGAAAGTTGGGGATTTGAGGATAAATAGTATTCTTCGGTTGAGATTAAGTTCACATTTTAGGTGGTAAAAAGTTTATTTAAGAAACATATAAAATGATTAAAAAAAAGCAGACTCATGTTCTAATGATAGTTCAATGCATTTTCAAGCCAATTCAACGTTGCCTATACGTTAATAATAACATAATCAGAATGCGCAATAGTTGCCTAGATCGTAGCATTTAGCTTAATTTCTACATAGCGTAAAACAGACTTCTATAGGGCGTGATGGTACTCCACCTCGGGCAACTGCGCAAGAATTGGATGAGTGAAGATTTTATATGATCAAAACTATTGTCAGTCTTTCGATCAAATCCTTCAATCGTGTCGTATTTATTTAAAGTTTCTATTAGGAAAAGAAAGATTAAATCAGCGTAGTCTAGCATGTAGTGTGTTGGCTTATTAGACGTAAGTCATCTCGAACAAAACAAAAGATTAAAAAATATTTTTTTCGGTGACTTCCTGCCAGCAGTCTTCTGGCAAAAACTCAGACTAAATTGAATTGACATGGAAAGTATCTCAAATCTGTCGTTTGGAGTCGACTATATACTGTAGGTAACGGCACTCATGTATAAAATTAATACACACAATATGAGTGGTGTGGGAAGCTGGGTTGTAAATACATATCTACCTAAAGATGCAAAAAAGTTAGCCATTTCGTCTTGTGTCCTAAATTATATTTTTAAATGTACTTTTCTATATTTTTTCAAACAATCATAAAACTGAAGTATAACAACTAATTTCAAGTATTTTTTGTAGATCTGGGATATGGGCACAGCAGATTTGATATCTCAACAGAGTTATCGCTATGCTCATACTGATTCAATAACCGGTTTAGCTTCGTCACCCATAAGTGAAGCTATATTTACAAGTTGTTCCTTAGATAAATCGTGTCTGTTATGGGATGACAGAGAAACAAGACCTGCCATAGGTAACAACTTAATCTGCACCTTTCACTAAAAGAAGCTAATATTTTAAAAATTTTTTCCCTTAAAGCTTTATACACTGAACATAATGTGCGTTTTAAAACTGTTTGTTGGTCTTTAGACCCTACAGAATGTTGTTTATATTTAGGCGATGAAATCGGTAATGTTTTAACATTGGATACTCGTAAACCCCAAGAGATATTAAGTCATCATACATATTTTGATCGGCCTTTAAGAAAAATATCACCAAATGGGTAAATTACTTAGAAATAATAGTTTTAATTTTACTTTATTAAAAAAGTGTTACATTTTAGAGATTTATTGGCAGTCATAGCTGATACGAATTGTGTTAAAGTTTCTAATTCTACAACACATGAATGCTTGTACGAAAATTCGGATAGCCAACATTTTATACGAGATTGCGCTTGGCTTTCACCCAGCAAATTGCTAACAGTGGGTTTTGAGGGAAAATTACGTTGCCATGAAATGAAGTAGATAAGCACAAAATTTTTATTAAGTATAGTAATTTTTTTTTAATAACAAAGAAACTCTTCCCTATTTTAAAATATTGATAAAACGTAACATATTTCTGCAAGTTAAAAGTTTTCATAATTAGATATTTTAACTTATATGTTGTGAATAGATATGAAGTAGTTTAATACTACAACTCTGCACAGGATCTGTTGAACATTTTTGTCTATTACTTACATGTGAGAGTAAGACAAGTCGGCTGTATAATAGCCGCAGTTGGCTTTCGTGGAATAAGGAATACATACAAATATACGGTGCTTTTTATATATTTACCACAATTAAGTGTTTTATTTATTCAGTATTTTTTTAATTTTTGTCATTTAACATTCAGCTTGTAATAGTTATGAATTCTTATTGTCGTCCAGGATGAAGTTGAACAAAATTATCATAAAGTAAATGCTCAAATGCATTATTTTTCAATGCATAAATTCTAGGTTAAGTTAGGTTAGAGGACGTGTACTTGTCAATTAAGACAAGTACAGTACCCGGAGGTCGAATTATCTCATTGTACAACGTTCTTAAAGAGGGAATAGGATAAAAAGGAGAGGATGTAGGAAAGGGGAGAATGGGAGGCGGAGGAATTGCACAGACCAGACACAACAAAAAGGGAGAGCGCGACTACACCTCTCAACCAGCCCAACCCATTAATGAACCTGTGGAAAGCCTTGAAAGTCTTAAAAATTACCATTTTTTGCCATAATTTTCTGTCGTCAGGCACAAATTCGTATTTTATTGAAATTTATCAAAGAAATTTATGAAGCCATGGTTAGGTTAGGTTTGAGGACGTGTACTTGTCATCAACACAACAAATACATGGAGTATGAATGACCTATTGCATTCGTCCTAAAAAGGGATAAAGGGAAGAAAAGAGAAACGAACTAGGAAAATGATAGAAATATAGATTGAATACAAAAGTGAAACAAACGACCACATCACATAAAAGAGCGTAGAAAAAGACTACCGTCTCGATGTTCTAGCATCTTTCAACTAGCTTAAACTCATTAAAAATCTCAGAATAGCCATAAGGTCGGCGTTCGGCATTGAATCTAAATATTCAAAGAAGCTCTTACTCTTACGGAGCAGATGAATGTCACAGATTCCTAGACACACAACAAACCCAATCCCTCATCTCAGCGCTTCTGCTATTCTCCCTGATTCATATACTGACAAGGCCGTAGAAATAATAGTTTTGAGGTTCAGGGCAAACCAGAATTGATTTGAGACTTCTTAAAGACAACCCTTACTATAAAGTTTATTCAGTCCTAAGAATAGTTTATTTTTAAGTAGGAAAAATACATTTCTTTTAAATATTTGTCATTCATAAATAGCAAAGCTCTTGGATATTTTTATTTAATCCTTATGTTATAAAAATAATAACTATAGAGTATGAACTAAAATGCGAAATGAAATCTGAATCTCAATGTTTTAGTGAAAAATATATTTTGTTCTTGTAAAATTCATGTAAGAAAGAAAAAAAATATATATATTTATATACAAATTTTAATATAAATAATTTTGGAATAATCTTCTAAAGTGTTTTAATATTTCTAACAACTTACAAAACTTTGCTTTCTTAGCACAATGGATATAATAAAATAATAATAATAATAACATATCACTCAAATATATACTTTTTCATTAAAGTATTTAAAAAAAATGAAAACAAAAACTTAAAAAATAGGAGTATAATATTAATATGTGTGTATGCATTGCCAAATGCATGTCAAATAAATAGCAAAATGTTTAACAGCGTTTTAGCTAACCACAGATAAAATGCATTGTACAATGTTATCGGGTATATTTAAAGGTTCATCACATAGTTCGCCCGTGTTTTTATCAACCATATAGATTTCATTTAAAACTTTATCGGGATCATCCGGATCTAAAGAAGAAACTAAAACCAACGAACCATCAGCTAGTTCAGTGAGAATTGTTTGTATATCTTCCTCATTTAATTCACGTTCCGATATCACAGAAGAACAAGTTTCGTTATTAAAGATTTCTGGCTCTGGTACTGTTGAAAATGTTGGATTATTATCGCTGTATGTTTGAGGCGGCATATATGGTTGTGTTTCTACAATAGGCGTTTGAGATCGTGGTGGTGGTGGTGGTGGTGGTGTTGGGGATGACTGTGCTGGCGGTTGCGTAGTATTAAAATGATTGTAATCTTCCATTTTGCTATAAACATTAACAGTACCATCATCTAAATTAACAATTGTACGATGTTCATATTTATCAATATCCATATCAGCTGGATAATAATTATCACCATTTTGACTTATATAGGGAGAATACAATGGAGTATTTACAACATCACTGGATTGTGGCACTTGCGATTCATCAAATGTATTGTTTATAGTTTCCATACCACAAGACGTGTTAGAAAAGTCTATATCTGCTACGTCTGTATTTAATAATTCATCCATATCGGTTTGCAACTGTGTTCCATCCGGACATTCCAAACGTTCTGAAGGATTATTAGAATCCTGTTTATTTTCAATTTTTATTATTTCCTCCTTTATAATAGTAATTTCTTCTTTTTGTGCTCCTTTATTAGGTGTACGCCTTCGCCGTCGTTTCGGTTTATTTTCTGTATTGTTTTCTGGAATTTTATTGTCCGCAATAATACTACTTTCGATATTATTTTCATTTATATCGATTTCATTTTCATCATTTGTTTGTAAATTTTCTGGTTCAACGGTGGTATTGCACGAATCACTACATACTTGATTGGTTTGTTGGGGTTTCTGATCCACTACGCTGTTTTCGAAATTTTTGCACGTTTCTTTTAAATCTGTCTCTATGGCACTTGTTGCAGTTTGGTTCTCATTTTTCTCACTGGCTACTGTTTTTCGGACTCGTTTCTGTTTTTGCACATTTTCATTTTGGTAAATTGCATCAGACTGTAACACGCGATCTGCAGCACTTGTTGATAGTTTCCTCTGTAATATAAAATTATACAATTTTTTTTAAAAACACAGGCATTATATTTCAATTTATTATTTCTAATTCTTAATATTTTATATTTTAATAATATAATTTTACATCATCACCACCTTTTTTCAAATTATCATGTGCTATTCTTTCTGTATGTGAATTACCCTTGTTTATAAGTGGATCGCAAAAACAAATATTTTTCATTTTCTACCGCGATACCGTTACTTCTGTTTTTAAATAATAAAAAATATATATATATTAAATTTACCTTTTTCGATCGTTTCTTTGCTTCTTTAGTATTTTTAGCCTGCTCGTCTCTCAATTTCTCTTCATCGTCGATTTGTTGCTTTAATGCTTCTAGATTAAATTGTTTTGGATACAATAAAGCTTTATTTATTAAATGACCATTTTTGCGTTCCTCTTTTTTAAATTTTAATTTTAAATCACGCCGCGTTCGATTAGGAAACAAGGAGACCATTAGTGAAAAATCAGTGCCAACATTTTGTAGGCAACGATAGAATTTAATTGTTTCCGCTGGCAACCATTCACGTGTACGTTTTTGACGTGAATAAAATCCATTCATGCCAGTATTTTCATCAAGATAAATTAATGATGAATTAGCCAACACCTTGCGTGCCTCCTGTTCTGCAGTGGTTTCAATCACTAGAGACTTATCGTCCAATATAAGTTCACCTTTGGCGTTTAATTTTAATTGCGGCACTGGTACACTTTCATTTTCTACGTCCTTACTTTCAGACTCCTTTTCCTGCTTCCCATCAAATGGTTTAACATCATTAGATGAAGATTCTGTTTGTTCTTGCTTTACATTTGGGTTGGATTTTTGTTCCATAGGATTAGTTGCTGGATTGTAGTATATTAAATCGGACATTTTAATGACCGACTTTTCTGGCACTCCATTAAAAAAGCGGGCCTCAAACTCTTTACGCAAATTTTGTTTGTTGTCTTCATGTTTACGCGATTTGTGTGTGGAGTTATTGGTATCCGAAAACACGGAACAACCAGATTCTGTACGTATACGACCCATACCATTGTTTATTATACCTGAGGGAAGATATTTATGCGTTGTATGATGATGGTGATGATTTGAAGCTGCTGAATGATTGTTTCCGGCAAAAGAAGCAGAATAATGTCTTTCTCTTCTTGTCGGGGATGGTTGAACAAATTCATTATTTATACTATTACTCCTATTGCAGTCTTCAATTGTAGTTGTATGAGGGGAAGGTGAGGTACCTATAAAACTGTTACGTCTCTGACCGAAGTGTGGTGTAGCTTTTATTCGTTGTCTATTAAGATTTTTTGATGGAGAAATTGGACAACCATTAGTTGAAGGCTTTTCAGTTTCCATTTGTATAGCATTCTCTTCAATATCAGAATAGAATACATCATCGACACCACTATTTGAAATATGGCTATCAAGTCGCTGAAATTCTACTTTGGGTGGGCATTTAAAAGCATTAGTATCTGATACTGTTTCCGTTTCAGCTATCTTTGCTTCATTTTGTATATTTTCACTGGTTTTTACATTAAGATTTTCCTCATTTTCTAACTTTTCGCCGTTATCATTTTCTTTTCCAACAACCGCCACGTTATCATAAGAAGTTTCATCTTTAGCATTTTCTTCTTGTTGATCTAGTTTACTACTCTTAAGGTTATCTTCAATTGCTGGCGTGTCACTCGAATCCTTTCTAACCTCTTTAGACGTTTCAACTGCCTGGGTGTCTTGAGCAATTACCGGGGTTGCACTTTCTTCTACTGAATGAAAATCATTCTGTTTTTCCACATCCTTAACTTCTTTGGATTCACTTTCGCTATTTTTAACTGTTTTTACATCATTTACTGTTTTAGCTTTACGCTTAGCATTCAATTGTATATTAGCCACTGGCTTTATTCGCGGTCGTCTCATTGCCATTTCGCGAGTTTATGTTTGTTATATTTCTAACAATTTCATTAATTATTTTGTTATTTTTATTAAAGCTCATACAATTTGTAAGTTTAACCAAAATAAAAACAAGACAGACAACCACGAGACAGAATCGCTAAGTTGCAGTAAGTAGTATTGATTGGAAATCAATAATACACTTTTGTACAACGCTGAATATTTATCAAGAAAAGGCCAGAGTTTGAAGAAATAATTATCAATTTCGTTTAAATAAAATTTCTGGCGTGACATAATGGAAATTGTTTAATAAAAAGTTTTTATTTAAAAATTAAATATTTCTCATTTTGGTTTTCCCTTTTATACGAAGGGGTATTTGCATTCAACTTCATTAAAAGTTGACAACACTGTGTATTTTGTTTATTATTTAATTTTTTTGACAACCGCAGTTCACATGTACTGACACACATTTTCGGCTCATAAAAATTTGTTTCTTGCTACTCTTTTAAATTTTAATTTGTAATTTAATTGCCTAAATAAAAAATAAAACAATAGAAATAGATCTTTTGATATAAATACATATTCTAACTAAACGAAACAACTTAAAATAATATAGAAATAACGAAGACAATTGCTAAGGCGTGTAATGTTATGCAAGCAAATAAAAACCGAAATCCTATAAATTTTGACAACATGTATTAATTATATTTTAAATAATTACTGAAAATTGAAGTAAAAGAAGGAGAAAAGGTAGCGGCAAAAATGTTTTTTAAACGTATACTCTCGAATATCAAGCATAGCTCAAATGCCACTTTAAAAGCCTGGTGCTATCAATGCGAATCCATATTGGCTCAGAGATCTAGACGTCTGCAACAGCTATTTACGTTTTATCATCGCGTTTATGGGTCACAAGGCTTAAAACTGCTTATCAGATCCTATCATCGACATTTGCCCCAATTTAAAGGGACAAATTTGGTTTTAAGTGCAGTAGGTGTGGTTGGCAGTTTAACTAACACCGGATCCGGTTTCGATTGGAATAAGGAACGTCTAAGCTTAGCGAATTTCAGCATATGTAACGGAGACATGGAATTTCTTAACACTTTACACCATAATAAATTATGCGATCTTTGTAAGGCCCAAAATATGAAATTTTGTTATTGTAGTGTAGGCAATAAGAAATCATCAAATGAAGCTATGAATTTGGACAAAAATGCTGTTGATGGAGCGGCGGTGATGGGTACAGCCATGATTGAGGGCTATAGGGATAATAAATGGGAACCATATTTCTGCAAAAATGAATTTCATATATGGAGACGTGAAGAACGCACTGCCATGTATGCTTATAAAGTATACGCTCGATTTAATGATATCTCAGCATCTGACCTGTTGCATGTACAATTAGACTTAGACTATCGTAAGCAATGGGATGATACAGCAGTAGCATTACATTTGATAGAAGAAGATCCTCTGCCTGGAACAAATTCGCATTTAATTTACTGGGAAATGCAATGGCCAAAATTCTTTAACAATAGAGATTACATTTATTGCAGACGTTATATATGCGATGATACACGCAAAGTTATGATGGTAGCTAATCGTGGCACTCAGCATCCTCAATATCCTCGAGTCGTTGGCAAGGTACGTGTTACAGACTATTGGAGTTTAATGGTTATTAAACCTTTGCGTGGTTTTCAAGAACCTGGTGTCCATTATATCTTAACTTATTACGATGACCCGGGTGTACCCATACCACAGAGTATCAAATCATGGGTAGCACAGAAACAAATGCCGGATACTTTACAAAAAATGTATTTAGCTACTAAAAATTATTCATATAGAAAAGCCTTAGCAATGAAGGATGTTTTTAGTAGTTTCAGTAAGTTAAACAATGAATATTCTGCAAATCAATCTAGAGAATCATGGCTGAAAAGATTATGGAGTCTACGTAGCAATAACAGTAAAATAGATCAAGATGATTGAGACTAATTTTTTAATTTATTCAAAATTGCAAACAGAGGCGTTGCAGATACTAAATATATAAACATATTTATTGTTGTTTTCTATTTCACTGGTTAATCGAAAGAAATAAAAAGTTACAATTCTATTGCAAAAGAGAATTAAATTTGTGGAGTTTTTCAGAAAAATTATTTCAAACACAAAAATTCTGATAGTTCTGAACAATAAACATTTTCCAGTTATCACACTAATAACACAAGTAAACCAAAAACAAAACCAAAGTTACAGAAAGAAAAGAAAACGTAGCACCTACAAGATTTCGTTTTATTTGTAAAAGCGGCTTGAGGATCCAAGAGGAATTCTTTGAAAGTTTTTTCGGTTTTCTTTACTAATGTATGGTTTTCTAATTATAAATTGTATTTTCTCCCATACCTTTATCTAATATCCGTAGGATACGAAACTTTATAACAGAAGTGTTATAGTTCAGGAAGTTTTAACTTAAATTCATCAAACGTGCGATGATATTCCAATAGTTTTCATTCATTTCACTTATACTCTCATTTATATTACAAAAAAAAATTTGTAAACATTATTCTTAAATACTAAAATTAGCAATCATAAAGGAAAATTTTAAATCGTAAATATTGTTATAACGATTTTATTTTAACCAAAAAATAATTTGATATTAAAAAAACTATCAACCTTTAAAGAGAAAAATGTGAGAGAAAACCAAGTGTATTCCCACGAACAATTGTTATACAAATTATTTCTTTGTTCTCCATTACATATTAATTAAATTGTTGAATATTTTTTCTATTTGCCTTTCAATTTTATGCAAAAACAAATTGTATTTATAGAGATTAAAATTATACGGACCAATTATGTTTTATGACTTCTAATACATCGTTTATATTATTTTATATTCCGTGCAATATATTTGCATTTTTATTAGCAAATAAAGTGCATTATTGTTGAAATTTAATATCCAACATTTTATTAACACGTTGGATTGAATTATAATATGTATATCATAAATAATAATGCTAGTATTTGATCTCAATGATGTTTTTGAATCGATTTTTTTTATTATGAACTATGGAGAATCTAAGAAACCAAATAAATAAATAAATAGACTAGCAATTTAAAAAATTTGAAATATACAATAAAAAAGAAATCTTTTGAATTAAATGGAAAGCAATTAACGATGTTTTACTTCTTTGTTCGTAAAGGTAATTTAATTATATTTTTTGGTATAATTTAAGAACAAAATTTAATTAAACTCGCAAGATTATATCGACCAATCTGTAGTCATTTTTCGGAGGAAGATTATGAAGTTAACGTTTTTAAGTTAAAATACTGTGTAAATTCTTTTGCTGCGATTTTTTTCAGATTATTTCGTTAATTCGAAAAAAATCGATATTTTTAAAGTCTAGATCGGAATATGGCTAGAAGGGATTTTTTTTAGTTTTAGATTTTAGAATTTCGCATTTTTTAACACAATTACTTGAGAGTTTTAAAATATGTTCTGATGCCCGAGTCTTTAAATATGTTCTGATCTTCAATTTCTTTTTCCGCTTTTTAAAGAATTCGTTAAGGTTAAGACGCAAAATGAATAAACTGACAAGTTATTAAAATGTTTCCAAGTTGTTTTGCATTCTCAAAAAATCAATACAATTTACGCAAAGAAATCAAATAACTTTGTTTTTCCCTACTTTGAAAATATTTGGAGTTAGAATATCTTTTATTGGATCGAACCCACAAAACACTTATATGCATCCGAAATTGTACCACAGCATTTAAACTGGAACGGATATTTATATTGGATTTCATATTCATACTAAGTTTTTAAGTTTCTGTTTATATTCAAAAATGAAAAACTAATGCAGATTAAAAAACATTGTTTAAAATAAACCTTATATTGTAAAAAATTTCAACTATAATAATACAAATATAAAAAAAGGTATTGCTGGAATTATTTCTTCTTCCGATCTTGTGTACATTTTGGACAAAACCATTTACCTTTTGGTTTAGTCGTAAGGCCAACACATGCAAAATGAAACCATTCAATGGGGCACTAAAATAAATTATAAACTTTAGTATATACATTAATATAATAAATGGTTCGAATACTTACATCTGGATTGTCACAACCAATCATTTCACCATAAGATACTTGATGGCATAAACAATATGTGGGTTCATTGGGATCTACAGGCATATCCAACACGTCACTGGGATGTGTAGCAGATGTGAGGCAAGATTCCTTTTCAGAGTCATCTAAATCAACATTTTTCTGCTTTGGGTAGTAAGGAAAACAAAAATAATGGTAATTATGCTTGACATGTAATTCAGATGAAAATAAAATTTGCATGCATTTTATAATGATACGATGGAAGAATGAGTGGATGAAATTATGAGGCGTTAAGGCTCTGAACACGTTGGAGGACATTTGCAATAGCCGTCAAAAACGAAACAGTCGTTTTTGGACACCACAGCTATGTGTCAATTTTTGAACTTTACTTTTTCTACTTTTCATCAATGTATTTTCAGTAAAATTCTTTTCATTCTAAAGGCTATTTTGGTTGAACAGCAGTCAGATTCTCAATGAAAACATTTTTGCTATCTATACAACTTAAGATTTAATAGAATTTGTAGAAAATAGTTCATTGAATGAAGAAATGTAATTTGAATACATATGTAAGTAATAATAACTTTTTTCAAAACTATGCTAAGGCAGTTTAAATGTGGAAAAATTAGACACAAGTAGAAATGTTGCCTTATTGCAGCAAAAAAAAAATCGGTAACTAGTGAAAATTCCTTATTAAGTAAACAAATGTTATCCGGAATGAATTCTCCTATGTTATATAAAAAATTTATTCCGAGAAAGGGTACAAACAATTGAGTTGTATTCGGTCAAATTCTGCAATTATTAAAATTTTTTCAACTTTTTTTTTCTTCTATGCCATTAACCCATAATCCAATTAGTATGATTTACAGGAAAGTTACTAAAATATATGTATAATTTTCTAGTTTTTTCGGGATTAAAACATATTAGAATACTACTTTGCACTACATTTTAAATTAATATGACAACAACTACAAATTGAATTAAAATTGCAACGCTTAGTATTTTGCAGATTACAGGCTATACCATACCATACCATACCAAAAAAATATGTAACAAAATTTAATTTTTTAAAAGAAAATATGTTAGATGGAATAATGAGATGATTACCTTTTGACCCCCTTTGCGAGTCTCTTTTTCTTGATTTACCTTCTGCTTTTTCTTTTTACCACCCTGACCACCTGTAGTTGCTGCTGCAACAGTCGCGTTGTTATTAGCCTCATCATCTGATGAAGTGTTACGTTTCTTTTTACCCGTCGCTTTACCAGCATCTTTTGTTTTTTTACGCCCTTCTGTAATAAAAAGTAATATTCAATAACATAATATATGTAACTTATAAAAACATATACTTACTTTTTACTTGTGCTTCTTCCGATTTCCCTCTGGTGGACGATGCTTTTTCTTGAATTTCACCTTCAAAACGTGCAAGATCATTATCCAGCCGTCTTATCTGCTTATCCACCAGTTCATATGTCTGTATAGCCAATTGCACTTTATCGTCACTGTACTCTTTAGCTTTACCAAATAATTGTTGTATATCCGTCAATCTTTCTCGCCTTTCTTCATCTGTCATTGTTGCACTGCTGTCGGCTAATTTACGCATAAACTCTTTGGCATGACTGTCTATACTCTTCATGGCAGTCTGTGCTCTGTCATCCAATTTGCGCATAAGTTTAAAATTCCTTTCTAACTCTGTGGGTAAGGACTCTAATCCTATATTGGATAAGACTTTAGTAGTAGAACGTTGTACATATATTTTGTTGATTTCATTGTTTTGTGGTTCACAAATACATTTATTTTTGTTGGATTGGATGTGGTATGATGGAGATGATGGAGTATATTGTTTGGGAAAGTGAAAAGAAATTTGTGAAAATGCATTGTGTAGTTATTGTAAACGGATGCAAGGATAAGTGTTTTCTACATTTTGCTGTATTTTGAAACTTACCATCTAAATAATTCTCCAAATATATTGCTGAAGACATTCTTAATATAAAAAATATATTATGTCTTGTGTGTATTTTTTATACTTTCTTATAATAAAAATAACTATTTGCAAACTGTTGAAGAAAAAATATATAAAACGCATACGCTGTGTCTCCAAATGTTACCGTATCGGTTTTTAATTTGAAAGCTACCAGACTGCAATCGAACTACAGTAACACCTAAATAGTAAAGCGGATAGAACAATTATGTTATCTGATAAAATCAAATTGTTATTCAAATAATACAGTAATGTAAGGGGGCATTAAAAAGTTAAGCTTATATTTGAATTTAAGTCATATTTTAGTATTATATCTTGCAGCTATATTCAGATTTAAAAATGTTCCTCTATTATTCTCTAATTTCAGTTTTCTATTTTCAGTTGTTAACATTTATTATTCTCTATCTAATCAGCGACTGTCCTCTTATCTAAAGCTTTTAATGTCTTACTTTATTATATTTTGTAGTCTGCTATCTTACATGCAAGCAATATGATCTGATTCAATTGGGCATTTAACATTTATATATTTAACACATCTCCATTCGGAACTAACTTGAACTTTATATAGGCAAATTTTGATACTTAGTTTATTGACATACTGTTATTATTGATATCTGAAACCTTTATTAAAATCTAAACCCTTGTATGAACAACGGTAAAAAAGTTATACATATTATTGAAATCTGGAGTATAACTGATGCCCTAATAGCACTTAAATTATTAATTTTTCCTGCAAAATTTGGTTTTTAATATCATCAAAAGAAACACTTAATTGTCATTACTCATTTAATATAATATTTTTATACAATACGGCATCTCCATAAAATCATATGCTGTTGAACACAAACATTAGCAAAGGGAGGATTTTCCAAAAGTAAACAAATATATATCCGTTTCCATTGAAAAATTTACATCCGGATAATTAATATTTTTATAAATTACCTCAATTAATATATATAGTTTAAAAGTAATATTACTTTTTATTAATTAACATCCTTGTTATCACTTTTAACCATGTTAAATGCATGAATGTTACACTTTTCATTCATAATTTAATACGAAAACATTCCATTGCTCTCTGTTTACATTTATATTTTCTCTCTCTCTATCTCTCACTTTGTTTTTCTTATCATATTCATTTGTTGATGTTTTTGTATTTTCCTCTTTGACAACAAATGAATGAATCGATTTCAAAAAAAAAAAACACACGCAAAACAACAATATATAGCATTAAATAAGAGAAATAAAAGAAAGAAAATACTGCTTAGTTGGACGTAAATTTTCAATAAAAGCAGTTGTCTGTTGAGTGCGTATTGTTTAGTGCATTGCAGTGTTTTGTACAAATTAATTGTGTGGTTGTGCAAAGGTGAATTCGAACTAGATGTTTAATTTTTTCCATTTCTAAAATTCAATTGTTATTATTGTAAAAACCAAAATTATAAGTTATTTGTATAAATGTCAGACAAATAAATGCAAATTACATAAGAAATATAAAAAGAAATACAAATTCTGCATAATATGCCTGTAAATGAAATGTTTTTGTAAAAACTAACTTAAAAAAACAAGCAACCTCGACCACAGAAACGAAATACAAACAACAACCATAGCCATATAAACAAAAAAAGAAGTGTCATAAAAAAGGGAAAATTAGTACAATTAGGTGCATATGAGTGCGCTTTGAAAAAAAATTGTCAAAAAAACATATTTTTTATCAAATTGTAACACGAGTAAGCCAAAGTGTCAGTTTTTCACAAATTAGCGCCCTTAGCTCTGCACTACACTTCATTCTTTGTTGTTGTTGCAGTGTCATAACGTTTGCCTTTTCTTTGTGAGTGTTAACAAAAAAATAAAAACAATAGGTTCCCAACTTGACATATATACAATGGCCTGGGAGCATTTGCGACCGGGCAGCTCACCCGTTGATTGGTGTGAAGGCAACTACATTATTTCAGCAAATATAGCAGAATTTGTGAATACGGTAAGTTTGGTCAGCATATGTATGTACATACGTACACACATACATACATACATTGATGTGCATATCTATTCATACAGTTTTTTTCTTGCATTTAAATAATTTACTACAACTGATTAACATAAACCAGAATTTTTTAGTTTAAACACAATTTTATTATTTATTTTACCAATATTAATTAATTTTACAAAAACGTACATTTCGAAAAAAGAAATGAAAAAGAAAAAAATGTTTGCAATGCCTCTTAAATGAGACTCATGAGTAAGGACCTTCTCGTTTTACAAATTTACAAACAGTGCAATTAACAAAGAAAAAAAACAAAAAAAATAACGATTAATTCAAGGCAAATTCAATAAGGTAGTGTCAGTAGTACAACAACTCAATTCGCAGTGTTTTTTAACAAAAACAACATGTATTTTCTGTTGTTTTTGTGTGCCCGGTTATGTCAAATGAAATTCGCCGTAAGCCAGAAATGACAAAGGCGAATCCATACAATGACATAAAGTTGTTATTTTGTGTCATTATTTCTCTTTTGTTTCTTTTTGTTTATAAAAAAAATTTTGTAAAACAAATTTAAAGAAAATAATTTTTAAAATACGGGCTGATTTGCGCTACCACTAAGGTATAACGACCTTCAGGGGGATTCTGGGAAGCATAAGAGTGGATTCTATAATAAAAGTTGTGCCAGGACATGAAGAATATTTAAATAAATTATAAATTGTGTAGAATACAAATATAAAAGGAAATAAAAAATAAATAAACAATGAATGTATATACAGTGAGCAAAAAAATGTGTACACTTATTGTAAAAAACTATTAAATAAATTATTCCACAGAATTTTGTTTAAGATGACTTTCTAGAAAATCCGTTAGCCATAGTTAAAAAATCATCACTTTTTTGCCTAAAAATGTGGGAATTTCTTAGTTTCGACAATTATTTTCTTTATACGTAACCAATAGAGAAATGTTTATAATAAGAATATAGTTTTTAAGCTTTTTGTAGTCTTAGAAAATAGTTATTAAGCTTTTTTTAGTCTTAAGGACAATAAATTTCTTTTTATAGACAATTTTTTGTTTAAAATTTATTTCGAGGTAGTGTGTGTTAGTTTTTTTTGCTCACTGTACGCAAACAAAATATTTGACAATCCCGTGCACTTAAAAAAGCAATCAGCTGGGCTAATAACATCACCTCCTATGAATTCGCCTTGGATTAATTTTTTTATGTTTAAAAAAGAAAATAAAAAATAACAATAAATTTGTGTAGACTGATTTTTATTTAATTTTTTATGTTAAAAAAAACGATAAATTTGTGTAAAGTGCAATTAACAAAGAAAAAACAAAGAAAATAACGATAAATATTTTTTATATAAAAATAACATTTTTTATTATTACGGTTGTTGTTTAAGTAGTCCAAGGAAATAAAAACATCCTTGAACTGGTACAATTGGAATCTCTTTAACATCTTTTCCTGTCACTAATATTAAGAAAGTAAAAAGATTAAGATTATGAAAAATTATTAAGAATCATTTAATCTCTTTTTCAATTTTTGTACTCATAGGCAGAAATATTAGATTTTGTTTACTTTTATGAAATTTGATTCATTTTGTTTTAATTTATCAAAAACAAAAACTTTCTTAAAAGAAGTACCATCATTAAAGTAATATTCCTCATATTTATACACAGTGCCGTGTACCTTTTCGTAATTTTATTTTCAAAATGTGTAGAAAGTACTGTATAAGACCATAGCCAAGCTTTAACGCTCTATATACTCCATTACCCTCTAAATATTCTCCTGTTGGAGTGTTTAATTTCAATTTTAAATAGAATGTATGGAAATTAACACTCTTTTAAATAGTCTTCATACTTTCAAGATGGGCAAACATTATTGTGGAAAGTATTATGGTAATTGTGATGAAAGATACCTCATATATTTGGGTCTAGACGTCCTCAGAGCTACACACGCTCATGTAGGTTACTGTACAGTTTTCTTAACTGCTTAAGTCATTAACTCAGACGTAAGCTCGTTACGAGGTGTTTGTCCAGCAGTTAAAGATCATTGTAGATCTGGATGAGAAGTCAATTGTCATAATATAAATATGCTTTCTTGGTACACTAGTGCGGTATATTTATATATATTCCTATACTAATCAGACTCAAAGCCGTGGTTTTTGTAATCCTTTTCGCCAAGTCAAGTAAATACATGGAGCTTGTATAAGACCATCAGCAGTAATTTCGCACGCTGCATTAAAGCGCACTCACGTCAAGTATAACAGATAATCTATAGCTATTCGGTAGAAAAATAACTCATGAATTAAAGCTCATAAAGATTTTAAAATTCGATATATTTAATGCAAAAAAACTATTGAGTAATTTATAGTATATTCACATATAGATAATCAGTCAATAAAAAAATATAAGAATAAAAAACAGAGGTGGCGAGGTGACTAGTTATATTATTTGGCTACAAACCAGAGATTACACAATCGAATACAGCGATGGACAAAACTTTTTTAATAGTGCTGTTTTGTATTTTAAAATAAATTGCTAGTCTCATTTCCTCCTCACCAAGAGGATAATACTGTAAGCGAACATTAAAACAAGAGCAGACTAAAAAAGGGTATAACGTTTTAAGGTTCCTTAAAATCACACTCAATACGACAACCCAATACATTACAATAGAACGCGATAAATGGTGCCCCTATCTGTCCAGAATCTGCTCCAGTAGTCCACGTTCAAAAAAGTTTTTTTTTAATTAAAATTCATATTTTTATGTGTTTTTTTTAAATTATTTCCAAATTTTCATTGACTGCTAAAAAATTAGTTGAATTCATTTAAATGGTGGGTGTTTATACATATAGGGTGTGTGATTTAAAGGTTTAAATTTAAAAATGCAATAAAACAAGAACGGTTTGAAATTTTGCCAAATTTATTTTTTTATTGTGAAGTACAATTATTCCAGTTAGAAATGGAATATTATTTCATTCATCGTATCGTTGTTTCTCATCATTTGGCCTTCAAATGCTCAATTGCGTCTGGTTTGTTGGCATAACACTTTTCTTTAACGGTGCCCCACAGAAAATAGTTCAACGGTGTCAAATCGCAGTTTCTTGACGGCCAATTGCCACCACCATTTCGGCTAATTAAATTGCTATCAAATGTTTATCACAAGAAATAGATTGTAGCATGAGATGTGTGGCAAGTTGAAACCAAACATTGTTCATATCAATACTATGAATAGCGGGTACGAAAAAATCGGTTATCATGGTGCGATAGATGTCTCCATCCTCACTTTCAAAGAAATATGGGCCAATGCTGCCTTTACTACACAAGCCGCACCATACAGTCACTCGTAATGGGTGCATTGGCCTCTGTAAGCCCACGTGTGGATTTTCTGAACCCAAACACTGTAAATTTTGCTTATAAACGTACCTACTAAGATGAAAATGGGCTTCATCCGAAAAGATGAATTTTTCTTGCAAAATCGACATCACCATGCAGTTTCGCGTTGGTTCATCTAGCTAAGCGACAACGAAGCGTAAATCGATTCTGGATTTTCTGAACCCCAAAAACAGCAATTATGCTTATAAACGTACCCACTAAGATGAAAATGAGCTTCATCTGAAAAGATGATTTTTTTCTGCAAAATCGACATCACCGTGCAGTTTCGCGTTGGTTCATCTAGCGAAACGAAAACGAAGCTTAAATCGATTTCATTCAGAGGAGATAATATACTAAATTTTGTGGCAGAATAGAATGACATAAGTATTTCCAGATTCGAAATAACCGATGAATCAAATATAAACCGATCCGAAGTCGCCGACCATCAACATCTTTTGAGTAGTGTTAGGAAACAATTCTATACTCAAGAATACATACATAATTAGTCAATACAACCCTTCAAGTCAGGATTACTACCTAGTTTCACATACCACTTGTGTTGTGTGTGTTTATTTTATACATGAGTGGCGGGACCTACTGTTTAAATTCGACCCCGAACAACAGATTTTTGAGAAACTTTACATGGCAATTTTATTTACTCTCAGAGTTCTTGCCAGAAATCTGCTGAGAGGAAGTCGCTGAAGAAAAACTTTTTGTATTTTATTTTGATGTCTGGCCTGGGACTCGAACCTTGGCTTTTCGTCTAATAAGCCAACACACTACCTACTAGACCACGACGACTTCGCCGTGTTTATTTAATATGGCAGTTTATATTCTGTTATATACAGTGAGCGTCAAATGGAAGTAAACACCCCGTTTTGTTTGATAATTTGTATGTGTACATTTTATTAATAATTATAAGAATATATAAAAAACAATGTTACTTGATTTTAATGAAATTAATGGAATTAATTTAAAATAAAATTAAAGCATTATTTCATTTCGTTGCCGTATACAACAAAAACAATGTTGGCACTAGGTTTTTCGCCAGTGTGGCATGATTTTATGTGAACAATGGTTTAAAAGTTCATGCTGCTAAAGCAGAGGCAAACGAGCCAATCAAAACATTAATTGGCCTTATTGAGTACTTTTGACCTTTCCGCTACGTCATCGAATATTTTCAAAATAGATTTCAACAGCTCTAGGACCGTAACTGTTGTATTCCATATTTCATCGGATATAGGTGTTGTAAATAGTAATTAAAGCAAATGAAGGGAACTTGTTTCCGCCTCGATTTAAAAGGGGCTAAAATGTTGCGAATACTGGTGACACACGTCAGATTCTCTTTTCCACCTGATTGATTCCTCAAAGTTTACACAACCGATAACTACGTGCACGCATTGGTACTGATTCTGTTACACGACCTCTTTCGAATATTAAATGCAGGTTACATGAGAATGATTCCGAGGCTTTTAAAGAGCTTGTTATTCAAACGGTTATTTAATCACCTGAAAGAGTACGTTAGGATATATGATTAGAGGTTAAAAAGAGGTTATTAAAAAGTCTTTAGTAGATAATCAATTACAATTTAATCTCGAATAATTTAAAGAAGATCAAAAATTGTGGGTGTATTTTTTAATTATTCTGCTTTAAGATATTTACTCACTTATAATTAAATTTAATAAGAAGCTCACGTCGTTTTTAAATAATGAAATTGAATGCCGATAGATGACCCGTATACAATTAAAAAAAAAACAAACAAAAAAATGTAATAAATTGAATGAAATGAAACCAAAAATAGCGTTATGATGCCTTCTACTTTTTTCATCACTGCACTTGGATGTATGTATGTATGTACATATTGTATGTACAATATTTCTACACTTGGAAAACTGTTATGCTATTGAGTTCATTGCACGTTACTTACAATAATATTTTATTTGCATTTTTTCTTCTATTTTTTAAAAATGTATATATTTATGTCTTTTTATTCTACCAATACATATTTCATTCAATTATTTTGTTAAGTGTAGTTTATTTATTTTGTTTTCCATACTCAACAATTATTGAATTAGTGCTATGATTTTATTTATAATTTTTTTTGATACCTTTTTATGAAATTTCAATTTGGAATGAAAAAATAAGTTCAAATGTGTGATTGACCTTATTGTTCTATAGTAGTATCTATTTAAAAACATAGTTTATTTTATTTAGTTTCTATTTTTCACACATTGCATGCCAGTATTTTCTTTTTTATTTTTTGCTAAACACAATGGGTAACTATTCAAATTTTCTGAGAAAATAAAAATAATACATATTATGACGAGTGTGAATATGACTAGTAATGAAACACTTGTAATAGGAATTCCGCTATTTAAACGTATTATTTGTATACAATATTTTAGATCACGATTTTTTTTTGTTTAGAGAGAAGAATAAAGTTAGGTTAAGTTGGCAGCCACCTCAAAAAGTACAGCTTGCTTTGGGTCTTATAAGATCCCGTTGTAGTTCGAATGTCTATCACCAAATCATAACTCCTGTGAGGAATAATGAGTATAACTAGTAATGAAATACTTGTATAAGAAATTCCTTTATTTGAAAGTATGGTGAGCGAAAGTAATTTGTTTACAATATCTTAGATCACGATTTTTATTATTTAGAAGGATAAAGTTAGGTTAGGTTAAATTGAGTATATGCTTACTTACAATGAATATAGCTTACTTGGGTCTTATAAGATCCCATTGTAATTCCAATAGATGTGTATCACAAAATAATAACTTCTGGGTGACATATCTCAGTCATTCCGATAGTTTTATAAAAGTGTGGATTCTATTTTAATCATTTTTGGCTAGATACATTCTGTCAACAAACTCTGGGTGCCAAAGAGTGACGAGAGAAGGACAACCGATTTTATATGGGCTAGTAAAGGGTCCGCCAAATAACTTTTTTTTTTGAAAATGGTTAAAAAAACTACTGAATATTTTCTCAAATTTCTTTTTTTATTTGAAAATACAATCCTTCCGGTTAATAATGGAAAATAATTTCATTCAAATGGCTGCCTCGGCTGGCCATGCAGTAGCCTACACGATCGGTCCAATTTTTAAGCACATTATCGATTATGTGCAGCTGTATTTCACCAATGGCTTCACGAATATTGTCCTTTAAAGCGTCAATTGTCTCTGGCTTGTCGACGTAACACTTATCTTTGACGGCACCCCACAAATAATAGCCCAACGGTGTCAAAATGCGATGTTCAAAAACAGGGCGCAAAACATCGAGTGTAGCTTCGGCTGTGTGGCACGTAGCGCCGTCCTGTTGAAACCAAATGTTGCCTATATGTGAACAAAAATTCGTTCAACATGGCCCGATAACGATCGCCATTGACTGTAACGGCCACTCCTTGCTCATTTTCGAAGAAAAATTGCCCAATTATGCCTCTGGACCAAAATCCGCACCAAACAGTGACTCGTTTTGGGTGCGTCGGCTTTCCAATGTATGCGTTCGGGTTTTCTGTGCCCCAAATGCGACAATATTGTTTGTTTACATACCCGCCAAGATCAAAATGAGCCTCAACTGAAAAGATGATTTTTTTCGCCAAAATCGGCTGGTGTAGGCTACTGCATAGCCAGCCGAGGCAGGAATTTGAATGAAATTATTTTCCATTATTAACCGGAAGGATTGTACTTTCAAATAAAAAAAGAAATTTGATAAAATATTCAGTACATAGTTTTTTTTAAGCATGTTCAAAAAAAGTTATTTGGCGGACCCTTATAAAGCCTATAAACTTTTTATTGACCCTTTTTTTAATTCAGTAGAATAAGAATAATTCTAATATTTAACTATTAAATTAAAAACTTACATTAAGAGTAATTTAATCAAATTAAAAAAAAAATTAATTTTCTCGTAAAAGTAATACAATGTAAAAAATTATAGTAATCTTAGTAAATAAAATTTGGTATCATATTCATGAAACAAAACAATTCGAAGAAAATATCTAAGCAGTACTTAAGCTATAAACATAATAAACGCAAGGCAGCAAACACAGCAATTTGAAAACAACAATTTTTTTGTTGTCGCGTTGCCTTTAACATAATCACGTCCATATACATCCATGCATTCTATTTTTGAGAGATTGCTGCGCTGCGTTTGTTGTGTTTATAGTTTATATAAACAATTTTATAGTTTATATACAGTCGTGAAATGTTTGATGAAGAAATGCTGTTTTGTTATGACTTTGTTATATTTTATAGAATTTACTCTGCGACCACTGTTTGATCTTGAAAATAGCACTTACTCATATAGATAGAGATCTATAGAACATATCTTTACGTAGAGGTAATGGTTTCCGCAAATTCAATAAATTGTGAAATGTGCAAATTATAAATTTGTTTTTAGGTGCCCTGGTAGTCTAGAGGATAGTGTGCTAGACTATGAGAGTGAGAGTCGTGGGTTCAATTAAAACCATAGACTCTGACCTGTTACAATACACCGAGCATATGATCTAACTTAATCAGATCGTAATAATTATATATAATTTGTAATTGTATTGTAATTAATAAATAAATAAATTTGTTTCTCGTAATGTTATAATTTTACATATATGGCTGGCTATAGCGTTGTATTTCATATTCATAGTCTTCCTAATTCGAATGTTATTTGGTGTGGAATGTTGTGAAATCCGAAGATTTCTAAATATTATAGAAAAATTTCTTCGCAGTTAGTTTTCATATAAACAGACTAATTCGAGTGCTCTGGTAGTCTAGTGTGCAGTGTTCTAGACTATTAGTGTGAGTTAGTGGTCTAAGTGACTCATATCCTAATAATTATAATCAGATTAATTTAGTTCCGTTCCAGATTTTTAGTTACTCAAAAGAAGTTTATATTCGATCGATTAATGTTTATTGATAGTTGATACGATATTCAATTTTCTGATACTCTAGGCAATGAAACCATTGATTTGTTTGGGTTTACACTTAATCCATTTGCAGTTGCCCATTAATAAATCCGGTGAAAGATTTTGTCTATTATTACTATTGTTTATTTATTTTATTTATTTTGTAATGTTTTACTTGTTACCATATTGGCTATAACGGGATTATCTTCAATTCCAATATGCCTTCAAAACTAATTGGCAAAAAGTAGCATAATCAAATTTTCCCAGCTTCTATTCTGTTTAAATTTTACATCGTCGTAAACGGAAATAATTACTAGTTCAGACCTTAAGATTTGCTCGAAGTCTCCAGTAAATTGCTTCGAATGTGTGTGACCTAGAATTGTCCTCAGACTGTAAGGTGGGATCAAAGTTTCCAGTAAATTACTTTGAATGTGTGTGGCGTAGAGCTGTCCATCCGGGCGTAGTTGGCCACTGGTTCAAACAAAACAATTGTTAAGAATATAGTGTCAAAAAGTTTATCCGTAGGATAGCTGTATTAAATATCAATTCTCTGCTAACGCCTTTAAACAAACACACAGTAAATATTTCTAAGTATCAGTCCAGCACTTTGGACTTGTACCAGTTGGAAATTATCGCAATTGGCATACATACAGAATTAGTTGTTACAACCCTACAGTCAGAATTGTGACCAAGCTTCTCACGCCACTTATGTTGTGTAAGTTAATTATATACGTACATGGCCTACAGTTTCAAGACGATTACTAACGAAAGATTATTGAGAAACTTTTTCGTGGCAATTTTATTAACTCTCAGAGTTTTTGTTAGAAATCTGCTGAGAGGAAGTCGCCGAAGGAATATTTCTTTCATATTTCGTTTTATTGAAGATATCTGGCTTGGGGTTTGAACCGTGGTCTTATGTCCTCATGTCTACCAAACCAACACTCTACCTACTAGACTGCGGTGTCGCAACTGACACCAACTATAATCTGCTTTAGCAGTAGGTGTATTACTTTGCGATGAAGCAGTGATTCTTGAATATAAACCCTATTCTAGAGGCACTTCATGCAAGTTTTAGCTTTAGACACTGAACGTACATAGGTCGAACTTGGATATTTCATTGTTCTATAAAAATTATTGACAATTGGTCGTTAAAAATGACCACAACGAAATAGTGGAAACAAAAATTGTAGGATCATCATATCATCAGGACTCTAAAAATTATTCACATTTACAGCCATTTGGCATACGTTTTTGACTTTGTCGTAGAAAAAAAAACACCGAACGACAGATTTTGGATTAATTTAATTAATTTTAATTTACTGTCAGAGTTTTTACCAGAAATTTGCTGAAAGGAAGTCGCCGAAGAAATATTCTTTCGTATTTCGTTTTTTTGGAAATGTCTGAACTGGGGTTTGAGACGAGGACACAGATTATTTAAACCAGCAATTAAAACAATTGTGAATACTTTTTAGTACCTTCTATGCCTTCTATCTACAAAGCATTAACTTATCTTGACAGTTTAAAAACGAAATGTGCACCACTGACCGCTTAAGAAAAATTAAGAGAGATAAATTGAATTTAATTAATAATTAAAATTACGAACTTACAAACTCTGTATCTTATTGATTAAATATTATTTGTTAAATTTATTATTAAATTATTATTATTGTTTACTTTTAATTTGTTTTAGTTTGCATGTACTTCTGTAGAATTTAAGACAAACATTTTTAATTGCTTCCCAGTGTGCAATCATTTTAAATTTTAAATTACAGTGTAAGTAAGTGTAAAATTTACACTTATTTAAAATACATTTAATAACCTGCTATTAAAGTGTTGTAACAGACTATCCCCATATTAAATTCAAGTTAAAAAACTATTAAATTAGAGATTTTAGATATGGTTTCTTAAATTAACATTTATTTATTAAATGTTTGACTGTTTATTTAAGAAATAGTTTTATTAACATGAATTTATCGCTCTAAAACAATAGAATAAAAAAAATAAATTAACCATCTTAGCAAGTAAATTTCAAATCCTTTAACGTATTCCAAGTTTTAAATAAATACGTTAGAAGTTACATTGCAGTAATTGCATTAAACATCACTGTATTTCAAAAATATATGTACATTAAGTGCTGATTTTATCGACTCCTCTACTCAAATAAAAGTTGAATATAAACTTCATTAAAATTAATTAAATTTAATTAGAGAATGTTGACTTTTTTTTACGAAATGACTGCACAATCAAATTTTAATGACACATACGTATTAAACAAATGCTAAATGTTTGTTAATACCACTGAGATTAATGCGATTAACCGTACAACCAAAGTACAATCACGACATGGGTAAATTCGAGCAGTATTTAAAAATAATTTTCAAAATTTTTCTACAATTAAATTTTTATAAGCACAAGTTCTAGTATAAATAAGTAAGCTTTAGAAAGCTAGAAAGAAGGTTATGGTCGGTCCTGTCCCAGTATGCGAAACAAGCATAACTGCAATGCAGTGCTACCTACATGCAGGTTACGGTACATTGTTTAGTAGGCGGTTTTACAACCCTCGTCTTAATTAGAATTTATTGCATCCGTACAATTATTGCTTCCGTACAATTTCACTTTCTGCAGCAAGAGCCAATAATTAAAAACTTTAAGCTGCGCGGTTCAGTTTGGCGTAAGTACAAGGCCACTAGGGAAAGCAATCATTCTCCATCGCTGGTTTAGGGTTCATAACTTCATACATATGTTTGCTATGAGATTCCTTATATGGACGACTCTGATCAGGTTTAACAAGTCAAGTTTTGTTCTACATTTGTCCATATCGGGCCAGGTCTGTCAAATCTCTCTAAAAGAGTATGATGTCTGACATAATTTTTTTGCCCCTCTGTACAAGATTGTCAATATCACGTATGAATTCAATTTAATATTATGTTGCACTAGCCTTTTGCAAGTGCATTGACTTTGTTGTTACATTCAAGAGGGACAACATGCAATATCTTGCTATTTCCTTTAAAGACACCCGGCGTTCTTGGACAATCTTAGATGTGGTTGGTTTACACATTTTCTAGGAATCTTATGGCCGTTTTATTATCGGTAAATATGCGTATATCATTACTCCATATACTCTGATATTGGATTGGCAAAGCACAATCCGACATTACCGCAGAATTTCAATTTTTCAATGAATATATGAATAATGTTCTCTGAGAGGTATAAGCCGTTATCGTAAATGATCGAAAGCAGATTCAGGTATCGAGTAGCCAATTAGGACACCCAGATCAACTATACCCAAGATTTTTTCACAATCATAGTTTCTATACTTTCACGCTCTTGAGGTGGAAGTTGTGTTATTACAATGACTCGCTAAACATTTATAAAGCAATTTCGGCAATCATAAATGTCCGGCGTACCAAGCGAGATGTTACTGCTTCCTTTAGTGCTATTGAACGGGAGTCTACTAAGATGGGTCTGGCAGTAAATGAGGGCAAAACAAAGTATATGTTATCGACAAGTAGAGACGTGCGTCCTATTGGATCTCAAATTACGGCCGATAACTATACTTTCGTATAGTCAAGGAATTTATTTGTCTTGGCTCCGCCGTTACCACAAAAAATGATGTCAGTCTGGAGATCAAGCGCAGGATCACTCTTGCCAATAGGCAATTGAGTAGCAGAGACCTCACTCGTAAAACAAAACTCATCTTATCCTACAAGACGTTCATCCTCCCCGTGCTTCTTTATAGCGCAGAGGCATGGTCACTGTTAAGCACTAATGCAGCAGCCTTGAGAGTATTCGAGAGAAAAGTCCTACGTAAGATCTTCGGTCCAGTGCGAGTTGGCGATGATTGCCGCATTCGGTTCAACAGTAAGCTGTATGAGCTCCTTAATGACATAGACGTTGTGCAGTGTATTAACATCTAGCGGCAGCGCTGGCTTGACCATGTCGTTCGAATGGAGGAGAATGATTCGGCGAGACGGGTATTTGATGAAGTGGACGACCTTCTTTGCGTTGGAAGGACCAAATCGAGGTAGCACCGTCATTAATTGGTGTGACCAAATGGCGTAGGCGCGCAAGAAGCAGAGGCGCCTGGAAGGTTGTCTTAAGGCAGGCTGAAATCCGTTAATCGGGTTGTTAATGGCCAATTAAGTAAGTAAGTAAGTCATTAGCTTTATTCACTGGATTTAGTTTCGTATTTCCAAGCCTAAAGAAATTATCTGCAATAAAAAATTTGGCTTCAATAATGAAATCTATTTTGATGATCTCGATAACTCGGGTATATTTAAGGTATGCAAAAATTATAATATGAAGTCGCCGTAGTGTAGTAAGTAGTGTGTGGGCTTATTGGACGTGGGACAACATCCCCAACGAAACGAAATATGAACAAATATTTCTTCGATGACTTCCCCTCAGCAGATTTCTGGCAAAAACTCTGACAGGAAATAAAATTGCCATAAAATGTTTCTCAAAAATCTGTCGTTCAGGTCGACTCCTGTATGTATAAAATCAACACACGCAACATAAATGGTGAGAAAGGCTAGGTTGTAATGACCAATTATGTATGTATGTATGTATGCAAAAATTAAAGAAACTAAGTCATAGTGTTTAGAGCTCAAAGGAGATTATGTTAAAAAAATTCAAACACTGACATATAAAAATAACACTTTACTTAATAAATTTTTATTTGTCGTGTCGTACCAATTGAGGTGGAGTGTTAATATGTATGCATGTATTTCAGAATTTTTAATTCTATTTTCTTTGTTAAGTGAATGCTGATTAATAAGTCACTTTAAACAATAACAGCAACAACAAACACGTACTTTTTCTTTGTTAATTATAAACTTACGAAATAGCCTTTCAATTGATGTGTTAATAACACAAAAAGTAAAACGAAAACATTTATGGTCAATGGGGTCATTTAACCCCTGCAGTTAATTATTTTTTTTTAAAATATTAATTAAAAATTTAACAGTTATTACAGTAGGACCTGGATTATCCGTGATGGTCGGGACCGGAAGAGTTCCGGATAATCGATTTTTCCGGTTAATTGAGTACCAATTTTGGCTAGTTTTTTAATAGATATTTTTATTAGTTAATAAATGAATATGTACATATTTACATAAAAACTAAATAATTCAAGGATTTTATATACATACATATTTCAAAAATATAAAAAAAATAATTTTGTCAGAAAACAGTGAACAGTATACTGACTCATCGTATACTAAACAGGGAATTCCCCTTTTACGCTTGTTTGTCCAAAATAATAGAAAAAAATTTTTGCTTATAATCACGGATAATAGAGGTAATCGCGGTTAAACGATGCAGAAAAATTTAAGTCGATCCAAAATAAAATTAAGTCGATGCAAAAAATTTTCTTTTTCCATCCCGGATAATTGATGTTTCCGGATAATCGAATCACAGATAATCAAGGTCCTACTGTATTATCTTTTTTAAAAAGTTTACTAATCACAACACTAAAAAGATTATAAAAATTATTTCATTATCTTTCATAATTCATTACATTAAATACATACAAATAACGAAAAGTACGAACTGAATTCAAGTACAATCAGTAGCATTTAATGATAAGATTTAAAATTAATTCTACTATATTAAGTATAAATCTAAAAATGAAATTGATTGTCGAACAATTTTATTATTTAGATGTTTAAACTTTGAACGTTCCGTTTAATGTATTTGGGTGTGTATGTACTTATATGTTACATTTTTCTATAATTTATTACTGTGGTTTTATCTCCTTTATTGTTATATTTCTCTCTATTTTTCATGTTTTTCTTTTTTTTATTACTTTAGATAAGTAATTTTCTGTTTTTATTACTACCGCCTGTGCTAATGTATCTATTCAAAGAGTATGGACGATTTGTAACACAAGGAATTCATGTACTTTGGGCACTACTGATTATCGTTGGCCTAAGTTCTATGTATTTTCATGCTACTTTAAGTCTCATCGGTCAACTGTTAGATGAATTAGCCATATTATGGGTATTTATGGCAGCTTATTCGTTATTCTGTCCGAAAAAATATTTTCCAAGATTTTGTCAAAGTAACAGGTACGTACAAAGCATTCATCAAAATGTAGATGATAATTAATTATACTTTTTTTGTGTTATAAATATTAAACAAATCTAACATCTATTAACATATGCATAATTATGATAATTAATTTCTTATTTGTTTTTTAAATTACAATGTAGTTACAAATAATATGGCATTATGTATAATTGCTCTGATCGATATACGAACTAGAGCCTTTCATCCCATAACCTCAGCACTTGTTTATTATAATTCGTGGTAACCTTTTGTAGATCATTGATTTAATTGGTCAACCTTCACGGTGTCAGGAGTTATTAGCGATTGCTAAGAGGGTGGGCCTCGATTTTTTGCGTGAATCACAGAGTTTTGAATAAAAATCATTTTATTCTTAAACACATTTCTATATACTTTGTCCAATATTTCACAAAAATGTTCACCCCTTTAAAAACTAAGATTGATTAGAATAATTTCTGAGATGATTTGAAATCTCTTTCTGCTAAAGCAATTACTTAAGATTTGGAAACAAGAAATACATAGTCACTAAGGGAATAGATAGAATAAGTCATTTCGTAGTCGTGAAAACTACATATCTATACACCCTTGTCTTGTCCTCAAGAACTCTTTTCCTGGTCAAACGTACGATTAGAGAAAATCCTTTTAAATCGAATAATTTGAAATAATTATAGATTATACCAACGATTGTAAGCAACGCGATACCTATCTGGCGAAAAGTTTTCTGAGCCATTGTGTGATGTCATCCACAATTTCTCTCTATATCTCCGATTGATATCCAAATCGTGAATTTTTCCAATTACATTGGAGGTATAGGAAGCTCGACTGGGTCGTCGAGCGCGTTCACAAGTTTCCTCATGTCGGCCACACTTGAAAGCACTGAGCCATGTAAAATGGCTTCCACTATTTCTCTCTCTATCTCCGATTGATATCGATATCGTGTATTTCTTCAACTGCATTGGACATTCCGGAATCTCAACTGACTTATCGAGCGCGTTCGACATCTTATGTACTTGTATGTCCACATCGAAATTCATTCAGTAAAATACTTTTATCCATTGAAATTGATTGCGCACAGTTCCTACAAAGTTTATTACGCTTAAAGTAAAGGTTTTTCAATTTTCTTTTTAAAACACGTGGAAGTCTCTTATCTTAGGCTTTAAAACGCAAACTAAATGCTGGAGCTATTGCATCTTCAGCTATCGGGCGAGAAATTGAAAAAGTCATCGACTTGTTGTTGTTAGACTCATCAACCTTTTAAAATGTAAACATTTTTTGTCACATTTTCACTCCTACTCTTTTTCATTTATTCTCATGGTGCTTCTAGGTTTTTGTCCAGCTAAGGGTGTAGTTGTAATAGTTATAAAAAGAATTCCCTCAAAGGTATGGTACGATATTTTAATCGCTTCTTCGAAAATGTATGCCTTCTTCTTCTTGATCATTGATCGTTATTCGTTTTGCAATCAGGAAGAAACTGCCGTTACGGCGAATGCCAAATGGAACTACACATAAACTACATTTGGTTGCAACAAGACTGTGCAACGTACCATACATCATGTTTAATAATCGATTTATTGCATTATCAATTTGGTGACAAGGTTCTTTTCAGAAGTGATTATTTTCAATTGCCCTTTTTTGCTGTTGTTTAACGCCTCTGGATTGCTCCTTATGAGGCTATGTTAAGTCATTGGCATATACAGACAAAAACCATTAATCTTTGGAGTATTGGAAGCCAATATCCAAATCACCAAGCTAAAATGCAGTGAAAGTATCTACCAGATAATAATTAGAAAAAATTTCATTGCTGTATTCCTCAAGCAGAAAACTGATTTCAGTAACGAAAACTCTATCAATCATTTAACTTTTGTTCATAAAACATTTTCGAATATAATTTTTCGTCTGTGAGTTCATAAATAATTTTAAAAATAATTGTACAAAGCATGTGTGTATGTATGTTTGGTACATAAGTATGTACTTCAAAACCTAATAACATCAATAAATTTTATGGTTCTCATCATATATTTGTTGAATCCGAAATTAAAAATTGTAAAGTTATCAGATCTTATAACTAAAAAGCAATTTTTGCCCGATTAACACCACTAATAAATTTAGCTTTGATAGTTATTTAAATTTCGAAACGTTTACATATCCTAAGTTGGGAAGAAAGTTGCAAGTGTCTAAAATTTTACAACGCCTGAGTTTTGGATGTAAAAGAGCCTTTCCAAACTTTATTTTGCCAACACACTACTTACTAGACTACGGCGACTTTACGACGGTACCATTGTAATCATAGATAAAATCTTCTTTTAAGGACTTTAAATTTTTTTAAACGTAAGAAACAGAGGCGGTATATGGAAACCATAACACGATATTGATTTTATGAGTGAATCGTACACTAAAAGTTCGCAATTCAATTTCAGGCATGACTTTCTTCCAATTAGGACCAAGAAAGCGACAAAAGCGTTCACACCTGCAAAAGAATCGTAGGCAAGATCTGTGCTCTTAGACCAACCATCACATACTGGCACAATACTGGACATTAGGTCGTGATAGAAACAACCTTGCTATATGGTGTTCATGTCTGGTGAGAGGTGTGCATACGGAAATTCCAATGCCGACTGATAGGCAGAGTATGCAGACAGTACATACATAATTGGTTGTTACAACCCATCTACAGGATTACGCTTAGCTTAGCTTACGATTAGCCTCTCACACCACTTATGTTCTGCCTGTTAATTTTATACATGAGTGGTGGGACCTACAATTTAAAGTCGACTCCTAACGACAGATTTTTGAGAAAGTTTTTCATGGCAATTTTATTTACTCTCAGAGTTTTGCCAAGAATCGACTAAAAGGCAGTCTCCGAAGAAATATTTTTTCATATTTCGTTTAGTTGGAAATGTCTGACCTGGGGTTTGAGCTGTGGCCTCACGTTTAATAAGCTAACACATAACCTACTACACTACGGCGACTACTTATTACTTAGGCATTATTTAAAATAGATCGAACTCTCCTCTGACCTCCTATTAAAGCAGAAAGTTGGTGGCAGCAAGACTCAATGCAGTTATCTCCCTTTCCAACGTAGGCTCCTTATAACTTTCTAAATAGAACAATTAATTTTAGAATTCCAACTTCGGAAATTCCCAATGGGAATAGCATTGTCCATGAGCTGGCCAGGGCCGATACGGAGCTCGCAATCTCTGACATGTTACACGGCAGAGGTATTCTGATTGTCTCAATTAATATGGATATTATGCACTCGTTTTACAGAGCGGCTCAAACTCGTTGACAGCAAAACGGTACGTGCAATATTTCCAGACTCTGTTGGGCACGTACAAATAAGAAGAGAACCGACTCACATCTGTCCTTAAACCTCAAGGTGATCCATCGTACAGTATTGATTTTTACGAGCCACTACGCATTCCAAAAGACTTGGCTTTCCAGAAAAAGACTTCTGCTGTACTTGTGGTTCACATCATTTGTCAGTGTACTACTCTTGTCATTAAAAAGCCGATGTTTTTGACTTCACATATTCTGTAATCCTTCACCGAGTTCTATCATATAAAGATTACTACAATAGCAAGATTTATTTTGGATTCGTATTGCTTTCCTCTAGACAATGTCTGATCCCCGTTTTGATTATTGATTGTCATATTAGAATACATGTGAATAATTTTATTAGATTTTGAACGATTACAAAAAAAAATTAATTGCATAAGAAGCATTTAAACATACTTTTGGATATTGTAAGGTGTGTTAACTGATAAACAAATACAATTGAATTGTACTACATTGTTGTCATATAACCATAAACTTACAATTATCTTTTTGATTATTCCGATTTCCAATTAAATATTTTGAAACATGCATGTATTTTATGAGCTGGGTAGCGACTTTAGTGGACTGTCATAAAGATAGTTTTATGGCGACATAGTCGGGGTACGACTTCCAATAAAAATAAATTGTCTTTATATACAATAAATAACAGGTTTGTTCATAATATTTTTACTGTGCCTACAATTACCTACGATTACAAACTAGCTGCGCACACCACCTATGTTATGTGTGTTCATTTGATCCATGAGTGACGGGACAGTCTAAAGTTGACTCCGAAAGGTAAATTTTTGCAAATAGTAATTTTCCGATTTACGAACATAACTGGTATCCTGTGTGTTCGTTCGTGAATTGTTCGTTATCTTCAGTACTGAGTTGAAAAGGAAAAGCGTCCACCATTTTATTAAAAACTCAAAGTACATATATAGTATGTATTTTTAATATTTATCAAAAAATCCAAGTTATCGACCAACAAATACAAGTCATCGACCAAAATATTGCAAGTCATTGACCAAAAAATGCACATCACCAACAAAAAAAATGCCAGTCATCGATCAATAAAACGCAAGTCATCGACAAAAAAAAAACAGAAGTCACCGACCAAAAAAACTGCTAATCATAATCCAATTTTGTTCGGTTTATATAAAGGGTCATCGACACAAAAAGCTCAAGTCATCGACAAAAAACGCAAGAGACCCACAATTTTGCACGATTTATATAGCGAACTTTTTTTTGCTCAATTGAAGAAAACAATAAGTTTCGACGCCTATATCTCCGGTCCCAAGTAACGTCCAACAGTAAGGAAACCTGTTTTGGAATCTTTGAGACAATGCCTATCCAGCCCACTAGGTCCATTTGTTTTATTGTTGGCCGATTTATATAGTGCACTTTTTTTGCTAATTTGAAACAAAAAGTTAGCTTCGTCAGCTATATCTCCGGCATATTCAATAGCAATGTTAAGTCCATATTACTATGATATCAAAAGAAGACATTGAACGTCTCAGCAAAGGAAATCTTTGTTTTATTAATTGGACGGTCTGGATTGCTCTAAAGTTTTTTGTAAGTAAAAATTAGCACACATAAGAGTCGATGAAAAGCACATTCCTTAAGATAATCACCAGTTTAGTTTAAAGGTCAAAGGCGAAGAAAACTTTTGCAAGAGCTCTATGTTCCTTAGAAGAATTTCAAGAGTGTCCAGATCATTCAATTTAAGCCAAAAAGGTTGGCTATCATCAACCTATAGCGCTCGTCCTTGCCAGGGATGGACTGGTCAAAGAAATCTGAACCGATGACTCCGCCAGTCAGAAATCCACAACAAACAGTGACTTTCTCAGGATGAATTGGAAGTCATGTGTTGGTATTATACCAAATTTTTACAGCTAGTTAAAAATGGGTCTCATCGGTCACGATGAATGGTTCGACTATGATTGGCAACTCAAGCTGCGTTGTTAGTACAGATTATGCTGTTGTTGTTGTTAGTACAGATGACAACTAAAATTTTATTTGTAAAACATACATATTAATGTTTGCCAGATGGATGAAGTTCGGTTACCATCCATAATCAAGCCATTAGTTTCCACTGAGGAATTTACGCCGTATCATAAAATAATAGACCCATTACTGAATGAAAACGTGAGTAAACAAATTGCTGTAGGATGGCACAAATGGTGGTTAAGTGCTGGTAAATGACAGTCATTTATTAAGAGCTGGTAAATTACATTGAAATTCTTAACTGGAGACTATACTGGCAACACTTGGTCATTCTGAAAAATTTGCTCAGTTTTATTTTGCCAATAAAGACAAGTAAATTTATACATAAATGAGACATGAGAGAACCTTTCGTTGTAATTGATAAAATAGTATGTATTTTTTTTTAATTTTTATAAAATCAATAGAACAACAGATTTATTTCCCAGGCATAAATATGTAAAAAAAGATTAACACGTCAAATTAAATTGTGTGCTTCGCAAATACATCGTAGTTAAAATAATAGCACATTGAATAAGTTATCATTTTGTTATAAAAACTATTAAATAAAGAAAGAAAGATCAGAAAATAGAAACTAATTGCAAATAAATATAAAAAGTGATATTTAAAGATAAGAAAGTTTTCTGATGGATTTTCGCCTTACATGGGGACACCAATTAGAGCTGAAAAACTAAAATCGTATTCAAACTACAGCAATCATTTTCCAAACTGTATTTAAACTAATAAGAACTTATAGGATCCAATTTTGGAAGTTATTAAAAATGATAATTATATCATTAAGTTGGCATGAGAGGTGATCATGATGAAACATATTTTTAGATAAATCTATACAGTCGTCCAACTTTTACATTGTAATGAGCATTGAACCATATTGAAGAAACTCAACGGTACGGATTTCGAGATAACAACACTTCTGCAATTGTGATGTTTGATAAACTGCTCAATGTGTATTTACATCAAAAACGTGTTGATGTCTTCTGAATAGTCGCCGTAGTCTAGTAGGTAGTGTTTTGGCTTATTAGACGTAAGACCACGGTTCAAACCCCAGGTCAGACATCAAAACAAAAATATTTCTTCGGTGACTTCCTCTTAGCAGATTTCTGGTAAAAACTTTGAGGGCAAATAAAATTGCCATGAAAAGTTTCTCAAAAATCTGTCGTTCGGAGTCGACTTTAAACTGTTGGTCCCGCATGAAAAAAATTAACACACACAACATAAGTGGTGTGAAGCTAGATCGTAATCCTGGCTAAAGGATTGTAATAACCAATAATGTATGTATGTATGTATCTTCTGAATAAACTGTTCAACGCGTATTTACACCAGAGGTGGGTGAATGGAAGGCTCCGTCAACATGGGTAATGTTGTGTCAGACTCCACAAGCGGCTCAATGATGGATAAAGAAAAACGTGTTGATCTTCTGAATAAATCAGGCTTCCCGACTACTATTCCAATCGGATGCGAATCCGACATGCACTCTGCTCTTGAACACAATGTACATTACACCTCTGTAAAGGACAGAATAGAAATAACCAAACGGAAATGGACTACCAAATGAGAGAAAGCTCAGACAGGAAATGACTTGTAATCACTTGGGAAATTCAAGAGAATTTGGAAATAAAACTGACAGAATGAGTTTATAGTTATGGCAAGAGCTCCACCATAAGAACAAAGTTCATACTCAGTTGTATTCGTTCACTAAAGTATATTAAGTGGGGATTAAAAGTAGAGTAGAAAACACCCAGGTTTTCATTGTAATGAAATGGCTAACGAATGTACTTAAATGTAATTTGTATCTCCTTAACAGATATCTCAAATATGAATGATAGTGGGCCAAACAGCTAAAATACATACATACATACATAATTGGCCATTACAACCCTTCAGTCAGGATTACGGTCTAGCTTCTCATACCACTCATTTTGTGTGTGTTAATTTTATACATGAGTGGCGGGACCTACAGTTTAAAGTCGACTCTGAACGACATATTTTTCGAAAAACTTTTCATGGCAATTTTATTTACTCTCAGAGTTTTTGACAGAAATCTGCTGAGGGGAAGTTTCCGAAAAATATTTTTTTATATTTCGTTTTGTTTGGGATGTCTGGCCTGGCTTTGGAACCGTAGCCTCACGTCTAATAAGCCAACACATTACCTATTAGACTACGACAACTTCAATAAGCGACCATGTTGATCATTACAAACTATTAGTCGCTATGTGGGACTATTTTGTACATCATCTATGTTGTGATGACTGAAGGGTTGTAATGACCAATTATGAATATAAGTAACGTTTAAATTTCAGTAATTTACAAAATTGTCTGTTTCGTGTATTGTTGTTGATTGTCAAGATTGGAACTTTAAAAAGACACTTGAATGCCTTTCGTGTTGCTGTTATTTTTGCAGCTTCTGTATGCGTATGGACTGCAATTATTTCTTAATTATTTTACCTTTGTGTCCAAATGACGCAGATTACATACCATTTAAATAATAGCCCTTTTTAAACACTCTCAATTAATTTAATAGTTTTCCAATATATCCAGTAACTATTCTAACCACAACGTATTTTTTTAATTTCTTGTTCGTATTTCTAGACGTCTATTTCGTATACTAATGTTTGTATTTGCACTAACTGCAACAGGACTTTCAATTTGGAAGCCAATAGTCAATGCTTTTGTATTAATGGCAATGGGTGTTCCCACTATGGTTATGTTGTATAAAGAATTAAAAAGGTAAGTGACGATTAATTGGTATAAATGAAAAAATAACAATAAAAACTAAAAACTATTTATAAAGCATTTTTAAATATACTTAGAATTTAAAAGAATTTATTATTAATTATATTTTAACTGATGATAATGATAGTCGCCTACGCTGTACTGAATTTCGCACAATGTCATGCAAGTAAAAAATGTTTTGTAGGTCATACCCGAGTATAAAGTATTCCATACTATGGCAACACTAAATCTCAACTTAAATTAAGTTCTTCAAGATGATTTGCACTAGAATTTACTAACTTTTGACACACTTTGCATGCACTAGTGTCGTAAATAATGCAAATTTTCTATACACACTTAAAATTATGAAAACATTAGCAAACACTTAAAAAATTTACTAAAAAATTTTAAATGCTTAAATAGTAGTTGAACTCTCTTACTATTATACCGAGAGAATCTTAATTATTTTCTGCATCCTTCATGTAAACATACTTACGACCGTTCTGAATAACAGTACTCTGAATCTACAGTAACCTGTCAAAAGACTGTTTATCAATCTTAAGTTGCTCCTGGATAGTCTAATGTATGACTCAGATCTTCTCCTATTGTAGTTTCCTAACAAAAATTCGGATTGCATCAAACCCACTTGGTTTGAGAAGAGCCCTCTCTTTATCTTCCTTTTCGTTAAGCATACCTTTCAACAGAAGCATCCGGGATCCATCATCGGTGTGGAAACTCCCTTCCTCGCAAGCTCATCTGGCTACTCATTGCTGAGAATTCCCATACGACGTGAGACTCACCAGAGAGTAACCTTCTTTTCCTTACCTAAACGATTCAGTTTCATACTAAGTTTGATTTAACCTCATAAGAGCCGAGTGCCCGAATAGCGGGCCGACTGTTATGTTATTTGGATAGGAGCCAAGTTGAATTGAGCACATCTTTCGATGGCATAGACTTCTGCTTGGAAGATACCCTCGTGTCACTCCATAGGCTCTGAATATTTCATTCCGGAACCAAAAATTCCTGCTCCTGCTTCACGATCCGTTTATGGCCCATCTGTATACCATAAAATAGTCTATCTTTTAACAGAGTATGCAGCTTCCAGATTTTTCCATTCATTTTTGTTATCAAATCTAGTTGCGTTCTGTCCAGGGAACAGTTAAGGAGGTTAATCGATTCGCCAATGAATTTCATCTTAGACTTATCTCCCATCAACCTAACCATAGACTCTAAAGCTTTAGTTTTCATTACCTTGTGCAGCGAACTTGAATCCAAAATAGCCTCTAGCACCGCTGTAAGGCAGGTTCTCACAGCCCCTAATATGCCAACACACGCTGGTGCCTATATCTTGCTCCACTCCATTTGTTGCAATAGCAATAGCTTGCTCGAAAAGAAGTGACGAAGGTATTATATACCCCTCTTTCCTTTCTCTTATAAACTAACTTTCCAGGAATCCAAAACAATGCACTGCATTAATAGGGATCATCTCCTGAGTGCTGTTCTCAAAAAAAGAACCTTAAGAAAGAAGAGACAAATATCATCAGTGTAATCCAAATCCTCGAATTGACATTGTTGGCTTATTAGACTAAGACCTGGTGCTAACATAACGAAATATAAAAAAATATTCTTTCGTCGACTTCCTTTCAGCAGTCTTCGGGCAAAATCTCTGGGAGTAAATATATTTGCCATGAAAAGTTTCCCAAAAATTTGTCGACTTAAACTGTAGGTCCTGCCAACAAGAATGGTATGAGAAGCTAAGTCATAATCCTGACTAGAGTGTTGTAATGACCAATTAAGTAAGTTAGTAAGACTCCATGTAGTTACTCTTTCCTGTGTATATATTGGATTCATGATATTATATAGAATGGTGGTGAACAACGATTTCTTTTAATTCTAACGACATCTGGTATGTGTCAAGCGTAGTTCCACAGATCATTAAGATCTTCTTCTTTTTACTTTACCCCGTAAATGGTTTCGACAAAGATATTTATATTCCAGTCCTTACTGTATTTCCCCCTTAAATCTATTATTGGAATAATGTTATTAACCTATGGAGGTTAAAAATAAAATTCTTGCAATTCATGGAATTTTTCCGATTCCAAAGCAGGAAAGCGATAAAAATAATTCATTTCAATGAATAATTATAGCAATTTATTAAAAAAATGCTAGTCTTAATAACAATAAGTAAACCCGATTGTATAAAATGGACTTACCCATTGCATTCTTATAATAAATTTTAATTTTTTTTTTTCTATAATAAATCAATTTTTAGCGATAACATTTTTGATAAATAGAACAAAAATGAAAACAAGATATTAATTATGTTAAACATTGTATAATGTGACCCCTATTTATTATCGAACTGAAATACTATTGATTTTAGTATTTTTTATATTGAACGTATGATTGATAAGGAAAGGAGCGTATACATCAATTTATATTATTCATACTTTCAGTTCCTCGCATAATTTCCAAGTGGTATACGTAAAGCAAACGTAATTACACTTTCTTATTCAGCACCACATTCGAAGTGTTTCAAAGTAGCATTTGTGGAAAGTTTTATCGTTATTATTTTGTATACGTTTATGGGCTAAAGTTTAGCTACGTAATAAGAATTTTTCCTTGTCATACTTCCACCCAGTCATCACGCTTGCTTGAGATCACAATTCTGTATTACATCATGTGAGTGGAGATTCAGTGGATGCTGCTTTCCTATCCGCTGATCTTACTCTCTCTGGCATTCTTTGTTGCATCAAAACTTTTTTGCGAAGATACACTCCGCGTAACATTTTTCGCACGATGTTAACGTCAGAAAAATTACCTTAGATCCAATTGTCCTTTCCAGAAGATTTCACTCGTTTCCGTATCGCGCAAATAAAGAAAGTATGCTTCACGGTTTGCCTTATAATTTGGCATTCTCAGCACGATTCATCCAAGTCGTGACAATACTTCTCGAGATATTCTTTATAGCAACCGTGGCCGGTTAAAAACTGTGTTTTCTTCTATTCCATCCATTAGTCTCGTTATAAGTCTAAGGATCTAGAGCTGGACCAGTCATCCTGATATCTATCCATATCATCGCAAGTGAATTAACCGGGCTGCGCTAGACCTGCTCCACTCCTTGCAATATATTTTCTACTCTCTACGTCCACTACTAGCTGCAACGATATCATCCTCGCAATCCACAAGGCTGCATCTGTAGACTGCATCTAATCCCATCCTATAGACTTCCTATTCACGTATAGGGAGCTGCCTATAGGGCTATCGGTTTAACAACTCTTATCAGCCACTGTCTTTTCGCCGGCTTTGGTGTTTCTTAAACCTTACCCCGTTGTCAGTCATTACTCCCAAGTACTTAATTGCCTGCTTCGATGCTATGCGCTGGTCGTTATAGCAATGAATTTTATCCTTTCTTACTGCTAATAAGTATTAAATTTAAGCATTTAATTTATGCCTATAATCTACCATGCCAACTCATCAAGATGTTTCCCTTTTATCACCAGAGTAATATCCTCCGCAAATCCAGTGATCTGTCATACATGGCATTTTATAGTATGGGGTCCATCACCAAACTTTATGGGACCTCTGTTGTTACCGCATGCGACTTTCTGTCATCATCTGTATCATATAAATGTGCTCTATCCCTAAAATAGTCCATGATTAGTTCTATCAAGTATTTTGGTGTATTCTTTCATTTGCGGCCAGGTCGCTTGGCGCTCCTGCTCGTAGAGCTGAAAGCGTTTTTGACATCCAAAGTGATGATAATGTTGTGTTCTTAAGCCCCTTCAAGTCGGTGGTCATCACGAATGGCGTGCTTTGCCGTGATTTTGACCTGTTCTATTGGATCTACTGTGAAACTTGCTTTCCGGAAACTAAATTTTCAATCCACAAAGAGAGTGGCATCCTAATTCTTCCCGCGCGATGTTACTCTTTGTAATGAGAACCAACCTCTACCTTTTCCATATCCTAGAGAATGTCCTATCTTGAATGCAAGCATAAAAACTTTTTATTATTCTCATAGCCTTAAGTGCGATGTCCGGGATTCCATTGATCTGGTACCTTTTTACTGGGTCGATCACATATACAACCGAATTCCTGTCTGTTGACTTGGGTAATTTGACCGTGAAACTCCATGTATTACACAAAGTGTGAAATTTTTGCTTTCTGAAGGGCTCTTCTCAATTGATTGCAGCTTCCCTGCCCCAGGTTTTTTCATTCACATAGGCACCCATTTGCATGTAGCATCTTTTCTTGCCATTCGCAATTGCCTTATTAAAGTTGGCTCTGAATATTCTGCATCTTCTCTGCAGTTCTGTAAAATCATTGCGACTCCTTAGTGGAATACCCGCGTGCATGGTTACATTTCTGTCTTAGGTCAGCTATTTCCGCTTTCCACCACTAAACGTGTTTCCTGCCAGGCAGATGATTTGGTTATTCCATCCTTCACGCTGCCAGTTAACCGAATGTTCCTCATTGCGAGGAAAAAGGTTTCCATATAAAAGGAGGAGTCCCTCCATAAACGGTTAGGAGGGGAGCTCTCTTGGATTTCGAAAATGATAGTCTTTGTTATCGATATGTTCCTAACAAATGGAATATTAAAGAGAAAAATTTTAATTGAAAATATTTGATTATTACCTATTAAAGTAATGCTATCTCTAGACTATAAATGAAATATTTGTTTTTATTATTTATTACAGAGTACAAGACCAACGGGTCTATCGCTTAGGATTACGTTCGACAGCTGTATGGTTAATAGCTGTCATCTGTTGGATTAACGATCGCATGTTCTGTGATGTCTGGTCCTCTTTAAGTTTCCCATACTTACATGGTTTCTGGCATGTGTTCATCTTTATTGCCGCCTACACAGTACTGGTTGTATATGCCTATTTCTATGTGGAAAATGAATTGCCACAAAGGCAGCCGTTATTAAAATACTGGCCCGTTAACGAATTTGAATTGGGCATACCATTCATAAGTATACGAAATCCAGGTAAAGAATACAAAGATTCAATATAAAAATCAAAAAGTTCAATTATAAATTTTTAAATATAAAACAAATACAAAACAAGTGATACAAACATTCAGGAAATGAATTGCTTTCTTTTAAGATACATACGTGTAACTTTAAGTGGAATATAATTACTTAAAAGCGAATTGTTAAAGAAAATTTTGTTGTTAAAACTTTTTCTAAATATTAATAAAATTATAGTTGAATAATTAAAATTACTTATTGTTAAAAAAATAATAATCAACTTTTGTCCAAACTCAAAACAGTAAACGTGATATATAAAATAAACCATATTGCACAATATATATATATATATAGTATATATAGTAGTATAATAGCTATTATTTAAATTTACCAAAATATATAAAAACGTAACGATCTAGAATAAATTGTTAAACAAAACAAAAAAATTAGATGAAATAGTAGAATAGGAAGCTAAGTAAATATAATTTATAGTTTAAACAGATGCAAGTGCATTAACAAATACTTTTTAAACCCCATGACCAAAAAAAATAATGATCTTTAGACAGTTTTTTGTTTTAACATTATTAAATATTTAACTTTAGTTATTTTATTGTAAAATTCAACATTATTCCATTTGCCATGTGTAATTCTGTGACTACCTTTAAGTTTGTAATAAGTTGGCCGTAATTGACCAAATAATTTTAGTTCAACTACTTTCATATGTTATATATCCGCTCAATATTTATTTGTTATCATCATTTGTGTTCATTTTAATGCAACTAAATACCAAATAAATACTATAAAATATTTTCGAACATTGTAAACAACGAATAATTTGCATACACTAAGAGTTGGCTTTATATAGAAAAGACGTTCGTATTTCATATTCAACTTTTAATATTTAATATGTATTCCCTTTACAAGTTTCGTTGCTTAAACTAACGAATAGTCAATGATACGCCTTTTCTATATCAAGTCATCCAGAGTAATATAGTTCTGACATAAAAATACCAAAGATTTTTTAACTGATCCTATAATAAACATAAACAATTTACATTTATAAGACTACAGATGAATTTAATATACTTTATAGATGTTGTATTTTCTTCCATACTTTCAAAATCAATCAATTAATTAAACACACTAGAACCAAATTATTTCAAAACAATGCGGTTATATTAACTAAATATTTGTTTTTATATATTTTTTATATTCTAATTGATTATTTTATTTTATAATTGAAAATGAATAATTTTTATTTTTAATTTCCAAAAAATCATTCTTTTTCATTAAAGAAATTGAGAACGAGAGAATTTCTAAAGTAAACGTTGCATTATTTAAAATATATTAAAAAAGAGACAAAATATTTGAAATTGATTTAAATGCAAAGGAAAACTGTTGACCTTTATAGTTAATCACGAAATTTACATTGTCTTGAAAATCTATGGACCTTTTTCCAACTTGTCCTACATTTTATTTAAGCTTTCTCAATGCTTATAAAATAATACATATAAAATAATGAAATGAATTTGTGCCCCTAAAAATCTATTCCCCTTTTTTATGGTATATTTATATTCCCTTGAAAATCTATTCCCTTTCTTCCAACCTTTTCCTACAATTTACTTAAAATTTTTCAATATAAAATATAGGGTGAATGACAAGAGAAATTTAAATTACCTTAAAAACTATTTCCCTTCTTTATCCTTTTCCCGCAATTTACTCAAACTTTCTCAAAATAAAATAACAGTATTCATAAAAAAGAAATATTTTGTAAGGTAATAAAAATATTTTATTCAATTGAATTTATTTATTTATTAATAAATATTTATTAATAAATAAATATATAAATAATATTAATAAATAAATAAATAAATTATGTCCTGATCGGTGGCTAATAGTAAATATAAATATAAAAAATATAAAATTATGAACATTAAACGACTTTTACATTGCATTCTTATTCATTTATATTCCAAATATTCCATATAAACTTACACTTTTTCTGTCATATCTTATAAAAAAAAACCTGGATTATTTCTCCACCAATAAAAAACAAATGAAAGCGATAAAGTCATCAGTTCACAATAGTGACCTCAAAGAAAGTTTGTTTCAATTATTTCATTCGATAATCTAGATCTAGGATTTCAATGCATAATTACGACAAAGAAACGATTTCAAATGTTTGTCTCTTTGAGAGCTTTTAAAATATTCTTTAAGTTCCTTTTTTATTTTATACACGTGTTTATAACTTAAACATTTAAAAGTGTATGTATGTATTTATATGCGTACAAGTTCTGTGAGAAGCCATTGTAACCATCATAATATATATTTAAATATACAATTTTCGTATAAGAAATTAATAATAAACAAAAATTATTTTAGTATTAATATAATTTTAAACACATCCCTATGTAAACAATTTAATTTTAACTGTTTTTGTTTCAAACATTAAAAGCAATATAGTGTTCATAATCATATGTCGAAACATATACACACTGAGGCAGTATCAGATAGTAGCTCAGTTAAATTTAAATTAGCTTGTGTGACTTAATTTTTTTTTGCTCAATCAGTCATATAAGGTTTTAAAAGATATCAACTTACTATATACAAGACTATCTATTAATATGCTTATTTACCTTTAAAATAAAATTAAATTTATATGAAATCCCAAAAACTTCCTTAAATTTTAAAATTAATATAACTTAAGTATAGAATAAATCAAAAAATAAAATCATTGTTTTAAAGGTTGTAACATTGGCACACTTGAGACAAAACAAAATGTAAGACTTGCGAAATAAAATTGAACAAGTCTCCTCCCTAAAAGTGTTAATTTCTTCTTAAATTTTTTTATCTATCAAAAATGTTGTTAAATTAAGCATATATTGGACAAAAACAACAATTTATAGACTGTTTATTTATGCTAATGTACCAAAAAACGAAATTGTTTTCAATATGACATGTTATGTTATGTTACGTTTAGTTTATTAAACATTTTAAGATACGTTTAAATAGGTTTACGAAATAATAAAATAAAAATCAAGAATAGTTATAGGAAAAATGTTTATTTATTTTTTAAATATAGCTTTAAAATTCAAAAAATATAGTAAAAGACGATAAATTTGTACGTAAATTCAAAAAGTATTAAACAATTTATATTAATTATAAAAAGTGCATTCAAGTAATAAATTTAATCATAATGTAATTACTTTAAACCGAAAAACGCTAAAGTGTTTGAATAAATTTAACTTTAGTGTAGTAAACCAAAGAGATAGTTAATATTAATAAACTTATATCAAAACAAAATTATTTAAATTCTATAGACATAGAAAAATATATTTTTATCTTAATAAAAAAAATGCTAAAATATATATAGAGTATATATTAATTTAGACAAAATTATTAAAAGCATAATATAGAGAAATTGGTCAATACTTGAATATTAAAACATTTAATAAAATATTTTATAACAAATCGATCACATTATTTCACTTTTCATTTAAAGGAGGTTTCACATATCAAAATAGTAAGTATAATAATTAGTCCTGTATGTATATCATAATATCAACAAATTATTTAATCAAATATCATTAAACTTCATCATAATTAATCAGAATCCGAAGAAATATTATTGCAGCTAGTCTTAGGTGAGCGTTTACTATGCAAATATTGACCATTGTGTGTATAGGGTCCACGATAAGTGACTGAGTTTTTATCAGTTTCATAAATTTTTATTTCAAATAACAATTCGGGACGTTTAAGTGCTTGACGTATATTATCCCATATAAAAACAACTAAATTTTCAGTGGTACTTGGCTATAAAATAAAACGAATTTTCATGTTAAGAGATATTCAAAAATTAAAGTAGAAAACACAATTTTTCTTAAAATCTTACCACATTTTGAAAGTATTCAACATCTTTATCTAAATTTTTATGATCCAACTGTTTGAAAATAACACCATCCATAGCCAATTTCAAATCGGTTATATTCATTACCATGCCAGTGCGTATATCAATGGGACCTCTAACGGTTACTTCAACTGAAAAAAGTGAATTTAAATAATATCAGTTTTATAATAAATATCTAAAAAACATACTAAGTATTAACCTGAAACCATTTATTTTATGTGTATGTTTTTTAATATAAGCACAGTAATTTATTATTTATTAATAATTACACTATAATTTGTTATACACATGCATATTGATTTTGTATAATTAAGCCATAAGTAGCTTATTTATTTTATTTTATTGTCTGCAAGATCACCAAATCCACTTATAAAGACGTTAAAATAACATACAGAAAGAAACAATAACAAAACAATCAATTTTTAAAGAATTTTGATGTAATAGATTTTAAACGATCAAATATTTCAAAAAATTTCGTTCTTATTGGGTTTATATACATAGATCATGAAAGGAACCAAAAATGAAATTGGCATAAAACTTATCGTCATAAATATTAAAATTATTATTGTGGTATTCATTAAATTGAAAAACTTAAACACAAGTCTCATGACAACATATGTACATACCAAAGAACATGCTAACTGATCTTATAGGCAAAAAAGAAACTTTATTGTCGATTAAAAATATTAATTCACAGTTGAAGTTCTTTAGAATACATACATAAAAATTGTGTTATAAAGTATAAAGTACAGGTATCACCGTATCACCAAATGATTTAAAATATTATATAAATTATATTACATAAAAATTGTGTTATAAAGTACTGGTATTACCAAATGATTTAAAATGTTATTGCTTTAGGTCTGATGGAAGGTACATTGCCCTCTAGTGAGTCTATTCAAAAGCTTTATAATGAAAACAGTGAAGTAACAGTGCTTAACAAAGTAGCACGTTGGACCATTTCAAAAAATCAGAAGTAAAATGAAGAACATATGCTATTTTGTAGTAAAGAGTGTAAAGGACATATCCTAAATCGTTTTGAAATAGCTTACCTAGCACAGCTTTCTCAACGTTTTAATCTCAATCTGAATAATAATTTGTTTCAACTGTAACTTTGGTAGAATACAGCGAAAATGACAGAGTATATTAAATGAATTAACACAGAAAGTATGCCAAAATGTGTGTTTTACGTAATAAAGAAAAAGGATTGTATGTTAAACAGAAGCTCTTTTCTTTAAGTTTGAAAGCACTTCAGGATTGTTCAAATTTTTTGTTTTTCTATTAATTATTACAATGTTGTTGAAAAGTCTTAATCTGCCAATCATACCTCGGCAAATTCTCTGAGGAAAGCCTACTCAAAATAAATGATAAAAAATTTTTATATTCCTTGATGCTGTGAATTTTAAAAACAAGTTTATTTCATTACAAGATTTAAAGGTTTTTAGAAACAATTTATTATATACACTCTGCCACTAAAGTATACATACGGATAACAAATTTCAGAAATTTTTTAACCAATCCGTTTTCGTTGAGAATATTTATAATTGTCTGACATCTTTCTTCGATTTTAAGACGGTCTTTTGCATTGGTTCAGAAATTTGTGATATTTGTAAATCGGATGCATACCTTTGTGAGCCTGTGCAGGGCCACAATTCAGTTCAATTTCAGAAATTTTTTAACGAATGCAAAAGACCATCTTAACATCAAAGAAACTATAAAGATTTTCAACGAAAACGGATTAGTTAAAAAATTTCTGAAATTTTTAATCGTATGTATACTTTAGTAACTGTGTGTATTTACACTTTAACAATTAAATGTATTTTATTCTAATCACTAAAAATTAAAATGATTTAAACGAGAAGGAATCATAACAACAGTTTAACTTTTTAGGTTAATTATGTTTGATAATAAATAGACGCTTTTGAACTTTGACTAAACAAATTTTGATTTCAAATACGCTTTAGAATTTATGAAAATAATCTTTATGTTGTTTCTAATGTCACTTAATTTATTTTAAGAAAAATTAATACCAGAAACATGGTGTATACAATACAGAATATTTAAAGCGGCTAGTGTTAATTTAATCTCAAATTTATTTTAAATGCATTTTTAAGTCCGTTCTCTAATAAAGCGGGTACATTAGTGTACCTTTTATTGTACCACCGTTTGGAAAAAATGTGTTTTTAGTTCATAATTAATATTGACAGCCATAAAAACATTACTCCGAAATCTATCCATTTTAATAAATTGTTAAGAGGGCAGTGAGTTAAGTCAAATAATTAATGTAAGCCAAATCTAATTGGAAATTTTTAACAATAAACAGAAACGACATACGCAATATAATGAAAGTTCATTCTGTATTGATCTTTGCACCATAATATGCACAGACAACTTTATACGAAAATTATTTTAAAATTATTTTAAGATACAATTTTGTTTCGTCTTTTAAAAATAGTTGAAGAGCAAAACTGAGTGCATGTTTAGGTTATTTTTATTTACTTTCTAACTTATTTAATTGGTCATTACAATCGTCTAGTCGGGATTAGCTTCTCAATTCCATTGACTGACGAGAGTGACACTCATTCGGAATTAGGTTAGGTTAGGTTAGGCCAGTGTGGTAGCTTCCACACCAAAAGCTTACTTGAGCACGCATTGCGGCCAGTTGTGACGCCACAGGTGAACGCAGTCTTTGTACTGACCAAGTTCCTCCGAATCAAGGAGGGAGAAGTTGGTCAGCGCAAGGGCTGCACACATTCGGAATTATGGTATGCTGAAAATATATAAAGCCAGAACTATACCAGACTCTTTGAACGAATTCCCTGTATGCCAGCGAGGACAGGATGATACGGTACAACTTTTTAATTGTTCAGAGACACACAACAATTTGACACCTATAGACCTTTTGACAAGACAGAATAAGTAAATTCACTTATTCGAATTGTACAAAATTGAGGTAGAGATACATAAAATGTTTACTTTATAATATTTTTTTTAAAACATAACTAATTTGTAATAATAGCTGGAAGCTTTATTAAATTTTGATATTTGCAAATATAAATCACCACTTTTGCTCGCTAGTGTTTGCATAACTCATACTGATTTTAACGATATCGTTTAGTTCAAAATTATTACCAGGTTTCATATAAAAACTAATAAACATATTAGAAAACATATTGTGGCGCAACGTGTAAAGTAGTATGTAAGGTGGACTTGTTACCTTTTAGCTATTATATAACACTACATATTTCTTACCTGTATAATTGTGTCCATGGCCATTGGGATTATTACACTTTCCATATATAACAGCATTTTCAGCATCACTTAAGTGTTTACTAAGAGAAGCAAATAAAAAAATTTAATATTTTTATACACTGACGTTAAACAAAGAAAGAAAATGAAAGTAATGAAAAGCTTTTACTTTTTGTTTTTGTCTAAACAAACAAAAATTCACAAAATAAAAGCTGTAACGAATAAAATAAAACGCAATTCACTAAAATTTAAAAAATAAAAAATTTGAATTAACCGAAAAATGGAAATTCTTACCTGTGTAAACGATGACAAGCACTGAAGGTCTCTTTGCGGGTTAGTAAAGCAACAGGTTGTTGAGACATTTTCTATTTACGAGAATTATTCTATTTATTTGTGTAAAAATATCAAATGTTGTGATTTTTTAGATTTATTCGCACTTCTTTTTGTTGTTTATAAATCAAGGCAAACCACTAGCACTACTATTAATTAATCGCAAAAAAATGACACGCGGAAATGATTTACAGCTCAATTCTTACAAAGATTTTTATTACAAACTCTGATTACAAGTTATTTATACCACAATTGTTAAGCGCCTCACTATCTTTAGTGAAATTTCAATAATAAAAAATATGACACATATAAAATAAAAGCTTTTTATTTTATTCAATTTAATTAATATACTCGATAAATTTGTAAAGCCGCTTAAAATTCTTTTCAATCTATTGTTCTGCGATGGTTGTTCTTTTATGATTTGCCGATAATACAAGATTTTCTTTTTTCTGATTCTTTTTTCACCTATTGTTTAATCGTTTTGTTGACGTTTAATTTTTCGTGGAGTACGACTGGACGAAGTTCGTAATACAGCCGGCTCGCTGACGCCGTCAATATTTTAAGATTGCCAACTCAACTTATTTGTAACGTAGCTTTTTTATAGAAATACGTTCTTACGCTTAGCTAATAATATTTTTAGGTTAAAATTGGAATCCCGAAAAAGTTAGGTTACAAATTGTTGGTAGATACTATAAAATGTAATATCTCCGGTAATATTAATAGCTTCATTCAACACTATAACTTGCAAAGAAAACAGTGGATTATTTTCTATGCCACTGTCCTTGTTTGCAGGAATGGCTAGGTAGTCCTTAATGAAGTGGAAATCTAAAGACATCAGGATCTAATAGGGTTCATGAATGAGATTGACAGGTTAGGGGATATCTTTAGAGAGAGAATTTATCTATGGGTGGCATGATGATTAACTCGCTGCTCTTCTTTCTTTTCCTCTTTTTTATTTGAAGAGTCACAATGCTCTGGGTGAAGGCGTCGACTATGAATACAGTGATGCGCTACCCTTCTAACCTATTCTAACTAACTTAACAATATAAATTTTTTGTGAACCGACATTTTAAGCGTCACTTTATTAGAAGTAATTATCATTTTACAGAAAAGTAACTCTCTTATAAAAGGTATGAATATATAGCACATTATCGTATTATTTTGCTTAACTATTATAGACATGGTAAGAATACCTCACGGACAAAATGTATGAAGATTACAGAGACGATGCTGTAACTGGAAAGGTCTGATATATTTTGCGTTAAAGGCGTATCTTGGTCTTGTCGCCCAATCATTAAAATATTCGATGAAATCATAAGCAAAATTGAGAAACACTAGCATGATTTTATGGTCCATCCTGACACCGCCAAACCACATACGTTCTTCGTGACTCGGCAGAAACTGAGAGAGTACGATTGGCAGTTTTGATATATCTACCATTTAGTCCAGACCGTGCAACTAAGTATGTACCATCATTTGTTTTACTCTCTGCAAACCTCACTTAACAGTGTAAAATTAAATAGAAGCAATTGGATAAGTTTTTTGCTCCGACACTCCTGCAGTTCTATATGTAGTCGTGGAATAATGGCTTTACCCCTAAAAATTGTAAAATGTTAGCGACAGTATTGGGTTTAATAAAACTCATTTCATAAATAATAAAAATGTGTTTAATTTTTGTTTCTATTATGAATACTATTTCGATTTAAAGTTAATAATTAATTTTAAATACAAACCCAAATAATGACTTTATTTTTCCATTTATTTACCATTTTTCATACACAGGTTAAAAACTTAAATTTTTTAATTAAATAATATATATGTATGTAGATTTCTTTAATTACATATAAAAAAATTCATATTTTTGGATTACAACAACTTTAAGCCTAAAATAAAATATTAAAAGTATTGCAGTTAAATATAACAATATATTTATTTATAAACTATTTCATTAAATACACGCATATGTTAGTTTAAATCTAAAAAACAGTACACGATTTAGTTTCATATAAAAATTAGTTAAAAAACTTACAGAATTTATATATAATGAGAAATTTAATTTTTAAATTATATTATATATATGTACGTATATAGACTTACTTAATTCTTTTTTTTATTTTTTTAAATTTAATAACTTAAACCGAATAATACAAAATACATAATTAAATTTAATTTTTCAACCGTTTTGATTCAACCATTTTATCTTTGGATAAAGGATCTGTTGCTTTGCGTTTTATTGCAGATTGGGTGGGGACTTTGGTAACAGTAGTGCCACCACCGCTGAAAATGAGAAAATTTAATTCGTATAATATTGTTTTTTTTTTCATTCGAAAAAATATTGTTTAAAAATATTGAATAAATATTTAATTGCGTCAATCTGGTGTAATTATGATTGTAAGGAGTCTTCATATAAGAAAATTTGCAACATATCGGATCCGTCTCTGCTGGGTTCCGTGCTGATCTAATTGGGTTAGGTTCACTTTCTGATGCCGGTTTGAAAGCCGGACCCAAGCCTGTCATTTTGCCACTTCCGTCGCCTTGTCAGGAGATAAGTCAGGGAAAAGGAGTAGTCGAGCTGGGGGGATGAAATTCCTAAAGTTTTTAATGGGAATAAGCTGGTTGTAACACTCTTGAACTTCAAGGAGGTAGTACTTTACTGCGTTCTCTTTTGTGAGGTAGTTGTATTTTTCACTTTTCCCTTCTTTTCTCTTTTCTCCCTTCTTCTGTGACGGTATTGTACTTGTCTTTAACCTAACCTAATCTAACCTAACAGACATTTTTTCAAGTCTCCAATCGATATTAATTGTGGAATGTCAGATGTCGCCGTAGTCTAGTGTTTTGGCTTATTAGACGTAAGTCCACGATCCAAATCCCAGGTCAGACATCTCCAACATAACGCAATAATAAGAAATATTCCTTCGGCGACTGCCTCTCGCATATTTCTGTCTCTGTACTCTGAGAGTAAATAAAATTGCCATGAAAAAGTTTCTCAAAAATCTATCGTTCGGTGTCGACTAAAACTGTAGGTCCTGCCACTCATGAATAAAATTAACACAAACAATATGAGTGGTGTGCTAGTTCCTAATCCTGAAGGGGTATAACTACTAATTTAACGTTAAGAGCTATGTTACATTGAATACATAGAACATAATGCAAACCAAGGAAGTGAATACTAACTGAATTCGTATTATAATATTTAGTCATATTACTCACCTTTTCGTTGGTGCACCTATTGCCAATTTTTTATCATTGATGTTTGTTTCAATTATGTAGATACTACCACCCGTTCCTGCTGGATTTTTTTTAGTATCGACTGGTCTTATATTAACGGTATTTCTTATAGAATTTACAGGACTTGAAGACGTTGATACTGTCGGTGTAGACTGTGATTTGGGTGTACGTTTTTGTATTTGAGCTAATGTCTTCGAAATATTTTGAACAGACGACAAATTGGAACTAGACGACGATGAAGGTAATGAAGATTTTGTTAGGCTTACATTGCTGACAGGTTGATTTATTTTAGTAAGTGATGCTTTTGCTATTGTTGCCATGGATGACGAAGGTTGAGAAATTGATTTAACACTACTGATAATCGGTAACTTATTATTGTTTGTTACGGTTAAAGAAGGAGATGCTGTTAGAACTGGCAATTTATTTTGGGCGTTAATGGTTGGAGAATTTCGTTTAACTACTCTTTTTATAGAGGTTAACGCGGGTAAAGTTGAATTATTTTGTGATGATGTAGCATTACTACTTCCATTAGAAGTACTTAAGCGATTAACATTAGATTTGACAACAGCGGCTGCTGTTTGTTTTGCTATGGTGGAAACCTGTTGCTGACTGGTAGAGACTGGTTTCACTGAAATACTTGGATTTTTGTGGAGTGGATTTTTAACATTTGTTATGGTTAAGCCTGTTGAAGTTTTTGTTGAATTCGCTGTCGTTATATTTCCTAAAGATGAAGCTCTGTGTAGTGGTGGTACAGGACTATTATTTGTATTTGCTGATTTTTTACTATTAGCCATTGTTATTCTTGATAACTGATTGGATGCACTCGTCGTAGTTGAAGACGACGAAGATGAATTACTTGCATTTAAATTCGTTATTGAAGCCTTACTAATAGTTCCCGTACTACTTTTAATTGGACTTGTAGTCTTTCTTAAATTATTATTACCCTGTATCAATTTATTTATATGAGCGTTTAGTGAATTATTTGAATTACTTGTTGCTTTAATGTTTTGATTTTGTTGTGGTTTTATGGGGGCATTAGTTTTTAGGGCAGTTAACGAAATACTCGGTGATAATTCGTTTAATTGCTTTGATATGCTTATAGTTCCTGGTGGTGAAGAGGTGGGTATTATTTGCATTTCTGATGATGAAGATTTATTCGAAGATTTTGGATAAACTATACCCATATTTAATGGAGAATTTGATTTGTTAGCTACCTTATCCAATCCTTTAGAATTGGGGTACATAATGCCCATATTTAAAGCTCGATTCGATTCTGCCTGTGTTGACAGTTTTGAGGCCGTTGTAGAATTACTGACTGCTGTTGATGACTGTGAAGTTTTTGCAGTGGTAACAGAGGTATTACTACTATTAACCGTAGTACTTTGACTAGACACTGGCTTTTGCATTGTTCTTTGATTGGAAAGCAAATTTGTAGTGTTATTTTCAGTTGCTTTCCCATTTCTAGTATGTTGGGACAGCATAGTTTTATTAATATTTTCCGCATCAGATTTTTTTTGTTGTACTGGTAGATTCGGTTTATTAATAGTATTTTCAGTTTGCTTTGTTGAACTTGATCCTGATGAAGAAGACGTACTATTATCCGATTTTCTATAACTGATTAAACTGTTTGATCTTCCTATTGTATTAGAATCAGATGAAGTTGAGGCCGAATTGTTGGAGGAAGACGATTTATTTGAAGCAACATCTGATTTAGACTTCTGTTGATTTTGCTTGTGCTGTTGTTGTTGCTGTTGCTGATGTTGTTGCTGTTGCTGATGTTGTTGCTGTTGCTGTTGCTGAGCTTGTTGCTGTTGCTGCTGGTGTTGCTGATGTTGTTGCTGTTGTTGATGTTGCTGATCATATGACGGGGTATTCCTTGAATTAGGTCTTTGTTGTGTTTGATGTTGTTGTTGTTGCGGCAAATAAGATGACGGCCCTGAAAATAAGCCCAATGCAGATCCTGTCTTAGAACCACCAGGTAAATTAGTACTTTTATTATTGCCAGTTGACTTAATATTTTTTGATTTCGAGCTATCCAGTATTGTTGAACCAGATGAAGATAATCCAAAATCGCCAGTATAATTATACATATTGTTATAAGAACCTCTTAACTGCTTGTATTGTTCAAATGCCGACATAATCGCAGCTGGACTATTCGAATTTGTTGAAGCCGCTGATGCTAAATTTCCAACTGACGAAATCGGTAAGTTTGGATTTAACGCTGATGCTGAAGTATACATTGAAGCAGAGTTTGACATTTGTTGTAACGCTGCGCTACTACTATTTAAGCTACTTGGCAAGTTTAATGCGGCTGCATTAGCTCCTAAACTCTGTAGAGCTGTGGAATTTAAACCATACATACTTAAATCTCCTAAAGCAGCTAAAGGATTTGGTGGTATTGAGGATGGTGCTGAAGACGGTGGCATACGAATACCACCACCCAACCCAGGCAATGATCCATATGCGTTCATATCTGCATAAGTATTCCCAAGGTTTTTGTAATAGTTATACATATCAATATACTGTTGATTATTTAATGCAGCGTTTGTATTTTGACCGAATAAAGATTGTAGAACGTTTTGTCCGAATCCTCTGTTATAATTTAGCAAATGTGACAGCTACATTATATACAAGAAAAATTCTATCATTAGTATTGTTTGGTACATTAGTACTGGTATTAATAAAAGATAAATAATTCTTTGGTAGTTAAAAAAAACTTAAATAAAAGTAAAACGCAAACATAATTTTGATTTAAAAATTATAACGAAACGAACCAAAAACTTATATGTATATCTTCAAATAAATCAAAGGAATTTACTGTAGCTCGGAGAATAAAAATATTTCAAAGTTCGCATGGCTCAAATATCTCCAAAAAACGAAATATAAAAAGATATCTTTTAAATGCTTCCTTTCAGCAGTTTTCTGACTGTAAATAAAATTGCCATGAAAAGTTTCTTAAATATGTAGGTTTCGCCACTCATGGACAAAATTGACACACATAATATAGGTGGTGTAAAAAGCTAGATTATAAACCTGACTAAAGACTTGTAATGACCAATTAAGTAAATTTGATTATTTTTACAATCAAAACATACTCTCCAATGGTGAAATTTGAAGAGTATAGATGGGAGATTTCTATACATTCATCATAAGAACATGTTAACGAAACAAGTGGCTTAGACGGTGCAAGTAAGACTAAGTGCTACAACAACATAGAGTTGTAATATTTAATCTTTGATTGTCCTTTAGGCCATTGGATTACTACTACGATATGTTGTTTAACGCAATAGCGATATGCTATATTCTGTGTGAAAAACCAAAATGTGCATGTGTTAGATTTTGAATACGATTATGAAACTATGAATTTTTAATCACCATTGTTGCACTGTTTCTTTGCATGGTTATCGTGAAATTAACATCGCAAATTTTGATGACAAAGAAATTTTTAATTTTTTTACTTCAAACCATCAGAAAAAGAGCGAAATATGCGCAGACAGCAATCTGCAACATTTTTTCACTAAATCAAAAATAAGGAGTTTATAATTAGTGGTTAAATCTTGTCCAATATATTATTCCTCACTGACGACGTGTTCACATACATACTTGTACAATGATTTACAATTCAATCAAGTTTTTGTGAAATAATACAAATATTTTAATAAAATAAAAAAATGTTAACCTAAATAAACACTCACAACAAACAAATAAAGAAAATATTGAATCTCAAAGATATAATTTCAACAACTAATTTATTTATTAATGCATTTTAAGACATTAATTTAATAAAATAAAAATAACTGTAAATATAATAAAGCATAATTCAATAATAAAAACTAGAAAATAACTTTATGGTTCACTCAAACCCTGAACACTTTTTTCCAAAAGGCATGATTTTGTAAAATAGAATTTCAAAATTTTAATAATGCATAAAATAATTTAAGCAAATAATAAAAAAACAGAAAATACTCACATTTTTACCACTACTTGCATTTTGATTATTACTCACATCTAAACCAGAAAATGGTGATAAATAGTTTTGTAGGTTTGAAGGATTGAATTTATTGTGAAAGCTGAAAATAATTATAAAAAAGAAAATTACTTTCTTCGAATCAAAAGAAAAAAATTCATACTTACTCTTCAATATTTGGTACTTCTCGTACTTCGGAGTTCATTTGTAAATCTCTTTCATAGGCCGACCATGCTTCGTTTTTTTCTTGTTCACTTAATTCTTGTTCGACTTTATTTTCCAAAAGGCTGTCGTGTTCATGATATTTATAAACCAATTCAGGAAAATTGCGCAATAGTCGAGCCAAGATACTGTCCTGGGGTAAAATCGGTGTCGGTCGATTAATTTTATCGGGAAATGTTAATCTAGTCGAAAAACATAAAACAATGAAAAATGTTACTTATTTTAAAAAATCTATATTAGTTTGTACATTATATCAGTAAGTTAGGTTAGGTTTGAAGACGTGTACTTGTCATTGGGACAACTACAATACCCAGAGGTAAAAATGACCCATTGTAAAGACGTCCTAGAGGGGAGAGAGAGGATAGTGAAGGAGATAGGGAAATTGGAAAAGGAGAAGAGGTAGGAAAGGGAGGATAAATTATATCAGTAAGTATGCTTCAAATTGAGAAATGAATCAAAAGCATAAATAAATTATTTTTAGCTAAAAATTGTATACTATATCATACATACGTATACAACTCAGCCAATTCTGCCATATTGTAATGTCTATCAATTTGTTGTTCGTCAACCACTCTAAAACTCATTGCTTGTTTTGTCACCGAACGTGAATACACTTTCTCTTCCATAGTGCCCTAAAATATAATATATTGTTTAAGTATGCTCTGTTTCTGTTTCGGTTTTATATTCTTACCATAGCTAGCAAACGGTAAATGTAACAACTTCGTTTTTGTCCCAAACGAAAAACACGAAATATATTTTGTTGATCATTTGAAGGATTCCACGAAGTATCTAATATTATGACACGATTGGCACCTATTAAATTTATACCTTGACCACCAGCTTTAGCTGATATTAAGAATACTCTAGCCATTTTATTGGTAACGTTATTAAATTCGTTGATCATGGCATGACGTATAGATTTTGGAGTTTTACCATCTAATCTGTAATAATCTTGACCCAAAATCCATTTGGAATTTCGATTTATATCTGAAATAAAATTTATAAAAAAAAATTTAACAGATCGTGACAAAAATTTAAATCATAATATTCACTACTTACTTAACTCCTTCAAAATGGCAGGATCATTTTCAGAAATTTTCTTAAAAAAGTATTCCACTACATTTAAAACTGCCACAAACGCTGAAAATATTAAGCTAAAGAGGAAAAAAAATAAAATAAAATGAAAATAAGAGCTTAATTTCCCTCACAAGATATGTTACCATTTTTCACCCTTTTCTTCACACATTTGTAGAATATTAAACATGGTGCGTAATTTATTACTCGGCATTACAGATTCTAAATCACTCTCCTTGACTAAATGACGCCACCAATCATTCGTGACAGACATTTGACCAGTTTGGCTATCATAAATATCATCTGGTTGATCATCATCTGAATTGTGAGCCATTAGTTTATTACGAATTTCTTTTTTGTTACGTTGCTAGTAATTAAGATTTAAAAAAAAATTATTATTTAAAATATATAACAATGCGAATGAATATTAGATCACCTACATTTATGGCATTTTTCCAAGCGTCTTCCAATACTTTCGGATGAGTCCAAATCTATATTATTGCATACAAAAAATATTAAATATGCTTATAAGTATTCACATTATTACTTACTTTACGCAGGCATGTATAATCTGTTATAAGGCCCTTGCCACCACGATAGGTATCATCACGATTTTTAATGGCAGTCAATATGTGTTGGTACAAATTGTTCTGCACATCCGTCATTGGTACAAATAAGACATACTCGAACTTAGTTGGTAAAAATGTTTTTAAAAGTTCAGCTTCTTTGCGCTACAACATACATATATTAAGATTAATTAATGTTTAGTCTATTAAGGTTAGAGATTTTATAACATGCCTGTACAAATTTCGATAGTTTTTTATGCAAAACAAATGATCTTTGTTTCATAATTTTGATATCATTTTTTGAAGAATCTTTGTGCTGACCATTCTTAATGGGATTTGCATAAAGATTTGCAAATTCTTTTTCAGTACCCAAAAATAAGGGTTTAATGAAATTAACCATACTGTAGTCTGTAAGTAAAATTCGGTAAATTAAGTGGACAAATAAATTACAACAGCTGCTTACACTCTTTGAGATTATTTTGTATGGGTGTGCCAGTTAAAACTATACGACGTGGTGTTTCAATTTTAGCTACAGCCTTGCTAATAGCAGAATTACTATTCTTAATTATATGTCCTTCATCGCAAACAACTAAATCAGCACCTTGATAGGAAAACAAAATTAATTGATTAATCAATTTGATATCGGATTTATACAAAGAGGTTGATTCATATACTTACCAGGAGTAAGAAGATATTTATTTACAAGTAATCGTATTTCCTCTAAACGTTCAGAACTAACATTTCCGCGATTTTTATAGGAATGATAGAATACTAAAGTACGAAATGCTTCATAACCAATGAGTAAACAACCAGCGCGTGTATGGTTTGATAGGGACCATTCTTTTATAATACTTAACTTTTCATTGATATCACTAAAAATGGTAAAAAAAAACATAAAGAAAAAAATATTCAAATTGAAAAAATGTTAATATGAACTCACGATGTATCACTAAACGTATAGACTTTAACATTTTTTTGTCTCAGAGGACCCAACCATCTTATTATTTCATCAGCCCAATTCATAACAGTACTTTTAGGACATAAAACTAAAATTTTTGTGGTTTTTAATTCCTTATAGGAGATCACAGTGTGTAAAAGAGAGATCAGTTGTAAAGTCTTTCCAAGACCCATACAGTGAGCCAAAATACAACCAGAACCCGCAATCTTTTTTAAGGCATCTACGCCGCCATAACAAGAATCATACATAAAACGAACACCATCAAATTGATGAGGTTTTAAATACTTAACAATGCCTGGATGAACTCGAATAAAAGTTTTTGTTTCCTTTATATAATCCAATACCAGATCTCTTTTTTTATCCACATCAGGATGTTCTTTAAGAACTTTCTCTAGCATATTATGTTTCTTCTCCAGCCTGGATATACGCTCGTTTTCTAGTTTTTGAGCTTTAATAGTTTCACCAGCTAATTGATCTGGTCGTAACATTGGTTTAAGAGATCTGGGTTTTTGGCTAGGATCATCATCAACGGCTTCAACATCTGAATTTGAACTTTCTGAACTCAAACTGATAAGTTCGGCATCAATTTTACTAATATTTTTGCGTTTTTCAGCATCTGATAGCATTTTGTCAAGTTTTTGAGGCTTTGAAGAACGTTTACGAAATAAGAAGTTGTCGTTAAGTAAATCCATTTCTGCTGTTGTTGGTGCTTCTCCGTCGACGAGGTTGTCTTCCGTTTTCTCTGCCTTACATTCTTCAGTACTAACGACATCATTAACCTTGTTCTCATTCTTTTCCGTCTTTTCTTCTTCCTCTTTATCACTATCCAATTCTATATCGTCTTCATCATCTTCATCATTATCTTCAATATCATTATCGCTATCATCTACAACATACGTCTTAAGAAACTTTTCTACAAGCGGGGATTTTGTTCCACCTTCCTCGTCTTCTTCCGAAGATGTCTTTAATAATTCGTCATCTTCTTCATCGACAGCTTCGGAGTCTGTGCTTGAATCGTCCAACATTTGTCTCTTAATATCCTCATTATAATTTCTTAAAAACTGTTGTTCGGTAATAACTTCCTCTTCAGCCTATGAATTAAAAATTATTTCAATTTTATAAATTTTAATATTTATTTAATAGTTTATTCCACAGACTTATTGCCTTTATTGTTTGCTACATACTCACTTCACTTTTAACCTCATCTTCTGAACCGAATTCTACATCCATAAAATCAAAACGATCGGTAAGATTTTTGCTTTGTGCTACTTTTGCTTTTGTTTTCTCTGAATTTTTTAATGAATTTGTATTAGAAATCGGACGTTTTGACAATCCACTTATGTTCGTTAAACTGAAAAGATTTAAAAGTTAAAATTTACTAAAAAAAAACATCTGTAATACAAGTTTTTGAGCTTACCGATCAATTTCCCTATCATTCTTTTCATCTTCATCCATCGATTCAGTCGATTTTTTCTCTTTACGTTCGGCAGTTAAATTTTCTTTGTCACTCTCACTGTGCACTGACATATCGTCTTTTTGACTCTTACAAGTCCTTTGGCCATCTGCAGTTGATATTACCGATGAGTTATCAGTGGATCTTTTGTTCTTTTTAGAATTAATATCAAATATCATTGCGTTGTCACTATCTTCATCTTCATGAAGTAATGACTCTTGTTTTTTAAGGATTATGGCCTGATCGTCATCTCCTTCCTTTGCAGAATCAGAGTCTTCAGAAAGGATAGATGATTGCGGAGAAAGAGAATCGATATCAAATATTTCAGATTGTACATATTGTGAAAGGTTAATTCCATCATCATAATCCTGACTATAGTTTTTTACAATGTCACATGATGGAACAACAAATGGCAAAGGTTTGATATCACTAATGGTATCGCCGTCTTCTTTAAGACTTGCAGTTCTTTGCAAAGGAATTTGTGTATTTTGTTCTTCATTTTCAGATGACGATGACGTAGACGAAGAAGATGTAAAGCTTGATGAATGATCCGTAGTTTTTGATCTTCGACTGCGTTTGCTTAATTTTCTAGATTTTTGTTCATGTTTGCTTAACTTCTGAGAAACAGTTTGAGTTTCAATCGAACGATTAAACAAAGCAAATGGTCTAAAAAGCTCTTGAAACAAATTATATTGCATTTTAATGTAGTCAAGTAATTTTTCTTCTACGTTTCTAGACGAAGAAGAGAAAACCTCACAGTCTGTTAGTATGTGAGAAGCAAACTCTTTTAGTTTTTCTAATAACTTTGTAGACGTAGATTTTATCTTTGTGTCATTTTTTAATGGTAGCAAACCATTTTTGCATAATAACTCAAATTCTTCATCAAATAATTGATGTTCAATAGGTTCTGAGCAATTATCTGCTAATGGCTCGCTGGTACATTTTATTTCACAAGGTTCTGAATCAACCAACGTATTATTTACAGAGACTAAGTTTTGAATTTCAAGGCAAACATCAGATTGATTATTTGCAGATCCATTTTCTCTTTCCAGACTTTTTATTTTGCTGCAAATTTCGTTGTTGGAATTGGTTTCTTCTTTAACAATATCATTAACATTTTGATTACTTTCGCTTACATTCTGTTCTTTTTCTTGATTTTCAACATATTGTGTTCCTTGGGAAATTTCGTTGCCTTCTCTAATTATATTAGTTATATTTGAATTTTCCTGTACATCTAATTTTATTTCTTCTTCATTTCCTTTTGGGCTTAAATACGTTTGTTTGTCTTCAATATTTAATGTGTTTAGCATTATTTCTAAATTATTGTTATCCAAATTATTCAGTATTTTGTCCACAAATTTAGAAAGTTTTTTATGATCGACATTAATGGGATTTTTAAGCACTATATGGTTTATTACATTTTGTTTTAATACATCACATTCTGTTGAATTTATTGACACCTCTTGAGAGTAGCAATGATCACTGATAATGCTTGATAATTGATGCTCTTTAATATCGTCCTCATTCTTTCCAATTTCATTTGAGGACATTGGTTCTAAATATCCGACACTCATAACCGAGATATCACTGCAACTATCATCTTCGTCAATAACATTTGCGTTCTCTGTTACTGAAGGTTCTTCTTGCTTAGTACAACCATCTTCGCGATTTGAAGCATATACCTCTACTTGACATATGTCTTCTTGATCATCATCAACGCCGACATCGTATATACATTGTTCTAACATTTGTTCCTCTTCTGTTGTAATATCTAGAACAATGCCCTCTTTCTTAATAGATATCTCATCTTGAGGCTCTGCCTTTTTTGAAATATTTTCATGATCTTCATTTCTAAATTCATTTTCTGTTCTTTTGCCACTGTTTTCTTGGTCTTCGTCTTGATTCTCATGATAGGGAGACTCTTTTGTGACTATCTTGAGCGATTCTTGCCCATTGTTTTGATCTTGTATGCTTTCTTTTTTTGCCAAAGCCTGTTGCGTTGGATACGTACTTTCTTCTTTTAATATATCTTCATTAAATTCATTAGTTTGTTCCGAATTCACAACAGCATCTTGAGTAGAAGTGTCTTCTAAAACACTTTGTATCAGTTGCTCCCACATATCGTTGTTGTTTTGAGCGGGAGTCTTTTCTATATTTACACCAAATGGACAATCTGTGGATAGATTTGCTTCCAACTCTTCTTGGGTAACACTATTTAGTTCATCATCCATAATATTAGGTGGTCTGTCAAAGGGATTTAAACTAATTGAATTTGGTATATCCAATACCATATCTAAAGTTTCTTGATCTTTATCCATAGCTTTTATGGTTTTTTAGCTGTTGTTGCCTTATAGTTTTATAATTGTTGTAAAATTTAAAATGCAAACTTATTGCATTTTTTATTTAATTATATACTATACGTTCTAATCTGGGTATATACACAGTTTCCTGTCTTATTGCATTCTTTTTCTTATATGATAACCACTTAAGTAAATCTTTATTTTTTCGTTCAAAAGGCTATTATTTAATCTTTAAATGTTGCATTAATTAACTTTATAAACAATTTCGTTACTTTGAGTATACTTTAAAGAATATAAAGACTTATTTTCATAACAAATAAAACATTTTCTTGCAAAGATTTACTAAAAGTTTTCAATTTCTCGGATTCTGTTTTTTGTTTTTCTATTTTTATAGGTATAGTGTTTTTATTTTGGAACGTTATGAAATGACACAATTTACGTACAACAGTGTTGATTATTATAGTATTAAGTATTCAGCATATACTTGCAGAAATAAACAGATTGGATGACTTCTTCAATATTTATTTAAATTTATAAATAATTATTCTATATTTAGATAAGTTTTTCTTAAAAACTCCTTTTATGGTATACATATTTATTTCAACACAACATCTGGTATAGGTCAATTTTTTAAGCATCGGTTTTAATGTAAAAATCATATTTGATATCAGTAAAATTAAAGAGATCAAATTTTATTTAAAAAGCTTTCGTTTCACAGTAATAGGCCATTTACACTACAGCGAAATCTAGTACTTATGAGATTTCGAGCCAAATCTAGTTGATTTTAACTAGATTTCCCATACAAAACAAAATCTACTTATTTAGTAGATTTCGGCAAAATCTACTCAAAATCTAGTAAAAATACAAATGCAACTATGTGTTTTGCCGAATAGTACTTAAAAATACAACGCTGAGCAGGAAAAAAAAATTACATTTCAATTTAACCCTAATCAAGTCAACATGTGCCTCTCCGACACATATTTCACTTGGTCATGTTGTAACTTCCTTGAATATAGGTTCCAGTTCTTACTGCTTCTTGAATTCCTACTTTCAGTTGTTTTATTTAGAATTTACAAATTTTATGTAATAAATTAATTTCTTTTTATTTTTTATTTTGTTTCAATCAAAAATGTTCTTAATCATGTCAAAATGTGTCTATGAGGCACATATGGGAACGCTAACTATTACTTCTATTGTTGGTGAACAACAAAATTAAATATAATAATGAGTTATAATGAGGTATAATGAGTTACGAAGAGTTCTGGCACCCATTATTTGCCGCAGTCTTCTAAAATTAAATAAAAATAATCCAATGTTCGGTCCATACAACACGAGGATGAATTCTCAAACCAGCCAAGGCAGACAGATATGCGACGTAGATGTTATATGTGCCCACCGAAGATATGCAGAATGTGTAAGCAGTATTGCAGTATTTACCACAAAAATACTTGCAACGAGCATTGTTCAAAAGTTCTAGTTTGCTTAAAATGCGAAAATAAATAAATAATATTTCATTTATGTAACTGAGAAGAAAAAATTTAATAAAATGAAAATAAGTTAACAAAATTAATACGTAAATTCTTTGTATGTTCCTCTGAAACACATTTTGACTGGATTTATAAAAATGTTTCCTGACTTGATTAGGGTTAAACTAAAATATTGTAATTTTCTTTTAAATTTCAGTCAGCTGTTTTTGTTATTAAAATGAAATCTTGCTACTGTCAAATAAATATAGTGTAAACGATCTAGATTTTGAGCTAGATTTGAAATCTAATCTACTAGATTTCGGTGTAGTGTAAATGGCCTATAATAGAGCTATAATTATGTTTAATTTAATTTGAAGTAGATTAGGCATTAAATTACGTGGTAATACTAAAAAATACAACCATACCGTCTGTTTATACTCCGACATTTTTTGTTTACACACGTGTGTATTATAAAACATACAATATTGCAGTTGTGAACAGTGAATAATAAACAATTAATATGGACGATCGCAAAAAAATTAAAAGAAGGTTGTTTAATATTTTTGAAAAAGACAAAACTTGCAACAGTTTAAATGAAATACCTCATAGTGATTTGAAAACACCAAAATTTAATCTCAAACTGACGGCAAGAAGAAGGTCAACTAGATTAAAATCGGAAATTTTTGTCGAACGTATGCCACCGGATTCCCCAGAGAACGACCCATATGCTCTCACAAAAAATGACTTCGAGGATACTAGATTGGTTTACACTCCACCAAAAAAGAAAGCAAAAATATCAAAATCTCCCAGTTTTATGGAAAGAATTGATAGATATTTCAATATCCAACCTTCCAAAGCATCCAATACTCTGTCTGCCAACAGCTGCCGTACTACTTTGGATGCAACAGAAGAAGCAGAACCGAAAATTGACAAGACAGTACATTCTAAGGCGTCAAATTCCCCAAAATTAAAGGAGGATGAAGATCTAGAAGAATATAGTTTTATAGACTCCATTGATACAAATGCTATAGTTGACATGCTAAACAATACAGAAATAGTTGATAGTCAATCCCAAGTAAAGAATGAAATTTCCAAAGATATTGCTACTCCAAAGAAATATGATAGGAAAGCAAATGAAAACCTAAGTCCAATAGTTCGTTTAAATTCTAAAGAGAGAAAGGTCTCGACTAAAGAAAATAATAACTTGGAAAAAAGAAAAGCCAAATCAAACACTTCCAAAAAGAATCAGAATATTGTAGAAAGCCCTGTAGACTCTATTCATACGAATGCTATAATTGACTCCATTAATACAAATGCTATAGTTGACATGATAAACAACACAGAAATAGTTGAGAGTCAATCCCAAGTAAAGAATGAAAATTCCAGAAATATCGCTACTCCAAAGAAATATGGTAGGAAATCAAACGAAAACCGAAATCCAATAGTTCGTTTTAATTCTAAAGAGAGAAAGGTCTCGAGTAAAGAAAATAATAACTTGGAAAAAAGAAAAGCCAAATCAAACACTTCCAACAAGAATCAGAATGTTGTAGAAAGCCCTGTAGACTCTACTCATACGAATGCTATAATTGACATGGTAAACGACAGTGAAACAGTTGAGGAGAAATCTCAAGTACAGAATGAAATTTCCAACTGTAATACAACTCCAAAGAAATATCATACTTCAAAGGAACGTGACACAAAACCAAAAGAAAACTTTAAAACTATAGTGAGTTTAGAAACCACAGAGAGAAAGGAGAATGACGACTTTGTGGGCAGTAAAAATAATAATCCACTAAATATTACCAATATTTTCAATACCCAGAAAAAACTACAAGAAAGTTTAATAACTGAAACATCAGCTTCTTTGACTTCAAGTCCAGAAAAAAGTGTAGAAAATAAGATATCAGTATCCTTACGCAAAAGAGAAAGACGGCAAACAATTAGTAGCATACAAATGTACAATATCACCAAAGCAAACAGTTCGCAACAGCCATCAGCTTCTCTGACTTCAAGTCCACAAGAACCTATAGAAAATGAGAGATCAGTAGTATCCTTAAGGAAAAGATACAAAAGGCAAACAATTAGTGGTATACAAATGGACAATAATGTTGCCGAGGTAACAAAAACTAATGATTGTAGTCTATTGCCGCCAACTTCACTGACTTCAAGTCCACATAAAACTGTAGAAAATGAGTTATCAGTATTCTCAAAGAAAAAAGGTAGACGGCAAACAATTAGTGGTATACAGATGGACAATAATGTTGCCGAAGTAAAAGAAAATCATGACAGTTGTGAGTTTCCGGCAGCTTCTCTGATTTCAAGCCCACAAAAATCTGTAGAAAATGGAAGATCGGTATCCTTACGGAAAAGAGGCAGACGGCCAACAATTAGTGGTATAAAGATGGACAATAATGTCGCTGAAGTAACAAAAACTAATGACAGTAGTCTGTCGCATTCAGCTTCATTGACTTCAAGTCCACAAAAAACTGTAAAAAATGAAATATCAGTACCCATAAGAAAAAGAGGCAGACGTCCAACAATTAGTGGTATAAAGATGGACAAAAATGTCGCTGAAGCAACAGAAACAAATGAGAGTAGTCAGTTTCCAGCAGCTTCTCTGATTTCAAACCCACAAAAAACTGTAAAAAATGTGATATCAGTACCCATAAGGAAAAGAGGCAGACGACAAACAATTTGTGGTACGCAGATGGACAATAATGTGGCCGAAGTAACAGAAGCTAATGACAGTAGTCAGTTGCCATCCGCTTCAATGACATCAAGTCCACAAAACACTGGAGGAAATGAAAGATCGGTATCCTTACGGAGAAGAGGCAGACGGCCAACAATTAGTGGTATAGAGATGGACAATAATGTCGACGAAGTAACAGAAACTGGTGACAGTAGTCAGTTGCCATTAGCTTCAATGACTTCAAGTCCACAAAAAACTGTAAAAAATGAAATATCAGTACCCATAAGGAAAAGAGGCAGACGACAAACAATTTGTGGCACGCAGATGGACAATAATGTGGCCGAAGTAACAGAAGCTAATGACAGTAGTCAGTTGCCATCCGCTTCAATGACATCAAGTCCACAAAAAACTGGAGGAAATGAAAGATCGGTATCCTTACGGAGAAGAGGCAGACGGCCAACAATTAGTGGTATAAAGATGGACAATAATGTCGACGAAGTAACAGAAACTAATGACAGTAGTCAGTTGCATTCAGCTTCACTGACTTCAAGTCCACAAAAAACTGTAGAAAATGAAAGATCGGTATCCTTACGGAAAAGAGACAGACGGCAAACAATTTGTGGCACACAGATGGACAATAATGTCGACGAAGTAACAGAAACTGGTGACAGTAGTCAGTTGCCATTAGCTTCAATGACTTCAAGTCCACAAAAAACTGTAAAAAATGAAATATCAGTACCCATAAGGAAAAGAGGCAGACGGCCAACAATTAGTGGTATAAAGATGGACAACAATGTCGCTGAAGCAGCAGAAGGTAATGACAGTAGTCAGTTTCCAGCAGCTTCTCTGATTTCAAGCCCACACAAATCTGTAGAAAATGAGATATCAGTACCCATAAGGAAAAGAGGGAGACGACAAACAATTTGTGGTACGCAGATGGACAATAATATCGCCGAAATAATTCAAACTAATGACAGTAGTCAGTTGCCAAGAAAAAGAGGAAGGAGGCCTACTATTTGTCAGACAAAATTGGAAAATTATTTTACTCGAGAAGCAAACAAAACTGATGAATTAAGTATGGAAAATCAAACTGAAATAAACTCAGATAAAAATGTGACGAACAGGATAACAAAAAACTTGAATGAAAAGTGCTTTTCAAAACTAAATGATAATATAAACTCAATGACTAATAATGCAAGTGATGAGCAAAATACACATAGTCTTCCAGGTAACCACAAGGAGGAGTTACCAACAGGGTCACAACAAGTAAAGAATCAAAGCATTAAACAACAAAAGATAAGAAGTGCAGATCCAAATCATAACAAAGTGGTTGAAGAACCTAAAAGAAAAAGGGGCAGACCACGCTTGGCTCCAAACGTCGCTGCTGAAAAACAAGTTAAAATGCGAATACAAAAAATTAATGTCGCAAAGAAGCCCAAGAACACTTATGGGAGACTTTCTAAAGATAAATTAAATTCAGCCAATGTTCGAAGAATTCCTAAAGATCGCTTGGATGAAGCATTAGACATGCTTCAAAACGAAGATCATGAAATATGGAAAGATAGAAATATATCCTGTAATGCTGGTATACATCGCTATTGGGAAACACGAACAATGACCTCGGAGCAAAATATGAGAATGAAATACGCTCGACAATTTCTTTTACGTAGGGACTGGCTAAATTTATCAAAAATTCTATGCTTATCCAATCAAGATTCAAAGAATAATATTTATTACCCTCTTCTAGTTAAGGTAATTAATGTAACGATTTACTGGCTTAAAAACTTTATTATTCAAAACATTTTATTTTGTTTTTATTACAGTACGCTACATTGTGCTTGGCCCATACGGATAAAGAACAATTTCATAAGTTTGTAAACTCTCTAATAACTATGGCTGATAGCAGTGCCATTATAAAAAAATGTACCAAAATTTCACGACAAAATGAAGAATGAAAAATGTATAACACATGATAAATTATTTAAATTGATTGTATGTATACGAGTATACATAGTGGTGTAAGATAGAGTAAGGTGCATAAACATTAGCTTCAAATAATAAAATAAGTGACGTACTGAAATATTTGTTTGCAGTCAAATACATTGAACGATATCTAAGAAAATGCCTAATGCTTATTATTTGAATGTACATACTTCTCACAGATGAACATTGCGTGCAGCTATGCCGTTGTTACCTTAAATGACACGCAACAATTTTTTTTTTTCAATTAAAACCTGATTATAAAAAAAATACAACAAAGCGGTACGCGGAAATGTTCAAACAATATGAAAATCTTGATTTACGATTGAAGTGAAGCAGTATATTTTGAAATAAAAAGTTATATATTTATCAAGAGAAAAATTGTTATAATGTGCATGCACATTAATTTTATATACAGTCAAAGAAAAAAGTCTACATACAGTGACTAATTTTTATATTTTTTCCAATAATTTCTACGTTATATTTTATACAATTTTTTTTCTTCAAACATTATTAATTGTAAATGCCTTTAATAACGCTGTAACATCTTTTTCAATTTGGAAAACACCAGCGGAAAAGAAGCCTACATTCAGTGGTGTATGTAGACTTTTTTCTTTGACTGTATGTTTACATTTTGCTATACAAAATGTGGGTCAATCTAAATTAAATTATTGCGTTGGCAGTTAATCATTAAAACTTACCAACAAAGTCATTGCAGAATGGCAACGGAGAATTTAAATTGACTCGATTATGGATGGCAATCGAACTTCATTCGTATTGGCAACTGACAATCATAAATTTATAGTTGCCGAAAAAAATTTTTTTTTACAAGTAATACAATTTTTCCGTTCCCACGGCAATCGGATCTACGCTCCGGGACGACCCGATCATTCATCAGGCAAGGATTGTCAGATCAGCGAAAGCTATATCTACCGAAAGAATATAGAAGAATTACAATACAAAACGTTCCACTTTGTATCGGAAAGTAGCTCTTTGCTACGTCGTTCCAATCTCGCCTATTAAGCATTTCTTTTATTGTCTAACAAGTTCTTTATCTTACGAACTGTCATTGCAACTAAATTAATTTTAACGCTTAACTCCTTTTTCATCTTCAAACTGAACTTAATATTTAAAAAAACTTTTTAAATCATTTTAAGGATAAAATCTATTTTTATTTGAAGCCATTATATATATTTATAATATTGATATAATAGTGTTAAAATTTTAGTTAACATAAAGTTATGAAAAACGTAATTGAATTATTTAAGTGATAATAAAGTAATGTTTTTAGTTAAAGATAAAATAGTATTTTCTTTTTCTATCTCAAAAGTTTAGAAACAAACTTTAAACTTAGAAAGATATTATTAATTCCATTAAAATAGTAAATTATTGTAAAAACAAAAAATTAGAAAAACCTGATAAATGTTAAAAGAATTTTCTGTTATATAGTTAGTGATTTCTATCCATTTTATAATTATTATATGAATTCATTACGAATATATTTGCTACGCAATTTGTTTTTATTCTTTCAAATAGTCTTAAAGCTACAAATTTTTTTATATTTAATGATATATGGAGCAAACTAAGAAATAAGAAAAAAAGTTATACTTATATTCAGTAATAAGTAAAATATTTAATAATTTAATTGGCATCGCGTGTACTTAGAGGCACGAATTCTCACACCGCAGCTCTCACCTGCCTTCGAGCCCATAAATACACCAACAAGTTAAAGATTTCAAACATAAGGGTCATTTTAAAAATGTTTATAATTTTTGTTTTGAGTAAAACATCAATGATTGGTAGTAACGTGTTTAATTGCTTTTCAATTTATGTGACGTAGTTAGGTAATTGTCCTTTACAGTCAGTATTAGTTTAATAGCCCTCTTCTTCCATAGAGAAATCTGAAGTTTCCCCAGCATATAAAGAGCTATAAAAGAGATATAAATTATATTTTTTTTTTTATTATTTTTAGAAAAAATATAAAAGGTTAACACAAATACTTATGCATTTAGAAACTTACTTTACAGCACGACATGTGAAGAAAACAATACGCTTCAATTTTTTATTGTAGAAGAAATAATTGAATGACCATAAACATCCTGGTTCGCCAAAAGGATCCGAACTCAAATCTGGATTGTAACTATAAATGTCACATTCCTGTAAATTTATTTCATCATCAATGGCAGACCATAATGGTTGACGTAGGCCTTGATACTGGTCACCTGCTAAAGCCGATAAATTTGAATGAACCGAATTCATAACCCATTGTAGTGACGGTTCCTTGCTAAACTCGTGGCTCTGTAAAGTAAAAAAGTAAAAAAAATGTGTTAGTACATACAAGACCTTCTAGACAAACAAACGGAAGCTTTATAAAGCTCAATTATTTTTCTTTATTATAGATTTTTTTTTATTTTTGTCTCCTGTTAATCAATGTTCTGTAATAAATGATGAATAATTATAATTAATATTAAATAAACCTGTTTTTTATATGTACAGAATAATTCAGTTCAGTAATATTTTAAATGGAAGGGCTAGCAGTATTTATGTATATCTCTTCCAAGACCATTGTCATTAAATTACGGTTTATAACCTGTATTGAACTTCGAAAAAAGATCAGAAAAGACCATCAGACCTTAACTCTATAAAGATAAAAATATTAAAATCTGGTTGACTTAAGTAAAAACGATGAGCAACAATACTTAGGAACGAGGGCAATACAACAACAATTTTTGCATGGAGCACTAAATATAAAAGTTATAAATAATATGTAATAGAAATTATTATTAATTTTTTTTAATCAAAAAGCACTACAAACAAAGAATTTAAAACAGAATATCTGCTGTTACAATTATTTCTTACGAAACAAAAGTATTCTTTATAAGTATATGCTGCTATTATTTGGGCCACAAATGTTTTACTTTTTAATTTAATGCTTATCACTTCTCTTAATGGGTTAATATGTATGTTTATCAAATTTTTAATGTGCACATAATATATATACACAAAATTAACGCAAAATGTATTGTGTTTATTGTTAAAAATAAAAATCATACTATATTTATGGATTATTTTGACTTTGAAAAGAATACAAAGTTAAAATAGCAAAATATTTTGGCAAGTAAACAAGAATATATATTCAAAAACAATTTTAAAAACAAACAAGCATTACGCAAATTGTTTATTTTTTATACATATATTTCTTCCTGTTATGAAACAATGTTATCAACAAAAATACTCATTTAGAATTTTCAAAAAATATTGTTCAGCTGTTAGTCATGTCAATAATAAACTACTTTTGTAAATAAGTTTACGCTAAGCATTGAGTAACAATAGTTTCTATAGCTTAAAAGTTCAATAAACTTTACAAGCGTGTACTGATAAAAAGACGTACAGTCACAAGCAAAACATATTATAAGATATAATGAAAATCGTTTTAGCAGCTGTACCCCGTAAATAGTCTTATCTAAATTGTTTTATTTTTTCAACAACACATAACACAACTGTACACAATAACAGGCATTAAGAAAAGTCTATAGGAATGCAAAAACAAAATAATAAACAATAACTTTCAAAAAGTTGCGAATTTGTAGTACTTTTTTAAGAAAATACGTGACTTAATTGTGTATGCAATAAATAAATAAAGAAATATATACATAAAAATATATTTATAGCAACATCTCTCTTTGTTATAACTAAATTTACATTCAATGTTAAACAAAGAAAAAACCTAATTTTAAATACTTATAAATTTTAATTTCCTATTGAAATTGGAGATAAAAACTGAATTGTTGGACATCTATAATAAATACTTATCAACGCTCTGGAATTATTGTCAATATTTGCAATATTTGCAGATCAGTTATTGAAACGAATTCCAATGCCCGACTAAACTAGAAGAGGTGTTTGTCGAAATAATAAAATTCTAATTGGAAACTATCAGACAGAGTAGTAAAAATTATCCAACTCTGTCAAGTAGTCTCAAAAAATAATATTATTATCAGTTATCATTAAAAGCTGTCTTAATCAAAATCATTAAAATAATCAGCTTTATATTCTGAAGTAGCTACAAAATATTTGCGTCATATTTTGTATGTATGTTTTTTGTATATTTCTTTCCCGCCAAAATAAACTTATATTATAGAACCTTACACAAATTAATGCAGAACATGCTGGAGACCTTAGTAACATAAATATAATAACCATAGGTTATAACATTTTGCGATTTTTTAACCTTATTCGCTTTTTCATTCAAATGTAATTATGCATTTATTATAAATCAAAAGTTAACAACAAAGATGGGGAAAATAATCGCATTCTCCTTACACTTGCTTATAAACAAAATACTGTGAATGCAGATACCGAATATAAAACTTAAAATTTTATATATCCTTACCTTAGCCTCCGAGAAATCATAATCTGGCTCAAATGACGCATTCAAAGTAGCAATCAAATAGAATAACGTCTTTCGAGATATTGTGTCGCATAATATGACACCTTCGTCTCCTGACTGACTATTGTTGCGATGAAAATTCGGTGACATGTCGACCAGTGTTTGGGGTGGCGATAAGGCCTGCAAATCATGTGGGCCATAGCCGTGTGTCTCAGCCGTAAAACGCTTGTATAAGGCCTTATCGGCAGCAACCATTTTGCAAGAATATGATTCTATGCGTCCAAATATGGTACTGCTGCCTGAGCCAATTGACAGAGCATTGTTAATGGCTTCAAAGCGAGAACTCTCCAAAAGTTTCATTGCGCTTAAACTTTTATTTGTTTCTTACAAAGGACTTAATTTTCAGGCTAAATCCTCAAGTTTATTAATAATAATCTGAGATATCTGTTGTCCCGTATATTTGTTCGTTTGAACTATATTTATAGTTACTATATAATATGTAATTGTATAATTGTTGAAATCCTTGTTTTTAACGATGCATATAACTTAACAATCTAGGTTAAGTGAACAGGACGACCTTGAACCTTAAATAAAAGGTAAAATTGTTTGATTCAATTGATCAATTTATTTATAAAGATAAAAAGGCCCCTGTCACTGTTTAGGCGTGAATTCTTATAAACCACGGTTGCTGGCAACGTAAAGCGTTTTGTCTAATACAGTTGTTGTTCATTGCCGTTATTGATGATGTATAGGATGATGTCGTCAATTGGCAATTGAAGTTTCTAAACATGGTAGAGGGATGGACAAGGATTCTTTTCTTTACACCTGCTCTTTTATCGTTTATTCTGTAGTAAATGTTCTTGTTAGATGTTTGTTGTTTTAGTTGTTTGTGTTGTTGCTTAGTAAACATTACACTAGTAACACAAGCGGAATCCACCAAAATGTTTGATCTCTCCTCTAATTGGAAAACTTTATGTATGTGTCTATAGTTTAGGAGCTTTTATTTCTTTTTTTTTTCTTGTACACAAAACAATTCCTGTTTTTGTGTTCGTCGTTCTTGACTATTCAAAATGGCGTCTGCTTAATGGGTTTTAATTTTTTTATATTTCTTTTGTTAGTGATCGGTGCGTTTGCCCTTGATTTCACTTAATAATATATACACAATTTGTTGCTGTTGTTTTTGTCGATTCTTATTGAATTAGATTATTTTTGGAAATGATTTGCTTCACTTTTGTGTTTTCGTTATTTAATAATCGAAAACACTATTTTTTGTTTAAACACTCCACTCTGTGTTTTATAAACGTTCTTCAAAATCCATATCATACATATTTGCAAATAATCGTAATAAAGACATTCTCGTAATTTTATAAATACACTGATTATATAAAATATTCAAGTTGGGAAAAAAAGAAATTTTGTATATCTCTCGTCACACTATTTGATGGGATTATTCGCTTCCCTTTAGATTTCTTTTTAATTTTATTTTTTTAATCAAACTATTTATAGACAATTTCTAATATTGGTTTAGATATTTGGAGGTTTAGTTGAACTTTGATATTTGAAAACTTTTTAGCGGAACGAAAACTTGATGTCGAAATTTATTGATTGTAGAAATTTTCTAATGTACTCGTTACTTTAAACAAGTACTGGGCTGTGATATGAGTCATGCTATAAAAGAAATCGGTACCCATGGGAAAGTAACCATTAAAGTTGTGAAGTATTTTACATCTATTGCAGGGTTGTATTTCTTGACTAAAATTTACCGTTAAAATTTAAATGAAAATTTTAAAATTTTCTTTTCAATATTCCCGTTAAATTTTTTCACACATATTACTAATCGACTCAATAATTTTAAATATTGTAACAAAACTGATAACCAATTTTGCTTTCGACGAGTGTTTCAATATTCGTTCAACAAAACAGGTGATATATGTCACACTACAGTTTCAAATTAATATTATTTTTTAATTGAATCGGTTGACTTACGATTAATACATTGAAATGTATGTATGACTACTTCAATGTGACATCAGAAAATTTCTTTTGCCCACCCGAATGGAATTTAATTCTGTACTCTTACCTACTGACTTGTTTCGGCCTACCTTAACGCTTCTTTTCAAACGCTTTTGCTTTGGGCACATCTTCGTCCCACCAATTGACGGCATGGCTTCTTAAATTTCGCAGACAAGGTCGTCCTCTATGCTGACTGCCGCTAATCTCCAAATCATACGCTCGTCTCCCCGGGTCCTTATAAGGCTGTCGAATGATTCTTTATACTCGACAATAAGATTGTGTGTGTCGATTTGGTTTTTATAGGTCTTCTCCGGGACTTGGAGGATTGCCCAAGTGTGAAGCCTTACTGATAAGGTCAGATCGGTGTTTTTGCGAGTGGTTACAGTCATTCATATATACTCTCGCAAGAACTTTGTATGAGATAGGGAGAAGGCCCATGTAGTTGGGGCATATCATACGGTATTCTACTTTTAATTACTGAACATGAGACACTATGGCTCCAATCGTTGGGGATACTTCCCTGTCCCTACTGTTGCATGCTTCTTACCAGGTCGTTACTTTCAGCCTTAAACAATTTAGCGGGCAGGCTTTCAAGCCTTATTATTCTTATGTCGTTCAATCGCGTCTTTGATCACTTTTACTCATTATTTTTGTGCTCATCAGTTTAATACTTCAAATTTTTGATTTATATGGAGAAGACGAAGATTAGGGAAGATATTTTAAAACTTATAAAAAACAAACACTGACTTAATTATTCTATTAAATCAAAATAGAAATATGGAACCCTATTCAAAAAAATTCTAGAAGATATAGGGATATTTTCAACCTTTAATAAATGCTTTGAAGAATAGTGTTTCAGAAGGTGTACAGCTTTAATATCAGAAACACTAGAATTCAATCAAAATTGTCCCCGATTGTCTCAGGACTTGCTCGTATTACCAGATGTCTGTAACACTTCTTTGCTGGTATCCATTGACTCGCGTATAAGTTGTTTCTTTTTTCTTCTTTTGGAACGTAATAAGCAAAAGTAAATAATAATAAAAAGTAAATAATTATTTGCAACTCTTGAAAATTGTATCCCATATATGTATGTATCTCCGACTTACTTGTTCTTTTAAAAAGTTCAATATTTCAGTTACATTATGAACTTTTTCTTTAGAGAATAAGAATTACGAAAAAAGATACAATATTTCAATGTTTATAAATACTTGAGTTGTTCATTTTATTGTTTATATTTATAGTCAATCTCCAAAGAATTTCTATATATTCCAACTGAACAATTGATTTCGAATCATGTACATATGTACATACATACACACATACATGTACTACTAACGATTAGAATGAATTTTTGTTTCAAGTGTTTCTTCCTTTCAAACACGTGTATTTTTCTTTTCATTCTTTTAAGATGATTATCGAACATCGATTGGAGGGATTCCATGATTAGTGTATACAAATAAGATACGATTTCAACATCTAACCTTTTGATTTTTTAGGTGACTATTTGTCTTTCGTATAAAAATAAAAGGAAAATATAAAAAAGAAATAACGTAAACAAATTTTGTTATACTCAATATATTTACAAAAAAAGAAACCGTTTAGTGCTAGTAATTTGTTATTGTTGGCAATTAAATTTTATATACCTACAAAAATACAACAAAATAATTAAATTAGGGAAGTTTATTATTATTATTGTAAATTATTTAGTAATTCGAGGTTAAATTTGTTTGTATTTAAAATTTCCAAGGTAAATAGGTAACGGAAGTGAATCTTTAACTGTGTGAATAAACGATCATTGTTTATCATGTGCATGTGTATGTATTTCATGTAAATTATGTCCTTGACCTTACACTGTACACAGCTGTTAATATTCCAATATGACTTGCCTATTTGTAATACATTAGATACCAATCGATTCAAAAGATATTTGTATATCACGCAATAGACCAATTTTGATTCTGTGATCCAAAAACCGTTAAGCCAATTAGAATTTTATAATCTCGTTTCGGCTCTAAGAAAAAGTGTTCAATAAATAAAAAAAGTTTAGAAGTTTTTAGTCGCCGTGGTCTACTAGGTAGCGTGTTGGCTTATTAGACGAAAAGCCAGAGTTCGAGCCCCAGGCCAGACATCAAAATAAAATACAAGAAGTATTTTTTCGGCGTCTTCCTCTCAGCAGATTTCTGGCAAAAACTCTGAGAGTAAATAAAATTGCCATGAAAAGTTTCTCAAAAATCTGTCGTTCGGAGTCGACTTTAAACTGTAGGTACCGCCATTCATGTATAAAATTAACACACTCACCATAAGTGGTATGAGAAACTAGGTCGTAATACTGCCTGAAGGGTTGTAATGACCAATTATGTACGTATGTTAGAAGTTTTTACGTGTATTCTCTCTGATTACATAAAGAAAAAATTTGAACACTTACAGTACATTATTAAACAAAAAATTATCTGTAAAAGAAAGGTTGTTGTTATTATTATTAAATGAAAGCCTGAAACCGCTATTTTCTAATCTAACGAATACAATGAATGTACAGCTTCATTGCCTTGTTGAAAGATATAACGAAGTTTGCAATTTTCGTCAAGTTTCGTAATTAAGTCATCTTACAGAAGTTCCAAATATGTTTCTGAATTTGTTTAGGTGGTAAAGAAGCAAACATAAAGCTTGAAAATATTAGAGAACGTTCCCGATGCATAATGTTTCCATAGTTGTACAATGGTTGCTTGGTCTAGCTCAGATCGATAACAATTGTAGCAGTCTGGACTATCTAAAATAATCCTTTTTCGTTGGAATAAATAACTTATTTTAATTCATCGTCCTCTAACATGATGGTTTAGACAAATCCAAGACGTCTCTCACTTTGTGTCTTAGTTAACTGTTGCTTAAACTCAATTATTTTTTCATTTAATATACATAAGGGGTAGCATTTAAAATATTTATTTATCGATATGATTAACGATTCCTAGTGGAGTCATGTCGAATGTACCCTTTCTGTTGATTTATTTATTTAAATTGAAGTAACTGCTATAAAAAATATGTAAAGGAGTAAATTACTTTCTATTTAAAATGTGTACGTACTAAATTTCTCTTTCCATATCCTTCTTTAATTTTTCTCTTTTTAATATCTATAACTCTACGTATACATTTGGGTTGGCTTCCAAAGCATGCCTAAATTTACCTTAACATCCAAATGATATACAGAGTATTTTGTATTCCATCGGCACATGCCATTCAGAATAATATGTCAACATCATCTTTATTTTTCCTTTCTTTTCCATTGACAGAAACCCTAGTTATTATTAGCATGTATGCAATACCTTCTCTAATTCTAATAGTACATACTTCTTTAACGGAAGTCATCTAATTTTCACTTTAAATTTTTTGCTTATTTTACTTCTGGGAAATATTTCCAACGAATTAAGTCCGATCACTGTTTACGTTAAAAATTTCTTAAGAAAAAAAATGTAATTTATAAACTTGTTACATTTGTTTACCCCATGTAAATAAATGCATAATGAATGGAAATATGGTTGATTTTTTACGAGTCAATTAACAAAGGATTTAAACACAATTTATTTACGTTCATCGATTTGTTTGTTTTGTTATCGTAAAACTAGAGTTTTTTTATTTTGGAATATACAAATATTAAGGAATCCAAATAGTTTTTTTTTTGAAAAACGAAAAATTAAAAAAAAATTTGCAAGAGTTCTACTCTTGTTCGGGAACTAACTCTGATGCCCAGACATCTTGTGGCCAGCCTGTACGACCTTTACTTTGACGATTAAGCGACTGGAAAGAAATATAAAATAAATTTAAATTGAATGTGTAAACAAACTGTAGAATTTTTATATAATAACTTATTTATTTTTACAGTATTACGTATGTATGTAAGTACATAGTATACAAATAAATATACTTTTAAATTTGTATAAATTATAAATCTACAAAACTGTGCACATTCCATATAACTATTAAGGTGTAGGAACAAGGACTAATCGCAAGTGGATTCGCTTAACCATTAAAAATCCATTGAAATGCTAATATTTTCACCCATAATTCATAATCATAGCCCTCTATCTTACACTGTGCCAAACAATATTCTTATGAAAGTCTTCTAGGAATGTCCAGTCTTGAAAGTGCTGAAAATTCTAATAACAACTGTCTGTACACAGAACCCTTTTCAAAAAATTTTGCTGTTATGAGATGTACATACAGTCAATCAATATTTCGTTTCCCTCGTAGCTCATTTATCAACCTCGCTGGAAAATTCATTTAGAAAGACATTGATATTACACTAGGCTTTTAAAAAATCTAAAGTCGATCAAACTCTAACATACTTATCAGCATTTTTATTCTTATGAATGCTAAGGTGTCTTTACAAAAAAGTTAGTTTCCAACTATTGACTCCTTTATGCATTTAAAAATAAAGCAGCCCCGACCGTGGAAGAATACATACATAACATAATTGGCCATTACAACCCTTTAGCTAGGATTACGACCTTGTTTCTCACACCACTTATGTTGTATGCGTTAATTTTATACATGATTGACGGGACCTACAGTTTAAAGTGGACTCCGAACGACAGATTTTTGAGAAACTTTTCATGGCAATTTTATTTACTTCCAAACTTTTTTCCAGAAATCTACTGAGAGGAAGTTCCCGAAGAAATATTTTTTCATATTTCGTTTAGTTGAAGGTGTCTGACCTGGGGTTTGAACCGTGGCCTCACTTCTAATAAGCCAAAACACTGCCTACTAGACTACCGCAACTTCTAAAGCAAAAAAAAAATCTTGGGGTACACTGAATTTGTTCAGGGGACACTTACTTCGTAAGAGGTGTAGGCCTTGGACTGTGTATCTTATTAGAATATGAAATAAAATTTTTAGTTTCAAATTTGCCTTCTTATTTTCATATTTAAACGGTACACCATAGAATTCGTTTCTTTAATTTTATATTAATAACCTGCTAGTTCAATGGTCTCATATGTTTATTCTAGGTCTGCCACTTTACACAATCTATTTTGCATTAAAAATTGAAAAAAAAAAACGAAATTAAAAAAATAATTTTTATATTGGAAAACACTTAAAAACATTTTTATTTGTATTTTTTTGGGGGGAGTATTTTTAAGCAAGATAAGCTTTTAATTTCCAATATCAAATATATCTCTTCAATTGGCCATGTGGTTTTGTAGTCTGCAGTAAGTGTTCCATCAATTAAATTCTAAATATTGTGTATGTGCATATATAAATATGTGTTCATAATTATAGCAACATTAATCTTTGTGATTGGAAACGGATATGCCATTTTGCCAATTAAGATCTCAAAGGCAGAGCTTAATGACTTACTTGACTGCTGCAGATATTAAAATTCTCATAGATTATCGGACACCAAAAATCCGATTTTTTTCGTTTTTCTTCTTAAAATTATTTCAGCCACAATGAGGATTGCAACCATCCTTAGTCTCGCGTTATCAATGTCCAACTTCGAATGGTCCATGAAACAAAGCTATTTAATCTGTTCATGCCACTAAACCCTATTCAATTTAAACTAATAATCTAATATAATCCTAAAAGAAGTAAAATTATGTTTCCTGTGGTAGAAACGAAATAGAAATCAAGATGGGTAGTTTGTTGTCTATTAAACAAGAGCCCATGATTCAAATCCTAGCTCAGATATCTCGAACAAAAAGAAATATGAAAACTATATTTCTGCGGCAACTTCCTACTCAACAGCCTTTTGGCAAAAACTCTGAGCGTAAATAAAATTGTTATAAAAGTTTTGTCAAGAATCTGTCGTTCGGAGTCAACATTAAACTGTAGGTCATGTCACTCACGGATAGAATTAACAAACACAACATGGGTGGTGTGAGAAATTAGTATGTAATCCTGACTAAAGCGTTATAATGACCAATTAAGTAACCAACAAATGGTTAGCAAGCGTGTAGCACTCCTGCAGGCCAGTTTAGTTATGCATAGAGACATTAAAGGCAGACAAATTAAAAATTCAGATTCTCTTTTGAATTTTGAATAACTACAGCCTATTTTTTATATGATATACCTACTATTTTCCCAAAAAATGCTTGTGCAAGTCCTTCAATGTTAGATTTCATGGATAAAAATAGGAACTATGGACTCAGCCACCCTGTGCTCTTTTTTTCTCATTTGCAAAACTAAAGACAGAAATACGAAAATGAAAATTTGACAGGATAAATATGACACTGGTACCAGAGTATTTTCAGATATTCTTAGAAAATTTAAAATCGCCTTGGAAAATAAATATGATAAAAAATAAGGTAAAACTATGTTTATCGTCGCCGTGGTCTAGTAAGTTGTGTGTTGGCTTATTAGACGTAAGGTTCAAACCCCAGGTCAGACATCAAAACGAAATTTGAAAAAAATATCTTCGGCGACTTCCTCTCAGAAGATTTCTGGCAAAGACTCTGAGAGAAATGAAAATTGCCATGTAAAGTTTCTCAAAAATTTGTCGTTCGGAATCGACTTTAAACTGTAGGTCCCACCACCCATGTATGAAATTAGCGCACATAACATAAGTGGTGTGAGAAGCTAAGTCGTAATCCTGACTGAAGGGTTGTAATGGCCAATTATGTATGTACATATGTTTACCTGATTTATAGTTGCATTCGAAATTCATTTACTATTATTTATTTAAGCACAACTGTGATATTCCTGTGAAATTTTCCAAGCTCTATTTCTAAATGACTTTTCCTACTTCAGTATTTAATGTAACGAAATTACAAGATGTTTCCATTATTTCGTGAACAATTTTTATTGTTTTTGAAACACTTGCCGAATTAAACAAATTATATTCACTTGATATTTGCCACCATATCTAAAAGTATTGAAAGGCAACCTCACCCTCACTTGCATGTTATAATAATGCAATTGAGCCATTCAAACATTTTACACCAGTTACAGATAGGCATTGTATTTTACAAACTCTCAACTCTGGCATGATATCTACCACCCATAAATAAAAATGTTTTCGGTTTTCTACACGCTTATCTACTTAATATAGTCCAACAATCCAGGCAGTTAAGTGGTTGTGGTTAATATTACGCATGTTCTAGCATGTAAAATCAAACAGCCAACCGTCGGTCGGTCTGTCTGTTTGGTTGCTCTTCGTACATACATACATACATATTTATGAATACAGTCATATATATGATATAATTTACTTAAGTGTCGTTTAATGAGGCATTTCAATTATTTTTGTTACATTTTTGCTCTTCACATAAATTCATTGCATCTGTGTTCTGTCAAAATTCTTCATATTCGCAGCACCTCCATTGTTTACATTTAATGCCAATTTTAACATTAATCTCTCGTAATGCCATTTTTTATTTATTTAAGCATTTGGTTAATGAAAATATTTAATATTTTCGATTGAGAAAGCTTACCTTTGTCTCATTTCTAATATACGTTCGCTTTTCGTGGGAATTTTTGCGATGTAGAGGCTTTAAATCTGCACGAAAACCATTTTTGGGATCTTGATCACCGTCTAAGACTTCGACTAGATATTTTATATATAATATAGCCAATTTAAGTGTTTTAATCTGTAGAAAATAAATAAAATAAAATCAAACAAAGCATTTCTCTCTTTACAAGTAAATGTATAAACAATTTAAAAAGGAAATTAATAAAAATTAACAACGAAATTGTTTGCTTATTATTAATACAGTAGTCTAGTAGTGCGTTGACTTATTAGACGTGAGGCCACGGTTAGAAATCCCAGGTCAGACATCTCCAACAAAACGAAATATGAAAAAATACTTCTTCGGCGACTTCCTCTCAGTAGATTTCTGATAGAAACTCTGTGTAAATAAAATTGCCATGAAAAGTTTCTCAAAAATCTGTCGTTTGGAATTGACATTAAACTGTAGGTACCTCTACTTATTAATGAATGCTTAATGATATCTGGCAAATACCTTACGAATACACGCCTACACTATTGCTTCCTTTGGTAAGATTGTCGGCAATATTTCGGTATAACGGTATCCTCTTTCAAGGCTTCATTTGTGCCTGGCTTATTTGATAAAACTTTACCTTTAAGATTGCCTCACAGAAACGGTCCTGACTGCGAAATTGTTTAAAAATTTCGGAAATTGTTCTTCACAGGTTATCAATTTCGAGAATAGGTGCCTTAGTCTGCGATCATACAACCTGTGCTCCTTTCTAACTTAATCAGTACAAGAGTACTGCCCTGACAAATTTCAAGATGCTGCTCCGAATCAACAATGACATTTCCCTTCCTAGCATTTGTTATATAGCCAGGTGTTTTCCTCTAGGATGCATTAATGTCCCACAGATTGCAAGAATCCGATGATTCAATCTTATCGTCACAAAATTCACTTGTTCCCCATTCTAAATAAATGTACCCTGAGTTTACAATGCCCCGTCAAAAGACTGGTTATCGACCTCATCTTTTTTCTTGGAAAGTTTTTTACATGACCCACATCTCCTTTTTTATGTTATTCCAAAAAAAACTTTTGATTGCCTTTAAATGGTTTGAAATGAGTTTTTGTCTGTCTTTATTTTCCCTTTCATTGACCATACCTTTCCAAACATTCGTCATTGTCCATAGAAGAGTTCTGGCCCAAGCAATGGCGTGGAAACTTTCCTTCTCACAAGCTACTCTGCTTGCTCTTTGCGGAGAATTCCTGGGACCTGGGACCCAGCAGGGAGTAAACTTATTCTGTTTACCTAGCTGATTCAACTTCTTCAGGCAAACCCATACTATTTTCGATTTAACCTTATAAGAGTGACTGTCAGATATCCTATCCAGGTTGAGCACATCTTTCGATGGTGATGAGTTTCGATACTAGTGAGTTTCTGCATAGGCTGGGATTATTTCATTCTGGGAACTCTTGCTCCTTTTCTAATAAGCACTATAAATGTCCCTTTAAAATGTTTATGTCATTTACATTTAAAAAAGCCTCTCGAAATTGAAAGAGTTCTCTTTATTTACAGGTAAAGTATCGCTTAAGGCTAATACCATACATTATTGAGGACTTACTTACTTTTGATAATTTTGTATCCGATGGGACATTGGGTATCTTCTCTCTTAAACATGAAAATGCATTATTAATGCTTTGCGTTCGCCTTCGTTCCTTTTTATTTGCCGTATTACGTTTCTTAATTACACGAACTGGGGGGACAACAGAAATAGGTTTTGGGGAAACGTTTGTAAACAAACCACTTTCATGATATTGACTTTCCACATCTTAAACAACATAAAGAATAATTTACAATAACTTTGGAAAAAAACAACAAATATTTCAAAACACAACGATCGATTTTTTATAATAATTTTTTCATAAAATTTTTCATTCTAAATGAAATCCAAAGTACCTTCTAAATCTGAAGATGATGCTGGACAATAACTGGGCGAGCGATAATAATTATTTCCATTAATGTTAGCAGTTAAAGTACATGTGGTAATAGTTGATGATTGACAACAATCTTGTTGTTGTTGGGGTTGATGTTGTGTATGATGTTTGGTATCAGCGCAATAAGGTGATGGGGGAGTATTCCAAGAATCTAAATGAAATTAGAAAACAAAAGATATTAAACTTATACCTGTAGCTTAGTGTAATCCAACAAATTCTGTCATTAACTAGTCCTGTACAGATCACACTGCTCTGATTCTCCATAACTTATTGCCGTTGTCTCTATTTCCAAAACAAGACTGGTAAAAATGATTGCTTTAAGGCAGGAACAAGTAATAACAATTTGCTCCTGGTCTTGATAATAATCTCCAAAACAAGGACTCAGAGTTTCAAGCAATATCTGCTGGGCTAATAGAGCATTATTTTCAAAATTTAGCAGGATGAATCTTTAACCCAGACTAACAGTAATTAGGGTCCATTAGATCGGAAAATTATTCATGGACTATCTCGAATGAGAAGGCTCTTAGGGTTCTACTTAATACACTTTTCCGGGTAGTTGTAAACGATGTTGCAGCTGCCTCGAATGGAGGGGCGAATATATTTTTCAATGAGTCTTTAGCTCTTTTACACTTTACACTTTTTCGCCAGGTACTGACAACATTATACCTACCGACCTACAGGAAGCATCTGATTCCTGTTAAGTGGAGAGAGAACGAGGTTGTTTTTATTCGAAAAGCTGGGAGGCCACCTTCCTCCACTGAAAATAACTACAAAAAATAATTGGCCATTACAACCTTCAGTCAGGATTACGGCCTAGCTTCTCACATCACTTATGTTGTGTGCATTTAATTTTATACATGAGTGGCGGAACCTACAGTTTTACGTCGACTCCAAACGACAGATTTTTGAGAAACTTTTCATGGCAATTTTATTTACTCTCAGAATTTTTTAAAATAACTCCTGAAAATAACTGCAGGAGAAAAAAGTCTAATCTCATTCGTTTTAAAAATATTGAAAAATATTTAGAATAACGAGATACGGTGTAACAACTTTCCTGTTCTAGGTAGTAGTGCTTAACACGCCTACACCAGGAGCACGTCAATTGAGACTGTAATAAGCTCCTTGGAGGGAAACATTGCTCACTGACAACTTTCGTTCACGTTTAAGGCACTTTCAACAATCTATAATCGGAAGATATTGTAAAAGCTGTCGGTAGACGTAATGTTTGTGCATCCGTTTTGAAATTCGTTGCGAAATTACAAAGGGAAGTAAGTAGAGACACACCCCAAGGTGAAGTTCTTTCACCCTCCATTGAAATCAACTATATGATTATTAATGGCGTTCTGAATGGAAAATTAAATTTTAGTAGGGTCATGTGACCTGAAGATTCGTGGGCTGTGATATATTTATCAAGGAACCCGATATTACGGCGTAATGCTTGTAGGGCAACAGACTTTTCCCTGTATATCTCTTGATTTACTCGGACAGCCAGGCTGCTAACAAACATCTCTTTGATATCCGCCGTCATCCTTGAATACCAAAGATTTCTCTGGAAAATTTCGTATCATTCAAAAATAACTTTTATTTGGGTTCCGGGACATAGAAATGTGGTTGGAAATTGTATTGCTGATGAACTGGCCAGTATGAAGCTCAAAATCTCCGACATTTTACAAGGCTCAGGTATTTTGATTGCCACAGTTAAACTAGGTAGGTATTCTTCGTCCGTTTTGTAAGAAAGTCCAAGTTCATAGGCGGCAGAAAGGTAAGCGTAATACCGCTAGACTGCTGGACTTGTACGGGCAAGAAGAGGATTCATTCATTTCGTCACACAATTGCTTTCACGTTCCACCATTTTATGGGAAAAGACTTGGTATTCCACTGAATGACTTTTGCAGGAGCTGTGAACCTGAGAAAGAGGTAGAAATTGCGTTCTATTTATGTGCAGTGCTCGTGCCATGAAGACAAGAAGGTTTTTAATTTCTATTTGACTGAACTCTTCAATATAAAAATCGCTGCCGTAGCAAGATTTATTCTGGGGTTAAATTAGTTTCCCTTAGGGAACGTTTGATCTCCGAGTTGGGATATTAATTGCGGTCTCTCCGTGACTGCTATGCAGGTATAACGGTAGGTGAAGACTAGACACTTGAGGTTACACAATGAAAATTATTCGCAAAAAACACAAAGTAGGTGGTTAGCTTCAAGTCCTACATTTCTGATTTCAAACACTACCCGACCGTAAATAAAGATCGTTTTCTACAGAGTCCTTCGATAAAATTCGATAACAAATTGATGGTTCAATGAAACTATAAATATTGAAACAAAGTTATTCTTCTTATTTTAGATTATTAGATTGATTTCATTATAAACACACACATACACACACGTACGTTCAATTGTATTAATTTCCATTAAACGATAATTATGATTATGATTGTTATTATTGTTGTTGTTATAAAATAAATGATCATTTTGATAAAACGGTGAAGTTTCTCGACATAATTGTTGTGTTTCGTATTTGGACATGTTTATTTCGATATTTTTGCGTATATCTTTTAAGTATTATTTTCCGTTAATTTCACTTATTTTATTTCAATTAATTTAGTTTTCCATTTTCTTTTTTATTTTAATAATCCGTTCAACGCGTTGATTTCAATTGTTTAGCGCGACTGTAAATGAAAATTGAAAATGTTTTCAATTATATTCTCAGAAAAATCTTTTTATTTTTCATTCGTAATCATTTTATTTTGTTTTTGTTCTGCTTATTTACTTACCCCCTTTTATTAACCAATCGGAGAGAGCAATATGGTTGCGTTCTATACGCTGATTGGTTAAAGATGCCCAGCAATAATCTTTGTCTTTTAATGCACCGCGAGAAATTGTGTTACAGTACGTAAGAATTTTATGTCATTTCTTTTATTAGACATTCTGGGGATAATTAAAATTTCAGACGTAACCGGTTATCTAAAGATTGTATCCTTTTCTCATGATGGGATAACGATCAGAATCGCTAGTTAGAAAAGGATTTAGTAAAAGCGTTTTATTAGGGTTATAGTGGCCCTGATAGGTAGCCTCGTTTGTTACAGACTGGATACGCCACGTTCTATATAGACAAAATGCGTTAGGTACACCAATTTTATGAAGATTATCTTGAAGGGTCGTAGTCTAATAGGTAGTGTGTTGGGATATTAGACAACATCTCGAACAAAACGAAAGATGAAAAACTACTTCCTCTCAGAAGATTTCTGGCAAAAACTAAATAAAAACATAAAAGAGTAAATAAAATTGTCATGAATGGTTTCTCAAACTTTAGACTATAGTTCCCGCCACATGCGTAAAATTAACTCTTTCAGGATAAGTGGTGTGAGAAACTAGGTCGTAATCCTAAGCATCTTGCAGCAACTAATAAAACATTTCGCTGAAAAGTTACATCCCGAACAGGCACTGTTCAGGAGCGAAAGATCGATAAGTTGACATTTGTGCAGGAGAGGCTATGTAGCTAATGCACATCACTACTTCGTTCACCACTTTTGCGATGATCATCTTGTAGCGACTGATTAAACATGTCACAGGAAAGCTAAGCGCCGAATAGACAGGGTTTAGAAGTGATAGATTGTGTGTTGTTCAAATTACTACCGTTAAGATAAGAATAAGTAATGTCGTTGATATATCCTATTTGTAGACTATGAAAAAGCTCTCGATTCTATTGATAGAGAACGTATGAGGACCGAACTAAACAACGCATGCGTTCCACTGAACATAATTTTGGTAATACACAGAAGTCGCCGTAGTAGTAAGTAGTGTGTTGGCTTATTAGACGTAAAGCCAGGGTTCGAGCCCCAGGCCAGACATCAAAACAAAATGCAAAAAGTATTTCTTCGGCGACTTCCTCTCAGCAGTTTTCTGGCAAAAACTCTGAGAGTAAATAAAATTGCCATGAAATGTTTCTCAAAAATCTATCGTTCGGAGTCGACTTTAAACTGTAGGTCCCCCACTCATGTATAAAATTAACACACAACATAAGTGGTGTGAGAAACTAGGTCGTAATCCTGACTGAAGGGTTGTAATGACCAATTTTGTATGTATTATGTATGCAATACACAGCAGCTGTGAGGATATCCAGTGCACGACATTACATGCTGTAAAATATCTGAAGCTTTCTGCTTTATTTTAGGCGTTCCAATATCTTGATTCGTATGGGTATGAAAATAGATCTCGTGGAATTGTATGGAGTTACGTAAAGTTATACAGGTCGCTTGTTATACAGATAATATCTGTTCACTCTCCCACAGGCTTTGTGATATACAATGGAACCCGGATGATCTTCTTCTAAATTCGATTTTAGCTTCAGGATAAATTCACTTAAAACTAATCTCAGATGGAATGACTCACTGAATATTCTTCAAACTTATGTATATAAACTGTGCGGCAATTTCAATACGTGTGTAGCATTATAATAGAAATCTGTAGAACTGCATAAATTCGAATTTAGCCTCAGGATAAATTCAGTTAAAACTAATCTCAGATGGAATGACTCACTGAATATTCTTCAAACTTATATAATGTGCGGCAATTTCAATACGTGGGCAGCATTATTATAAAAATCTGTGGAAATGCATAGGATGTGGAGAATAGAATTAAACCGACAATTGTTGTTTGTACGCAAACAAAGAGGGTATGAAACTCAAACACATGCATTCGAACGTAGCAACATATTTTCAAGGCGTGCGTTCTCTCCGATCTTCTTTATGGTTATGAGATTGGGTTTGTCACAAGTGCTATATACAAAGTAAACTGAAAGTGTTTATATGAATAAAAATAAAATATATTAAATTTTTTTCTGTTGAACAAAACAAAATACTTTATCATACGCGATTTCCCAAACTATGAAACATATTCAATACCTTTTAAGCCCGACGTTATTTTAAATAAAAAATAAATCATTTTCAGATAATAAACTTTAACAATTTACTCATTTACCTTTAGGGATAAGTATTAAAATAATAAATAAATTATGAAATAAATTTCAGTTAACAATTTCCGAAATATTTTTAATGTAATATGTGATGCACTATGAAATAATTTACACACTTTAACCGTTTTTACCGTTTTTTTATTTTTATAATAATTTATCTTTTATAAAATTTTGGACAAAAATATTTATTTTTTTAATTTTTTCCTATTTCATTACAACTACATCAATAAAGCGATTATTCAGACACATTAGGCCGCATGAAAATATACAAAAACTAAATACAAATACACCAAGATCAATAAACAGACTTTGTATAATCGAAATTACATGAATTATATTCTGCGTCTGCGATGGCAATTGTATGTTGCAAAGAGTTAGAACCAAACCGATAATTGGATTAAGAGGTTGTTGTTCTCTAAAGAATAACAAATCGACGACAACACATAGGCCAGCGGGTATGAAAATGCTATATCCAGTTGACGACGAAGTGGAATCCCTTAAAGCAAATGTTAATATACAAGCGACGAGAGCTGAAAAAATAAGATGGACGCGAGACCTGAGTAGTATGTGGCGTTTTTGTTGTTGTGGTACCGTTGTTTCTGCATTTAGGGAACTAAATAAATTGCTCATGTCCAACGGTTCTGTTTGAAACATTTGTGGTGGCGAAATATATGTTTCGACTTCTGGATCGGAAAATTCAACATTATCAAAATTATTTGGTCCTGAAAAATGAAGAAATTGTAATTATTATACAGTGTAATTAAAGTATTACTTTGCTTAAACATTTCCTTTTTAACTTAAAAATATAATGATAAAGTACGGCTATAAAATTTATTATTTCAAACATATTTCAAAACCTACTACCTATAAAACATTTTTTATAAGAAAGTGTAAACGAATTATACACTATTCTTCTTTAACCTTAAAACCTCTTTCTCCTATGACGAAAAGTTTTGTTGAACTCATTAAGCATGCTTGTCACTTATAAATTAAACCTCGTTTATTTGATTACCTAAACCCCTTTCCTTAGAGGTCAAGTCACATGCCACCACCAACCATTATAACCAAAATAGAAGAAAATCAAAATGATATCATTCAATATTATTTACCATTAACATGCTGATGCCTATGTGTATTATCCAGAGAATCAGATGTCGTTGTTGGGGCTAAAGTTGGATTGTTCAAAGTAGTGGTTCGTCCATTTAACCTTTCCAGACGATTTTTTGCATTTTCCAAAATTTTTCTTCGACGTGCTTCACGTCTTTGATTAACTTTTTCTAGGGCTTTAATTTCATCCTCTTGGTTTTCTTGTGTTTCACTATTAATTGTTTCCATACTCTCCATTGCTACTATGCAAAATCTTAGTCAATGTTTTTATCGTATATTAATTAAGGGTATATTTAGAAGACGTACAAAAATGTAAAACTTGCAAAAGAAAATAATTTCTAAACAAGTAGTACCGTAAACTCCGAAGAAAATCGGCACAGGGTAACCTGTATACCTATTTAATTACTTGTCACAAATAATTTTCTTTAAACATGAAACATGGAATAGGTCATCGTTTACAATTTCATTTGTCTTCATTTATTCTTTATGGATTACGAAACAGTAACAAATTCGATTTTATTTTTAGATACTCTATTATATTTGAAACATTATTGAAATATAAGAAAACAATTTTATTATAAAATTTATATTTTTCATTAATTTTTATTAGGAATAATTCTTAGTCACCCTGTATGTTCTTTGCGAGATTGTTACAAATAAACACATCATCTTATTTATTGAAGAGCATTACTCGACAATTTTAAACGCTCAAATTGCAAATTTTTTCCCAAACAAAAGCCGAAAGTTATAATTTCAATTACTTAAAAAAATAAGAACGATAAGAATGACAGTAACAGAAAGTAATATTAAAGAAACCGAAATGGAAGTCGATCCTTCTGATGAGAGTTCAAATGCTGATGGTAAAAAAGATCTAGATGTGGTGCATATTTTGGAAATCCGAGAGCACATCAGAAAAATTGATAAGGCTGTCATAAGCAATGAATATCGGTGAGTTTTATTGTTAATTGTAAGATGGAATAAAATTAAGTCATTGTTTACATTCTCGGATACTATATATATTTTTAAATGCATATCGGATGTATTTTTGTCATGTGTATCGCCCCCCAACATGGTCTTTGATTATAATTATTATTAATTTCCGCTTGGATGACACTATAAAATATAGTTATATTTTATTTATCTAATAATAAAACAAACATATTCTTTCTTTTAGGTTTATTGCGCGAGTTTTAAGGACATTACCCAGTACTAGACGTAAACTGAATGGAGCAGTTTTACGCTACTTGGCTACTATTGTTTACCCTGCGGGTTCTGATCGTGATGCAGCATTAGCATTTGCTCCTTCAGTAACAGCTGGTACCCCGGAGCCAAAGGTTCAAAAGGTGCGTCCCGCTAGTACAACCCCAATTATTGAGATTGATGCTTACTTCCATTTGCTGTTATTGGTTAAACTAATCGATGATAATGAACTTAAAAAGGCTTCAGCTTGTTCTGATGCCTTGTTGGGCAAAATTCAAGGACAAAATCGCCGCAGTTTGGATTTAATTTTGGCCAAATTTTATTTCTATCACTCACGTGTGGCTGAGTTAACTAATAACTTGGAAGGCATACGTCCCTTCCTACATGCTCGTTTACGTACTGCCACGCTTCGTAACGATTTTGAGGGACAGGCTGTGTTGTTAAATTGTCTGTTACGTAATTATCTTCATTACTCCTTGTACGATCAAGCTGATAAATTGGTTAAAAAATCAGTATTTCCTGAATCGGCCAGCAATAACGAATGGGCTCGTTTCTTATATTATTTGGGACGCATAAAAGCTGCAAAGTTAGAATACAGTGATGCTCATAAGCATTTGGTACAAGCTCTACGTAAAGCTCCACAAAATGCTGCCGTTGGTTTTCGTCAAACTGTTCAGAAACTAATCATTGTTGTAGAACTTCTCTTGGGTAACATACCGGAAAGACAAGTTTTTCGTCAAGCTGCTTTAAGAAAATCTCTAGCACCCTATTTCCAATTAACTCAGGCTGTACGTTTGGGTAACTTGAAAAGATTTGGTGAAGTAGTTGAAAACTTTGGTCCCAAATTCCAGCAAGATTATACATACACATTAATTATACGTCTGCGTCACAACGTTATTAAGACCGCTATACGTTCGATTGGCCTATCATATTCTCGTATTTCACCTGCCGATATAGCCAAACGTTTGATGTTGGATTCGCCAGAGGATGCCGAATTCATTGTAGCCAAAGCCATACGCGATGGTGTAATAGAAGCAACTTTAGATCCTGCTAACAATTACATGCGCAGCAAGGAGAGTACTGATGTGTATAGTACACGCGAACCTCAATTGGCATTCCATGAGCGTATATCATTCTGTCTAAATTTGCATAATCAAAGTGTTAAAGCCATGCGTTATCCACCCAAGTCGTATGGCAAGGATTTGGAAAGTGCCGAAGAACGAAGGGAACGTGAACAACAGGACTTGGAATTGGCCAAAGAAATGGCTGAAGATGAAGACGATGGTTTTTAAATTACATACACGTTTATATTTAACATATTTTGCTTAGAAGCTAAGCTTTTTCACTTCATATTAAATAAATAAAATGATAATCAATGAAGTTCGATTTTTTAAAAGTAGTCCTCTTTTTGCATATCGTTGTCGGATACCAACATCTTACTGTTCGGATTATTTCAATATTAATTAAATTGCTTATACATTTAATGGGAAGGAGAATGAAGTGTTTGCTTTTTAAAATTCTTTGCTTAGGCTGGATTAGGTTATAAGTCACCACATTGGGGCGGTTTATTTTCTGTTATTAATCTTAATGATATTACTTTAGTTCCACCAAGACTATTCTTTCGAAACGAAATGGCAACAAATTCGGGCATGATATCTTTTTTGTGCTTCGTTTATTAGGGTTCTCAAGAAACATAATTTAAAAGGAAAATTGTGTACATAGGTTCGACGTTATTAATTCAATTCTTATTCCGACAACCTGTAATAAAATGAATTTTAATAATTTTTAATATTCAAAGATGCATATTTTATTTAATTATTCATTTTTTATTTAAATAAGTATCTTAAAATGCAATTACATAATCAATAATGATGTTGATGCTATGTAGCCGAATGATGTATAAATCTTTAATTGCTTTCCTTTGCTTCGATAGCTTTTGGCAAAAGTTTAGGCCCGTACAACAGGACATATGCGCAATGCCAATCGCCACCACCCGAAAGACGTAAAATTTCCTCACTAGTTACCGAAGTTACAACATCATCATCGAATTTAAACCATATATCATCGGTTTGTTTCACCCAAGCGACATAATGACCTGAAGTGCTCGAACGTCCTTTGTGTGTCAAAACAGCCTGGAGGGTATAGTAACCGGAATTATTACTGCCTAGATCGTCTTCGAAACAAAATGGCTCATATTCAACTTTAGATTTCGTATCGCCACTTTCTTTCGTTTTAATCTCTTCCAAAGGAGCTTTTATTTGGCCTTCCAATTTTTTATCTTCCAACTCTTTGAATTTTGCACGCATGGGACATAATTTATTTTGCAATTCCGGTGTGCATAAATCAAAAGCATCAAAATCGAGTGGAAATTTAATGTCCTTTAAAACTTTAGCATTAATACCTTCTTTACCTTTATATTGGAATCGAACAAATTGTACAGTTAAATAGGCAGGCAAACGGTTAATTAAATACTAAGGGAAAAAAAATTATAAATTGAATAATAAATCATGTAAAGAAAATCAAATTTAATACTAACTGATCTAGTGTAGTTGGCATCTCTACCCAGGCTTTCAGAACGTTTCAATAAGGTTTCATTTAATTTCGATTTTAAACCACTGTGCATGTACTTAACTTCTGGCGAGATAAAGCAACTTAATTGCAAGAAATTTTCTTTACTAACTGTTGTATCTTCTTCGGGAGCCTCACTACAGCTCATCTTTACTTCGAATGTACCACCGAAAAATTGCTCAATAAATGAACTGCAATAAAAATACGAAAAATATAAAACGTCAATTAAAACATCCAGAGTTCATAACTGATCTATAAACTAAACGAGGGAAAAATATAAAATAATTTAATATATTTTAATAAAGCCTGATAAATTGTAGGTTATCAAAATGTCATTCATAAATGTATATATAGGAGGACTATAGTTGAAACCACATAATAAGATTATTGTCAATTGCTTAACACATCAGTATAAATACTTAAAGGTGCATGTAAAATACTTACTTGTATTTTTTAACCTGCTTTTCTCCTTCACCTTCACTGCCGTTTGTTGCCGGCAATTTTTGTTGCAGCATTTTTAACAATTCGGACCAACATTCATTAGCATCCTGTTGACGATAGGTACCGTTCTCGCCAGTTTGTGCAAATTGTGGAAAGGCACGATGTAACGTTCCCAATAAAACAAATGGAGTAACAGTAGAACCAGTCTTTTCCATTTGCTTAAATAAGAATTTCATAGCTGACGTAATAGCTAATGGCATCGATTCGGCATCAGCGCTTCCGACACGGAAACTTTCCAAGGCCTCACGTAATTCGGGAACAGCGCGTAAGCATTGTAAAGTTGCATTCATATAGCATGTATTGCCCAAATTGGTAAGACCTGCAGGAACTTCCATCTGTGTAACAATAGGTTCGTTTAGTTATTTTATTAGTCCAATAATAGTTTTTTAATAAACCATATACTAAATTTAATTTAAAATCTTAAGGGATTTATAGAAGTTGTAAACGCGAATGCTGTTCTTAGTATTGGTTAAAGAACATATGTACATAGAATTTTAGGTATACACACCACTAAATAAAGATTCTAGTCAGAAGAAAAATCAATTAAAAACAGGGCAACGAAGGCCCCTTAGTGTAGTAGGCAGTATGTTTGCTTATTAGACGTGAGGCTACGGTTCAAACTCCAGGACAGACATCTCGGCGACTTCCACTCAGCAGATTTCTGGCAAAAATTGATCGTGAAATTGTCCAGAAAGTTTCTCAAAAATCTGTCTTTCGGAGTCGACTTTATAATGTTGGTCCCGCCATTCATTTATAAAATTAACACACACAACATACATAGGTGGTGTGAGAAGCTAGGTCGTAATCCTGACTGAAGGGATGTAATGTCCAATTATGTATGTATGTACTCTTTGAAACTGTTCTTTTAAACCTGATGTTATTAATATGCTCACATTAAATTGTCTTTCATATTCATAAAAGTTTTGTTAAAAACCCAAGATTGTGTCAATAATAAACTTCTGTAGTCAATTACAATGGAAGTAATAATCGTTTCGAATAGGGTATTCTCTACATTTTGTGTTCCGATTTGAACACAGGTAGAAAAACATTTGACTACAGCGAACATGTGGACACATGTGCACGATCTACTTAGACGCTAATCAGAGCAAAGTTTATTGGAAGATGAGCCTCAAAACACAATCCGCAATCAAAATACGGGTCAAAATTTCAATATCAAAACTAATCCGTACACACTTTTATATTTTAAATATGTTTCTTACATACCGCAGATGCCATTTCCACATCGTTCATATCTTCAATAAATTTAACAGGTTCTGCAGGTTTTTCTGGAACTTGTTCTTTTGTGCCCAACAATAAAATCGTTGCTCCCTAAATAACAAAAAAAATATACATCAACAAATTGTCATGGGGAAAAACTGTATTCCACCCTTACATCTTTAATTTGTAAATTCCATTCCTCATCCTTTAAGATACCACCCTTACACATAACTTTCTGCCTCTCGGGCTGCACTCCGGTAAGAGCAAATAGCTGAGCCTTAAACAGTATGGGTTCCTCATCTGTATTTACTTCAATATCAGGAAACATTTCTCGTCCCCATTTAACTTTCACTGTAAGTAATTGATAACAGTTTTAAAAGCTTTTTCTTACAAGAGTTTTCATTACAATATTTTTTACCTTTATATTGTGGCATATCTGCTGTCTACTTAAACAAATTATTTAACTATGAATAAATATTATTTTAAAAAAAGAACTCCAGTATGTCCTTTATTGCTAAGAAAATTTGTTTTATGTCTTTCAATCGGCAAAAATGAAATTTTTAAAAGTCATTTAATTTTGGCATTTCCCTTTAATACAGGTTATCATAAATTACTCCGAATAAGAATGGAATACTTTTTACAGGGTGTTTCTTATTATATTTATTAGATATGAAAACAAAATTTTTTTCTAGTATAAAAATGGCATGTCATTAAATAATTATTTAATTTGTTATTTAAAAAAGCATGCAAAAAATTTGGATCCGGGTTCACACACATCAAGTCTAATTATCAACCTGTGTTTTCAATTACGTGTAAAATATTATAGATGAAAACAAAAGGAAAAAGAATAAACTTGGGCGAACAGTCAAGTTTGAATCACTTTCTCTTTCTCTTCAAAATCTTAAGACTTGATAAGTCAGGCTCGAATGTAAAAGCCCCTACTAATATTATAATTTTATAAAGTAACGAGCAAAATAGATGTCCTGTATAAAGCCTAAGATGGCCCAAAAACATAGGAATTGGTTTCACAAATGAATCAAGGAGGACTGGTTGGTCATCGGTTGAATGAAAATCACAATTTTTTAATGCTACAAAAACAATTTATAAGTAAGGGTGGTTATAAAATCGAAACGTGTGTAGCAAACGACCTACTTTGATGTACAAATAATTGCAACGTGTAGGGGCCGCATAAAATTCCTAAATGAAATGAAGAAATTAATATAATGAATATCGTTTTCATTAATACCAATCGCCAATAGGAAATGATTACTAATTTTCTATACTACAATTCATTATAATTTCGTCACTAGTCTCCATATTAGATATTTCTACAGACCGTTAGCACAAAATATACCGTTAGTGAACACTTTAAGAGAGGTAAAAGTCGAAATAGTAGGAAATTCTATGTAAAATGCGACAAAGACTAAAAAATAGTTATAATGTGCGCACTATAATAATACAATGTTTAATTTGATATATATTTAATACATCGTAGTGACATTATTAAAAAATACAAAAAGTTATTAAATTAATTCATTGTGCAATAACAATAGGCTAATTGAAATCAATAGCAACGTTTGAATAAAAATATAACAATGAAACAATATACAACCATGTAACCCATTCAACAAGATGATCAACAAACTCAACAACACTGGCTCTTATCAATATTTATCACATTCACATTCATAACACTAGCAGAGCAAAAAATTATGTGCTCTGGCTCAACACTTTTTTAGTGAGCGCAATGATTATAGAACCAGAGGCCGGACCACTTGGCGAAAATTGTTAAATTGCAAAAACTATTTTATCTACGAAAACTTTCCGTTTGTTAAAAATTATAAAAGAAACTAGTATTAAATTCTGTTAAACTATAGAACAATGTTGAGATTACAGCAATTTGTGCGTCCGTTATCCCAGCAAATAAGATCTTTTGCTTCCGTAACATCACCGCGATTTTCGTCAGCTGATAACAATGATGAAGGCAAGGATAAAAATCATCCAGTGACAAGAACTTTAGGTATCCTTAAGAATGATATGCAAAAAGTTACAAATTTCCTAAAGTCTGCTGCCACCAACTTGTCACAAAATTCCTCGGAGTCTCCAGAAAAAAGTGAAGATATAAACGAGAAACTAAAAAAATTTAAAAGTACTAGTACTGGTGCCTCGGATGATGAATTCCAAACACACTGTGACGTGGTCATAATCGGTGGTGGTGGTGTAGGTTCATCTGTGGCGTATTGGTTAAAGGAAAAAGCCAGGGATGGCTTAAATGTTATTGTTGTTGAAAAAGATCCAACGGTAATATTGATTTTCATTATCATAATTCAATTGTTTATCAATCGAATTAGTTTAAAGTGTTTATTTTGTTATTTTTTTCGTATTTATATTGTAGTATGAACGTGCCTCAACCGTCTTATCAGTAGGTGGTCTGCGCCAACAATTTTCATTGCCCGAGAATATTCAAATGTCATTGTATGGTGCAGAATTTATAAGGGAATCAAAAGAGCGTTTGGGTGATTGCGAATTAAATTTTACACCACACGGTAAGTGCTTTTATCTACACTATTTAGAAAGTAATTCATTAATAAAATACTGATTATTTTATCAATATTTCTGGTTTAGGTTATCTCGTTTTGGCATCGGAGGAAGGCGCAGAAGTTTTGATGCGAAATTCTAAACTACAAAATGAGTTAGGTGCCCGTAACGAATTGTTAAATTCCACTCAGCTGAAATCGAAATTTCCCTGGATGAATACTGATGGCATTGCGCTGGGTAAGTTTGTTAAAATCAAATGAACAAATAAACACTTTAAGCAAATCTTTCATTGCATTAAAACTATAATATTATTTGTAATGAAAAAGGTTACAAAATGGTATATAACACAGGTAATTTGTGCTGACGCATTTAAATGTATAATTTAATAAATTTTATTAATTCTTTTTTGCATAATAAATATCTCTTACAAGCCGTTACTTTTTATGCCAGTTTAATGAGTCATTTAAAATGTATGTATTTTTTATTTTAGGTTGTCATGGCTTAGAACGCGAAGGTTGGTTTGATCCTTGGGCTTTACTGATGGGTTTCAAAAAGAAGGCTCAAGAATATGGTGCACATTTTATTAAAGGAGAAGTGATTGACTTTGAATTTAAACGTCAGTCTGATGTTATTGTACGTGGCGATAATACCGGAGATTATGAAGGCTTAGATAAATTAGTTGTAAAAATGCCAAATGGAGAAACACGTACAATTAAATTTGCCATCTGTGTTTTAGCAGCTGGTGCACACTCTAGAGAAATTGCACGTAAAGCACGCATAGGTACCGGTCGCGGTATGTTAAGTGTCCCACTGCCCGTAGAACCCAGGAAACGATTCGTTTATGTCATCAATTCCCAAGGTACTAATTGTCCAGGCTTGGCCACACCACTAACTATTGATCCGGATGGTACATACTTCAGACGTGATGGTTTAGGTGGTAATTATTTATGTGGACGCAGTCCAACATTAGAACAAGAACCACCAGTAGATAATTTAGATGTGGATCACTCGTTTTTCGAAAACGAAGTATGGCCCAGTTTAGCAAATCGTTGCAAAGCTTTTGAGTCAGCTAAGGTTGTAAATAGTTGGGCTGGTTTCTATGAATACAATGTATTTGATGAGAATGGCATAATTGGTGCTCATCCCTACTATAACAATCTGCTTATAGCCACAGGCTTCAGTGGTCACGGTATACAACAAACGCCGGCTGTCGGTAGAGCCATATCAGAGCTAATCATTGATGGTGAATTCCGCACCATTGATTTATCGCGCTTAGGTTTTGATCGTATTATTGTAGATCGTCCAATGTTTGAATCAAATATTGTTTAGTACCTAAGCAATAAGCCGTATGGTGTATAAATAAAGGCTAGTTCTATAGTAAATTTTATGTATGTATGTATATAACAAGATTTTTATTTTTTACAACAAAAACTTCAAATTGTTTTGTAAATATTGTTGATCAATGATGATTTTGCTAATAATGTTCAAATAATAAACATTTTTAATTTGATTTAAAATTAAATTTTAAACATAGTAATTATTTAAATTGTCCCGGTGGACCAAATAAACCGCCACCTTGTTTGCTGGCTGCTCTTGATGGTGCAAAGCCTAACATTTTTTGTATGTTTTGTCTAATAGACATGGTACATAAGATGTACAGAAAGATAAAGGAACAATCGGTAAAATCATCACCAGATAGGTTACGATGACTCAAGCCTTGTATCCAAGAAATGGGTGTAAAAGGCAATTGAGCTACAACTCGGCCATCAAAGCTGAAAGTAGTGATGAAAGGATACACCCGTCAGATATATGTATGTCAAGCAATATGATTTTTGTATTTCAAAACTTACATGCTATTGAACATGCTCAATAGGGCTGTAAAAGCAAAACCAGTGGCAAACATCGACTTCATTTTCACCAACGACAAATCTCTATTGTTGTTCTTTAGCTTTTCTTCATCTCGTTCGATTTTCTTTTTTTGTGATTTATCCAATGATTCACCATGTATTTCCTTTCTTCGTTCCACTAGAAAGAAAAAAAATAAAAATATTCATAATTAGATAATTTGTTATTACTTTTTTTAATCTTATCGCAAATAGATTTTTGAGAATATCTTTACATGTCTAGTATTTTGAAATAAAATTAGCACTGATAACTAATAGACCAAGTATATTCGCGTATTTATTTGCAAAATACTCTACGTTTTAAAATAAACACGAGTATATAAATGATAATATTAAGGAGCTCATTGTATAATTTTGTTTTTGCCACACGTTAATGATATTTGTGAATGCTTTCTTTTAAGATTAATTTATTACAATAAGTACTATACGATTTAATATATAAACAATAAATACATTAAAAAGTGTACAAGCTATAGAATATATTTGATAAAATGTAAATAATACCTCAGATTTTATACAACAGATGCCCTTTGTGGAGAAAAAAATGGAAAACTCTTTATTTTCTTAAGCTTTCAAAATAAAGTCAATGTTTTTTCAAGCATTTTACTTTTAAATGCAAATACATACATACATAATTGGTCATTACAACCCTTCAGTCAGGATTATGGGCCTAGTTTCTCACACCATTTATGTGTTGTGTGTTAATTTTATACATGAGTGGCGGGACCTAAAGTCGTCTCCGAACGACAGATTTTTGAGAAACTTTTCATGGCATTTTTATTTGCTCTCAGAGCTTTTGCCAAAAATCTGCTGAGAAGAAGTCGCCGAAGAAATATTTTTTTTCATATTTTCGTTTTGATGTTTGACATGGGGTTTGAACCGTGGCCTTACGTCTAATAAACCAACACACTACCTACTAGACTACAGCGACTTCAATGCAAATAATACATCTTTTAAATCCTTCGTTTTTATACAAGCCTATATGAAATTGTAAATAAAAAATATTTTTTGCATTTTAAGCTTTTAAACATACTTTTTGAGATAAGCTAGTTCTTTTTCAGACAAAAACTTACTCGTTAACGTCAAGCTCCAAATATTGTAAAAAAAAAACTACGGAAACTAAATCAAAATCTAATTTTGAAGAAGAACCTTAATGTAGTCATTATGACCGACATTTTCTATACTCTATCAAGTAACTTGGAGTCACAGGATTGTTATTCATCATGTGTTGTTGGTTATTGTGGTCTAAAGGCAATTCCTGTAAGCCTAGGTGGGTAGTAGGTTTGTTGACGTGTACTTGTCATTAGGACAAGTATAATACCTAGTGGTCAAAATAATTCATTGTAAATAAGTCCGAAAAAGAGAATAGAGTGAAGGAGATAGGGTAGTGGGAAAAAGGAGAAAAGAGTTAAAAAAGACCTAAAAAGAGAGTATATTGAAGGAGATAGGATAATGGGGAAAAGGAGAAAAGAGTTAGAAAAGGAGGAGACAGGAAACGAAGAAAAAAAGACGCCTAGAAACACACAAAAGAGCGTGACTACAGTCTTAAAGTCCAGGCACCTTTGTTAGCTTGATATAGAATTTTTTCCATAAAATCAAGAACAATTGAAACTTTGAGATTCGTTAGTGCTAGAATTCTAACCCTTAATAAAAAAATAATTCCTTTAATAAAAAGAGGGAGACAGAAAGCAACTACTACGCTCCCCGAAAAAAGTCCAGTAAATATCTGATTGGAAAAGATCTAATACAATTCACACTGATTGTAAACGTATAAACTTGTCCTTTTTTCGTTTGTCCTTTGTGCAAAATATCTCTTATGTTTAATCTCCTCCAAAAAGAGCTGATACGCCGTAACCTATTCCGTTGATTTACTTGGTAATAGTACCGTTCTCCATACGACGAAGACCTTGGGCGTCTTTTAAATGTGGAGCGGTGGTCCACCCGAGACGCGAGGATTTCTCACTCGCCAGACCATTAGCAATTTCGATGAAAGGCGATTCCCGGAGTAACCCGGGAACCACTAAAGCATGAATTTTTTTGACTGCACCGTGTTGTTGAAGATGATAAAAGCATTCTCCGAATTGCTGTGATGTCAACAAATATAAAAAGAAAAATAGCTCCCTCTAAGCTTGCATTAAGTACAGACATACCCCATTATATTAGTCGTAGATCTATTCGTAAACCATTTCGAGCCACTGAGATTAATACAATGCCCAACTGAAGTCCATTCCCTTCCAAAATGATTGGTACCGGTAAAAATTATTTTTTTTTTATTGTGGACACAAGATCAAAATAAGTTATTAAATTGATTGTATTTAGTTGTCGTTTTAAAAATCATATAACAGTTTCGGAAAAAAATATTCACACAGTCAATATTTAAGGTCATTTTGACTGGCGCGGTACATCTGTAAATCTAGTGTTAATCTGCTGTGTATGACTGAAGACTAAATGGTCTTGTTCCATGTTAAGGCCAGACAATGAAGGGAATTTAGTGACCAGATGCAGGGAATTCATTTCTCTGAGAAGGTAAAAACAAACAGCTCCATAATTAAAACCTGCACTCAGTATCTAATCGAGATGAAATATTCAAATAAACTTTTTTATTACAAATTGGACATTTTGTGTTTTGTCGCTTAGGCCAGTGCATGAAAGAATTAAAAATATGTATATTAGAAACTCAAATAATCATATTTTTTTTGCTAAAGACTTTCACTTTTATAAGTGGTTATGTTGCAGCAGTTTTTTTTTTTGTAATGTGCTACCCTTAATATGTAACTTATTTCCTTTATTATACGTATTTATGTTTGCATATTTATGTTATTAAACGCATTTCACAGTGACCTAGTCTAAAGGAAATATGCTACTTTAAAAGAAAAAATTCATAATGTGATATCAAACATATGCACATGGAATTTAAAATACCGCAAAACATTGGACTGCACAATATAAATGCTGTACGAAAAATATAAAAAAATTCCACTAAAATAGTCACGAAGAAAGTAAACAATAAATGTATGTAGATATGTATGTATACAATAGCGTACAATAAATGAAAGACATGGTATTGGAACACAGATTATAATTAAAATGAAGCCTTTACCCTTTACTAACAATTTTAAAATAAAGGGTAAGGGTAAATCTTTATTGGTAGTATATGATGTATTTGGAATATTTTAAAAAAGGCCACTTCATTTTATTAATATATTTGTATTTTAGTTTCAAAACAAGTAGGGTGTTTCTGTATTACAAATCTAATTCTAGAATATCCTTATTGTACTTGCGTCAGTATCAATAATGAAAAAAAAAACATAATATGGTTGGTTACCAGGACAACGGACAAATGTATAATATATATATACAAATAACAAAGTACTTGTGCATATGTAATTTCAGTAACCCAATAGAAAAGTTTTGTCGCATTAGTTAAACATAATGAACTGTTTTCTTTTTTTCTTTTTTAAAAACGTATGTATTTCATTGAATTAAGTCCAAGGATAAAGTACAGCTGCGAAAAGTACAAAAGCGAAAGTTTTCAAGCAAATACTTTATTTTTCAATTAGCACTCCGAGTTTGCTAGTTTGATGTTATTGTTTCGTTTCCAGTGGTAGGCAATTGTAAAATTATTTCAAAATTTTGAGAAAAAGTAGTAAAAATTATTTGTCGCGAAGATGTTTCCACAATCCGAATTGGATAATTATAAATTACAAGTGGAATTATTACAAGAAAAACTGCAACGAAGGTATGTTAAATGTTTACTTATTGAAATTTATTTAATTTAATTGTAATTTCTTTATTTACTTTTTTAATAGTGAAATATCACGTCAGCAATTGGAGCATAAATTAGAGAAGCTATTACAAAAACGTAATGAGCAGTAAGTATTATTTTAGAGAATAATTATATGATAAGATTTTTTATACTATATTTTTTGTAAATAAGAAATATAACGACCATGATAAAATTCAATTGTTTGTGTTAACAATTTCAAGTTAGTCGCCGTAGCCTCGATTTAAACCCCAGACCAGACATCTCCAACAAAACGAAATAAAAAAAGATACTTCCTCAGCCACTGTCTCTCAGCAGATTTCTGGCAAAACTTCTCTGAGAGTAAATAAAATTGCCGTGAAATTTAAGAAAAATTTTTCGCTCGGAATCGGCTTTAAACTGTATGTCCCGCAACTCATGTATAAAATTAGCGCACACAACATAAGTGGTTTGAGGAACTAGGTCATGTAAAGATTTAACATTATTTTGTTCCATCAAAGTCTTTCTATTTAAAAACAGAACAACAAACAAATGCTAGCAGTACAAATTAAACCAACACTGTACAAGGTGAACCTCTTTATCAGTTAGATTAGGTTGAAAGCGTGAGGCATCATTGTATGCACAGTTTTATGCCTTTACCCAGAGATATATTGGTCCATTTTGACCCTTCATATAAGAAAAGAATGAAAAAAAAATTAAAAAGGTGAAGAGAAAGGAGAAAAGGGGGAAATAAAAGCAAGGAAAGAAAGAAAGAAATTATGCCGCGCATAGATAAATTATCCTTCTAAAGATATTCTAGTCAATCCCGTTTATAAACTCAATTAGTTTCTCAAGTTTACAGTCCTTCAGATATACCAACTCCTTAACAAATCGGCTACCTAGCCATCTTTGCCTATGTTCCTGCAGACAAGAACAGTGGCATAAAAAATGGTCTATTGTTTCCTCCGGTCCCTCACACAGCCTAGAGAAATTAGAGATATCCTTATTCCATCTGCTAAAAGAACCATGCCACTTTCATGCTCCGACAGGTTAGCTTAGGTTTGAGGACGTGTACTTGTCATTGGGACAAATACAATACCCAGAGGTCAAACTAACCCATTGTAATATGTCCTAGCAGAGAAAGAGAATAGTAAAGGATATAGAGAAATTGGAAAAGGAGACGAAGTAGGAAAGGGAGGATAAGGAGACGGAGGAAAAACCAGATGGACTACAAACACACAAAAGAGCGCTACTACAACCTTGAAGCCCTAGTACTTCTCAACCACCTCAAACTACTTATTAATCTATGGAGAGCCTTAATGTCGGCTATCGACAAAACTAAACCCTCAAAGAAGCCCTTGCCTATGATCCTCAACCTCAACCTACTAAGAGCTGGAAAGTTGCAGAGGAGGTGTTCGATAGTTTCCAACTCCTCCTAGTCGCAGCATACCCTGCAATACTCCGGCTGGAATCTGTTCCAGATTCTTGTCAGCAGTCTGACCTCGCAGTGCCCTGTAATGATAGTCCTATAATAGTTCTCACCTACTGTCTACTACTGCTTAGGATTAGTTCGTACGTACAGGATTTAGCATTGGCCATAAGGCTATTGCAACCCACAGCTCGTACTACATCACCATATATGCTTTACGAACTAAACGAACTTTACCTTAACGATTCCAAAAAAGCCTAATGGTAATATTTTTAAACGGAAACTGATCTTTACAATTCATCTGCAACTTTGTTGCCAATAACACCGAAATGACTAGTTACCCAGCATAATCTAACCTGATAATCTAACATTAAAATCTAACTATCAGTTTAATTTTAATATTGATTTTGTGTTTTAGTGAGAAAATGGCACGCTCAAAGGCTAAACAAAAATATCAACAATTCTTGGAGGAACAACATCGCCGAAATGAACGCAATAAACAACTCGTTCAAATGTTAGAACGCATTGAGCAACAAACTGAAATAATGAATGCACGCAGTGAAAGACTCAAAATGATGAAGGTAATAATAAATATATCATAGAAATTCTTTGAGGTTATAATAAAATTAATATATTATTATGATTTACATTTAAAGCTGCAATATGAAATGTATTTTGCAAAATTAGTACATTCGCAAACGAGAAGATGTATTCAAAACTCTGTTGCGCCTGTTGTGCCAATGATGAATACAACTTTAGGGCAGCCTCTCGCACAAAATGCTACACCTATCGTTCACCAACCTACAATGGAAGGCTACAATTATATGCCTAATGCCAATACTCCGATGATGTCTCCATATCAACGTTATGCTCCTGCTGCAAATTTTGAAAAGGAACAATATAGCAGACAACAATATTTTAATATGCCTAGCAATGAGGCAATGGAAATGCCAACATTAGCAAATTTCGCCAAACAAAACAGAAGTGATGAAATGGATTTAAGAAACGAACCACGTTATGAAATAAATGCAAATAAATACGACGACACTTTACCCGATGACAAATATAATCAAAACGATATGGATTTCGATCATATTACTAATATGGCCAATAATCCAACTAGAACGTCGTCTGCTTCTCATTTGTTACCCGTGGACAAAGAACCAGCAGACTTTCAAGATTTAGAAAAATTAACAACAACTACATCATCTACATTTGAGAAAATTCCAAATGTAAAAATGATGTCACAAATGCAAATAAACCAAAATACCGAGAAGCGTATAAATCCAACAGATTCTTTAAGCAAAAATAATCAATTTCCACACGACGTGAATAAGACAGAAATTAACGAAAATGTGTTTGCCATGAAACCACAGTCCTCAACTTTAATAAAATCTCTACCAAAAACTGTAACAAATGTTACGGAAAATAATAATCAAATAAGAAATAATATTGAAGATACTACATTAAACAAAACTCAAGTACAAGATATGATTAATCCAGGGTTCGTAAAACCTCCGCCAAAAACTACAGAGATAAACGAAATAAAACAAACTTATGAAATACCACAAAATTCTGTTATTTCTACGAACAATATAAAATCCGAAAACACTGAAATACCGAATCTTCCAAATGCTGCAGTAAATAACAATTCCGAAACAAATTCTTCCTCAACCCCTGTGTCAATTGAAAACATAGAAAATGCAATATACGGTGAACTACTTTCTCCATTAGAAACAGAACAGGAGCAAAATCAAGAACCAGTTAGTGTAGTTCCAACACTGCTGGAAAATCTTGTTACACAACCAGATCCACTTAATACTCAGACAAATTTCAGCCTAGAAGAAAATGCAGAAATAAAATTAGATACTACTACTGGCTCAACAAATAAAGACAATGAAACATTTAGGGAATTTGAAGAAAATTCTAATAACGAAACCCCAGCTTATGAGCAAGATATAAATCCCCAACAGAATGAACCATTAGTAAGTAATCAGACTGTTTATGGTACTTACGAAAATGTTGATCCCAATACGATTAATGAAACACAACAAGAACAACCATATGACTATTCAAATTATGATCCAACACAATACTCTTATCCCGGCTATATCTATGACGAAACAACTGGTGAATATAAACCAGATCCAAATGCTCCACCTGACCAGTATGCTGCTGAACAGCAGTATGCCACAGAAGGTTATGATCAACAATATCAACAGCAAAATGCTTATGATTACAATCAAACCTATGCCCAGGATAGCCCTGCAAACTTAGATAATAATGCTTATAATAATTATGATCAAGTGCCGCTGGAAAATGCATCAAATATTCCAACAACTGATTCTAACTTAGACCAACAGCAGCAACAACAACAACAAGCAGAATTGCAATATTCTGAAACAGAACCTCAAACTCAATTGCAACAACCACTTGAAGAAGTAAAAGAAAACACTTCAGAAGAACAACCGCAACCACAAACACAACTTCCAGCAAAAGTTACCAAACCAACATCAATATTAGCGACAACAGAAAAGAATGATAATCAAAAGAAAAAGAAACGTGTTAATTTTGTTGATAGCAGCGAAGCGGATGAAAGTGTAACTGATAAAGAAGTCGTATTAAAAACTAAACCAGCTACAGGTGGTTCAAGTGAAAGTGATTTCGATTTTTCATCTAGTGCTGAAGGTGAAACAAAAACAACTTAACGCAACAAGTTAATGATTATGATTTCAATTATTACCCTATAAAAATTGTCATCTAAATGTTAAAATAATGTTATTAAAAATAAACGAAAAATCAAATAATTAATTTGATTTTGTTGTTGAAAATTAATCGATTACAAGGAAGATAACCTGTATTAGACATTAAAATAAAATTTTTAAAAATAAAATTGACATTTTCCTATATATAGTTCAGGAATAAGACATATCAACTTAATATATCGCCGTTTATATATTATTTTCAAATGTCCAAAGACTTTGTTCCATAATTCATGTATAGGAAATCTTATAATAAAAGTAGAAAATCCATGATGTCGTCATAAATACAATTATTGTGTGAACAATTTAACTGAATAAATTAAATATCTATATTATAGGGATATCCAATTTGCTTCACATCATTTTTGCCATACGGTTAATGTTTTTGGTCTATGACCATATGTTTTCCCATCACACTTAAACAAATCGATTGTTTTATGATTAATTTATTCGAAACTGAAAGTTCTCTGGCATTACGGGCTTTTACTTTAGTTTCCTATAGTCTGTGTCTTATAATGCCACTCGTAACTGCTACACTTACGGTATTTTCAACTCTTTAAATGATAAAGGATGATTTATCCAGCTTTAGCACATCAAAATGTGGTCAATTCACGTAAATGGTTTTTCCCTTATGCCACTTGTTTTGGGTTTTATTTTCTTGTGGACAGCATGAAAACCATTTATTTTTAAACTCTGCATTAGTTTGGCTACTTTACTTATAGATTTGCCTTGTTCTGTAAATTTTAAAGTAAAATCTCTCTCAATTGAAGTTCATTGCTTATTACGACGCATTTCAATCACTTTTTTAACTGAACTAATAAAATAATATGATTACCATGCCGAAAAAATTGCAGAGATAGAGTAATACAAGAAAACTTTTTGTTCCAAAACTATATGCATTTTCCTAATTTAATTTACCATTCTATGATGATAGCACTAGATGCCTCAAGTCTAAATTACAGAGATTGAGAAAACATTTTCTCATGGTTTTCGAATTTTAAAAAATAATCCATTCAGAAACCCCTCTGACTCTTGTCCTCAAGAGGGGATAACATAAACAAAGAGCATTGTAAGAAAGTCAAACAACGCAACGTGACGTCACGGGTAAGCACCGTATCGTACTGACTAAATTCCGCCGGACTCAGAGGAAATTGGTCAGCGCAAGGGCTGCACACTAGCTGAAATAATGACTTTAAACAAATTTTTACTAAGGCGAATTTCTTAAATTGGTCTTCTGAAGCCAAATTATAACATCGAATGACAATGATAAACAGGCGCGGGCTTGTAGGGTACTAACGATTGATTACTTTACCAACTAAAGTGTTAAACAGGAGTTAACTATAGACATATTTTATGTTTACGCTCGAAAGTTTGTGATTTTCAGTTGCAACTTTTCGGGTATCGTATGCTTGCTAAAATAAACTAGACTTTCTATTGAGGATCTGGGTGCGAAGTTTTTGCAGAGATACCAGATAACAGACGGTACTCTAGAGAAATTCAGCCACACTAAACTTGACCTAACCTATGGCAACCAGATACAAATATTTAAAGTTAAAATTCTTTATAGAATAGATTAGAACTCCTTAAAATAGCAACCACTGGCTAATAAACCAGTAAAATTACTACAAGTTACATAGAAAGTTTGGGAATACTTACACTTTTTACTTTGTTTCTCCACTTCACCCTTTAGTTTTTGATATTTTTCTGTACGATATACCAGCAGCCATGTCAAACCTAGAAAGTTTTCATAAATTAAACTGTCATCAAATATTTCGTAGTATTATTATACCTTCTCCCAATAGAGCTGTACAGATTGAGATAAATACAATTAAAATAGTGTCACCCCACATAATTTATAAATTCGAAAATTACTTCTACCACGTCCAATGACGAAAAAACCTATATAATGGGCTGTCAAAATATAAAAGTGTCACATATGAGAACTGTCAAAACATGCCACAGTTGGTTACTTACATGAGTACTTGTGAATGCAATTACTTGTGCTAAAAAAACAGAGATGTCTTGCAGTAAACAGTGGTTACGTTCGAATTCCAAAAGAAAACTTACGTACAAACAAAGAATTAAAGACACATGATTTTTGTTTATTTTTAAAATTATTTTTTCTGTTTTACAATTTTAGTCTTTTATACACAGAGTTTCTTTTTTTTTGTTAATGTTAGGGAGAATATTTACTTTTTAATAAATTTTGAAAATTTTTTATTTTTATTAAAAATAAAAAAATATAACGTGAATATTTCAACATTCAAAAACTCTACATTGGCATACTATTCTTATCAAATAAACTTTATATTTTATTATAATTATTATTTTTTTTACGATTTTTTTTATTTTTTTGTTTTTGTGTGGTTGTTTGGATTTTCATCAATTTTTTTTTTTTTTTGTATTTAAAATTTGATTAAGAAAAATCTTTATCATAATGCTCATCATCATTATCATCGGTATCATCAAGATAATATGGTGACGACGACTGGTACTGCTGTCAGTCAGAATCGTTTATAGTTTTTTTCCGTTTCTTAGCTTGTGAGATTTTCTTTTGAGACCAATCCTCCTACAAATAAAAAAAAATAGAAACAGGAACAAACAGTTACAATAAAAACATAAAACCAATTTATTTTTTTGTATAACAGTTAATAAATACACATTTTAAAAGTATATTTCTTTAAATTAATTAACTAAGTTACTGCTTAAATTAAAATAACTTAGAAATATTAATTAAAAGATTTATATGTATGTGGAGCAGTTATATAATACATAAATATTTCTAGTTCTATGAAAAAAAAGAGTCTTATAATTCAAAAGCGGCGATATCTTCCTTACAATTAACAAGTCATAAACTTTGAAGCTGTCAAATTATCTCAAATATAACGAGTTTACATGATTAACAAAATTAGAAAATAAAGAAATTGATATAAAAATATATTATAGGGACAATCAAAATTATTGAACAAATAGATAAAAGTGGAAAAATTTAGGAGGTAGTAGGGACCTACCTCAACAAAAACTTAGTCAATTTTATTAAAATTAAATAGTCGTGCTTATAACTGGTACTTAACAGGACGTGACACTTAAATTAAATTTAGAAGGGTTATCTATAAACAAATTACAAAAACGATATCCAGAAATGGTCCAGAAATTTAACATCCATTCGCTAAAATAAATGATTTTAATAATAATTTGAAGAATTTGAATAATGACTTAAATTTTATTCCTTTGTATCCAATAGAAAATCGGTCGTACCTCAACTGGTAAATATAGAGTTTAAGGTAAAAGACCCTCATATACTGTATCGGATCTGTGATGATTTTTTTTAATTTGAGATGATTTGGCATCATTTTCTGGATACAGTAAAAAATATTGTATACAATAATGACTGCAATACAATGATTCTAATGTCAGCCAGTATTGTAGAATAGGGGTTTGAGAAACATCAAGTACTGGATGACAGTACATATGAAAGTACAAATGATGAAGTAACTTTCGCGGATGTTTGCACCAACTTTGCACGTACAATAAGTAACGATGTTAAGATATAATTTAAATAAATCTATCTTCTATTGAATGTTAAAATAATATAATTATTTGTAAGTTATCTTTTTAAAATAATAATACCTTTAAAAAATATAACATAATTCTATATACTTTTTAAATAAAAGTTTATGGGATTTAAGCCATACTCGCGGCTTGTAAATTTCTCAATCCAAAATTAATAAATATAGAAGTCAGAAAAATCAATTTAAATTTAACTTTTTACTTGTGTAAGTGGCTTTTGCCGTTTAAACCATTTACACTAATGAAAGATTACTCCATTTTCTTTGTGTTTTAATATTCGGTCCCTTAAAAGAGTATTTGTTTTTTCAAAACTATATTGAAAAATGATTTTCAATATCCAATTTTTTCTATTCCACAATTAGATTTACTTTTGTTATATCAAAATCAGTATTTTTTTAATGTAATTTCTAATTTTTTGAAAAACTATTTTTTCAAAACGGTATTATAAAATTTAATTTTTTTAATACATACATATTTATATTTATACTTAAATTTTTTACTGTGATGGCATTTATGCAAGGTGGCCACGTCAAACAGTATCGGCTGTTACAAGAGACAAAAGCTTTAACTTGTCTAACTACTTAACAAATGTGGAATTTTCGGCCACCTTGTTTCATTTCATCACATTATTTACTTATTTTGTTTTTCTCTTTTTTATGTTTCTCACCTCACTTGATTCCTCATCGGATGAGAATATTGTTTTAACTGGATCAGAATTTTTCTTATTATTAGAATTTGTATTACTGGTATCCTTTTTCGATGTTGGTTGTTTGCGCCCTCGTCCGCTACCGCCACGACGTCCAACAGCCGTTGTTTCATCTTCCGCCGCTAAAGCAAATAAATCACTGTATTGTTTCTAAAATAAAAAAGAGCAATTGGAAAATTAAATTAATTAATATATTTATTTTGATTGATTTTAATGTTGATATACCTTTGTGCTTTCATTGCTGTGGGTATATGCGGTTTGTAATGCTCTTTGCATGGTGTCATGTACATACAGACCTGTACCAGTACCATGGCGACAACTCCGTCTATAATGCTCTAAATGACTTAATACCTATAATTGAAGAAAGTAAGTATTAATAATGAAAACATCTCCTTTCCATAAAATAAAAAAATCGTATCCGTTAACATAACAGTTCTTAGAGATTGGTAAGCAAACATAACAAGTAAAGAAAGAATTTTGAGTTAAATACAGTGAGCTAAGAATGATTAACCCTTTCCTATTGCGTTACAAATTTTCACCGTAATAAAGTTATAAAAGAAATTGTTATCGAAAGAGCGATCAGTGATCCTAAATAATTTATATCCGTATACTGGTATTTGCTTTAAAGTTTCTTAGTTACCTGATCTGCGGATGGTGTACTATTCATGGCTGAACTTCCTTTAAGTGGCCTTTTTCTTTTATTTGGTGATGAACTTGGATACTTTGATGTTAATAACGAGGCAATAATTTCCGATAGTTTTTCTTCACAGCGTTGGCACCAAAACCTAAATTATTTCATTTATAATTTAATGTTTTTTATTGAATATTTAAAAAAAAAGTTTATATTTACCTTAACGCCGAAGTAACAAATGGATCACCACGTGATTTTGTTTCTCTACTTAAAAGTAGACGTATTAGCTCATTAGTTGGTTCTTCATTTTTCAATAAAAGTAATAAATAGCCCAGTGCTTCCGGATGATTTGCAGCTTCTAACTCAGGTAGAATATCCTAATTAAATTCAAATTAAAAAAATAGTTGTATAAAAGGCTTTTTGAATTGCAATCATAACTCACTTGCAAACATTTTAAAGGCACATCATGTGCCTGCACCAATTGCCATAGACACAGTTGTTCAAACGTTTCATACACTAAACTTTCGCGTACACATTCGATGAGACCATCGGCTTTGAACAATGTTAGTTTACCTTGTGCCACATGATACATAAGGTCCCTTAGATTTTTTGCATCAATACACCTCAATGTAATGCGTAACAAATCGCTATTATTGATTGCAATCGATTTAAACTCCCGATAAATGTAGGGCAGTAACCATAAGTATATGGTTGTGTTTTCTTTCTCCAACATATCCAAATCACGTGTTATACAATCGTCCACTTTCTCGTCGGTAGCATCACATATTAAACGGTATATATTCGTTTTAAATTGGGCCGCTTGTTGAGCATTTTTGCGTGTTTGCAGTTTAACGTGAACTTTCATAAAGTATAGTAACAGATAGCCCGTCTCAGGAATACGTTTGCATATTTCGGTGAGTAGGGATTGAAATGGTTTTTTGCTTTTATCCTCATTCGCATATAGAAATCGAAATAGACCGAATATGGGATAACTTATACTCTTTGCCAAGTTCTTTTCGTCTGTTTTACTTTCGGTAAAAATGTTTTGCAATGGTAAAGTTTCGCGTAATATTAAATGCGTATTCGAGATCACATACTGAAGTTGTGCATCATCTAAAGCTGAAGCGGGTAGTGAGCGGAAATCTTCAAGAAATGCCTCCCAAGTAAATGAGTTACGCTTTGTAACGAATGTTTCGAATGTGTCGCTTATTGAGGCGGGAAGATCGACTTTTTCCGGTGTCGTTTTTTGTAGTTTAAGCAATTCCTTTAGAGGAACATCGTCGTCATCATCTGTATTCTCTTCTTTTTTTATATCCTTACTTACATCTTCATCGTCTTCACTAAAGGCAGCTTCGGTTTCCATGTCATTACTTTCGGGAGGTATTATCGACAACTTGTTATCCTCGTCAACAAGACTAACAATATTGTGGATGTTACCTCCTCCACCGCCGCCGCCACCGCCACCACCACCTCCTCCACCACTGTCAATAATGCCACCACTGTGTTCCAATATATCTACCGCTGAGGTATTATGGGGTTGGTAGTGATTTTGCATGTGTTGCAGGTCGTGTTGTTGAGTTTGTTGTGAATTCGGAGGTCCGCCGGAGAACATTAATGCTCCCTGATACATTGTACGTTGATCTGCTTCTTTTTTGAACACGGGTGCCTGAATTACTGAAGAGGCTGCATATATAGTAGGAGGCCCCACATTGCCGCTCGGCGCAACTGGCGAAACAAATTCACGGAAATTTTCACGTATCAATAAACGCAATTCTCGATCTAATTTCGGTGACTCGAATAAGGGTGGTAGATTTGGAATGACCTTAAAATATAATAAAAAAGGAGGCAAAAAAGAAAAGAAAAAAAAACATTAAAAAAATATGCAAACTGTATGGAAAATTTTTCTATTTGGCTAACCTGTTTTTCTAAAATCTTATTTAATGAATTGTACACTCCCATACGTATTTTATCTTCATGTTTCAAACAGAAGTTCTTCATAATGCGGCACAAAAAGTCCAACAACGTGCTGCTAACATTTGGATGATTACGTATCGAATGATACATAACTAATATGCCGGGTTCTATATTCATGATATTATCCTTCATAGGATCGAAAAACAGCCAATCATAGAATAGAGACAGTTTGGCATTTGCTGATGCTATTGTATTTGTACATGACGATATTAGCCAACCGATAATTGCCCATCGTGGTATTATGTCAGAGCATAACATATCATTTGATGGATGTATCACATTGATGATAAAGCGTATCAAATCGGAACGCAACGAATGTGATTCAGGTGTTGCAAAGTATTTGTCTTGAAACCAATCTTGATAACGTTTTTGATTGCCGAATTTCACCGATGATGTCAAAAAATGTAATTTACGTTCAATTTCTGGTGTTAAGCGACTTTGAAGGAAACGTCGACTAGTACGTATTTGCAATAAATGCCAAATTCCATTAAAAGTTGGATGAAGACTTTTTGGATTATGTAAAATATCACGCCACAACTGTTCGAATTCGGGAATACGAGCAACATTTTGAAGTAAACTGTGAAGAAATAAAAAAATGGAAAATTTTAATTAATAAATTGATTGAAGCGATTATTGTTAATTAATTTTGTGCACTGTTAGATTAAAATATACAGCGTTGGACTATCTGGCTATTATGCACGTTCCAAAATATGTTACGATAGCTTTAGTTTATAAACAAAATTTTTTTTATTCAAAAACAAATGAAAAAACTGAATGTTTAAGAAGTCCAATAATTGGCGCAAAATAGAAAAAAATTTTATTCTTAAGATTAACCATAAATATAAGCTAGTAAATTAAAACAAATTTGTAAAAAAGTTAATTGAATACTATAGTCATTGTTGTTCATATGAATAACTCTAAAGAAAGGAAAAAAATATAAATTTTTTAACATATTTGAATTTCCTCTATTTTCTAATCTTTTTACTTCCGTTTGGGGGTAAGTATGACTCTAAATAATGTTAAGTTTTAAAGAGATCAATTGTTTTTAGGCAGATTAACAATTTATTATTAAAGTACATAAAAAAGTTGTGATAATTCATAAGCCTGCTTTACAATTTCGAATTGATTTAATCTTTAATTTTCTTCAATACAATCTTTAAAATTTTTACTTACCGCACAAAATCTCTACCTATTGGTATGATGTCCAAAAAACGATCACGTATCAATGATATAACAAACTTAACTTCCTTATGCCGTAATGGTGTTAGTGCCGGACTAGCGTGATCCTCTATTAGACGTACATAACTATACACAACGGTCTGAAAAAGAAACGACTGTGATTCCAGCCACGGTCGATATTCAATGAATATATCTAAAAGACTTTCAACTAAAAATAGATTTTTAGGTGAAACATCACCGCCGCCAGCTTGACGTAAACAGTTCCATATAATATTTTCGATATTAAGGACCTGATGCTTGACCAACTCTCTCAATAGCCAGATGAGTTGGCGTCTCGCAATATCGGTGAGTTTGTTATATTTTTCGGCTACCAGTATGGTAAGATTAGTGACAACCATATTCATACCGTCACGTGCCACTAGTGTAAGATCACGATAGCTTTTTGGTGCCATATTTGGATCGGATAGCATGATGTATAAGAAACCAATGGATATTTCTTCATGTTGTTTTTCTTTACAAACTAACTGCGACAGTTTGTCGTGCATTTCCTTGTCATTGAGGCCATTGATTTGTTGTTGTAAATTTATATAGGCTCTTTCGAAACGCTTTAATAAGAACAAGAGAAAATAGTTTTATTTGTTATAAAATAATTCATTTAATTAATCAACGCAATTACTACCTCTTCCAATTCATCTTTGACATCAACGGCAGTGCTTAGGAATAATTTCGATATATATTGTATTTTCTGTGTTGGTTCCATTTGTTGTTGCATTTCACCACGGTCTACTTTTGTACCGGGTTAACAAAATTCTTCTATTTTGTGTCCAATGACAAATGAGACTTTTCTGCTACTACAATTGCCAGTGCCACAAGAACACCCCAAATCATTTACACTCGCCAGGCCGTACACACTGACACACACCACACACAGCCAATCAAATGAAGTGTTAAGTGTGCAATGTTTACATTCACCTTTTCTTAAATATTTTATTTCGTCTTTTGGTCTACTTTGTTAACTATGCCAAGAGTAAAACATTATCCTAGAGTTAATAAAATATTGAATAATCTGTGTTCTAGCTGTAAAAGCTTCTTAAAATTATATGAAAATTTTTGTGAAAATTAGAGTAAAAAAACTCTTCAAGACTCAAAAAGAATTCACTTCGTTGTGCTGCTTCTTTTTAAGCAACAAATGAGCAACTGCCAAGAATTGATAAACAATAAATGTGAGGTTGCCATACTATCTCGTTTAAATAGCCTCATTTCCCATTGCTGATACAGAGTTGGAGATGTGCACACATAAAAAGAAAGTATGGGATTTCAGTTAGCCGTTTTTACATTTGTGGATTTTTAAATGCACAAATTTCTTTTCAATTTGCTTAAAGTTTCTATACATATTTATTTTTCACATTCAAAATCGCACATCATTTTGCTGAAGCTGACAATGAGGGAAGAAAATTGTCTAAAGTAGCAAAGAAAAGTATAATCACATTCGTAAGAATTAAACAAGAGTTTCTCAATAAAGTTGTGACATGACTGTATGAAATTATTTATTATATATTTTTAAAATTAATCAATTCTTCTAAGTATCAAGCCATTCGTGTGAACCCGAGAACATATATACTAAAAGTTATGGGAAAAGATAAAGTATTGATATATGGGTTATTGTATTATTAGATATTTGGCAGGTTTGAAGATAGCAAATGCATGTATCTTACTATTTCATGAAATCAAACTGACATTGTGTTAACGGATGATGACGTCACCGGGTATGATACTATCCATGGCTGTCGTTTAGGAATTTTACTTCACTTATAAATATTAACCAATTTGGATTATGACAGAAACTAGATGTGTTTTTACATAAGAAGAGACATATGATAAAATATATGAATAAATAAAAATTATTTTTGAAAATATTTAGTTTTTAAGTATACCTACTTGAATCTGTCAAAAATGACACATTCGTACACATTTTATCAAATCCTCCAAATCTTGTTACACATATGCGGTTTTATAAAAATTTATAAAGCCCACCATTACAAATACAAAATAATTAAATACAAACATCATTCTAATTATTTTTATATATCAAAAAAACCTTAACTTTAGTAATCAATTCTTAATTACCACTTAATTCCCAATTATTATATAAAAAAATAACTTTTGAAGATATTTTATTTGTCTTTCATGTGGCAACACAATTGTTAGAGATGAGATTAAAATCGTTATTCGTATGACATATTACCAGTTGATGATTATTTGACAAATGGTGGCATTTTATTGTGTTTAACGATTTGTGCGCATTAAAGAAAGATTTTTTGTTTGATAATACCGCCGTTAATCACGTAAAAAATTGAGAAGAATGCCCTACGCTAATCAACCGTCTGTAACAATTACCGAATTAACTGATGACAATGTTAAATTTGTTTTAGAAGATACTGAACTTAGTGTGGCGAACAGTTTGCGTCGCGTCTTTATTGCTGAGACACCAACATTGGCTATTGATTGGGTTCAATTAGAAGCCAACTCAACGGTGTTGTCTGATGAGTTTTTGGCACATAGAATTGGTCTGATACCGCTAATATCCGATGAAATTGTTGAACGTTTGCAATACACCAGAGATTGTATATGTCTCGATTTCTGCCCAGAGTGCAGTGTAGAATTTACGTTGGACGTGAAATGTACGGAAGAATCTACCAGACATGTAACTACAGCTGATTTAAAATCTAGCAACCCGAAAGTGTTGCCCGTAACTTCTAGACATCAAAACGATGAAGATAATGAGTATGGTGAGAGTAACGATGAAATCTTAATAATAAAGTTGCGCAAAGGGCAAGAATTGAAGTTACGCGCCTATGCCAAAAAAGGCTTTGGTAAGGAACATGCTAAATGGAATCCCACAGCTGGTGTGTGTTTTGAATACGATCCTGACAATTCTATGAGACACACTTTGTTTCCTAAACCTGATGAATGGCCTAAGAGTGAACATACTGAACTGGATGATGATCAATATGAGGCACCTTATAACTGGGAGGCTAAACCCAACAAATTTTTCTACAATGTGGAATCTTCGGGCGCCTTGAAACCAGAAAATATTGTAATAATGGGCGTACAAGTACTAAAGAATAAACTTTCCAATTTGCAAACACAACTTACTCATGAAAATCAAAATGATGCATTAGCTGTTTAAGAAAATAAAAACAACATATTTAATTATTATAACGCAATAAACTATACTTTTCCATTTTTTACAAAAATTAATCCTTAAACAAGTTTTGTATGTCAATTCCTCCTATGGAGTTTTTGTTTGTAGATTTTTCATTTTTTGTTTCTCGACTTTTGTTTTGTTCAGCATTCTCTTTTGTTTCCTTAGCTTCATTAAAGGCTTCACTCAAAGAAAATTTCTGTTCATCTACAGTTTCTATTGTGGCTTCTTCTCTATCGGCTTTCATTTGCTGTCTTTGTTGTTGCAGCAAATCCAACGAAGTTTCAAATATTTTTTCTTCATCCAAAGCACCTTGTGCTTTCAAGCCCTGATATATTTTAATAAATTGCTGTGTTTGTGTTTCACGCTTTCTATCAAATAAGCTGATGGTTTCCTGCTGCTTCAAAGATTTATGGAACTTTCTGAAATTTTCGACATTTAAGTATTAACTTAAGGGAAATATTGATATAACTTACGCTCTTGCAAGATCCTCTTCATAGAATATATTACGTATGGGAATATTAGATGCTGGTCTATCAAAACGTGGTTCAAGTTTAGGTGGAAAGGCTTCATATAAATCATACCAGATAGGCTTATCCTCTGTTTTCATTGCACCCGAGCGTAACAAACCGGTTACTCTAAATGAGATTGTTAAGCAATTTATATTTTCACAAGTTATTTATTTAAATACCTGGTGTAAATTGTTCCAATTTTCTCTAATCTGCTTTGAGCCATGGTATATTTTTTTTATTTTATTTAAAAATACTTTTTCCTTCGAAATTAGACCAGGTTACGAAATAACCTAAATCAGAGGCAAATATTATTTAGAGATGAGTGTTTATCTTAACAGCTGTTTACAGAAAATAAACATATCGATAGTGCTATAAGCGATTATTGTGGTTTGTAGAAGTGTTGCCATGCACAGAAATATTCTTCCAGTCGTCATTTTAATTGGTATATATTGACCTTAATATTAATACAGTGGCAACGTCAGATGCTCCAAAAATGTTTCCTGAACACTTGGTGTTATCGAAATACTGTTGACATCTCAAATTAAACAATAAACAAAAGCACGTTGGTATTTCGTTTGCTTGAAGGAATTATTATTGATATTTAAAATTTAGCATTATGGGAGCTTTAGCTGAGGCAAGTACAAAAGAATTTATTTTTTATAAAATTGCCAAACATAAACGCTCCTAATTATATACACAGGTTGCTGGTGATGAGAACAATGGTGAAGGTTCACGTACATTTGTCTTTTTAGATGAGGGTCATACTTTAGGAAATGCCTTAAAAACAATCATAAGCCGGTATCCTGATGTTGATTTTTGCGGTTACACGATACCCCATCCTACAGAGAATAAACTACACTTTCGTATACAATCCAAGCAAGGTAGAGCGATTGATATTTTAAAGCGCGGTTTAGAGGATTTAGAGAAAATTTGTGATCATACCATAGAGACATTCGAAACTGAAGTAAAGGTTTTTAATGACAAAAATAAAGTGACAGCTACATAAATACATATGAGAAGTTGAATAAGTTATTGTTTATACACTAAGCGAGAATTATTAGTGGTGTATCACATAGCGGTCCGGGACTTTTTAGGATCATAGTTGTGTTTACGCAAATGATGGTAATTCGGTAATACTTTACGCAGGAAATCGATCTGCAATGTTTGGGACTATGAAGGGGAAGGAAAATTAAATTAATGTAAGTTTGACAACAGGAAATACAAGGCTTACTGCATGTTTATCTATGGCTTCCCTTTGCATAGAATCACGACCATATATCACCGTATTTTCAGGCAGCTGCTGTTTGCACTGTAAACGTACGCCAGCACCTATAATACAACCGCTACTAACGCTTATTTCGGGTCCTACATAACTTTTGCATTCAAAAACATTCTTATCACCAATACGATTGGCTTCCACTGTACATCCAACTTCAAATACATTATTGACACCAATTGTTAAAGGTGGTGCGGGTTCTGAAGGGGAGTTGGATGTATTTTCTGGTAAACGATAGTGAATTGTAGCATATTCCTCTACTATGCAATTTTCTCCTAAAATAATGGGGCCAGCATCAGCAATAATGGTAGCGCTGGGATGTATGACACATCCTGGTAATATGGTGATGTCACCACGCAATGTACTCTCCTCACAAACAATCGATTTGGCCATGATCTTAATGCCACTACTAGAAAAAGAAATAATGTGAAAGCTCTTCGCATTGAATTATTACAAAAAATATTTACTCAATGTCTACGGGCGGCATTCTGAAAATGTTTTCTAAACTTTTTTCACTTCTAAAGGAATTATTACTTATTTTTGTTTTGTTTAGTGAAGATAAATTTTTTCGATAACTTAATAGGTGAGGTGTTATTATATTGTACTGCTTCTTAAGGTTGCCGGATGGTGTAACCGTTTTAATACCATTCTTCAAATATATTAATTTGTAAATAAATGTTTTGAATAATTTTTTTACTCTTTTACTTAATTCAATTTATTAAAATACAGAGTTTGTGGATATATATTAACAGGGGATTAAAACCGGAAATTTTACTTTTCGACTTAAGACGAAAGGCCTAGCTAAGCTTAAAGATTTTCTGCAAAATTAATATAAAAGAGAATGGTCATACAAACAAATCTATAATAATGCTTGCAAAAGACTACAAATTGGAAATTGTTTGTGAAATATTTATTTTTTTGTTGCATCCGAAAAACTAAAAAAAAAACTATGAAATAAATAAATTTTGTTATTTTTTTCTTACAAAATTATTTTGGTAACAAAATTTGTTGTCCTGGCAACATTGCATATATGTAAAAACAAAAAAATTATGTACAGATTCAAATTTAACGTTTTTACTTAATTTTTAATCTGGTAACGCTATAACAATTGCATTCTTCATTATTAACATGGAAACAACAAATTTCCATGCAAAAGGTATGTTCAATGCTTGCATTACCCCAAATGAACCCCACCTTTATAATAAGAAAATGAATAAATTCTGCAAGAGATTCAGTTTGCAATTTTTATTGTTTGTCAAAAGCGGAAGCCGCGTAGAAAATAAATTACAAATTAAACGAAAAAATCCTATTGGCTAAGTAAATAGGCATAATTAATCAAAAAGTTAACATTTAGTTTATAAACTTTTTATATAGAAAATAAAAATTTTTGTGCTAAAACGAAATAAAATTAGTGAACAAGAAAAAAATCTGTGTGTTTCTACAACAAAAAAAAAAACGTGCAAAAAAGAATTTCATGCACAAACAAGATTTTGTTAAAGAGTAAAAAATAGTGAGAAGATAACGAAAAGAGCGAATCATTCAAGACGTAGACTTGCTTTTGTATTCTTTTTTCTTATATTTCATTGCGTGAGTGTGTGTGTAGGTTTTAAAAACAACGCCAACGCCAGTGGCAGTGCAAATAAATCTAAATAAAAAGAGCGCTTAAAAAATTTATTTTTAGCATGATCCTGCATGTGCCCATATTAAGTATGGCATATTAAATTTCGAAATTAAAAATCATTAAAGGTTAGTATAAATTGTTAGTAATTTAAGTAAGTGCATATATTTCATTTTAAAAATTTGCCAAAACAATAGAATTCTGAAGCTTTTAAATGAGAATTATTGCAAAGCAAAAATTAAGAGAAAATTAGTAAGAGAACGTATGTTCTCTTTAGTTGCATTTTTCTAAGATAGTTTTGATAACGCGGCGTTGCTGGTTGAATTTTACAGAAAACTTGTATTAAAAAATACCCAAAACTGGGAATTTGCTGCTTTTCTTGTTTTTATGTCAAATAAATTTCAAAACATGTGGTATTGACGTTCTGATAAGTGTAAGGTTGCCAGATAGGAATATTTAAAATATGAGAGTTGATTTTCGTAAAATAATTATTTTTTTATAATTATTAAATGCATATTGGAATTCAATTTTAATTGTTTACATTAAAATTTATTTACAAACTAATATGCCATTTGGTTTATCTTTCTTAAGTTATGTATATTATGGCCACTTTGTTCTGCTGTCAAACGCATTTATTTGCGGTTATTAGTTTTTTGTTGTTATTGTTTTTCATTTGCTGCCACAATGCGGTCGATTGGCAAAGGCGGAAGCTAATTGAAATTCCAGTCTTGCTTATAGAAGTGGACTACTACTGCTGCTTAGAAGAACAAGAAGCAAAAAATATATAAACTAGTAATTGTTGCTGTTGTTTTTGTTTTGCTTGTGCTCATGCACACTTCTACATTGACAAAGTTTACAACTTGTTGTTGTTACTTTGCAATTACTGCACATTTTTTGTTTGTTTGTTTACATTATTTTTTTAAAGAATAAGTTTTGTTTACCCCGTTGAACTGTTGTTTTTGTTTGTTAGTATGTGTCTATTACTTTTTGGGTTATTTATTGTTGGCGGTGTTGGTGATTTTTTTTTTTTTTTGTAAAGTCGAATGGAAGTATTTTTAGTTTGTTTTCTTTCTGCATTCGATGACTAATACTCCCAAGTTGAATTGTTTTGCAGAAGTTGGTTTTTTATTGAGGGTTTGCATGCATTTCATAGAGTTGCCAAGTCAAAATTTATGTATGGCAAATGTGAAATGAATACTTGAGGCCAATTTATACGATAGCGGTTAACGTATGTAAAGTTAAAGTGGTCATACCTAAATAAAAGCAGGCTTATTAAAAGCAATATATTTAACAAGCCTGTTTATATTTTACAAATAATTTATAGTTCCCATCTTTTTTCTTTGTTTGTATTTGTTGTTTTTTGCAACCAACTTCACTATTAAACGTTCTGTCAAAATCGGATCTTCCAATTTCGGTATGCTCCATACAAATTCAATGAACATGAGAAATTTTGACAACCAAAAAACGCTGTTGGCTAGTAGTATTATATCAAAACAAAATAAAATTAATGCATCCCTGATCTAAAGAAGTGTGATGGACTTAGAAACATTTTAATAAACGAAAAAAGTCGAAGGACTGCCAATTTTCTGTCCGTATTTTCTCTCAATGTCGTATGCTTTCATTATATATTAAATATTCAGGATATTATTCTCTCTCTACTATACGAAAACTTAACATGCTGTTTGACTTTTGGGAGCGTCTAAATCCTCCCTAAGGCACGATCTTCCCATGATCATGGCGGCCACAACGAATAACGAGAAAACGCAAAATTACATTTTCTGAAAACCAAGTCTCTTGTGTTGTAGATCACGTGGTATTGTCCTTTTTCCACCAAATACCATATACATACTTTATAATATTCAAATGCTGTACAGGAAAGTTCCTCGGGCCTCATAAACAAAAATTTTAGTTGAAGTCAGCAACCGTTAATTATTCGTTGCAGGAATTATTCGGTTTCGGTAAATTTGCCATATTACTGTTACCGATTGCCGGCATTGAGCAAAACCCAAGTCCCGCCTGGTTTTGTTCAGTATGATACTATGTCATCCGTAGAAATACTACTTCAGTCAAATGTGGATAAAAGAACCCTTGCTCGTGTCTTCAATCGCATCGGCATTTGGCAAACAGATACATTGCTCCCTGCTGTACTCAACAAAGACCAGCGTCATCCATAATACACCATCCCTACCTGTCAAAACGTGCTATTTCCACAATGCCTAACGCACTAACTACTTCACCGACATCCACAATTGGTACAGTATGGACGTGTTCTGTATGATGTAATCTGGCGATCAGAGGTCAAGCGTAACGGCTGTAATAACTGGTGTAATATGAGAACGTGCACTAGTCTCTGTACATACTGAGAACGGATTGTGAATTTCAACGCAGAGTGCATGAACCATCCCAACACTGACACCGTCAACGATGCACACCCTACCCTAACACAAATAACTATTGACTGAGGGAATCCCACGGTAGCTACAAGTGCGATCACCCTGCACGCACAAATATTGATTCCACACAACCCACCAGCTTTTACTACACATCAGACAAAATCTCAGAGATTACTTGCTCTACGCATTAGAGCAACATTCTCATAGTCGTCATCCATGAGACTAAACAAGCTGCAGAGTTGCCGGATTAAATTAATATTATCAGAAACATTATGATTTAAATATTTTCCTCTTAGTTTATCCTCCCCGCTGATGATCCGAGGCTTAAGGCTGTTTCACAGCGATGTGTATGCTTTGGTGTTGTCCTAATGCAGGCGGCTTAAAGCAATTTGTTAGTAAATAATAATGGATTCCTTTTCACTACACCTTGTACTTATTGTTGTTTATTCATACTTATATGTTTAGTATCTCTACTTTTGTATTACATTTTATTGTTGTTTTTATTATTATTACAACAACAAAAACAAAATAAAATTGTATTCCCCTCTTGTTGTGAGTTTTTATTGTGATATTTTTTTATGATGGATTTTATTTTAATTTTTTCTCTTATGAAACATTTTCTAAAGCTGGCTATTTGTTTTGGAGCATGTATGCATGTATGTATGTATTTCGTTCACTATGCGAACATATTATTTATTGCCAGCCATACTATCCATCCATAGACAGCCAGCTAGTCAGCCAGCTGTATATCGTTTAATATTTTCATAATATTTCTCGTTTATTGCATTTGCATTTGCTACGGTACTCTGTACTGTGACTTAATGCTCCCATTCCCCTACCTATACAGTCCTCACCTCCTCCCTGTAGTCAGGCGGTGCGATTTTGTAATGTGTTACGCATGATTATTTGAATTTTCTTTTTCAGTATTTTTTAAGTTCATTTCGTTGTTGCTCCTAGTTTTTCTGTGTTTTTTCTTGCTTCAAACAACGTCCTTCTTTTTCTTCTTGTTTGCATGCCTTCTTGTGTCAATTGTGTTGTGGTTCCAAAGTACAGAAACTCTGTGTTTCTCTCTGGATTTTGTTAAAAAATTTACATTTAAAGCATATTTATTTAAATTTTCCTTAGCATTTTCCATTCATCGTTTTTTTGCCCTTTTTCCCCTAATTTACTTGCATTTGTTTTTTCCGTATATTCGATTGCATTTTTATTTTGATTTCCAGTGTTTGGTTTGAAGAAAAATGAAGAATAGGGAGTTTTGTTTTTGGTTTTTACGTACTTTTTTGTTTTTTTTTAGCCTGTAGTAATCCTGAAGTACTTTTGCCACTCGTACTTTTACAGCAATTCCTTTCATTCTATAAATAGCAAATTCAAGGCTGTGTTATATAGGGGGAAATTTATTATTTTATACTTCTTTCTGCTGCCAACTGATTAAGGTACAGAATCATATTAAATCTGCAAATTATATTCATTTTTATTTTCGTACAAATGCTTTGAAAATTTTATTCTTTATAAAACTTTTATAATTTCTGTTAGGCCAGGGATGCCGTGTATACATTTTAAAACAATATGTTGTATGTACTTAGAATTATCAAGATAATAACCCTAATAATATATAGAAAAGCTCTTGAGTTCAAACCTCAACTCTAACATTGCGAAAAATGTTTCTTTCTCAAAACATTCTTCTGGCAAAATCTCTTAGAGTAAACACAATTTGCCATGAAGAGCTTTTCAAAAAATCCTGTCATGTATAAAAATTAACACACACATCGAGGGTGGTGTAAGAAGCTAGTTTGTAATGCTGACTAAAGGGCTCTAAGGGCCAATTGAGCAAGCAACTTTTTATCTTCATAGATGATGTCTAGATACTACAAATAACTTCGACATTATCGCAGAGTAGTCTGCAGAATGACGATTATCATACATACATACATCCATAATTGATCATTACAATCCTTCTGTCAGGATTACGGCCTAGCTTCTCACACCACTCATGTTATGTGTGTTAATTTTATACATGAGTGGCGGCACCCACAGTTTAAATTCGACTCCGAACGACAGTTTTTGAGAAACTTTTCATGGCAATTTTATTTACTCTCCAGAGTTTTTGCCAGAAATCTGCTGAGAGGAAGTCGCCGAAGAATTATTTTTTTTTTCATATTTTCGTTTTGATGCCTGACTTGGAGTTTGAACCATGGCCTTACGTCTAATAAGCCAACACACTACCTACTAGACTACGGCAACTGACACGCTCATCACGCTGCATCAAAGAGTTCTACATCGTTAAGCATAACCATAATAGACTAGGTATTATGATATCATTGAGAAGTGAAGATGGTGTAGGTTAGGTTAGTTTAAATTGGCAGCCGTCTGAATGGGTGCAACTTACTTGGGTCCTATAAGGTCCCGTTCTAACACTGATAATAATGATGTAAATTTGCAGTATAAATAAAGATTCGTGACATGCAGCAAACATCAAGTAGTAATCAGTAATACAACAACGCTTGTAAATCACGGAATAATAAGTCCTTTTTGCCTTAAAGTTTACGCAAATAAATAGAATTGCTGAAATTTGTATGAAGAGCAGACAAGAGCTGCAAGTGCAACTTGAAAAAGACAGTGCAGGTTGTTAAGCTTTAGGATCAGCAAAATTTTTGTTGGATTATAATTCTATCTCTTCTCTTAACCATCCCGAGAGAGAGTCTTATGAAGGTGTGTATTTTCCTCCAATCACCTTTAACTAGACATGTTCTGTCACTAAAATTTAAGTGTCCACGAATTCTTCTTCTGAGGTCCTCAAGCGCTGGATAACGACAGGGAAGATGTTCCGTGGTCTAATTTCTTCTTTCTCGTCATTGGAGTTTCTGCAGACGTCGTTATGATGTATTCCCAGTTTCCGGGCGTGAGCACCCAGAGACTAATGTTCTGTTATAACTGCTATGAGATGGAATGCTGATGGTTTAGTGTTCTTCTATTCTATTTTCTTTTGCTTGAATTCACTCCAAGTCCAAATTCATTTCATCATTTCGATAGTAATCTCACTACTGCCACGTCATCTGCATAGGCGATAGTTATACAGCATGCTGTTTCCATGGTCTGTAATATAATTTCAAGGTTGAAGTTCCATAGTAATGGCGAGAGTACACTTTATTGCGATGCCCTTCGACTCTATAATTCTGGTAACATAAGTAGACAGATGGCAACGCTTTTATGTACCGGGGAGAGGATAAAATGTGCTTTGAGTATCTTTTTAGCATACAAGACCTCGGTAACAGATGGAATTTTTTCCCGTATATTGGAAAGGGGGATAGATTAACTATTTCTATTCCTGATAAATATATGCCGAAGTCGTTCTTTTACGAACAATCTGGCTAAGGGTGAAAATGGTGTTCACTCCAAAAGTCGGAAAAGAGGACACTTCGCACCCAAAATCCTTCAGGACAGTTAGTTTCACGTTTTTTATGTTGAAAACGCCTGAGAAAAATTGGGAACAACTATGCACGTTGTGGGATATTAGAAGTGGTACCACAGGAACCTAGGCAACATGCCCGTAGGGCAGACGGATCGACTGAAGTAGCTCTAGTAGAATTCGTGGAAACCATTCAGGAAGAATGAAGCGAACGTGAAGGAGGTTTGAAGACTCATTTTGTAACGCTGCTTACGAGTCATAAATGAAACGAGCCATAATGGAAATATAACATATGGTATCTAGATGGATGACAGACATGATCTATGGAAACATAAGCAGGATTTAAGGTGGGTTAGGGGATGCCAACAGCGTGGAGTTCTTTTACCACTAATGTGGAGCCTGGCTGTGGAAGAACTGCTGACAGAGCTATCTGAGGCGGGCATTGAAATTGAAACCCGAGGATATGTGCAGATGATATGGTCTTGATGGCTAAGGGAGCATTTTAATTTACTAAATTTTTTTCAAATTCGACTTCAGATCGTAAGTCTTTGGTGCATGACATAGAGCCTGAGAATAAATCCGGGTAAGACCACAATAGTAACATTTACAAGAAGAAGAAAACTTTCTAAATGGAGGAATATTCGACTCCTAGATAAGATAATGTGACAGAATGGATAGTAAATTGACATGGAGGCCTCGGGAAAGGCAACTACATGTATACATATGCATCATGGTCAGACCGTGCCCTGGATATTATAGGTTCTATGCCTATGCATAGTATGTAATTAGTATGAGTAAATTATAATACGTATACTTAGTAATATAAATCCTTTCAAATATTTCCATTTAAAGCATATCTAGTGATTTGAGTTGAGCTGCTTTAATTCTTCATCCTTTACATCCGTATTTATTTAACATGTAAAGGAAACACTTTTTGACATCTTGCCACTACCATAGCCGCCATAAATTGAGCAGAAATTAATATTTAACGTATTATCTCGTCTAAAGCCATACAATTAAATGAAAGAAGCCTTAAGAAGGATAAACAAAAAAGAAAAAAAAAGAAAAATACAACAAAAACTGAAAGTAATAATTTTCCTTTCTGGGAAGATAACGTTAAGCAGCGTATAAATAAGAAAGATTTCTTTCTATTTGTACACTTGAATATAAAAATCATTTTCATTTTTGCTCAGGAGAAGGAGTAAAGAATCTCTCTGTCAGGTTAAATGGTGTTGCAGGGCTAATCTCTATAATTGACCCCCGATGATGTCCTTTCTGTTTTATTTTTTTCCTTCCTACAAGGAAAGGAATTTAGGATTTATTTTTGGAGTGTGAAGGTGTCTACGTATTTTAAGCTGCCTGATTTGTTTTAGTAGAAAAACGTTAAGACTCAAGCAATATCGTTTTAAAGTGGTTATTCTACTCGATTAATATTAGGAATACATTTAAATCCTAAACCTACACTGTGGTTGGGTAAACCTATACCATGGTGCAAGTAAAAAATTGAACAACAATGTGGTTTTGCTTTGCAATCTTTTTTTTTTCTTTTTAAGTGGCGTAATCCGGTCACTTAGTCTTTATGTGGTTAACTTAAAATGAGAGGGGACTGTCTGAGCAAGCTGAATAGGGTTACCCTCTGCGGTGTTCCAGATTATGTATGAATTCGCGGCAATATGCAGTCAGCTAAACTTTGCAAGAGGGGAACTTCCACGCCATTGACGACAATATTTTAGGTGGAGTGCGTACAGATGTTTAGAAGAGAATACTCAACGAAAGCCAAACGAGTTCAAGTGATCCAAACTTTTGTTAAATTACAATAAAAGGAGCTTTGAGCCATTGATCAGAGAAGAAATAATAGATAATAGAAATTTTGACATTGTATTACCGACTAAAAGAACACTTGTTTAGATTGGGGATAATTTAGAACCCAAAATGAAGATTCTATGAGGATGATGAAATGACTTAATGGAAAACATACTTGGAAACTGTAAGACATCAATGTATCCTAGAAGGAAACATATCAGGTACTAGGTAGGGAAGTGTCCTCGTTGCTCTCGTGCGGTTTCCTCAGGATTTTCAATGCAGTAGCTTTAGAGAAGACATTATAGGTGTTCCCCATATAGTTGATACAATCGATTGTATGACCTACATTAGTAATAAAATTGTTGTAGTAAAATCTCTTTCTCTTTCCTGATATAGGCGATACAATCGATTGTATGACCTACATTAGTAATAAAATAGTTGTAGTAAAATCTCTTTCTGCCGAAGCATTATTTCAGATGTGAGACATAATAGACGGATGAGGGAGCAGTTCGTAGCCTTCGATTTTTATAGTTGTTTTTCATTTTTGCCTTGTAAATTCATAGAGCTTCGTGCAAAAGACGTTCGTGTAAGTTTTTTTTTTGTTTCGTTTCGTTACGTGAACGTTCGGCCTATTTTACCTTTACCATTGCGCATCTCTCTTCGAGAAGAGATCTGCTGCCAATTGACGGCATATTTCGTCTTAGAACTTTCAGGTTTCCATTAACCACATGATGTAAATCATTAATTTTCTTTGCTATCAGATATATGACGATAATTCCTTCTACAACACTAGTCATATGTAAAGACGTGGTGCCTTATCCACTTACTTACTTAATTACAATCCTTTAGTCAGTGTTACAACCTAGTTTAATTTTACCCATGAGTGAGGGACTTACAGTTTTATAGTCGACTCCGAACGAAAAACTTAAGAAACTTTGTTCGGCTTCTTCTTCTATTGCCTGAAGACTGCTGAGAAGAAGTCGCTGAAGAAGTTCGAGATGTCTGAGCCAGGTGTAGAACCACGAGCTGTCGTCTAATAAGTCAAACTATTTGCTCTACTACGGCGACTTCATTCACTATACACCCTTAAACAGTTTTTTCTAAAAATTGATAACGTGCTTCTCACAGTTGTTCTTTATATGCTTCGTTTACATTTGTAGCTAATAACAAGTTCGTTACTTTCGAATATAATAAGCTCTTTATTTGCTAAGATCCTTCTATATTTGGCATCATTGGGATCAAGCGAACAGGTTTAAGCTTCAAATATCTGCCATTTGCCGAAATAGTCTCTTTATCTGCTGAGGTCCTGCTATATATGGCATCATTTGGGGCAAGTTAACTCGTTTAAGCGTAAAATATCTGTCATTTGTCGAAATCAGGTTGATGGTGCGGAAAACATGAGACATATGGACGTAGTATCAAATCTCTGGTATGTTATGGAAGTGCTTTCAGTACGCTAACTTCACTAATCCTGGATAGAATATATCCAATTTTTTTACAGTAACATAAAAAAGTCTACATACAACGGCTAATTTTTTTTTTTTGCAATTATATCTACTTTATATTTTTTATATTCGTTTTTGTCTTCATTCTTAAGCTGCCTTAGACAACGCTATAACACTTCTCATTTTGATAAAAATCACCGGGAAAAAAGTGTACATACAGCGGTGTATCTAGACTTTTTTCTTTGACTGTAATTTAAAACATAAAATTAAATTTGAATTTAAATTGTTTGATACACAAAAACAAAAGTACATTTCGCCTGGTTCATTAGAACTTAATCTACTGCATTTGTCCATGTAAAATTGGTAAATTACTCTGCTATTGCCTCAAGGCATTGGCTCTGCTGTCTTCATTAATAAATTAGTTTCCTTAAATGTATTCCCATTATAATTACAAATACAATATAAACTCTATGAAATACTTAAACAATTCGCGCCAATAATAATAATAAAACTTTTATTTCTTAAACTTCTTAAGATATCCTTAAATGTTCATGGGATTTTCCAAACATTTTTTCTAATTATTTTTCTTAGTCATTCGTTAATAGCATGAAATGTAATGAATCATGAAATATATGTAAATGGCCTGTACGCCAATAAGTGTTATAACCTGGAAGTATATTTAAATGTTGAAAATAATATCAAAATGTATTTCTCTCCAAGAAAGACTTTTTCTTGCGTGTAGGGTTGCTAAAGTGCAATCTACTGCTGCCAATCTATAAGATATCCCTGCAATGACTTTTCCAACCAACTTTTCCAACTGTTTGCAGTAACAGACTTCAGGATGTTGTTAAATATAACTCTCTGTCTATAACTTGAAAAGCACCCTCACATTTCTTTCTGAGATGAAGCAACGCCGCATGTGTATCAAGTATGTGTTCTTACAAGTATTCGTTGGACGTTATGTTGGACTTAAAGCGTTCTTATCATAAAAATAGTTTGAATTGGAAGGCCGTAATCCTCAGGCTACATCTGTATAGTCTGATACTACCCTAGCATTAGTTATCTTAAACAAGTGTTCTTTGTGTTAGTAGGCTGGTTACTATCCTCAGACTACTACTGAATAGTTTCCTACTTGAGTCAGATCTCCTCTTTCTGTAAGTTCCTAGTATTAGTTTGACTTCAGAGTCTCCTGTTTCTGTTATCTGTTTCTTCTCTTTCGACCAGTATTTCCTTTCAAACTTCTTTTCCTACTTATAGCAACGGTCTAACCTCAACAGCGGCGTAGAAGCTCCCATTTACCCATTCTCAACTCTCTGCTCATTGACGTGAATTAATCCCTGCCTAGCTCGTTCAGTTTGTCTAGACAGTCGTATATTAATCTCGAGTCAATCTCATTTCGGATGGCGGACTGATTTTATCCATGAGTGGCGAGACTTACAGTTTAAAGTCGGCTCCGAACAGATTTTTGAGAAACTGTTCATGGCAATTTTATTTACTCTCAGAGCTTTTGCCAGAAATCTGCTGAGAGGTAGTCGCCGGAGAAACATTCTTGCATATTTCGTGTTGTTGGAGATGTCTGACCTAGGGCCTCACGTGTAATAAGCCGTCACATTACATGTTAGACTACGGTGACTACAGCGATAGAATTAAGGTGGAAATATTCTTTTCCCTTAAAATAATGGAAAGTATGGGCGTCACAATTGACAATTGAAAACAAAAACATACGACGAATAAAGCTTCTAAAGAAAAAAGGGTAATACTTATATCATTCTATTCTGTCACAAAATTCAATGCATTATCTCCACTGAACGCAATGAATCGATTTACGATTGAGCAACCTTCGGATTTATTGGAAATTTATTTCCAAAACAAAGACCATGGGTCGGAAATTACAAGAAAATGTCGTACCAAATTTGGTCGTAGATAAGGACCAACAGTGACGGATATACGAAAGTTTATTGCTAAAGTTTGTACAACTGGTTTCATTGTTGATGCGCCAAGACGTGAGCGTGCTCGTGCAGTGCGTACACCCGAAAATATCGAAGCTGTGGCCGAGAGTGTGCTTGATAATCAATCAACATCAACTCGTCATCGCTCTTAAGAATTAAACTTTTCATGTACCTGTTTACGACGAATTTTGTGAAAAGATCTCGGTATGACGCCCTAAAAAGTTCAGTTGGTTCAAGAGTTGAAGCCGCATGACCATCCGCTTCGTATTCGGTACGCTAAATGAGCTAACAAGAAACTGCACATTGATGTCGATTTTGCAAAAAAAAAAAGTAAATTTTTCGTATGAAGCTCATTTTCATCTTGGTGGGTACGTCGATAAGTAAAATTGCCGTATTTGGGCCTCAGAAAACCCGCACGTGATCTTACAGAAGCCAATGCGAGTGACTGTTTATTTTTTGTTTTATTGCATTTTTAAATTAAAAACTTTTAAATTGCCCACCAGTTATTATAAGAATCCATTTCGATCTTTTGCTCTTAGACACTCCTAAGTCCTCAAATCATGGTCCTCAGGTTTTGAGATGACCTCTTCAGACTGCCGTATTACCGCCATTAAAAAAAATATGTTTTTTTATAAACAATCAAATGTCTTCTTTAACATATAAAAAGATTCTTATGTTTAAATAAATTTATCTTAAAAAACAGTTGAAAAAGAATCCTTAAGAAGTATTTTAACCCCTAAGCAAACGACGGTTGATAAATATTCTTCCCAATATTTGCAAAGTATGTAACTTTAAAAGCCAAATAACTTTTGTTCTGACCCTCGTTTTTAAATCAAAAAACAATATCTTCTGATTTGATGTGGGTTTCATTTTTTTTTTAGCAATTTCAGGCCAAGTCTATTACACTTTTCTCCCAATTAGAATTGATGACAGTGACTTTACATACATACATTGTTTTTCTATTGTTCTTTTCGATATAAAAACGTATACAAATACTTATTAATCTAACTCATAGGGGAATTAAACAACTATTATTACCCACCACTGTCAGTCACTGCCACTGCCACCTATTAAATGTGCGATGGATGGTTGCCTAAGTGCAACAATACATTACAGAAAAAAAACCTTTAAATCCCCTGTATTAAAAGGGCGGGAGTTGTTTGAAACGAAAACAGCTGTACTTTTATTAAATAATTTATTTTTATTTTTTGCTAATGTATGTACATATGTATGTATTGTCAAACGTGTATACAATAAGACACGACGATTCTTGCAAAATCACCACCACCCAATACGCTCCCTCTCATTTACGTTAATCTTTCCATTGAGAAAGGGTGGTGGCTGGCTGTCAGTCCTTTGAATAATTTTTTTATATATTTTTTTTGTTGTTGTACTATTACTTACAACAAAAATATATGAAACTAAAAACAAAAATAGTGCAAAGCAAAATCGGCAATAACAAATACATTTAAAGCGTTTAAAGTGCGTTTATGAATGATACGCGCCGTATAAACTAAAAAGAAAAAGAAAAAAATATGAAAACAAACTGAAAACAATAACAATAACGAAATGCCAGACCAGACAAAATGGTACAGTTCAGTATTACAGTACAGTACAGTACTTTTGATACAAAATAAGGCTGCTTGCTCTCTGTTATTATATGGCCAACTGTAGTAAAACGAGCACAAAATTTGTAAATGGGGAGACCAAAAACAAAAAAAAAAAGCCGAAGAAAATGAAAAAGAAGGGGGCGAGCGTATTCAAAGTTAGAGCATGAGATGGAAAAACAAGACATGTATGGTTTGGTGGGAGAGGGTGAAGATAGAATCAAGGAAGACATTTGGCAAAGTTTATTGACCTCCAAATGGTCGGTCGAGGGTTGAAAATTTTGTGTCTGTGTTTTGTTTAACTGTGTATCAGCAGCATCAACATAATGATCATCAACATCATCATCGGCATTACCATCGCCAACGCAACAATATTAACAAAAGTTTTTGCAGCGACTGCAGCTTTTCATCAACGTTAACAGCAACAATAGCAACAAAACGCCACTTTTCATGATTTTCAAAAGATAAATTGTATATCCATATACATACATACATATGTATATAGTGACATACAAATGTACATATGTGTATACGTACTATGTACATACACTGTCGATAAAAATAATAGCGGCACAGTTTTAACTTTGTTGCACGTTTTGTTCTATGCCTCGTGTAACCGTCTGAGAGATCTATTTCAAGTAATAACGTTTCAAACATTCGCACCCACTTTTAGAAAGGTTGGTAGTCATATCAGCATCCCGGGAGCTTCCGTACACTGCTTGCTGTTTGTCGGGACCTAACAGAGGGTAACCTAGCCGATTCAGTTTCTCCAGTAGTCACATATTATCTTCGACTCAAGCTCTTAAGAGCCAAGTGCTTAAATGATACCCTGACTGCCACATAGTATTGCTATGCCCTATCTTTTGTACCTATTATCCACGCTAAATATACATTTCGATGTCATAGACGTTTACTTGGAAGATACCCTTGAGTTTCCCAATGGACTCGAAGTTGCAAAATGCCAAAAAATTTGTCGTAAGATTTTTACTTTCATTTTTGAAATACGAATGGAATTCTGCAGTATTTTCTCACTGACTTTAACGTAAATTCGCCTCAAATGGCAACCTTGCACCAAAAAAACACCTCTACTTTGCCAAACCGGCAGTTTTTAAGCCACTAAGTTGTTAAACCGATACTAGCATGCAATGAATTTGCAGTTATGCGTGTTCATGCTGGTTTTTTGACTTTTTCTTTTATTTTGCCGAAAGAAATATTTTTTTCATACTTCGTTTTTGTACGAGATGTCTGAGCTGGGCTCATATCTAATAAGAGCCGCCACACTACCTACTAGACTAGGGCGATTTCAAATCATGCTTGATTTGATCGTCTGTATTATATTTTCCGTCACTGTATAGAAGAGAGAAAATCTTATGGTAGACAGTTAGGCCATCTATCCAACAACCATTTATACATGCAGGGCAGAGAACGGTTGAAGTGAGTGGTTTCAGGCGTTTATTCATTTCATTTCAATTCATTCATTTCATGTACATACACAATCAAACCGTATGTCTGTCTAACAAGAAGGCAGACACTACGCCTACTCTCATACTCAAACGTACCGATAAATGTTAAGCAACAACAAATAATGTCGGCATTTCATCTCTCTCTCTCTTTCTGAACCATTTAAACACTATAACCGTACATACACCTATTTAAGTATGCAGGCAAGAGCATGCCAAATATCAAAATCAAACAAAAACAAGTTTTTTTTTGTTTTGCTTCTCTATTTTGTTGTGGCCTTTTTTGTTGTTGTTCTTCTTCTTCTTCTCTACAATATAAAATATTTAAACACTCAGGGGTTGTTGCTATGATTGTAATACAAATTTTCTTCCTACACATACAGACACACAAACGTAACAAAACTTATGCTATAAATTGTTTTGAATGACAGCAGGAATAGAGAGAGAGAGAGGGTGTTTGATTTTTAGAGAGTTTTAATAGAAGCGGGGCTTTTTTTTGGCTCATTCAATGGTGGTGGTGGTGGTGGTGGTGGTGGTAGTTTTGTTTTCTTCAGGGTACTCTGTTGACAACTGCACGTAGTAATGATAAACTCCCTAACCACCCCTTAACGTCGACGACTGTGTGTTGTTTTCCCCCATTTTATTTTATTTCATTTCATTTCATTTCATTTTACTTCAATTCATTTCATTTCACTTATTTTTCTTTATTTTTTTTTTGCTGCTGCTGAAATCATTTTGTTATAATGAATGAATTGTAAAGGTAAGCAAAAGAGGAGAGGGAGAAAATAGCGAATAAGAATGAAAGCAGGGAAAATCTTGAACTACAACGGCCGTATTCAACGTATTCATAGAAATGCACACACAGAAATTGTATTTTCATAATACAAATTCCAAATAGTCCTTGATATTATAATCCCATAAGCAGACTGACTGCTTATGCTGCATGAGCAAAAAAAAGAGAATAAAAAAAAAATAACAAAATACATAATAATATAAAAATAAATGTATAAAAGGGGGAGTGAAATTCCTTTTCCAAATAAAAAGAGTTGCCATGTTGCCATAGTGTCATTATGATTATGATTGTGATGTAGGGCTGCCTTAGTACTGTGACCATACGATCTATTGTAGTCCCCTGTAACTTTATGGAGTATCCGTATAATGTCTACTCCAAGGCCTATTGCTCTGACAAATTTCAGGTTGCTGCTCGGTGTCGACAAAGGCAATTACATTCCTAGCAGTTGATATGCACCCACATGTCTCTTCCTGGGCTCTATTAATGACCCACAAGACTGTGTTCCGATGATTCTTTCTCATCATCACAGTATACACTTGGTGGGCTTGAGACAACCCCATTCTGAATAAATGTACCCTGAGTCTACAGTATCCTGTTGAAAGAATGGATATTAATCTCAGATCTCCTTTTATTATAATTTTTCAACAAAAGTTTTGATTGCCTCAAAGCCATTTGGTTTGAGAATAGTCTTTACCTGAAAACTCCCCTCCTCGCAAGTTCATGCGCTTGCTTATTGCTAACAATTCAAACATGTACTCAGCAGAGGGTAACATTATTTTACTTACCAAGCCAATTCAACTTATCCACATAGATTCATACTATTTTCGATTTAACCTTATAGCAGACGAGTGCTCGGCTTAACTGTCAGATGGTATTGTTATGTCCTGGCTTTTGCATCTCCTATCCAAGTTGAAATGAACACATCATTCTTTGCCATAAATTTCCGCCTAGAAGATACCATCGAGTTATCCCATGGGCTCAGAATATTTTAGTAACATCTGCAACACAGCTTTAAATCTAACAGAGCTGCCAGCCTCGCTGTAGGACAGGTTCTCGTTGCCCCTATTATAACAACATCCGTTAGTCTTTGTATTTTATTCAACTCCTATTGTGTTTCTCCTATTCAATTTCGTCTGTCTGTATAAAATTAACACATACAAATAAGTGGTGTGAGAAGCTAGGTCGTAATCCTGACTGAAGGGTTGTAATGATGTGTGTATGTATGATATTCCTAAATATTTCCTTCAATTTCCTGTGATATTTTTTTATCCAGGAGCCGAATACTCTTTCATTTAAAAAGTTTTCTTCTTCTCGTAAATGGAAATGTTGTGGCCTCGCTCGGGTTTGTTCTCAGGCCCACTGTCATGCATCAAAGACAACCAATATTTGATAACAGAGCCAGCTTATGGTGTAGAAAATCCGTGAATACATATTGTAAAACTTTGTTACTTCAACATTCACAGGCTATAACTGCTAATATTACCGTATCCACCATCCTGTCGTACATTCAGTTGCAAACATTTGGCAATCCTGAATCATTTTACCATTTTTGTCCCGGAACACATACAAGTCATCCACCCTGGTGAGATATAAAACGCAAAAAATAAAAGAGCGAAATATCAAATATAAAATCGTTGATAGTAAGACTCGTATAGTCGACGGGGCGGCGTGGAACCAGTATTACAACGACCAACAGCATTGAGTCGTGGCGGCAGAGACCGCTATACTAGCAGCTGTAATTTGATTCAACAGACAAAAAAAAAATGAAAGAAAAAAAAAATAAAATTTAACGAAACAAAAGGTTCATTCAACGGTTCATGCACAACAAGTACTTTTTATTGAGAATGCTTAGATGTATGTATGCGTGTACGTAAAAGGAATAAAACAAACAAACCCTTAACCGACAACCAACCAAAACACACACACACACACATACAAACAAACATTAACATGTGTTCTTTTAGTTTAAGGCAGCCAGCCAGCATGCCCGTTATTTAGTCAGCCATCCAGTCAACCATTTATTCATTCATTCATTTGGTTGTATGTGTGTGTGTATAGCCTGTCCATAGTTGAACTATTCAGTCAGCTAGAAGGCGAAACAACCAACACAGACGGACATAAATTCCTGCTGCTTCCGCTTGATGATTAAAAAGTAAAAAAATTCAGACAAAACACAGGCATACATATATTTATGCATGCTTAATACAGCCCAAAATAATACAAAATGTTTATGAAAATGTGTTTTTGTTTTGGTTTGTTGTTTGAATACCACAGGCAGACATTCATATTTTTGTGCAGAACAGAAAGAGTAACAAAAAAAAAAAAAAATAACAAAACTAATGATACATTTAAAATTAGGAATAAGAGAATAAGAGAGAAAAGGCACAGCATTGCATATGCACTAATACGCTTACAATGTGAAATTAAACAAAATTAAACTACAAAAATTAACACTTGCACTCTCTGCCTTACATATGTATGTACGTAGCTGGGAGAGAGAGTTGGAGAGAAAGTAAAATCTATGTACTCGTCGTTTAAAACGAAAATTGCAGCCCTTACGAACTCGTTACATGTTGTATTATGATCTGATCGGATGACCTGTACACAAATACGAATACATTGATTATACTGGTACAAGAGCACTCACTCATATGAGTACGAAAATCCTTTTGTTTTACTTTTGTATCCATCACGTACATACATACATATGTACATACCTATTCTCCTACAGTTTTGTCTGGTTTTTACTGCTTTAAATTATAGTTTGTTTTGTTGTTTTTCTCTCGGTCGTATTTTTTCTGCACATTCATGCAGCCGTATTGTTTACGTGTTACGTGTTACGATAGTAAAAAAGAAAAAATTAAACAACCCTGCCATTGCCTGCCATGCCTGTTAAAGAACACCGCATTATTAAGCAATTTAAATGGCTTCAATAAAAAGAAATAAAAGGGACTAAAAAATAAAATCTTTTTTTAAACATATTTTTTATTGTTGTATTATAATAACATTTTCATTTCATATCCTATTCGTCTCCGGTTGTTGCCACGTTTGTTTCAGAAGTTTTATAACAAAAGGAAATTGAAAAAGGAAAAAGAAACAGCATATGGTGTTTTGGTTTGATCTGCTATACGATCGTTCGGTTACTCTTTGTGTCATTCATCTGTCTGTTCTTATTACTACAGTCTGTTCCATTTTGAAGTGTTTTTTATTATTTTTATTTTGAATATGTACAGTATTGCCATGGTACAGAATTATTGATTGGAAAAATTTATGTAAAGAAGTAGATTCGTTTTCAGACGGATATGGTTGAGGTTTAAGGTGATATTTTGCGTTTGCGATTTGGATTTTCGTTTGTTATCGACAAGTAGGGATATGCTGCGTATTGGATCTCAGATTACGACCGATAACTATACTTTCGATATAGTCAAGGATTTTATTTATCTTGGCTCCGCCGTTACCACCAAAAATGATGTCAGTCTGGAGATCAAGCGCAGGATCACTCTTGTCTACAGGTGCTACCATGGTCTCAGTAGGCAATTGAGTAGCAGAGGCCTCTCTCGTACGACAAGACTATTACTCTACAAGATGTTCATCTACTCCCGTGCTTCTTTATAGCGCAGAGGCATGGACTCTATTAAGCACTGAATCAGCAGCCTTGAGAATATCCCCGAGCAAAGTCCTACGTAAGATCTGCGGTCCAGTACGAGTTGGAGATGATTTCCGTATCCGATCCAACAGTGGACTGTATGAGCTCCTCAACGACATAGACGTTGTAATATCGTTCGAATGGAGGAGGATGCTCCGTCGAAACGGGTATTTAATGCTGGGATTTGCGGAAGTCGGCAAAGAGGACGATCTTGTTTGCGTTGGAAGGACCAAATCGAGGAAGCCCGGTCATCGATTGGTGTGACCAAATGGCGTAGGCGCTCAAGAAGCCGAGACGCCTGGCAGGATGTGTTAAGCCAGACCGAAATTCATTAATCGCGTTGTTAATGGCCAAGTCAGTAAGTCATTTCGATTTTCGTTGTATGCCACAAGAACTACACAACTTTGAACAACAATAAATAGCGTGGAAAAATATAGCAAGAAAATAAAGTTGGCAACTCTGCCATCATCGTCCGCCTAGACTATGGACTATAGGAAGGATCCAGGATATCTAACAACATCTGGACACTTATTCAACATCGTAAGAATATGAAATCATATTTAAAAAGTGGAAGGATTTGGTCTTAGGCCACCTGACCTATCTGACCTATTCTCATGCAGGTAAACATAATTAATTGCTTTCTGATTTCCCAGCGGAGGTGTCTAACCTACCTTCCAAATCCTAGATAATCTAAGTATGAAAAGTTCTCAATTCACTTTCATTGGACTGCGAATAGACAAACGCAGTTTGAAGTACGAATTCGACATTACACCAGTAGAATATCTATCGACCAGCCAATCCAAGGTTTGAATATTTGCAGCCGGGAATCCCACAGGATCTGAGCTCATATAAATATTATGCCACCATTTAGATATCTCGGGGCATATGACGTCATATGCCCCCTCTGAAGAACAATAAATCTGCAGGAAACGATGGTATTGCACCAGAAAACTTCATGGATTAAACGTAAAACAAGATATATTGTGTATTTATTTACCATGAAGCTTGTGTTACTCTATGTATGCTAAACATGATCCATTGGCGAATTTTATTGGCCAAACAACGGAATCCAAAGCATGAACTGACAATGGATTGTATAACCACAAAAGAAAAATTTTCAATTATATACAATTTGTTTGTGTGTTGTAGACCTCAGAATTTCGGTTGTATGTCGTGTAGTATGCACTGTTGCTCGATCCCGTTGGAGTCTTATGTTCTCTAGTTCCAATTCATTCAGTTTATGTAGATAGGCATGGTTTTCTAGTGCTCATCGTTCAGTTTTAAAGTGCTTGTAATTTTTTTGCTGGCAACATATACACAACAATGGCTCTTAATGCCAAAAGCAATAATTTTGTTTCTTCAAGGCATCTACAGAAATCGAAAATGAGTATCATCGCTCATTATGGCTTTCAAGGAAAGTTGCCTTCCTCTAATGAAATTCATTACGACCTGAACATAGGTTACGCGCGTTGCGTGTTCCACGGCTAGTAGGTGATGCATTATCTTCACTTTTTGGAACAAAACCTTTAGTTTCCTTCATTTCATTTATTATTTATTAAAATTCCGAAAATGTTACACGTTTATCTCACAAATTTACTGATACTTTTGCATTGCAATCGTGTTTTTCCGACACTCTATTGGAAATAATTTTGTGATAAAAGAGAACAACGTGCACACACATTGCTCTCACAATTGTTAGACACGCACTTTTTACTGTTATAATGGTAATGTGTGCACAGGTTTATTCTTCCTGTGTACATACTTTTATGACTTTATTACACTTTACTATGGCGTACATATACAAATAATAAGTATGCATAAGTATGAGTGCTTGTAATACATATATTACTGTTGTTGTTGTTGATGTTCTTTTACCTTTGTTAGTTTCTTTCTTTCTTTGTTTTTACTTACTTTTCTTTGGTGTTTTTTTCTTTCTTGCTCTTTACTTTTTTTCTCAGAGCACTATAGAAAGTTCTCATAGCCATAACAGCATACAAGTGTTTTTGTGTGTGAGCTTGTTTTGTACACAATATGGTATACATACGTATGTATGTACATATGTATGTACATATGTATGTGTTGTATTCCTATGCATATGGGTTATATTATATTACATAAAATGTATTTTCTTTCTTTTATTTCTGCCATTACTTTTCTTGTTGTTGTTGTTATTATTATTATCGTTGTTGATTCCATTATTCGCTGTATAAAATGGTTTTTCACTTCAAGTATGAAATGAAAGAATTTCTTTGTTGTAATTGCTGTTTGTTGCCTTCTTTCATAACATTATTATTGACGATTTCGGGTACGTACGCATACACACACATACACGCACGCTTCACATTTATTATTTTTTTGTTCCATTACACATCCGAAATTAGGGGAGTGATGTTTTGGGGCCAGTGGCAACGGTGTCGATGCGGCATGGCGGCATCAGCCTGAATATTAAAGATTAAATTTGTGTGCGTCTATGAAAAATAAGGGAAACAAAATCCCACTTTTCTTTATTCACTCATTCATTAATTAATTTTTCTTTTATTTTCTTTGAAGAAAGAAAGAAAAAATATGAATTTACAGTCATGTTGATAAATATTCGAACACTTAACGATGCTATGCAGAAGATGGATGCTTAAGGATGCTATGCAGAAGAAAAACTTGTGTTATGAAATCCTTTATTTTTTCCAAAAAGATAGCTTTAATAACGTCTACTATTTTTGACAATTTGATAAAAAATTTTGTATTATTTGGACACGTGTAGCTAGCAAATATGTATGTACAAAAAAATCAATTCCGTTGGGCATCCCTAGTCAATGGTGTGTGTAATCCTAATTAAAGGGTTGTAATAACCAGAGATTTATATATACAAAACCGGGCAAATAAATCAGTAACCTTTAAGAAAAAACACATGCTGGAAGCTCTGCTGGACTTAAGTCTGCTGTACATGGTATTGAAAATTATGCAGTAGGTAGGTAGGTAGTAGGTTAATGGGTAGGTAGAAGGTTAATGGGAGACATGTCTACATGGTACTCATTAGGGGATTTCGCAACCTATGGTAGCGATTAGCTAATACCTCCTTCTTTAACTGTCCCCTGGTTTTGAACCAGTATACTATATATTGGGAAAGGCATTGCAACGAGACTTAACAACAAAAATGAATGAAGTAATCGTTAACTGCATACATAATTGGTTATTACAACGTTTTAGTCAGTATTACGACCTAGTTTCTCACACCACTTATGTTGTGTGCGTTAATTTGTATACAAGAGTGGCGGGACCTACAGTTTAAAGTCGACTCCGAACGACAGATTTTTGAGAAACGTTTCATGCCAATTTTATACACTCTCATAGTTTTTGCCAGAAATCTGCTGAGAGCAAGTCGCCGAAGAAATATTTTTTCATATTTCGTTCAGTTGGTGATGTCTGAGCTGGGCTTTAAACCGAGGCCTCACGTCTAATAAGCCAACACACTACCTACTAGACCACGGCGATTTCATTTAACTGCATACTCACCTAAAATAGCGTCTATTTTGTGGAATAAAGATGAGTCAAGAATGTATCTGGGTCTCATAATGAAATATTCGGAGCATATTGGGAAACTCGAGGGTATCTTCCAAGCAGAAGTCTTTTCCCTGAGTTAAACTTGTACAGAATGTATAAAAGACAGAAGAATGATATTTGATAGTCAGGCAGCCATTCGAGCACTCACCTCCCTTTTTTTGAAGTTAAATCAAAGTTAAAATGAATCGGCAAGGAGAGCAAAATAACTTCACACTTTACTGAGTCCTAAGTTATGTGAGAAACATCGGCAGTTTGTAAGTAGACGAACTTGCGAGGATCATGGATCATGCCGCTGATTAGATTTTTCTAAGGATTGGGAGCGAATATTTAAAAGAGTATGCTCAATGAAAGGCAAGATAAAGAGAGGCAAAGTATCTTTTCAAACCGAGTAGGTTTGAGGTAATCATTTACATTTGCTGGGGAATTGCAATAAAACGATATCTGAGTCTTGCATCAGACTATCTGAGGGCACTGTAGACTCAGCGTACACTTATGAATGTATGGGAATTGTCTTGAGTCCAGCTTGTAAAGGGTGTTTTTTATAGAGGTATAGAACTTTAAGTTGGCATTACTTTTCAAGATGGCGACCGGTTTAACAGCTGTCAAGTGATTTATTCTCAGTTTGGTTTGGCAATTCATCATGAATATACTCACGCCTGAACAACGCTTGCAAATAGTGCAATTTTATTTCGAAAATAATGGTTCTGTGCGGAAAACGTATCGCGCACTACGTCCATTTTATCGTCGACAAAATCGTCCATCAGAGCAGTTAATTCGATTAACCATGGAACGTTTTCGCACCACGTTTACTCTTATTGATAACCCTCATCGCCAGAGACGCTGTACGGTGAGTACAGAAGAAGCTATTGCTGCTGTAGAGCGTAGCATTGAGGAAGACCCGAATGAGTCCATCCGCCATCGAGCACAGGAATTGGATCTGTGTCCATCCACTTTATGGAAGATTTTGTGGAAGGATCTTGGTTTGCGTGCTTACAAAATCCAAATCGTGCAAGATTTGAAGCCAAACGATCATCAAGTAAGGCGTAGATTCGTCGAATGGGCCCAAAACGAGATTACCGTTGTTCCCGATTTTCATAAGCGAATTTTGTTTAGCGATGAAGCGCACTTCTGGTTGAATGGCTACGTCAACAAACAAAACTGCCGCATTTGGAGTGAAGGTAATCCTCAAGTGTATGTGGAAACACCGTTACATCCAGAAAAACTGACTGCTTGGTGCGCTTTATGGGCTGGTGGAATCATTGGTCCGTACTTTTTCAAAAACGATGGTGGCCAGAACGTTACAGTCAATGGTGATCGGTATAGAGCCATGATTACTAACTTTTTCATTCCTGAATTGAATAACCATGATGTCCAGGAGATGTGGTTTCAACAAGACGGCGCAACATGTCACACAGCTCGTGCCACAATAGATTTATTGAAAGACACGTTTGGTGACCGCCTAATTTCACGTTTTGGACCTGTGAATTGGCCTCCAAGATCTTGTGATTTAACACCGCTAGACTACTTTCTGTGGGGCTATGTAAAGTCATTTGTCTATGCGGTAAAGCCACAAACGCTTGACCATTTGGAAGACAACATTCGCCGTATTATTGCCGATATACGGCCACAAATGTTGGAAAAAGTCATCGAAAATTGGACGTCCAGATTTGACCACATCCGCGCCAGCCGTGGCGGTCATATGCCAGAAATCATATTTAAAATGTAATGCCACAAGATTATCTTTCGGATAAATAAAATGCATGTCAATCGAATAATCCATCGTTGTTTTATTGCAACTTAAAGTTCTATACCTCTATAAAAAACACCCTTTAGATTCTTTGACAATGAAATTGAACTATCGGAACATATTCTTGCAACCTGCGGAGTATTAAACATTTGGGTGCATATCAAGCTCTATGCAGGGAATTAACATTATGGAAACCGAGCTGCATCCTGAAATTTGTCAAGGCAATAGGCTTGGAGGTGGCATTATAGAGTCCAACATAGGTCGAATGGTCACAGTGCTAACGTATTTCTTACGGCAATATGGAATATTATTTGCAACATTATAACGTGCTATTGTAAAATATGACTTTTTGTTATTGTTTTGCATTATCATAGTTGTTGTTCATATTTTTTATCAACTTTATTAAACACTTGGACTCAGCAATCACAAAAAAACAAACAAAAAATATTAAAATTTATGACGTTTTCATTTGTTTTTAATCGGAACACTGGAAAACAGGGGAATGGCTACAACAGTAGTATTTCATTGCAGCAGACAGGAAGGCAAATGGAGAAGGGAAGGCGGGTATTTTAATATTAATAAATAAAATAATTTTTAACCTTTTTTTCTGTGCTTTTTTGTTGGTAAATAAACTTTTTTTCTATGAATAAATAGTCTTTCATTGTATTTTGTTATTTTGTTTTTGCGTTCAAAGAATTCATTTTCTTGTTAATAATACATATCCGTGTAAAAAATTTTTTATGACCACTGTTAATAAAAAAAAAATACAATAACAAGAAAAGAAAAAATAAATAAATAAACGAACCTCACCTTAATTAAATGTGAAGGTTTTTGGGTTAAACAGTGTTTAAAACTAAAAACACACCGGCCGGGCCATACAAAATATTATTCTTTCAACTTTTCATAATTGACACCCAATAACGTGCGAAATACTACACACAAGTTATTGTACACATGTATGTATATACTAGAGGGGAGGTTTCCTATAAAGGTAGGATGTTATAACGCTTTAATACGCCCGATATCAGTAGAGGCTCATTTGTTGTGTTAATGCCAGCAGATTCGTTTAAAATTAGAACGAATGAAGAGTGAATAAGATAGTCCACCTAGATCACACATTTGTTTTTCTTGTATTGAAAATGAAAACTATTATATAACGGGTCTTTCATTAAGCGCTTCCGGTTTTTAAATTTAAGTAGAAGAAAATGTGTGTAATCCGTTGTCGGCGACCATTATGTGTGGAATATAGGTTAGGTTAGGTTAGGTCTGAGTGGTAGCTCTGATTTCACAAAGCTAACTTGAGCACGCATAGCGGCCCGTTGTGATGCCACGGGTGAACGCAGTCCCTGTACTGACCAAGTTCCATCAAAATCAGGGAAGAGGAAGAAGTTGGTCAGCGCAAGGGCTGCGCATCAAAAGCACGACTACCCCATACTGGAAAACCAGCCAGAAAGTTTGATGATATCCTTGATATCAATAGATGATAGCTCCGTCAAGCTGACAAGAAATGGAGAGCCAAATAACGTCTATCTACACCTAGCAAGAGACGGTCACTGACAAAGAAAGTGGACAACAGTCTCCTCTTCCTCAGCGGATCTGTATCCACGGCAGAAATCGTTATCATTCTCTCCGTGTGTCTACCCATAACGCAATGACCAGTAAGCACGGCCACTGTGGCTGAGATGACGTCACGACCAAGACCAAGTAATTGGTTGGTACACCTTCAATCCATCAAGGGCCAGGTGAGTCTAGCTGTAGAGCAGGACTCCTCATTGACCCAGGATAGGTTGGCGTCCCGAGAGAATTTCCGCGCAATGTCCAACTTGAACGAGGCAAGTGGCATACCCAGTTCAATTGAAGAGGATTCCGGAAGGAGCGCACCAGAACTGGCGAGCTCGTCGGCCCTACAGTTTCCCGGAATGTTACTGTGCCCGGGGACCCACACCAGTGAGACACTGGTGAAGCGCCCAGAAAGAAGGTCGAGACAGCGGCGACATTCCCTAACGATCCTAGAGTTATTCACGAAACACGATAGAGATCTCTGTGGAATATAACTTCGTTGAAATGTCCGCCTTCGGTCGACTCTGGATAGAGCTCAAACGAAAGGTAAAATTTCCCATGAATCTGGCTCATTAGTCAGCCTGAATTTTGCTCGATGGCAAAGGTTATACAGGACTTTTGGGATCGCTGTGGGGTATGGCTTACTTGCATACATTTGCGACTTAAGGAAACCCCACAAGAAAAAGTCTAATGGGGTCATATCGCACGACCTCGATGGTTAGATCACATTACTCTTATTGAATTCATTCGTGCAGAATATCCAATGTGGCATGAGCTGTGGTCCTGTTGAAACCACATGTCGTTGGTAACCAGATGTTCCATATAGGCCAAAAGAAGTTAGCAATTATCGACTTGTTGTGCTCGCCGTTGACAGTGGTAGTGTCTGGCCAATTTCGTTCTCAGAGAAATATGTCCAATCGCACTTTCTCGAGGTCTAGGTTACATTATTTCGCCTCAAATCGATCGTGCAGAATATACAATGTGACATTAATTGTGACTACGTAACGCTGTCCTGTTGTAATTACATGTTGTTGGTAACCAGATATCCCATACAGGCCAAAAGAAGTTGGAAATCAGCGAATTGTAGAGCTCGCCGTTGACAGTGGTAGTGTCTGGCTAACGTATTTCTCAAAGAAATATGGGCCGATGACGTATACATCTGCGACTTTAGAAAAACCCTATTGGTGTCCAATCGCACTTTCTCGAGATCTAGGTTACATTACCTTTACTCAAATCGCTCGTGCAATATATCCAACGTGGCATGAAGTGGGACTACGTACGTTGAAATCACATGCTGTTGGTAACCAGAAATTCCATACCAAAGCCAAAAGAAGTTGGTAATCATCGACTTGTTGTGCTTGCCGTTGACAGTGGTAGTGTCTGGCCAACGTCGTTCTCAGAGAAATGTGATTTTTTCCTGATGTATTGAACGCTCTAGAATCTCAGGTGCTTAGGAATCGCCCAAAATTCGACAATGGAAAATTACAATAAGAGGAGATCTGAGACATTCCTCAGACAATCCAGGAATAACATAAGGTTCGCTACCGGTCATTGTTGATCCAGGGCACTGTAGACTCAGAGTGTACTTAGTCAGAACAAGGATTGTTTCGAGAGAGTGAATCCTCAGAACGCATTCTTTGAAGCTGAGGGTGTATTAATGCATGCTAGAAGAAAACGTCAAGTGTTGGTGGTGAATATCAAGTGTTTGATACGGAATTGTCATTGCTGTTGCTTTGCCGCATCCCGAAATTTGTTAGGATAATCGACTTAGAGAAGGTGATACCCAATTAAGATTGATATCTACAGCTTCTGCAGAAATCGTTTGTCAAAGTGACGAAGACTAATGCGTTTTGCATGAGTGCCCACAATACTCCGTGATAAATCCAATAACCAAACCGAGCGTATTATTCTGGAAGTTCAGTAGACTTTTCGTGCTAGGCAGGGAATTGTCAATGCTGATGCTTTACAACATCTTAAGGTTTGTCAGGGCAATCGACTTAGAGAAGACTATTAAGTCTATGGGAAGTACATGTGATCGCATGGTCACATCACTAAGGCAACTCTTCTTGACCATTACAACAGGCTAACATTAACACCCAACGAGTATTCAGAGGCATTAAGAGCTTTTGAGAATTTTGCTTTAGAGATAATGCTGTTGACTTTATAAGGTGTTGATAGGCATTGTGGAGTAAATGTTATGTGTACTGCATGGAGTTTAATCGGCTTGAACGTACTTTTTCCTTAACATCAGAAATTTATTAATTTAATTTATACACACGGAGAAAATACCAGACTAACTACATTATTTTCTTTCTTTTCAGGTAAGCATTTGTATGAATAATGTATGAAGACAATGAAATCAGGTAAAGAATTTTTGAGTAAAAGAAGGGTAATTACTTCTTAGAATAAAAAAAAACAAAAAATTTAGTAGGTATGCCTTAAAGTCGTCTAAGTATGCACTTGTTTGCTTCATGATTTCATTGTCGGAACAAGAAATCGAAAACCGGAAGGGAGAGTAGGGTAAATGACTTGACATATCATAGCTCTTGTTGTTAACTCTTATTCTCTTGGAAGCATAGAGTTACGCTGCTGTTAATTTTGCATCTTCCCATTTAAGACTGCACTGGAATTTATAAAGGGTGTTTTTTATAGAGGTATAGAACTTTAAGTTGCAATAAAACAACGATGGATTATTCGATTGACATGAATTTAATTTATCCGAAAGATAATCTTGTGGTATTACATTTTAAATATGATTTCTGGCATATGACCGCCACGGCTGGCGCGGATGTAGTCCAATCTGGACGTCCAATTTTCGATGACTTTTTTGAAAAAGTACGGACCAATGATTCCACCAGCCCATAAAGCTCACCAAACAGTCAGTTTTTCTGGATGTAACGGTGTTTCCACATACATTTGAGGATTACCTTCACTCCAAATGCGGCAGTTTTGTTTGTTGACGTAGCCATTCAACCAGAAGTGCGCTTCATCGCTAAACAAAATTCGCTTATGAAAATCGGGAACAACGGTAATCTCGTTTTGGGCCCATTCGACGAATCTACGCCTTACTTGATGATCGTTTGGCTTCAAATCTTGCACGAGTTGGATTTTGTAAGCACGCAAACCAAGATCCTTCCGGAAAATCTTCCATAAAGTGAATGGACACAGATCCAATTCCTGTGCTCGATGGCGGATGGACTCATTCGGGTCTTCCTCAATGCTACGCTCTACATCAGCAATAGCTTCTTCTGTACTCACCGTACAGCGTCTCTGGGGATCAGGGTTATCAATAAGAGTAAACGTGGTGCGAAAACGTTCCATGGTTAATCGAATTAACTGCTCTGATGGATGATTTTGTCGACGATAAAATGGACGTAGTGCGCGATACGTTTTCCGCACAGAACCATTATTTTCGAAATAAAATTGCACTATTTGCAAGCGTTGTTCAGGCGTGAGTCTATTCATGATGAATTGCCAAACCAAACTGAGAACAAATCACTTGACAGCTGTTAAATCGGTCGCCATCTTGAAAAGTAATGCCAACTTAAAGTTCTATACCTCTATAAAAAAACACCCTTTAGAAGTGTCATGTGTCCCCAGCGGTCCTTTTATCGATACCACCTTACCTAATGTTCTGGTATCCATATAATGGATACCTTCAACTCACGAAGAAATAGGCGGCACTCATGGATAAGTTTTGTTGTGCAAAAGGGACTTTGTGGTGAAGAATTGTGAGGTAACAGACATTTTAAACTATTTTCCATATTTTACTCCAGCGTTGAACTGTAAGTTCAAATGAAATATAAGTTGGCCGAGTGTAAACAGCAACCGATTTCAGTTGTGTCGTCAACTGCCAACCAGAAATTTATAGTTGCTGAAACTTTTTTACTTGTAAAGATTTTGCACGTGGGTTGCCAGCTAAAGTTTGTCTGTTTGATGATAGTTTGGCACTTAAATAGCCTCGTAATAGTCTTGTATCACAAGATCTACGAAGTCTTACGAGGTTTCTGTTTGGTAATTTTGAGCACGTCACTTTTGACTTGTTATTGTATCTTTTTTGTGTCTTTCTTTGTCTTACTATGTAGTTTTGTTATTGTAAATTGATCTTTGTTTATCTGTAATACCCTAGTATAAAAAAAATACAAGAAGTATTTCTTCAGCGACTTCCTCTCAGCAGATTTCTGGCAAAAACTCTGAGAGCAAATGAAATTACCGTGAAAAGATTCTCAAAAGTCTGTCATTCGGAGTCGATTTTAAACTGTAGGTCCCCCCACTCATGTATAAAATTAACACACACAACATAAGTGGTGTGAGAAACTAGGTCGTAATCCTGACTGAAGGATTGTAATGACCAATTATGTATGTATGTAATACCCTAGTTTCTTTGCTTGAGTTGCAGTCATTGCTGGGGAGATGCGTCGAGTTTGTATAGTGTTCGTTAGATGCTATCGAGTTTTGTTGAAGAGTGTAATTGTTTCCACTGAATTAACGGTAACAGGGTATCTTTTATAATCTTATTAAGTTATTAGTCCACCTTAAAGAAAACAACTGAGAGTCTTGTACTAGTTATAGCAACTGAAAGCATTACGGATACTTCCTCTGAGTGATCCGCTCATATAAATTCTCATTTGCTCTCTAACTATACACGACGAGATTGTTTACTTGCGTTTTACCGAATAGTAAATATTTTTTTTCATAAAAATTAGCAAAGACTTGCCAATTATTTTTCAAAATATTTTGATATCTTGACTCCTGCTAGGCAAGTCTTGCACTTTTTGTGAATAGTGAAGTTCCAGTTGTAGGTATGTAGGTAGAGGTGGCTATCTACCCAAAAAGAAGATGGATAGATACGCTTACATCACATGAGTCCCATTGTCATACTCGAGTTTTAATTTTCTCCTACTCCCGGAACAATTCGGAGCTTTTGATATGCGACTCAGACTGCAAATGTCCATGCCTAGTAATTAGTTCTGATCGTCCAAGTGCTGGGGATGTACCCAGCAGCTAAAGAACAATCCTCTCCTCTTCCTCATATCTGCAGCTTCTGTAGAAATTATTTGTTTAAATGTCCTACACGGCTGTGCCTCGCATGAGTGCCTGCAATGCAATCCCCAGTGATGACTCAACGACCATATCGAGTGTGTGACTTTGGAGTAGATTTTTCGTCGCCTTCCATTCGGTTCTCGCTAGATTTGCTGTGTCATTCTACCCTTGTCCAAAGCCGTCCATTTGGAGTTGGCAGAATTTACGACTGAATTGTCAATTACAGACTCGCATGTTCTGCAAGGAATTCCAAAAGAAGATTGTTCATTGGAGAATTAATGGTTTTGCCGCTTTACATCGGCTCTATAATTACCGGGAATGTCACTGTGTCCTGGTACCCGCATAATATGGACACTATATCTTACTTACTTACTTACTTACTTAATTGGCCATAACAACCCGTTTAACGGATTTCGGCCTGCCGCAACAGATCCTTCCAGGCGCCTCTGCTTCTTGCGCGCCTACGCCAGTTGGTTACGCCAATCAATGACAGGGCTTCCTCGATTTGATCCTTCCAACGGATACAAGGTCGTCCTCTTCGCCGACTTCCGCAGATTCCCGCATCAAATACCCGTCTCGCCGGAGCATCCTCCTCCATTCGAATGACATGGCCGAGCCAGCGCAGCCGCTGGATATTAATACGCTGTACAACGTCAATGTCGTTGAGGAGCTCATACAGCTCACTGTTGTATCGGATACGGAAATCATCGCCGACTCGTACAGGACCGAAGATCTTACATAGGACTTTTCTCTCGAATACTATCAAGGCCGCTGCATCAGTTCTTAATAGGGTCCATGCCATGTTATAGAATTTTGCCCTGATGCGGATTGTGACTATCCTTTCGTTCACAGGCGTGAACTTAGAGACAAGGTGGCGAAGTCTCTTATTAACCACAAATCCGCATCCGAATTCGTGCTTATAAACCTGGCAGCTGTAATACACATCGCAAGATGCCAGCCTTTTGCATCCTTGCCCTATCCATCGCATTTCCTGAATGGCAGTGATGTCCGTCCTAAATTTCATGAGGGCATCCGCCATCTGGGTGGAAGCGCCTGTGAAGGGTTCGGACGTTCCACGTGCCTATTCTTAAATCGTTGTCCTTGAAACGTTTGCCGTGGTCGTCAACATTTGAGGGGATCTTTATGGTTTTCCGTGCTTTGGTTTTCATTGGATATTGTTTTTTACGTGGTGGGTTCCAAGCCCTACACACAACCCAAATTTAACGTCCAGGGGATTGGACTTCGCCGCACGCATTAGTTAACATCTAGCGGGTGCTAGAATGCCATTCAGGAGGGGCCACGAGGAGGCTGCGTGTCAACTTTAATACAGCAAGTCGCCACGTTGGCCACAGTCAGAAACTTTACCTTGTTTGCATGCATCCCATCCCTCCTTGACCTAGTATTGACAAAAGAGTTGCCAGATTACCATAAAGCTAATTAACTACACAATCTTTATCGTTCCTACTTTTCGAAGTTGTCAGCACTGTTACTTAACATAACAGTGACACACCTCTGCATTTTTAGTTTGTTTTTATTTTGTAATTTATTTTTTTTTTATTAATATTTTCTAGTCAATTTAGTTTAAATAAATTGGTAATAAACAACAAAAACTTGTCATTGTTTTGTTGTTTTGAGAATTACAACATCAAAGTCACATCTCTGACGTAAAATCTATCAAAACGTTGGAAAACTTGTTTTTAACCATTTGAACAATTGTTGTTGTTGTTGTTGTTTTGTATAAAATTTATTTCTAATTTTTGTTGTAACACAATTATTTTCAATAAATTATAAGATTATTAACTGTATATATACATACACACATATCTATGTATGTATGTAGTGTTGCCATTGTATTGTGTTGTATGTTGTATGTTGCATTCATTGTTAAATTTATTGTTTCTCTCTTAAAGTTGTCAAATGTTGTTGCAATTGATTGGGTGATTTGTTATTGTTTTTTCTGTTAAATTTAAAATTATAAAATAATTTCGAAGACATTAATGACTTTATCGTTTAACATTTTTTGAACATTTGTTTGAACAACAAATATGCAAGCAACACAATACTACATAACTAACACAGCAGCCGTAAAAACAAAAAACTTCTGAAAAAAGGAGCACAAGGTTTACGAGCAATTCTTTGCAATGTAGGAGGTCAAGAGTCAAAATAAAAAAAAATAAAAATATGACTCAAGAAAAACTAAAAACTCGCTCTCCCATATAGTATCTGTAAGAGTTACCAGATTGCTTCATTTGTGTTATAAAAATTTTTTTTTTTAACAATGTGTTCCGATGATTCATTCTCATCGTCACAGAGTCTATATGTTGAGCTCGTTATAGCCCTTATTCTGTTGACCTGTGAAAAGACCGGCTACTAATCTCAGGTTATTCCTGGATAGTCTGATGCATTCAAACCTCCTCTTATTCTCTTTTCCCAACAAAAGCTTTGACTACCTCAAACCCACTTTGGTTTTAAAATAACCTTTGCCTCTTTCATCTTCCCGTTCCATTTAAAACATCCGCTACCACTCCAGAGAAGGTCCCATCAGCGGCGCAGATGCTCCCTTCCACTCAAGCGCACTGATTGCTGATTTTCGAGGATTTTTACATAAATTGGGACTCAGCAGGCAGTAATCTTCGTCCGTCCATCTATCTGATTTAACTTCTTCAGAGAGTCACATTTTATCGCCTCATAAGAGCCGAGTGCTCAAATACCGGCCTGATTGTCAGAAAGTATTGCTATGTCCTGTCTTTTGTACCTCTTAGCCAATTGAGCACATCTTTAGATGGTATAGACTTCCTCTTGGAATATACCTACGAGTTTCTCCATGTGTTTGCAATATTTCTTTGTAGGATCTGGAAACCCCTATTCTCGTTTAAAGATCCTTCTTTGACCCAATTGTAGACCACAAAATAGTCCTGTTTTTAAGAGAGTATCCAAAGTCTCAATGCGAAGCGTTTGCCGGAATCAAAGAGTCTACTGGTTCTGTTCAGGGAACAGTTAAGGAGAGACCAGTATGCCAAGTGATTCCATAGATCCTGAAATCCTAATGAATTTCTTATTAAACTTGTCTCCCATCAACTTAACCATAGACTCAAAAGATTGTGCTTGCTTACTTACTTAATTGGCCATCAGCAACCTGATTGACGAATTTCGGCCTGTGTTAAAACATTCTTCCAGGCGCCTTTGCTTCTAGCGTGCCTACGTCAGTTGGTCAAACCAATCGATGGCAGGGCTTCTTCGATTACGCAAATCCCCGCACCAAATACCGAGGCAGCGCAGCCGCTGGACGCTGCACAACTTCCATGTCGTTGAGGAGCTCATACAGCTTACTGTTGGATCGGATGCGGAAATCATAGCCAACTCGGATTGGACCGAAGATCTTACGTAGGACTTTTTTCTCGAATACTCTCAAGACTGCTTCATCAGTGCTTAACAGTGTCCATGCCTCTGCGCTGTAAAGAAGCACGAGCTTCTTGTGGAGTATTAGTTTTGTCATACGAGAGAGGTACTCAATTCCCTATTGAGACCATAGTAACACCTGTTGACAAGAGTGATCCCGTGCTTGATCTCCAGACTAACATCATTTATGGTGGTAATAGTGGAAGCAAGAAAAATAAATTCCTTGACTATATCGAAAGTATAATTATTGGCCGAAATCTGAGACGCCGCACGTGCTACTTATAGATAAAATACATTCGTTTTGCCCTCATTTACTGCCAGACCCATAATTAAAGCTTGTGCAGCGGACTTAAATCTAACAGAGCTTTCAGCGTCGCTGTAGTACAGGTTCTTAATGTCCCTGTAATGCCAAAACACGCTAGTTTCTGTTTTTTGTGCAACTCCAATTAAGCTGCTTTCAGATTCGTTCATCATTAAAACAATCTGGCATCCTCTCGCACCCATACTGTTTATCTTTGTTTATGTTTTTATTTTCTGTAATTGCGTGGGCATTAGCAGAACAACATTTACAGTTAATCTTGGATTTACAACAATAATAATAATATACCAACCAAATGAAGAAAAACAATAAGAAAACAAAACAAAACAAATAAGAGAATATAAATGAGCAATAACGGTTCAAATACAGAGATCACAATAAATGCATTGTAAAATAAATTTAAGGAGAGAATTTTGTAATTTCACAAAATTTTTGTTACAACTAAAGTAGAGATTTATTTCAAGTAATAAATCATGTTAATATTGCTACAGAAATGCTTTAAAAACTTTAAAAACGTATTTAAAATAATCTGTTACAGATGTATGTACGTATGTACATACATATCTATGTATGTATGTGCTTCCATATATTCTACCATTAGTAAAGAGTTTAGAATCTATGTATGTACATATGTAAACGCTTTTAATATACCCACGTTTCTGGGAATTAATTAATTTTCATATGCCTATGGGAAAACATCATTATGAATGGTGGTAACTGAGCATTATCTCTTCAATCATCATTTGATACCCCGTCTATTTTCGTCTATTTATGACGAAAGAAAAAAAATCAAGTTTATAGTCGTTTTTAAGTTAACTACTACAAGAAACTACATACTTCCATTGGTACTTACGTAGATACATGTTAATATGTATGCATTTACATACGTTTGTATGTATAGGGTGTGTACATATTTACGTCACATAATTTTCAATGTTATTTATAATGTTATTTTTAAAATTATAGCATAATAAAGATCTCTAATAATCTTAACCACATTTACGCATACTTACACGTTTACATTGCATACAGTGGGCAACAAAATAATATGTACAATAATATGTAATATGTATTGTAATTTTGTTTTTTAAATTGAAATAAACTTTAAAAATTTATTACAGAATTCCGTGGATATAAGCGCCCCGGATTTAATAATTCTCCTCTTAGTAGCACTGAAACTTAGGCTATCTTGATTTTTGCTTTGAATTGTACTGAAACTGTTCCGCTTTTAAGCATTTCCCACTTATAAACGCGAAATTTTATCTCTTATTTTAAATTTGCTTTAAAAAAATCCTTTGAAGTCGCCGTAGTTTAGTAGGTAGTGTATTGGCTTATTAGACGTAAAGCCACGGTTCAAGCCCCAGGCCAGACATCAAGACAAAAAACAAAAAGTGTTTCTTCGGCAACTTCCTCTCAGCAGATTTCTAGCAAAAACTCTGAGAGTAAATAAAAATTGCCATGAAAAACTTTCTCAAAAATCTGTCGTTCGGAGTCGACTTTAAACTGTAGGTCCCACCACTCATGTATAAAATTAACACACACAACATAAGTGGTGTGAGAAACTAACCTAATCTAACCTAACCTTAAAAAATCCTTTATATGGATCCGCTTTGTGACAACTTTCTTTCCAAAATTGATTCTGTTCTATAGCTCCCTCGTTCGTGTGATTAAACGTTTCTGGATTTCTTGAGCCTTTGGAAGCCAATCTTCACCATTAACGCCAAATGGCAGGATTATTGGAGAAAGTAGTAAGAAATTGGACAGTGCAATGCACCTGAGGCAACGCAATCTCATTGGTTCTTAATAGAAAACCTATAATCCACCTTTCGTAGCTTAGTAAAGACTCTTTTTCTACTAATCCTCCCTGGTGCAGATCTCGAGCGAGTGAAGGACCTGATTCTCTGCCCAGTTAATGCTACAATAGGACTCTTGACTATTTCTATAAATCCCGCATGCGGATCCACTTCCTTTATCTATTTCTTCATAGTGATGCCGTAGTAACACGGTGGCCCAGCAAATTATTACTTTGCTCACCACACCAAGCTGTAGAAGATGGTCAAGGCCCTCTCTGACCAGCCGGCATTCCATCGAATACGTAACCATTGCTGTCAATAAGACAAATAGAATTCCATCAGCTTGAATGGTACGCGACTATTTGCTCTCATGTGCGGGATTTTGATATAAGAATTCCCAGCTTATAAGCACTATCCTGCAAGCATTTTTGACAGTGCTTATATCCGGGGAGTACTTTATTCTTGAAACTCTCTAGAGTTTACAGAAAATGTTATGAGTTGCAATATAAAATTAATCATTTTTGTGGTTAAAAGAAAGTGTAAAATATTAGTTCTTTAAAGCAGTTTCTTGCTTTTAATTACAGTAAGACCCCGCTTAACGCTGCTCCGCTCAACGCTGTTTCAATATTACGCGGTAGTACTGGGATTCCCCTAAATCACACACTGTGTTGATACTTGTATCTTTTTCAACGTTCTTTTTTTTAGCCTGTCCATAATAGAGATTCCAACTGTATTTTCCGAAGTCGCAATCACAGTACGAACGCATCTTTCCTGCGTCACAGTTGATTTATTAGTTGTCTTGGGCGTTAAGCCCTTTTGCTTAGCTCTGGAACTTATTGCAACGTATCCACCGCGTTAAGCGGGATCTTACTGTATTCATGTGATAAAGTCGAATTTGTCATATTATCGGAACAGTTGAATCTTAGATTGTACCCGACTACTGTAGTACTATTCAGTCTGAAATCCAGTTTTGGCGATTTCCTCACATCAGTCTTCTGTCAAAAACTCCGGACGGACGATTAATAGCTAAGGTTAAGGTACTCTTGAATAGGTACAAACACATAGCTACTGATAATAAAACGACAATTTGATCCATGAAGGTTTGTAAACACCACATCGAAAATTGTTCAAGGAAGCTTGTTCCATATCTGTAGGTAATAGGATGGCATACAGTTACAGCCACCTTCAAATAAGTTCCTGGATACAGTGCAACTACTGATCTTAATCCACTTGTATTGAGATCAGACAAATTGGCAGTTCGCATTAGGCATTTGTTACCTTAAACCTACAGATCGCTGGTTTCTATAGATCTGCGAGTTACATGTTTATGTGTTGGATTCTCCACAGTGAGTCGCCGTAGTCTAGTAGGTAGTGTGCTGGGTTATTAGACGTAAGGCCAGGGTTCAAACCCCAGGTCAGACATCAAAATGAAAATATGAAAAAATATTTCTTCGACGACTTCCTCTCAGCAGATTCCTGGCAAAAACTCTGAGGGTAAACTCATGTAAAAAATTAACACATACAACATAAGTGGTATGAGAAACTGGGTTGTAATCCTGACTAAAGGGTTTTAATTACCAATTATGTATGTATGTATTCTTCACAGAGACATTGCTCCCCTACGCTTCCTTAAATTTGTAGATTATTATACGAAGAAGAAACGATGATAAGGATGTAACTCTTGTCATCAACACCAATATGCCGCACACTACTCCCTCCCTATTTCCCTACTCCTGTAACTCAATTTTCGGTCTTACAATGCTCTCAGTAATAAAATAAAAATGTATACACTTTCCCTGAGTCGAATCCGCTGTCAGAGTATATCAAGAGATATACGCATATTTACTGAGTGAGGTGACCATTACACCACATATAAAATTATTCAAGAATGCCAGGTTCCTCTGGAGGATATAGATGCTTTCATAGCTCTCATTAAATATTGAATTTACATGATACTATCCGCACTCATCACCACAATTACTTGACAAGGCGTAGAAATTGTGGGATTGTCTAAATCTCCGTTTGAATCCAGTTATTTAGGAGTCCGATCAACAATTCTTCCTTTTTTAATATTGCTTTTAGGAACATTGCTCTGTTAAAAATATAGCGCGGGGATAACTTGGGTTACAAATGCCCTAAAGTTAGAGGACTACCAACGTATATCGTATATCGCTTTGAATTGATAGTAACTGTTCCTCCGAGGTCATTTCTAATAAAAACAATATTTTCGCCGGTGACTACATTGCTTTATCATTGGTTTGACCATTACATCTGTAATCTCTTGAAATTTATAATCTTCAAATTATAATCTTGACAATTCCTTGCACAGCAGGTCTCTTATCATAGTCACCCCGTAATGCTTGAAACGTTTTAACTATTTTTACGCGTACGTTTCATTTTCGTAAATGGCAAGCCTTTCACTATATAGAGGATACTGCAAGCATAGCTGCCAGATAAATGAGGCATCAAATCGTCAAATGTTTGAGAAAAAATCGTCAAAATCGTCAAAGACGTTTATTAAAATCGTCAAAAAATCGTCAGAAAAAATATTAACTAATTTTTTTCCAAAAAACGGAGATATTTTATATAATTTTTAGAAAAAAAATGTTGTTTATTGACACATAAGCGTAGCAATAATATTGCATCATCTTAATCTATGGGTGGTGTAAATATTAAGAAGTCGGAACCTCTTGACATTCTGAGCATGAAAATTCAGTTTAATGTAAGCTTCAACCGACACATTTTTCAGTTCCTTCAGTTCCTTCTTATTTATTTATTTATTTATTAATTACACTTCAATTACAAATTATATTCTAATTATATATGAGCGGAGTATCTTGACCATATGCTCGGTGTAGTGTCACAGGTCAGAGTCTGTGGTGGGAATCGAACCCACGACCCTCACGCTAATAGTTCTAGAACACTACCCTCTAGACTACCAGGGCCACCCTCCTTCTTAAGATCTTATATTTATATTTACACCATTTGTAACCGACCGTGACTGGAATACAACTCTCATGTATGGTCTATTTTGAGGTTTCACGATCGTGTACAGGAGAGGCCGTAGTAGCTCGTTAATGACGGTAGTGTATCGAACTCCATTGAATCGTTGGAGCGTCGTCACAATGTGGTTTGTGTTTCACTGTTCTATCGCTTCGACAAAAGGATTTTGCTTGAACGAAGACGCTCGTCTTTGTCGGCCACCACTTCCGTATGTGATCGATTGGCCAATGGATCGCACACTGCATTACAGTAAAAATACGTTTTTTAGTCGGACTATTCGTATGTGGAACTCATTCCCTGCAGAGGCCTTTCCTGTTACTTATGGTATAAATATACACAAGCCTAGTGTCCATAAATATTGTTCTCTCTTTTCTTCTGCACATAACATGTTTTCATAGTTTCAAACACAATGCCATCGATCCCCTGAGTGTTGGTCGTACGAAACAAAATAACTGCGCTTGCCTTTGTTCTTCCGATGGTAATATTAGAAGCTATACTCGAATTTTTAAATTGTTATTTAGTAGTTGTGAAGAAATAAAATACAGGAAAATCATCACATGTATTCGAAAGTAACTTAAAAATATAATACTTTACTCCTTGTTTTTACTAACATAAATTTCCAATAGTAACAATTGCAAAGTAAATACAAAGCTTTTAGTGGCTTTTAATGTACTAAAGTAAAGAAGTATGATGTAAATTTTTAATTTCCAAAAATCGTCAAAATAAGGACATAAATCGTCAAATCGTCAATACGATATTTTTGGAGTTCAAAATCGTCAAAATGACGATAAATCGTCAAATCTGGCAGCTATGACTGCAGGTCCTAATATTTTACAGCCGAGAGCCTTGCCAGATCGGTAGATGATACCATTAAATGGACAATCCGTTACAAAAGTAATGGAAATATCAAATTAGTAAGTATAACGGTAATTTCTATCGTATGATATTGTCAATGTCACACTTTTCTTTCCGTACACTTTCTTTCTGTACACTTTCCTCTCTGTACACTTTCTTTTACGCGTAAAATAATGTGTACATTTTATTTTTATATTACAACTTCTGTTTTTGTAATCGCTTTTTAAGAATTTTGTAAATCTTCAGACTGAAATAAATAAGACAGAACCATATAAAGTCATTGTGTACACTTAATTTTGATACTCACAGTATGTCACATACATATATTCATAAGCAACGCGTCACAAACACTTCATACACACATGGAGAAAAAAAAATTTGTTGTTTTAATTAAAAAAAAAACCATAAACCATAATAAGCTACTTAAGGCTACTGGAAAATACGAGGGATGTTTGGTTGACTCTTAATAGTCTAACGAGTTAATAATCTTCAGGTAATATTTTCTAGCAGAAGTATTTGTTTATGGCTAGCCATTCGTGGCTCCTATAATACTTGGATCACAAGTATTCCACTGTAGACGTTTGTAGGGCACAAGTTAAAGCTATGACAACAACAACACGAGGGCGTACTGGTGATATCCAATACCTAAGGTGGCAAATTTTAGCAGATAAAGTACATCTGGGTTGCGCTTGCCCAGTAAACATTTGCGAAGAAGGGAGCAAAAGTAGGGTGATATGTTCTCTTTTTATTAGAATTCTAAACAAGGTAGATGTCCATTGGAAACCGCATTTTAAGAGGGTTGGCACTGTGGCTTAGGGCCAGATCGGCAACAGGCAAGGAATGTATTTAAGTACTGACAGAGTTTTAACAGGACAAAGGCAGATGTAGCTTAATGAGGAGCCTCTTACACATCATTTGTAATAAAATTTTCTTCATGTACGCGAATTGAGGAAGTCAGTGGATAAAAATAGCATCGTGCGGAATTGTGTAGACCATTTAGGATGCACCCTGAGGAGGCGGTCGACTATATCGTACTTCTAATGGGTGATTTTTTAAGAGCTATAGGAACATTTTTCAAAAAAAAGCACATAAAATTCAGAAAAATGCATGAAATCTTTATTTGAATCGATAGTACGGTCCATATAATTTAATGTTTGAAGATTATTTCATGCAAATGTTGACTGCGATTGCGCCTCAAATGTTCCATCCGCTTAGTCCAATTTTGGCATACTCTTTCCAACATTTCGGCCGGTATCTCACAAATAAATGCTTCAACGTTGTCTTCCAATGCGTCAATTGAAGCAGGCTTGTCTGTATTGACATGAGCTTTAACATAGCCCCACAAAAAATGGTCTAAAGGCGTTAAATCGCACGATCTAGGCTGCCAATTGACCGGTCCCGAACGTGAAATAAAATGTTCACCGAAATCGCCTCTCAATAAGTCCATTGTTACGCGTGCTGTGTGGCATGTGGCACCGTCTTGTTGAAACCACATGTCATGCAAGTCAAGCTCTTGCATTTTGTGCAAAAAAAAAAGTTGGATATCATCTCACGGTAGCGCTCACCATTCACAGTTACGTTACGATTCGCAGCATCTTTGAAGAAGTACGGTCCAATGAAGCCACCAGCCCATAAACCGCACCAAACTGAGACTTTTTCTGGATGCATTGGTAGCTTTTGCAATGCTTCTGGCTGATCTTCACTCCAAAATCGACAATTCTGCTTATTTACGTATCCATTAAGACAAAAATGAGCTTCGTCGCTGAACACAATTTTTCGATAAAGAAGAGGATCTTCGGCCAACTTTCCATTTCCCATTCACCAAAAATTCGGCGTTGCGGTAGGTCGTTCGGCTTCAATTCTTGCACCAGCTGTATTTTGAAAGGCTTCACACCTAAATCCTTCAGCAAAATTTTCCACGTTGTTGAGTAACAGAGGCTGCGAACGGTCACGAATCGATAATTGATGGTCATCATTAACACTGGCAGATACAGCTGCGATATTTTCTTCAGTTCGCACTCTACGTAAGCGTGTTGTTGTTGGTTTAATGTCCAACAATGTAAATTAGGTGCGAAATTTAGTCACAATAGTCCGAAAAGCCGCTTCAGTGGGTCGATTAAACTGACCATAAAATGGAAGAAGCGCGCGATGAACTTTCTTAACAGAGCACGCATTTTGATAATAAAATTCAATGATTTGCAAGCGTTGTTCGTTTGTAAGACGATTCATGGTTAAATTCTAAACCAAACTGTAGATGTTTGACAGTGAAACAAAACACGAAACGTGCGTGAGCTGTTTAAACCAGTGTTGCCAAAAAGATAATAGCTAAAAATACACCCGTTATAATAAACGAAATTGGTTTCTGAAAGATTTTTGTTTTGTATTGACCGCCAGTCAAGCACTCGGTTCTAAGGAGGTTAAATCGAAGTTAGTATGGAACTGTTTGGAGAAAAAGAATTGACTTGGCAAACAAAATAAAGTTACTCTGTCTACTGGGCCCTAGATCATGTGGGAATTCGCGGCAATGAGCAAACAGACTAGCTTACGAGGAGGGAAGCAGAAGCTGATGAGATAAGAACCCTTCTGTAAAGTGGTGGAGCATGTTTGGAAAGGTAAGCTCAATGAAAGGGAAGATAAAGAGAGACAAAGACTTCGCTCAAACCAAGTGGGAAATTACAATTATAAGGATAACTGAGTCATGCATCCGACTATCCAGTAATAGCTTGAGATTGATAACCGGTCTTTTGACAGGGTACTGTAGACTCATGGAGCAATTATTGAGAATGGTGGCTGCCTCGAGTCCAAAATGTAGATTCTGTGGTTTATATCAAGTGCTAAGTAGGGAATTTTCATTGTTAAGACCGAGCAGCATTCTAAGGTTTGTTAGGGCAATAGGCTTGTAGGAGCCCTTATAGGGAAACCCTATTAAGTTGGAGGAGATAGTACAGTAGATCGTATGGTCTCAGTACTAAGGCAATTCTTCACTACAAATAATAATAATAATCCAGGAACCTACTACTGAAGGTAATCGGTAATCTCTCTTTCTTCTACAGATATAACCGGCATTTTTGAACAATTTTGGATGTGTTGTTTACAAACTCCATGGATCTCCATGGCCTTTTGTTAGGTTAGGTTAGGTTAGGTTAGCGGGTAGCTTGCCGTTCACAGGCAAATTCACACGGTGGCCCATATGGCCCATTGTGTTACCAAATATGTGGTGAGCCCTCTTGTCATGATCCTGGTGGGTTTGAGCCATTCCGAACTCAGAAAGAAATCGCTCAGTTCCCTTAGTGGCACGTTCTGTCAGCCAAAAACCATGGCTTTTTGTTACTATTTAAGGCATATTTATTCCAATTCAAGGATTCTTCCTAGCTTTACTAAATGTTTTGTCTACGTTTTTAAATACAAAAATATTGCGTTTCTTTTTAATACACCTCTTACAACAACAACTTATTTTAACATTCGGCATTAACCGTCTGTCGTATATCGTATATGCCATAGAAATGTCTATAAAAAGTGAGCAGAAAAACACATTTAAAAAGAAAAAACATCAGTTTTTAGTATTTCCCTACGTCTTTGCGTTGTCGTCGGTTGTTATTTTCGTTGTAATTGCGATTAAAAAAAATATTTTTTTTCTTTTAATTTTTTTTTAAACCCACAAACCATAATCAACCGCAAATTGAGGAGTTAATCTTTAGCCCATTTTGACTTTGTTTTTTTTTAAGTTTATTTAATTTTATTTATTTTGTTCTTTTTTCATTGGCACATGTTTATTTTTATTTATTTACGTTGTTTTATATTTTTTTTTTATTTTTTCTACGTATTTTTTTTATCAATATTTGCATACATTTTTATAAAAACAAAATTACGTTTAAAACATAGAATCTGTGGTCAGGTTTTTTCGTTTCTTTTTTGCTGATAAACTGCAACTAAAGAAAGTATTTTTTTCTTCTTAGAAAACTGCCTAAAACAAGTAGAAATTCTTTCATGTTATCACATAAGTTTATTCCTTAGAACTTTAACTCCAAGAGATTTTAATTTAAAATTCATTCATTGAATATTATTTCTGCAAAATCCACAGCGCCATAAGTCAGAACTTTCAGCTGGACTTCATTTCAGGCTAATACAGAAGCAACAATTTTTTCAAAAAAAGCGAGAGTACAGTATTTCCAAAGAGAAAAATCATCATTATCAGTATATGTCGTGTTGTGGTGCCTTAGTAATGCGACTATACGATGTATTGTTTTGTCCTCAAACTTTATAGCGTATCAGTAAAAAGGAGGTGATGAGGCGCCTTAGTAATTCGGCCATACGATGTATTGTTCTGTTCTTAAACTTTATAGGGTATCCCCTTTACAAGGCTATTGCCCCGACCAGAGATCTGCAATGAATCGTTTTTTCGCTACTCATAAGCACTCATGAAATTTCGAATATAAGGGAGTCAACAATATTGAAATTTAACTATTCTGATTCATTCGTACTCACAACGTACAACGTTGATTTATAAGTACAGGTTGCAATGAGTATGCGTACAGCGTTGACATCAAACTCATACCATTCGAAATATGTTTGATTCCTAAGGCTACTCATTCAGATTCATAACTTCGAGTGACTCGAATCTTTCATCAAAATTTACAGTCTTAGTTGTTGTTGCATTTACAAGAAAAGAAAAAAGACAGAAAACACAGCAAACACACAATCTTTTATTGAGTATTTTAGTGTTCATACGCGAATCATACTTATTTTGTGATTCTTGTAAATGTTGAGTCATGGAGAGTCGAAATCAGCAACATCATAGTGTTGTTAAGTGTGAATATGATGAGTACTTCAAGCTTTCAATATGAGTAGAGGTTCCATGATATTAAAATAAGTATGAATGCGTATAAGTATCAGAAATTATGAGTATGATTCGATTCTACTCATCTTTTTGAATACTCATTGCTGATCTCTGGCCCCGACACACCTCCCGATGCTGCTCAGTGCCAACAATGCCATGCCTTGCACTTAGTATGTAATCCGCTGTTTCTTCCTTAGATGCATCAATGTCCTACACGTTTCTAGAATAAGTTGCTATGGTTCACTCTATATATTGTAGCCTGCGTCTAAGACTGGTTATCAACCTTGCTTTATTTCTTGATAGTCTGACTCAAATCTCCTTTTATTGTAATCTCCCAACAAACTTTCGATTTTTTCAAACCCACTTGATTTTTAAGAAAATTATTTGCCCCACTTTATCATCCCATCGCTATCACTCCTGAGAAGACCCCATCAGTGGTGCGAAAGTCCCCCCTTAGCAAGCTGGCTGATTGCTCCATTTCGAGGATTTTTACATAAATTGGGACCCAGCATAGGATAATCTTATACTGTCTATCTATCTGATTTAGCCATTCTGTCGCCTCATAAGAGCCGAGTGCTCGAATGCCAACCAGACTGTCAGATAGTAATGCTGTGTTCTGTCTTTTGTATCTCCTATCCAAGTTGAATTAAGCACATCTTTAGATGGCATAGACTTCCGCTATGAAGATACCGGCTCTGAATATGTCATTCTGAAACCAAAAACTAATATTCCTGTTTCAATTGGTGGCAAGTTTCCCCGTGGGCTCAGAATATTTCTCTCTGAAACCATAAACTCATACTCCTCCAAGATTCGTTTTACTGTTTCGTACTCTTTTGAGCGAGTGTTCAGCTTCTAGATTACTTTATTCGCTTTTCTTACTAAGTTTCGTTGCATAACACTTTCCAAAATCATAGAATCTACTGGTTCTGTCCAGGGGATAAGTAAGGAGGGAACTGTCAGCCAATCGTTCCCTTAAGTTCCGAAATCCTTTAATGAATTTCAATTTAGAATTGTCTCCCATCAACCTTACCATAGTCTTTAAATGTTTGGCCTTCAATACTATGTATAGCAGGGACTTAAATCTAACAGAGCCTCCAGCGCTGCTGTAGGACAGTTCCTCATTGCCCTTGTTATACCAACATGCGATAGTCTCTCTATCTTGTCCAATTCCGTTTGAGCTGTTTACAGATTTGTTCTACCTGCCCAGACAATTGTCCCGGAGGTCACTAATGTTCTGACGGCCATACCAAACATACATATATGCATACATAATTGGTTACTACAATCCTTCCGTTAGGATTACGAGTGGCGGGACCTACTATTTAAAGTCGATTCTGAACGACAGATTTTTGAGAAGCTTCTTCATGGCAATTTTATTTACTCTCAGAGTTTTTGCAAGAAATCTGTTGAGAGGAAGTCGCCTAAGAAATATTTTTTTCATATTTCGTTTTGTTGATGATGTCTGACCCGAGGTTTGAACCGTGGCCTCACGTGTAATAAGACAACACACTAGCTACTAGACTTCCATATATAATTCCTACATACCATTATGTTATGTCTGGTTTTTTCTGAGATGCGATTCTATATGAGCCCTCCATGTTCATTTCTTATCCAGTGTTATTCCTGAATGTTTAACCTCCTTTGTATGCGATATTATCTCAGCCAGGAGTCGAATATTCTTCTATTTATGAAGTTGTCTTCTTCTTGTATATGGTACCCTGATTTATTCTCAGGTCCACATATTTAGCTAATTAAAGTAACTTCTTCGAACACAAAACTTTTTTTTGAAAAAAAAAACTGTTTACAAAGCAGGTGAATAGAAAAAACTTTATTTAAATTACATAAAAGTTTAAAATTACACAAAATTTAAGAATAAATAAAAAGAAAAACCAATTTTGTTCAAAAAAAAAAAAATAAACAAAACGGCAACACTGATTACAACACCTCTCGCCACACAGCAGTTTTAAACATTCCCACAGCAACAAAACCGTAAACAAACTCTCTTAAAAGTAGACGTGTTGGGAAACGAATAAAAAGAAAGAAAATTTAATTAAAAACAAAAAAATAATTAAAAACGAACAACAACTTATTACAACATTTATATTTTTTAATTCTTTTTTTTTTCTTTTTTTTTGCCAACACATGCTACTCAGATTTAATTCTGGTGAATAATTTATGAAAATAATAATGAATCGTTAACAAAATACGAGACATACGGTGGTGGAGCAGAAGAATGAGGTGAAGTGAAGTGAATAAAAGTAGGAAATTAAAATAAAAAATTACGACACATGCTGTGAAATCATTTCTATTTGTAAACAAAGTGTCTATTTTTCTTTGCTAATTTTTATTTTTTTTTATTTTTGTTTCAGATGACAGTGTCAATAGCCAAATAATTATTATTTTATCGTTATTATCACTTCACTCCACTCCACTCGTCAAAGTCTCCACACAATATAATCAAGAACTATTGTTTCTGTTTTCTAGTGCTTAATTTCTTTTATTGTTCAGTGTTTTCTTTCTTTATTTCATTCTTTCTTTTTTATTATTATTCTAACATAAGTTTCTCGATAAATTATTATTAAGAAATAAACCAACATATGGATGGTATGGTATGGTATGGGATGGGATCTTCATCATCATGATCTCAAATGTTATTTCTGGCTGCTGCATGTGCTGATTTTATTCGGTTTGTATCGGTTTCGGTGTCTTTGTATCGTTTGGATTTGGTTTTGCTTTTTGCTTTTTAATTTATTTGCAATGATTTGTTCATGTTGTTGTTGTTTTTTTTTCTCTATCATTTGTTGTATAAAAACTAAATTAATTAATTCAATTTATACCGTTATTATTATTATATTGACATAAATTAGTGGGGTCCATAAACTTTTGCAATCAATAAATTATGAAATGAAACGAAATGAAAGAGTAAAGAATGACGATAAGCATCGTTGGAAATTTTTAATTGCTAGCAACACATGTTCTTTTCATTTTATATTCTGAAGAAGAATACTTTCCGGGAGAGAATTATTTCTTATAATTCGCCTAAGACCTTGTATACATATGTGCAATTATAACCGAACGAATACAATTTCCAAATATAGGCTAGTGCCTCGTGGTCCATTTCTATTTATCTGCCTCTGTATTATAGTATAGGACTATACGAGTTGTTATCAGGTTTGAACTTAGGAATATTCTCTGACAGTCAGACTGCCATTCGAGCTCTAAGCTCTTATTAGTTTAAACCGAAGATAGTATGGAACTGTCTGAAGAAGCTGAGTCGGCTAGGTAGACTGAATAAGGTTACCCTGTGCTGGGTCGACGTAGTCTAGTAGGTAGTGCGTTGGTTTATTAGACGTAAGGCCACGGTTCAAAGCCCAGGTCAAACATTAAAACGAAATATGGAAAAAATCCTTCTTCCTCAGCAGATTTCTGGCAAATATTCTGAGAGTAAATAAAATTGGCATGAAAAGTTTCTCAAAAATCTGTCGTTCGAAATCGACTTTAAACTGTTGGTAACGCCACTTATGTATAAAATTAACAGGCCGTAATCCTGACTGAAGGGTTGTAATGGCTATATATGTATTTTTGTAAGTATGTATGTGCTGTGTCCCATGTTATATTCTAACATAATAACGAGCAGTTAGATGAGCTCACAAGGAGGTGAGTTGCCACTCCTCTGGTAGGAACAGAACCCTTTCGTGGACTGTGACGGATGTTTAGAAAAGTATACTCAACGAAAGGGAAGATGAAGAGAAACATAGACTTTAAGAGAAAGCAATACTTTTGTTGGGAACTTACTATAAAAGGAGAGCCTTTAACGAGCTTTATTTATTTTATTTAAGCGGAAGATCGTAATTCCTTTAGAACTTTGTTTTTTCTAACTTCTTTGATTTCAAATAGGATTATGCAGTTGTCGTCTTCAAATTTACACCATTAATGGAGTTTTACGAATCACCAAAACAAATGGTAAATTGACGGGTCAAAGTCCGTGCTGTATAATGGAAGCATTATAACTTCTCAGTTAAGTTATCTGAGTTTCTGTCTGGTCATCAAAGATTAGTGGGGTCCAGTGTTGTCGTGTACCTTTTCTGGCGATCAATTCTGGCCGTTTTAATTGAATTGCCTGCTTCAACCCTATTCAATGTGTATCCCCATCTAACCTCAGCGATATTAGTGGACTTTGGTCCAACATCTTCTTTGAGCTCTCTTGCGGTAATAGTCCTCGGCTTCGAGTGCTCCTACGGCGAAAACAGTCCTTGGCTAAATAAACCAAATGGTACGGTGAGGAGTGTTGCAAGGAAACTGCAGCGAAGAACGTCGCATACAAGGAAATGTTGCTGTCCGCCGCTACGCTAGCCATTGTCGTGCACTGCAGAGAGAGGAGAAGGCATGAGAGACGCCTATTCAAACGCGAGAAGAGTGTGCAGAAAAGATACTAGCGTTAGGCAGTCGAGTTGTGCAGATGTAGAAATGCTGCCCAAAAGATTAAACGTTTAACCGAAGGTCTCAAGCCCAGGGCGTCTTCCTGCAAAGATGAAAACGGAAACTTGGTAACAGATTCGCAACGGGTGCTGAGATTATGGAAGCAACACTCCTCTACTCTTCTGCGAGGTGATGACGAATTCAATTCCGCCTTTAGAGATGTTGTTACGAAACCGATCGATGATGACAGTGCGGAGATTCCGCCGCCTAGTCATGAAGAGGCCAAAGTCGTGACTTGAAGTCGCCGTGGCCTAGTAGGTAATGTGTCGGCTTATTAGACGTGAGGCCTCGGTTCAAACACCCAGGTCAGGCATTTCCAACTGAACGAAATATGAAAAAATATTTCTTCGGCGACTTCCTCTCAGCAAATTTCTGACAATAATTCTGAGAGTAAATAAAATTGCTATGAAAAGTTTCTCAAAAATCTGTCGTTCGGAGTCGACTTTAAACTGTAAGTCCCGCCACTCATGTATAAAACTTAACGCACACACCATAAGTGGTGTGAGAAACTAGATCGTAATCCTGACTAAAGGGTTGTAATGACCAATTATGTATGTAATCATTATTACTTATTCAACTCTTTAGTTAGGATTACAACCTAGCTTCTGATACCATTAATGATGTGTGCTTTAATTTTATACATGAGGATTGTTTACACTGCCGCTATGAGCAGTCCTGCAGTTTGTTGCATCGCACTGTATTTCAATCAAATGATCATTTTTAGTGGTGTCCCCCTAGCTTTTCTTCGTATCGTCTCTTTCTAAATCGATGAATCTAAGAAATAATGTCGAGTTGCATTCATTGTTGTGCTGTATAATCGGTCGGAGGCTGTCATTTAAAGCTATTACTGCGAATTGATCTGAACAGTAATTAACCCTGAAAAAGACATTCAAAAAAGTATTGGGCGGCATTGGGGGCATCATTAAAATCTAGCATATGCAAATGTTTTATAAATTTTTTTTTTACTATTATTTGTAGTTGACATGTTATTTTTCGCAGTTTTTCTTTCAAATTTGTGTGACAAATGCAAATGTCGCATAATCATCCAAGACGTTATGCTATCTACTGTCTTGGTGTGTTGTTGCCAAATAAATTTTTTTTATTTTTTATTTAATTTTTTAATTTAAAATTATGCAAATTAATTACCTTCACGATTAATTATTACTTTTTACACGGTGATGATGTTTAATGTGTTTTTTTAAATCCATAAAAAATGATTATTTATTGGCGTTTAAAAGATATAAACCTTTGCCCAAAAAAAACTTTCAATCATCTTTGATGAATAAGAAACACTTGCAAATGTCCGTTAAATGACATCAGTGCCACCTATAGCTGCTGTAGCGCCGCTTGTTTTTCTGGTATTTAATGGATATCTTTTGATTTGGGCATGATTGATTTGTTCATAACAGTCATGGTTAGTTGGAAGCGTTAAATCCATGAGTTTATTTGCAATTTTGCAATCTAAGAATTCAATTCGAGTCTTTGAGTTTATATTTTGTGGCGTTTACTATGAGTCACGTGACATTTACGTTTATCTCACTTAATTTTAAAACAAAATAGTGGTCATGATCTTTCTAAAACCAAGATCCTAAGTTGCATCTGAATTTCAGAAACCAACATCAGATTCAATTTTTAAAAGGCGTGTATTTCTGTTAAAAATAATTGCTTTTTTAAAGCATTGTGGTCTTCCTCTTTATCTATTCTAACGTTCCCATTCTCCCTATTTATCTATATTTCGATTTCCCATCTAAGGAACTAAGCAAACATTTCTTTTAAAAGTGAACTGACCTAGACTAACCTTGATAAAGCAAGCTATGTAAGCACACCACACTATGCCACACCAAATTCTACAATATTTCACCAAAGTTAAGTATTGTGTGTCTGACTTCCTTAATTTCTTATGTCTTATTAAATTAAAAAAAAATAAATTCCTTTTATTTTCTTTTTCTTTTGGGTTCTTTGGTCTTGAGAGACTCTTTGTTCTTGGCGTCTGGACTGGCAGAAGAGTCAGTCATTCTTGTACGTTGTATTTGTGTGTCTGAAATATTTCGTTTTTGTTTCGTCTCTTGACTTTGTTCTGTTGAAAACACGTTTTCGTTACCAAAAAAACAGAAAAAAGTATATTTTTGCTGATGCCATTATTTTTTCTTCAGTTTTTGTCTTTTTTTTTGCTTTTTTTGTTATAATTTTTGTTGAGATTTTTCAATTTCATTGTTTTTATTAAAATTTTGCTGGGCACTTTGTTTTTGTTTCTGTTTTTGTTCTTCTTCTTACTTTTCTGTTTTGCATTAAAATTGTTCTCCGTTTTTTTTCTGGTGTTCGTTTGTTTATGTAAATGTTTCATTCTCTTTGTCCGCCGCATGGTTGGTTGGTTCCTTGGTTTGTTTTTGTCTTTCGTGTCTTTTTCCAATTTGGCGATTTTTTTGTTTTATTTTTGTATCCCGCATTGGCATGTTGAATGACTGGCTTAAGTTTTCTTTTTTGTTTTTGTTTTTATGGCTGTTTATTTCTGCCATTGTAGGTTATTACCTTCTTTTGTGTCTTGGTTTCGTTTTATTTTTCATCTCTGTTTATTTGTTTTGTTGGCTTAAGTCAGATTTTGTTTATTATTGTTGTCGTTGTTGCTGTCTTTGTTTTTGTTTTACCAAAATTATTTCGTTGAAAAACGTGTTGATTCAACTTTGATTTTACTTGTGGGCATACGTTGGACTCCAAACGTTTCAAATTTTAAAAGAAAAGAATTTTTCATGACTTAGTTTGCAGAGTTTTATTGTTTATCTGGTATTTTTTTTGTTTGTTTTATTTTTTTATTGCCTTGTCTACCACATTGTTAAGATGCCGAAATGTTTTCTTGTGAGTTGCCTTCCAAAACAGGGTTTTTTGACTCAATTGGCAACAAAGTTTATTGGCTGCTATGCCCTGTTTGTGCTTCTAGCGACAATGGAATTATTTTCTTTTGCTGTGATTTGTTTATCTTTGGTTTCCTCCTTATTGTATTGATCTGCTATACTCCCCTCAAATTTTATTGGGTCTCCGCGTACAATATCTCATTCAAACCTATTGTTCTGACAAATTTCAGGATGCTGTTCCTTGTCAACAATAAGAATTTCCTGCCTAGCACTTAATATGCACCCTGGTGTTTCCTTCTGGTATACATTGATGCCCTTTAGGTTCCAAGAATGTGTAGTAATGCTTCATTCTCATGGTCACAGACTACATGTTGGGTTCAACGCAACCCCCATTCTGTCTACAGTGCGCTATTCAAAGACCAATCTTGCCTGTGTAGTCTGATACATGACTCACATCTCCTCTTTCTCACAAACGATTGCCTCAAATGTATTAGGTTTGAAAAAGTCTTTGCCTCTCTTTATGTTCCCTTTCGTTAAACATACCTTCCAACTCTCATCCCACATTACAGAAGGGTTGTGGTACCAACAGCGGCGTGGGAGCTTCCTTCCTCGCAAGCTCGTTTCCTTGATCATTTCTGAGAATTTCCACATGACCTGGGAGGCAGCAGAGATTAATCTTACTTTCCCTACATAGCCGACTCAGCATCTCCAGTCAGGGTCATGCTATCTTCGCTTTGACCACATAAGAGCCTTATGCTCCAATGGCAGCCTGACTGTCAGATAGTATTACTATGCGAAGTCTTTTGTACCTCCTATCCAAGTTGAATTGAACATATCTTTCAATGGCATAGACTTCCGTTTGAAAGATATCGGCGAATTTCTCCTTGCGCCCTTGCTTCTGTTCTTGACCCATTTGTATACCAAAAAATTCTAACTCTTTTAAGAGAGTATACAGCTTCCACATTACTCCACTCTGTTCTTGGTACTAAGTTTCGTTACCTTGCACTTCTCAAAATTATAGGCTTCCGGTTCTTTCCAGAGGACAGTTAAGGAAGATGCTGTCAGCCAATCGATTCTTTAGGTTTCGAAATCCTCTAATTGTCTCCCATTAATATAGCCATATTCTTTTAGGCTTTATTCTTTACTGCCATGTGCAGCGGACCTAAATCTAATAGAGATTCCAGATTCTCTTATCACAACACAAGCTAGTCTTCCTGTTTCGTCCCACTCCATTTGAACAATTTTGAGATTTGTTTTATCTGCCCAGACATTTGCCCGATACATCCAGTGCATAATTCCTGCATGGCAGTCCTAGAATTTCCCTGCAACGATTTGGCATATCATTATGGCATGTCTGACCTTTCTTGAGATTCTTTCTGTATGAGTCTTTCGTGTGAATTTACTATCCACTGTTATTTCTCTTATTAATCTAGGGGGTAAATAAAAATTGCCATGAAAAGGTTCTCAAAAATCTGTCGTTCGGAGTCGACTTTAAACTGTAGGTCGCGGCACTTATGGATAAAATTAGCACATACAACATATGTGGTGGAAGACACTAGGTCGTAATCCTGACTGAAGGGTTGTAATGATCAATTAAGTAAGTTAGTTATTCTTAGATATTTGACCTTCATTTTATATGATGTTATCTCCCACAGGAGTCAAATATTCTTCCATTTTTTTTGGAAGTTGTCTGCTTCTTGTAAATGACATTTCTCTAATGCGACCACTACATGTTGCGACTGGCTGTACAACTTTATTATTTTATGCTGGTTGGTCTTCGGTTCAAAGAAAATCAAAATTTTTTACGATGCTAGACTAACAATTTATAAGTAAATCTGGATGAAAAATCGAAACGCGTGAAACAGACGACCAACCGTTGAAACGCAACGTGCAGTGGCCGCATCAGCCCCACTGTCACAATTCTCAAGGCCTCTTGAAAAGATGTCGCAAAGAGTCTCTTCAAATTTGTTTTTATCTATAAAGACTATATTCGTGGCAGTCAGTCCCCAGGTATTGTCCGTAGTTCATCCATAACCAGGCTTCACATTAGTCGTGTGAAAAGGTCTGATTGTTCTGACTCTTATTGTTTCGTTTTCATGTGTGAAGTGGCTGTTATAGTATTGTATAGTTGTAGGAATACAACCTGACGACATAAATTAAGCGAGGTCATGATTACTTTCAGTGCAACGTTGGAAATTAGCTTATTAGCGCAGCATCGACGCTTGTTTAAGCGCTGTTATTAAAATAGTAATTTCTCTATGCACGCAAGTATACTTTTTTAGGATATGTTGCTGCGCAGCATTTGACGCCTCGAATGTGTTTATGGTATTAGGAATGAGATTTCCAGGTTATTTATTAGGCACCATCATTGCTCTATGAACGCGTGCATACTTTTTTGTGATATGTTGCTAAGCAGCACTTAACGCCTCGAATGTGTTTATGGTATTAGGAATGAGGTTTTCAGGTAATTTATTATGGACCATCATTGTATCTAAAGACACAATAACTTATTGTTTGCATTGCATTGCCTAAGGAAGATGATTCAATTAATTTTCTGATTTAACAACAGAGCTCCACACTGTTTCGTAATCAAATTCCAATCTGGTTACTTGCTTTTCCAATAAATTTATCACATTTGCAAGGCATTTGCAATAAACCCTGAGAAATAATTTAAACAGCATCGGCGGTTTGGTGGTGGTGTGTGTTATCATTAAAACAAAACAATAATAATTTTTAATTCATTTTCTTTTATTGTTTTTGTGGTTTCTCAGTTGTTTGTTCTTTATTGCTCACTCACTCACCCCACCAATTAAAATTTCCATTCGATGTGTATTCGTAATACAATTCATTGATAATCACTCGAAATCATTATTTATTGTAATGCCATGCATTTAAAAATGCAATTTTTTTTCGTTGTTTTTGTTGTTTTTGGTATTGAAGACCGATTTTTACATTTATTTTTAGCTTCATTCAAGCCACTGTACCTTGGCCCAATTTGTACAACAACAACAACAACAACAACACAAACAAAAAAATCTTTGTTTACAAAGAACAAAAATCGTTTTATTTTTTTGTTTTTGTTGTTTTTATCATAGAATTTTAATGAAGAACGAACGAAACAACATAAGAACAGCAAAAACAAAGAATTGACATACGAAGACGACAACAGTCAAGCAACTTTAGACAAACTCTGAAGAATCAACAACAATAACATCAGCGCCGTCGTCATCATCATCATCACCGACTTTGTCTACCTTGCAATGGTGGCTTCAGCAAAGAGAGCGAAAAATTAAAATTTTTGTTTTATTTTGCCATGTGAACACGTTGTTGTTGCCATTGTTGACTTATCTTTGGATCAACAACAAAACTGGGTATATCTGGTCAAATAAAAAATCTCAAATCTCTAAAGAGATCACTAAGCTTTCGTGACACTTTGAATTTAACTGCTCCTAGCCAGAGAATACCGTTTATGATGATCTACCGTTCCTCAACAAATCGCATTACTAGCTATGTGCCTGCAGACAGGGTCTTCTCTACATAGTATGCAGAAATCGGAAGAAAAATGTGGTATCACGATAGGGCATACGTGTAGGAAGTGTTGTTATCCTCATGGATGAAAGGCAAAATCAGTTTGGTCATCTTAAGGAAAAATTATTTCAAAACATTTATCTCAGCGACTCCCCCTCAGTTGTCTTCAGACAAAGGCTCCTCAGTGGCTAATCGACTTCCATCTGTTGAGCCTATCACTGGAGGGGTCTTGCCCCCTTAGTATAACTATAATATCTCTCATCTACCGCCTAACCCTAGGCTTAGTTTCGTTCCTATGGCTTAGAGCTTCGACCGTAATGCTCTTGCAACCATACAATCTGTTCTACATGCCCATGCACGGTTCACAAGATAATCGTAGTTTTCCTCAATAATTCCAAAAATGGAGCCCAATGGTGATTTCACCGACTTTTATTCTGTTGTAGCTTTCAAGGCTGAACCTGATCTTAACAATTCATCCGCAACTTCGTTGACAACAACGCCTCAATAACCAGGTACCCAGCATAATTTAATTTGATAATCTGACAGTTTTTTATATTCCCAGAGCAGATGTGTCCTAAAAACAATGAAATGGTAGCGGAGACTTTGATAATTGAGTCCTGGTATCTTCGCTTAACTTCTCTATGATGTTCGTTGTCGATGTCGATACCTCTCTAGAAAATCAAAGTTTCTGGACAGATTTGTTCGAAATTCGAAAGAATCATGATGATAAATTGTTCAGAATGTGCTGTTGCTAAAGTTTAGGGTCAAACAGTTCCCATTCGAAGTATGTATGCTCATGAAATGACTGAAAGTTCAGTGAATCTAGTAATCGATCTGATATGTACTTACGAACGATAGCTTTCTTAGGCTATCGAGAACGGGTGAACCAACTAAGAGAACTTTCGGTCGAACAAGAGGCGTACATTCTTCTTTCTTAAGAAGAAATTTTGTGGTGAAATCCCTAGAATCTGAATATTTGAGTTTCAAGAATTTGCGTTCGATTGGTGGTCAAGCGCTGTAACAATAAATGGGATCCTGTGCTATACCCACAGCTGAGTCTCTGAACATGATTACAGGATTGTTTATGGTTTCGTGGTAAATCATTTTGATTAGTTCTTATAGGATGTTGAGACAGGAGCAGAAGATTTTGGTCTCAGAATGAAATATTTCAGGCCCATGTGGAGACTCGCTGGTTTCTTTCAAGTGAGAGCCTATGCCATCGCAAGGTATGCTCAATTCAACATGGATATAAAATACAGCACTATCTGAAAGTCAGGTTGCTGTTATGTATTCGGCTTTTATGAGATTAAATCGAAGATATTATGAGACTGTCTAGAAAAGCTGAATCAGCTAAGTAGACGGAAGAAAGCTATCCTCTGCTAGGTCCCTGGTCATAGAAATTGTTGAAGGGAAGCTTCCGCGCTGTTGTTGGGATCAGAACCCTTCTGTGAAGTGGGAGGATGGGGAGTTTGGGAGTGGGGATGTTTGGAAAGGCGAGCTCGTCGAAAGTTAAGATAAAGAGTGGCAAAGACCCTCCAGAAACCATGTGGGTTTGAGGCTATCGAAACTTTTGTTTGGAAATTGCAATAATAGGGGGGCTGAGTCATGCATCTGACTACAGAGGAATAAACTGGGGTTGATAACTGGTCTTAAGTCGCCGTAGTGTAGTATGTTGCATGTCGGCTTATTAGAAGAGAGCTTGTTGTTCAAACCCCACATTAGAAATCTCGAACAAAGAAGTCTTCGACGGTTTTCTCTCAGCAATTTACTGAGATAAACCCTGAGAGTAAAATCTGTTACTGGAGTCGAAATAAAACTGTAGGTCCCGCCACTCATGGATAAAATTACGAACACACAACATGAGTGGTGTAAGGGGCAACCGGTCTTTTGACTGTAGACTCAGAGTGCACGTATTCAGAATGTGGAGATTGTTTCGAGATTGACATGTAGATCCTGTGATGGTGAGGATGAATCTGCGAGGCATATTTTTGGAACCTGAAAGGTATTAATGTATGCCAGAAGGAAACACTTGAGTTTATTTCGAGTGCTAAGCAGGAAATTGTTAATGTAGACAACGAGTAGCATGTTGAAGTTTGGCAGGCTATTAGTCTTGGACGGGGCATTATAGGGATACCCTATAAAGTAAGAGGGATGGTAGTATGGTCGCAGTACTAAGACACCTCTTCCCGAGAATAACAATGATAATCGGTTCCATCAGTTTCTAGATGCTGTTGTTTTGAACGCATGTTCTGTACATTGTGTTACAAAATCTCTAAGCCTGTAATTTAAGTTTCTCGAATGTTTTGAATGACTTTGAGGGAGGTAAGCGATTCCTCTTATTGTCCATATACAGAGTTTGGTCCTCTGTAAACTTTAAAATTTTTGCTTTTTGTCTTTGCTATTGAAAAACGAAGTTATCTTCACAAAAACTTTATTTTGAAGTCAAGAACGCCATGTTGATGTCCCCTACATAAGTATATGTATGTATGTATCACCCCAAATGTGACAAGATCAAAAGATTTTGCGGGAATTGCTCACTTTTGAAAGCCTGCTATTGAGAGTCCCTAACCTTACTTATTATGGGTTCGTGGTGATGATAATGTTGTTGTTGTTGTTCATATTTCTGTCTGTTTTATTTGAGCATCTACCATCTACCTAAACATCCATTTATCCATATACCGACCATTCTATTTGAACAATTTGTTTTTGTTTTGTTTTATTTATTAGTTTTTTTTTGCCTGTCTGTCTGTCGTACGTTTTTACGTTTAATTTTTTTTCCTTTATTTGTATGCGATTTTTGTGCGATCCAAAGAAAAGACAAAAAACATCTACGAACTTAGCTTACAAACGAACAAATATAGCACAGAACCGAGTATGTATGTATGCAGTACAATCAACCATTCAACTGTCCGTCCATCTATCCTCTCCATTCATACAAAACGTTTGATGGAGTCTTTTGGTTTTTTTGTTTTCCATTTTCTTTCTTTTTTGTCTTGTGTTCAGGGGGGGGGCAAATTTTCTGATTGTTTTTGTTTTTTTTTTTTTTGTTTGTGACTGACTATCCACATTGCTGTAGTGGCGTTATGGTTCCTACTGCTGTTAGTTTCCTGAATTCTCATGAAGATTTAAACAATTCCACGAATCTTTTTTTCTTTCTGATTATTTTTGTTTTTTTTTTCTTTTTTCCTTCACAACATTCTCTTTTTTTGTTTTTTTTTTTTCTTCTTTATTTCACATTTAAATTTGCTGTGATTGTCGGAGAGTGACTTTTAAAAGCAAAACTTCAGTTCTTGTTGTTGTGTCTGTTTGTTCTTTTCCTTTCTTATTTTCTTTAATTCAGTTACTGTTCTCATTGTGTAAGTGTTGCCATTTGTTTATGATAATTTCAATGTTGCTAATTTTATAAATTACACAGAGACACAAACTTCGGTAAGCCCTGCATAGATTGGACAAATCAGGTTTGGCACTCAGGAGGGTTTGTTGGAATTGCCTGGCAACTATATCCTCTGAACTGCTGCCTTCCGGACTGAGTCTAAGTAATCTTGACCACAGTAAACAGTTTTATTGGTAAAAAAAAGTCGTCTCAATAAAAGCCTATGAAACCCAGTTTTTTACCAGTAATGACTAGGGTTTCTATGACAGAGACTTATTTGTATTTTTCCACCAGGATATGATTAATTTCGCATTCCACAGCTTCGAAAAAGCAGAGAGACGTATTTTTGCTCCTCTTCTATCCGTAGTACCCAACTTTACATAACAAATCTATGCATATTAGCTGAAGTCCCACTTAGCACCCGCATTTAGGTCCATTGTGATGCTACAATCAATATTCAACCCGAGAATCAAACATTCCCTGGGGGAAATCAACCCGAGTCCACTATAAATCTTGCTATTGCAGCAGAGAGCAAGAGCTTGGTGAAGGATGTTAGAAAGTGAGAAGTTAAAAGCCCTTGTTTTTTTAGGACAGCAGCAGGGCACTGACACATGAAGTGAAAGACGGTCTCTTCCTCCTCCTCATACCCACCGCTCTTGCAGAAGTCTTTTACCGGAATGCCAAGTCCCAGAATACCTACCAAAGGAACAGTGGCCCGTAAAAATCACTATTGCGCGTTGAATAGAATTGCGATTTAAGAACATAAGTGAGTCGGACCTCTCGAATCGTGAAATCGAAAGTGAAATGTCTAGGAGATCAAGATCATTACAAGTAATACCAATCATAACGTAATGATATACGTACTGAGAAATATCAGGGTTGTAAGCCAAAAACGCTCCAATTGGATGTACAGCATGATGATTACCCTTATTGTGGACAACAGCTGAATGAAGTTGAACAAACACCAGAGATGAGCGAGTGTTGGCATAACAGGAATGATGAGAACTTGGCCTACACCGGCGCTAGAGATGCACATAATGGTGAAGACCAAAGCTTTAGAGTCTATGGTTAGGTTGATTGGATTTCTGAAGCTAAAGAGTCCTTTGTTTGAGTCCGAGGTGGTATCAACTGGTAGGCAGAGTTTCGAAGTGACATTACAGGGATAGTTGCCATAGTCTAGCAGATAGTGTGTTGCTTTATTAGACGCGAGCCCATGGTTCAAACTGTAGTTCAGACATCTCTTATACAACGAAATATGAAAACCAATATTTCCTTCAGTGACTTCCTCTTAGCAGTCTTCTGGCTGAAACTCTAAGACTGAATAAGTTGACATGAATTCTCTGAATCGACTTTAAACTATAGGTCCCGCTGCTAACGAATAAAAATTAATACGCACAACATGGCTGACTTGATCAACTAGTTCGTAATCGTGGCAATTAAGTAACTAATAGGGATATAGGGATACACTAGAAACTATAAGGGGAGTACTGTAGTCTATATGAATGCAGTAACAAGGCACCCTTTCACCACATGCAGTAATAGTGATAAGAATTGTCCTCGATTGTCTATGCTCCGCCTAGCAAAAATGAAGTCAGCCCGGAGGTTAAGCGTAACATCGCTGTTTCCAACAGATGCCACTATAATCTCAATAGGCGATTGAGTGACAAAGACTTCTCTCGTACGACGAAACTAATGCTCTTCAAATTGCTTATCCTCCCCTCTTCTCTATGTTGCATAAGCATAGACGTCATTACGCACCTATGGCGATGATTTTGGCATTCAATCCAACAATGAGCTATGTGAGCTCTTTAACGATATAGAACTTGTTCAGTGCATTAACATCCAGCAACTGTGCTGGCTCAGCTATGTAGTTCGGATAGAACAGGATGCTCCGGTGAGATGAGTGTTTAATGCGAGGATTAGCGGACGTAAACGAAGAGAACGATCATGTCATCGATTGAAGTGATAAACTGGCAAAGGCCAGGCGCACAAGAAATAGAGACGCCTGGAAGCATGTGTTAACCAAGTCGAAATCCGATTAACGCCCTACCAGAACAATGACGGTCATTAGTGATGTGTAAACAATATACTCGTTCCCACAAAATTATTGAGGGCAACATGAAAAACTTGATGTTTTCTTTTTTTATAGCTTTACGAGCTAAAGGTTGGGAATCTTCGAAAGACATTGGTAGCCCGGCCTACCAATGTGCACGATTCGCCGCAAGACTTACTCTCGGCTTGCTAAACGCATACGTACTAAACCCAACCTAGTTCGTCACACTTCCATTAAGTCGCCCCCCCGGGACCACAATCAAGTATTACATCGGGGGAGGTAAAGATTCAGCGAGTGCTGCTATCCATTTCTGCTGTTCTTGCTCTCTCTATTATTCTCTGTTGTATTAGAACTTCCTTCGCGAATAAACATACCGCGTTCCAGTTTTCGCGCGATGTTAACATCAGGTTAACCACGTTGTCGGGAGTCACCTGGGAACCGATCGTCCTCTCAAGGAAATTTCGTCGGAATTCGTAGCGCGGGCAAGTAAAGAATATATGCTCCGCTGTTTCACTTGTATCCAGACATGATGGACACGCTTCATCCACGTCATGCCCATACTTGTAAAGGTATGTCCTATAGCATCCGTGGCCCGTTAGGAACTGAGTAAGGTAAAAATTCACCTGGCCGTGCTTCCTTCCAGTCCATTCTTCTATATTCGTTATCAATCTGTAGAAAAACTTGATGTAAACATTCGTGTACGTGTGATTTTGTTTTTCTTTCTATCGCATGAGTTCTTTCGACTATGCTATTGTTCTTAACACTCTACTACTGTTCTTAAATAACAGTTGATGTAAACTTTAATGAAAGTGGAAAAGAAAATTGGTCACAATTGACTAGTCAAACTTGATGCATATACCGGTCACGATTGACTTGTATGCAACACTGCTGCCGAAAAGAGCCATTCCTTTCTTGTAGGGTGGATTGTTAAAGCCAATCAAGTAAATATTTCTACACCTTAAGAAGGCGCCCAAAAAAGATTTATTCTGGCGTGTAGGGCATCATAATAATCGATCGGGCTTAATAACAGCGTTCTTTCTTGTTCCATTTTCTTTGTATTGTAAATGATGAAAAACGAAAATTACTGATATTGTTGGATAACTTTTAGGCTACAATTGATGTTTTTTTATTGTAATGGTTATTGTTGTTGTTGTTGTTATTCTTTTTATTTATTTAAAAAAACTAAAGTGATTTTTTTTTTGATATTACCAGGCAGCACTTTAATGACACTGTGGCTCATCAAAAATGAAAAAAAAAACAACGAAATTTAAGTTTAATTTTTTTAATGTTTTTCAAAGTTTTTTCATTTGTTTTTTTGCTTTTGCTATTGTATTGTTTTAAACATAATTTTTTTTATTGTTGTTGTTGTTGCTTCTTTTTTCTATTTTTGTATTATTTCAATGAAGGTCAATGTTCGTTGGTTCTTTTAGTCATGTTTTCATTGTTAAAACAATTCACTGTTAAAGGTACGTACTACATATGCACGTACTCTCATGCTTCACTCACCAAAATTACTTCGTTCGCTAGTAACTACTACTGCGGTTGTTGTTGGTTGAATTTTTCTTGTGTTGCCAATATCGCAGAATTTTTTTTTCTTCACTATTTTTTTTTTGCTGGTTTTAGTGTTTTTTTTGATTTTAGTGGGCTTTAAAGCATAGAGGAGAGCTTACTGGTGGTGGTATTGGGGTTACATAACTTTTTTGCGGAGAAAAAAAAAGCAAAAACGAAAACCAACAACAAAATTCTAATATTATTATTAAAAAAAATAAATCGACAACAACAAAAACAATAAAAAAAAACTAATGTCATGTTTAATCATATCGTACTTGTACTTGTACAGTGTCTGTTATAATGTGTTTGAATATTTAATAAATTACCAGAGTAATGTGGGTTGTGTTGCTGCATTCATTAAACAAATAAGAATAATAATTAAGAATTAATTTTTATTTTTTAATAATAATAATTATAATCTCAAGAATTTTGCATTAATATTTCAATTTTTTTTTTTAAATTTTTATTTCCATTTCGAATGATAATTTATTTATTTACTACCACCACCACCAACCACTCTTGTACAAGACTCATAAAAATTAAAGACATGTTAATCAAAAATAATAAAAAACCATACAGTGCGTAAAAAAAGTAATAAAACTTTTGAAGTTTTAAACTTAAGAACCAAAGTTTTCGCTTATGTGAAGCCTGGGTCTACACAGGCATACATAGTCATTACAACTTCAGTCAGGACTATGACCTAGCTTCTCACACCACTCATGTATGTTGTGAGTGTTTATTTTTATACATGAGAGGCCGACGCTACAGTTTAAAGTCAACTTCGTAGGACAGATTTCTCAGGGTTTTTCCCAAAAGTCTGCTAACAGAAAGTACGCACGTAATTGGTCATTAGAACCCTTCAGTTAGGATTACCACCAAGCTTCTCATTCACTTATGTTGTGTGTGTTAATTTTATCCATAAGCCTACAGTTTAAAGTCGATTTCCAACGACAGATTTTTGAGAAACTTTTCATGGCAAATTTTATTTACTTTCAGAGTTTTTGTCAGAAATCTATTGAGAGGAAGTCGCCGAAAGAAATATTTTTTCATATTTCGTTTTATTGGAGACGTCTGATCTGGGATTTAAACCGAGACCTCATGTCTAATAAGCCAACACACTACCTATTAGTTTACGGCCTAAGCGTAGAAGAATTTTAATAACAAGTTTTTGATTCAAGACCTGGGCTTTGCATTATTAAATCCTATCACACTTGAGAGTTACTTCAACTGCTCTAGTCGAGTCCTACAATATGATGTATTATTTACTGCGATCATTATAAAAATAGATTGACATCCGCACGCCAGCTAAACAAAAGACTTGAAGTTTCTCAGTTACCTACTTACTTAGTAGACCTTAACAATATTTATCGGACTTCGGCCTTTCTTTACATTTCTTTTCAAGTGCTTCTAAATGTCTTATGTCTTCTCCAGGCATTGTAATCAATGACAGGGCTTATCGTGGTTTTTGTTGTCGTTAAGAGTTATCTGAGTACTGCGACCTAACGTTCTATTCTACGCCTATGAAACTTTATAGGGTATCGTTATAATATAATATAATATAAGCCAATTGCCCTGACAAATTTCAGAACACTGTTCGGTTTTAACAATGACAACTCCCTACCTAGCACTTGATATATACAGCCCAGGTGTTTCTTCCTGCGATGCATTAATACCTTACGAGTTCCAAGAATGTGAGAGACATGAACGAGACAAAACCCATTCTGATTAAGTGTACTCTGAGTGTACAGTGTCCTTTCAAAAGACCACTGACTTTAATTGACCATTCCAACCCCTTACTCAGGATTAAAACTTAGCTTCTCTCACCATTCATGTTTATTCTAATTGCCACCGAATTTACGTGTTGATCTCGAGAGAACTATCATTTCGAATAAATATATCCTGAGTTTATAGTGCCCTGGCAAAAACCTGTTACTAACCTCAGGATATTGCTGGATAGTCTGATGTAATACTTAGATCTGCACTGAAGTAGCCGTAGTCTAGTAGGTAGTGTGTTGGCTTATTAGACGTAAAGCCCGGGTTCGTATCCCAGTTTAGACATCGAAACGAAATATGAAAAAAAAAATATTTCTTCGGCGACTTCCTCTCAGCAGATTTCTAGTAAAAACTCTGAGAGTAAATAAATAAACTGTAGGTCCCGCCACTCACGTATAAAATTAACGCACGCAACATGAGTGGTGTGAGAAGCTAGGCCGTAATCCAAACTGAAGGGTTGTAAGGGCCAATTATGTATGTATGCATGCAAGACACAGATCTGCTCTTATTATAGTTTCTCAACAAAATGTTTTCATTTCCTCATTGATTTGAAAACGGGCTTTGCCTCTCCTTATCATCCCTTTCGTGGAGCATACCTTCCTAAACATTCGCCCACACTCCGCGGAAGGGTTCTGGCTACATCAACGGCTTGACGTCCTCTCCTTGCAAGCTAGCTTGCTTGCTCATTGCCCAGAATTCCCACATAATTTGGGACCCAGCCGAAAGTAGCCTAAGAACGAAATTCTTGACACTTTCGCAGACTACGATCCTAATTTGCTACTCCTAGGGACTCATTGGTAGATGAGTTAGAGAAGGCAAAGACAATCGGAAGTTAAATCCCATTTTTGCGCAGCCACCGGCCCATTGCTAATGAGTGTAGAAACGGCTTTCTGTTGTGACTTAATAAGTCCATTGACAGAATTGTGGTAGAGTTTCTGAAGTGACATTGTAGTATTAGGTCGCCAGCATGTATTTGGAATAGATTCCAGTCATAAATATTATTTCAGGTTATATGGAGATGAGAAAAAGTCGGATACTATAGAGAACTTCCTCTGCAACTGCTTATTTTCTGGTAGCAGATGGATTCTTCAAAAGTTTCAACACTCTTTCGGGAGTCGACAATCGGGTTTGTAATGGAATTACGCTGGCTTAGGAAAAAATTCATCATCGTTTACCTGATTGATATGTTTTCTGTTGCGCTGTTCTTATTCTCTTTTTTCTGGTTTTCTTTAGGATAACCAAGCCAATGACTTCTGAGTGTAGTGTACTTACTATTATAACTGCATACGCCCTCAAACTAACCTAACCACCAACGCGTTTAGTCAACTGACATTTCCATCATTCTTCTTTTAGTAGGAATTCAAATTAATGTCCACCTACAGGCATAACTTCCAACAGTCAGCCTCTATTTGAAGAGAATTTTATTATCTTATTTTTTTTTAAATTTTATTTTCATATTTTTAGACGTAAATAGTTTTGCAATAGTAAGCTAAGCTTGCTGACTGTGTGCTCCAGCTCTTAACTATTTTACCGCTAATTAAACATTTTGTTGAGTTGAGCTCTTTACGAAACCAATTTATGATCTTTCATTCGAAAAGAAGACATTTATTGCATAATAAATTTTTGTCAAAAACAATATTTGTGTATATCAATGTGTCAAAAATCGAATGGTAATTTGAAACTAAAGAAGAAGAAGAAGCATTATTCAAATATAGATGTCACGCCTTTTTACTTGAAACCAAAATTTTCATTTCAAAAAAAACCCTGACCTTGTGAAACAAATTTTTATTTTCGTGTAAAAAATTATTTAAACAGACGACTACAATTATAAGACTGGGTCTATAAAATTAATGAAAAAAAACAATAAAAACAATAACAATAGCTATTAATGTAACACTATATAAACGCCACTAATTATTACAACAACAATTATAAGACATAACAAATATAGCAGCGACAACTACTTTGCAATTATAATGACAAGCATTTGTTTACATTTTGAAGAATTTATCAGTGTTGCCAGATTGTTTTAAGCCTCCATACTTAATACATTACGTATATACGTTAATGCACGGTACAAACTTTTCGACGATATTAAAACCTAGCTTTCTCACACCATTCATATGCATGCATACCAGAAATCAGCAATGAGTATTCAAAAAGATGAGTAGAATCGAATCATACTCATAATTTCTGATACTTATACGCATTCATACTTATTTTAATATCATACTCATACTACTCATATTTAAAGTTTGAAGTACTCATCATATTCATACTTAACAACACGTATGATGTTGTTGATTCCTACTCTCCATGACTCAACATTTACAAGAGTCACTCGAATCATTTATAAGTATTATAAGTATATTTCTAAAGTGTAGACTTCTGAATCAAACATATTTCGAATGGTATGAGTTTGATGTCAACGTTGTACGCATACTCATTGCAACCTGTACTTATAAATCAACGTTGTACGTTGTGAGTACGAATGAATCAGAATAGTTAAATTTCAATATTGTTGACTCACTCATGTTCAAAATTTCATGAGTGCTTATGAGTAGCGAAAAAACAATTCATTGCTGATCTCTGATGCATGCATACGAGTACATACAAAATTTGTCATTACAACCCTTGAGTCAGGATTACGACCTAGTTTCTCACATCACATATGTTCTGAGTGTTAATTTTATACGTGAAAGGCGGGACCTACAGTTTAAAGGCGACTTTGAACAGATTTTTTGAGAACCTTTTCATGGCAATTTTTTTTACTTTCATAGAGTTTTTGCCAAAAATCTGCTGACTGGAAGTCGCCGAAGAAATATTTGTTCATTTTTCGTTTTGTTGGAGATAACTGACCTGGATTTTGAAACGTGGTCTCACGCTAATAAGCCACTACGTAATGAAACACTACCTAAGACCATCCATACTGTGTGTTAATTTTAATCACGAGTGGTGGCACTCAAGGTTTAACATCGACTTCACTATTGACTCTTTTATCCTTTTTAAGATGATTAAGATGGTTTATACCGTGAGTGTTCCAAAAAATATGGCTTTAGACACCAAAGTTTATTTCTAACTTTGGCCTTCGCTCAGAGCAATCCATTGTTTTTAACGTTTGTTCGCTCTCTGATGTATTATCCAGATTCAAATTTTGTCCACGATTACGAAACGATTAATAAATCATATCCATATTACGGTTGACTAGCATCAAGCACTCCTGCGAAATAGTTACACTATCGCACATGTGGTCGCGCCACACTTCTTGGGGAAAGTTTTCTCATACAAACGAACTATTAAGCCACGAGAGACAACTGTGACTTCCACATTTTTCAATCTCCGACAAATCAACACCATCGAAGCCGTCGTAGTCTATTACGTGTGTGCTGGCTTATTAGATGCGAGTTTGTAGGCCAAACCCCAGCTCAGACATTTCGAACAAAACGAAAAATGAAAAAATATTTCTTCGGCGACTTTCTCTCAACAGTCTTCTGGCGAGAACTATGAGAGTAAATAAAATTGTAATGAAAAGGTTCTTAAAAAATTTGTCGTTTGACGAAGACATTAAACTGTAGGTCCCGCCACTTATGAACGCAACATGGGTGATGTGAAAAGCTAGGTTAAGTTTGAATCCTGACTAAAGAATTGTAATGACCAATAAGGTTAAGCAAGTAAGATAAGTCAACACTATAGCGTGAATATTTTCAATTATTTCGCTTGTGGACACCTGAAATGGGCCCTTAAAACGTTTGACATCTGCCATGCCGCTGTTTCATCATTAATGATCTAGAGTTCCCATACTATCTATCAAGCTTACCCTTGGTTTAAGTACAGTGTACACAAATCATGCTGTGTCCTGCTATCAATAACTCTCAAATACAAACTAAATAACGCAGCTTTTTCAAATTTTGTCAGGTGTCTATTGACAGATGCCATTTGACAGTGTTGCTTTTTCGGTTAATAGGCGGTAAGTTTAGAAAGTCGGGGATTTATTAACATGCTTGATACTATTGACAGCAAATTTAGTAAAGTTTTCCAATAGCAAAGCGACAATTAGATTTATAACGAATGTGCTGAGCCTAATGAAAATTCAGGGTGTAGGTTTAGGGAAGACGCCGTGACACACTCAGTAGTTATTTTGATGAGGGTACTTGGCGGCAGTCATCGAAGATAACAATATACAGGATGGCTGATATGTATTGCAACCAACTTCAGGTTGTTATCATTTGTAAACCGCTCGTCTGACAGCTGACAGATTTATTCCAGTGACAGTTCATTTTATTATTTACAAGCTTACAAAAGCATTTGGGCTATTGTATTCCGAGAAAAAGTTATTCGTGATGGAATTCAAGCGTGATAGTGTGATTGCTTTATATTTGGCTGGAAAACCACAGGTGGATATCGTTAGAGCCCTCCAGCATTTAAATGTGAATAAATCTTTGGTTTCTCGTACCATTGCTCATTACCGTGATACTGCCAGTGTTGCATCGCGTCCAAAAAGTGGCGAAAAAAACGGTAACAACACCAGAAATGATCCGAAAAGTGAAGACCAGATTTGATCGAAATCCACGCCGCAGTGGTAGAAAAATTGCTCGTGAGCTGAACATATCGCGAGAACGGATGCAACACATATTGAAAAATGAGCTTGGACTAAAGCCATTGATGTGCCAAAAAGAGCAAGAGCTGACCGATGGACAGAAAAAAGTTAGACTGGAAAGAGCCAAGGAGTTACTTCGCTTGCACGAAAGTGGCCAGTTACCGAATTTCGTTTTCTCCGATGAGAAGCCATTCCAAATTGAGCAGTTTGTGAACAAACAAAATGATCGGGTTTACTTGCCAAAGAGGTCAGTTGAAAATTTACACCTGCGATTGGCCACCAGAACTCATGCGCCGCCGATGGTAATGGTGTGGCCGATGGTCGCTCCCCGCTCGTATTCATCGACCGTGGGGTCAAAATAAATGCCGAATATTATCGGGAAAATGTCTTAAAGACAGTATTGAAGCCCTGGGCAGACAAATATTGAAGCCGCAGACCATGGACATTCCAAGAGGACTCAGCACCACCGCACTCAGCACGCGTCAACCAAGAATGGCTTAAAAAGGAGGTTCCTCGCTTCATTTCTACCACACAATGGCCACCAAAATCTCCGGATCTCAATCCGTTGGACTTTTGCGCCTGGGGCATTTTGGAGAGTAAGGTTCTCACTAAAAAATACCAAAGTGTCGATCATATCAAGACGGCGCTTCGCCGGGAATGGGCCAAAATACCGCAGAGCCACTTTCGTGCAGCCTGTGATGGCTTTGTCGGCTGTTTGACGGCCGTAATTCGTACCAAAGGTGGCCAATTCGAACAAATCTAAACTGATTCTAAAATTTGATGTTATTTCCAACATTTTTTGCTTTTGAACAATAAAATTAAAAAATATACCGCTTTACTTTGTTGCATTATATATCAGTCACCCTGTAGTTGGTACACTTGCTATACCAAGTCCAACAAAAGAATTTAGACTTAAGGCCATTTCTGTCGTGAGAGAACCTCCATATATATCACACGTTTGCATTCCCATTACTGGTTTTCGGCATTTGCATTTCTTCTTTAATAACTCTCGATTCCCTATGGATCATAGAGCTTCAGTTGTTTCTGGAATTTGCTGCAAATGTGGACAGCTCCCTTACATCAGCATGCAGCTTCCCATCGTCAATTCGTAAGGATTTGACAAATTTCTGTGACCTTGTGGAACATTTATTCTGATGCGTTTTGGGAGAATCTCCGCAATGCTTATACGAGATAAGGAGTCAATGGAGTGGAACCTGCCTATTCTTCTCCCACTAAGTACAAGCTTAAACAGTTTTTTTTACTAATGCTACCATATTTCTGGAATTAATCTGGCTGATCTTATTATTCGTATATGTCCAGTTTGCAGAGTAATAGATGAGATGACGAGTGTAGGCTAAGTTGGATGCGTATTTGAGAAGACGGCATCAGCTCCTATTAACAGTAATTTATTTCCAACTTGTGGGATTTATTTCCCAGATATGGGAATGAATGGCTTAACAGTATCCAGTGTAAATGAAGATCCGACAATGACTTTAATAAGTAGAGCCAAATCATGTTGACAAGCAGTGTTGATTTTTCGATTAATAGGCGGGCAATTTAGAAATTTATTTGAGGCGACGGCATCAACATTTAGTAAAAGAAATTTGTTTCAAAGTTGTGGGTTTTATTTCCCAGATATGGGAGTGAATGGCTAAACAGTATTGTGTGAGAATGTAGATCCGGCAATGACTTCAATAAGTAGTGCCGAATCAGGCTGACCGGCGGTGTTGCTTTTTCGATTAATAGACGGTCAATTCAGAAACTTATTTGAGGCGGCTGCATCACTACGTCGTAAAAGCAATTTGTTTCCAACTTGTGGGATTTATTTCCCAGATATGGGAATGAATGGCTAAACAGTTTTTAGTGAGAAAATAGATTCGGCAATGACTTCATGCTGACCAGCCCTGTTGTGATTAATAGCCGGGCAATTCAGAAATTTGGGGATTTATTATCATTTTTGACACTATTGGTAACAAACTGAGGAAATTTGGCATCACTTTTAGTATGCCTTGGCAGTGGCATATCCAATGAATAATTGCATTGTTGCCAACCTGTTGGAGCCAGTGATCATTAGTTAATGATGATGAGTGTTGATTGAAAGAGCAACAGAAAAGAGATGAAGAAGAGAGGAAGAAAGAGAGAGACAAAATAGAAAAAAAGAATAAAAGGGAGCCCGTCTTTTTTTTTTTTTTTTGCTTTTGGCAGACAAGACGCGTCTGTGTCTTTAAGTTGAAATTTAGTCATAAAAATTGTTTTTTCAATTATGAAATATGGTTTTATTGTCTGTCATTCGGTTTTATTGATGATTTGAACTCTTGAGTATGTTTATTTGTTATGATTTTTAATGACGTTTAAATAAGAGTCAGATAAAGAAAAAGACAAGAAACAATAAAAAAGTGATCAAAATTAATTAAAGTTTTTTTGTTGCTGCTTTAGACTTTTGGGGGGCTTAACGCACACAGGCACGCACACTTATATGACTGGTGGACTTGTAGAGTTACTTACACAGTGTTTGGGTATGATAAACTCGTACAGCACACCGGAAGCATGTGAGAATAACTCGTTGGTTGTGTGGTTGTTAAAAGCAATTGATCATCATTTAACTTCATCATCATTCGTTGTACGTACGTACGTACACATAGTACGTTCTTATGCGTTCAACATTTTAAAGGCGATTTTCTGTTTTTTTTCTACTTTTTTGAGTGGCTTTTAATAAGAAATATCAAGCAACAACAACAACGAAAATTATACAGAAAATCTACACAATAAGAAAACGTGTTACCCAAAAACAACAACAACAATAACTGTTTTTTTTTACAAACAAAAAAATGTTTTTTTTTTTTTACCAATTCATCGTAATTATAATTCTATGGAAACATTTAGACGAATCAGCCAAGCAGTCAACTAACTAACTGACTGGACTGGACAGTCATTAAGTCAGTCACACACTATACTCGCATATTATTTATTATTCTTGTTGCTTGGTTGCCATCCAACCATCATTAACAACCAAACTTGTACATACCAAAGAGATAGAGAACGAACGAACGAACGAACGAACGAACACATAAGAAACATTGAACTTCTCTCTGTGTTTTATTGCTTTTCTTTGTTGCTTTTGTTAAATAGTTTTGACTAGAGTTTCTTACTGTTTTCTTTTCTGTTGTTGTTTTCTGGAAAAAGGGGTTCTTTTCTCTATAAAAATTGTTGTTTTCCTTAACGCCTTTTTTTGTTGTTGTGTTGTGCTGTGCTGACCTTTCCTAAGAATTCAGAAAAACATTAAAAATTTATTCATTTTGTTTTCCATTAAAATACCATGAATTTTTTTTTTAGTTTCTACCTTTTTTTCTGACCCACAGACACTCTTACACGCACATGTAGTTTATCTTCCATTTACTCTTCGTTTTTGGAAACTAAAATGCGTGGATAATGCAATCGCTGCAGTGTTGCTACAAGATAACAAGAATGTGACCCTTTCTTCTGGGTCTAAATAGATTCGTTTGAGTACAAGTGTTTTATTTTAATTTGTTTACAATAACGACCATGAGAAATAAGATTTCATTTAAAGAATTTAACCCTACAACCGTATTCTTTTCATAAGAATGCATTTTTGTAAAGAAAATCATCAAAACAATTTCAACTAAGCGTAGAAAGTTTGTCATGTGGGAATATGGATCGTTCAACTGTCAAAGACCGTATAAAAGCAATAAAAACTTGTGTGGCCACTTTTCAAGCATTGTAGGTTGATTATGGTTATCATAATCGATCTACAGGGCAAGGAACTGACAAGAATTTGAACCAATTTAATGGAGAATGGAAGTCATTTTATGCTTTAGACTTTTGGGGGGCTTAACACAACCCCACACACATGTTTGGTGGATTTGTAGAGCTACACAGTGTATGGGTATGGAGTTGAAAGCATTTCGGGTTGATTATGGCCATTATAATTGGTCGTGGGTGCAAGGAAGAAAGTCACCATAGTCGAGTAGATAGTGAGGCCGCCGCAGTTCAAACCCCTGGTTCAGACATCTCCACCAAAACGGAATATGAAAAAATATTTCTTCGGCTACCTTACTCTCAGCAGTCTCCTGGAAAAAACTCAAAGAATAAATAAAATTGCCATGAAAAGTTTCTCAAATATCTGTTGTTTGGAATCGACTTTAAACCGAAGATCCTGCCGCACATGTATAAAATTAACACACACAACATAAATGGCGTTCGAAGCTAGGTTGTATTCCTAACTACAGGATTGTCAGGGCAATGCTCTATATAGTTGGAGGGGCGTACAGCCCTCGCTAATAAGACAAAGCGAAAAACGCCGCATACAAGAAAACGTTGCAGTCAGCCGCTACGCGAGCCATTGTCGAGAACTATAGAGAGAAGAGAAGGGATGAGAGACGCCTTTTCAGACGCAAGAAGAGGGAGCAGGAAAGGCGTGAGCGTGAGGAAGTCGAGATGTATAGATGTAGGGTTGACGCTCGAAAATTCTATCAAAAGGCAAGGACGAAAATGGAAACTTAGTAACAGATCCGCAGGGAGTACTGAGGTTATGGAGGAAACACTTCTCTACTCAGCTACAAGGCGATGACGACACCAATACCGCCTTTAGAGATGATGTTCCGAACCCGATCGATGATGACGGCGTGGAGTTTCCGCCGCCTAGCCATGAAGAGGTCAAAGTCGCGATTACGCGCCTTAAAAACAATAAAGCGGCAGGTCCTGATGGCCTCCCCGCTGAATTGTTTAAGACCGGATGTAATGAGTTGGTAGGGCGCATGCATCAGCTTATTTACAAAATATGGCTAGAGGAAAGTATGCCCAACGATTGGAACCACAGTGTCCTCTGTCCTGTCCTGAAAAAGGGAGACCCTACTATATGCGCCAACTATAGGGGTATAAGCCTTCTCCCTATCGCATATAAGGTACTTACAGGCGTATTGTGTGAACGACTGACGGCTGAACGGCTTCAGACCTGGCAAGTCCACCATCGACCAGATCTTCACACTACGCCAAATCCTGGAAAAGACCCACGAGAAACAAGTCGACACACACCATCTTTTTGTCGACTATAAGGCTGCCTTTGATAGCCCCATAAGGGATCGTGTTTTTGTCGCAATGTCTGAGCTCGGTATACCTGCGAAGCTGATAAGGCTATGCAGAATGACGTTGAGCAATTCCTGTAGCTCCGTCGAGGTAGGAATGGACCTCTCCGAGCCTTTTGATACCGTGCGAGGTTTCAGACAAGGCGACCCCTTATCATGCGACCTCTTCAGCTTCGTCATGGAGAGTGTTCTGCGAAAGGCAGGAGTGCATCGCAGTGGCACTATTTTTCAAAAAAATGTCCATTTGCTTGCGTACGCTGACGACATTGACATCATAGGGCGTAACAAGCGAGATGTTACTGCTGCCTTTAGTGCTATTGAACGCGAGGTCTGGCAGTAAATGAGGGCAAAACAAAGTATATGTTATCGACGAGTCGAGACGCGCGGCGTATGGATTCTCAGATTACGGCCGATAACTATACTTTTGATACGGTCAAGGAATTCATCTATCTTGGCTCCGCCGTTACCACCAGAAATGATGTCAGTCTGGAGATTAAGCGCAGGATCACTCTTGCCAACAGGTACTGCTATGGTCTCAATAGGCAATTGAGTAGCAGAGACCTCTCTCGTACGAGAAAACTAACACTCTACAAGACACTCATCCTACCCGTGCTTCTTTATGGCGCAGAGGCATGGATCCTATTAAGTACAGATGCAGCGGCCTTGAGAGTGTTCGAGAGAAAAGTACTGCGCAAGATCTTCGGTCCAGTGCGAGTTGGCGATGATTTCCGTATCCGATACAACAGTGAGCTGTATGAGCTGCTCAACGACATAGACGTTGTACAGCGTATTAATATCCAGCGGCTGCGCTGGCTCGGCCATGTCGTTCGAATGGAGGAGGATGCGCTGGGGAGACGGGTATTTGATGCGGGAATCTGCGGAAGTCGGCGAAGAGGACGACCTTGCATCCGTTGGAAGGACCAAATCGAGGAAGCCCTGTCATCGATAGGTGTGACCAACTGCCGTAGGCGCGCACGAAGCAGAGGCGCCTGGAAAGATGTGTTGCGGCAGGCCGAAATCCGATAAACGGGTTGTTATGGCCAATTAAGTAAGTAAGTAAGTAAGAAGTTGATAGTCAAAGAGAGTGCTGTCAACTCGTCACTGGAAACAGTCGCCCGGGATAAGAAAAGTCTTTCTGCAGGTGCAGTTGCGACTTCAACCGCTTGTATCAAATCAAACTGATCATCTGCCAGCAGGTGTCAAGTATGCCCTTTCACTCAAGGCACAATTCGCTTGTCAGTTCAATACTCCGACAACAAAAACAAACGAAAAAAAAAATAGAACAAGAAAGGAAACAAAATGAACAGCCTACATACGAGTGTATTGTACTTGCAAAAGTTTTTTTGTTTTTGTTTTCTTTTTTCCAGTCCACTCACAACAATGATGACAATACGTTTGCTTGCTGCTATTATCGTTGTTGTGTATTGTTATGGGGGGGGTACTATTGAATAAATGTTGTTGTTGTTGCACTGTAGTATTGTATTGCTTGCTCATAGCAACTCTGCTTCTTATTATTATTATCAGTAACAGTTGTTGGTGTTGTCTACTTATTAAAATTTTTTCAACATTTTCGTTAAAAAAACATTCGTAAAAAAGGTCTATTTTGTGTGTGCGTCGTCTGTGGTTGTCGTTATGGGTTGAAGGCCAGTCATATGGGACAAATTTGGTAAAGGTAGCGAAATATAAGAAACAGAAAGAAAAAACAAACATTTTTTCCTGTCATTTCTTTGTATTTTTTTGTACTTTTTTTTGTTAATTTAAGGCCGGTTAATAGTATTAAAACATTAATAATCATTATATTAAGTAGTAACAAGTATTATTAGACCTTTTTTTAATATTCCCTACCCTTCCCCCTTTTGTCAATTACAATTTAAATGAACCTGAACATTTAAACTCAACTTTAAATATGTACCTCTTCTCGCTATGCATGCCATTAACCTTCTTAGAAAAACTTTGTTAAACGTAATAAAATTAATTGGGCCTATAAAAATAATTAGACAACAACAAAAGCAATAAAACACACACCTGATCTCTATTCTTTTGTTGTTAATAATAGTTTCAGGTTTTATAGGGTAAATGTACGTTGAACTCCAGTTTTCAAGTCTCTTAAGAGTTTGCAAATATTTTGCCCTACAAAGTAATTTAAAATGATGACTGTCAGCGTCAAAATAGTTGTTAACTTAGGTATTTAATGGCCTCAACCATATTTCCTAATTAAAATCACAGTTTTGAGCCTCTCCTAAGCTCCTAATTAGTCTAGTCCACTCTGAAAGGTTCTAAGGTCAAAGATGGCTCTTCAGATTGTTATTGTCTTGAAGAGGTGCTTTAGTACTACAACCATACGCTCTATTTTACTCTCTTAAAACTTCGTAGGTGGTATTCTTATAATGTAAATGAGAGATCAAGCGCAGGATCACTGTTGCTAACGGGTGCTACTATGGTCTCAATAGGCAATTGAGTAGCAGAGACCTCTCTCGTACGACAAAACTAATACTCTACTCCCCGCACTTCTTCATGGCGCAGAGGCATGGACGCTATAAATGCAGCAGGCTTGAGAGTATTAGCGAGAAAAGTAATATCTTCGGTCCAATGCGAATTGCCGATGATTTCCGCGTTCGATCCAACAGTGAGCTATATGAGCTCCTCAACGACATGGACATTGTGCAGCGTATTAACATCCAGCGGCTGCGCTGGCTTGGCCATGTCGCTCTAAAGGAGGAGAATGCTCCAGCGAGACGTGTATTGGATACGGGGATTTGCGGAAACCGGCGATCGACGATCTTGTTTGCTTTCGAAGCACCAAATCGAGGAATCTCTGTCATCGATGGTTGTGACCAACTAGCGAAGGCGCTTAAGAAGCAGAGGCCCCTGGAATAGGGTTGCCAGCCTGGCTGGACTTGGCTGGATTGTCCAGCTTTTTTGATGCTTGTCCAGTTTCAAGCTAAAATTTAATTTGTCCAGCTAAATAGAAATTTTTTTTAGTACGCTGCAATAACTTGGGCAATAATTTTCATGTCATCTTTGTCAAATCATTAACTTATTACAAACTTTTTATTTTTTACCAAAGTACAAACTAGTAAAGGGTCCTAGCCTACACGATCGGTCCAATTTTTAAGCACATTATCGATTGTGTGCAGCTGTATTTCACCAATGGCTTCACGAATATTGTCATTTAAAGCGTCAATTGTCTCTGGCTTGTCGGCGTAACACTTATCTTTGACGGCACCGCACAAATAATAGTCCAACGGTGTCAAATCGCAGCTCCGAGGTGACCAAACGACATCAGCTCTGCGGCTGATAATGCGATCTTCAAAAACAGGGTGCAAAACATCGAGTGTAGCTTCGGCTGTGTGGCACATAGTGCCGTCCTGTTGAAACCGAATGTTGCCAATATCCTCCTCTTCAATTTTTGTGAATAAAAATTCGTTCAACATGGCCCGAAAACGATCGCCATTGACTGTAACGGCTACTTCTTGCTCATTTTCGAAGAAAAATGGCCCAATTATTCCTCTGGACCAAAATCCGCACCAAACAGTGACTCGTTTTGGGTGCGTTGGCTTTTCAATGTATGCGTGCGGGTTTTCTGTGCCCCAAATGCGACAATTTTGCTTGTTTACATACCCGCCAAGATCAAAATGAGCTTCATCTGAAGGATGATTTTTTTTTTTTTTTGCCAAAATCGGCATCTTCTGTAAGTCGATCGCAGGCCCACTTAGCGAAGCGAAAACGCATTAGATGGTCCATATTCGTTCAGCGGAAGGATACAACTAATTACCGTTACCATTCACGAAATAAACACTAGTTGAAATTGATATTTTAATAAAAATTATTTACACAAAACCAATATTAACATTTTCTCAGTATTTTATATGTCCAGCTTTTTTTTGTTTTGTCCAGCTTTTTAAAACCCAATGCCCAGCTTTTTGCACAATCGGAATCTGGCAATCCTACCCTGGAAGGATATGTTAACGCAAGCCGTAATCCATTAATCGGTTTGTTAATGGCCAATTAAGTAATAATTTTCTAGGAACATCCCAAATAGCCATGATCTCTCTGCCTAGAAAATATTGCCTATAAGAGAATCTTTTTAGAATTCTTAATAATTATACCACAGTCTACTCTGTCACTTGTCAGATCATCACCTTAAGGTGGTGATATTAAGAATCTGAATTTCCAAAGCCAACTTGTGAATATCCCCTAGGCTCCTTTCGGGTTTTGTAGTTCGCTTATTTCCGTGAATTCCCACATGATGTAGTGGGACTCGCCAAAGGTTTACCCATCAGATTCGGACACGGTTAAAACCCAGGGCAGATATCTCCAACTTCCTCTCAACAGATTTCTGGCAAAAGCTCTGAAAAAAAAAATTAAATTGCCATGAAAAGTTTATCAAAAATCTGTCGTTCGGAATAGACTTTAAACTGTAGATCCCGTCACTCATGTATTAAATTAACACACACAACATAAGTGGTGAAGTCGTAATCCTGACAGAAGGGTTGTAATGACCAATTAAGTATGTAAACCTGGGTTATCATTACTGACACTGAACAGCATCTTGCTTAGATAGTCAGGCCGCAGCCTACTCTTACGACTTTTACTGGTGAGACACCTAGTGTACCATTATTAGTGTGAACCACTGTATGAGTCTAAAACATTATTTAAATATTAGTAATCATCATCATCAAAAGAAATATTTATTATTTAATTATGTTTCAATAATAATTATGAGTGTATTCCTCTCTTCTTTAATAAACATTTAACACAGAAACCGGTTACGAAACCAAATATTTTCTAATGTGACACAAAGCAAAGAAAATAAGAAGAAGAAGAAGTTCTTTGATCGCATTCATGCTATTTTAAAGAAGAATATCAATAAAATTCCCAGATAATTTATTTAAATTTTGTGCGTTGGATGATGATTTGATTTTCTCTTCTTCTGTTTTTTTCCAAAAAAAGAACGTCTTTAAAATATTCCACCACACAATCTTATCTCATTTTATGGATTAAAAAGCGGTTTTGAAAGTTCTGACCGAAGAAGTCGTTCTGACCTAAATTTTATGTTTTAAAAACCGTTAGAATTTCTTGAAAATTAAACACAGAAATTTAAATATTTTTCTAATTTTAAACGCGTCAGAAAATAAAACAAAACATTTGCCATAAAAAACCTTCATTTTAAGATTTTTCATTCGGAATCATGTGTTTGGATGACCATAGAATCTTCACGGAAAACTCCAAATTGAATGTAGCTGTGGGCCGAATTACTGTAGCGTCTTTTTTTTTCGCGTGCAGGTATCGGCAAAACAGCCTGTGGCGAGGATTATTGAAGATGCGAATTCTGTCAGACGGGATATAATCACACTCTCTGATTGCCAAGCGGCCATTAAAGCACTTGATTTCAATGTAATGAACTGGCAAGACTATGCATAGCTGCGGCAGGTATCTCAGTGAGGTAGCGTAATGATATACAGGGTGGCTGATATATAATGCAACAAAGTAAAGCGGTATATTTTTTTAATTTTATTGTTCAAAAGCAAAAAATTTTGGAAATAACATCAAATTTTAGAATCAGTTTAGATTTGTTCGAATTGGCTACCTTTGGTACTAATTATGGCCATCAAACGGCCGACAAAGCCATCACAGGCTGCACGAAAGTGGCTCTGCGGTATCTTGGCCCATTCCCGGCGAAGCGCCGTCTTGAGATGATCGACGCTTTGGTATTTTTTAGTGAGAACCTTACTCTCCAAAATGCCCCAGGCGCAAAAGTCCAACGGATTGATATCCGGAGATTTTGGTGGCCATTGTGCGGTAGAAATGAAGCGAGGAACCTCCTTTTTAAGCCATTCTTGGTTGACGCGTGCTGAGTGCGGTGGTGCTGAGTCCTGTTGGAATGTCCATGGTCTGCGGCCGAAATGTTTGTCTGCCCAGGGCTTCAATACTGTCTTTAAGACATTTTCCCAATAATATTCGGCATTTATTTTGACCCCACGGTCGATGAATACGAGCGGGGAGCGACCATCGGCCACACCATTACCATCGGCGCCGCATGAGTTCCGGCGGCCAATCGCAGGCGTAAATTTTCAGCTGACCTCTTTGGCAAGTAAACCCGATCATTTTGTTTGTTCACAAACTGCTCAATTTGGAATGGCTTTTAATCGGAGAAAACCAAATTCGGTGGTAACTGGCCACTTTCGTGCAAGCGAAGTAACTCCTTGGCTCTTTCCAGTCTAACTTTTTTTGTCCAACGGTGAGCTCTTGCACTTTTTGGCACATCAATGGCTTTAGTCCAAGCTCATTTTTCAATATGTGTTGCATCCGTTCTCGCGATATGTTCAGCTCACGAGCAATTTTTCTACCACTGCGGCGTGGATTTCGATCAAATCTGGTCTTCACTTTCCGGATCATTTCTGGTGTTGTTACCGTTTTTTTTTCCGTCCACTTTTTGGACGCGATGCAACACTGCCAGTATCACGGCAACGAGCAATGGTACGAGAAACCAAAGATTTATTCACATTTAAATGCTGGAGGGCTCTAACGATATCCACCTGTGGTTTTCCAGCCAAATATAAAGCAATCACGCTATCACGCTTGAATTCCATCACGAATAACTTTTTCTCGGAATACTGTAGACCAAAATGCGTTTGTAAGCTTGTAAATAATAAAATGAACTGTCACTGGAATAAATCTGCCAGCTGTCAGACGAGCGGTTTTCAAATGATAACAACCTGAAGTTGGTTGCAATACATATCAGCCGCCCTGTATATGGGTATTTATATGGGTATCAGAACAGAGTGTGACATTCCAGTTAACTGTAGAGCAGATGAACTTGCCACAAATGGCACAACCATCAAAATCTACAATGATTTTTCTACTTTGGTAATCTCTTTAAGGACTTGCTTGAGCTTGAGCTAATAATTAACAATGCAGTCACGGATTTTGCGTCAACGTTAGATAGTCTTCGAACAGGGGCAAAACGGCGAGGTTCCTGGAAAAGACTGGATTACTGCCACGTTTTCTATGTGGTAATTGGCAGCTGTAAGATTTGCTAGGGATACACCAGAGGGGATGTCAACATTCTTTCTGAGGGACAGGCATAACTAGTTCCAGGATGGTTTGTGATATTGCAGGCAACAGTATAGGGGATGACGGAATACAATCATTGAACTTTCGCGCTAATTTTTCTACATTGGGAATCCCTTTAAAGTCCTGTCAGCTTATAATTGATAATGCAGTCATGGAGTTTTCGCCAAAGTTAGATAGTCTTCGAACAGGGACAGAACGGCGCAGTAAAAATCAGGCTACCGGATCCCGGCAGTGTTTTCTATGCGGTAATTGGCTGCGGTAAGGCTTATTAGGGACACACATAACTCCAAAGGGGATGTTAGCATACTTTCTGATAAACAGGCATAACTAACTGCAGCAACGGTACGACGTTCATATTTCAGGTAACAGTATAGCGGATGATCAGGTCAAGCAAAGCATAACCATTGAACTTTCCGCTGACATTGAAACGCCCTTTAAAGTCTTACGAGTTTATAATTGATAAGGCAGTTGTAAATTGTATCAACGCCGTTTGGGAGGCTTCGGATAAATGTTGGATAGTGCAGCAAATCTTGCTAAAGTCGGAGACGAACGAAAAGTCTGTTTAAATTCCAAAGAGCACTCTCGGTGTGATTATTGAAGTCCTTAGCGGGCATTATATTACGAATACTCATGCAAGCTTGAGAAACAATTTCTGTAGCAGCCGAAGAGACGAGAAATAGGAGGAGGAAGACTGTTTTCTTCAACTATTGGGTATATACCCAGCTGTAAGCGGGAGAAGGAAAAGGCATCTTGATGTCTGCAATGTGAAAAACTGTCAGACCAACTAAAAACTGTTGCGCAAACATGACAAACGATTTCTGCAGAAGTTGTAGAGATAAGGAATAGGAGGAGACTGTGTTCTTCACCTGTTCGGTACATGTCCAGCATTAAGCCGGAGAAGGAAAAGGCATCTTGATGTCTGCTACATGAGCAAACTGAAAAAACTGTCAGGCATGTATATTGAATGTCTAAGTCACTGCATTAGAAGCTCCGAATGGTTCCTGAAAACTGTGGTAACACAATAGGTCTCATGTGGCCTAAGTGTACTTAGCCACCTCTATCTAACTACTCCTATAGATTGAGCTCCCTTATGTAGATCGGGAGGACACTTTTTAAGAACAGTGTTTAGAACGTTAAAAAAGTAAGTCATGCTCACAGAAAATGTTTGGAAAAAACGCCATCTCCAGCACACTATTATCCGAGGTCATTGATTTTTTACACTTTTTATAGCAAAAACTAAAGTCGTATAGTAAAAAAAAAATGTTTAATCATTAAACTTCCACATTAAAAAGAGGCAGAGGCAGTGAACAGTTAAAAATATAAAAAAAAATTTAAAAAAAAAATGCCAAAAAGTCAATAAACTTTTAAATGGTATTCATGATGATGATCTTGAATTTAACAACGGCAACAATAACAACAACAACAAATAAAAAACCACTACAACAGCAAAAAAGAAAGAAAAAAGCAGCAATAATGCTAAGCTTAGCATACACGATGTCAATAACCATCAACAGCAGCAGTATAGTCCCCGACAGGCCAGGCCACAAACCAGCAAAATAACTAAATACGGCGAGAACAACTATTCAATAACCAACAACCAGCAACAATAACAACAACAACCAGCAACAATACCAACACATAGCAAATCAAACCAACTACTTACACTCGCTCTCTTAGTTCTGGTTCAGGCTTACCAACCAAGCACACACTCACCCATGCTATTGAATGTGGAGAGAGTCTGGTAAAGAGCCAACTAAATGGCTCTTTCATAATAATATGGGAGAAATAAGAATCAGTGTTACCAACACGATGTTTCCATTAACATTCGAAACACTAAAACACAAATAGTTGTGGTTGTTGTTGTTGTTCTGCTTCTTTCTTCAACGACGACATTCTTTCACTCTTTTTTCTTTCTTTCTTTCTTTTTTTCGTGTTATTGTTGCGTTTGTTGTTTACACCAACTAAGCAACCTGATTACTTCATTGCAACAACAGCAAAACCAGCAATAACTGGTAGATCACATAACTATTACGCTGATCGTCATCATTTCTTTTTTATCTTGTTGTTGTTAAGTTCTCATTGAAAGAGAGTGTAAGTTAGTCAGTCAATGTTGTGTACCAGTTGAGTTGACGCAATTTAAAACGAAATGCAAAAAAAAAATGAAAGAAAAATACGCAAAAAAATTAAGAATCAAGCAAACATAACCACAAAAAAACACAAAAAGAAGAAAAACTATGGAAAGAAGAAGAACAAACATAAAGAAAATCAATTTCAAAACAATTTTTGTCTTCATTAAAATTGTCATTTGCTTCGTTACTCAAGAAAATTATAAAGAAATTGTAGATCATGACCATAGGACCCACTGTGGTCCGTATTTAAGTCCATTGTGATGGCACAAACCATATTAAGGTCGGAGATCAAACATTTCCTAGAGGAAATCAACCCGAATTCAAAAGAAATATTTATGTTCGAGAGCTTGGTGAAGGATGTCAGAAAGTAAGAGATTAAAAACCTCTTGTTCATGATAAAAACAGGGTTCAGACAGATGAAAGAGCTCAGATTAGATGAAAGATAATATCTTCCTCCCCCTCGGGCTAACGTAGCTCCTGCAGAAGTCATTTCCTAGAATGCTAAGTCTTTTAGCCCATGACAAGCAGTATTGAGCGTTCTTCTTCTTATTCATACGTGTCCAGCAGAGATTAGCAATGTTACACGTATGCTCTTGCTGCCAAAGACATTATGGCTCCCTGTAAGACGAGTGGTTAATATCCAAACTAACTGAACCAATCGGAAAACCTATACCCTGTAACAACTCCGAGATTACGAACTCCGTACCTGCTCTGGACATCACATCTTACTTATTTAACCCCTTAGTTACAACCTAGCTGCTCACATCACCCACCACCTATGTGTTGATTTTAAACACAACTGGCGGACCCCTCAGTTTAATGTCGTCAATTTAGGTGGTATTGAACGAACTTTAAACTCAAGTAAGCGCTGCACTTCTTTGCACTTATTCTGAATAGAAAGCTGACTTTGAAACATCATACATTTTATAGGGTTTTAATGGGTGATTTTTTAAGAGCTATAGGAAAATTTTTCAAAAAAAAAAACACATAAAATTCAGAAAAATGCATGAAATCTTTATTTGAATCGATAGAACGGTCCATATAATTTAATGTTTGAAGATTATTTCATGCAAATGTTGACTGCGATTGCGCCTCAAATGTTCCAACCGCTTAGTCCAATTTTGGCATACTCTTTCCAACATTTCGGCCGGTATCTCACGAATAAATGCTTCAATGTTGTTTTCCAATGCGTCAATTTAAGCGGGCTTGTCTGTATAGACATGAGCTTTAACATAGCCCCACAAAAAATAGTCTAAAGGCGTTAAATCGCACGATTTAGGTGGCCAATTGGCCGATGCCGAACGTGTAATAAAATGTTCACCGAACTCGCCTCTCAATAAGTCCATTGTTACGCGCGCTGTGTGGCATGTTGCACCCTTTTGTCGAAACCACATGTCATGCAAGTCAAGCTCTTGCATTTTGGGCAAAAAAAAAGTTGGATATCATCTCACGGTAGTGCTCACCATTAACAGTTACGTTACGATTCGCAGCATCTTTGAAGAAGTACGGTCCAATGATGCCACCAGCCCATAAACCGCACCAAACTGTGATTTTTTCTGGATGCATTGGTAGCTTTTGCAATGCTTCTGGCTGATCTTCACTTCAAAATCGACAATTCTGCTTATTTACGTATCCATTGAGCCAAAAATGAGCTTCGTCGCTGAACACAATTTTTCGATAAAAAAAAGTGGATCTTCGGCCAACTTTCCATTTCCCATTCACCAAAAATTCGGCGTTGCGGTAGGTCGTTCGGCTTCAATTCTTGCACCAGCTGTATTTTGAAAGGCTTCACACCTAAATCCTTCAGCAAAATTTTCCACGTTGTTGAGTAACAGAGGCTGCGAACGGTAACGAATCGATAATTGATGGTCATCATTAACACTGGCCGATACAGCTGCGATATTTTCTTCAGTTCGCACTCTACGTAAGCGTGTTGTTGTTGGTTTAATGTCCAACAATGTAAATTAGGTGCGAAATTTAGTCACAATAGTCCGAATAGCCGCTTCAGTGGGTCGATTAAACTGACCATAAAATGGAAGAAGCGCGCGATGAACTTTCTTAACAGAGTACGCATTTTGATAATAAAATTCAATGATTTGCAAGTGTTGTTCGTTTGTAAGACGATTCATGGTTAAATTATAGACCAAACTGAAGATGTTTGACAGTGAAGCAAAACACGAAATGTGCGTGAGCTGTTTAAACCAGTGTTGCCAAAACGATAATAGCTAAAAAGTCATGATAAAAAGTCATGATGAGGTGCCTTAGTACTGTTACCATATGATCTATCCCCTCCGACTACATTGGGCATCCATATATTGTCTCTTCCAAATCTATTGGCTTGACAAATTTCATGCAATTGATATGCACTCAAGAGTTTCTTCCTGGTATGCATTCATGCTTCATAGGTTCCATATATGTCTTCCTATAATTCATTGTCATGGTCATAGAATATACATGTTGGGTTCTAGACAATCCCCATTCCGTATAAATGTAGCCTGAGCCTACAGTTTACTGTCAAAAGACTGGATATCAACCTCAAGTTATTACTTGATAGTCTCATGCATGAGACTTTTGCCAACAAAAGTTTTCATAGCCTTAAAACCTCTTGGTTTGAGAAGCCTTCTCTTTATTTACATTTCCGTTGAGCATTTCTTTGCAAACTTCCGCATCCACTCCACAGAAGGGTTCTGGCTCCATTAACGGCGTAGAAGTTCCCCTCCTTAGCTTAGTAAGGATTTTCACGTGACCTGAGACCCAGAAGACTCAGTTTCTTCTTTCTATCTTGCTGATTCAGTTGCTTCCGACAAACCCAGATAGTTTTAACGCCAGCAGAACCGAGTACACGAACGACAGCCTGACTGCCACATGGTATTGCAATGTTGTGCCTTTTGTACCTCCTTTCTAAGTTGAATTGAGCACATATTTCTATAGCATACACTCACTTTCGCTTGGAATATGAAGCGAAATATTTCATTTTGGGACAAAAACTCTTGCTTCTTGCCCAGGAACCGTTCTTGACCCATCTGTACGCCACAAAATAGTCCATATTTTAAGATAATATGCAGTTTCCAGATTATTCTATACGTTTTTTGTTACTTAGTATCGTTGTAAAGTACTACCCAAAATTGTAGCCTAATGTTTCTGTCCGGGGGATAGTTAATGAGGGAACTGTACGCCAATCGCTGCTCTAGGTCCCTATTGAATATTGTTAACTTGACTTATCTACCATTAATTTAACTATTCTCCTAAAGCTTTGGTCTTCACTACCATGTGTAGGGAAATTGAGCCTAACAGAGCTACCAGATTCGTTGTAAAACAGGTTTCTGGAGCCGTATATAATTTTTTGGGTATTTTCAAGAATTTTTTATTTAAAATGTTTTAAAATTCTTTGAACTTTAACGCATCCGTACTGAATTAAATTAAATTTTTCTTTTTTTATTTCATTTCAGGTAAATATTTCAAATACTTCAGAAACTATTGCTTTAAAATGTAAGTATTTTCCTACAGAAAATCCATGTAAATTTCATTCGTATTTATTTGAATATGATTACTAGGTACGATCGAACTTCTAGAATATTTATGCCCCTTTTTTAGGTTAAAAACGACCTACGGTTAGTACGTAACAGGCTTCCTTCCACTTTACACATCTCTAATGTAGACATCACTCTTCAAACACTCTGCTGTAATGACATGTAAAAAAAAAATAAAATATTCAAATATTCAAAGGGAGGGTGGTCGGTCGGCTTATAAATTTTCCAATTCAAATATACTTCTGTGGGTATCATAATTGCTTTTCAGCAGTATTTTATTCTAAGAAATTATGGTTTGACTGTGGAAGTACCCAAGAGAGAATTTGTGAGTGTGTGTGTATTATTATAAGTTATGTTCCCCTTTTCTCAACATAAATAATATTTCCTGTGATAATAATACGAAATTGTTGTTGTTGTTGTTATCGTAAAAATAGATCTTTCTCGATAGAAACAAACAAAAGACTGAAGGGAGAATATGTTTTGCTGTGAGCTCTCGCTCTCTCTCTCTCTCACTCTTGAATAATAGTAATTTGTTCTATTTCAAGAAAATTTTATAAACGAATACTGAAAAACAATGAATACATTTGTATATTTATGAATGCATATGTATTTGTTGTGTTTTTACAGTTTTTCCTTTTAGTCCGCTCGTTTACAAAAGGCCATGCATGCATGCATGCATGACACACCCACCCTAAAGTAATTTACAAATCGGAAATATACATTAAAACAGCAACAACAACAACAATTATACACTTCAAAAACAATAACAATTTTGTATGGTTTCACATTCACAACCCAGAGTAGTCTTTATTGCTTTCGTTTCGTTCCTTTCGTTTGCCTCAATATCGTGAAATTGATACGTAGTCGTCGTCATCATTGTTGTTGTCGTTGTAGGCAATAAATTATAAATAAATGCGCTCTAAATTTGTAAAGAAATTTCTTCCTTATCTCTCGTATTCATTAGAGACACTAAATAACATCATAACATAACATAATTATAAGAAGAAAAACAACAACAACAACCAGTAAACCCTCATTTAAAGCTCGTGTTACGATGCAAAACCGTGTGTGTTTGAAGTAAAATTAAAGAGAAATTTCTGCTCAATTAATACATTAGAAAAAGAGTATTTAAAAAACACTCTTTATAAGTCCAGTTACGTGACAAATTGCATATTTTGTTTGTCGTTGTTGTTGTTGTTTTTCTTTCTTTTTTAGATTTCTCCCATTTCTACGTTTTTTTTCTTATGAAATAATTCTCATACGCACTTTATATACACAAAGCCAACACAACACAAACAACGATAATATCATGCAATATCTTCAATTGATTACATCAATTCAATTGAATGCATTTTCGTACGTACAGTGGGTTAGAAAGTTGAAAGTGGTTTTAATTGAGGATGAGGTAATTAATTAAAAACCCGAAGCTTTAAATAATTTTTAAATTATTTTTTTAATTAAGGCTTCTGGAATTGATAATCTTAACAGTAAGATGACAATTCTTTTTATTTTCAACACAATTTTACGACTCGAACATTACCCTGAAGAGGGCTCAAGTTAAAATGCTACTCAAATCGAATGACTGACAGTTCCTCCTTCTTAATTATCTCCTTGACAGTGCCAGTAAACTTGGAAATTCTTCGCAACGACATACCCTTTTAAGAGGGCGATCATTCTGTGATATACATGTAGTCCCACAGTGAAACACTCAGACTCCGTGGGGACCTTGAAAAAATGTTACCAATCAAACTGGACATAAATTAGAGAGGACGGTACATTGTAAAACATCTAGGATCTTCCAGCAAGGATTTCCGAACTTTAACATTTCATAACGACCATATTGTTGAAGTCGTTCCCAGGTCAAACATCCCCATCAAAACGAAATACGAAAAAAAAATTCTTCGGCGACTTCTTCTCAGCAGATTTCTGGCAACAACTCTGAGAGTAAATAAAACTGCCAAAAATCTGTCGTTCGGAGTCGACTTTAAGGTCCCACCACGACTGTAGGTCCCACCACTCATGCATAAAATTAACACACACAACATTAAGTGGCGTGAGAAACTAGGTCTTAATACTGACTCAAGCGTGATAATGGCCAATTATCTACATATGTATGTCAAAATGTCAAATTAGATGCCATTTATTCAGTCTGTATTGCCAAAACACTATGGCACAACCCACAGACAGACAACGACATGTGTCCGCTGCATGGGCTTTGGACAACTGACCTTCATTTTCATCGAAAAGCGATCGTTATTCATCGATTACGCTCATTTCTGGATGGATGGGTACGTGAATGAACAAAATTATTGAATTTGGATACGATTCCAAGTCTCATGATAGCCAAAGCCATACAATGTATTCCATAAAAGTTAGTGTTTGTTGTGAATTTTGAGCGTCATCGTTTCGTATTTCTCTGAGAACGGTATTGTTGAGATTATCACTGTCTCAACAGTGAGCACTTTATTACTTTATTACCAATTTCTTTTGTCTAAATTGAATGATTTGGGCACATGTAGTTTTAACAGATCGGCTTAGTGTACTGCACACTTGACGCCAAATTGGATATTCTGCACGAGTGATTTGAAGACAAGGTCATCTCGTGTAGAGTTGTATGCAAATAGGCCTCAAATCACAGCGGCTCTCAAAGTCAACATAATTCATTCGGCGTGATTTATGCACTACATTCATGGTGAATTGGATATGTCGGATACGCCATGCACGATATTACATTCCATGCATAATGGCATCAATAGGCCTTTCTAACGAACCAGATCGCAAGACGAATAACTTCTACAACGCTGATGATGGAAGGAAAACAAAAAGAAAAATGAAAATAGGCGGACATTCTTCTAAAATCAAATGGGTTTAAAAAATCTCAAGTTATCCAGCATAATATCGAGGAGTAAACTTACAATTAGAAATGATTATCACTGTGGATTTAAAGTACAGAATAGCGACCGCCTCAAGCCCTATATTTAGATTCTGTGGTGAGAAGAATACATCTGAAGTAGCGTTAATGCATCTCAGAGAAAACAACTGACGCCGAAAAGAATCCTGAAGTTTACCAGAGCAACAGAATTGTGTATCATAGTATGAGAACCTATAATATCAAAGTCCCAAAACTTTGATTACAAGATGATGATCTATTCAATTCAGAACGTTATTCCAAGGCAATTGGTATAATTAAATTCGACAATAGCAAGTCCTGAGGTCGTCGTAGTCTAGCAGACAGTATTAGACGAGAGCCAGTAGTTTCAATCCCAGCTTAGACATCCCAAGCAAAACAAAATATGAAAAAATGTTCTTTGGAGATTTGCGCTCAGCAGTATTCTGCAAAAAAAAAAGCTCTGAAAGTAAATAAAATTGTTTTCCGTCAAACTGTAGGTCATGCCACTTATCGATAAAAATAACTCCCACAACATAGGTGGTGTAAAAAGTTAGGTTATAATCCTGTTTAGAGGCGTTGTATTGAAAAGAAACTTTGTAAAATATTTTAGTTTATAACTTGATTTTTCTAAATATAAAGAAAAACGTAAACATTTTTTTGTTTAAATTAAATTTTTTTTAATTATTAGAACCCACTGTGTGACTTGTTTTCATTTAGAGGAGTATGTGGACGGAACATGTTCTTTTTATTACAGTTTCTTACTCACGTTTTGTTTTGTTTTCTCATTGTTTTGATGGTTATTACACTGCAATTCTTGCACATTTTTTCTTCTTTTTTTTTTTGGTGTTGTTGTTTTGCTTTGTTTATTTATTTTATTTTTTTTCTTTGAAGTCATTATACTGAAAGGGCATTTCAATAAGAGCAGAAGTAAGTGAGCGAATAAAAGAGCGAGAGCGAGAGCGAGAGAATGTAAGGAAGAGCACTGTGTTGTGCAAATAAACAAACAGCAGCAGCACATAACCTTTCTCAATTTTCCAGTTCTTAACTGATAAACTTCCGGTTTAAGAAACAGAAATTCACAATAAAAAAATGTTTAATTTTTAATTTTTTATGCATATTTAACGAATACAACGAAAAGTGTTTCGAAATCAAACAATAAAAAAAAACATGCTCTCCACTCCTTTTGTCGTAATTTTTATTACCGAAAGTCTTACTTCGCTTCTCTTTGCTTTTCTCTTGATCCCTTAATAGTAAAACTAACAACAATTTTTAGGTAAAACCATAACTGTCATTGTACGAATAATTGTTGTTGTTGTTGTAGGTTTAGTTTTTTTTCTCGTCACACAAAATAAAAAAAATAAAAAAAAAATTATTAAACGACAGCAGCAGGATCGGCGGCCGCTATTTACCGGCTGTTTTGAGTGGCTGTCGGCCTAAATGAACCCCAAAAAACAGAAGAATAAAACAAAAACAAGTATTGCAACAACAACGACAATACATGCATACAATATAATAATGAATGTCACCGAAAAATTGTACAGCATGTACTGCTGCTGCGTAGCCATTGAAAACATGAAAAAGGATACCAGCTGCTGCTGTTGTTCCTTTTTATTGACAGCTGCTGTTTGTAACGCGTTCAGGGGCTGGCACAGTCTGACTGGCTCTTGTTTTAATGTCCTAAACTGTATGACTGACTGACATATGGTGCTGGTGGTTGGTTGGTGGTGGCCTTAATAAACCTACTCGTATAGGATCTCATATTTAAAAATTTACACACACACACATACTCTTGTAAACAGTGGGGGATATAATTATACGATCATTATTTGTATTTTACATCAGTGGCTCATAGATTTGACTTTAAAAAAGTGACTTAGAACTTGGCATACACAAGAAGAATAGGTTATGGAAGGGAGGAAAGAGGTTGCAGTATTTACTGTTATTGGATTTGAATCTGTTTATGTTGTAAGTTCAGTTAGGTAAGCTAGTGTATGATACACCTTTGAAGTTAAAGGTTCCATTAGGGCCCTTAGATGGATTGCCATGTGATTTCAGAATAGAAGGGAGTTGGTTCTCTTTTTATCCAACTATGTCCAGTAGAGTTTAGCTGTACTGCACGTACCTTCGTGCTGCCAACGAGCCCGTTTTCACAGAAAGGCAGAGCAACCCTCTAAATAAAACCACCAACAATATGTTGCATGAAGTGACAAAAGAGCCTGGATTGAGGATTTTCATACGGGATAAGGCATTGTGGCTGGGTCGGGTGCTCCAGGGCCAGAAAAGTATACCCCGTCTTTACGTCCAAGATGTAAAAAGCCACAGCGAGGTTTTTCCGTAAAGATCTCCGATTTGAGCTTCACTTTGAATAAAAGAAGTGATGACTGTAGCCTCTTTCAAGCAAAGATTTTTGCCATCTTAAAGGCTGTCGAGGCCGCTGCAAATATACTCTCTTTAGATTCAGAATGTGATCTTCATTAACAGTCAGGCTGCAATAAGGGCCACTTCATGTGTCTGGTGTAAATCCTGACTTATTCGTGATTGTAAGGAGTCTATAAGAAGAATCTGACACGAGATCGGATCCATCTCCACAAGTTGGTAATGCATAGCGATATACCTGGGAACGCGACGGCGAATGCACTCGAATGTTCTCCTTTCTAGCTTCTAATCTGTCACTTCTATTGCTTTGTCAATAGATGGGTCAGCAGGGAAGAGCAAAAGCTTTGAGAGGAGGGATCGTGTAGTCGTGTATCTAGGAGTCTATGGCCTGTAGTAGATAGCGCTGAAACAAGTTTGTTGCTGGATTTGAATAAAAGCAGCATGTAGCTTGCTACTGGGTTTCTTATGGTGTACTCTGGTGTTAGATCGCCAAAAAAGATCTGGAACAGATCACAACCGGACTAATGCAGAGTATTTTAACTATTGGAGGAGTAGAAAATTTTCGAACACCCCATATTAGAATAAAGATTGAAGATCCTGGGTTGAGTTCTTCTTCTAACGTTTCGATTCTCTGCCAAGAGCCAACTCTTAAGGTTTATAATGTCCCGAGTCAATCTCGCTGGTGCCTACGTAGTAAACCCACCTCTCTGTATTCTTCAACCACACTCCCCCCGCGGAACTGGCATTAGGTATTACTTCGCTGACGTCTATTTAGCTTCTAAGTTTTTTCACATCAAATTTTCGCCTCCGTATAAAAAACTTTCGGAGTTCCAGTATAACTTCAGTCATACGCTGACTGTACTGGTTCCATAGAATTCTAGAATTCAACATCTCGCTTATAAACTGCTTTGGCTTGGAATTCATTTCTCTGGATCACATCTAAATCTCAGCCAGCATGGTAGAATATGCACGGCATTTTCATTCTCATCCACACAGTTACCGCTTTATTAGACGTTGACCTAAACGCGCTTAGGTGTTACACTGAGAATAATTTGTCGTCCCCTTGTTGTCCACACCCAGACTGCTTCCGACCATATTGGCTAAGCATACGACATTATTGACTTTCTTACTCTTGATATTTTTGTCCTCTTCAATGGATTTAGTCCTTCAATATTTAACATTAAACTCGTCAGTTCATTCCGTGAAATTCATCATTCCTTTTCACTGATGAATTTCACGTCGTCCTTTATGTTCAAACTATCGATCATCATCGCTCAAATATAGTATGTCCCTTTTCAATTATATTCTAGAGTGCCCTTCCGACACTTCAATCTTTTCCTCTATTTTTCAGCAACTTATCAAGGCTGTATTGTATTGTTTTGTCCCACACTGTTTATATTTTTCGCTTCCATAACATATTTTTCATATTTATTTTGCTTTTGCCTTTAATTCTCTTGCACATTCACCACTAATGATGCGGTACTTTTGCTTCCATCTGCATTTTATTTTTTTTGTATTTTGTTGTTGTTTTGTCATTAATTTCCTTGTGTGTGAAGAAAGAATATTTCAAAGAGAGCAACAAAATATCATTTTACACGAGAACTTACTACTCAATTCCCAATTTTATGGAAATTAGCCAAAAACAATAAAAAAAATTCTTGGGAAAAATTTCCTCTCTTGTGTTGTGTGCTCTTCTTTTTAAAAGAAATTTCCTAAACTATTATACACACACACAGACATACATACATATACATTTAACTGTACTAGAGTGTACTTACATTGTTTAGTTATTTAGGGGTGTACACTGTACAGCGTAACAATACGGTAGTAGAGCAGGGTTATGGGATATTTTTTGTGTCCTTTTTTTGTTTTTATTTGCGGTTTAAATATCCTCTCTTTCTTCTTAAGACTTCATAAGAGTTTTAAGCATAATTTCTAGGAATTGTTTGGGTTTTTAAAATGTTTGCAGGTGATTAAATATCGCTTCGTTTGTATTTTTGTTTGTTTTTCATTTAAAAATTGATAATATTGCTCGGTTTATTCTTTTGTTTTTATTGTTTAAACTGTTCACACAAAGATTCACATGCATAGATTTCAATGGAAAGTAATTAATCCTTAATGAGACAGGCGCCACCATGACAGCATTGCCAGCATTGCGAAACAAAGTGGCAGAAAAAAATGGTCCATAAATGATGCGGGTGCCATAAAATAAAATTTTATAATTTCATAAGAAACAAAAGAAAAGAAATAAAAAAAATGTTTTTGTTTTTGCCTCAAGAATAATGTGTTCATTATGGAAGAGGTTTTAAAATTTTAACACGTACTTAAAAAATATGCGGAAATACATATGTACATATATACATAATTGGTCATTATAACCCTTCAGCCAGGATTTTGAACCAGCTTCACGCAGCACTTATGTTGTGTGTGTTAATTTTATCCATGAGTGGCGGGACCTACGTTTTAACATCGTCTCTGAACGACACATTTTTTCAGAAACTTCATGGCAATTTTATTTACTCTCAGAGTTTTTGCCAGAAATCTGCTGAGAGGAAGTCGCCGTTTTGTTGGAGATGCCTGACCTGGCGTTAAGGCACTGTTAGGGGACCAACAGGGCTGTCAACAGTGATCACTTTCAGTACGATATCTCAGTAGGATGTCTTTAAATACCAATTGAAGACCAAACGCCAGGGATTTGACGAACTTACTTACTTAGGTGGTCATTACAACCCTTTTAGTCAGGATTACAACCTAGCTTCTCAAACCACCCATGAGTGGCAGGACTTACGGTTTAAAGTCGACTCTGAATAATAGATTTCTGAGCATCTTTTCATGGCAATTTTATAATTTACGCCTAAAGATTTTGCCAGAAGTCAGAAGTCGCCGAAAGTAATATTTTTTCACATTTCGTTGTGTTCCAGATGTCTGAGCTGGGCTTTGAACCACAGGTTCGCGTTTATAAACTAAGACGCTATCCCCTAGACTACAGCGACTTCACTATTCACATTATTTATTTATTTTTTCAAAGAATGTTTTCCGATGATTCATTCTCATCACCACAGAATCTAAATGTTGTGTTGGAGAGGATTTCCATTCTGAACAAGTGTACTTTGAGACTTCACTGCCCGGTCAAAAGACCCGCTAATAATCTCAGGTTATTCCTGATGCAATACACAACAAAAGTTCTGATCGTCTCAAATCCACTTGGTTTTAGAAGAGTCTTTTGCCTCTCTTTATCTTTCCTTTCGGTGGGCACAGCTTTCTAAGCATCCACTTCCAATCCATCTAAGGATTTTGGCCTCATCAAAGATATGGAAGTTCAGCTTCTCGCAAGATTGTTTGCTTGCTTGCTTGTCGAGATCTACCACATGACCTGGGACCCAGGAGAGTGTAACCTTATACTGTTTGTCTCGCTGATACAGCTTCTTGTGGCAGCCCCATATTATCTATGATTTAACCTCATAAGAGCCGAGTGCTTAAATGGCAGCTGTCGGATAGTATTGCTATGTCTTGTCTTTTATACTTCCCATTCAAGTTGTCATCTTTCGATGACATAGACTTCCACAAGTTTTTCCATGGCCTTGGAATATTTCATTCTGGTAGCAAAAATTCCTGCTCCTGTTCTAGGGTATGTTCTTGATCCATCTGTTTACCATAAAATCGTTAATCTTTTAAGGGAGTATACAGCTTTCAGTTTACTCCATACATTTTTGTTACTAAGTTTTGTAGCGAAACATTTCCCAAAATCATAGCGTCAATTGGTACTGGCCGGGGGACAGTTAAGTAGCGAGCTGTCACGATCCCTTAGGGCTCGAAGTCGTTTAAAGAAGATTACGTAAGCTTTGCCTTCCATTAACCTAGCCGTAGCCTGTACAGATTTGATGTTCGCTATCAACGGAGCCTTCAGTTACGCTGTAGGTTGGGTTCTCATTGCCCCTATTATGCCAACACACGCTAGGCTCTATAATCAAATCCAAGTGAGCTGTTCTGTCTGCCCGGGCCTTTGCTTCATAGGTCACTATCGGTCGGACCATCATGGTATATATCCAGTTGTATTCCCTGCAAGCCTATTGCGTACCTTTGTGACATGTCTGGCCTTTCCAGCAATGCTCTGCATATGAGAATTCCATGTGAATTTGCTGTACAGTGTTATTTTTGGATAGTTCACCTTCATTTTCAAGTGATATTGCATATCTCACCAAGGAGTCGAAGCTTTTTTTCCCTTTTATGAAACTTTCTTCTTCTTGGTTATGATAATGATAATGCTGTGGTCTTGCCTGGCTTTATTCCTAGGCCCATTGTCATGTACCAACAGCTTATAATCTCAAGGCCTCTTTAATTGTTATCACAGAGTTAGGTAGGTAGGTTGGAGTGCTAGCTCTCATACTAAAAGCTCACTTGAGCACATATAGCGGCACGTTGTGACGCTAGAGGTAAACGCAGTCCCTGTATTCACCGAGTTCCATTAAACACGGGAAGTAGTTGGTTAGCGCAATTGCTGCACAAGACAGTCTCTTTAAATTTGCTGTTAAACTTCGAAGACTATATCATCTGCAATATACCTCTGGTAGTCCATGCCCGCTTCAGATAGTTTTTGTCAGGAGTACATCTATAGACAGACTCTGCATTATTGTTTCATTTCCAGTGTCATCAAATGAGCCCTTTATGTTCAAAAATGTCTCCTTCACATTGCAGGACTCCTCCATGGTTCCCATTTAATCTAAAAGAATCAGTGATTTATAGAATGCTCTAGGGAATCTTTTAAAATACATTTAAACTGCTTCATTAGCCTGTTTTACCTTACCTTGACAGCCTATCATACTAAGATTCTACTTAGCCTGCATTATTATAGCTTCAGCGACAATTGTGTGGGTTAGTTTTGTGGAAATAATTAAAATTTTCCTATTTTGGGATGCCTATCTGACTACCTGACTGCCTACACCATAGCATCACGATATTTTCGTAATACAATCGGCTATTGTTTAAGCGACGTTTTTCTATTGTTTTGTTGTCATCGTGGTTGGAAATTTAAATTTTTTTGCAACATTTTTTTCGTTAACAACATAGGAAAGCGTGGCTGGCCACATTAATTTTCTACGATTCAACCATAAAAATTCGTTACATTTTAAATGTTCAGTTCATTTTTTGATTGTTGTTTTTGTTGTTGTTTTTTAATTCGAAGAAAGACTCGAGTAATGCAATCCTAGCTTAACTAAACTCTATCTTATGTTAACGATCACGTTGCGTTGCGTTTTGTCCTTTTGCGTTAAGTTTTTTTTTTTTTTTTTTTGCTGTGAAGCAACAATGAAGAGGAGTCTGCAGCTTTCTGCGAGTGCAGGCCCGGTTAAAGACCTGCCTTGTAAAGGCTACACGAGGAGTTCGATGACTTGTCTGGTTCGGTTAAGGCAGGCGGTATGTTTGTGTTGCTTGTTTGTTACAGACACAGAGGAGAGCCTTTGTTTTATTATTCTTTTACGGGGTTTTGTTTTTTATTGTTTTATTCCTCATCAAGCTGTTGTTGCATTAAGAAACTAAAAAAAAAAAACAACAAAAAATGAACAATTTAAGCAACACAGCCCATTACAGAACAGAAAACCGAAGAAGAAGAAGAAGAAAAAAATTGCTGGCAACATTTTCAGTTTCAAAAGAATAAATATTTACCCGCATATCAGAAAAGAAAAAGAATAAAAACGCACATAAACAATGCAATGAACTCTTGAAACAAGAACCCAACAATACGCCGCCAATACCGCCATCATCACCACCACCACCACCACCACCACAAGAACCTCTTCTACTGCCCACTGCCGCAGCCATACACGCAGCCAACTGTATACAAAAAAGAACGAAAAACACACAAAAACAATCATCGAAAATAATCAAGTATTATTGGAACCTACAAGTGAACAACACTGGCTAAAGCGGCAACAACAGCAACAACAACAACAAAAGAAACTTTAAATCGTTTTTAATGTTGTCCGTATAAAACAAAGCAAAACAAACCAAAGCAAAGCAAACAACAGAATTGCCACTACTGGCCGCTCTAACCGATTAACACAACAACATCCACAACAACAACAAACAGACAACAGCAACAACAAAAAATCACTGACCTTGACTTTTTCCTAAAGTTTAAGGCCCTTTTTATATTTCTGCTTTACAGTCTTTCTTTCTTTTTACTCCATCCATCCAACTTGTTGTTTTTTTCTTCTTCTTCTCAGCATTAATACCGTGTCGCCATCACTTTAAAAAAAATGTACAACAAATGATGTATTTTTCTTGTTGTTGCTGCTGTTGTTGTTATTGTTGTATGGTATGTTGCACGTTTTATATTTATGGTTATGCTATGTATACGATCGTATACATCGTGCTGTTGTACGTACGTACGCATAGTTGAAAAGAATCAACGAAGCTCTACAATACGATACCACAACAACATGCTGCAGCATTTACTCATTCACCTATTAAAACACTTGATATTGTCTTTTCACATTGTTGTTGTTGTTGTTCTTATAGTTCTTGTTGTTTGTGTTGTTTTTGTTTCTTGGTGGTTATTGCTCCATAAAAGATATTTACTACACACTGCTCACACTTTACATACATACATACTTACTGACACGTAGAATTCTGAACTCTTATTGAAAACAAGGAACAAAAAACAACGAAACAAGTCAACTTCGAGAATAAAGTAACTTGTTATTGTTTTTTTTGTTATCGTTAGTCATGAGTAGTTGGATGGAGATGTTGTTTTAGCTTTTTCTTTCAGTGTTGCAAGACTTGTTTTTTAAGAGGGGTTATGAGAATGATGGGGATTATAATAATATGTGTCCCTAGGATCACATTATCCAAGGCATTGTTTGATATCCTTAACTGGCATACAAGTTACTACGAACTCGGCAATTATACTGAATGCCATAAGAGTATGGAAGCACAGAAGATGTGGTCATACCATAAACTTGGGTATGGGAGTACTTGAACGTACTTTTGATTGTGGTTTTACGTCTCGGGAAACTCCATTCAGGTTTTCACTGATGGATTCAGATCCCGCAACAAAATCGGATGTGAAATCTTTTCATGTCAGCTGAATCTGAGATTGTCCCTTGAACTACCAGATTATTGTTGTATTTTTCAGTCTGGAATAATTGTCCCCGTGCGAATTCGGTATCTGAGTCCATCGTGTAAATTTATATACACATATTTACCGACACTATAGCTGTCATTACATTCCTAGTGAATGTGTCAAAGAATGCCGGTTTTCTTTGGAGGAGATAGCGAGACTTTCGACGGTTACCTACATTTGGGTTCCTGGAAACATGGGGACATTGAAGGTAACAACAAGGCCGACGAACATGCACTACGAAAAATTCAATTGATACATAAGTTTGTAGAGAAGCTAACAAATAGTCTTGCAAAAACTCCGTACATTGGTAAATGTAATGGGTAATGAACCCACTTTTAGAGACACTAGACAGATCTGGTCCGATATGCGACATATAATGCAGAACGGAAATTACATTAAACCTAACAAGATTCCATCTAAGGAATCTCATTGCAGCTATAAGAGGACACTGGCCTCTGGGTGTTCACGCCAGGAGACTAGGAATACCTCATAACGACTCCTACAGAAACTGCAACGACGGAGAAGTAGATGAGATTAAAGAACATAATCTGAGTCATTGTTCGGCTGTTGGAAATTTAATAAGAATTGTTGGATACACAGAATTTAGTGACTGAACGTGCCGTAGTTTGAGAAAAATCCAAATCTTCATAAGACCAGGAGTTATAATTACATGGCGTAGCATGTAATATCAGTGTTACAACGAGACCCTATAGGTCTCAAGTAAGCTGTGCAGATCTTCGACAAACATATCGAAACAAAGGTCCAGATAGATTCTTGTACTTTAAAATGTACCTTCAAGGAATTACAAATTTGCTTAAAATACATACTAATATTATCTCCTCCGATCATTCTCCTGGTTCTTAACTTGAAACAAATAAACTGATTTTCGAATTTGAAAGACTAAGAGGACTCAGCTCCTCTAAAACAATCCATTCAGGATGATATCCAAAGAGGATATAATTAAAGAGGACGAGTGTGAACAATCGCCATAGTTCTAGTAGATAGTGTGTTGACGTGTTAGACGTTAGCCCATGGTTCAAACCACATCTCAGACATCTCAAATACAGCAGAATATGAAGAATATTTCTTTTGGCGACTTCTCAGCAGACTTTTTGCAAAAACTCCGTAAAATTAAATAAAAATTGCCGTGAAAAGTATCGCAAAAATCTATCGTTTGGGCGGAGCCATAATTGTTCTGTAGCAGGACTTTCCTTTAAAATCTCTTGATTTACTCGAACAACCAGGCTTTGAACGTATTTTCAACGTCCTTCCTTGTGCATGAATGCCGAGAATTTCTCAGGAAAGTTTCGAATCATTCAAAGGTAACTCTCAAATATGGTTCCGGGACTTGGGCATATCGTTGGAAATTGCATTGCCGATGAGCCATTATAAAGCCTGCAATCTCCAACATGTTACAGGTCATATTACATACATACATACATAACTGGTCATTACAACCCTTCAGTGGGATTATGACCTAGCTTCTCACACCACTCATGTTGTGTGTGTTAATTTTATACATGAGTAGCAGAACCTACAGTTTAAGACGACTCCGAACGACAGATTTTTGAGAAACATTTCATGGCAATTTTATTTACATTTTTTTACAGTTTTTGCCAGAAATCTGCTGAGAGGAAGTCACCGAAGAAATATTTTTTATAGTCTGTTTTGATGTCTGACCTGGGGTTTGAACCGTGGCCTTACATCTAATAAGCCAGCACATTACCTACTAGACAGCGGCGACTTCATATTGCCTCAGTTAATTCGGTTATTATCCACTCGTTTCACAGAGAGGCTCAATCTCGTTTGGCAGCAAGAAATTACGTGCAATATTGCTAGACTCTACAGTACACGTATGGATAAAAGGGGAGCTGACTCACTTCTGTCATTTAATCGTATGACCATTTATCGCACAATAGCGATTCTTACGGGCCACGGTCCTTTTGGTAGGCATGTCAATATGGCTTTCTGGCAAATGACTTGAAGGAAGAGACTTTCTTTCACCCTGTGCTCTTTCAGTGCCCTGCTCTTGTCCTGAACAATTGGATGTTTTTGACTACTCACTTTCTGACATCGTTGAGCGAGCTCTTAAATATAAAGATTTGTTGGAATAGTAAGATTTATTTTTGGACTCGGGTTGGTTTGCTCTATTCCCGCATTCTCCCCAGGTCAGACATCTCTAACAAAACGAAATATGAAAAAAAATTTTTAAGGGCGACTTCCTCTCAGCAAAAAAGAGTAAATAAAAATTACCATGAAAAGTTTCTCAAAAAAATTTGTTGTTCGGAGTCGACTTTAAACTGTAGATGCCGCCAGTCAGGCATAAAATTAACGCACGCAACATAAGTGGTGTAAGAAACTAGGTCGTAATCCTGACTAATGACCAATTATGTATGTAATGCTTGAATCTCACAATTGGCCTAAATGCTGGCTTAAATGGAACCTCTTTTATCAAGGAGAGTCCACCACCTTAACTAACTTGACCTCCTAACACGAGTTTATTCTGAGAGCGAAGAAGTTTCTCTCAGCCTACCAGTTTCTATTTGGAAAACAATTGAGCTTCTATGATCCCCTTGGACTGGAAACAATTGGATTTTGATTCTCGCTTCATAATTAAAGCAGAGTATCAATCATTTATCAATGGCCCCAAACGAATGCAAACAATCTGGCAACATTGTTAAACAATAATTTCTACCAGTTTGTGTGCGCCTCTATTCAGGTTCATCATACGCAAAACAACTTAAAATTCTTGACTTCGACGATATGTTTTGCCACTTTGACTGTTGCTGTTGCAATGATGTGGCCATGGCTGTGGCTGTTACTCTTGTACGTGTAATTTTACTGCATGTGCATGTGACTTATGTTGTTGCCGTTTGTTGCACTTTAATTGGTGTTTTTTATGCACGCAACAGCAACAGCAGTTTAAGAATATTGTTGCTGCAGCATAGTTACTTGGTTTCTTGGTTTGTTTATGTCCACCATAAAATTCGTTATAATTATAGAGAGAGAGATGGTCGGTTGATCCTCTTTTTTTTCCATTTTGTTCTTCCTTTTTTTTTTTTGCGAAAGTGTTGCATGTTACTGCAGTGTTTACCAGTTTCACTTTAACGTTTTGCGTTTTCCTGTCTTCAAACGACAACACAACACAACACAACACAACACTTTGCTTGCTTACTCCTCTCTTTCCGTTTCACACATGATTGTAACAATTCAAGAGGGGTGGAGGGTGTTTTGTGGAAATATTTCTGTCTGTGCCTTTGCTTGTCTTGTCTTTGCCGGGGCAAATAAACGAGCAGCCAACAAACGATTGTGGCTGTTCTTGTTATTGCCATTGAATTCCTACAGCATCCAAACGAATGCTGCAACAACAACGCTATCGTTCTTAACATCACAACGTCATCGCCATTAAAATGCAGTTCGTTTTTGTTTAATTTTCTGGTTTTTTCATTCGTTTTTTTCTTGTTTTTTGGTGTCCGCCGCCAGTTGAACATTGAACTTCAAATTTAAACGATTTTCTATGTTCCGCTGTTTAAGTTCTCCTTAGGGACCTGTTTTAGGTACAACGTTTAAATGTGCAAAGAAAAGAAATGAAACTTTTCCATGCTAAATCATCAGATAATTTAGCTTGAAGGGAGAATTTCATTTTAATGAAACGATTTCAAATGAAAAATCTGTTAAAAATAATAAGGAATTTGGGAAAAATAAATTCCATTTAGTTCCATGACAAACCCCTTTAAGACCTACTATTACAGCCCTAACTTCTTCTTTTCCCCGCCATAATCGGAGCCTTAAACAAGCTATTCTCCTAAACTGCTCTGTCGCTCATACATTCTTAGGTATTACAACACATTTCTCACCAACCAATTACTCGGACTTGATTGCAACGCCAGCTCGTGGCCATGCTTACAGGTCATTGTAAGCCCATGCTTACATTATGGGAAGACACGCACAAAGAATGCAGCTCCCATCTAACGACTTCTGCAGGAGACTGTTATCCACTTTCTTTGTCAATGCCCATATCTCTTGCCAGGTGCAGATATATGTTTTTTGGCTCTGTAATCCATTGATGTCGAGGATATAGTTTCGTTTATCAAACTTTTCCAGCATAGGGTAGTCGTGCTTTTTAATTGTGCAGCCCTTGCGTTAACCAACTGCTTCCCTAGTTTGGTGGAATTCTATCAGTACAGGGATTGCGTTTACCTGTGGCATTACTACGGGTCGTGTGTGCATTTGGTGTCAAAGCGACCACTCCAGCCTACCTACCTAACACCTTTCTCACGACTACTGCCTAGCTTATCGTTTCAACTATCTTGTTCCCTAAGAGCATTGTCACGGTTATTAATTTACTCTCAGAGCTCTTTGCCGAACGAAATGTTTTCTTTTTTCTCTTTTTTACAAGAAGTCAGCTGTGCGGTTCGAACTCTCAAACTCTTTTATAGTAAGCTTTGCAAAGTATTTTGACAAACTCGTTTGCATTCTCTTTTTAACTTTGTTTCAGTTTTGCACGTTCAAAGTTTATTTTGATAACGAACAACAAAGCAAAGTGAACTTACCTCCGCTCGTTTTTCCCTACTCTCCTACAAACTCAAGTCTTTTCAAAGTACTTTGCAAAGACTTTGAACGTGCAAAAGCCCTCATATTACCTACTATACCTCGACGAACTTCTGGCTTATTTACGAATATCGTCTAGCAAATCTCGTTATACTTCACGCGGGGCTCTTAGGTTAGGTTAGGTTACGGGACGTGCACCTATAATCCAGACAAGTACAGTACCCGGAGGTCTAATTGACCCATTGTACAACGTCCTTAAAAAGGGAAGGACAATAGAGGGAATATGATAAAAAGGAGAGGATGCAGGAAAGGGGAGGGGGGCTCTTGGTCACTGCAAGAGCTTACTGACATCGAGTAGCATTGTGAAGTTTGTTTGACTAACAAGAACAGGAGAAACATTATTGGAATTACCTACAGGGCAATACCGTAGATTTATTATACATATTAGTACTAAAGAGTGTCTCTTCTGACTACCGTTCTTGGCTTTTTATGCTGCTCGTCCACTATCTTTAAATTCATATGTTCCAGTGCTACGTAGAGTATTCTTATAGACCCAATAAAAGGTAAAATGAGTTTTAGAAATTAAGTTAGGTAAGGTGACGAAACCTTCTTGAAGGAAGAGGACCATTAGGACCATCGTGATGCCACAATCAATATTCAAACCGAGGATCATATATTTCCAAAAGGAAACTAACCCCCCGAATCTAAAATAAATCATGCTATTTCAGCAATCTTTATGTTATAGACATCGGACAATGTTAATGTTAGAAAGTGAGATGACAAAAACGTTCGTCTTTTCATGGCAAGAGTAGGCCACTGAAACAAAAGGTAACAGACGATCTCTTCTTCTCCTCATGCGCCTTGCCACTACAGAAGTCATTTGCCAGAAAGCCAAGTCTTTCGGCGTACCTACCAAACGGACAATGGCTTATGAGAATTGCTATTGCGCATTGAATGACCATGCGATTTAAGCATAGAAGTGAGCCGATCCTCTTCTTATCCATAAATGTACAATAGAGTCCAGCAATATTGTACGTATCTTCCTTCTGGTAACGAGATTAACCTTCCTTGTAAAACGAATCAATAATTTCAAAACTGAACCGAGGTAATCGGAATATCTCTGTCCTGTAACATGTCGGAGATTGTGAGCACCGCACCGGCTCTGGCCCGTTCATCAATAATGCAATTTACAACAATATTTGTATGTCACGTAATCCATGTAAGAGCTGCCTTTAATTGATCCAAAATTTCCTTGAGAAAAACTTCGAACTTCATGGTCAAGGTCAGACGTTGAGAGTACGTTCGTTAGGGACCTAATCGCAGCAGTGGTAGTCGAGTAAATCAAGAGTTTTTAAAGGAAAACTCTGCCGTTTTCAAAGTAGCCTCTGCATGGAAACCGCGGCAGTGGATAGGCAGCCTTTAGGAATGTTTAATATCAGAGCCCTTAATTAATGTATCAGAGCCTACCCTGCCATTACAGTTTCTACTCAAACCTTTAAACCAAAAAACGCTTGTTGGAATTCTAAAATTGAATTTTCTATTCACAAGTTTCTTAGCCATCATATAATAAACCCGCATAAGTCTAAGTCTTTCCAGAGTAGCAGCATGTCCATAATCCAGGGTTTTTGCTGCATTTAGTCTCACTGCCACCCACTCTGTCCTCTGTTGTATACGCGTTAAGAAGTTAGCAAATTGAGGTTAGCAAATAATGCTTTGGTTGGAGTTGATCAGAGAGTTCTGCCTGCATGACATTGGTGCTTGGCCACCGTCCGCCAAACATATAAAGCACCACGTCCCGATAGAGTAAGTGTGTTGGTTGAAGACCCCAGATCTTACCTGTGGTCCTTTTGCAAATCTGAAGCGCTATTGTCGCCTTCCTAGCCATTTCAATAATGTTGTTCTTCCATGATAGCATGGGATCCAGAGTGACACTTTTAGATAAGGAAAGTTGGATCGGTAAGTTCAAAATAGGTACGTTATATAGCCTGGTAAGTTTTAAGAGGCTTGACATTTCAACCACAGGATAAACAACATTCAGTTGTAAGCTGAGATTAGGTGGATCAAAATTTTGATACCATAATGGTCAGATCGTTGCAAAGGCTTTAAAGCTACTAAGTTAGGTTAATAAGATCAGATATTAACTATCTGTCTGTCTGTCTATATGCCTATCTGCCTCATGTTTTTCTGTGATTATTAGGAAATGTTGTATGAATGTTTTTGCTTTTATGGTTTTGAAAGGCTAGAGGTTTAGTGAACGGAACAATTTTCCTGTTGATAAAGGGTGGGCCATTTAAAAGTTTAAATTTAAAAATGCAAATAAAACAAAAACGGCTTGAAATTTTTGCCAAATTCCGGTTGGAAATGGAATATAATTTCATTCATATGGCTAAAGCGACTGGCCACGTAGTACCTCATTCGATTAGATCAATTTTCGTGCACTTTTTCGAGTGTATGAGGTCATATCTCGGCATGGGCATTACGAATGTTGGCCTTCAAATGCTTAATTATCCCTGTTATGATAGCGCCCCACAGAAAATACTTCAACGGTGTCAAATAGCATTTTCTTGCCGACCAATTGACATCACCATTTCGCCTAATTAAATGGCCATCAAACGTTTGATGCAATAAATCGATTGTGGCATGAGATGTGTGGTAGGGTGCACATTCCTGTTGAAATCAAACATCGTTCACATCCATAGTATGAAGAGCGGCAACCAAAAAATCGGTTATCATGATGCGATAGGTATATCCATTAATCGTAATGGTTGCGCCGTCCTCATTTTCAAGGGAAAAATATGCGCCAATGATGCTTACGCACTGCAAGCCGTAGCAAACAATCACTTTTAATGCGGGAATTGGCTTTTGTAAGCTCACCTATGGGTTTTCTGATCCCCCCCAAAACGCGACAATTTTGCTTATTGATGTGCCCATCAAGATGAAAATGAGCTTCATCCGAAAAGATGATTTTTTTGCAAATTTGATATCATCGTGCAGTTTCTCGTTGGGTGGAGACAAAATACTGAATTTTATTCCGGAATAGAATGTTATAAGTATTGCCAGATTTGAAATACTTACTTACTTAATTGGCCATTAACAACCCGATTAACGGATTTCGGCCTGCCGCAACACATCCTTCCAGGCGCCTCTGCTTCTTGCACACGTACCCCAGTTGCTCACATCAATCGATGACAGGGCTTCCTCGATTTGGTCCTTCCAACGCATACAATGTCGTCCTCTTTGCCGACTTCCACAGATCCCCTTATCAAATACCCGTCTCGCCGGAGCATCCTCCTCCATTCGAACGACACGGCCGAGCCAGCGCAGTCGCTGGATATTAATACGCTGCACAATTCGAACTACTAGGTTAGGTTAGGTTAGGTTAGAGGACGTGTACGTGTCAATTAAGACAAGTACAGTACCCGGAGGGCGAATTGACCCATTGTACAACGTCCTAGTTTCTCAACACCACTTATGCTGTGTGTGTTAATTTTATACAAGAGCGGTGGGACCTACAGTTTAAAGTCGACTCCGAACGACAGTTTTTTTGTTTATTGAGAAACTTTTCATGGCAATTTTTATTTACTCTCAGAGTTTTTGCCAGAAATCTACGGAGAGGAAGTCGCCGAAAAATACTTTTTGTATTTTGTCTTTGATGCCTGGCCTGGGGCTCGAACCCAGGCTTTTGCGTCTAATAAGCCAACACACTACCTACTAGACTACGGCGACTTGGTTGAAATTTAAAACGATAGATGGCTCACCCGATATGTAAGGTTTGAACTGAAAGATTTTGAAAATAATTATGATTTCAATTTTGTTACTGACCTGGCCAGACAGATCAGACAAACAAGTTGCAACATTGGAACGAACGGTCACAGAATTTTTTTTTGTTAAATGACGACAACAGCAGCAGCAGCAACATACATAACCTCACTATAAAACAACAGGCAAGCTGGCAGGCACGCAGTCAGTCAACCATTTATTGAATACAAAACAATCAAACATTCTCGAGCTTTTCAGACGCTGGTCTTCAGTCGTATATGTGGTCTTTAACAACGCCATCATCATCATCATCATCAGGTTCTTTGTGTAGCTTATAAAAGAGAGAGAGAGAGAGGGGAGAGAGAGGCAGAAAAAAAAAGAATTCTTTTGTTTATTTTACTTCTTTTTGTTTCTCGCAGTTGGTGTTTTTTTTTTTTGATAAATTATTTTAGTCTTTTTGTTTTTTTTGTTTTTGTTTTCATTTCATACCGCCATTGGCAACATAATGATTATTTTTTTGGTTTCCATTTGGTTTCGTGTATTCGTATACCCCTTAATGGTTTTCTTTTTCAAATCATTTCATAGGGGCAACAAACCTCTCCTCTAATTATATTCTTTTAAAAAAAAATCTCTTTTTTAATTTATTTTTAAAAAAACTTATTGTTTCGGTTTTTTGCGCCTCGTGCTTTTCTAAGTTTTAAGCTGAGATTCTTGAAAAAAAATTTTTAAATTTATTTTGAGGTTATGTTATGTTGCTATTTTGTTTTTTCTTAGGTTTTTTTTTGTTGTTATAAACAAATTCTTGTATTTAATTTGTTCATTAATTTATTAATAATATTTTGTTATCAACAATTATGCTTAGAGATGAGATCATTATTATTGGCAACAACATCTGTTCATTTTGATGAATAATTAATTGCAGAATTTTCTATTCGAGAGGTGGGTTGGCTGGTATACCAGGTGCTAGTGCTTAAGGTTGTATGTGTGTTGGTTCAAAGGCTTCAAATATTGCAAGAATTTAAAGAATTTATTGGAATTTTATTGGAAATTGAAACATCCACACAAAGTTAATTGTTAGTTTCGAAATGGCTCTTTAAGAGCTTACTGAACTTGGTAACGGTCATTACAACCCTTCAGTCAGGACTACGACTTTTTTTGTCTTGAGCCGGAGGTGGGAACCTTCAAAAGACACTTTTGTTCCAACAAAAGCTTGCACGATTTACCATCACTGGTGCCTACATAGTAAACCCACTCCCTGTATCCTTCAACCATTCTCCCTCCACGGGACTGCCGTAAGGTATTACTTCGCACAGGGCTGGTTAGCTTTAAAGCTTTCTCTTCCTTTGTACCTCCAATCTTCGCAGTTCCAGCATAACCTCATACACATACATACATACATCCATACATAATTCGTCATTAAAACCCTTCAGTCAGTATTACAACCTAGTTTCTCACACCACTTATGTTGTGTGTGTTAATTTTATACATGAGTGACGTGACCTACAATATAAAGACGACTCCGAACGACAGATTTTTGAGAAACTTTTCATGGCCATTTTTATTTACTCTCAGAGTTTTTGCCAGAAATCTGCTGAGAGGAAGTCGCCGAAGAAATACTTTTTGCATTCTGTTTTGATGTCTTGCCTGGGGCTCGAACCCTGGCTTTACGTCTAATAAGCCAACACACTACCTACTAGACTACGGCGACACCAATTGGCTCCATAGAATTCCAGAATTCATCATTTCTCCGGTCCATCTAAATCTGGGGTAGCATATTAGAATATGCTCCGGATGTTCCTCCTCATCTGCACAGTTTGGGCGTATAGGGGAGGTATCACGTTCAAATCTGTGCAGATATTTCCTGAATCGTCCATGACCCACTATTGAGTCACGTAATAGTTCAGCTCGCAATGTTTGTTCTCCATCCAAAGGCTTATATCAGGGACAAGGTGAAATGTCCATCTTCCCTTTAAACTGTTTTCCCCATCATGACTGCCATTTGCGCATGGAAGTCCTTCGTTCCCCCTCGGGATACTCGAGACGGCGAAAGTATGTCCGCCTCATTTCATCCCTCAATATGTCCATCAGTATTGTCTTTGCCAATACCAGTATAACTTTATCAGACTCTGTCCTGCAAGCACTTATCTGTCTAATCACGCTTAGGCGATTTACCGAGGATTACGTTATAGCTTCTATGTTGCGTGTGCTGATTACCTACATGAGTGGCGGGACCTACAGTTTAAAGTAGACTCCGAACAACAGATTTTTGGGAAACTTTTCATGGCAATTTTATTTACTCTCACAGAGTTTTTGTCAGAAAACTGCTGAGAGGAAGTTGCGGAAGAAAAATATTCTCATATTTCGTTTGGTTCGAGATCTCTGATATGGGGTTTGAACCGTGGCCTCACGTCGAATAAGCCAACACAATACTTTCTAGACTATGGCAACTTCTATTGCCCAGACAAGGATACTACGTGGTGTCAACAATGGCAATTCCCTGCCTGCCACCTGATATAAAACCAGATGTTTCCTTCTGGGATGCCTTAATGTCCTATAAGCTCCAAGAATGTGTGCCGTTGATTCATTCTCTTAGCTTTAGAATCTATATAATGGACAGGAGACAAACCCCCTACCCCCTTCTGAATATGTATACCTTGAGCCTAAACTGGCTTGTCAAACGACCATTTACTAACATCACGTTATTCCTGGATAGTCACATGCATAACTTAGATTTCGTCTTATTGTAATTTCCCAAAAAAACAGTCGATTTCCTCAAACTAACTTGTCTCTTTCGTTGACAATACCTTTGGAATCCAAGGGAAACTTCTTACGCCATCAATTGCGTGGAACTTTCCCTCCTCGTAAGCTGTTCTGCTTACTCATTGCTGAGAACTACCACATCGTCTGGGATCTAGCAGAGGATAATCTTATTGTTTCTTCTTCAGCTGCTCTAGAAATTGCCACAATAATTTCGATTTAGCACAGGGCCCGAACAGCAACCTAACTGTCAAATAATAATGCTATGTCCTGTCTTTTGTACTTCCTATCCAAGTGGAGGATTTGAGCATATCTTTCGATGATATCGATTTCCGTTTCCATGGGCACGGAATATTTTATTGTTGAATAAAAAAACGCCTGCTTCTGTTCCAAGATCCACAAAATAGTACCTTTTTCAAGAGAGTATGCTGCTTCTAGTTTATTCCATTCATTTTTGTTGCTAAAACTCGTTGCAAAGCATTTCTGAAAATCATAGAGTCTACTGGTTCTGTCCAGGGGACAGTTAAAGAGGATGCCAATCGATTCTTTAGGTCCCAAAATCGCTTAATGATCGCTTAGATCATCCCATCATTCGACCCATTGTCTCTAATGCTTTAGTCTGCGCAATTATGTATAGCGGACTCCAGTGCCGCTGCGAGATTGATTCTCCCATTGCCCCTGTTAAGACTACAGACGCTTGTGGCTGTATCGTGTTTAATTCTATACAGCGCACTATGTGGCATTTACCCTGAAAAGCTGGCCAAAAAGGCAAAAATGAATTTAAAGAGATTCAAGAAACTGAGTATAGGTTTTATATTGATTTTTTTTTTATTTGAAAGGTATATAAAGGGTGTTTTTTATAGAGTTATAGAACTTTAAGTTGCAATAAAACAACGATGGATTATTCGATTGACACGAATTTTATTTATCCGAAAGATAATCTTGTGGCATTACATTTTAAATATGATTTCTGGCATATGACCGCCACGGCTGGCGTGGATGTAGTCCAATCTGGACGTCCAATTTTCGTTGACTTTTTCCAACATTTGTGGCCGTATATCGGCAATAATACGGCGAATGTTGTCTTCCAAATGGTCAAGCGTTTGTGGCTTTACCGCTCAGACCAATGACTTTACATAGCCCCACAGAAAGCAGTCTAGCGGTGTTAAATCACAAGATCTTGGAGGCCAATTCACAGGTCCAAAACGTGAAATTAGGCGGTTACCAAACGTGTCTTTCAATAAATCTATTGTGGCACGAGCTGTGTGACATGTTGCGCCGTCTTGCTGAAACCACATCTCCTGGACATCATGGTTATTCAATTCAGGAATGAAAAAATTAGTAATCATGGCTCTATACCGATCACCATTGACTGTAACGTTCTGGCCACCATCGTTTTTGGAAAAGTACGGACCAATGATTCCACCAGCCCATAAAGCGCACCAAACAGTCAGTTTTTCTGGATGTAACGGTGTTTCCACATACACTTGAGGATTACCTTCACTCCAAATGCGGCAGTTTTGTTAGTTGACGTAGCCATTCAACCAGAAGTGCGCTTCATCGCTAAACAAAATTCGGTTATGAAAATCGGGAACAACGGTAATCTCGTTTTGGGCCCATTCGACGAATCTACGCCTTACTTGATGATCGTTTGGCTTCAAATCTTGCACGAGTTGGATTTTGTAAGCACGCAAACCAAGATCCTTCCGCAAAATCTTCCATAAAGTGGATGGACACAGATCCAATTCCTGTGCTCGATGGCGGATGGACTCATTCGGGTCTTCCTCAATGCTACGCTCTACAGCAGCAATAGCTTCTTCTGTACGCACCGTACAGCGTCTCTGGGGATGCGAGTTATCAATAAGAGTAAAAGTGGTGCGAAAACGTTCCATGGTTAATCGAATTAACTGCTCTGATGGACGATTTTGTCGACGATAAAATGGACGTAGTGCGCGATACGTTTTCCGCACAGAACCATTATTTTCGAAATAAAATTGCACTATTTGCAAGCGTTGTTCAGGCGTGAGTCTATTCATGATGAATTGCCAAACCAAACTGAGAATAAATCACTTGACAGCTGTTAAATCGATCGCCATCTTGAAAAGTAATGTCAACTTAAAGTTCTATACCTCTATAAAAAACACCCTTTATATCATATATTAATGTTAAAATTATCCCTTCAAAATTTAAAAATAATAAAAATTTCACATTTTTTTTACCTTACCCAGAAAAAAGATAAGGATTTTAAAGGTGAAAGTAGTTTTTAATAGTTTTATGTTATATACCACAAGAAAATATGAACTCTCTACATTCAGGAACAAAAAAAAAAAAGTTTGCGCAAATTTGCGCAATTATTTTTGGCGATTTTTTGAAAATTTTACTTCTTTTTAAAAAATAGGCAATAAAGCCATATGGCCTTATTTCGCAATAGAATGAGAAATAAAACTATATATGGATTCAGTAGAAGCAATACCAATCGGAATGTCCTGAATAGGTTACTTCTAAGCAGTGACCCTTTTATAAGCTGCAGTACACAAAAATTGCGAAGGAATAGAAAAGTATTTTCATCAGATACCATTAAATTACTCCTTCCTGACATTGATGATGAAAGTGATAACGATTTTAACGATTGTAGTTAGTTTAAATATTTTTAAGCTAAGTATTCAATAATGTAAAATAAATATTATGAATAAATATTAATTATCATAGAAGTTTAAAAACTTAATTACATATGTACAGTTTGTCAAAAAAATCTTTGCACATAGAGAAAAATAAAAAAAACTTCGAAAAATTCATTGATTTCTAATATAAATAACCAACTTTTTCATTTTTTTCAAACAGAATTTCATAAACATATGTTCTGTTAATATAATAAATAAAAAACTTTTATAACAATAACAATATTCTAATGTAAAAGATTAAAAAATAAAAATAATTCAATTTTACTACTGTCAAAAAAATGTTTGCACACTTGACAGAATATTAAGACTTATGCAATTTTTTTAAATTATAGTGCTAATATTTTGTGTGTCCACCTTGAGCATCAATCACCGATTGCAGACACCTTCTCATGGATTGAATAAGCTTCAGAATGTCATATTCTAGTGGTATTTTTTCCCCATTCTTCTTTAATGAACCTTATCAATTCGTTTTTATTTGCTGGCGATATTTTTCCTACCTTTTGCTTTAGATGAACCCACAAATTTTCGATAGGGTTAATATCAGGACTTTGGGCGCAGGAGTATCAATAACTTTGGAGCAGTTGTATAGTAACCAGGACCTACATAAATAAGATTTATGTTTAGAATCATTATCTTAATAGTACTTGTAATTAAATTTATTCGGATTAACCGGGTCAATAAAACCAAATTGCTTAATGCTGGCGGGTCAGTTCATTTTTCAAAATATCAAGATATACTTCCTTAGTCATTATTTCATCCAAAATCCTGATTACACTAACTCCCTTGCTGGATATACAGCCCCATACCATTACAGACAGTTTTCCAAACTTTACTGTAGGAATAAGATTTTAATTTTCTAGTGCTGTCAGAGGCGTACGCGAAACTCTTTATGGTCCGTCATGATAATAAAGCATTATTTTCGTCTCATCTGAGAAAATAACATCGTTCCAGTACTCCGGAGGAAGTGAAATGTATTCGTTGGCAAATCTTAATCTCTTTTCGACATTTTGTGCTGACAGCAGGGGTTTTTTTCCTAGCCACTCTCGAAGAATATTTGTGTTTTTGAAGAACATTTCTGATGGTTTCATGGGAAACACGTAACCCAAAGTCTTTTTGCACTTGAAGAGCTAATCATCTCGTACTGGATTGTGGGCTACCATACACGATTCTAATAATTTTTCTTTCTACTCGCTGCGTCACATTTTTTGGCCTGCCTATAAATCCTTTTAAATCTAGTCGTCCTTCTTTTTCAGCACGGTTTATAATATTATATACAGTCCTGATGTTCAAGGAGAACATATCGGCGATTTACTTGGCAGATTTGCCTTTGTAGTAGTTGCAATAGACCAATTGTATAATATTTTTTGAAACTCTTTTTCCTGGCATTTTTTGTATTCAAATATAAGGACACCTGTTACATAAAAAACGATCACTTCATTAATAAAACGTTGTTTACCCCTTTCACATTCCATCTCATTTGTAAAAAACCCAAAATGCACAACATACTTGGAAAATAACGGCATTTTTTGTCATTTTTTTTATTATCTTCATTCAATATGCAAAGATTTTTTTGACACCCTTTATACTGTGTAAAGTTCTTTTATTGTTGTTATTATTGTAATGTGTGTGACTATTAGAAAACTATTGGCGCCTTATGGTCGTAAACAAGTACAGTTATAGAATGTGTGCAAAAATAAAAAAGTATGTAAAGATTTTGTTGTTGGAATTCTCGAATGAAGATCACATTTTACATATTTTTGTTCTGTGCAAAGATTTTTTTGACAAACTTGTATATCGACTATTATAACAATATGAGATGTATGAGAGAGATTTTCTTAATGGACCGTGTGTGGTACCTAGGGGCACTTATGATCCGATCATAATAAAATGTGATCATAAATAATTCACATTCATATTAAACATGCTCATGTCCAATTTCATCGAGGTAATACAATTTTTAAGCCAATTGTAATTGCTAAACATATTTTCTTAAGGGGTCCCATTTTGGACCAAGGGGCAATTATTTACCGACCATAACAAAATTTGGTAATATGATTTAGATTTACAAAATACACGTTCATACCGAATTTCATCACGATACCGATGTTTTTAAGCCATTTATAACCTCAAACGTGAATTTCTAAAGGAGACTTTATATGGGGACCAAAGTCAAATGTGATCCGATTTTCACCAAACTTTACACCATGATTTCTTAGTACACAGAACTGATCCATGCTAAATTTTATCATGATTGTTGCATAATTACCATAATTATGTGTAAATAAGTGCAATTTCGAGGGGAATTTGTATGGGGGCTGGGCGAAATCACAGACCGATTTGAACCAAAATCAGTTGGGTTCATCCTTGGGCCTAATTATCACTAACACTATCAAAAAATTCCAGCCATTAACTCATGAAAGACTTCTATTAATTTTGGCCAGGTTTTCAGGCAAAATGCCACATAGTGCAGCGGTCTCTCAGTTGCAAATGGACTCTGGTACGCTTAATATATTGGAAGTCTGGGAACTTTACATTTCTTAAGTGGAAGTTTATTATCAAGAATTTAAGGTTTTAAGAATTCTGTTTTGCGGGAGATTACAATTGCGTTGAAAAGGATTTGCTGCTGTTCTTATGAAAAACTAACATTTTCAGATGTTATCATCCAAGAATAGGAGAAGTAAACCTTAATTTAAATCCAGAACGCTTCTATTTCTAGTGACTTTATATTGAATCTTGAAGCTTTTGACTCAGAGAAGGAAGGAAGAGTAGTAAATTTTATTATTTTTGTAATTTTTCCCCCCTTTTCCTGTCATACTCCTCTGCCATGTGCCTCATCTTTCTTCATACACTGGCATTTTGATCTCATATACTGGAGGGGCAGCCACACAGATAATAAAACTGATGATGATGAAGATGATGATAACTATGTTGGTAATACGTGCAGTACATGTTTGAATACCAAGAGCCATGCCAACAGGCAAGACTTTTGCCAGTTTCTAACCACAAATATTCCAGGCAACAGAGCACAGAGAACGACAACAACAAAGATTATCCAGACCCTGAAAAAATAAAACAGAGAATGCAGAACGAACAAAACGCAGACGATAATAATGATGATAACGATAATGATGATGATGATGATGCGCTGGTAAAGGGATAGAAAAATTTAAAATGCAATCCATAACAGCCATTGGCAGGCAGCATTCAGCATTCAGCATCATCGTCAGCAGCAGCAGCACAGCCCAACATTGAAAAACATTAAATTGCTACAAAAACAACAGAGAAAAAACAAGAGAATTTTAACCAGCACAACTGAACTGAATTTATATGAGAAACTTACCAAGGCACACTGTACACTGAAAGAAAAATCGAAATTGAAGGGGATATCCACACAGGGTGGTGTCTGTCCTTTCACCACTAATGTGGAGCTTGGGCTTTATGCGGACATTGTCTGAAAAGCATATACGCAGACAATATTGTCATGATGGCTAAAAGGTAGATTGGAAAAGACTCTGTGACAGCATTCAAAGAGGTCTTGAGACTATAAGTCGTTGGTGCATAACAGTTGGCTTGATACAATGCGCCTTCCCCAGTTTTTTACACCAATCGATGACAGGGCTTCCTCGATTTGGTTCTTACAACGCAAACAAGATCCACCTCTTCGCCGACTTCCGCAAATCCCCACATCAAATACCCATTTCGCTGGAGCATCTTCCTCCATTCGAATGACATGACCGAGCTAGCGAAACGCATCCAGTCGTTAATACGCTGCACAACGTCCTTGTCGTTGAGGAGCTCATACAGCTCAGTGTTGGTTCAGATGCGGAAATCATCGCAAACTCACACTGCATCGTGGACTTTTCTTTCGAAGGCTGCTGCATCAGTGTCCACGCCTCTGCGCCATAAAGAAGCGCAGCATCTTCTAAAGTATTAGTTTTATACGTACCTAGGGGCCTCATAATGCAGAATTAAAATTCTTAAGAACGGAAATCAATTTCTCTCTGCATCTTTTAAGGATTTTCTCTGAGTGTACATATATTTTTAAAGTCCTAAAGTACCATGTGTTTGAATGTGACAATGTAAGCGAGCGAGTACATGCTACATGCATAAGTATTGATATATTGATGCACGTACTAAATTTACTTTTTCACAAAACAATTCGTTCTTGTTGTGGAAACATGTGTGCCGAGGTAAGTCTGTCTATAATGTCCGTCTGCTGGCTGGTCCATACATATTTTTCTCTCTCTCGCAACATAAAATTTTTGTTTGTCTATGAGCATGCATATGTCTGTATGGATGGAAAAGACTTCTTTTGTATGAGAAAACAATTCATTGCACATGTTTTTTTTTTGTTTTTTTTTTTTGTTTTGGTACCAACATTGTATGGGTTTAGTAACGTACATACGCGTATGTGAGTACCACCACTACTACTACGACTACACTGCTACACTGAATGATGGTGGCAATGGTGGTGCCAATGCTCTGCATAGCATGAAGATGACGTTTGAGTTGATGATGATGCTGCTGCTGCTTTTGTTACTGTTGCTTGATGGTGGTGGTGGATGGTGGTGGATGGTGGTGGTGAATTGTGGTGGTGTATTGCAGTCAGTCAGACTGAACTCATCTATAAAATGATTTGAGCATCATCATCAATTTACTGCCAGGCATTCAACATAATTTTTTTTTTTATTTTTTCCATTATTAATGCTGTATGTTTTTCTTGTTGTTGTTGTTGTTTTATTCTTTATTTTTTTAAACAACAACAATAAGAATTAATGCTCTCTGTACTGTATTTATCGAAAAAAAATTCTTTTTTGGTGTATATGATGCAGACACATTCCATTTTATGTGCAATAACAACAACTACAATAACAACAACAAGAATATCAAATAAAAATATCCAACAATACTCGTATAGACTGACTACTACTACTACTACGGTACTGCTACTAAACTGATGATGATGATGAGACTATGGCTCGGCCGATGACAATGATCATGATGATGACTGTGCTCAGCTCGGTAATTCAAGTGGGAGATACTTATGTTTAATAGCAACAAAATTTTTTGTTGTTTGTTAACTATAAAAAAAATTTCTTTAAAACAAAAAAAAAAAAAAATACTTGAGTACCCGTTGTCCGGAAAAAATTTTCAAATTCCAAAAATTTATTAGTTTTTCTAGAAAAAAAAAAAATAAAAACAGAAATTCTTAGGAATTGAGTGTGTAAAGCAAAAGAAATGCAATTAAATGTCTCTTTAGAAAGCACAAAAAAAAATAAATAAATATTGAATCGGAAATACTGGAACACTATTAATGAGGTGTGGCAACTCTCAAAACATTTAAACTCTGCATTTACATTCATTTGATGAGAGTGATGAGTGCGATCGGTAGTCGCCGTAGTCTAGTAGGCAGTGTGTTGGCTTATTAGACGAAAGGCCTCGTTTCAAATCCCAGGTGAGACATCTCCAACCAGAGGAAATATGAAAAAATTTCCTTCGGCTACTGCTTCTTAGCAGTATTTCTGGCAAAAACTCTGTGAAAGTAAAAAAAAAATTTCATGAGAAGTTTCTCAAAAATCTGTCGTTCGTAGTCGACTTTAAAATGTAGATCCCGGCCGACCATGTATAAAATTAACACACACAATATAAGTGGTGTGGGAAGTTAGGTCGTAATCCTGACTAAATGGTTGTAATGACGAATTATGTAAGACAATCAGCATGCTTGAGGTACTGTGCCTAACGTCATATAAGCTCAGTACCTCAATTGGTGAATTACTTCTATAAAAAGGATAGAAGAAGGATTAGAATCCCCGGAGCGAGGAGAAGCTTGATCGTCCGACTGTTATAACATTAACACGGGAACCTAATGATTGTTTTCTTCTCAGAAGTGTTCCTGTAACTTCTGCATTAAAGATTAACGATTAAATTGAATTTTTCCGCGTGCGAACTGAATGTCTACCGGGTACACCGCTATGAGCTTGGAAATGCGAGTGACGAACATACACAGGATTTAACACAGGACCATAGCTAGTTCGGGAGACAATTTAAGCCCCCTAGAGACATAACCAATACAGGATTTGCTATTGTGTGTGTGTTTGGGTAAACATCTCTTCAACTGTTGGTTGTTAAGGTCATTAAACTTCATCCAAAAGAATTTTTTTTTTATTTTCTTTTGGTATTTTACGATTTATTAAGTCACATGCAATTTTTCTATTTTAAATATTTAATTTGATTCCCCTTAAGAATCAATAGTTTTTTTTTTTTATTTTAAATTGTTTTCCTTGTGAATGTTTATTTAAAATTCCATTAAAATATAAATTTATCAAGAGAGCCAGACAGACCAATAAAGAAAGTGTAAAGAAAGAGAGGGAGATGTACACCCACAAAACGATTTCACTCAACACTTTTCCTTCATACTTTTCTAATATTTTTACTACTTTTCCTTGTGTTGGTGGGTTGGCTGGCTGGCTGGCTGCGGGGTTAAATGCTTTGGAAAGTTACTGTCCTTGTTTGAGTTTCGTTGTCCTTTTCCGCACCAAATCCTATTAGAAGCACAGCAAATAACAATAACAACCAGAGTTCTATTGCAATGAAGACTCAACAAATAATTTCTTGACAAATTTTACAAAATTCCGTACGTTTGCAAGTGTATTTGTGTGTATTTGTTTCATTTCCATAATGGTTGCACAAAAATTGCATTATTATGCAAGGTCAGTAACATTGGCTCACAGGCAACTCTACATATCCACACTGTTTAGTATACAACACACAATACACACGAGTGCTGCCAAATTCTCTGTTCGACAACCCCACAACAAGTATGAAAAATTATAATAAAAATGATGATGATGATGACGATGTGGATGACGCTCTCTGTGTGTGTTTTGCTTGGCAATGACGATGATGACACATGCAATTATTTTTAGTCTGTATTCGTTTCATTTATTTTTAGTATTCCAGCATTTTGTTTGCTCTCCCTCCCCCGTTCCTCTTTAGCTTCTAAAACTACAAAAATAAATACCTTTAATACACAGCTGCAGCAATTTCCTAAAAAAAAAGAATATTTGTATGTGTATACCAATACCATCATCAGCAATAATACTGCAACTGTATATGACCTCCACACCCGAAATACCTCCGTTTACCGACACCGACAACGACAACTACAACGAGTCTCGGTTTTCGACTTTGTTTGGCCATCTCTACAGCTCCGTTCGTATATATTTATAAATTTGTAACACCCTGCCAACAACAACAAAAGTTACATTCAGTCATTGTGCCCGCATAAAAGCAGTTTGAGGGAGTAATCTTACTAGTAGACGTAGGGGCAACACGGTAAAGAGGCAAAATACTAACCTAACACAAGCATTTTTGCTTAACCTTAACCCCCTAAAAATAATACACACATATACACTCACATACATACTTACATACTTACAAATATTGGAATACGAACGACAAGTATTTCTACGAGAGAACAGCTTTTTTTCCTTCGTATATAGAATGTTGTTGGCTGGCATGTTTATGTTTCTGTTTGAGAACTATGGCAGCAACAGCAACAGCAGCAGCAGCAGTAGCAACTGCAATAACAACAAAACAGTAGCTATGGTTGCTGCTAACAACAAACAGCAAACAGTTCAATAACACTCGTTTGCAACTAAAAAAAAAACGAAACAAACGAAAAAAAAAACCCAGAATTTATTACAGAAAAATTGCAAAATTTTTGAGTTGGGGGGAACTTCTATCAACACAACACACACAAATGCCAACAGCGGCAACTCATGCCACTGCACATTCGTATTTTACAACTCAACTCAACTCAACACAGTGGTGTGGTATGAAAACAAAATTTAAAACGATTTTGAATAAAGGCAGTATGGCATCCCAGTATGCCAATTTGTAAACATTTTGTTTTGGAGATTCAGTAGAAAATGTGTCTGCACATCAGCTTGTGATATTTTTTATTTCTGCTGAAGATGGCAACCCTGTATAGGCGTTAATATAATTCGTTAAGCTAACTCAGTTACTAACTAAATTGGAACAACAACCGCATATCGATATCAGATAAAGAGACACAAATGACGGAGTATTAATCACACGAATGATGTTTGCCGAAGAGGAATCAAATAAAGGTCAACACAACCAGAGTATGCCCACAGAATGGTGTCTTTTCACCACCAGTGTGGAGCCTAGTTGTGCACAAACAACTCATGAATCTATTTGAGTTGACTGTCAATGTCATGCAGGTGATATAGTCTTCGAAGGCTAAAGGCAAATTTGAGGGGACTTCCTGCAATGAAATTCAAAGAAGTCCAGAGATTGTTGTTGGTGCAGGGCTATGGGCTAGAGAATTAATCCGAGCAAAACTAAAATAGAGTTCCGAGTTACAAGAAGACGATAACTTCCCAACTGGAAGAATATTCGTTTCCTGGGCAATATTACTGAAAATGGATGTCAAATATCTCAGAATAGCACCGGATAGTGCCTTAACTGTCTCTCCTGAACAGAACCAATTGATTCATATGGTTTTTGGAAGTGCTTCTCAACATGCCATGCATGGACTGCCTTGGCAGCTGCACACTCTCTTAAAAGCTCTGCTATTTGGTGGATCAAAAAGGGATCTTAGAACATGAACTGGAGTTTTTGGTTTCAGTTGTGCGTTGTGGGTATCTTCCAAACGGAAATCTATGCCATCGAAAGATGTGCTCAATTTAAACTGGATAGGAAAAGTACAAAAGACAGGACATAGCTGTACTATGCAGCAGTATGCCGCCATTCGAACACTCAACTATTATGAGGTTAAATTGAAGATATTATCGGACGGTCTGAAGAATCGGAATCAGTTTGGTAGACAGAATAAGGAGGTTTTTTCTCTGCTGAGGCCCAGGTCATAAGGGAATTCTCGACAATGAGCAAGCAGACAAGCTTGCGAGCGAGGAGGAGAACATCCATGCTGTCCCTTTTGCAGAGTGGGAGTGGCTGTTTGGAAAGGTATCCTTAACGAAGAGAAAGATAAAGAAAAGCAAGGACTCTTCCCTTTGTTGAGAAATTAAAATAAAAGAAGATCTGACTCATGCATTAGACTTTGCAGGAATAAACTTTGGTTGATAATCGGTCTTTTAACAGGGCACTATAGGCTCACAGTACACTTATGCCGAATCATTTTTTGTATACAAACTTTTTCTTTTATTGCCTTAAAGTTTCTAATTCAGAAATTTTTCTTTGTTTGTTTTTCAGGTAAATCGCAAAGAAATATTTAATCAAACATACTTATGTACATACATACCTTCAGGTAAGATAACAATTTCAAAATAGTTTAAATCCTATCCATTTAGTGGTTTTAAAATCATCGATCTGGCAACGTTGTCAAGATTTACTTCAACGTTGGCGATTTACGAACAATTTACACGATAAGGGAATGTGGAACGATACCAATTCACATGAGATCCAAGAGCGTTTAATGCAACTCGGAAAAGTCACTGTTTGGTACGGATTTTTGGTTGTTAACGTTATCGTTTCATATTTCTTTGAGAACTACATTGACCAGCTCATTACTGTCAACAGCGACCTCTATAGGTTGATGATTACCAAGTTCTTTTTGATGAACTGCAATACATGTCACTTGGCATATGTCTTATTAAATATTCTGTTTGAAAGATTTGAGGTTATGATCATCTTATATGGACGACCAACGAGATCGTGTAATTTGACGTCGCTAATCTTTTCCTTTGTAGGGATTTTCTATGGCAATAAGCCTCTACCAACAATAGTCCTCAACGTCAACATAACCCATACATATGCACATACATAATTGGTCATTTCAACCCTTTAGCTAGGATTCGGACCTAGCTTCCCACGCCACTGGCGGGACCTACAGTTTAAAGTTCACTTCCAACGCTAGATTTTTAAGAAATTCAAGGCAATTTCAATTTGCTTCCTCAGAGTTTTTGCCAGAAATCTGCTGCCGAAGAAAGTTGTCTTCGTATTTCGTTTTGTTGGAGATGTCTAAACTGGCGTTTGAACCGAGGCCTCTCGTCTAATAAGCCAACACACCATACCTACTAGAATACGGCGACATCCAACATAACTTACGCCAAATTCAGTTTGATTTATGCTTTCGAATCATGGGAAATGGGACACTTGGGTTCAATTCCATACAGATGTTATATTCCACACATATAATGGCATCAATAGTTCCTTCAAGACAATAAATTTAAAGCTAAAAAGCTTTTAAAGAAGACCCTATAAAAGGGTCTTTGTTCCACATTAAAAGTTTTCCAAAAATTTTGTTTTAAAATTTTTTAATTCCCCCCCTTTTTTTTAATAATTTTTACTGCAAATGTCTGCTTAATTTTGCCACAAAATGTCTCTTATTTTTTCGTATGTTCTCTTCACATTACTTTATGTTCTCTTGGAAACAAAAAAAGGAAAAAAATTTCAACAGAATAGCAAAAAACATGAACAAAAGGCAACAAAGCATTCACATATAAAAAAGAGAGAAAAAGGAGAAAAAATAAAAAACGAAAAAGAAAACCAAACCTTGACCTATCCCTACTTACATGACAAGACAACGACACGACGATGATGATGATGATGACGATATTGTTTGTCTCCTCCACATCTCCTAGCACTGTAAACATATGACAACAACAAGCAACACCAGTTAAGCATCATAAAGCATTCGTCGTCCACATTGTGGAACAATGAAACTACAAATTCCCACCATATCACCATATAACAGACAACGAACGACAACAGCAGCACGTCGCTGTCTGTATTTAATGTTCAGTTTATTGCGCTGGAAAAATGAAGAAGAAGAAAACATTTTTTATTGCGTTTTTTCAGAATTTTTTCAATAAAAATACTTCAATAGTTGGCAACATTGATTGTTGGGTTCACTGTGTTTAAATAGCAGCAGCCAGAACCGACAATGGTCACCACAATGGTAGAAAATATAACGAAACAACAATAAAAAACGCATTAAAAAATTGTTGGCATTACTTTTTCTATAGAAAATTAAAAGAGGGAGAAAAAAAACGAAATTTCTGTAAATGCTGATGTTCTCTATCTTTTTATGACACCATACACTCACACTTCCATACAGCATTTGAATACAATTTATTTGTTATTAAATTCCTTATACTTTAATCATATTACAACAACAACAACAAAACAACTTTTACAACATCAACTAAAAAGTAATAGTAAGACGAAGGCTATTTCCTCTTCATAAAGAATGTTGATCTTCGTAAAACGAACACAAACACTTACACTCAGCAAGTAAATTCCTCTCTCTTCCTCTCTCTTTCATTTCTTTATGTAGTTCAAACATTCTCCATTCAACAAGAAAAAAAACAAAAAAATTCCAATAAAAACACTACAAATGAACAATAATTTTTACCAATGAGTAATCTTATGTGTGCTTTGATTGCATGCATATACTCATGGCTGTGTATTTTATAGTCTATTGTCTATGACAGTGATGACCAAACTAATATTAATGGGTGGGTGGCATTAGTGCGTGACATGATGGACATTAAGGGATGATTCAACCAAAACTATTTCAAACCAAATGAAATAAATTGTGATGTGAATGTATTAACGTGTGAAAATTAGAGATCATTGACATTTGTTTGGACAAATATGTATTGCTGCTGTATTTGCAGTAGTATTGGAATAGTTAAAGAGCTTTTTTGTTCAAATAGAGTCTCTTTTGTTTTATTTAAATGTGTTTTGAATAAAACATTCTATTGATAAAGTGTTTTAATTTTAAATGCAAATTTTTTTTTTATTATTATTTGTTAATCAAAGTGTCGGAAATTAGTTTGAATTTAAGAGAAAAAAAATTAAAAGCATTTAAATGGTATAATCGCGGCAATGAGAGCCTGTCCTTTGACTACAGGCTCTAATGGATTTAAGTCCATTGCGTATGTAGGCAGTTAGAACTAAAGCAATGGAGGCTACAGTAAGATTAATGGAAGAAAAATCTAACGCGAGATTCATAATTGCTGTCTAAGACTAGACAAATCGAATGGCTAACAGTTCCATCTTTAAATTGTCCCCCAGATAGTCGCCACGATAGTGAGTATTAACAGTGAAAGAAATAATGTAGTTGCTACGCACGGCGTCGACGTAGTCTAGTAGCTAGTGTGTTGGCTTAGGAGATGTGAGGCCTCGATTCAAACCCCAATACTGTCTGACAGTTAGGACACCATCCAAACACTCAGCGCTCTGGAAGAAAAAGAAATAAAACTGAATCATCTAGGCATCATTCCACGACGCTGATGAATGAGGCCAGAACGTTTCTTTGAAGTAGTAAGACGAGTTTGGGAAGATAAAGGGTGTTTTTTCTAGAGGTATAGAACTTTAAGTTGCAATAAAACAACGATGGATTATTCGATTGACATGAATTTTATTTATCCGAAAGATAATCTTGTGGCATTACATTTTAAATATGATTTCTGGCATATGACCGCCACGGTTGGCGCGGATGTAGTCCAATTTTCGATGACTTTTTCCAACATTTGTGGCCGTATATCGGCAATAATACGGTGAATGTTGTCTTCCAAATGGTCAAGCATTTGTGGCTTTACCGCTCAGACCAATGACTTTACATAGCCCCACAGAAAGTAGTCTAGCGGTGTTAAATCACAAGATCTTGGAGGCCAATTCACAGGTCGAAAACGTGAAATTAGGCGGTCACCAAACGTGTCTTTCAATAAATCTATTGTGGCACGAGCTGTGTGACATGTTGCGCCGTCTTGTTGAAACCACATCTCCTGGACATCATGGTTACTCAATTCAGGAATGAAAAAGTTAGTAATCATGGCTCAATACCGATCACCATTGACTGTAACGTTCTGGCCACCATCGTTTTTGAAAAAGTACGGACCAATGATTCCACCAGCCCATAAAGCTCACCAAACAGTCAGTTTTTCTGGATGTAACGGTGTTTCCACATACACTTGAGGATTATCTTCACTCCAAATGCGTGAGTTTTGTTTGTTGACGTAGCCATTCAACCAGAAGTGCGCTTCATCGCTAAACAAAATTCGCTTATGAAAATCGGGAACAACGGTAATCTCGTTTTGGGCCCATTCGACGAATCTACGCCTTACTTGATGATCGTTTGGCTTCAAATCTTGCACGAGTTGGATTTTGTAAGCACGCAAACCAAGATCCTTCCGCAAAATCTTCCATAAAGTGGATGGACACAGATTCAATTCCTGTGCTCGATGGCGGATGGACTCATTCGGGTCTTCCTCAATGCTACGCTCTACAGCAGCAATAGCTTCTTCTGTACGCACCGTACAGCGTCTCTGGGGATGAGGGTTATCAATAAGAGTAAACGTGGTGCGAAAACGTTCCATGGTTAATCGAATTAACTGCTCTGATGGACGATTTTGTCGACGATAAAATGGACATAGTGCGCGATACGTTTTCCGCACAGAACCATTATTTTCGAAATAAAATTGCACTATTTGCAAGCGTTGTTCAGGCGTGAGTCTATTCATGATGAATTGCCAAACCAAACTGAGAATAAATCACTTGACAGCTGTTAAATCGGTCGCCATCTTGAAAAGTAATGCCAACTTAAAGTCCTATGCCTCTATAAAAAACACCCTTTATGTATATTCAGCATAAGGAAAGATGAAAAAAAGCGATGACTTTTCTCAAGGTAAACGGGTTTGAGACAATCTAAACTTTTGTTGTGTAATTACAATGAATGCATTGTACTATTTACAAGTTAGGCAACTTAGGAGAGTAACAAGCAATCTGCCAATGGTGGTAGGCTCAAAAAACTCTTGTTTTTAGAATAGATTGGAATTCAAGCCCAATATCCCGGTTTCTGAGAGAAAGAGTACAAATTCCCAGAACACACAATTGGAACTTATGCGGCATCTCAGAAGGAAACACCTGACTGCTTATCAAATAATAAGCAAGGAGTTATTCGAACAACATCCTGAAATGTTTAAACACAACAGGAGTAAACACAACTGATCACGGTACTGCAGTACTTCCATCAAACTTTCTGTCTTTTTATTTCCATTTTGTTTAAAGAAGAGTCAATGGATGTACAGAAACTTTATTGCGTATAACAATGTCTCCTCCAAGCTTTTATTCGCCTGCTTAATTGGTTCCCTACAACCCTTGAGCCAGGATTAGAACCCAGCTTCTCACACCATCCCTGTTGTGTGTATTAACTGTATCCACGAGACATTCAGTTTAACGTCGGCTTTGGACGACAAATTTCGGAGAAACTTTTACTTGGAATTTTATTTACCCTCGAGAGTTTTTGTCAGAAGATTGCTGAAGAGAAGTTATCAAAAGAAATATTTTTTTTTCATACTTCGTTTTGTGCGAGGTATCTGATCGCGGCTTTGAACCACGGCCTCTGGTCTAATAAACCAGCACATTACCTGCGTTCTTTGTACGCCGTAGTACAACCCTTCGCCCCCATACCCGCAAACTATCACGCACTCACTAGACTTCCATCCCTATTTTCCAAATCTTATGGGAAAACTTGACAATAGTATTTTTTTAATTGACCTTTAAAGTACATTTTCACCGCCCTCTTCCTCTTTTTGTGAATATTTTAAACAAAATCTGAAATGAAATAAAATTAAAAAAAATACCGATCCCCTAATTTAAGAACGGCCTCTGTGCCATAGTTTGCCCACAACATACGGCTTATGGTTGTCTTAACATGAGCAACAACATTCTTGTTTCATTTCTTTATTCATTTCGTTTGTTATTGTTCTTGTTTATAAACGCCAACGATTCTTCTTATTGAATGATTGTGTTATTGCGTTGCATTTATTTTTGTTGTTGTTGTTATTATTATTGGGCCCATCGTACGTTTTAACGAAAGGCACTCTTTAAATGTGTTTTTTTTCGTTCAAGTTGTTGTTGTTCTTGTTCTGTGTTCTGTTCCAGTGTTCTGTGTTCTGTGGGAACCAAAACCTAAAACCATTAGCGGCGCACTACTTCACTGATTGTGAGTAAAAACTAAAAAAGACGAAGAGCAAGACTTCGTCTGCCTGAGTGAGAGAGTGCAAGTGAAGTAATCATGATTAAAAATTGTTTTTTTGTTTGTTTTGTTTTTCTTTCGTTTGATATTGTTGTCTTTTCCTCCTCCACCACCACCATGTTTAACTTTTACGAAAGGAAGGTTTTTTTTGTTTTGTTTATTTGTTAGCTTTTTTTCTCTCGTTCTTTGTGTTAAAAATAACGTTGAATTTGGTTGATTCGTTGGTGTTTACTTTGCTTGTTATTCCGTAAACGAAATACTGATCATAATGATGAACGACAAACGATGATAATGATGAACTTTAATAATGTGTAGTGAAGAGTTCAACCAACTTGTTTAGAATAGCCGTGTATAAGCAAGCAATAACACACACATACGCACACACACAACTATAATATGCGACGACACTAAATTCTGTTGCTTGTTCTTCGAACAAAAATTAACAACAACAACATCGCCTAACAAAACACACACTATTCTTGTAGAAAAAGAAAACTAGAAATAAAAATTAAAACAGCAACAACAATTATTATTAATAATGAAAACAACAACAACTAAAACTAATCGCCACCATATTGTGTGTGTGTGTGCTCCAAAACAACATGAATGAGAATCAAAAAAGGTATTTTCAGGAAAGTGTTGCCATCAGACGTTTTCTATTTTACATAGCAAACTTTTAAAATTCACAAAAATTTAACAAAACAAATAAAATTTCCTTGTGTAGTAAGGTCAAATAGGCCAGGAACTTGCGGATAGTGGGTGGGTGGTATAATTATTATTATACTTTAGTAAACAAAGATTTTTATTGAGCTCTTGGCCATTAGGCTCACGTTTACATCTCCAAGGGCACGATTTGTGGTAAGTGATTCAAACCTTTTCTCAATAATTCCAAAGAACAAACCTATTTTTGGTTTCATCAACCTTTCCTCCGGTGTTACTACTAAAGTTGATCCACATTCTGCCAGTCAAATCCTTTTTTAATGCCAGTAATGTCAAAATTGCTAGGCAAGCAGCATAATCTAATTCGATAATCCTACATAAGATCGCTTAGCAGCCTTTTACATTTCCAAACCAGATGCAACTAAAACCCACCGAAATTTTTATTCGGTTTTATTATTTTTGGTGGTCTTAACTCCGCTTAGGAGTCTATACGATTCTCTGACGTGTGCTTCAAATTTGAAGACAACAGTCCCTGTACCCGTTTCCAAACCTATGCAGATTTTCCTTTCAAGTGTATCGCAGAAATTAACATGTATGGCCTTTTAATTTGTTGTTCCTACAGTTGTAATGAGTTGAGTTGATAAACTCAAAACGGCTCTCGGTGCCAAATATCTGGCGAGCTTGTCGTAAGAAATTTCCACTGTCCTCGCCCGACTAGCCTCCTAAGATAACAGAATTAGGGGACATTCTTAATTTCGTCTCTTTTACAGACACTGTGATACAAAGATGTTTGATACATAAAAAGGGTTTTGAATGATAAGATTACAACACTTTCTGATAATGCAACGAGTTAAAAAAATAACCCAAGATCGTGTTTTTTCAATTTTAGGTTGAGATATCTCAAAAACATCGGATCAGAATTGATCCATCATTCTGATCTCGGATTTAGATTTAGCGTACCAAAACCCTTTCAAAAAATATTGTCTGGTTACTGGGTTAATTATTTTTTTAAATTTTGTTGAATTTAAAAAAATTTTATTTTCGTAGCATTTTTGCATAATTACGGTGACAACGGCAACACTGTTTCAAATGCTCTTGGTTTTTTTTTGTATTTTTTTTTGTTAGGTGAAGAGAGTGAATAAGTGAGTGGGAATTCTAAACTAAAGCAAGTATTTTTTTTTAATTTTTTTGCAATGTATTATTATTGTTATTATTTATATTTATTTTTTGTTTTGTTTTTTTTTTTTCGCTTAAATATAAACATGTTGATCGTAGAAGCGATTTGTTTTTTTTTTTAATTTTTTTTTTATTAAATGCGGAAGAAACGTTTTTAATGTTTTAATTATTTTGCGTTGAGTGTTCGTTTGTTCGGTCGTTCGTTTTTTTTTTGTTTTTTTTCCTTCACTTCTTTGATGTTCATACGTTAGAATGTGTGTGTGGGTGTGTGTATAAGTGATTTGTTTATTAAATTCTATTAAAACGTGTAACTGGTGCTGATGTTTACTGTGTGTGTTTCTATATTTGCTTTGTTAAATTATTGTACGTGTGTGTATGTGCTTGTAATTTTGATAACGTGTTAAAACAAACGTACTGTTTTTGTTTTTGAAATTATTTTTTGTTATTTTATAGGTACGCTATTTTTGTTATTTTTTTGTCAATACCGTACGTATGTATATACGTATGTAATTAAAACACAAACAAATCATTTCTTTATGCCATTCAACAACAACAACAATAACAATATTTTAATTGACTTGACTATTGAATTGAATTGAATTGACTGTTATGATCAATGAGTCTTTGTTTATGCTTTTAAAATACCACTGTGGGTGCGTATGTGTATGTGTGTGAGTAAATGCGTGCAAGTACATGATTTTGGTTTTTAAGGAAAGTATTCTTTTCTCCTTTTCACTTAAGGCCACTTCGCACGATATGATAATACGGAACTGCAATCGTATTTTAAAAATGAGACTAAAAATTTTACAACAATTTTTTTATTTTGCATTTACAAGTAATTCATCCCTGGATCTCGACCAAGGAATGCATTCATTGCATTATTCAGTGTTTTTTGTTTGTCTTTTCCATACAAACAGACTAACATGTGGAACCATTCGTGTTACAGAACCGAACGACTAACAAATTTCCACCAAGTATTTTCTCTCAGTGTCGTCGTCGTATATGGTTTGTGGGATCGTCTAAGTCATTCGTGTTGACAGTAGAGAAAGGAAGTTGTCTTTTTTTATTGTTATTGTTTTTGTTTTAAAGACACGCACACATGCATACTAACTAAGATGCATGCCAGTTGTTTTTCTTCGACTATTAAATGAGTGCACAAGAATTTACATCCGTTCTTTTATTTTACTTTTAATAAATACACTCTCTTTCATACTAAGTACTCTCTCCCTTGCTTTCTCGGCATGCATTAAACATGCCATACTTGTTTGTTATTGTTTTTTTTTTGTTGTTGTGCTTTTTCCCAAATAAACATGAAAACAGAGTACCCGTTGTGTTTAGATTTTTTTGTAAGACATTAGCATTGGTTGTGTGTGGGGGTCTGTTATCTTTACGCCGTAGAGTTTGTGATAAAACGCAAACTACTTGTCAATATTTGACAAGGCCTCATCAAATCTTGTTCATTAAAGTAATGTTTTGTTTAAGAAGCGCACACAGATCAACTAATTGGAAACGGTTCAATTAGTTTGTAGCTGTACTGTAAGTACTAAGAATCCCTAGAATTTTACACAATTTAAACACAATAAAACACTTCTTTTGTTAGATTTCTAAAGATAATGAAAGTAGATTCGTTTTAAAACTATTTTAATTACAAGTAAGAAAAAATAATTTAAATTAAACGAAATTAAACTGGTCTAATTTGATTCAGTGTGTATAACGATAACTTGTTTTTAATTATTTTTATTTAAAAAGTATGTTTTGAAATATCACCACCACTTGAAAACGCAAAAAATAAACTTAAAAGCATACCAGTTTTGTTAATTTTTTGTTTTTTATTTTATTTTATAATTTATAGTTAGTCGGCTCCACTGTTGTTCCTTGTTGAAAGTAAAAAGAGCATTAATTTAAAAAAAATACCGAGCGTTGTCAGCTATCATCCGCTGTTTAAATCTTTAATTTTTTGTTTTGCAAAAACAATGCAGTTTAGTTAAATTAATGACAAACTCCAAGAACACTATGATCTTATCTGTTATTCTTATTGTCGTGACCATACGATCTACTGTACTCCCCTTATAATTTATAGGATGTCCCTATAATGTCTCCTCCAAGCCTATTTACATGTTAAGCCCGAAACCAGCCCCCACTTTAAAAAAGTGTCCTCTAAGTCTTCACTGTCCTGTCATACGATTGGTTAGCAATATAACTTCAGATCTCATCTTAATTTAGTTTCCCTATAAATGTTTAGATTGCTCACTTTGTTTCAGAAGGGTCTTTGACTCTCTGTGCCATACCTTTCTTACTGCGACCAATTTAATGGGATATTCTTATAACGTCTTCTCCAAGCCTATTGCACTGACAATATTCTGGATGCTGTTCGATGTTCGTTGACCATAACTTCCGTTGAGTTTACCTTTATAAGTATCCTCCCCCTCTCTATAGAAACGTTCTGTGAGTAAGGTTCCCTCATTCAAGTCCGCCTGCTTGTTTATTTCCCAGAATTTTCACATGTCCTGTGATCCAGCAGAAAGCGACATAAATAGTTTTGGGAGCTTTCTTCTTGGCACCAAGTACTTCGTATTCACTTCCATTAGTTTATAAAATATTCCTGCAAAGCGATAGGGTAAGGCTTTTTGCTTTTGTACTCTGCCTCGTAATTCAAGTTGTTGTAAGAATCATATCACGACACTAGCGCTTCATGGCTTTCCAAATACTTGCGAGACATTCTCAGCTATTGACCTTTATTCCCTTTGACCGTAAGTCTTTACCCCCAAGTCTGTAAGGCCCTTAAGTTGCCTTTAACGCCGCGTATTCTTCAACGATTTATAATTGCCGTACTTCTCTAAGAGTTTTTTTTTTTAATTCTGATTTCTATTACAATTCTGCTTATTTCACGCCAGGATTTTCCTTTCTTATGCAAATTTGCGATAATTTTGAGAGTCTCAATTGAAGTTTCGCTCTAATTTTTTGTTGTTAACTGTTTCCTGTAACAACTAGACAGCCATACCGTCTTCGAATAAAACTCGAATGTCGGTCTGACTGTCAGACCTTTTGTACCTCTTATTCAAATTTCGATTTCGTAGAATTCTGTTTGGAAGATACCCGCGTGTTTCCCTATGGGGGTGTAATATTTTATTCTGGGACCAACAACTCCACCTGTTCTAAGATCCGTTCTATACGAATCTATATACCGCAAAATAGACCCTCTTTTAAGAGAGGATGCAGCTTCCAGATTACTGCATTCATTTTTGTTAATAAGTCGCTTTGCGAAGCACTACCTGACGTGATGTAGTATACCTACATATTTCTGACCAGACGATAATTAAGGAGCTGCCAACCAATCGATTCCTTAGGTTCCGAAATTCCGTAATGAATTTCATATTAGATTTGTTTTCCATCAACCTAACTACATATAGACTCCAGAGCTTTGGGTCTTCACTACCATATGCAGCGGGCCACTGTAGGTTAGGTTCTCATTACCCTGTTGTGATAACACAAGCTATTTACTGCATTTTTAAACTGCAACTGAGCTATTTTCAGATGCATTCTTTCTTATTCAGATGATTGCTTTGTTGTTCAATATTTTTCTGAGAATCATGTGAATCTCCAGTGAATAATTCTTGGGTTGCGTTCCCAGTATTTCTCTGCAAGCCTCTATAGAAAATTTGTCCAAGACTTACAGTTTATACAGAAATTTTGTCGATAACTTGCGTTTTCTAGAGAACATTTGTCGATAATTTACATTTTCTAGAGAAATTTTGTCGATAACTTGCATTTTCTAGAGACAATTTGTCCAAGACTTGAATTTTCTAGAGAGAAAATATGCCGATGAATTGTCATTATGACATCTCTTGACTTTCCTGAGATGCCCTCTATATGTTGACTGTTTCTTTTATTACCTTTTGTCTAAATACCGTAACTCTGAGTGCAACTTTTCTATCTTATATTCGTTTTTCTTATTATTTAACTTGAGAAGTGGTTGTCGTGTTAATAGAAAGTAATTTAACTTGTATATTTTCTTTTTTGTCACAGTGTATATCAAATATTATGTTTTGAAAGTCGAACAGTTGAGTTGTTTCGATTAAATTAATTAATTTTAATTAATCAATACCACTTATGATGACGTTTAGTTCCTTGTCAAAAAGTAAAAGGAATATTAAGAGAGAATTATTTAGTTTCAGCAGCCATAATAATTGCAATTTTCATGAGAATAACTGTATTTGAATTGATATTCCATAGAACACTTGGAAAATTTTGTTTATAATTTAACAAAATTTTTTTTTTTTTTGCTTTGCAAAAACAGAATATTTGTTTACTTTTGCGAAGTGAAGTGAAAAATTATAAACAAAATAACATCAGATAAACAAAGCTTAAATGCTTTAGCAACAGTTAATGGATGTCTGTGTGTTGTGATCTTGAAATAAAGTATTTTAAGAGGTTAACTCCCTTCCCTGCATTAAATATTCTCCCACACTGAACACAAACAATAAAGAATGAACTCCGCATATGTATGTATTTAATCATAAACAAAGTAAAGCACGATTACATTACGTACGATTCGTTTATTAAAAAACCGTTATAATCGTTTAATGCTCAAATAATGTCTCTTGCAGCCAGACAAAACAATAACAAAGAGAAGGAGAGTGAGAAGGAGAGAGAGAGAGAGTGGGATTGGGGAAATATTTATAAAAACAAACTGCTTTGTTTAAGACAGACATTAAAACAATAATAATAACAACAATGGCAACGAAAACTTTAATAAATTAAATAAATAAACAAAAAAAAATAACAAGAAATTGTATAAAAATATTCTTAATAGTGTTCCCCCCGTTTGAATTTCTGGTGATTTTTTGTTGTTTTTATTTTTTTTTTTATTTTTTTTTATTAATGTTACCGTATGGCTGTTGTCATTCTGTAATTTATTAAGCACCCAGCAGCAGCAACAGTAACAGCAGCAAGACAAGCCAATAAGCCCACCAGACAGACATACAAGAAGCCAGCCAGCCAGCCAGCCTTGCTGCTGCCGTTTTAGTAGACAGACAGCTTTACGACAGTCAAACCCGACTGTCAAACAATTATTATTTTATTTTTTTTAAATACAAAAACAAAAAAATGTAATTGACAGCAGCAACTCGACTGATGATTAAGTGACTAAGACGCTCTATGCATGTACATATCTTGTCTTGGGCTTGAGACAATGCAAATGCTTGACTTTAATTGTGCTTAACTGTGTTGCTGTTGCTGGCTCAGTCGTTGTTCGTTTACTTATTTAGTAGTTACACCCACACCACATTTTTTTCTTGCAAGAGTTCAAAATATTTCCTTCTAAAACACACACACACACACATGTACACTTAAGCTCACATATTAACGTCATTTGTTAAACAGCTGTTCTTTAACTAATTGTTGTTTTTGTTTCACATTCTTATGTTTCTCTCTCTCTCTCTCTCTCTCTATCGCTCTCTTTATTTTTTTTTGTTTTCCTTTCAATTTTCTCGTTTGCATTATGACATGTGCACTGCTGTTAGCAGTAATAAAATGAAATACTTGCACTCGCTCTCAATATAATACGCAATGCATACGTATCTACACGCAATGTTTGTTTGCTTTAAATGTTTACATACATAAACGAGTATTTTATGCATGGATGTATATATGTATGCATGTGTCAGCATGCATACTTAATTTTGTTCATATGTTCATAAACATAAACAGTGTTGCGTTTTATATTTCCAACTATGCCTACAAAAGCAAAACAAAACCCAAATCAAAAACCGGGTGTCCAAGTCTATCTATATGATACCCTGCAATTTAAATAAACTGCTTACAATAGGCTTCTTTTATAGGTTATGTTCTTTCATTAGGTAATGCAAGTTATCGACAAATTTTTCTATAGGAAATTCATATCATCGATAAATTTTCCATAGAAAATGCATGTCATCGACAAATTTTCCATAGAAAATGCATGTCATCGACAAATTTTCGATAGAAAATGCAAGTCTTAGACAAATTTTCTAAAGAAAATGCAAATTATAGAAAAAATTTCTAAAGAAAATGCATGTCATCGGCAAATTTTCCATAGAAAATGCATGTCATCGACAAATTTTCGATAGAAAATGCAAGTTATCGACAAATTTTCCATAGAAAATGCATGTCATCGACAAATTTTCCATAGAAAATGCATGTCATCGACAAATTTTCGATAGAAAATGCAAGTCTTAGACAAATTTTCTAAAGAAAATGCAAGTTATAGAAAAAATTTCTAAAGAAAATGCATGTCATCGGCAAATTTTCCATAGAAAATGCATGTCATCGAAAAATTTTCCATAGAAAATGCAAGTCTTAGACAAATTTTCTAAAGAAAATGCAAGTTATAGAAAAAATTTCTAAAGAAAATGCATGTCATCGGCAAATTTTCCATAGAAAATGCATGTCATCGACAAATTTTCGATAGAAAATGCAAGTTATCGACAAATTTTCCATAGAAAATGCATGTCATCGACAAATTTTCTAAAGAAAATGCAAGTTATTGAGAAATTTTCTACAGAAAGTGCATGTCATCCACAAATTTTCTGTGGAAAATGCAAGTCATCGACAAATTTTCTATAGAAAATGCAAGTTTTAGAGAAATTTTCTTCTGTCGAGTGGAGGCAAAGACTCTTCTCAAAACAAGTGGGTTTTTAGGAAATCAAAACATTTCTTGGGGAATTACCGAGTTGGCATCTGTTTGCCTCGTATTTTTTATTTTTCTCTTTTCCTGCCTTTCTATAGGTCTTTGTCTCTTCTTTTTTGACTCTGGCCTCTGCATACACTTAATCCTCTAAAGTCCAACAACGCTTGTTTGGAGTTTGAGAATACTTTCCGTCGCTCTTTATCTATCTCGGGCAATGTAGAAAATTCCTTGGTTATGTAATGTCTGATCGATTCCCATTGTTGTGAATGGGAACGAAGTTATCATGAGAGAACCCAGGGCTCTTGCAGCCAGCTAGTTATTCGAAAATATGCCAATATTTCCCCAGAAGGTATACGCCTTTCTAGTAACCTTGACAGTAGCTCGTGTGTCTGATACTTCCGCTTAAAAGACGCTTCAGTGTTTCAATAAACTTATCGTATTAGGTACACACACCGATGTCGATAACATGGCTACAGCTGGTTAACCCCGAACATCAGTAAAGAACGAAGACGTTCATAATGTGCATCATACCACTTTTTCATTCAAACCTATTCGAAATTGTTGTCCTGAACTAATCTGAAAAATGATAGTGCCCTGAAGTCATTGTTGTCAAAAGCTTCAAATTTCGTGAGAATATTCGTTCCTGTCGCAGAGATGCGTTGACTCGTATTTGCTGTTGAGATGATGCAATAAAGGTCCAACAGAAAGAAGTAGCCGAAGTAGCATGTAAGCAGAAATGAATCGGTAGAAATGGTACAGACGGGGATCGTTTGTATCAGCCCTATTAGGTTGACTAAGAAGCTTGCATCTTACTTACTTACTTAACTGGACATTAACAACCCGATTAACGGATTTCGGCCTGCCGTAACAAATCCTTCCAGGCGCCTCCGCTTGTTGCGCGCCTACGCCAGTTGATCACACCAATCGATGACAGGACTTCCTCGATTTTGTCCTTCTAACGCCGACTTCTGCAAATACCCGTCTCGCCGGAGCATCCTCCTCCATTCGAACGACATGGCCGAGCCAGCGCAGCCGCTGGATATTAATACGCTGCACAACGTCTTTGTTGTTGAGGAGCTCACGGTTCGGATCGGATGCGGAAATCATCGCCAACTCGCACTGGACCGAAGATCTTACGTAGGATTTTTCTCTCGAATACTCTTAAGGCTGCTGCATCGGTGCTTAATAGCGTCCATGCCTCTGCGCTATAAAGAAACACGGGGAGGATGAGAGTCTTGCAGAGTATTAGTTTTGTCGTACGCGAGGGGTCTCTGCTACTCAATTGCCTATTGTGACCATAGCAGTACCTGTTGGCAAGAGTGATCCCGCACTTGATCTCTAGGTAAGCATCATTTTTAATGGTAACACCGGAGCAAGATATATAAACTCCTTGACTGTATCGACAGTATAGTTATCGACAGTAATCTGAGACCCAATACGCCGCATGTCCCTGCTTGTCGATAACACATACTATTTCGTCTTGCTCTCATTTACTGCCAAACCCATCTTAATAGATTGCTTGGTACGCTTGCATCCCCTTTAAATAATTGGGAATCCCCGTAATCACCGCAGAGTGGAAAATCTTTGGAAAGTCTGGCAGCATCACCTTTTGAAATACTTGATTATAAACGCACGACCATATACTTGTGTAGGGTGTCTAACAAATACCTGAAACAAAACTGAACAACAATAAAAACTGCAACAACAGCAACAACAATTACGAATGTATTATCGGTCTCCTATGCATGTGGTGCCATATGTGAGTAAAATATGTCCGCTCCGTACGTTCGTATGTCGAGTGCATGCATATCCGCAATTAATATTCTTCACTTGCTGTGTCCAATTACAACAAAACCAACAACAACAACAACATTTCTATGCGTTTGACTTGTAAAACAACAACAACAACAATATTTCCCAAAAAAATATTTTCATGCTTAAATGCCGTACCATACAGTGCTGGAATATTAAGTACGCGAACGCTTAAGATTAAAATGTAAGCGCCATATCAGTTAAGCCAAAGAAATCTTTTTTTATTTTCCCCAATGGACGATACACATGGACTTGGAAGGATTACAGTTTTAAACACTTAAAAACAATTTCTAAATCGCCTTACTTTGTATTGCCTGAGGAGAGTGTGTCAAAAACAAATGCCGGCAACGGAAAATATTGTACAATGGGTCAATTTGACCTCCGGGTATTGTATTTGGCTTAATTGCCAAGTACTCGTCCTCTAACCTAAAAGAAAATATGCTTTAATTTACAGTTATCCTTCAGTAAAGGCAGAAATGCAAACAAGTTAGGTTACGTTCGTATTTTATACGAAGTTCATGGTACGTTTCACAGTAGAGCAACGCGAACTGCAGTTGTACTTATTTAAAGCACCAGTGGTGTATTGTTTTAAATATGTTGTTTTAAACATTGCATAGCCCATTGTAATCGTTCGTCATCGCTAACATTAGCGAGTGCATTTTAATGAATGGCTTCTTTTTCATTCGAAAATTAATTATTATTGGGTGTTCGATTAAGTTCGGTTACAAATAGTTCGGGAGATGGGAAGACGAAGCTAAGTAAAGCTTTGCGATGTCCAATGTCCAATAAGACTGCAGAGATGCCCATATACTGGTAAAATCAGGATCTACTATGAATGTTAAGGGGGAGATCAAACATTCCCTAGAGGCAACCAACCCGAGTCCAGAAAAAATCCGTCTATTGCAACAATCTTTATATTAGAGAGCTCAATCAAGGATCTCTGGGCGTGAGAGTTAAAAAATCTCCGCCTTATCAATTTCCTTCTCACTGCCACAGCTCCCTAAGAGGGCATTTGCCTGAGTGTCAAGTCTTTTGGTATGCCTACCACAAGGACAGTGGCTTCTAAAAGTCGCTATTATGCGATGACTGTCCAAATTTAAGATATTCAGAGGGTGGAGGAGCATGTACGAGCAGTAAAGGCAATAAATTTAAGCAATTTATGATAACCTACTTAATTGGTGATTACAACACTTCAATCACAATTACGACCTAGCTTCTCACACCCCGCATAGTCGACTGTTTTAATCTTATCCATGAGTGGCAGGATCTACAGTTTAAAGTCGACTCTTAACGACAGACTTTTGAGAGAACTTTTCATGGCAATTTTTATTTACTTTCACAGAGTTTTCGCCAGAAATCTGCTGAGAGGAAGTCGTCGAAAAAATATTTTTTTTTGATTTTTCGTTTTTTTGGATATGGCTGAACCGGAATTTGAACCGTGGCCCCTCGTGTAATAAGTCATCATACTACGGTGACTACGGCCATAGAATTAAGGTAGAAATCTTTTTTCGCGATTCAAACTCATACAACCCATGTGTGTAGATGACTGCCTGACTGCCCCCAGATAGTTCGACCTTGCTTTCGTTTTATTTACTGGTTCTGCCCACAGGAGACAGTTACAGAAAAAACTACCGGCCACTCGATTAATGAGAACATAATGGACCCCCATATGTATCTTGTGCTACACTTGTTTCTATTAGCCGAACAAAGCAAAGTCTCGAAAGTTTTGGACTTAATTAGAATGTACAACAGGGTATTTCATTAGCGGATGCTTGGACCATTGCGTAATACGACCAAACCGAGGTCAGAATGCCGCTCCATATGTATCTTGTGTTACAATTGTTTCTATAAGCAGAACGAAGCTAAATCTCGAAAGTTCTGGTCCTCGTTACTATGTAGAACAGGGTATTTCATTAGTGGATGCTCGAAAATGTGTTCTGTTGACAGCTGTAGACTTCTGATTTAATACGGGAAGGTGGAAAAGCACATTCAGGTACACTTACTTACTTTATTGATCACTACAATTACATTTATTTAGCCAGGATTGCAACTTAACTTCTCACACCAACAACCAGGTTGAGTGTGTTAATTTTACTTCAGTTTAACGTCGGCTTTCAAAGACAGATTTTTCGGATATTTGTCGTGTAAGAGATTTTTTTGTTTTCACCGAGTTTTTGTCAGAAGTCTGCTGAGATAGGAAATATTGTCCCCATATTTTGTTTGGTTCATGATGTCTGAACTGGGGTTTGAACCGTGGCCTCGCGTCTACCTACTAGACTACGGCGATTCCTAATTTATGAAAAGCAATTCAAAAAACTTGGTATGTCATTCCAAATGAACGATGCCATCCAAAATAAGGGATTTCCCATGAAATATTGAAATGCCTTGCTTACTGAAGCTATGCTTTACTTTAGTGAAGAAACTTCAATTTTGCTTGGTTCATTACCAGGCTAAATTTATGGCCACCACTGTACATATAATGCATAATGAATAGTGCACAATGTTTCTTTTGTTTAAACGCATTGTATTTACAATTATTAAGTTGATTTCGTGGTATTTCGGGATAAATTTTCATATTCTCTTCACCCTTTTGTTGTGGTTTTCCAAGGCACCCTATTTTTCTGACATTCTTGCCATATGGTAGGCTACGACTTCTTTTGTAAAATATGGTATGATGACGCATCATGTTTGCAACAGTTTTTTAATTTATTAGTTCTTGTCAGATGCTTTCCTTTCTTTCTTTCTTTCTTTTTACATTTTTTTTGTTTAAACAAATAAATAAAAAAAGAAATTTCCAAAAAAAATATTTTTTTTTTCAAAACACTACTCATCAAGGGAAATTTTAAAATGCCAAAATAAATACACAAACATTGTATGGCTCGGTTCCGTTATTTTGTTTTTTTTTTCGTCTTCTCCCCACCAGATTTCAATAAAGAAAATCGAAACAACAACAACAGAAACAGGAGTGTTGATTCATTTCTCCAATTTTAGTGGAAAGAAAAAGAAAAACAAAAACGAGCAAAGCAAAGAAAGAAGGAATTTGTCGTCGAAATGCATTTTTGTGTGTGTGTGTGTGTGTGTGTGGGTCATGATTCCACGAAATGTATGGCACAAGAATTTTTAATGAATTTCTGTTTTTTTTTTTTTCTTTGATTCATAAAGGAAATGAAAACGGTTCTCGAGCCGAACAGTTTAAAGAATATTTTGTAAACGTTCTTATGCCAATCATAAGAGAAACAATTTCTCCGTTTGAAAAGTTATCGGGAAAAAGATCATGTCCCCATGACCATGACCAAACATTTTCACGGAAAACATACATATTTCAATATCTTTGCCTCTTCTTGATTATCAGTTCCAAGCATTAAGTGCATCCTACAACAATTTGGTCTGGATTACAACCGAGCTCCTCACAGGACCCTAGCGGTGTGTGTTAATTTTATTCATGAGTGGCTCGACCTGCAGTTTGAAATCGACTGCAAACGACGGATTCTTTAGAAATTTTTCATGGCGATTTTGACACCCTTTTTAGAGCAATTGTACCATTTACTACGGCACTGCAGTTGCTATCGTAATAAAGATTTTTGCCCTGCAGACAGCTTTATGTGGTTAAGTGTCAAAGATCCTCCCAAAGTCTATGAATGCTGAACAAAGAATTGAACTACATTCAGTTGAGCTACTTTATGTGATGCTAAGACAATTTACGTGGCCTCCTGCGACGCTGTATCATCTTACATACATACTCTTTAGTCAAGATACAACCTAGCTTCTTACACCAACTAGGGTGTTAATTTTATACATAACTGGCAGGACCTCTAGTTTAACATCAACTCTGAACGATAGATTTTTTAAGAAACTTTTCCTGGTAAATTTCATTTACATTCACAGAGTTTTTGCCAGTAAACTACTAAGAGGAAGTCGCCGTTAGAAAATTTTTTTTTCATATTACGTTTTTGTTCGAGATGTCGTCCAATAAGCGCTACCTACTAGATTTGAACAAATCAATTTTTTTTTCCTTTTTTCGCCGCATAATAATGGATCTCGTCCCATCTTTCGCGTGTGGGGCCCCTACCGACTAAATACCCCCTCGTCTGCTGTGGCCTTGTTGTACCCACTCCGGAACTACGGTGGTACTATTTCGGAGTGGAGTCCTTTTGGCTCTTTGACCCCTCTATGTTTATATTCGCGTCCAGATTGCGTAGCGAAAGTTGAACAGACATTTAAACGCGTCTCCACTATCCTCTCGTCAAAGTCTTTATCACAGTTTCGTTTGTTACGTGTACCAGTATTATCTCTGTTGACATGTGTACAGGTTCCGCAGCCTTAAGATCTCTCTTTTTCCGTTTTAAAATGCACTATACGTGCTTCACCATTGACATCATTAACCTCGACAATGTTAGCGACCGTGATCGTTCCGTGATCGTACTGATATCAGTAAAGAGCGATAGTGTGCTCTGCGTCATCAATTACTAACTCTTCCTCGTAAAGACAATAAGAAAGGCGCTCTTTCCCGTATTGTGCAGATAAATCTTTTAAAATATCCGGTGACCCGATAGCATCTGTGTAGTGTAATAGCTTACCTTTCCAAATTTCCGGCCAATCCATCCAAGTCTCGCCGTCCACCTTCCTTTATCTTCGTCGTCCCATCGTTGTTGCCATTTTGAAATGGTGTTTTGCCAGCCGATTTCGTCTTATAAATCGCCTTATAAATCTCTTAAAAGACTTGACCTCTTCTACTACTTCCTAAGCCTCTCCTTTTTCAGATACATTTTAATTTGTTTGTAAATTTCGTGGATTTTCCTAAGACTTTCCACTTGTTTCTATATTATCTTCTTTTGGCAAGGTATTAAGCAATTGAAAGCCTTAGTAAGCCTTGTGTCAAACGATGAAATTCTCCCAGAACTGCCGATCTCAAGATGCCGTCCAGAGTGCAATGCTGAAAGGTCATGATGTGCATTACAATTCTATTTTCACTGTGTGTCTAGTCACTTGTCAATGTCGTTGTAGCTCTAGTACTTTCTCTAGTCCTCTATATTCTATCTTGATTATGCTAATTCTGTGCAAAACTTGTCTGTCAATTAGTTGGCTGGCATTCCACATCGTACTGGATTGGCAGGTCCTGGCTATTAGGTTGACAACCGTTGACCCGGGTAGCCAAAAACTTCTTCTTACGCAGAAGTTTCTTGAGTGAATTTGAAGCGCTCTAAAGTTATGTGTTCTGCTGCTTTGAGTTCACTCGAATCTATTAGCTTAAGTTGGTCCAGATATTGTCGAAAATATCTGTGACCAGTCGTCGTAGTTTAGTAGGTAGTGTGTTGGCTTGTGAAACATCTCGATCAAATCGAAATATGAAAAATATTTCTTCGGCGACTTCCTCTCAGAGTTTTTGCCAGAAATCTGCAATGAAAAGTTTCTCAAAAAAATCTGCCGTTCGGAGTCGACTTTAAACTGTAGGTCCCGCCACTTATGGATAAAATTAACACACACAACATAAGTAGTATAAGAAGCTAGGTCGTAATCCTGACTGAAGGGTTTTTAATGACCAATTATGACCTATAACCAGACAGTATCTGCTTGAGGTAATAATTCAATTCTCTGTGTGATGTTGTAATCCATATTTTAACAACAAGTATGATGCCTCTCCCACGTTAGCTGTCATTCTCTAAAGCACCACTGATTTCCGTACCTGAGATGGTGCTGCTCCCTGTCTATTATGGAATCGTCTAAGGACTCTCATCTAAATATCTGCAATTCGATTACTTCTATACTTTGTTCAAACGCTGAAGTATTCAGGAAGATGATGCCGAGTTTTACTCACTTTCCACCAGCCACGTGGCCACGTAAATTGCCTTAGCATCATATGCTGTAGCTCAGCTGAATGCAGTTCAACTCTTTGTTCAGTATTCATAGACTTTGGGACGTCCTTTGACCCTTAATTACACGAAGCTGTCTGGATGACAATATTCTTCATTACGATGGCAATTGCAGTGCCGTAGAACAGGATACAATTGCTCCAAAAAGGGCATCAAAATTGCCATGAAAAATTTCTTAAAAATTTGTCGTTCGGAGAAGATTTCAGACTGTAGGTCCCGCCACTCATCGATATAAATTAACACACACTCACAATATGGGTGGTTTGAGAAGCTAGGTTGTAATCCTGACTAAAAGGTTGTAATGCGCATTTAAGTACATAACTAAAGAAAACGGCCGCAGTTTATTTGCGTTTCTTAATAATTAATATTTAATACACCGTTAAACTGTGTTTATCTTAACATAGAGATGAACCAACGGGAAAAAAAGTTCTTTTTTAATATTAAAAAAAACCCTAAAATTCCAGACTTTGTTTGTTTTGTTTGTGTTTCTTCTTAACGGCTCTCGACTCTTCACTGCCAAAAACGTTTCGTTTCAATACTTTAGACGGAGTAACATTTACTTTCTATGTCTGTCTGTCTCCCTGTCTGTCTAATAAAAGAAAGCTTAGAACTGAACAAAACAGAACAGTTTCCATAGCTCCAACATACTTGAATTCCAAGATATTTTTCATTTCCATCCTTTTTTTTTCTTTGCTTCTACATGCACCAGCTCAATAAATATGTCTGATGACTGGCTGAATTCCCTTTCTAATGTTCAAAAGGAACAACAACAACACAATAAATTATAATATAACAACAACAACAACAAGAAAAATAAGTCAGGCAGCCAGCCAGCCAGCCAACATTCCTGGCAAATAAACGAAATTCTCGACTTTTCAATAAAATTCTGGATTTCCTTTTTGTTTTTCTTGTTGTTGTAGTTGTTTGTCTTGCACTTTAAAGTTTTAACTCTTCTTTGCTGTGTTGCTAGAGTCAGAGACTCAGCAGCATTCTGTTAGAAACAAACAGAGAGCATGAGAGAGAGAGAGAAAAGGAGTTTAACTACAAACTCACAACCTGGCAACCTTAAGTTTAACGACCTAGGAAATGTATGTACATATGTATGCATGGGCATATGATATATGTGTTGTATGCTATCCTACCTCTCCTCTAAGTGTATGTGTGCGTGTGTATGTGCTCTACATGTTGTCTGCTATTTTATATACAGTCTTTTTCTTCTTCATCATCTCCCTGTTTTGTTTGTTTGGCTTGTCTACAGCCAGTGCTGTATGTGTTCACAGTGCAATTTTATTTTAAAGTTTGCAAAAAGGACCCGGACGAGACCCTTTTGTTGTTGGCTTTGCTTGCTTTTAAATTTTATTTGCAGCCGTAAAGGATTGTTTAATTCTGTGTGTGTGTTGTTGTTGTTGTTGGTATTGTATGTCTACGTGCTGGATATAAATTTTGATCTGATAAAAGTATAAAAAGACAGCAAAAACAACAACAACAAGAACAGTGTTACAGTTTGATTATATTCAGCAACTGGATTTGTCATGGTACAATACAACAACACACACAAACAAGCACACAAAAGTTTCTACTGAGTCATGCTCAGTAAATGTTGGTTGTTTTGGGACTCTCGTTTTTCCGCTGTCAGCATTGAGAATAATTGTGTGAGAGCATCACATGTACAGGTTTTGTGTGTGTGTGTGTGCGTTTGGCCCCTGTCTGCTGCTGTTTTATACGCGTTTCACACGTACAAAGCCAAGAGAGAGAGAGAGATTAAAAAAGCAATAAAAGGAATAAAACCTTGAGGCAAATTTTATCAAGGTATTCTTTCTCTTTGTTTCTCTCACTGCTCACAGAGCCTGTTTTGTTGTTGGTTGTGTGTGACAAACACGAAAGCCAGCTTAACAAACTGTCGGGCTATGTTTTTGTATAGTATGTTGGCCCTTAATTTTATAATTTGTTGTTGTTGAATTTGTTTAATACATACATATGCGAGTGTGTTTGGGTTTGTGTGTGTATTTGTTTTGAATTCTTTAAGCCTGGATTTTTCTTTATTTCCTTCTTTTTTCTTTCTTCTTCATTTTTAATGGTTCTTTTCCACTTGGGTTTATTTTATTAGTTTTTGTTTTTGTTTGTTTCAATTTTGTTTCTTTCGTAAAAGTAACAAGAACAACCACAACAACAACAATAAACAGAATCAAAAAAAAAGAAATGAAATGAAACGAAATGTAGACGAAGAAGAGTTTCATCATGGCATGAAATTTAAAGTTGATAATGATGATGATTGTTTGGCTTGCAGGTAAAACATTTCAATTTTTGTTGTTGTTTTGTGTTGTTTTTGCTTTTTTTATGTTTTTCTTTGTTCTTTTGAATTGTACAACAACAACGGCAAAGGCAACAGCAGAGGCAAAGACAAGCCAAAGCTATCAAACCGCCAACAACAACAAGAACAACAACAACAATAATAACAATTTTTTTTTCTGTTCATTTAATAGTTTTAAATGGTTTTTTTTCTACGCTGTAATGTTTTGTTTTTTTTTTTTGTTTTTTAATTTCATTGGCATTACTCTGTATAGCCGCTCTGTTAAAAACCATTGAACTCCCCTTCATTTAGAAAAGAAAAAAGAATTCATAAGTATTATTGGGTTGGGTAAAAGGGGCATACGTTGTTGCATAACGTTTTCATAGCAACATATTTTGGGGGCTTGAAGCAGATGCCAGTTAAACAGGCTACTTCAAGAGTCATTGAACATAAAATTCAATGCTTAAGAGGTCTTATTCCAACTTTATCTTTAATTCCAGGCAATATTAGGTTAGGTTTGGTTAAACTGGCAGACGCCTCAATGGGCACAGCTTACTTGGGTGTTATAAACGGCCGTTGTAACACCGATATTACCCATTGCATATATAACGGGACCTACAAACAAATTTTTGAGAAAGTTTTCATGCCAATTTTATTTACTCTCTGATTTCTTGGTAGAAATCTGCTGAGAGGCATTCGTCGAAGAAATACTTCGTTTTGTTGGAAATGTCTGAACTGGGGCTTGAACGGAGGCCTCACTTCTAATAAGCCAACCCACTACCTACTGGACTATGGCGACTGCGATACTATCCATTTCGTTTTATAATTACAGCTTCTGGTAGGCATCTCTCAACCATCCCGAGAATCTTACGAATCTTATGAATTTTTTCCAAACCGCCTAAATCCAGGCTACCGAAGAATTCTTCTTCTTAGGTTATCAAGCGCCAGACAATGACAGAGAAGATATTTTGTGATCGAATCTATCCTTCCTCGTCGTTGCAGCTTCTTTAGGCCTCATTATGAGGTATTCCTGGTCTCCTGGCGTGAACACCCAGAGGCCAGTATTCCGTTATAACTGCTATGAGATTCCTTAGATGTTATCTTGTTAGATTTTATGCAATTTCTGTTCTACATTGTATATCGCATAGTGGATCAGGTCTGTCTGGTGTCTCTACAAGTAGGTTCATTAATTCATCTTACTTTTAATAAATGAATGGAGTTTTTGTGACATCATTTGTTTGCCTCTCTGTAATCCTCATGCAGGAATTCAATTGAATTTTCTGTTGCAGCAGCTTTTTTGTAGGTGCGCAAGATTGGTTGTTACCTTCCATGTTCGTGTGCGCACGAACTCATAGAAGGGTAAACGTGTTTCGCTACCTCCCTTAAAGACATCCGGCATTATTAAGCAATCTTGGTGTTACCTTCGATTTCGCCATGTTCAGTAACCCATATGTCTCTCTATCTCCTCCAGAAACACGCTGCTTTCGTGGAAAATCTTAGCTTTAGTGTGTACACATTCTTTAGCGTTTCAATGGCCGCTTTACTATCGTTAAATATGCGTATATCATGCCATAAGATAATCTGACAATCCATTTAAAAACTGGGGTTTAACCACAGGCTGACGTCTTATAAGCCAACACACTACCACCAGAGTACAAACTTCCGCTGTAACGCATTACAGTATCCTCTACACACCAATCGACCCACTCGATGTGGTCTATGTGACAGACGTGTACAAGGAATATTATGTCTAAAGTGCAGAGAAGTGTCTATGCTGGCCTAAGTACACCTCAGATAGCTTGAGGAGTATTTTAAGGAAGTGGCAGCTAAGAAGCCTCTTCCAATTGAATGAGCTAGGTGCAGTGCGTTCCTATAGGGTAGACCATTCGGAGCTTCTTAAGAATTAAACTGGCGGAGACAAATCATTCCGACTGCGCGATCGACGGATTACATGACCACAAAAGTTTTATTTCAGTAAATGCACCGAGTGGAATAATACCTGATACGAACTCTGGACAGGTTTGGAGCTGGCTTCACGGTAAAATCATGACTATTTTGAAAGCGTTTCAATGTTTGTTCGGTAGCCGAATTTTTCCTGAAAACTTCTGGATTTATTCAGACAGCCAGGCTGTGTTTAAGTTCCTAACGAGCGTACTTTCAACAGCCATTCTTGCCCATGAATGCCAGAGGCTAGGGGGATATTGTTGAAAATTACATTGCCAATGAGCTTGCCAGGGTCGGTGCAGAGCTCGCAATTGTCGACATTTTACAGGGCATAGGTATTCCAATTGCCTCAGTGAAACTGGTTATTATCCAGCAAGATGATAAGATGACCCACCCACTTCGGCCCTTAATTTTATGGAATATTATGGACCACTGTTCATGTAGCAGGCATGCCGAAAAACTTGGCTTTCCGGCCAGGTGATTTATTAAATCCTTCTTCTGCAACTGGGTTATCGACTCTTCTTTGCATAATGTGTCCTTTAAAAACACACACTGAATTTGTCTGTCAAAAGAAGATAATAACCTGTTAAACGAATAAATTTTATGTAAACAACACTGTTTCCTACTCTCAAGCAATTCTCATAATTCGCTAGCTAACTAGCCGCTCTAAATAAAACGTTTTATTAAAGAAAATCGCTTAATTGGATTGAAAAGATCTTAAAAAGACGTGCGCCTATCTTGTCAAAAAAAGATACCTAAGACACCTTTCATATGAAGAAAATAATAGAAAAAATAATTTTCTATTTTTTAACGTTTAAGCCTTTTTTGTTGTTAAAATTTATACACAATATAATTAAATATGTTTTATTTTAATTTTATTACCTCCTTTGAGCCTAAGAACTCAATACTTTTTTCAATTTTAGTACCTTTTTTTTTTTTCTTTCTATAGGTAGCTAACAATTCATTTACAAAACTGGCAACACTAATAATGACGTTCTCACTTCCCTGTTTTATGTGCTCTTTAGAATATTAAAATAAATTGTGTCTCTCTGCCAAAAAGAGAGAAATTTTACTCAATAATGTAGTCAAACATATGAATATGTTTTATGTGTGAGTGCATGGCAGCGTGTGTTTTTTTTTTAATATCAGTTCTTTAAATGTTGTTTTTCTTTTTGCTGCTGATGTTAATAATAATGTTGTTGTTGTTGGTTGCTTGGTTGAATGTGGAGTTTATTTCGGTGTGTCTGTTTTATGTTCTGTGCTTGGGTTCTTGTTTCTTTTTGTTTTTGTGCTGTGCTCTGTTTTTGTTGTTGATTTTCTTTGCTGCTGCCTGCTTGCTTGCTTTTGCTGTTACTGCTGTCTGTTTGACTGACTGGCTGGATGGCTGGTTTTATGTCTATACAACAAAATTTACCATTTTATACATCATTCTGTTGCCGTTCTTCGTGGTCGTCGCGCGTATTCTTATACGCCGTTGTCCGTTGAATTTGTATTAAAAAAAATATTATATATAGAAAATTTGTTTATTTTTTTGTTGTTTTAATCGGCGTCCCCCCAAAAATAAAACTTTACAGAAAAAACAAAAAATTTAATTAATAAACAAAATTAAAAGAAGAAAAAACATAAATTAAAAAAATATAATTTAACAAAAGCTTTTTTAACTGAAAAAAGCAGGAAATTGATTCGATCGAATTGAAAGAAAGATTTATTGAAACAAGAAAGAGAAAAAAAGAAATTCTTGAGAAAGAAAAAAAGGTGAATAAAAAAGTTTTGTTTCTTAATATGTCGCTTATTTTTATTCATAATTTCAAACGAAATAAATTTTAAGTGTTAAAAAAAATTGTTTAAAAAAATCTAACAATAAATAATATTTTGGAAGTGTCTATACATACAAACAGATTGTATAAAAAATTATATTTAAACAGTGTTTATTGTTGTTGTAAAGAACTCGGAACCTACAATACTAGATAGATGGATTTGGTTTTTCTTTGAAATTTATTTTTGGTGACTAACTTCATATTTATATTCCCACGACACAATGTCGTTAAACAAACAACTTGAACATACAAAGTCAATTAATAAAATATAGTGATTTTTTTAATAAACAAAATAAAATTAAACAACATGATTTAAAATTAAAACATATTGAAAAAAAGTTTAAAGAAAAAAACCATAAAATAACTAAAAAAAAAATTATTATAAACAAATCAAAAACTAAGTAAAGAAATAATCAGTTCAAGTGTTTTGTTAATTTAAATATTTAAAGAAAAGTTATTTCAACAATAAAACCTTATTCCCTTTCAAGAAACAAAGAAAAAGAAACTGGCAACTCTATGGCGTTTTTTTAAAGCTATACTTTTTGTGTATGTTCTTTACTTTTTTTTTTTTGTTTTTTGGTACAAATTATGTGTGTTTGTGTTTTCAGTAAATAATATTAAATTTTATTGAGTGTTAAGTGAGTGAGTGTATCTCTTTTACTTTTTTTTACTCTTTAAAAGTTCTTAATAGGGAATTTTATGCTCGTACTCTTTATAAACTTCCTTTCTCTTAAGCACCAGTTATATGTGCTCTTTTCATTAAACATTTAAAAATTTTTTTTTGTTGTGTTGCCAGTGTTGTTAAACACACTGTTTTCTAACATAATTTGTAGTGTTTATTTTATAAGCGTTAATCAATTTTTTTTTTAATGAAAGAACGAGCATAAATAAGTTAAAATTTTCTTAAAATAAAATAAATTATGAACATGGAATTTATTGTCAATTTAGTAGCAAGTGTAATACATAGTTTTAAGTGTTAAGTTTTAAAAGAAAGTGCGGAATTATATTATTTTTTTTATTGTAGTATATATTTCCACGTTTTATTTTAAAATGTCATATTCAAATTTTTCTAAATAACAATTGATCTACAAAATTAGTTCATTTGATTATTTTCCACTCTATTCTACCCCTTGCGTAGTTGCATTAATTTGATTACTGAAATTGAAAAATTATGGGAAATGTTTTCTGACAGCTCTTAATGCAAAGAATGGAATACATACTTGAGTTTAGCGAACCTGCACCCCTTAGAGGATCATTTCTTAATAAGTTACTTTTATCGTAGCTTTAAATAGCCACTAAGAAACGTTTTTAGGGCATTTTTAAAATTGCTTTTTTACGTTTTAGTTAAACAACATTGTTATTTACCAATCTATTTTCGAAAACATTTTACTAGAAATTGATGTTAATGCTCGCAGATTCTAGAAAGCCCTGACTGTTGTTTCCTAAATTCAAATTGTAAATTTTTTAACAAAATGTTCCAGAAAATAATTTCAGTCTTTATACTTACAATAGAATAAATTTGTTCCATGAGAGTTTGTACGAATCGAATTTTATTGTAGTGTTTTTGAATAATTTCTACTTTTTTATTTTTCTTATGCAAAAAATAATTGCAATAATTTTATTACTTTTTGTTTTAAGGATTTACTCCTAATACATCCATACATTAAGGAAAAAATGCTCTTATAAGTTTAAGCAAATTAAAGGCTAAAATAGAAGTGAATCTCTTCAGACATACATTATTGAATGTCAAGACTTAACCCATTCGGATTTTGTTATTTTCATTCAAATTTTCCATTCAAATGGGGTATTTTTTAAAGTATTCGGCATAGATTTTGGGATTTCGTTTAACTAATCGATTTTATATTCGCATACAGAGCGCAATCGTTTTTGATTATCTTAAATATATTCACAAATGACAATTACGGGAATAACTGGATAAGGATCAGAGATCGCTTTGAGATGTAAAAAGCGTCCAGGTATGTGACGAACGGATTATTTGCGTTTCCAGTCATCAAGGTGTGATCAGAAATGAGGAAGCGAATGTTCTTGATAATAGAGCCAGAGAATCACATACCATATGCTTGTGTAACACAATGCCTTTCACTGAATTGAATACCAAGCTTAGAAAGTAGACGTAAACGTCATATCGACTAGTTTCGAACAATTATGCAGTAGCAAAAATTGCAGATATACAATGGAGCATTTCTGATCTGTGAAAAAACCATGAGAATATTAGGACTGGAGTTGACTCCAGTACACTAATGAGTTTCCTTGCAAAACATTCGGTCTTACATGTAAATCTAAACTGGATAAACGGACCTCCTCAAGGTTCCAATATTTTAGGAAATATGTTTTTCCAGACATTATTCATCTTAGAGAACTGGGCTAGAAGAAAAAAGGAAATCTTGTACAATATAAAAACTTCCTGTAAATATTAGGGTTTTGGTACATATTCTTAATGGCTTACGCGTCTGTCTATAGGTATGACCCCCTTTGGTTGATCTCCTCTCCTCCAAACTATCTATCTATTCTAAATGTTTCCTTCTAAGGAATCAACTGTTTAATCATCGTTTGATTGAAAATCCATTAATTTTGATTTTCATTTGTCAGACAAACAATTTGATCAACATAATCGGGCGTCTTTCGTTTAAACCCCACAGGAAAAAAGTTGAATAAAAAATTGACTGAAAAATTGGAGCACTTAAGGATGCGACCAACTTGTTTGTTCAATTCTGTTGCATAACCTTCATTACAATGTAATAAGATTCAGTAAACTAATGCCTTCACTCACATTTCTCCTCTTTTTACTTCCCTACAATCTATTTTTCTAAATTCATTACGACGTTTGAATACAGTTTATTAGCCAAAATATGCTAAAACAGCTAAAACTTTTAGACTGTAGTAAATTTGATGATTTTCGCATTGCTTTAATACAGCTGTAGAAAAATGCGTTTTTTTCTTTCTTTTAATTTAAATGCTTTTTTTTTTCAATACCAAGTGTGGTGTGTTAGCAACTCTGTATTTTGTACTGTTTATTGTTTACTATATTTTCTCTGCTGCTCTTTCTTTCTGTCTCTTACTCTCTCGATATGTTTTTGTTACAAAAAAAAAAAAAAAATATAAAAGAAAAAATAACCGCGCAAAAAAATATGAAAAAAAAATAAAACGTAGGAAACCAAAAAGCAAGTACACAAACAAACAAAAAAAAAACATAGAAAAACAAAATTATAACTGAAATATGAAGAAAAAGAAGTATAAAATGGAATAGTAACAAGAACAGCAACAACAACAATAATAACGCAAGAAAGCAAGAAAAACCTACACATTATTTTTTTTACTTTATATTTTATGTATGATGATGAACTCTCTGTTTGAACCTTTCTATGTGTGCGTGTGTGTTGTTATATATGTGCGCCGCGAATGAACTCTACATAAAATTAAAGAGAGGAGGAAGAAAACAAAAAACTGTTGTTCTTTAACGTTCTTTTTCATAATTTTTTTTTTATATTTTATTTCATTTTATTTTAATTTAAAACTCTGATAAAAAGAAAAAATTAAGTGCTAAGAAAGAAAAAAAAAAGAAATTAATGCTGAATATGTAGTTTTGTATTCATTTTTTTTATATTTTGTTTTTTATTAAGAACTTAATTGTGATTTTTTTTGTGTACAAATTTGACTATTTTTTTAAATTTATTTCTCTTTAAATTTAAAACCCGGGGAGGTCTCTTGGGAATAAAACAACGTAATATTTTAAAGAATTGTGCTTGTGTTTGTATGTGTGTGCGCGATATTCATCATCTTGTGAATAAAATTAAGGGGAAATCCTTAATTACAGCCAGCAATTGTGTGTTAAAATTTAGGTAGTTTGTTATTAATTTCATATTTAAAAATTTTCTTAAATTGTTAAGTTGTGCAAAAAGATTACACCATTAAAATTTAATATACACAGTCGATAACCATTTCTTTGATAACAATGTATTTCTATCTGTGGCATCTGTGGGAGATGCATGTGGCATTGCCTGAGGCAATGCAGTTACTTAAAACATGCTGGTAATCACTGGAAGCTATTTACTAAATAAGCTGAGCATCTGTAGTAAAGTAATCGCTTCTACTCTTTCTAGACTCCGTCTAGAAAGTCTAATTGAATAGGTCCGATACTTCAGGCGACGCAAAGAATTCTCTCCTATTAAAATTAACCGCTTGTGGTCGATTATTTCCTGCAGATAATCTACTTAAAAAGGTTTTTAGAGTATTGGCAGTTTTCCAAATAGCTTTCAGGATTGGTATGAAAAAAAATTGACGGCTTGAGGGCTTGTGTTTGCTTCAGATATTCTAATTTGTTTCCAAAACTGTTTCAAATTAAGAGTTTTAGTGCAGTGTAGCAGCTTCCAATGAGGATGATTACCTTCTTATCTTATCAAACACTCTGCAGCATGTTTTGTTTACTACGGTTCGCAATAGAGCGGATAAGCTGGAATTCTTTGGGATTCATTTGCCAAATAAGCTGCCAATCTGGCGTTGCTATGATGACATAAAATGGGCAGTCACTTATGGCTGAAAAGCGATCACTTATGGGCGATCAATTCCTTCAGACAGTCTTATTAAATGGGTTCGAATTTAGTTTTCCAAACAGGCTGTGAGAAACTAGGTCGTAATCCAGACAAACGGGATGTAATGACCAATTATGTGTGTATGTATGTAAACAGGCTACCAAACCTTCAGGCCACGGGAAAAATATAGTCTTCTATGATTTAAAATTGATTGCTTTTAGGTTATGGTGAATTGTTGACAGAACTGCTTCATAATTAAGAGTTTTTATAAAGTGTTGCAGCTTCCAAAAGAGGATTTTCTGCTAATCCTTTTAAAACACAGCGTGTTTTGTCCACACTATGATTTTTAGTTGTTCATTTTTGCTTTGGAAGCAATCGATTATGTTGCGCTTTTGGGATGTCAAAAACATAAGTCGATCTACCAGTGCGAAAAGGATTTTTGTGCATGACTTTCAATCTTTGTGATAATCCTAATTTTAACAAAATGTTCGATAACTGGTCTACCAAAGCGGCGTTGTCCGTTCTTGTTATCAAAATTACCAGAAAATCTTTGACAAATTCCAAATTGGCCTTAATTGGCATATTGCCAGTCCAAAAAGTACATATAAAATGTTTACGATAATCGAATCTAGGCTGCGAAACAATCTGAACATAAGTACTTTGTCCAAGGATGGTCAATTTAGTTAGGTTAAGTTAGATTTAAGAAGGTATACTTGTCCCAATGACAATACCCAGAGGTTTGAATGAACCATTATAAATATGTACGTTGCAAAAGAGAAAGAAAGACGAGAGTGAGGATAGTGAAGGAGAAGAGAATAGATAGGTAGCTGTAGCAAAATCTGCTATATATTTCCATGTGTAGCACCAGTTAAGGTCTTACAACAACAACAAAAAATTAGATTTTCAGACACCAGGCTTACAACTTGAAAACTATGGCCGTATTTTCTCTTTTTTTAACAAACATTTATTATTTTAACGCCTGGGTTAACGCCAGTGCTTTAGTATTTCTTACTTTACCTTTTGTTATTTTATTTTATTTTATTATTTAAATTTTTATTAACATTTAAATTTATTTTCACATGTTTTTGTTTAACGCTGGTGTTTTTTTTATGTTGATTGTATTGGCGACACTTGCAATGTTTCGTTTCGTTTTTTTTTTTTTTTTTTTTAATTAAAAATTCTAATCAGTTATAAAATTTGTATTTCCTTTATAAAAGAAACCCATGTTGGTTTTTAAATATGTACTATTATTATTGTTATTATTTTTATTTTATTTTATTGAAGTTTTTAATATTCATTTATCGACTATTTGACGTTTATTTTTTTCATTTTTGTTTCTTTTCTTCGAACCTATGTATTTCTTTTTAGAGGCTTTATATTTATATTATAAACGTAGAAATTTCTTGAAAACCTATCTTTCGCTAGAGAATTTTTTTTTCTCTATGTAGACATTGTAGTCCATAATTAAATACAAAATTTATATCCGGAAATAAAAATAATATAAACATAGTAATTTCAGTTGTTGAAAAGTTAAAATTCTTTAAAAATTTTAAGAATTTTTTCTTTGGCAAGACAGATTTTTAATATTTTTAATAATAATTTCTTATAACAATTGTTTGTTTTACAACATCTTAATCTTTTTATTGAAAAAATTCGGATCTTATAAATAAATTTATAAAATAATAATTTTTGTTATTTAGTTTTGCATATCCTTTCCGTAGAATTCCTTAAGCAAGTCTAAAATAGATTCGACGAGAGTTTCTTCTAAGAATCGAAACCTATATTATTTTTGTCTGGGTAGGATGGAAATTATTTTCGTTTTAAAACTATAAAGATGCACAAAATTATTCACAAATGCTTTGACGTACAACATACATAACATAATTGGTCATTACAACCCTTCAGCCAAGATTACGACCTAGTTTCTCACACCACTTATGTTGTGTGTGTTAATTTTATGCATGGGTGGCGGTGTCGACTCCGAACGACAGATTTTTGAGAAACTTTTCATGGCAATTTTATTTACTCTCAGTGTTTTTGCCAGAAAACAGCTGAGAGGAAGTCGCCGAAGAAATACTTTTTGTATTTTATTTTGATGTCTGGCCTGGGGCTCGAACCCTGGCTTTTCGTCTAATAAGCCAACACACTACCTACTCGGCCACGGCGACTAAATTTATAAAATAATAATTTTTTTATTTAGTTTTGCATATCCTTTCCGTAGAATTCCTTAAGCCAGTCTAAAATAGATTCTTCGAGAGTTTTTTTTTTAAGAATCGGAAGATATTTTATTTTTGTCTGGGTAGGATGGAAATTATTTTCGTTTTAAAACTATAAAGATGCACAAAATTATTCACAAATGCTTTGACGTACAACATACATAACATGTCATTATAAATCTCCAATCAGGATTATTGACCTAGTTTCTCACACCACTTATGTGTAAGTGGCGGAATATACAGTTTTAAAGTCGACTCTGAACGACAGATTTTTCAGAAACTTTTTCATGGCAATTTTATTTTACTCTCAGAGTTTTTGATAGAAATCTGCTGAGAGGAAGTCGCCGAAGGAATATAATTTCATATTTAGTTTTCGTGGAGAAGTCTGACCTGGGTTTTTTCAACCAATGCCTCATATCTAATAGGCCAACACACTACTTACTACACTACGTCTTCAAACTTCTTTCTGTCTTCTGCAATTCCTCTAAAAGATTTGGAGGAGTCCCGTTTGCGCTCATATTATTATCGATAGATGGCAACTTTTTCTTTATTTTTTTTTTTTTGTGCAGTCTACGCCTTTTGACTTTTCGTTTTGGTTTCAAAACATAGGTAGTGAAGTTTTCTGGCCGTCATAACGATGTGTAGCAAGAAGTTTATGAGTTTGTCCTTCTCGAAATTTATCGAATGCTCCCATATTAAATTAGTTTCCTGTATCGACAATCAACAATTAAACTGGGTTTTAAAATGGCGTTTTTTCATTGCGATTTATAATTTTTTTTTTTTTTAAATAAAGGGTGTTTTTTATAGAGTTATAGAACTTTAAGTTGCAATAAAACAACGATGGATTATTCGATTGACATGAATTTTATTTATCCGAAAGATAATCTTGTGGCATTACATTTTAAATATGATTTCTGGCATATGACCGCCACGGCTGGCGCGGATGTAGTCCAATCTAGACGTCCAATTTTCGATGACTTTTTCCAACATTTGTGGCCGTATATCGGCAATAATACGACGAATGTTGTCTTCCAAATGGTCAAGCGTTTGTGGCTTTACCGCCTAGACCAATGACTACATAGCCCCACAGAAAGTAGTCTAGCGGTGTTAAATCACAAGATGGACGAACCTCTGATGGACGATTTTGTCGACGATAAAATGGACGTAGTGCGCGATACGTTTTCCGCACAGAACCATTATTTTCGAAATAAAATTGCACTATTTGCAAGCGTTGTTCAGGCGTGAGTCTATTCATGATAAATTGCCAAACCAAACTGAGAATAAATCACTTGACAGCTGTTAAATCGGTCGCCATCTTGAAAAGTAATGCCAACTTAAAGTTCTATACCTCTATAAAAAACACCCTTTATTTTTTATAAAAATGAAAACAGTTCGAAAAATTTGTTTAAAATATAAATTTCAATGCGATATTTAAATGACTTAAGTGAGGTGTGAATAATTTGGTTCGCCTACCATAGGCAATTATATATTGTCTAGTTAATCAATTAATATTTCCTCTGAATTGTATTTTCCTGATATGAAATGATGGAAATTTATTTACAGTCACCTCTGTATGTATAAAAAAGGTGTTATAGCGTTCTTTAAAGAATAATAAACAATAAAGAATGTTTGATGACCTATAAATTATTAGAAGAAAAAAAATAGAGGAAAAAGTACATACAACGGTGTATGTAAACATTCTTCTGTGACTGTATATTCATTCTATTGTATTATACACTGTAAATTTTATTAAAATGCTTTCCTTAAAGTCCTCCCATTGATTGTTAATTAATTTCTAAATTATTTACACTTTTTTGTATATGATTTCTCTTGGCATTATAGTTATATAATTAATTATATTTAAAAAATAAAAAATGAAAACGAAATTAATTCATTATCCACTCTCCTATTCTAGTTTTTGTTATTTTGTCAGCAAAATTTTGCTTATTTCTCCTACTAAGGTCTGACTCAGCAAATCAATTTCTGAGTATTTTATATCGAAATTAATCCCGTCATAGCCCAAATACATACAATCCAATCCAATCGCTAAGAAAAAGCTAAACTTTAAATTTTGAAAATAATTTTTTTTTTTATAACATGTCACTAGAATCTGAAAATAAGAAAACAGAAGAAGAAAAAAATTAAGAATAATAACAACGTTTCTAACAAATGCAAAAATTAATTCGAAACAAATAAATAAAACACGTTTCTTTTTTTTTTTTCTTGTCTTGTCTTGTCTACATCTTATAGTTTCCATTTGTTAATAAAAAAAAAAATACTTTTTTTTAATTTATATCTTCTCTGTATATAGTATTTTGCTTTTGTTGTATTCTATTGTTTATTTAATTATTAATTTTTTTTTATTCGAATTTATTTGTGTATTTTTCGGCTGTCTTTTACAAATAAAGTGTCAATGGCTTAGCAAACATGTTTATTTGTTTGTTGAAATTAAATATTTTGAAAAAATCTAATTTTCGGGGTTTTAATTCACCACTATGCGAGACATTTTTAATGGAATATAAACATTAAATCATTTTAACATTAATTTAATATTTTTAAATTCATTTTTTTTATAAATTTTATAAAAATTGTAACAGATGTTCGAGGATAATTCCAGCCAGAAATATTTAATCTCAGGAAATAACTCCGCAGGAGCAGGCTGGAAATAAAAATGAGCTAACTACACAACAAAATCTAGTCTGTGAATTATTGTAGAAGTAAAAGACTTCATTAAGATCAACAGTATACGCTCCTCATTCCAACTAGCATGTGCCAACGTCTGCCGAATCTGACTCAATTTTCAGTGAATTTGAATTTGGTCGATGAGGCATATGTTATGTTCGCTTATTCGCATACACCCATGATTTAACCCATTAGTGCCCAATGGCAACTTAAGTTGCCAGCAGAAGTTGTCTTAGTTTTTATGCTCTGAGAGGAAATTGAGTGTATAAAACAAAACGGTAACCATTAGAAAAAAAAAGTAATTCGGGCATTAATGGGTTAAGAAAACCCGCACAAGAAATAGTCTACCAGTGTTGAATCGTATGATTCCGGTGGCCAGTTTACATCACCTCCACGTGAGATGACCATGCCATTAAATTGCTCGTGCAAAATATTCAATGTGGCATGAGCTATATGTGACACGTAGCGCTGTTGATTTGAAACCACAAATGGCATTGGTGTGCGCAAATCACACAATTCAGGCTGAAAGAAGTTAGTAATCTAGGACTTGTACTCGCCGTTGTCTAGTAGGTAGTGTGTTGGCCTATTACACGTGAGGCACCAGGTCAGACATCTCCAACAAAACGAAATATGAAAAAAACATTTCTGCGGCGGCGACTGCTTCTCAGCAGATTTCTGGCAAAAACTGTGAAAGTAAATAAAAATGCCATGAAAAAGTTTCTCGCGAATCTGTCGTTCGGAGTCGACTTTAAACTGTAGGTCCCACCATTCATGTATAAAATGAACTCATACAACATAAGTGGTGTGAGAAGTTAGGTCGTAATCCTTACTGAAGGGTTGTAATTACCAATTATGTATGTATGTATGTAATCATCGACTTATACTGTTTCTCATTGACAGTGATGGCCTGATCAACATTGTTCTCAAAGAAATATGAACCAATGACACCGTCAGTTTAAAATCCACATCTAATTCTGACATTTTCGAGATGCATTGGACGCTCTTCTAATAGACCTGAATGCTGAAGATGAATTTTCAATGAAAATTACGATCATTTTGCCAGCTGCTCCAGAGTCGCTTTATGTCTGAGTGCTCTACTTCCTTTCATGTGTGGGTGCTCTACCTCCTTCCATGCGTGAGTGCTCTACTTTATTCATAAAAAGGCAGAGATTTCAGAGCTCTTACTGACATCTGGCATCCTTGACCGAGTTCTCGAATGTAAAAATAGCTGCGATAACAAGATCTATTGTGCATCTCGGGTTGGTTTGCCCTACGCAATGTTTGATTCTCGGGTTAAATATAGATTGTGTTATTACAATGGCACTAAATGCTGGCCTAAATGTAAACTCTTTGGAAGGAAGGACCCCCTTTCCACTGTCTTACCTAACCTAGCTTTGATTTACAAACATTTTATATTTAATGGATATCATTGAGTGTAATATTCTAGGTTTGAAAACCATATTGTAGGAGCGATTTGATGTTATAGTGTAGGAATAATAAAAGCAACTTGACGTAAGCTTTCTCCCTTATGGAAAGAAAACTAAAGTTGCCCGACTACTCATCAAATAATGGATCAAACTTTCTTTGTTAATGTGTTGTTGTATAGACTGAGAAGAGTTTGAAGACTATCAAAATTCTTTTGATTTTTGCTACCTGTGTTGCATAAATCATATCGACGCCTCCATTCTATAACGTTCTAAACGTTTTTAATGTTCTTGCATTTTTAAATTCTACGTGATCTAACTTAAATACTGTCAAAATTTGGTTAAGATGCGCCAATCCGTTCCGAAGTTATAGGGAAAAATCTTCTTAGAATACACATATAGTCGTATGTCGCGCGAAAACTTTGAGAGCTCATAACTCAAAACACACTTTTTCGACTTAGAATGTTATAGAACGGAGGCGTCGATATGTTCTTTTCTTCATCACAACGACAATACAATGCAGTTTGAAGATTCAATTTTCATGTGTTGCTGTGCTAAGCAAAACAAGTATTATTAACACATATGATCAGTTTGATCAGTTAAATTTGATGCGTCGCCATGCGCCATAAGAAGTTTTCCTCCAATAAAATCTTATCTTTCAAACGGCGCTTAGAATGGACATTTAATGGCACTCTGAATAATGAATATCTCTTTTTTATCTAAGAAGTTTATGATGAAATGTATTGTATCTCTTCTGTTGTGTGTTGTTTTTAAATTTCAATCGTTTTATGTCTACAATAGCCATATAAATATCTCGTTCTTAGAATTCTTAGAATTTTTTTTTTGGTCTGACTTAACCAGAAATGAAATAAAATAAAATGAAGAGAAGAGAAGATTAATTGGGTTTAAAACAATTAAATTCGTTTATCAGTAGAATTGATTTTCTTAATTTTATTTTTTCTTTCTTTCTTTCGTTCTTTCGTTCTTCATACACCTCGTGCTTGCCTGCCAAGCCATAGGGCATGCCGTTATAAATTTTGTTTTATTACTACTTTGAAAAGGTTTTTTTACAGTGTTTGTATCTCACTTACTTATCTATTTTAAGCATACATATGTTCGTTGGTTGGCTGGGTTGTTTGTTTGTTTGTCTTACAAATTTCCTAGAAAATCTCTTTAATTTTTGTTTTTCACATTTTCTAATGTTATATTGTACAACAAGAAAACTATTTTTTAGTACATAATTGTGTATCCTTTTTATCCTTTTGAAATTCGTTTACTTTTTTGGTTTTATTTTCTTTCCACTGTTCTATAGGATTTCTGTTTAATTACTTGCTTTTAAACGTTTTTCTTTCATTTTCTTTTTTCACTTAAGGGGCGAGCGAAACACATGCATGCGATGAAAACGAACATGATTGATGTGAAATAATCTGTATGTACGTATGTATGTATGTCTATATAAAGAAAACTATGAAATCTAGTTTTAGAGATCTTTTTTTTTCTCTCTTATAAGCGTGCACACATACACACCCATGTAACAATTTACTTTACAAAATTTCCTAGAATTGTTATAATAAATCAAAATCTTTATTTTTTTTTGTGTTACAATGGCCGCTTAGGTCTAAAACTCTATAACAAAAGAAAACATTCCCTAGCTAAACTTATCCGTACGTACTGTACACGTGTAAATGCTGTATTGGAAAATTCATTTCATTTAATTCCTGTGGTTCTCTTTTGTTTTGTTTTAGAAAACAATCGTTTTGGAAATTAACAATAAATTGTTAACAAATTTACAATGAAACATGGAAAATATGTATGTGCGTGCCTTCTAACGCTTCCTTTATAGAAGAAACCAAAGTTAAATCTTAAGTAAATCAAACACAAATTTCATTTGAAAATATGATTTCTTGTTATTCACAGGAAATTGTGTAGAACGGTTCAATCAAAAAAGGAAACATAATAATTCGATTTGCAATTTTAAAGAAATATTTTTTATTTATAAGCATCCTTAAAGTATACTATATATTTTATAATATATTTTCTGCAAATACTTTTCTATATACAGTGGTGACCACGAATTTAAGACTCGACATTATTTTACTTACTTCACATACACTGAGCGCTAAAAGTGAGTAAACACCACTGAAATAATTCATTTTCTTAGAATAGCGAGAAAAGTAAATGAGAATAGTCGAACAAATTTCCAAAAATAAAAACGTTTATATATTACTTATAAAATGTTAAAACAAAAACAACAATTCATGATAAAAGAACTTGTTTATACTTAAGAACAAAACTGTTTTATACTTAAGAACAAAAGTGTTGACTCACTTATGGCGCTCAGTGTATATCTAATAATTTGGAATTCAAATGTATTTTAAAATATCAGTAAATCCTTAAACATTTCTTTGGAATGCCACACTAAGAGTTTTTTAAATTTCTTTCCATAAATTTGTTTAAATTTATTGGATCTACTGCTTGTGCATGCTCCTTCCTCAACATCATCCACAAATTCTCAATTCGATTGGGTTCCGGGTCAGCACATTAAAACTGTAATATTGTTATTCTTTACATAAATCTTCACTAGACGTGAAATGTGCTTATCATGCATAAATTTCCACATTAGAGGCTTCTTCTCTGATATCATCATGCTTGTGAGCACGTATTTTTATTTTTTTTTTTTTTTTTTTTTTTGTTTCATGAAAGGTTTCTCAAAAATCTGTCATTCGGTGTCAATTTTAAATTGTAGACCCCACCACTTATGGATAAAATTAACACCCACGATATAAGTGGCGTGAGAAACTAGGTCCTCATCCTGACTAAAGGGTTGTAATGACTAATTAAGTTAAAAGTTGTGTGCATGTTTTTATATGTAAATGTACCTGTCCATTTTAGTGCTAATCTTGTAAATGGCAGCTTCACCATGTCAGAAAAATTGCTGCCCGCATCTGGTTATTGCCATCACCATGCTTCAACGGTTTAAGGATTCACTTTGGAGAATCAAAGCTTGGTTCGATGCTGCAAAGTACGTCTTTTCAAAATGATTTTTATTTTTTTTAGCAAGTGGCTTAAGTTGTGAAATACACTCACGTAAGATTTTTTCTTCCTTCAGACGTTTTCCTATTGTCCTGCGGGATATACAGTCAAAGAAAAAGTTTACACACATCGCTGTTGTAGGCTTTTTTTCCGGTGATTTTTATCAAATTGAAAAAGGTGTTATTGCGTTGTTTAAAGTAGTTACAATTAAGAATGTTTGAAGACAAAATCGAATATAAATAAAAATATAACCTAGAAATTATTGGAAAAAAAGCAAAAAAATCGGTATGTGAAGACTTTTTTCTGTGACTGTATTAATACCAAAATCTGAAGAAATCCGATTTTTAATTTATGTAACTCGACCTCTTAAAATAATTTTTTAACAGATGCTTTATAAATTAGACTATCAAACCGGGGTCTTTCCGTCAGTTCAATTCTTGGGCTTAGAACATTTAAGCAGTTTCGAAATTTCCATTACTATTTATCCATCAGGGTTTTCCTAACCGTAAACCGAACTCTAAGTAGTATCTCTGGCCATTTCTAATCAAAGATTTTGATGTATTCCAGTATAAAATGGAATAAAACATTCCTTACTTATCGTTTTTACCTTAAAAAACATGTCCTTTATTGGCCTTCGAAATGATTGCAACAGAATTGCAAACGTCAGTCAACAACAAACTTCTTAAATTTTGTCAGAATTTCGCTCATAATTTTAAATCATGGTCTTGAAAATAAAATTTGTTTGAAAAAATTCCATTTCATTCTATTCGATTAAAAAGTAAAAAAAAAAAAAGATGGAAGGAAATTTTTTCATTCCTTTTATTTCATTTTACGCGAGTGGTGAGTACCATTAAAACTTTACTTGGTTGTTTGTTACAACCACTACTGTTGTGTTTTCCTTTTAAAGAGTGCTAAAGAGAACAAAAAGAGAGAGGGAGAGAGAAAGGAGCACTGTGTTGTGAGAGCAATGGCAATAACCGAAAATAAATACAATGACGCCCCGAAACTCATACTCATATTCACAATGAAACTAGAAAACTCAATTTTGCTGCAGCACCACACACAGACACCAAGAGAGTTTTATGTTTGCGACTTACATTTTCTGTATCTGGTAAAAGTGCAACCGACATTATTTTTTTTTTTTTTTTGCTTTCTTTACAAATCCTTTTTAACATCGCTGCTGCTGTTGTTGTGTTTGCTATTTTTAATAACAGGGTACAAAAACCTGCTTCCCCCTCTCTTTCTCTCGACATCTGTACTGCTGTACTGTATTACAGCCTAAAGGCTAGCTATTCTGTAGCAGTATAGAGGTGGTGTACATACATACATACAGTATGTATTGGTGAATATTAGAGTTGAAAGGAGTTTAAATAATAAAAGAAAAGAACAGAGGGAGACATAGACAACAGAGGTAGGGGGGGAGGATAAAGTTCTAAAAATAGAGTTCAATTACTTTTCTGCACAAATAAGTGGTGGTGCTGCTGCTGCAAATGAAAAAAATGGAAAATTAACGAAGATAGACAGACAAAGGGAGAAAACAACAGACAGACACTTATAATAACAAGGAAGTGGTATTTTTTTTTCTGCTTATTTATGTATGTGTGTATACGTATTTATTATATTAATTTTGTTGTTGTTGCGACTGCTGTTACTCTTTAAACGTCAAGGAAAGTAGTAATCAAGTAATCCAGAATGGGGGAGAGAGAGAGAGAGAGAAATTATTGTGTAAAAACACCTTTATTTGCAGTTACTGCTGCTGCTGCTGCTGCTGCTTGTTTATTTCATTGTAAGTCCCAGGACATTAACAGCATAAATTTATGCATAATTTACAATTTCCCTCTTTTGTTTGTTCACCACCACAACCAACACATGCATACATATATGTATGCATACTATATGTAAGCTGACTGTATTCGTTTCGTGCCTGTTTGTCGTTTACTTGACTCTCTATTAACGTTGGATTTTTTTGTTTGTTTTTTCTTCTTCTTAATCGAAATCAAAAATTTAAATCTCGCTTACGAAATTTATTACTTTTGTTACAATAACAACAATAATAATAAAAATGTTTTTTGTTTTCTAAATCTCCCCCTCTCTTCTTTCTTCATACATTTAAACAAACAGGGTTTTTGCGGGGGGTTTTGCATTAATTTTCATCATGTTTTGTCCATGTTAAGCGGCCCTTAAGGACCATCGTTAAGCAATAAGAACTGAAATGAAATGCGGACGGAATACAAAAGAAAGTAAACAAAAGAAAATTACGAAAAAAAAATATTCCAATAAAATACCCAATTTATGTTGAATGATTTAATTTGTTCACGTTATATTGTTGGCATCAATTTAATAAAGAAACCTTTAAAATTAAAAGAAATTCCTGTTTAGGAAGGAAATAAACGATTGCGCCCAGTGAAGAGGCTAAAAACATGGCACGGCATTCGGCAAACAAATTATGTCTGCCTAGTCATGTCTTTTATTTTTTAATTTTAAATTCAATGAAAGACCACATTTTCAAGAACAGTTCTACCTAAGGAAGCTTTACGTTTAGTTTTATTCGCGATGTCTGAGCTGGTGTTGGAACCATGGGCTCACGTTTAATAAACTAACACACTACCTACTAGGTCTAGTAATCTAGTCTAGTAGTAGCGACTTCATGTAAGCCCTTCTTTATCTTTATTTCTCGTCTTTAATACCCTTTCTCGCTTCTTTTCCAAAGAAAATAATTGTAAGCATTGAATGTCTAAGTCTCACCTTCCAATGTTATTTAAGGCCTAAGATTTGTTTGAGTCCTAGTTTGAATTATTTTTAATTTAGCAAAGAACGCGAATTTTCGGTGTCATGCCACAGTGCTAATAATTATTTTATTTCTGGCGTTTGTAGACAAAGTCTTTCATTGCTTTTGCAACTTTTAGAGTACTGTCTTACAGTGGAGTATGGCATGAAGTTTGTCGAAGATTGTTGTAACAAATCCTCTTTTGTGAAGGACCGAACACTGGCTTTATTAACGTCCCTGCTAACAGTGATAAAATCCACTGCTTTATGTAATTATATTTTAGATAGGTGGGTAGAGGTAAATGAGGCCCATATTCTGATATCACAGTTTGCAATTTTCCCCTATACCCCGCAACTATTCAGTGCTTCTGATAAAGCTACCCACGTTGCCAGTCTGTAGTCTACGCTGTACTTACATTATTGGTCTAGTAGGTAGTGTGTTGGCTTATTAGACGAAAAGCCAGGGTTCGTGCCCCAGGCCAGACATCAAAATAAAATACAAAAAGTATTTCTTCGGCGACTTCCTCTCAGCAGATTTCTGGCAAAAAGTCTGAGAGTAAATAAAAAATTGCCATGAAAAGTTTCTCAACAAAAAAAAATCTGTCGTTCGGAGTCGACTTTAAACTGTAGGTCCCGCCACTCATATATAAAATTAACACACACAACATAAGTGGTGTGAGAAACTAGGTTGTAATCCTGACTGAAGGGTTGTAATGACCAATTATGTAACCCTGTACGCAAGATTACGAGCTAACTTATCGCAAATCCTAGAACATTTCAAATTAAATGATTTTAAAAACGACTTCTCCTCTCAGCAGATTTCTAGCAAAAACTCTGAGAGAGTAAATAAAATTGCCATGAAATAGTTTCTCAAAACATTTGGATAAAATTAAGACACACAACATATGTGGTGTGAGAAGCTAGGTTGTAATCCTGGCTAAAGGGCTCTAATGACCAATTACATATGTATGTATGTAAAAGCATTAATCTACGCTTTGTATTCCTTATATGCTGTGATAACTGAGTGCCATGGCAATAGTAGATTGAACAGATTTTACGTCTTCAAAGCGCCACTGGCCTAATGGGTTCTGTCTGGTAATTGTTTACAAAGCAACATCATCTCTGCTGCAGTCAGTTCTGTTTTTCTAAAATATAAAAAGTGTATGCACTATTAATATCTGTGCTATATTTATGCACAGCATTATTTTATGCAAAAGCAACAGTCAGTTTTTATATACCAAAACTTGTTATAGCTTACCCTGGCTATAAGGAAATATAAAGGACCTAGAGTCTCTTCTCCCCCTGTAGTACTACAACAAAATTGAAATGAAATTGCGCAAAAAGGCCTTTAATTTTCACAGTATGTATCCTCTCTCACACTCTCTCTATGCTCTATGCTATTGGAAGATATTGAACCCAGAAAAAAACAGAAGAATAAAACAAACAAACAAAAAAAACAAAATAAATAGGGAAGCAAAAGCAACAAGAAAACTGCTGCTTCTGAAATCATAAAATTTTCAACAGTCTACGGGGTTTTTTCCACTGCATTGCAACCTGTAGCTTAAGGTATTAAAACAAAAACTCTCTCCGCTCACGCAGACAGTGCTCCAAAATGGTGCTCAAAGAAAAGAGCACAATACAGACAACAGGATACACTTGAACAAATGCTGACTGACTGCTGCGCACGCATTTAAACACCACAGGTATATGAGGAAGAAAAACAACTGAAAGAGATTAAAAACAGCAAAAGAAAGAGATTTTTGTGATGTGTTTTTCAATAGATAGAAATAAATTTATGGATATGTATGTGTGTGTGTGTGTATGTATATAGTATACATACATAAATATTTATATTTTGGTAAAAAGGTTTTTTTTTTGCGTCATGCAAAGCGGCATTCAACAGTTCGGCTTTGCCATAAAATCATGTTGTTGCGTTTCCTTTCTTTCTTTTTGTTTGTTAAAAACACAATGGTGGCGACGTTTAAAGAGTGGGGGGACTGAACACTGAACAAACAAAGTTGTATGGGTGCTGCTTAATAACCCTCCATGCCATGTTGTGTTTAGTTGCCGTTGTTATATCTTTATGGGGTTTAATTTATAAGGGCGGTTTTTTTCCATATTATTTGTTTTATTTTATTATTATATTGCCTGCCTACAAGTGGTGGGTGGTTGTTTGGTCTGCTATGCTTTTAAGTATGGCCCACCTTCTTTATTTTCCTCCTACTACTGTAATATTCAATAAAAATTTAAGTGTAGTGTGTACGTGATTGCTGCTAGCTGGCTGACGACTGAATGTGCTTAGGAAATGTATACAAAAAAATAAAACGCATCGTCGTATACATCCTGTTGTTCATGTTGTATTTTAACTTTAAACTCCCAATTTTACAATTCATTATTAAAGAATTTATTTTAATGTTATTCAAACGCTTTAACTCTCTTTCGCTTGCTCTCTCTCTGCCTTTCGCACTCTGTGTGGCTTTTACATCAAATTGTTTACAGTTTACGCGTAGCCACCATGTTTTTAAGGTTTTCCTTGCATAGTACACACAAACACACATATATAGTATATACACATTCGTAAGACAGAAATAGTCAATGTTCAAACTTCTCTATTTATTATATTACACTGTTGCTGAGGTATCTTTGAATGACTGTATATGTTTGTATGTGTACGGAGTTGTCGTTTTGTTGTTTTTATTGCTATTGTAATTTTGCTGTCGTCACACAGCGCTCTCCTAGAAAATTTTTGTATACAAATTTTATTGATTTTTTTTCTTTTATTCTGTTCTCTGGTATACATTTTTTTCTTTATTATTGTTTTTATTATTAATTGTTGTTATATTATATACAAACACATACACACTTATAAACATGTGAACGAGCACACATTTTTCTACAGTTATTAGTCATTCTTTAGGTGTTTGTTTACATATTATTTTCATTTTATTTTTGTTTCTTTTATTTTCCTTCATTCGTTATGAGTGAATGTAGGCAAAATTGTAAGCATGTATGTAAATTTTTATTTACCATGGTTATTTAGTGGAAAATAAATTAATAAAAAAGTTTCCAATAAACAGTGCTGCACATAAAAAAGGCTCATTTATTATTGTTAGAACAGAACACGATCGCATAACTTTATCATTTCTTTCTGTCAAAAAAAGAACGCGCACATATCTATTGTCTGACCCGTAAGTAATCGTCAGATGTAACATCAGAGCTTAGGATGTTATCCAGTTTTTCTATTTCAAATGTTAAACTAGAGAAAGCACATATAACACTTAGATTTCTATGACGTTATGGGGTTATACGCGTCTACAAGGGTTTGTACCGCCTTGCAGAAGCGTATGGCTTTTGTCGAAAATAGTAGCAACGAAACCTTTTATACGTCTTTATATTTTGAGGATCGAATACTAGCTCTATCCACGTTACTGCTTACAGCCATAGAATCACGTGGTTCCAGTGCTTTTCTAAAAAAGGAAAATCAAATATGACAGTCTGTGGCGTAACCCACAAAACAGCTTGACAGTGCCCAACCAAATATTCTTGTTGAACAATTGGCGGCGCCAAAAAATGTCACATTATCTTTTCCTCTAAGGTTCTCAAATAATAAAGCATAAATTGCACGGTCTTGTTGAAACCACATACCCTGGACGGTATCATAATCTTTATGCATCTTTAAAAGCAGTTCTTCACAGTGGTCTGAATTTGACTGTAGCGACAATGACAATGCTTAAAATACTTTCTCCGCAACGAATGGTATTTTCACAATCACTTTTAGGTTCTTCGAGGCCCATTTAGAACAAGTTTGCTTGTTTGGCGGAACCAACGGGTGACAATTTTGTTAAAAAGAAAAAATCTGCATTGAAAACCTATTGCTTTAAAACACAATCAGCACAGCTTTTTAATTGTCGCGTGAGTAGGCAATTGCTTATTATTGTACTCGTTATTATTTTTGTTATAAACACAAATAACCGTTAAGGGATAGCATAAAACTTTCTTTCAACATTTTATGTACATGTCAAAAAAATCTGTTGTTTCTCTTCTAATATTATTTCTCCAATATTTTTCCATCTTTAATTAAATGAAACAGAAAATGGAAAATAAGAAGTAAAATATTTCCGCTATTTTGTTAATGTCAATGACCTTTGACTGTTGTGTCTTCCTGTCGGCCAAAAAATCCTTTTTGGGGTTAAAACAAAATGATTGAAAAAGTTTTTCATGCTTTGCAAACCCCGAGTCAAATTTTATTCTTTCCCATTTGTTTGCTTCGAGTTCCCCCTTGTTTATTTTGCTTCATTTTCTTTTGCCGTAGTTGTTGTTGTTACATACAATTTTTTTTTTTGCATTTTCCATTGTAGTTGTTATCGCAACACACAGGGTACGTGACTTGTATGTGCGCCAAAGTGCTTGTATATTGGTTTGGTAGCAGTGTTGTCAACTTGATACTTTTGATTGGGTTGAGATTTAATTTTTGTTTACATAAAACGAAAATACTTTTTATCTTTACAATTATTGAAATTTTATACATAAATTAATGTGAACATAATTAATAAATGGCTGTTAATGGCACGACAATTTTGTAGTCGCCGTAGTCTAGTAGGTAGTATGTTGGCTTATTAGACGTGTGGATCTCGTGTCAAACTCCAGGTCAGACATCTCCAACAAAATCAAATATGAAAAATTATTTCTTGGGCGACTTCTCAGAGTAAATAAAATTGCTATGAAAAGCTGCTCAAAAATCTGACGTTCGACGTCGACTTTAAATTTTAGGTCCTGGTACTCATGTATAAAATTAACACATACAACATAAGTGGTGTGAGAAGCTAGGTAGTCCTGACTGAAAGGTTGTAGTGACGAATAATGTATGTATGTGTATTTATGTATGTATGTCACGCCAATTTTGCGTCAAATTGTTTATTCCTGCCTTAGTTTGAATAAATCCATCTATTTTCCTCAGGTAATATTAATAGATAGATATTCTCATTAATATTATTATCTGTTTGGGCAACATCAATAGATTGATCTCCTAATTAACAATAATATTATCTCCTCAGGTAGGTAGTGCCGATTAGGTTGACTTAATTCCATTGAATTATTTTTGAATTTCGTGGAACTATTCTTTCCACGAACAAAGCGTGTTTTCTGGTGCATTTTCAAGACACTCACCAAATAGGAACATGAACATAATTTAAAAAATTTCTTTATACATACTGACGTAGTTTTTCATTCTAAAGACCAAATTATTATATAATTGTTACAGCAAATCTATTGTTAAAAAGAGAAAAAAATTTTTTTAATTGAATTGATAGAAATTCTTGTATTAGAACGTGTTCATCTATTTTGAATGTAAAGACAACATTAGTTTGGTTGGCATCACTGTTGATGTGTGTTATTATCTCTATTAAGCGAAAATCAAAAAAAACAGAACGATAAAGCAACACAACAACAAAATTCTTTCTACATGCTACTAAAAACTTCTTTTCCTCTCTGGATACTCTCTCTTTCTCTCTCTGTCTTTTATTCTTTCAATGTTTAACACAGAAATTTTATGAATATATGTGTGTGTAAGAGTAATCTTATTGCATTTTCTCTGTTCAAACTTCAAACATAATTTTTCCATGTTGTAAGTATTTTTGTTTCGTTTCTTTTTTTCCTTTTTTGTTATTATTGTTGGTTTATGTTTTTCGTTTTTTTTGTGTTGTTGTTCTCCAGCCTGTTTTTCCCGGGTCGTTTACTGCACAATGCGCATAGTTGAATTTTATTAAATGCTGTTTTTTGTTTTTGTAACTGCTGTCGTTGTTGTTGTTGTTACTGCTTTGCTCATTCTGGTTCTGGCTGGCTATTTGTCTGTCTGTTGGTTGGTTTTACTATTTGTTTGAATTTGATGGAAAAATAACACAAACACATGCGTGCACACACATATACTCTTTTTCCGTACACTAAAACACAAACCACACGGAAAGCAAATGAATACCAAAAATATTCCAGCAGTAGTTGAAAAATATCCTTTTCATATACAAGACACATGTCTGTATTAAAATTTTTCTACGCGGACTACAACAGGCTGTTTTTCCATTGGTTTAGAAAATAAAAATAAAAGAAGTTGAAAAATATACAAACACTTTAACTAACTAACAGACACATCCATACATATTCATATTAAAAGTAAGAGAGACACTTATTTTTTTCTTTTTGTGCTGCTGCTGCTGCAATTAATTTATCGCATGTAGTAAAATACAACATATTTTTTTTAATTCAATTTTAATTTAATTTCTTTATTGGTTTTCTCTTTAATTAAAATTAATTGACTCTACTTTTTTTTCTTTCTTTATTCTCTTTTTAGGACTTTTCCCACACAACATTGACTTGAATTGAATGTATTTGTGTTGAGAATTTGAGCAGCGAAGAAAACAGAGTAAAAAAGAAACGAAACAGAAAAAATACAACAAGTATCAGAACAACATCATCATTTTCTTTTATTATTTTTTTTATTCATCACGAAAAACAGAAAAAAGCGAATTGCAGAGAGAGCCATGCATAACGAAAAGAGTGTGTTTAATTTTTTTATATTTACGGTACGCAGTAGCGCCTAAACATATACTATAGAAACGCATTATCAAATGGTTTAAATTATCATCGTTTTCAAACAACAATAATACAAGACATTCAAAACTGCAAGAAAGTATGAAAAACAACAAAACAAAATAGTATTATAAATAAGAAGATCGTGTTTAAATCAAAATAACAAAAACAAACAAAAAAAGACCAGATAACAACTACAATAATAACAACAATACAAAAAAGACCATTTTTCAAACTAATTGACACCATAAGGGAAAAATATTTCAATTATTTGAGGAAGAAAAAAACACTTAAATTAGGTGAGTTTTATATTTTTTTATTTTAATTTAATTTATAGTCATTCATTAGAACAAAAAATACTGCATACCCTAAGGGATGCTATAAAATAAATACAAAATAATATGTATTTTTTTTTTATAAAGAAGTATTGCATTTATTTAGCTAAACAATTAATTAATCTCTAAAGATTATTTGTTTGGGAACACTCGTATCGGCCTATTCTCACTTAAAATTTCATGTACATAAATAGCGTTATTCACGTACATAATTGGTCATTACAATCCTTCAATCATGATTACGATTTAGCTTCTCACAATACTGATGTTGTGTGTGTTAATTTTATACATGAGCGGCCAGCTCTACAGTTTAAAGTCGATTTCGAACGAAAGATTTTTGAGAAACTTTTCATGGCAATTTTTATTTACTCAGAGTTTTTGCCAGAAATCTGCTGAGAGGAAGCGGCCGAAGAAATATTTTTTTTATATTTCGATTTGTTGTGGATGTCTGACCTACCATTTGAACCGCGGCCTTACGTCTAATAAGCCAACACACTACCTAATAGATTACGGCGACTTCATATCAACACGTAAGACATTTAAATATCTTCACTGATAGTCAAATGAAAGTCAGAGCAATAACAGGATACAGAATCCATGACCATCCTGGAATATAAAACGACGAATAACGATTACTCCAGGTACGGGAAGATACGCGTTACCGATGCGAATGTGTTGAGAAATGGTTGTAATATCATTTTCAGATCATTATTTAAAATGCCCCTGTTTATTCTACATGCAAACCTTAAGTCGGTCGGGCCAATTATCAATTGAAAAATTGACTGCACCATGAATCACCAGGCAGTCTTAAGATAATCTATTTTGTGGCAAACGATGTTCTCTAAAACTGTGTACTATTTGGAGACAAACGGGTTCTGATTAGGACTGTCAAAGGTTCATTTTTAAAAAAGAGATGAGCGCTGATAAATTGTTTCAAAGACAGGTTTTTTGAGCTGTTTTAGTTTTATAAGCTGGTGCAGAATCTTGAATGAAAAAACCACAGCCGGTTTTATAACATTGAATGGTTACACTAATTTCAAAACGGATTTCTTGGCAAACTCTGTCTGGGGGTTTTGACCCTTTGTTAGCAGAAATACAAGAAAGTGACTCCTATCGTAAGAGACATCTCACCAAACTATGACCGAACCAGAGCGAAGATCCATTTAGATCCGTCTTTACCAAAAGACGTTTGTATTTTTTATCTCTTCAAAGTTGTTGTAAAAAGTGTCCTGTGAGGCGTTTGAAGGCCTAGTTCCCAGTCTTTTTTTTTTAAATTCGGATCATGAAATTTTGTGGGTTATTCATCTCCCCGGCCATAATTTTTTTATTTACAAAGCGGGTCTTGCAGATTACTTAATTTGACGTCAAGACTTGTGGCGTTCAAACTGTGTGTAGGCGGCCTGACTGATTACCGTTTTTAACACATATCCAGTCACCTCGAACAGTTTTATTTACTCGTAAATCGAATGTGCAATTAATTCCTTTCCTCAGGTCACACTTAGAAAGCGCATAACAGCGATAGAGGACACTCGTTATCATCTAACTTAACCACTCCATGGTGAAAATTGAAATAATTTAGAATTCTCGGTTCAGAACGGTGCTTTACAGATTACATTTCATAATGCATGTGATAATAACGTGGCATATTTATTTCTTCTACGAGACTTGTTGTGTTCAATATCGTCTTCCGGTGTAGTTTTTAATAACATTTCATTTTATAACTTGGGAGGGCCCCATTGCTTTCTAAAAACTTCTTTTGCAGTAAATTGATTGATTTATGGGTTGTTTCGTTGTCCTCAGCATGTAAAAAAATCGCTGACAATCGGAATTATCCACTTTATTTTCCATCGTTAGAAAGTAAATAAGATATCCTATCCGTAGATTCTCTAACGAACATGCCAAATCAGTCGACCAAGGCAGAGAGAAATTAAAAATTTAGACATGCAATCCTGTGGTGGCACTGCTTTCCTTTTAGTTCATAAAGGAAAATTGATTTGAAATTTATTTAATTTACTCATAATATTCAATCTACTATCCTCCAACTAATTGTATTTTCTCTTCTTTTTTTTACTTTTTTAGGTTTTTTTCTTCATAATTTTCAACCAAAACAAAGGAAAATTATATGAAACAACAATATCAGCAGAAATAATTATTAAAGAATCATTTGAGAATAGAAGCAAAATAAATAAAAAAAAAAATAGAATTTACACTGTCAGAAACGTGTCCAAAATGGCCACATCTCCCACACCATCTTTAGACTCCATACGTGGTACACATTCAATTGAATCCTATATCGAACATAATGGCTATTTATCCGATTCACCACTCACATTAAGCGGTTCATCGCCACCGGTCAGTGACTCAGCCATTTGTGATGATTTCTCAAATGTTGTTGGGCAAACAGTCGTAGGTCAACACTCAATATCCGCTTCAGTATCAAGCACATCGTCGGCGTCATCCTCCTCTTCGTCATCATCGTCCTCGTCGAGTAGTGGTTTAAGCGGTTGTGGCAGTAGTGCCTCAAGTACATCATCCAATACGGGTGGAGGCGGTGGTGGTGGCGGCGGTGTAGGCGGTGGTGGACCTGGTGTCATCGGCAGTGGCAAGGGTAGCCCCTGTAATACGCTGGCCACAAATGGTAATGTTTTGAATGTGACCACAGCCAATGGTACGGGTGCTGCACCACGCTGCACCGCCTGCAAGAGCAAACAATCGGATGCCGTAGCCAAGTGTTTTAATTGCGTAAGTTTTTTGTGTGGTAACTGTTGTACAGCTCACGAATTTATGCATTGCTTCAATGGACACAATGTTTGTTTGATCAAGGGTTTCGAAAGTGGCTCTCCACCTGTAACTCATCTCGGCAGCACTACGTCATCAGCGCAATTGAGCAATAATCCAATGGATTTTAAATTCTCCAGTTCATTAACAATGATGTTGCAACAACAACAACAACAGCAGCAGCAACAACAACAACAGCAGCAGCAGCAACATCAACAAACACCTTCACAACAACAGCAACAATTGCAAAAGGCTAATACTGCACCCACACAACAGCCTCTATCGCAGCTCTCGAAAATTGTTTTAAGTTCTGCCGCCGCCGCAGCTGCAGCAGCAGCCGCCGCTTCATCGTTTAGCAATGAGTTGAACTCAAACGATTCCCATTTAATGGGTCAAGACGATATATTTGCAAATATGCTGCCCTCTAGCATGCGTTCAGCTCAACTAATGCCAGCACCTGCAATAAATCAACAACAAATGCAACAACAGCAACAGCAGCCCTTGTATTGTCAACGTCATAAGAACGAGATTTTAAAATTTAGCTGCCGCACCTGCTGTACTTTGGTGTGCAAAGAATGCGTAATGCTGGAACATTCATCAGGCCTACACGAAGTCGAGCATGTGCAAGAAAACGGTCTGGGTTCTTTAAATAGTTTTGCTGGTCAATCTACACCCGAGACAGTATTGCAGACAGTTTTGGCTGATTTGCGTGGCAAAGTGGGCGAGATTGCTTCGATAGTGGGTAGCCAGCAAACACCTGGTGATAACCAGATTTTAAACGGCTCCAAAATCAAAATACAATACCAGAAAGCCCATAATGAGGTCAATGAAACCTATCAGTTCTTCTGTTCCATGTTGGACGAGAGGAAACAAGAGTTACTTAAAGAGTTAGAGAGTCTCTACAATGCCAAGATGAGTACACATTCAGTTTGGATACAAAGATCCAAGGAGCTCATAGACAAGACCTTACAGAGTTGTGATGCCATTGAGAGATCACCGAAGGCTCACACTGTAACAGAGGTTTTAATGTTACGCAAAACCTTGGAACTACAATTGCAGGCAGCTATGCAAGAACTACAAATGCCCTTCGAATTGGAATTTATGTCAAATTATCAATCCATTCAAGCCGGAGTACGCAATACTTTTGGTTATATCAGAGCCTCATCCGGCGATATGATGCAACAGCAACAAGTTAAACAGCCACCCATTGCTAGACCCTCACAATCTACATCATCATCCTCTTCACATGGTGGCGGCTCTTCGAATAGCAGTGTTACTGGTGGTTCTCATTTGCCCGGTGGTTTGGGCCTCTCAGCCAATCTTTTGGAATCTTCTTACTCCAATAGCTTGATGGGTGTCAATAGATCCAACATGCTGCAAACCGCTCACAATACAGGCTCCACATTTGAAGACTTAATGGCCAAACGCTTTAATGCGGCCAATTCGAACAACAGCACACCGTTTGTGGGTGTGCCCGTAACAAATCCCTATGAAAAATGGAGCAATGGTGGCTCCGAAAATCTATTCTCGGCCGCTCAAGATCCCTTCTCAACCAATCAAATGTTAACAAATGGTTTGACAGCCAACTCAACTTGTACCACCGTAGCAACAGCCAATGCAGGATTAGCAGCTTCTACTTTGGCTACACTAAATTTGACAAACAGTAGCGGTTGTTCCAGTTCTGATTCTTTAATGGATTTAACCTCCAAACTACTATCGGCCTCTATTTATCCACCCAAATCACAGATAAAAAGACAAAAAATGATTTATCATTGCAAGTTTGGTGAATTTGGTGTTATGGAGGGCCAATTTACCGAACCCAGCGGTGTAGCTGTCAATGCTCAAAACGATATCATTGTGGCAGACACTAATAATCATCGCATACAGATTTTCGATAAGGAGGGTCGTTTTAAATTCCAATTCGGTGAGTGCGGCAAACGTGACTCTCAACTGTTGTATCCCAATCGTGTGGCAGTGGTACGAAATTCGGGTGACATTATCGTAACCGAACGCTCGCCCACACACCAAATACAGATCTATAATCAATACGGACAATTTGTACGTAAATTTGGCGCCAATATTTTACAACACCCCCGGGGTGTTACGGTCGACAACAAAGGACGCATTATTGTGGTCGAATGCAAGGTTATGCGTGTCATAATCTTTGATCAGAATGGCAATGTTTTGCATAAGTTTGGCTGCTCCAAACATCTTGAGTTCCCCAATGGCGTGGTGGTCAACGACAAACAAGAGATCTTCATTAGTGACAATCGCGCCCACTGTGTCAAGGTATTCAACTATGAGGGACAATATCTGAGACAAATTGGCGGCGAAGGCATTACTAACTATCCCATTGGTGTGGGCATTAATACGAATGGTGAAATTTTAATCGCTGACAATCATAACAACTTTAATTTGACCATTTTCACGCAAGATGGGCAATTGGTATCGGCTTTGGAGTCTAAAGTGAAACATGCTCAATGCTTCGATGTTGCTCTAATGGATGATGGCAGTGTTGTATTGGCCAGCAAGGATTATCGTCTCTATATATATCGTTATGTGCAAGTACCACCAACTGGTTTGTAAACTTGATTTCTTTTTTGATTTTATATAACAACCAAACCACACCAACTCCACTCCACTCTACTCTACTTATATGATAATAATCGTAAGTTATTTAAATTTTTAAACAAAAACGTAAACGTAAATATTTTTTATTTTTTTATTTGTTTGTTTTTCTTTATTTTTTTTTTTAATTATTTTATTTTCGTAAGTTATAAACAAACAACAACAAAAAGAAGGGCATTTTTAATATTGCTAATCATTATTACTATTATTATTATTATTATATTATTATTACATATTATTAGTTTTTTGATAATGTTATTTATTATTATTATTCTTATTATTATTATTTTTTGAAAATTTTAAAACAAAAAACTTAAAAAAGAAAATGATGAAAAACAAAAAAGAAAAAGAATTTTAAAAAGAATATGATGTTAAAAAAGAAACTTTCTAAAGAAAAACAAAAACAAAAAACAGAATAGATTTTCAAAGAAATGTTTAATGAAAATCTATCTTAAGTAAATAAAAAAAAACGACTGAGCTTTGTTAATTTTTATTTTAATTTTTTTAGTTTTTTGTTAAAAAAAAATTGAATTTCTTTTAAACTCAAACAAAACAAAAAAGAAAAATGATTGGAAAAGAATTAGAAAAAGCTTTTTCTAAGCTCTTTTTTTGTTTTCTTTATACAAATACAAATGCTCTCTCTGTCTTTCTCACTCACTCACTCATGCTCCTTTTCTGTCTTTCAGTAATTTAAAAGAATTTTTAGTGTAATAATCATAAGACGTAACATATAAATAATAATCTCCTTTTTTTTAAATATTACCATACATACATATATTTTGTTTGTTAATTTTATATAAGAACACAAAGCAACCACCATTACAAATTTATTTTTTTTTTTACGTAAAAGAAATTTTTAAGAACGCATTATTAAGATGATGAATTTGAAATCTCTTGTTTAATTTTTAATTTTTTTAAATATAAGAAAACGATTTTTTTTTAATTTAATAAGTAATTTTGTTGAGCTCAGTTTATTTTATGTTTTGTTATAATCTTTAAGCCCAAGCTCTCTGAAATTTACTTCCCCCTACCCCCCTACTCTACCTTTTTCTATTTTGTTTGTCTCTTTTTAAACTTGTTTTTTATTGTTGAGGTTTTTTTCTTGAAAAAAAAATAAATTGTTTTTTATTTTTACTTTTATTTTATATTTATAATTATAATAATTAATAATAATAATTTTTTTTATAATAATTTTAAGCATAACAATATAAATTTTGATTTTTAATTTTGTGTGTAATTTTTGTATTTTTCTGTTATTTTTTTTCTTTGGCTGTTTATTTCTTAAATATTTTTTTTATATAGAATTTGTTTAATTACAATAGAAAATGCAAGAAAAAATTAAATAATTTTCCGGTATACTCGCATAAATAATTTTTATTTTTTTTTTGTTTTTTTTTTAATATTATTTCATAAAAAGGACTTGGAGAAAGCTTTTAATTAATTAATAATTATTAGTTTTTCTTTTTTATTTTAATTTTATTTTATTTGTTTTTATTAGTTCTTTTAGTTTAGAATTTTATTGATTTTTGTCTTGCTTTTCTTTAATGAATTTGTATATTTTTTTTTATTTGTATTTTTTATTGTGTATGTTTTTTTTTTTTGGAATGTTAATTTAATTATTATATGTATACATACGAACTGAACAATTTTTTATGTGAAGCGAAATAATATAATGATTTTGTTAATTTTTTTTATACAATTTTTACTATTAAAAAAAAACGATAAAACTATTTAAATAAATAACTGTTGATTTGTCTTAAACAAAAAAATAAAACATTTCTTTATTAAACATTAAATAAATAAATAAATTAAATAAAAAAGAGTAAAACGTTTTCTAGTAATAAAAATCCTCAAATTTTTTTTAAATAAAAGAAAAAAAATATAAAAAATTTTCTCTTTCTACTCCTGTTTGGCAATCAGTTTATAAGACTTAAAACCATAATAATATAAACTTAAAAGAAATCTTCAAATAATATTAAAATAATATTAAAACTAATCAATTTACAAATTAATTGTTTTATAATTTATTTTTTTACTATTGAAAAACAAAAAAAGATATGAAGTAAAAAAAACGTTATAAAACAAAAACAAAAAAAACATTTTCCATGAATTTACTATTAAAAAAGCATTTGTTTCTTTTTATAATAAAACAAACAAAACTGAATAAAAAAACATTTTTTAATCGTTAATTAGTGAGTTATGCAATTGAAAAACAAAACAAAAAAATACTTGTATGAATAAAATAAAAACAAGATTTTTATTTAATTTTTGTTTTTAATATTTTTAATTTTTTTTTATTTTTTAACATATACAACCATACAATTTTAGCTTTTAATAACATATATTTGCTTAGATATTTATATAGAAATATAAGTGTTTTTCACAAATTTTAAAATCAAATCATAATTATAATAATAATAATTTTTTTTTTGTAGTAGTACTTCAAACAATTGCAACAAATCTAAAAACTTTTTAAAAACAAAAAACATAATTTCGAATTTTCCAGAACCTATTTTAAGCATGTTCGTTAAATTTCTTTTCTGTATGCCATGCCATTCCATGATTTTTTTTCTTCTTAAAAGAAGAATAATTTTTTTTTCAAGTTTCTTAAAAAAACTGAAATCTTTTGCCCTTAAATTTAAATTTTTAATTAAAAAAGAAAAAAATTACCATTTGGTTTATTTGAAATAAAAAATATGAATGAAATGAAAAATTTAATATTCTCTACATCATGTGGGTATAATTAAATAAAAAATAATATAAAATAATTTTGTTTTATATTTGCTAACCTTAAATTTATTTTTTTTAATTAAAAAAAAGTACCACCACTGGTTTTATTTCAATTAAAAATCATTTCAATATTCTCTACGTCATGTGGGTATAGTAATTAAATAAAAAACTAAAATAATTTAATTTTGTTTTATAATTGCTAATCTTAAATTTATTTATTTTTTTTTAATTTAAAAAAAAAGTACCACCACTGGTTTTATTTCAATTAAAAATCATTTCAATTTTCTTTAAAAAAACTAAAATAATTATTGTGCTGCCCTTAAATTTAATTTTTTTAATTAAAAACGAAAGTACCACCACTGGTTTTTGTTTCAAATAAAATATCATTTCAATATTCTATATAACCTGTGGGTATAATTCATTCCATATAAGATCTCAAGCTAATAAAATCTTGTGTATTATTTTTTAAATTCAATTCATTTCGATGGCAATACCTTCTAAATTTTTTTGCAACAATTTCCTAATAAAACAACGAACATGCTTAACTGCTCATATGAATTTATTTCAAAAGTAGAAAAAAATGTTTTTAAATTTCCTTTAAAAATAAATAATTGTTTAATTTTGTTTTTTTTTTAATATTATTACAATTAACAATTACTACTTATATATACATATATACAATATATATATAAATAAATATATTTTTATATATTTAGCTGAAACAACAACAACAACAACCAACTAGGGAATAGTTTTAATGTAAAACATTATTATTATTATTATTAATTTTTTTATTATTATTATCATTATAAGTGAAACTCAATACAATTTGCTTTTTCCCCTCTCTCAAAATTTGTAGTTAAAATATTTTCTTCTTTTGTCTTTTTTTTTTAAACCAATAATATATAAAATAATATTTTATTTAATTATTTTTGTTTTGTGTTCGTAAATCATACAACCAACAACAAGAAAATAAATCTTATTGCTACTTATTTATGTTTTATTTTTTATTTTATTTTTTTAATGTATTTATCTTGTATTTTGTTAAAATGAATTTAAAAAAAGAAAGAAAAGAAAAGAATGATCCTTTTTAAGTAAAAAAAAAAAATATTAAAATAAATAAATAATTGTTTTCTATTGCTTGTGTATTTTGTTTTTTTTGTATTATTTTTATTATTTTATTTTAATTTTATTTTTTTTTATAAATCAATGTTATTATAGTTTGTAATTATGTTTGATTTTTCTTATAAAAAAAAAAACAAAAAGCATGGCTGGTTTTTCTATTATATATACAATTTATTTTTTATATATAAATTAATGTGTTTTTGTTAAACTTGCCATTTAAAGAAAAAGAAATACAAATTAAAGTTTACAAAAATTAAATGAAAAAAAAAGAAATAAAATAAAATTGTAGCGTGTTTGTTTTTTTATTTCAATTAGTTTTTATTTTTTATTTTTTTTCTTTCTTTCTTTAGTTATTCTGGTAAATCTATTGTTGTAGAAGATTTGCATGATCAGTTTCGTCTAGGTTTTACGAACAAAATTTTTGTTTACGTGTAGTTTAACAGCTCTCTTCTTGAGAGAGAGAAACATTTTTGTTACGAACACATTTCAATTCCTTATGAAAAATGTTAATAAACGATTTGATAGCAAACTCAACTTGTACCACCGTAGCAACAACCAATGCAGGATTAGCAGCTTCTACTTTGGTTACCCTTAATTTTGATACACGTTAGCGGTTGTTCCAGTTCTGATTCTTTAAGGGATTTAACCTGCAAATTAGAATTCGAGCTACAGTTTTTCCATGAATATAAATATAACACGAAACAATATTTTGTTTTGTTGACTTTGAATTTTTTCATTTGATTTTAGGAGCGAATAGCTTAGTTCACATAGCACTATATTTCACTATTTCCATGACAGGCGCCTATCGTTGTGCTTTGCTAAGATATTTTTGTTGCGAATATGGCAGTACTTGTTTATTTATTCTAATGATGGGACATGTTTTCCTTCGTAGCGCGAATGTACTATGAGCATATTTTTGTTCTTTCACTTTTATTCCCCACAGTTTTAACCACTTTTTCTAGCTGACAAATTTGCTCCTATAAGAATCGATGTGGTTCGTAAAGGAGGGTTCTGATGTGTGCTAGTGAAAGCTGTATCATCAGCGAAGTCAGATTTGTGAGTATGACGTCTCAATAGCTTACGTGAAGTAAATATTAAATAGAATACCGCTCCTAATATATTACCATTAGCTACATATTTTCGACCGACATTATAATTTTCTAATAGCCTCGTAATGGGCGTAGTCTAGTAGGTAGTGTGTTGGCTTATTAGACATGAGGCCTCGTTTCAAACCCCCAGATCAGACATCTACAACTAGACGAAATATGAAAAAGTATTTCTTCTGACAAAAACTGTGAAAGTAAAAAAAAGAAAATTGTCATGAAAAAATTCTCAAAAAATCTGTCGTTCAGAATCGACTTTAAATTGTAGGTCCCACGCCACTCATCTATAAAATTAACACACACAACATCAGTGGTGTGAGAAACTCCGTCGCAATCCTGCTTGAAGCATTGTAATGACCAATTATGTATGTGAATAGCTTCGTAATATTTTTAGGCAGATTTTGTTTTCAATTATATGTCAGGGCTTCGTGCCAAATACTGTCAAATTCTTGAGAAATGTCAATAAAACGAAAGTAACAGTATTTCTTCCCTTCGAATGCTTTTGTTAGGACCACTCTGTGAGTCTGTTAAATCGTGCTGTGTTTTTTCTGAATCCAAATTAATGATCCGAATTAAAGTTTTCAAACTTGAAAACATGAAAACCAAAAATAAAAACAACTCCAACTATTTTCTAAACAAGCTCGAATAAATCGTAAACAATTCTAAAAGAAAGTGAAGAAATACGTGAGCATTTTTGTTACAGTAAAGTGAAGAGTCAAAGGTCTGACATACTAACTCATTTGCATATCCATGCTTGTTTTCTAAAAATTTTGTAGAGTATTCTTCGGAGATTAAATAAAGTCTGTATTTGCAAATTCAAGCATGCTTAAGTCAAAAAATTTCCCTTCTATATATCTTCATGAACGTCTGCCGTTCTACCGTTGAGAGAGCTGTTCCGAGTAAGAAATTGATTGGTAATTTTATGATCTCCAATAACACCCAATGGAGATCAATTCTTAGTACCTCTCTGATTGGAAATTATTTCCGATCAATGAAAGGTCGCTTGATAATGTTTTTTATGCTACAAAGTTTGATTTGTTTTGCAAATCCCTTGGAAATTATTGTTCAAATCGCACTCAAACAAGGGGTGTGAACACCAACCTTTCCGCAATAGCTGACAAATGTGACATTTAGGTGACAAATTCCTTTGGTATTCAATTTAACTAAATTACCACCGCAGCCAGAGTATATTTGTCATTAGAATACATGTAATGTAATATAAACTGATACGCACAAGACTAACTAAGCCGTTTCTATAGCACGTGTTTTATTCAATGCCTGTACTCCCCTCCAACGCAGATAAACCTTATAATCTACAAAATATCTTTCTCTGGAAAACTTCAAGAACTTTTTCATTCACTTGGGCAAGTACTCTAGCGTCTGCATCATATAACAGTACGGATAGTATTGTTAGATATTGTGTAAGTAATTGTCATGCTGCATTATTATTAGTATTAGCAAACTGTTAAATTAATTTTGGGTTCCACAACTTATTTGAAGGCATGACAATATCAACAAATGGTGAAACATCGGTCTAGCGAATCTAAGACAATTACAAAGATTGAACATTAACTCTCTCTTTCACAAAAGCAACTGACATTGGTTTCAGAGATAGCAATGGCCCATAAAGTATCACGTTAAGGGGATTATGCTCTACTTAGTGATGTAGTTTATATGAGATTTCCATATTTGAGGTTAGAAACTATTTTGCCTGACAGTAAACTTAACAATTATGTTAGTGGGTAGTAAATTTACCCTCCTTCCAGTTCCTAAGCATTGCTCTACTTGCTCTCTTTCTAACACATAGAATGACTGCATTTTCTAAGTATCCTAATAGCCCTTTTGTTCAGTATTGAGGTTTAAATAACATGTCGGGAAAGTCTAGACATTTAAATACACTGAGAAGTCGCTTTATAAGTCGAATTCGTTTCGCGAAAATCCGCATAAAACGAACTCTCATAGAATGGTAATGTATCTCCAAATAGAAATTACGAAAATTTAAAAGTCAAGCAAAAATCGTGTAGAAAAAGCCTACAAAAATATTTTTTTCCTTAAAGAAGGAGTGAGGGAGTTAGAGAAGAAGTGTGAGTTTAAGTTTTTCAGGTGTTTTTATATTTCCTGATTTAAAGATCAATATGTCCATGTGGATATTATTTGGCAGTAAAACTAAAAGAGTCGTTAATGGATAATTACATTTCAATTAAGGAGTAACTATTTATATGTACATATATATCCTGTGAATAATTTCCGAATTGCAGTTCCAAGATTTCACTGCAAACATTCTCTATTCCATTATAGAATGTTTTACCTTTCTTGAGATTGTCGCTGTATGAACCTTTTCGTGTGAATTTACTATCCAGTGTTATTCCTGGTATTAACCTAGCTGTGTTGGCTTATTAGATGAGAGGCAGCGGTTCAAATCCCAGCTTAGACATCTCGAACGAAAAGGAATACAAAAAAATTTTCGGCAACTTCCTCTCAGCAGATTTCTAGCAAAAACTCTGGGAGTAAATAAGAATTGCCATGAAATGTCTGTCGCTTGGAGTCGACTTTAAACTGTAACGCATACACAACATGGCTGGTGTGTGAAGCTAGTTTGTAATCCAAACCAAACGGTTGTAATATCAATTCAGTAAAGTGTTGCTAACATTACAATTTTAAAACGTCATTTTAATTTCCACGAGATGAATAATAAAATGAGGTTTGAGTACACAATTCACGAGGTAATGATGGACCATTCTGCATAGTCTTACCACTGTTTGGCAGGAACATTCAACTCATACCGAAGTTATCGACGAATAGTTCATAGGTTTTAAATTGTTTATTTTTCATTTACGTGTTTTTTTTTTTTGTCTTGAGCCGGAGGTGGGAATCTTTGAAAGACACTTTTGTTCCAACGAAAGAGTACACGATTCACCATCACTGGTGCCTAAGTACTGAACTCACCTCCCTATATTCTTCAACCACCTTCCCCACGCGGGACTGCCGTAAGATATTACTTCGCGGAGGGCTGGTTAGCTTTAAAGCTTTATCACACTAAATCAAATTTCGCCTTCGTTCCTCCAACCTTCGGAGTTGCAGCATAACTTCAGCCATTCTCTGGCCGTATTGGCTCCATAGAATTTTAGAATTCAACACCTCTTCCATAAGCCGGTTCGGTACAAAACTCGTTTCCCCGAGCCATATAAATCTAGGGCAGCATGTTAGACTATGCTCTGCATTTTCTTCCTCATCTACACAGTTTTTGCATATAGACGAAGTAGCACGTCCAAATTTGTGCAGGTACTTCCTGAAGCATCCATGATCAGTTAGGAACTGGGCCACGTAGAAATCTACACAGTTTGGGCATATAGGGGAAGTATCATATCCAAGTCTGTGCAGGTACTTCATGAAGCATTCATAATCAGTTAGGAACTGGGCCACGTAGAAATTCAGTTCGCAATGTTCGTTCTCCAACCAAGGGTTTATATTAGGGACAAGGTGAAATGTCCATCTTCCCTTTAAACTGTTCTGCCATCATGATTGCCATTTGTGCATGGTGGTCCTACGTCCCTCCGCTTTTATTGCCACCGTTTGCCCTGGATATTCGAGACGGCGAAAGTATATCCTCTTCATCTCGTCCGCCAATATGTATATGTTTCATTTACGTGTATGTACTATGTGTATGTTTTGTTGTATTAATTTTTGTATTTTTTTTTTAATTAATTTTAAAAAGACCAGCCATTTTTAGATTAAAATTTTAATTTAATTTTATGTAAAGTAAAGAAGGAATTATTACAATAAAATTTATTTTTGTTTTTGAAAATATTGCACATATTAAAAATGTTAGGCACAATTTTTAAAATTAAGTATTAAAACAAAAGTATTTCAAATGATATTTTTAGGTTAGGTTTTTTAATTTGTTTTTAAAATTATTTATTTATTTCTTTTAAACAATTAGTAAGTGTATGTATATAAACAATATTTTTGTGAAGCAAATGGGCAAATAATTTTAAACATTAAATGCTTTTAAATAAAAAATATGTATGAGTATTAAAATATATTAAATGTATATTTTAATATAAAATAAACTAATTAAGGAAATTTAACTTTATAAACTAAGTAATAAAACAAAACATTATTTTTATATACAAAATAAAAAAAGGTAAATGTAGTAGTTTTCTAAATGTTAATAAATAAATTACACTTAAAAGCTGAATAATATTATAAAAAAAATATATATATTATGAAGTGAAGCAAAAAAATGAAACGAAATAATTAACACGAGTTACAGCCATAAAGAAATAATTAAATAATATGTGTTTTTATATATAAAAAAGAAGAAAAAAATTAAAAATCATATTATCTATCACATGACAACAATTAACAATTATTTTGCCTTCAAAATAATTAAAAAAAAAAGTTTTATAAAATAAAAAAAAAATATAAAAAACAAAAATGTTTCATTATAAAAACTTTATTTAATTCTACGAAAATTTTAAAAAAATGTTGTGAAAAGCTGTTCCCATAAAAAAACATTCATTCTATGCCGCTTAAATTAGATCTTTTTTATTGAAACATTAAACTAATGCAACAACAAAAAGTGAAACAGAAAACAAACTTTTAAACAAAAAACAAAAGAAAAAAGCAAATAGGACTCTCAGTGACTATTGAACCGAAAATACACAAAATAAAACCAAAAAATGTTTCTTAAAAAAATAACTAAATATTAAAAATAAAAAAAAAATAAAAAAAATATTTATGAAACAAAAATTAAAAAAAAAAACAATACATTCCTCCGCATATCTTGTTAAACTAAACAAAAAGAAAAGAAAATGAAGAAAAAACGTTTATTAAAGACTATATTGTATTTAAAATTTAAAAATAAAATATTTAAAAACACCAATTTTTTTCTTTAAAAACAAAAAAAAAACAAAAAAATTTTATTTTAATGTTATACACGTTTTTACAAAAAAAAAAAAACAAAAAAAAAAAAAAAAATTAAATTTAAAGATTTAAAAACAAAACCTTTAAAATAACAACATTTTAGACTGTGCTCTCTATTTGCCCTGTTTTTTAAAACTAACCCTCTCTCCCTCCACCCACTTTTCCAAGACACTCTATTAATATATGAACACTTATTAAAATGAGAAAACAATTCCAAATACAATCTTTAGATAAATACTTGCAGCTCCCTTCCTACCAAGAAATAAAGAAAAAAAGAAAAGAAGAAGATTTCATATATAAATTTTATAAAAAAATGAAAACACTTTTTTTATATAAACAATAATAATAATAAATAATAAATGCTATAATATAACATAATAATATAATAAATATTGTGCTTTTTATGTGAATGTTAAATATTTAAAAATTATTATAAAAAACAAAAATACAATAAAAAAGAAATTATTGGTAGCAATTTATTTATATATTTATTATTGAATATAAATAAAAATGTAATTATAAGAAAAATATATACGTATATTTTTAAGCAGATATAGGTTGGAAACGGAACACTTCTCTTTTCGTAAAACAAATTTTTTTCATAATCATTAAAATTTTAGTTTTTTATTCTTTCTTACCATTTCATTCTAAAGGTTTACTAGTAACCCTTAACCAAGGGGCTTGTTTAATGATCAAACAAGCATAACCAAACTTTTATAATCGTTTATTTCTATTACTCGGTCCCACATTTGTCTTGACAGACCTGGTATAAATTTTGACTTCGAAAACTCATCAGTAGTGTTTTCCTAGTCCACCTGACATTGGCAATATTCACAGTTAACTTGCCGCAATTTATTTTCCGATCTTTAAAAATATTTTTTGCTTTATTTAACCTAACCTTAGTTTAACCTAACCTAGCATCTATCTAACCTAACCTAACCTATCACTGTTTATATCTTTAAATAGTTCACCTGGCATTGGCAATATTCACAGTTAACTTGCCGCAATTGATTTTCCGATCTTTAAAAATATTTTTTGCTTTGTTCACCCAACCTTAGTTTAACCTAACCTAGCATCTATCTAACCTAACCTATCACTGTTTCAATCTTTTAATACCTCCTCTATCTTCTAAAATCTCCTTTATTTTCATTACTCATTTCTCTTTTTCTTCTAAATTACGATACCTTTTTTTCTCGGCATAAAACAAAGGTAAATTTTAACTTTCGAAAATGTACATTCTATTCTAAACTCAACTCTTTTTTTACTTTGCTTAACAAACTTCTCCCTTTAACTTCCAATCCTTTTTACTCTTTTACAGAATTTAGTTTTCATATTCTTTTGTTCGTAGATCAAGCCCTTTGCAATCAATTAAGTTCAACATTAAATCATGCCATCTGTAACTAAGATTATCGCTCTAGGATATTCCAGGCGATCTTAATGAACCAGAGGCTAAAATCGCTTTTGTTCAGCAGTTATTTAATACTTATTTATACTCCCCTTATCATTTCCCGTATAAGAAAGAGCAAACGTACGCAGTAAGGTATTCAAATGATAATGAATGGAGAAAAGAAACCCAGTCAAAAGACTGGGTATCAAGCGCAGGCTATTTCTTAATACACCTCTTAGATCTCCTCTAATTGTATTTTTTCAACAAAAGTTCTGATTGCCTCAGACCTACTTGTTTGAGAAGATTCTTAGCCTCTCTTTATATTCCCTTTCGTTGAGCACTCTTTTCAAATATCTGCTCCCATTTCACAGAAGGTTCCTGGCATCATCAACGCTGTGGATACTCTACTTCCTCACAAGCTCGCCTGCTTGTTCATTGCTGAGAATTCTCGCATGATCTACCATTCGATCCAGCAGAGGGTAACATTATTCAGTCTGCTCAGCAGATTCAGCTTATTCAGGCAGTTCCTGCTATCTCCGGTTTAACTCCATAAGAGCCGAGTGCTCGAATTGCAGTATTGCTCGGAATATTTCATTCCGGAACCAAAAATTCCTGGTCTTGTTAAAAGACACGCAAAATAGTCCCTTAAAATAGTCTCGCTGCGTAGCACGTCCCAAACTGCTAGAGATTACCGATTCTGTCCAGGAGATAGTAAAGGAAGAAGCTGACAGCCAATTGATTCTTTAGGTCTCGAAATTCCGTAATGAATTTCATTTGCGTCCCATCAACTTAACGATAGCCTCTAAAGCTTTGGTTTTTAGTACCATATGCCGCGAATGTAAATCTAATAGAGTTTCCAGCATTGCTGTATTACATGTTACCATTGCCCATGTTGTACACTAGGGACACAGGTCGTTGCATCTTGTCAAACTCCAATTGAGTTGTTTTCAAATTCGTTCTGTCTCCTTAGCCAATTGGTCTGAATATCCAGTGCATAATTCATGTTTTGTATCAGCAAGATTTTCTTGCAAGTCTTCTGTATTTCATTATAGCATGTCTATCCTTTCCTAATATGCACTCTATGTGAATTTACAAGTCGATGTTTTTTGACCTCTATTTTATGTCATATTATTTCACCCAGAAAATTTTCTTCTTTTTGTAAATGGTACTATGTTGTCTTGTCCAGGTTTATTGTCAGGCCCACGGTTACGCACAGATGACTTACAACCTCAAGGCCTCTTTTCATGATATCGCAGAGAATCTCTTCATATTTACTTTGATAATTATAATCCATTATTTTTAATGTTTTTCACTAGGCTAGGTTAGGTTAGGTTAGCGGGTAGCTTGCCGTTCACAGCCAAGTTCTCTCGGTAGCCCATATAGTCCATTATGACACCCTGTGTCAGTTGAGGACCCTTGTCATGATCGGTTAGTGATGGGTTTGAACCACCACGAGCTCCGGATGAAACCGGTCAGTTCCCTTAGTGGCACGTTCGCCACCATACTCAAATCTTCAAACGTTCTGTCACTTAAAAACCGATGACGTCTATTCTGAAGTGCAAAAGGTGTTGTACCGATTCCGTTACCTAATTAAATGTACTTTGGATAATTTGTTATTCTATATGTAAGCATGCCTACTTTACTAGGCGCTTAATTCTGCTGTACCAATTCACGACAAATTTCCGTTAGAATTGTGTTTAGAACTTGGCGTTGCTAATTTTTTCAACGGAATTTTTTGCTTAGGCAATGCGATGTAATTTTTTTCTCTTTCTTTCCGTGTTTCCAACTTATTTTTATATATTTTATAAGAAAGAAAATTAATATTTATAATAAATAATTATATATAAATAAATAAATAAATATAATATAACATAACAATACACAACTCAATTTAAAACTAATCCTTACCACCACATCATGTTTTCAAAATACAACTTTTTTTAATTGTTAGGCTCTGAGAAATGTTACTGTAATAAATTTAGCAAAGAAGCAAATTAAATTAATTATTTATCTAAGATACTATATAATATATAATAAATAATAATAAAAAAATTAAATATTTTTTAAAAAACAAATAATCGATATACAATAACAATAACAAAAGCATATTAAGAAAATGAAAAAAGAAGAAATTTTTAACTGTTCTTTATATTTTCCCCGATATTTAATTATTATTATGTATACATGTTCTAATAATAGAAATGAAAGATGGTTGGTTGGTGTATGTATGTGTGAACACAAGAAAATCCCCCTAAGAAAATACACGAAAAAAATTATGAAAAACTGTTTGTTGGAATGAATAAAAAAATTTTACAAAAAAAAATAAAAATTAAAAACATTAAAAAAAGACAAAATATTTAAAGAAAAGCTTGAAAAATATATAAAAGACAACCCAAATAAAAATAAGAAAAAAAGAAAACAATTTCTTTTCTTTATCAATAAAAAAAACTAAAAAGTTTAAACAAAGGCGAGGAATACGTTACAAAAAATACAAAATAAGAGGCAGAAAAAATAAAAATAAAAACCCAAGTAGTTTATATTTTTGATAAATGTTGTTAAACACAAAAATAAAAGAAAAACTCGATATTAAAAACAAAACAAAGCAAAAAAAGAAGAAAACCTAACCTAAAATTCAACAGTTAGTTCACTTGTAAAAGACAAAACGAAACAAACGTACTCGCGTTTGGTACGATAACATTGAAGGAGAGAAAAAGCAAAAGAAAGAAAGAAACAAAGAAAATTGCATATTAAATTAAAACAATTAACTTTATTGATTAATTATTAATAATATTGCATTAACAAAATGGAACAAATATATATAGTTTTTAAATATTTTTATTTCTTCTTTTAATTTTAAGTTTTTTTATGTAATACGAAAACGTTAACAAAACAAAGCCAACATTATTAAGGCAATTTAATATTAAACTAAAGGAAATTCACAAATTATGTGAAATAAAATTATATTTTATTTGTAATTTTAATCATTTTCAACCGTTTATGCTGTAAAGCCACAGAAAAATACACTGTAAATAATTCTGCACATTTTATTCGGAAAGTTCTTGGGTTTCCGTTCTATATGCAAACCTATTTCATATTTTCATTAGAGATCTTCTTTTTCTAACTTCTATTCTTATCAATTCTTATGCAGATTACAGTTATAGTTGTCATTCATATTCTTCTAATGGTAGGCCTGGTCTACGCTTCGGAACTACCCAACTACTCATCGGCCAAGGATTGTCAATCCAGCGAAAGCTGTTTCAACCTTAATGACGTAAGGTGGCTTCGTGTAGAGTGGCTTGTATTTCAGTGTTCTATCACTACTACTACGGATTTTACTTTAGCGCAATAAAGCGACTTTGTTCCCGATAATCATATAGGCCAGTATATCGCACACTGCATTACAGACAGAATTCGTTGCTTAGCCAAACTATCCGTATGTAGAAATCTGTCCTGTCACTTGTAATATAATCGATTTAAATCTCATGTCCATCAATACTAGTCCCTCTTTCATCCTTCCCATAACCTATTTTTCTAGTTCAAACATAGTGCACTGAATGAAAAGGGGCCTTCCCCCGAGTGTTGGCCAATAAACGGTTGCATTGTTTTCATACTTAAAAACTTTTTTAAAATAATAATTTGACATTGCTGTTCTTTGAGTGTACAAAATTGGAAGAAACTTTCTAGGAAATAGAATATCAAGTGTTCTGAATTTATTCTCACAAGCTATTTTCTTTTTAAGAACTTTTCACAGCTATTCGATGAAGTATAAGTCCGGCAATTAAGAAGGCCAATATTTTATGTGTAAAACCACGAATTTATAGTTCAAACGAATTGTTTGAAATCGTAAATTTAGAGAAAGTTGTTGATCATAACTCCGCAGCAGTCGGCGATCAAAGTAGCCGTTTTTAATAAAAATCAAAGGACTGTTCCTGTGTAAGGACTGTTTCTGTGTATTATGCAGATTTTTAGAAGTTTTAATTGCGTTTGTTCGCGGAGCAACAAAAGTATTATATTATTGCGATTTATTGTACTCCCCTTAAACTTTATAGGGCGTCCCTATAATATCTCCTCCAAACCTATTAGCCTGGCAAATTTCAAGATGATGCTCGGAGTTAACAATGATAAATTCATGCCTAACGCTTGATATGCACTCAAGTGTTTCTTCCTGGAATGTGTTATGATGATTCATTCTTATCATCATTCTGAATAACAGTATCCTTAGGGTATAATGCCCCCTCAAAAGCCCGGTTATCAACATCAGGTTTTATACCTGAACAATTTGACCCATGACTCTGATCTCCTGTTATTGTAATACCCCAATCAAAGTTTGAAAAAAACCGCTTTTATTCCACAGAAGAGTTTTGTGCGTTCTTACTACTTATTCTTTCCTTTCTACTGCAACTATCTATTTATGCTCCGCGTGAATAGGGGTCATCCCCTGAGTGTTGGTTAAATCAAAGATTTTAGCATCTACCGTTCGGACGTTGTTAAATTATTTATTTATTATATACGAGAGCTGAGTAAATTTAACGATATACTCGGTGTAGTGTCACAGATCAGAGTCTATGATGAGAATCGAACCCACGACCCTCACGCTAATAGTCTGGCACACTAGCCACTAGACTACCAGTGTTCCTGTGTAAGGACTGTTTCTGTATATTGTGCAGATTTTTAGTGCCCTAGAAGTTTTAACTGCGTTTGTTCGCAGACCAACAAAAATATTCTATTATTGCGATTTATTGTACTCCCCTTAAACTTTATAGGGCGTCCCTATAATATCTCCTCCAAACCTATTGGCCTGGCAAATTTCAAAATGATGCTCGGAGTTAACAATGATAAATTCATGCCTAACGCTTGATATGCACTCAAGTGTTTCTTCCTGGAATGTGTTACGATGATTCATTCTTATCATCATTCTGCATAACAGTATCCTTAGGGTATAATGCCCCCTCAAAAGCCCGGTTATCAACCTCAGGTTTTATACCTGAACAATTTGATACATGACTCTGATCTCCTGTTATTGTAAACCCCCAATCAAAGTTTGAAAAAACCGGTTTTACTCCACAGAAGGGTTCTGTGCGTTCTTACTACTTATTCTTTCCCTTCTAATGCAACTATCTATCTAGGGGCATCCCCTGAGTGTTGGTTAAAACAAAGATTTTAGCAGCTACCGTTCGGATGTTGATAATTTATTCCTTTATTTTATTTATTTATTTATTATATACGAGCTGAGTAACTATAATGATATGCTCTCGGCGTAGTGTCACAGACCAGAGTCTATAGTGAGAATCGAACCCACGACCCTCACGCTAATAGGCTAGCACACTAGCCACTAGACTACCAGGGCACCCGACGTTGATAATTACAAATTATGCGGATACTTTAAAAAATATAATTTATTAATTAAAAAACTTTTATTATTTCTTTTATTTAATTTGTAAATTTCCTTTAGTAATTAATATGTTGTTTAAATGCTTAAATTGAAAAACAAAATTGACATTAGCTTTTGGAGTTTTTCCTATTTTTTTTAAAATTTTTTTTTTCTGATTATTAGGAATTTATAAATAGAGTAACTGGTATATTAATTGAAGTATTACTAGCTTAACATTTATAAATTAAATTAAATTAAAAGTACGATATAATTAATTAAAATAATTAGAAAGAAAAAAAAGAAGAAACATTTTTAAATTTAAGACTAATAACAGTAGTAGCGTATGTTTTTGTAGGTATTTTATGTATTTTACATGTTATGTACACAATCATATACCAACTTATATATACATATATATATATATACATACATACTTATATATTTATATACACATACACGTAAATACACACCAATTTTTAAAACAAAAACAAAAATAACAATTAACTTTAAAAGGTTAATGAAAAAAAAACATGAGTAAAAAGTCCGTCAAAATATTTGAAAAATTCAAAAATAAAAAAATAAATAATTATTATGATAGAAACTAATAAAACAAAACAAAAACAATGTTGAGGAATTTTTAACAAAAACAAAACAAAACAGAAAATTAGTATTAAAAATGGCAACAATTTTTAAAAAAACAAACAAATGCTTACGTATTAAGGAAATGCAAATTAAAAACGAAAGAAGAAAAAAAATGGAAAACGTTTTTATTTTTCAATTTAAATTAAAAAATTACAAGAAATGAAAATGAATTATTAATAATTAAAATGAATTATAAGTAAGAATTATATTAAATACATACATTATTGTTGTTCGAGTAGTATATTTTTTTAAAATCTTGTGCAATTAATAACAAACAAAAAATTAAAAACAAAAAAAAGAAAGTAAATCTAAAATATGAAACTAAACTTCTCTTCTTTCCGTTCGTAAGAACAATTTCAAAACTTTTCTTTAATAATTTTCAATATTTCCAATACACCTATACCTCAGTTTGCATTCTGGTTACGTTCCAAAAGAAACACAACGCAAAGTGAATTATGATATTCTGTAGCCAAGCATGTAAAGATCGAAGATAGGTTCCAGGTTTACGAAAATATTACTTTTTAAACAGAAAATTGATCGAAGTAAACATTTAAAAACCGAAAATAATATAAAATTTTATTACATACATACAAACAAAAAAAAAAAACAAATTCAATTAAAATAAAATAAAAAATTCACTTAATTTATAACACACTAAATGAAACTGAACTCTAAGGGCCATTATTACAACTTTACGTTAGAGTTGGGTTTAGTTAAAGGTAAACTTTAAAGTTAGCTTTAACTTCTTTTCGTTATTACAAACTACAGATTAAATAAAGTTAACTTTTTCAAAAATATGGCAGTGCCGGCAGCAATGTTGACGAAATTGCTTAATTAAACCAGTTATTTTTAAACGTAGTGGCAACGACGAGCTTCTTTTTTTTAATATATTTACTCATTTTGTTTATATTTGAAGTTGCCATATTGAAAGTAATAATAATATGGTTAGTTCAGACATAAACTTAGCCCTTTGCACTCGGCACAGTTGCGGACGTTACCTACCAGCAACTCGACGCCACTTTTTAACGAAAACGTACATCCTGGAAAAGTGATATTATACAGTATAATTTTAGAACCATGTAAGGAATTGTTATGAAATTCGTTTTATATGAATTTGTGGACATTGAAGAACACACATTTACAAAAAAAAAATATCAACAATTTTTTCCATTCGACGCTTCAGTACGAATTGAGATCTTGTATATTTCTTATCTCGGTTATCGGATTTCTTTATTATCGAATCAAGTTTCCCACTTCATTGAGCCACACCCTTCTAGCTTTGGAGAACACGTGTTTCTTAAAAAATTGCAGTGGAATAATTTCATTGTCCGTAATCGCTAACAAACTATCATGTCCCTTCAGAGGGGACAACCGAGTGATATGCTAGACTTACGTTGTCTCCTCAGGGGGGACAGCCGAGTGCAAATGGTTAAGTTTTAAAGTTACCAGTAGGATGATCCCCCCTTTAGCTTAACGCTCACTTCTACCTTGTCGTCCCATTATAATAATGAAAAACAATTTATCTGCCCGTTAAAATCCTGCCTTTAGTTAACGACAAGTTGTAATAATGGCCATAAAATTAGTAAAACAAGGTGATAATAAACCTGTATTATTTTCAATTAGAAAGGGAATCCCCAAGTTTTGATGGCATAGAGCAATTTGAAACTGGAACCCAAAACAGTGCAACTTAGAAAAACTAACGAGGCACAGTGAAAATTAGAAAATTTCGAAAAAACTCATAACGAAACGACGCAAAGCGAGGTATGGCTGTACTGTATAGACATTTTCATCAGCTCCTGGTTACTGTTCATTACTAAACCTAATCCATTATTCATAAATTCATTCATTCATCCATTATAAGAAATCAGTACATTAAAAAACCCAAAGAAAGACAGAAAGAATGAAAGAAATCAAGTAAAATATAAAAAAATAAAATAAAATGTTGTTGAAATCCTTTTTAGCATGTTGTGTAGTTTGAAACGATATAAATAAAAATGAAAAACAAAAATAATAATTACAAATTATATTTATTAAACGTTTAAAAAAGCATTTTTCGATTAGACTCTAATAACCATCACCCTAACTCACAACAGTTCATTCATTCTCACATACAACTTATATACATTTTTACATACATACATAATATACCTTTATATATATACTATATATATATATATAAATTATATATATTTATAAATATATAAAATTCACTTGACTCTTGACTGATTTTTAATATAAATAAGAACAAAAAACAAAAAGCATATTAAAACATATTATTATATACTATTATTATTAATAAAACAAAACAAAAATTATTAAAAATAAAAATATTTTTAATCAAAATAAAAATAATTAAAACAAACAAATTCAACCATATAACCATTCAACTGTATTGTAAGGTGACCAGCTTTCATTTTCAAATTGTTTCTTATGTTTTTCTTTTTCTTTTGTTTTTTTTTTGTTTTTAAATTTTTTAATTTAAAAATCAATTTATTTAATCATTTATTTTTTTGTTTATCACTTACAATACAGTTAGTAAATTGAATCATAATATTATTGTATTTGTAAACTTAAATGTTACCTATATTACTATCATACATACTTACTATACATATTTGTATTGTAAACAACAGCAAAAAAAGAAGAAAAAACATTTTAAATAACTTTTGAATAAAAAATACAAATGAACTATTTTTATATACTCTAAACAATTCCATAAAATCATCATCATGACAATTAATCTTTAATTTTCTCTCATTTCCATACCAAACAAAAGAAAAATAAATTGAGAAAAAAAATTTTTTAGTAAAAATCACTGTTTTCAACTTTTCTAAATTAAACGTGACTAAAATGCAAATTAAACGCGGTTATGGAATTTTTGAAATATATTAAAATGCATAAAATTTAAAGGAAACTGTGCTCGAAATCGATAACAGGCTACTTATTACTCAAATCAACACAAAACTAAGCTTAATAAATACCAAGGGAACTACATATATACCTACAACTTTAATGGTAAAAAATCAATGCAAATGCAATGAAAAACAAGACTTAACTTGTTAAACACTAAACGAGATTGATTTTTAAAAAATCCCGCTATTTTTCTTCTTACTTCGTAAAGTACATACATGAATTTCCAATTCTGAAAATTCCGGGACAAGTTTTAAGAAATCCCGGTGATTTCGGGATTTGGAATTTCCCGATTGGTATCACTACTTATTACTGAGATCTCAAACTCCTCCATCTGCAAACCTATTGCTCTGACAAATTTCAGGATAATGCTTGATCTCAACAATAATGACAAACCTGATACCCAACCAAATGTTGGGCGCGAGATAACATCTAATCTGAGTCTACAGTGCCCTGTCAAAAGATCATTACTAATCCTAGGTTGTACTTGGATAGACTCTTAGATAGTCTCTTCTTATTATTATTTCTCAGCAAAAGTTTTGCCACAAAACCACTTGGTTTGAGAATCTTTTTTTGGTCTCTCTTTATCTTACGTACCTCTTCCACTCCTTTTGTAAGCTCATCTGCTTGCTTATTGTCGAGAATTTCTACAAGACCTGAAACCGTTATTCTTCCTACCTATCCACTTCAGCTTTCTCAAACAATCTCATACTTTCTTCAATTTGACCACATATGACAACCGATTTTTGAAATACACGCCGTTTAATTCACATTAAGCAACTTCAAACTGGTGAAACAGTTACCAGCAAATTTTTATAAGGTTTCGAAAAAATAGTGACAAACACAAAAGAGCTTTTGCACAATGGGATGCCTAATAGAAAAATACGTTAATTAGCCTACGAAATGTGTCTCCACGCAACGTCACAATCAGCAGCAATTTTTTATAAGGATTATAAAATATTATCAATTGTGGTAAACACAAAAGAGAATTTGCACAGTTCCCCTGATGATCTACGGAAAGAGATTTAATCAAACAATCACATTTTCCCACAAATTAATCTATTTTGATAAGACTTGAGTCTTATCTTGGCGTCAATTTCTGCATAGCCATTCGTTGTCAATAGGCTACGAATTGCTCCCTCATCCTACCGGTTTTCTCAGTTTTTTGGTTTCCAAACCTCTACTACTCCACTCTACTGACTCTTTTACAAAATTTTTTGTTTTTCAAATTATTTTTCTTCCTTTTTTTTTGCAAAATTTAGTTTTCTACTAAAGAACGGAATGCCTAGAAAACGCCAATTGATTACATTTAAATATTTTCAAATAAATTAAAGTTTTATTTATTAAATCCTATTGAGAATGTTTAAATTCTAAAATAATTTAAGAAACATACAGGGTGGCTGATATATAATGCAACAAAGTAAAGCGCTATATTTTTTAATTTGTTTTTAACTTTATTGTTCAAAAGCAAAAAATGTTGAAAATAACATAAAATTTTAGAATCAGTTTAGATTTGTTCGCATTGACCACCTTTGGTACTAATTATGGCCTTCAAACGGCCGACAAAGCCATCAGAGGCTGCACGAAAGTGGCTCTGCGGTATTTTGGCCCATTCCCGGCGAAGCGCCGTCTTGAGATGATTGACACTTTGGTATTTTTTAGTGAGAACCTTACTCTCCAAAATGCCCCAGGCGCAAAAGTCCAACGGATTGAGATCCGGCCATTGTGTGGTAGAAATGAAGCGAGGAACCTAATTTTTAAGCCATTCTTGGTTGACGCGTGCTGAGTGCGGTGGTCCTGAGTCCGTTTGTAATGTCCATGGTCTGCGGCCAAAATATTTGTCTGCCCAGGGCTTCAATACTGTCTTTAAGACATTTTCCCGATAATATTCGGCATTTATTTTGACCCCACGGTCGATGAATACTCGGCGGCGCTTGAGTTCTGGTGGCCAATCGCAGGTGTAAATTTTCAGCTGACCTCTTTGGCAAGTAAACCCGATCATTTTGTTTGTTCACAAACTGCTCAATTTGGAATGGCTTCTCATCGGAGAAAACCAAATTCGGTAACTGGCCACTTTCGTGCAAGCTGGCTCTTTCCAGTCTAACTTTTTTTGTCCATCGGTGAGCTCTTGCACTTTTTGGAACTTCAATGGCTTTAGTCCAAGCTCATTTTTCAACATGTGTTGCATCCGTTCTCGCGATATGTTCAGCTCACGAGCAATCTGGCCTTCACTTCATCATTTCTGGTGTTGTTACCGTTTTTTTTCGTCCACTTTTTGGACGCGATGCAACACTGCCAGTATCACGGTAACGAGCAATGGTACGGGAAACAAAAGATTTATTCACATTTAAATGCTGGAGGGCTTTCACGATAGCCACCTGTGGTTTTCCAGCCAAATATAAAGCAATCACACTATCACGCTTGAATTCCATCACGAATAACTTTTTTTCTGAATGCAATAGATCAAAATGCTTTTGTAAGCTTGATGTCAGCTGTCAGACGAGCGGTTTACAAATGATAACAAACTGAAGTTGGTTGCAATACATATCAGCCACCCTGTAGTCCTTTCAACAAATCGAAAAGCTTTTTCTTTTTCAAAAAGGTGGAACTTACACTTTGATGGACAATATAGTAAAGTATGCTTTGTTTTTGACGGGTGTTGCCGTCATGTGACTTAGGGAACTTTGCTTTATCGTCTATAGACGTAAATGTACGTCAACGTATTAAGTGCTGCATGAAAAATACGTTCATGATAACCTCTTAATAAAAACAAACAGTCTTTGAGTGATTTAAAAGCACTTACAAGAAGTTAGAGAGAAAATCGATAAATAGGTTCTGTATGGGTGTTGCGGCCTATCAGATGAAGATGTTTAGATTGGCATTGTAGTTAGGCATGGCACAGAAAACTTATCATATTTGCTTTGTGCATTTATTTTCTACTGTTTATTTTTCTAGATATTCTAAATTATATTCTATTCATTTAATAATTTTAATAAAATTGCTTTTAAAAAATATTTTTTTATAGTCTTAGTGCCAAAATTATTGCTAATTAATTGCTATTAAAATTTATTTGACTTTTTAGTTAAATTACTCGTCCTAATTCCAAAATTTTCTTGGTATTCCGTTTCGGTTTTTTCAAAATCTATTGCTTTCATATGTCTTTTTTTCACACTTTAAACATCATCTATCATCTGTCCTTGTCTTACATCATTATTAAGCTTTAATTTTAGTAAATAAAAATAAAATTCAAAAAACATTTTTAGTAAAAATTAACAAAAAAGAAAACTTTATTAAAACAAATGTAAACATCTAGACTGCTTAAAATATAAAACAAAAACAACAAAATCTTAACAGTGTATGTGAAAAAAGAAGAATCCATTTTTTTATATATATCGTATATCGTATTATTTAATTGTTTTTATTTCGTTTTATAATTATTATTAAAAAAAAAGGAAATCTTGTGAACATTGAGACTCGTTTAGGGAATTTTTCAAATTCGAAAAATTAAACAAAAAAAAAAAAAAAACAAAAAATTGAAAAAAAGAACAAAAAAAAATACAACAACTTTTTTTAAATGCAAAACTTGATACTTTTTTATACATGCAAAAAACAAGAACAAAACAAACAAAACAAAAACCAAACCAAGTGAAAGAACCTAAAACACCACTTTTTTAAAACACAAAAGAAAAAGAAACTTTTTTAAAACTGTAAACAAAATAAAAACAAAAACATCGGTTAACGGTAAAAGCAAAATGTCTTCTTTTACGATATTGAGAATATCTACACTTTTATACAACAATTCACGCAAACACATACACCTACACATTTACATACATGCACACATACTTGCATACATATAAAATTGAGACTTTAAAATGGTATTTAAATTTTAAAATTTATTTTAATTTTTTTTTTTTTTATTTTCAAGATTTTATTTCTTTTATTTTTGTTATTTTTTTTTTTAAATTTATATTTCCAAATAAAAGTTTAAACATATTTTTATATGAAACTTGTAGTATTTCTTAAAACAAAAACAAAAAATTATAAATAAATATTAAGGAAATTTAAATACAATACAAAAAACCATAAATAAATATGTTAAATTACTGTTGTTGTTGGCTTTTATATATTACAAAAATACAAAAAGAATTAAAGAAATAATTATAAAAACAATAATAAAATATATAATTAAAACACATAATTGCATTTGCATTTAAAACTTTTAATTAAAATTGTTTTTAATCTTTTTTTTTAATTTGTAGTATTTGTACTTTTATTTTTTACTTTAATTAGTTATTAAAACATGTAATTAAACTTATCAAAAAATAAAAGAAGAAGAACTATATGTATATATAAAATGCATATAAAATTTTATATATTTTTAAAGCTTTTATAGCCATAAAATATGAACATGAACATGAACCGCCACCGCTTAGTAATTTTTTTTTAAGAATTTCAAGAAAAAAAATTTTTTTAATAAAAGAAAAAATAATGACAAAACACTTTTTAAATCATTAAATTTATATATTAAATAAATTATATGAATCATATTTTTTTATGATTATTATTAGATATTATTAATTCCAAATTCCTTTTTTTATTTTTAATTTTGATTTCTTTGGTATTTTTCCCACAATTAAAAAATGTATTTGATTTGATTTATTATCGTCTTGTTATTCTAGATTTACTAATATAATATATTAATAAAAGATGTATGACGTTGATATTTTAGATTTTTATTTCATTATTATTTTTAATTATTTTATTATTATTTTTTTTAAATCTTATCAAATATCAAATCATATTGCATTATACTTTCGAATTCTTTCTAGTATTTATTTTAAATTTAATAATTATTTCTTTATTTTAGTATTTTCTATCGTAATTGTTAGCAATTTAATTGAAATTATTTAGTTTTAATCATGCAAACGTTGAATAACTTTTAAAAAAAAGTTGTTAAGAAATGTTTAAAACTCTGGAAATTTGTGGAATAAATTCCTTCCTATGAAATGCTGCAATCATAGTGTGTAACATAAAATTATAGGGACATAACAAAATTTCAACAGTCTCTTCTTAAATTGTGTCAGTACTAGTGCTCAGTGTCAGTACTAGTTCTGAGCTCCAGTAATACTCAGTTCCAGTACTAGTATTCAGTGCCAGACTAGTACTCAGTGTCAGTACTATTACTCAGTTTTAGTACCAGCACGCAGTGTCAGTACTAGTACTCAGTGTCAGTACTTGACACTTGAAATAATTTCAATCAAATTCAGATATTTTAATTGAAATTATAGACTCTCTAGAAAACCTGTTTACTTCATAAATGATCTCAAAATAAAATTGCAATTCCAATTTCGAAACTTCGAGTTAATCATTTTTTCATTTCTTTCGAAAAAAATCAATTTATTTTTAAGGTTAGAAATCTGACATTAGAAATTTGTATTTAATTTCTGTCTCCCTACTTAGCAATTATGAGTAGCTTTTTTGTATTCGAAAATAAAATCAACTGAGTTTTGAGGTTAGAAATCTGACATTAGAAATTTGTATTTAATTTCTGTTTCCCTACTATTCCCTGTGTTTGAAAATTCTTCTAAAATAATTAAATTTTTAATGAGAGCCCTACACATGTATGTATGTATGTATTTTGTTCAGATAGTCTATATAGACTATCTCGTTCGTTAAGGAACTTTTTCTTTTCCTATTACATTTCTACCAGATGCTTAACAATTATGAGTAGTTTTTTTAACACTTTTTTTATATTTTGAAATATTTTTTTATTGTAATTTAAATTTGTAATATTAAGTTGAACGAAGTATACGATATTTTTAAAATAATTTTAAATTAATCATCTCAACATTAAAAAACAAGTTATTCTCTATTACAAACAAAATTAGGAAATGATAATTATTTTTTATTTTACAAATTAACAAAGTCATCAGCCTGATTTGACGTAATTTCGTGGATAAATAAAAAAAAAATATTATACTTCTGCTTTTCCTCCTGATCTGTAACTAACTTCTCGAATTAGAACAGAACACACTACATGAAAAAAAAGTCATCCCCTGAGCATTGGCAACATTTAAAAAAAATATATATCGAATTTTCTTAAAGCTTGCATCGGTGCAATACGGACCCATCCCCTGTGTATTGGCAACATTTCAAAAATAAATTAAATCCGCTTAAAGCTTACAACGGTGCAAAAACTTCTTTTATCCCAACCTTAAGGGCATCGAGTTTATGGAAAAATGATCCACAGTCGGTCTTAGCATCTATATATAACATTTTGATATAAAAATTTCACTTTAACAATCGCAGTAAACTATTGTTCTCGTCAATGTACTCATGGTACAAATAAATGTGTTTATTCTATAAATCATCATTATTTCAGTACTGCACGTATGGTAATTACTTACTCAGATCTCACTCGGGCCCTCTGAAGACAGTTGGTAGTTGTCTTCTCGAGCCCGCCTTTTACTTCTATGCCGGAATTTTTCTTCTATTCTTGAACCGATGTTGCCATGTTCTTGTCATTTATCCACTTATTTGTCTGGATCCGGACCTCCGCTTCTACCGGAATTTTTCTGCCATCCTTGAACCGATGTTGCCATGTTCCTAATTGTCTGGATCCAGACCTCTGTTTTCGTTCCCGATTATGACTAATCAATAAGACAAAAATCATATTTTTCTTAATGGCTTCAACTTTTATAACAAATTTCGATTGTTTATTGTCATGCGTCATGCTCTTTTTATTTTGAAATTAATGAATTTTAATTAAAAATCACAGAATACAAGTATCTGACATAGGGTGACAGTTTCGTGCGTTTGTTATTATTATACGTTGCCAGCTGTCAGTAAATCTTCAGATCTGCAATATTGAGAACATTTTGGAAATGTGGGCTTGGCAGAAATATTTGAACAAAAGATGCTTCATGCAATAAAATGTTCTTTTGTTATTTGAATTACGCCCAGAGATCGTTTGATCTCATCCATATTTTTGGCAGTTATTAAGGCTAAAATATCATTCGTGTATTCTACTGAGAATATGCTTTACGGCATTTTCCTTCACAATAACTTACTTGCACAGTTCTAAGCCCAGGCTAGAACCATGTTTTGCCGTATTTCATTAAAGTGGTATTTAGACGCTCACACAAATTGTAAGCGATGTCAAGTTTTGGTGTAGAAAGGAGGGGATAGTAGCGTGTAAACTCAATATGTAACGTAAGCGTACGACGTTGACGTCCAGAAATGCATCCATTTTACGTTGTTGTTGGTATTTTACTAATCGTGTAAACGCAAAAAGGTCTATATTAAGACTTTAACTCTTCTCTTTTAAATACAGATACAATTCTGTAATATTTTTTTGTCTAACTATACGTACGTCAGCTTGACTGAGCTATTATCCATTGATGTCAAGGATATAGCTGCGTTTATCAAACATTCGGGCTGGTTTTTCAGCGTAGGGTAGTTGTGCTTTTTAATGTGCAGCCTTTGCGCTGGAACTCGGTCAGTACAGGGACTGCGTTTACCTGTGCCGTCACAATGGGCCGCTATGCGATCTCAAGTGAGCTTTTGTCAGTAAAGCTACCACTCCAACCTACCTAGGTACGTAAATCCCTAAAGTAGAATTAATCGAACTGCCAAAATTATATTATGGTTCTCTATTCATTATGCCTGATCACATTAAACAAAAATTGTTCTGCTGACGCGTTAAAGTTACGTTACGTGCGGCTAATGAAAGCTTTATTGTGTGCTCCATAGGAAAATCTGATTGAAAATTTTCTATTAAAAAAGTGTAGGTTTCAAAAGACTTTTTAAAAGATTAATTACAAGAAATTATGAAAATTTCTGAGCTCAATTAATTATTTTTATTAAATTTTAAAATTTTTTTCAACGTCATACATTAAAAAAAAATTCAAAAAGCAAATAAAAAATGTATTTTAAACTATTTTTAATTATTGTAAATTTATTATAAAAATAATAATTAAAATATAAATATATTTTAGCATTTTATATTAAAGAAAAAACGAAACTAGTCATTTCTTTTAAAGTCGAAATTAAATTATAATTATTATGATTATTATTATTAGTATTTATAAACTAATTATTATTATTATAAAATAATGTTAATTTTTATTCTATTTATTTATTTAAATTATATTCTTTAAGTTTAACATTTTGTTATAGTTAAAATTATTTCAATTGCAATAATTGCGTAGTAATACAGGGTGTTAACAAAAATATAAAATAAAATAAAATGAAAATAAAGTAAAGAAAAAATATGTAAACTTTAAAAAAATAATATTTATGTATGTATACTTTTTGTTTTTTGTTAATAAACAGTTAATTATTTTTATACATTTTATTGAGAAAAGAAAAATACGAAGAACACTTTAAATGAAATGAAATGAAACATTTAATAAAAAATCTATTTCAAATGTTTTTTATTTTTAATTTTTAAAAACGAAATAAAAATTTTTTATATAAGAAACTAAAACAAAACCAAACTCTAAACCCCACCTTTTCAACGAAATAAATTAATTAAAAAAAAAGAAAATTTCTAAATTTATTTTCTATTTCCCAAAACACCCTTTAAAAATAAACTAAAAAACACAAAAAAATATATTTAATAATATCAAATGATAAAAACAAAATTATTTAATAAATAAATAATTCAATTAAATAAAAACCAAAAAGAAAAAAGTTAAAAAACCAAGCAAACAACCCCTAATAAAAATTGTGAAGATTTTTTAACTTTAAAAAAAAAAATCAACATTTTCTAAAAGCCACTACTTTAGTCCCTTAAAGGTTTTTATTATTATTATTATGATTATTATTAAAGTAAAATAAAAAGTATTAATTCAAAAATAAATAAAAAATAATTCATATAAAATTATTATTATTATTATAAAAAAATACAAAAAAAAAAACCAATTAATTCAATATGTGTGAACTTAGATCAAACATGAATATTTTTAAATGTTTATGGTTAAAAAAAATATATATATATTATTAAAATAAATAAAAAAACAATATAAAACATAAAAGAGCAATTATTAAATTAAAAATAAAAACAAAAAACAAAACATATTTTGCATTTAGTCATTGTGTATAGATTTATAATTATTATGATCATTATTATTATTATTATTAACATCATTATTACAATTTTTATTAAAAATTATTATTTTATTTTTAATATTTATAAATAAAACAAAAACTAAACATCATTAAAACACAACATCAAAGTGAATGTTATTAATTATTAAATATTATTATTAAATAAAAAAATATTATTATTGGCAAATACTTAAAAAAAAAACAAAATAAAAATTAAATAAAAAAATAAAAAATATTAAAAAAGATCATACATAAAAAAAATATTTTTTATACCATAACGTGAAAAAACAAAAGCAACAAAAAACAAACACACAACAATTCTTATAAATACATACATATATAATAAATATTAATATATGTCTTTATATTAATAAAACAAATCATTATTATTAATTAATTAATTAATTAATTAATGACTTATTATTATGTATCATTTAAACATCATTATTATTATTATGATTATTAATTAATTATTATTACAATTATTATGATCATCATTATTATTATCATTATTACTAATTGTATTTGTCATCATCATCATTAAAACCAAACCCAAAACATCATTATTAATTAATAACATATTGAATTTTGATATTAAAAAACCCAAACAAAAAAACAAAAAACAACAACAAAATAAAACTAAAAACAGTCTTTTTTAATGCTTAGGGGCCACAATTTTCCAAAAACCAAAAAAAAACTGAAAAACAACAACAAAAAATCAAGATCTTAAAAAAGTCTTAACAAAAAAATAAAAAAATAATAATAATAATAAAATAATTAAATACATAATTATAATAAATATTGTAAGTATTTCTATTTCCATCACAATAAAATTATTTTGTTTTTTAATAAAACTAAAAAAAAACAATTGTTTTATTTAATTACAACAAGTTTCCAGCAGTTTCTTCTTCAGCCTTCTTGACTATTATTATCGTTCGTATTATTATTAGCCATATGACCTTTTGTACTTCCCTCAAACTCTCTACAATCTCTTCTCGAAGCCTATTGTGCTGACAAATTTTAGTTCAAGATTTCGAGACAAGACTTTTGGACCTCCTATCCGAGTTAAATTGAGCACATCTTTCGATTGCATAGACTGCTGCTTGGAAAATATAAGCGTGTTTCACCACTCATGAGCACTCATGAAATTTTTAATGTAAGTGAGTCAACAATATTGAAATTTAAAAACTCTGATTCATTCATACTCACTGCAACATTGATTTATAAGCACAGGTTGCAATGAGTATGCGTGCAACCTTCACATCAAACTCATACCATTCGAAATATGTTTGATTCAGAAGCCTACTCATTTAGGTTCACAACTTTAGAAAAATACTTATATACTGTTACGAAAATGAGATCGTCGGCTGCCTTCCAAAATGTATCAATTCAAAGTTTGTATGCAGTTCTACTACGGTATATAAATTATGTAGATATGCAAAGTTATCAAACAATGCATCAACTATAAATCCGATGCCTAATTGCTTTTTGACTGCGTTAAAAATACACATTGACGACGTTTTGAAGTATTATACATTGTAAGCATTTTGTACAGCGACTTTATGAAACACTATACTTTGTTCAAACACAAAGCAATTAACATTTTGGAAGGCAGCCGTCTTTTAACATTAACGATAAACAAAAGCCACACAAAAACACATACAACCAACTTGCTTGCATATACCAACAACATCAGTATAAGAAATGGAGACAGACAAGTATGAAAGAAAGCAAAAACAAACGACGTAAGAAAAATATACAAACAACAATGCAGTCGCGATAGAATTCTACAGAAGGCGAAAACAAGAATCTTCTCCTTCAAGAACGTTCATCAGACTGATTTTGTGGACCTATAAAAAGGCAAGACAAAGTAGACAACCATTCAGTAATAATTCAGTCGCGTTGCGTGCGAAGCGGTCGTGGTTTGAAGGTCGCTGTTGTGAAGATCTATCGAAGAGTTGTTAGTGTTGGCGCGGACTGAAGTATAAAGTAGAATAGTAAACAAGCAAGTATTGTTAGAGTTGTAACAGTGGCACATAAAAGTAGTGCGAACAATAAAGAAACAAAACACATATTTGTTTTTACTTTGTTTGCAATCAACGAACTCATATTCTAAATGTTTTTAAAAAGGTAAAAACGTAACAATACTAAAAAATGATTCGAGTGACTCGAACATTCATCAAAATTTACAGTGTTAGTTATTGTTGCATTAAAAAAAAAAGACATAAGCAAATAAGACAGATCAGCAAGCAGACCAAGCACACAACCTTCTAGTAAGCATTTTAGTGTTCGTATGCGATTCATACTTATTTTATGATTCGTGTATATGTTGAGTTATAGAGAGTAGAAATCAACAACATCATACGTGTTGTAAAGTATGAATACGATGAGTACTTCAAATTTTGAATATGAGTAGAGGTTCCATGATATTTTTTTGAATGCTCATTGCTGATCTCTGCTCTCTGCCATAAAGTAGCACTTCTTTTTTTAGAGAGTCTGCAGCGTCCAGATTACTTCATTATTACGAGAGTAATGGCGATGTGTTGTTTACAAAAGCAAACAAAAAAAAGAAGAAAGAAATGAAAAACAATAACGGTAAAGTATTGCTTTGTACTTTACATTTGTGTATCACCGAAAATGCATTTCCTTTGTGCGGTTCATTTCTTTTCTTTTTCTTAATAATTTTTCAAGTGCTTTTCGTTTGGACAACTATAAGCCACACAGACAGTGTGCTTTTGTTTTTATTGTTGTTAGTTTTAAACAAAATATTGTGTTTAGTTAGTGTTGTATACACAATTAATATTTACAGTTTATTGTTGTACTGTGTGTAGTGAATTGTTTTATCTTGATTTTGATAACGGCAGTAAATGAAATGATTTATTTACCTTTTTTTCTTTGCTTTGCTTTGCTTTTGTTTTTCTTTAATTTTATTTTATAATACTTTTTACAACACGGTAAAACAAATACAAATACAAACACAATATTATGACCAGCAATTATCATCATTTAGTAAGAATTTATTTTATTTTTGTTTCGCATACGACTTGACTGACTGCCTGCCTGCATATCATGTATTCTGTTGTTTAAGATCTGAAAAGAGAACAAATAAAACATTTCTTAGTCTATTATTAACATCTTTATTTATTCTGAATCATAAATTACGTTTTCGGCACACTTTTCAAATAAAAATGTTTCAGTTTCAGTAAACATACTGAGTGTTCTCCTTCAATCATAAAATCTTATCAGTAGAGATACTGATTGTCACGTGATGAAATCAGCATAGAGTTCTCAGAGATCGGCATTTCTTTGTTCACTAAGGTTTTCAATCATAAAAAAATGATTCATGAATTCTAACAATATTTTGATTTTACACTGGTTTTCTATATATTTTTGGGTGAGGCATTTTAAAGACTTTAAATTAAAATGCTTTTCTTATCACGCAAACATATTCTCTTGAAATTTTGACTTTTACGAGGGCGGTCTCAAAATTACACAAATATTTTCCACATTGCTCAACATATTTTTTTATTTATTTATTAATTACAATACAATGAAGAATTATATTTAATTCTATACGAGCTGAATAACTTCGAGCATATGCTCGGTGTAGCATTACAGATCAGAGTTTTTTGTTGGAATCAAACCCACTACCCTCACGCTAATAGTCTAGCATACGATCCACTAGACTATCAGGGCACCCCATTCCTCAACATAAACTTTTTTCCTTAAAGAAAATTTACCCAGCGGTTTTAATAGCTTCGATACACCTCTATTTGTGGTAAAAGTTTTCCGGGATCCTAAAATGTCTATATAAATGTCTATAGTCTATACCTTCATTCTACTACCAAGCTCTAGTCACATACATACATAATTGGTCATTACAATCCTTCAGTCAGGATTACGATCTAGCTTCCCCACACCACTTATGTTGTGTGTGTTCATTTTATACACGAGGGTTGGAAATACAGTTAAAATCGACCTTGAACGACTAATTTTTGACAAGAGTTTCATGGCAATTTTATTTATTTATAATGCCACGCCTTCTTTAGTTTTTTGATGCAATTGTATATCCTAACTGAAGAGTACATGTTTATTTATGTATGCACGTATGCAATCGATCGCTAAGCTAATGTATAAGGAGTGACAACTGAAATCGAAATGTTACCAGCGAAATTTCTTTCCAGATACCAGGCGAACAGAACTGTGTAGGAGGTGATTTCTTTACAAATGATTTCAGTTTTACGGCTATAACTCCGGTGTTTTAAGGAGTTTGAAGTAAAACTGTGTACCATGGGTTCGAGCGGAACTCTGGCTTTTCTGTGATACTAAATTTACGCCCCTAATGCCACGCCTTCTTTAGATTTTTGATGCAATTGTATATCCTAACTGAAGAGTACATGTTTATTTATGTATGCATGTATGTAACCGATCGCTTAGTTATTGTATAAGGAGTGACAACTGAAATCGAAATGTTACCAGCGAAATTTTTTTCCAGATACCAGGCGAACAGAACTGTGTAGGCGGCGATTTTCTTACAAATGATTTCAGTTTTACGGCTATAACTCCGTTGTTTTAAGGAATTTGAAGTAAAACTGTGTACCATACGTTCGAGCGGAACTCTGGCTTTTTGTGATACTAAATTTACGCCCATAATGCCACGCCTTCTTTAGATTTTTGATGCAATTGTATATCCTAACTGAAGAGTACATGTTTATTTATGTATGCATGTATGTAACCGATCGCTTAGTTATTGTATAAGGAGTGACAACTGAAATCGAAATGTTACCAGCGAAATATTTTTTCCAGATACCAGGCGAACAGAACTGTGTAGGCGGCGATTTTCTTACAAATGATTTCAGTTTTACGGCTATAACTCCGGTGTTTTAAGGAGTTTGAAGTAAAACTGTGTACCATGGGTTCGAGCGGAACTCTGGCTTTTCTGTGATACTAAATTTACGCCCCTAATGCCACGCCTTCTTTAGATTTTTGATGCAATTGTATATCCTAACTGAAGAGTACATGTTTATTTACGTATGCATGTATGTAACCGATCGCTTAGCTATTGTATAAGGAGTGACAACTGAAATCGAAATGTTACCAGCGAAATTTTTTTCCAGATACCAGGCGAACAGAACTGTGTAGGAGGTGATTTTCTTACAAATGATTTCAGTTGTACGGCTATAACTCCGTTGTTTTAAGGAGTTTGAAGTAAAACTGTGTACCATACGTTCGAGCGGAACTCTGGCTTTTCTGTGATACTAAATTTACGCCCATAATGCCACGCCCTCTTTAGGTTTTTGATGCAATTGTATATCCTAACTGAAGAGTACATGTTTATTTACGTATGCATGTATGTAACCGATCGCTTAGCTATTGTATAAGGAGTGACAACTGAAATCGAAATGTTACCAGCGAAATTTTTTTCCAGATACCAGGCGAACAGAACTGTGTAGGAGGTGATTTTCTTACAAATGATTTCAGTTTTACGGCTATAACTCCGTTGTTTTAAGGAATTTGAAGTAAAACTGTGTACCATACGTTCGAGCGGAACTCTGGCTTTTTTGTGATACTAAATTTACGCCCATAATGCCACGCCTTCTTTAGATTTTTGATGCAATTGTATATCCTAACTGAAGAGTACATGTTTATTTATGTATGCATGTATGTAACCGATCGCTTAGCTATTGTATAAGGAGTGACAACTGAAATCGAAATGTTACCAGCGAAATTTTTTTTCCAGATACCAGGCGAACAGAACTGTGTAGGAGGTGATTTTCTTACAAATGATTTCAGTTTTACGGCTATAACTCCGTTGTTTTAAGGAATTTGAAGTAAAACTGCGTACCATACGTTCGAGCGGAACTCTGGCTTTTCTGTGATACTAAATTTACGCCCATAATGCCACGCCTTCTATAGATTTTTCATGCAATTGCATATCCTAACTGAAGAGTACATGTTTATTTATATATGCATGTATGTAACCGATCGCTTAGCTATTGTATAAGGAGTGACAACTGAAATCGAAATGTTACCAGCGAAATTTCTTTCCAGATACCAGGCGAACAGAACTGTGTAGGAGGTGATTTCTTTACAAATGATTTCAGTTTTACGGCTATAACTCCGGTGTTTTAAGGAGTTTGAAGTAAAACTGTGTACCATACGTTCGAGCGGAACTCTGGCTTTTCTGTGATACTAAATTTACGCCCCTAATGCCACGCCTTCTTTAGATTTTTGATGCAATTGTATATCCTAACTGAAGAGTACATGTTTATTTATGTATGCATGTATGTAACCGATCGCTTAGTTATTGTATAAGGAGTGACAACTGAAATCGAAATGTTACCAGCGAAATTTTTTTCCAGATACCAGGCGAACAGAACTGTGTAGGCGGCGATTTTCTTACAAATGATTTCAGTTTTACGGCTATAACTCCGTTGTTTTAAGGAATTTGAAGTAAAACTGTGTACCATACGTTCGAGCGGAACTCTGGCTTTTTGTGATACTAAATTTACGCCCATAATGCCACGCCTTCTTTAGATTTTTGATGCAATTGTATATCCTAACTGAAGAGTACATGTTTATTTATGTATGCATGTATGTAACCGATCGCTTAGCTATTGTATAAGGAGTGACAACTGAAATCGAAATGTTACCAGCGAAATATTTTTTCCAGATACCAGGCGAACAGAACTGTGTAGGCGGCGATTTTCTTACAAATGATTTCAGTTTTACGGCTATAACTCCGTTGTTTTAAGGAATTTGAAGTAAAACTGTGTACCATACGTTCGAGCGGAACTCTGACTTTTTTGTGATACTAAATTTACGCCCATAATGCCACGCCTTCTTTTGTTTTTTGATGCAATTGTATATCCTAACTGAAGAGTACATGTTTATTTACGTATGCATGTATGTAACCGATCGCTTAGCTAATGTATAAGGAGTGACAACTGAAATCGAAATGTTAACAGCGAAATTTTTTTCCAGATACCAGGCGAACAGAACTGTGTAGGAGGTGATTTTCTTACAAATGATTTCAGTTTTACGGCTATAACTCCGTTGTTTTAAGGAATTTGAAGTAAAACTGTGTACCATGGGTTCGAGCGGAACTCTGGCTTTTTTGTGATACTAAATTTACGCCCATAATGCCACGCCTTCTATAGATTTTTGATGCAATTGTAGATCCTAACTGAAGAGTACATGTTTATTTATGTATGCATGTATGCATGTATGTAACCGATCGCTTAGTTATTGTATAAGGAGTGACAACTGAAATCGAAATGTTACCAGCGAAATATTTTTTCCAGATACCAGGCGAACAGAACTGTGTAGGAGGTGATTTTCTTACAAATAATTTCAGTTTTACGGCTATAACTCCGTTGTTTTAAGGAGTTTGAAGTAAAGTTGTGTACCATGAGTTCGAGCCGAACTCTGGCTTTTTTGTGATACTAAATTTACGCCCATAATGCCACGCCTTCTATAGATTTTTGATGCAATTGTATATCCTAACTGAAGAGTACATGTTTATTTATGTATGAAACCACAATTTTCTTTAAAGTGAAAGCAAATGTTTGGAAAAGTATTCCGTTTAAGAGGCCAAAACCCTTCTGTGTAATTGGGGAAAATGCTTGGAAAGGTATGTTTAACGAAAAGGAAGATAAAGAGAGGCAAAGGCTCTTCAAACTCAGTGGGTTTAAAGCAATTAAAATGACAATAACACAAGATCAAGAAATATTCTGAGGTTGACTACCGGTTCTTGGCATCTGTGGGGCATTAATGCAGCCCAGGATTAATTGTGCATTTGCGAAATTGAAAAAACTTGTGATAAATATTTATACTCAATGTAAACAATAATTTTTTTTTATTAAATTTTAAATTAAATTACTAAATAACTGTCATAGTGAGTGCATTTACAATAATACGTGAAACAAAAAACAAAAGAAAAAATAAACAAACAAAAAATATCAACAAAAAACAGGAAAAGAAAACAAAAATTTCTGAATAATTTTTTGGAATATTATTCATGATAAGAATACTTTAAACTTCACATAAATCCATCACTCAATCTTTGTCATTTCTCTCTCATTTGTTGTTTGATTTTAATGTTCACCACATTCGCGCAATTCACGGTAACCCAAAGGCAATGGTGGACGGAAATTGTTGATTACTTTGCCATTGAACTCGTTGAAGGGACATTCCTCCTTGACATCATAGCAGTTCATGTCACGCATGGCTTCCAATTGATCGTGTGAAACTTCAATGGGTGTCTTGAACACAATCCAGATAACACATTCCGAACAGGGTGGAGTAGTCAAGGAACCCTCATAAGTCCAGTAGGTTGTAGTGCTGGGTAAAAGTTTAGCAGGATCACAACCATTAGGCAGGGTAATGCGATCACCCTTGTGTTTAACGAATTGCAAGACACTGGTGATTTTGTCGAATTCTTCATGATGCATGCCGGGCTTAAGGAATACACCCAATACGGCTAAACCATCGGGAGCGGCGGCAGCTTCCTTAAAACTGGCATATTTAGTGGTGTTCCAGTGCACTAAATGCAATTCACCGGCATAGGCAACACCATCGACAGTGTGTTCTGAACCCTTAGAATCACCACAACCCCAATGGCAATGGAATTGTTCCAATTTGTAAATATTATCACCCAAAGGACCACCGGTCAATTCGGATTCGTTGCCATCAACATCGACACGCCAGCAATAGCCGGGATTCACCAAACTTTTAGTGTGTTCTGGCACGTATTGCCATTTCAGGGGAGACACTTTCAAATCACTGCCCTTCTTGCAATTGCTTGTATTAATATCAACGGGCGATTGACGATGGCCGGTAGCTTCAGGGAATTCAATGAACCACTTATCAGGTCCTAGAAAAAAGAAAGGAAAGGAAATTTTAATTAAAAAATTAAAGGAAAGCAAAGAAAATTATTTTAAATTAATAGAGTTACAGATCATTACAGATAGTTAAACTTGAAAACTCTATACTCAAAAATAGTTCACAGAAATTCATGAATATTTGGCAGCTATAGACACTTTACATGGCTCAGTGGATTCAAATTATCACTTTTGTACGAAAAAGCTGCCTGCAAAGTGGGTCCTGCATATAATCGACTACTAAAGCGTTTAAAGGGACAACTTCACAGTAGTGTTTGGCGTTTTTAAGCGCCATAGGAACGAATTTTTGTGCCATTTTATAATCATGGCCTGAGTATGATTCCGCCACATCCCTTTAGAAATCAAACAGTAGTAAAATGAATGTATTTATCAGGGGGAATTGACACTAAAAAAGGCAATTTTTAAGATGTGTGCGGTATAATCTACTTTGGCAACCATCAAGGGCGTGTCTTACGAGTAAATTTTGGGTTGATTTAATAAGAGTTTGAAAAAAGCGAAGCGAGTTTCAATGGCATATATTCGTTATCGAAAGTCTTTCCCATTTGCCCTATTTCTAATTTGCTAATCTGAAAAAATGACATCTCACAAACAAAAATATTTTGCAGTTTGATAGGTAGTATGTTGACGAGGGCCTGTGGTTAAAGCCCCAGCTCAGACATTTTGAATAAATCAAAATGAAAAAAAAATATTTCTAGCGGCGACTTCCTCTCAGCAGTCTTCACTTTTAAAACCTTTGAATGGAAACAAAATTGCTATGAAAAGTTTCTTATAAAAGTCTGTAATTCACAATGGAAGTTTAAACTTTAAGTCCAGCCACTCGTGGATAGAATTAAAGACACACACACACACACAACATGAGTGGTGTGAGAAGCTAGGTTGTAATTCTAACTAAAGTGTTGTAATGACCTTTTAAGTAAGTAAGAACTGGACAAATCTTATCTTTTGAAAATGGTTTAAAAAAAATGTAAGAAACCTTGGAAAGAGTTTACGAAGCTCTAAGAAGAGTGTTCCAAGTTTTCTATTTCATTTCAAAGGTTATGGACAAAAGTATTAAAAATCAAATTAAAAACAGCTTAAAACAATTACAATACATATGTACATACATACATAATTGCATAATTCTATTAAAGGGTGTTTTTTATAGAGGTATAGAACTTTAAGTTGCAATAAAACAACGATGGATTATTCGATTGACATGAATTTTATTTATCCGAAAGATAATCTTGTGGCATTACATTTTAAATATGATTTCTGGCATATGACCGCCACGGCTGGCGCAGATGTAGTCCAATCTGGACGTCCAATTTTCGATGACCTTTTTCCAACATTTGTGGCCGTATATCGGCAATAATACGGCGAATGTTGTCTTCCAAATGGTCAAGCGTTTGCGGCTTTACCGCATAGACCAATGACTGTACATAGCCCCACAGAAAGTAGTCTAGCGATGTTAAATCACAAGATCTTGGAGGCCAATTCACAGGTCCAAAACGTGAAATTAGGCGGTCACCAAACGTGTCTTTCAATAAATTTATAGTGGCACGAGCTGTGTGACATGTTGCGCCGTCTTGTTGAAACCACATCTCCTGGACATCATGGTTATTCAATTCAGGAATGAAAAAGTTAGTAATCATGGCTCTATACCGATCACCATTGACTGTAACGTTCTGGCCACCATCGTTTTTGAAAAAGTACGGACCAATGATTCCACCAGCCCATAAAGCGCACCAAACAGTCAGTTTTTCTGGATGTAACGGTGTTTCCACATACACTTGAGGATTACCTTCACTCCAAATGCGGCAGTTTTGTTTGTTGACGTAGCCATTCAACCAGAGGTGCGCTTTATCGCTAAACAAAATTCGCTTATGAAAATCGGGAACAACGGTAATCTCGTTACTTGATGATCGTTTGGCTTCAATTCTTGCACGAGTTGGATTTTGTAAGCACGCAAACCAAGATCCTTCCGCAAAATCTTCCATAAAGTGGATGGACACAGATCCAATTTCTGTGCTCGATGGCGGATGGACTCATTCGGGTCTTCCTCAATGCTACGCTCTACAGCAGCAATAGCTTCTTCTGTACGCACCGTACAGCGTCTCTGGGGATGCGAGTTATCAATAAGAGTAAACGTGGTGCGAAAACGTTCCATGGTTAATCGAATTAACTGCTCTGATGGACGATTTTGTCGACGATAAAATGGACGTAGTGCGCGATACGTTTTCCGCACAGAACCATTATTTTCGAAATAAAATTGCACTATTTGCAAGCGTTGTTCAGGCGTGAGTCTATTCATGATGAATTGCCAAACCAAACTGAGAATAAATCACTTGACAGCTGTTAAATCGGTCGCCATCTTGAAAAGTAATGCCAACTTAAAGTTCTATACCTCTATAAAAAACACCCTTTACAATAGTATATTAAGATTGAAAATTTCGTAGTTAAAATGGGAAATCGCCATAGTCTAGTAGCTAGTGTGTTGGCTTATTAAACGTGAAGCCACGGTTCAAACCCCCCCAGATCAGACATTTCCAACAAAACAAAATATGAAAAAATATTTCTACGACGACTTCCTATCAGCAGTCTTGTGGCAAAAACTCTGAGAGTAAGTAAAAAATTTCCATGAAAAAGTTTCTCAATAATCTTTCCTTTGGAGTCGACTTTAAACTGTAGGTCCCGCCACTCATGTAGAAAATTAACACACGCAACATGAGTGGTATGAGAAGCTAGGTTGTAATCCAGACTAAAGGGTTGTAATGACCAATCTTTTGAAAGTGATGCAAAAAAATGTAAGAAACCATAGAAAAAGTATATGCAGCTCTAAACTTGTATTTCATTTCAAAAGTCATAAACAAGTATTAAAAATCAAATTAAAAACAATTTAAAACAATTACAATATACATATACATTCATACAGGGTGGACCATATATCGGTTTAAATTTGAACGATTCAGTCACAAAATTCAGTATATTATCTCCACTGAACGCAATGAATCGATTTACACTTGAGCAACGTTGGGATTTATTGGGCCAACGAGAGTAAGATGATGTCGATTTTGCCAAAAAAAAAGAGCATCTTTTCGGATAAAGCTCATTTTCATCTTGGTGGATATGTTAATAAGCAAAATTGCCGTAATTTGGGCTCAGAAAACCACACGTGGTCTTACAGAAGCCAATGCACGTCATTACGAGTGACTGTTTGGTACGGCTTGTGGTGTGGAGGCATCATTGGCCCATAAATCTTTGAAAATGAGGACGGCGCAACCATTACGGTCAATTGGAGACACCTATCACACCATGACAACTGATTTTTTTGTACCCAATTTTCATGGTATTGATTTGAATGATGTTTGGTTTAAACAGAATGCTGAAACTTGCCACATATCTCATGCTAAAATGGTTTATTGCGTCAAACGTTTAATAGTTTAATGGAAACTGCGATTTTACACCGTTGGACTGTTTTCTGTGGGACGCCGTTAAAGCAAAGTGTTATGCCGACAAACCAAAGATAATTTCAGCATTTGAAGGCCAACATTCGTGATATATTAAGATTCATAGATTTCATGGTTAAAATGGCTTCAAAAGAAACTGTACACTATGGATAAAATTCTAACACTCACCAAACTCAAGTTTTACCACTTAAGGAGAGTGCCCGAAGAAATTTGTCAATATTTCGATTTTTTGAAACAATTTTAAAATAAAAATAATGGTAATTTGTTAATATATATTTTATGTATTTTAATGTACAGTTTCTTCTGACGCTCACTATATGGTATAACATTTTTAGTGAACTTTATATTCCTACCCAATTTCATTGTGTGATAGCCACATATTTGGCTAAGAAGAAGGGACTGTTTGGCACTCATATGGTTCAGATGTATGTATATTGTTTGAATGCCATCAAATAAGGTGTATGAAATTTATTTATTTTTTATTTAAGTTTTAAGATTTTTGAAAAAATTATTCCCTATAGCAAGTGTGTATTTAAATCAATGTACAGTGGACAGTAAAAGTCCAGATACCCCAATATATTTCAGGAATATGAATACGAAGACGTGAGGTGCCTGCCAAAGTCCCCACAGGCTTTATACTTTAAGGGTTCCTTCACTTTTGCGGTGTAAAAATATCGAGTCACCAGAAATGTTTTCTTATTTTTCTTTTGGTTTGTGAAAAACATTTAAATTTTTTTATTTTATTTTAAAAAGGAAATAAATTAATAAAAAAAATCAATTATATATTTATATTATAATTTAAAATTCATCAAATTGTTAAAATCTATTTGGATATGTAGACTTTTGATGTTCACTGTATGTCTGTCTTTCGATTTTTATAAAACTCACGATCATTATTTATTAGCATGACAAAAGGTTTCCCTTTTTATAAACTCTTTTCTTATACAATAAATTCTCTTTATATGTTCTTTCTTTTATTGTTTCATTTTTTTCGATATCATAACTACCGATTATCGATTACCAATTGTCCATAAAAAATGTCATATGAATACGCGTAATAACTTTATCAATATTTCTAGACTTATTTGGTCATGGGTTTTTTATGGTTCCAACAAAAAAAATCAAAGAAAATGTAAAGAATAGATTAATTGATGGGAATGAGAATTAATTTTAAATCACATTTTCATAATAATTTAATTAAACAAAAACAATTACCTCATATGTATTGTATGTATGTATGTATGTATTTATTTATTTATATATCATTATAAAAATAATTTATATTTTAAGTACTTTTGATTTAATGAAAAGAAGTCTCTATCATGACAGGAGTATTAATACGTCAAAATGTCAAGACCCAGGGTTTAAAAATCGTTCAAAAATTTCCTTTTTTTGTCTTGTTTTTTTTTTTTTTTTTGATAACATTTGCTTAGGTTTTTTATATTTGCACAGACATAACCTTACTTGTATGTACATATGTAAAAATAAATGTTCAATGTCCATTTGTTGTTGTTTCCATGTACCGGTAATTTGTTTTGTTTTTTGTTTTTTTTCCTTAAGTAAAATTTTTATCACAAATCTTTTCATTACGGTGCACTATGTGGCATTTTGCCTGAAAACCTGGCCAAAATTAATAGAAGTGTTTTATGAATTAATGGCTGGAATTTTTTGATAGTGTTAGTGATAATTAGGCCCAAGGATGAACCCAACTGATTTTGGTTCAAATCGGTCTGTGATTTCGCCCAGCCCCCATACAAATTCCCCACGGAATTGCACTTATTTACACATATGTATGGTAATTATGCAACAATCATGATAAAATTTAGCATTGATCAGTTCTGTGTGTACTAAGAAACCATGGTGTAAAGTTTGGTGAAAATCGGATCACATTTGACCCTGGTCCCTATATAAAGTCCCCTTTAGAAATTCACGTTTGCGCTTATAAACGGCTTAAAAACATCGGGATCGTGATGAAATTCGCTATGAACGTATATTTTGTAAATCTAAATCATATTACCAAATTTTGTTATGGTCGGTAAATAATTGCCCCTTGGTCCAAAATAGGGCTCCTTAAGAAAATATGTTCAGCAATTATAATTGCCTTAAAATTTTTATTACCTCGATGAAACATGACATGAGCATGTTTAATATGAATGTGAATCATTTATGATCACATTTTATTATGATCGGATCATAAGTGCCCCTAGGTACCACATACGGTCCATTAAGAAAATCTAACATACATCTCATATTGTTATAATAGTCGATATACATATGTAATTAAGTTTTTAAACTTCTATGATAATTAATATTTATTCATAATATTTATTTTACATTATTTAATACTTAGCTTAAAAATGCATTAAAAAGTGAAACCAACTACAATCGTTAAAATCGTTACCATTTTCATCATCAATGTCAGGAAGGAGTAATTTAATAATATCTGAATTCCTTCGCAATTTTTGTGTACTGCAGCTTATAAAAGGGTCACTGCTTAAAAGTAACCTATTCAGGGTATCTCAATTGGTATCGCTTCTACTGAATTTCCTCGCATAATTCGTACGCCATATGGCTTTATTGCCTATGGCTTTATTACACTGCGTCTAATTTTTTTTAATTTAAAAAAAAAGTAAAATTTTAAAAAAATCGCCAAAAATAATTGCGCAAATTTGCGCAAACTTTTTTTTTGTTCCTGAATGTATAGAGTTCATATTTTCTTGTGGTATATAACATTAAACTATTAAAAACTACTTTCACCTTTTTTTTCTGAGTAGGGTAAAAAAATGTGAAATTTTTATTATTTTTAAATTTTGAACGAATAATGTTAACATTAATACATGAGATATATATATATACAGTGAACTCGCGATAACGTGAACTAATTTTTACCAAGGCAGTTCACATTTTCGAGTTTGTTCACGTTATCGAATACCTAAATTTAAAACAAAAAATTGCCCTATTTAATATGAAAAATGATATTTTAATAAGTAAAAATGCTAAACACTATTTTAAATAAATTTTTTTTATTAATTAGTCAACAACTCAGTAACCTAAAGCCAAAAATTAAGTTTTCAGTTTCAAATTTTTCAATTGAAATCCACCTCTTTAACAAAACATTGATGAAACCAGTCATAAAAAATGTTACACGTCATCTATACTGACTTGGAGAATTTGTAATTCACTGGACAAGTAAAGTTTTTGAAACTTTGTGGATTTATAGATTTTCCAAATACCAGTAGATTAAGTTTGTAAGTCCCCGACGCATTTGAACCAAGTTACCGTTAATCGTTTTTTCTCCATCCTTGCACCTGGAGCAATTTTCTCCAATGATGACACATATGTTTTATCTGGCAACTGCTTCAAATATAGCCCGCATTCATCAGCATTATAAAGCTGATCTTCACAAAGAGAGTGTTCTTCCATTTTTGCTTTTAACTTTTCCTTAAATGGGTCAACAAGTTGCGGCTGCGCAGAAAGCTTTTCTCTGGAAATTTTAAGAAGGCGAACAGCAGACTTTTTCTTAAATTTATGAAGCCATCCGTCACTGGCGTTAAAACCAAAATCATTTTCTTCAATTTGATCGTGAATTTCTAAAGCTTTTGCTTATCGGCATTTTTTTTGTTTCGCATGTGAAGGAACCACTTATTAAGACTTTTTCCATTCCTGGAAATTCAGATGCACGTAATGTTTTACGCTTTCCAGTGCTAAAGTGTATTATTTACACGATTATTAATTTCCCGTTTTTCCTTTTTAATGGAAGAAACAGTTGCTTTTGTAATTCCATATTTTCTTGCCAAGCCACTAACACTATAACCCTTTTGCAATAACTCAGGGATATCCACTTTATCTTTCAAAGTTAACACTTTAGGCAACTAACAGGTCAAAGCATACATAAACGAGTAGAATGAAAAAGAAGTTCAAACATAAGTAAACAAACAAACAACTGTAGTTCGGGCATTTCAAAATTTAAAAACATAAAAAAAAAATAAAAAAGCGATCACGTTTTAGAGCTTTCTTTAAATTTGTTCACGTTTCTGAGACGTTCACACTTTCGAGTGTTCACGTTTTCGCGAGTTCACTGTATATAAAAACTGAAAGTAGCAGTTGCTCATACCTTTCAAATATAAAAAAAAAAAAAAACAATATAAAACCTCTATTCGTTTAGCCGCAAAAAAATACCATATAAACCTATTAAAATTTAAAAAAAAAAACACCAAAAACGCATTTAATTTTCTTCACTTTCCTGATTTTGACATCGTCTCAAATCTACAAATCTCAACTTAAAGTTGTGAAAATTCACTATATAATGCAGAATTTTGTTGTCCATCGAACTGCATACTCAGTTTCTTGAATTTCTTTAAATTCATTTTTGCCTTTTTGGCCAGCTTTTCGGGGTAAATGCCACATAGTGCGGTGCTGTGCTACACTGTGCTGTGTTGTGTGTCATAATTGATGACACGAGTTGAATGCAGTAAAAATTTCCTCAGCCAGTTTAACTGATTTAGTATGATTTTGATTGTGAATCACTGACTGACAAGCTGACACACAGACTGACTGCCAAACTGACAGTCACACTAACTGATTATTTAACTGTATGAGTGACCAAACAGATCACGATTAAATGCCTGCACATTATATCATTCGTTTTTTGCATTTTATGATCGTTTCTCTTTATAGAATAGAAAGATACTTTTTCTTACTTGCAAGAAATGCATACAGAATACCAAATAAATGGCTTTATAGTCTCAGTAAATATGTGGATGTGTATTTAACAAATTTAATATGCATTAAGGATGTTGCATATAAATAATAAATTTAATAATTTTTTTATAGCCTGCTTAACGTTTACGTAACACTGTTTTTAATTTTTTTTTTTTTGTTTCTTGAGTTTATTGTTTTATTTGTTTAAAACAAATATTATTTAATTGTAAGTGCAAAGGAAGTTATATTTATAAAAGAAAAAGCTCTTTAGTTTCCGTTTTAAGTCATCATCAGAATTTGTTTAAAAAAATTGTTAACGCCTGTTTGGTAATACTGGTGAATGGACGCCCAAATTTGAATTTTTCAAATCATCGGAATAATTCTCTTATGTATTGTTATTAAAGCCTTGCGTTTATTCAAAGCCTTCGCATTATTGTAATGAACTGCGGCTGACTTTCAAAATGTATCAATACAAAGTTTGTATGCAGTTCTACTACGGTATATAAATTATGTAGACATGCAAAGTTACCAAACAATGCATCAACTATAAATCCGATGCCTGATTGCTTTTTGACTGCGTTAAAAATACACATTGACGACGTTTTGAAATATTATACATTGTAAACATTTTGTACAGCGGCTTTATGAAACACTATACTTTGTTCGAACACAAAGCAATTAACATTTTGGAAGTCAGCCGCCTGCTTTAGATAAAATTTACATCATCTAGTAACTATAAGCAAAGAATATGGATATAAAGAATACGCATCATGTAGAAGTAAAATTTCTTATGGCGGGTCGTAACATTACGACCCGCTCTCACCAAAATATTTTTAAAAATCATTTCTGGGTGAGGGAAGAGGAAGACAGAAGGAAAATGGACACAAACAAAGAGCGTAACAATGTGTTGCTCTCATCGTACGTATGTACATGTGTATGTATTCTTGTGTTTTTTGGTTTAGTTGTCAGTTGTTGATCAGACTGCGACAAGAACACATATTTAGCGGATGCTTTATCATTTTATTTCAGAATAACACTCGAAGAATATTTTGTGTTAAAAATGTCATTAGCTCGGCGTATTTCATTCTTTTATTTTGTCTCATAGTATAATTTTTTTAAATGCTTTGGAATGCTCGTTTTTTTTCTTTTAGTAACAAATGGTTTTTTTATTCTTTTTATTTTTCTAAAAAACATGGCCTAACTTTTAAGCCAAAGCTTTTAAGCTTTATGTTCTTTTAATAATAAAATCGATGTTTAATTTTATTTTTATTTATCTAAAATTATTAAGCCAAAAATAGACAGCCTTACATATGTATGTTGATGAAATGAAAATAAAAATAGAATATATTACTGACACTTTTATATGGCTGTAAATAAATAAATTCTCTCAACTTATTTTCTCTCTCTCACTCACTAATCCATAACCATAGGCATGTGTTAACCTAGAGGAAAATTGTTAGTAATATTTTCAAGTCTACTTATTAACCCAATGATATGTATATGTGATCGGAAAATATAGAAAAATTGTACTGCATTAAATCCCTAAAGACACCGTATTTAACTTGGCAAGTATTCTTCCAAAAATCGAAATCATTTCTCATTGATATTAGTGAATACTACTGTGATATTTCTTTGGGTGTATAATTGAAGTCTGAAAAAAGCGACATGAACCTTCTTCTTTAAAAGCTGTGAAGATTTTTACGCTCTTTTTAACGAACATTCTTGATGTTCGTGTCCTATGTGTGTAAAAAGCCGAAGATGTTCTTACCTTGAGGGACATTGGTGCCGACGTCTGTTTTTAACACCAGAAAAATAAATAAAAAAGTGGTCAAACAACAAAAACGCACGATGAGAACAACGCATGATGAGAACAACACATTGTTACGCTCTTGGTTTCTGTAACCTTCCCTTCTATCTTTCCCCCGGCGTCATGAAATATTTTTGAAAAATATTCCAAAATATTACCAGTAATAAAAAACTGTTTCCATTGTTATTGCAACTACTTAGGTTGGCATCGGTGTATAGGACTGTATCTAAGTCAACAATACTAGTAATCAGTGGTGTAATACCTACAGGTCTACAGGCAAGCAAGCGGAAGAGAGTGTGGGAGACTAAAAATTTGCACGGAGAGACTTGACCGACGACGCCAGAAAGCGAACCGTACAAGGCAAGAGAAATGGAACACTGAAACAAGTGGGATTTTCGTGAGGTTAATTACTATTTAACATAACTGTTATCCGGACACGGTTATTTTTGTAAATATCTGTTTAAAATGGGTAGGATGACACGACCAAATTGCATTTATGATGATCGATTGATGATGCGGAACATACTTTCTTTCATTGTGAGAGATGGAGTTTAGAAAGAAGGAATCTTAAGGCCAAAGTTGGCGTCTGTACTGTCGAAAACTTCTGCGATGTACTTCTAAACAGCGAAGAAAAATGGAATAGCATCGCCATTTACACTGAGGCCTTGCTAAAATCTAAGAAATTTGACTTGAATGAGAGAATTAGAATGGATATTTGAACAATTTCTCAGATTTTGTTGCGCAATCCGGACGCGGATATGGATATAAAAAGGGCAAATGGCCAGACGGACTCCACTTCGAAGTAATACCACAGTAGTTCCGGAGTGGGCACAGAGTGTCTAAAAGAAGAGAGAGAGAGAAGAGGGCAGATTTAGTGGGTGAGGGCCCCACACACGAGGGATAGTGACGACTTCCCCTATGGTGCGGTTAGGTACATTTACTCCTCCGCAGCGGAAAAAAATTGTTATTGCAAAGGTTATTAAAGAAAACTGTGAACTGTTTGGTTGGTGTTCAAAATTATGGAGACTTTTCATCTTGGCACTTTTAAAATCTTTTAAAGATCTATTTTACTTTCTTAACTGGGCATTACACCCCTTTATTCAGGACTACAACCTACATAGCATCTCTTACCACCCACGTGGCGTGTGTTAATTTTATGTATAAGTGGCAAGACCTATAGTTTCATGTCGATCCCGAACGGTAGCTTTTTGAAAAACTCTTTTCATCGCAATTTTATTTACTCTCAAAGTTGTTGCCAGAAGACTGCTGAGCAGCAATCGCCGAAAGATATATTTTTTCATATTTCGTTTCGACGAGATGTCGATCATCAAGCCAATACACTACCTACTATACCACGACGACTTTCTCTAGAATTTGTCTTTCGGAGTCGCCGTTAAACTGTAGGTCTCCGCCACTCATGACTAAAATTAACGCATACAAACTGGATGGTGTGAAAAGCAAAGTTGTAATTCTGACTAAAGAGTTGCAATTACCAATTAAGTAAGTAAGTAATCTTTAAAAAGTACGCATTCATTTAACACACCAAATGAAATTTTCATCAATTTTCAAAGCCTAAATTTAAAAAAAAATCACCCTTTTTTTAATAATACGGCAAAAAGTGTTTAGAAAAACGAAAAAGAACAAGACTATCAGTGAAATATACGAAATTTTATAGAAAACAAAATACGAAACACACTTACAAAATAAATATAAATAATATTGGAATAGAAACGCATAGAAGAGAGCAGTTCGTCTTGTTTTTGTGGGCCTAGGCAAACACTAACAATTATCATAAAACAGATAAAATTATGGAAATAAACTGGAAATAAGCTACGCCGTCACGTGCTGCAGATACAATATCTCTTCATGTGATCGTGCAAATAATAAAACGGTAAATACCTACGAGTAAAAAAAAAATGTTAAAGAAAAGGAAAATAAAAGATAAAAGTAAACAATTATTATTAAAACAAAAACAACGACGAGTTTAAAACTGTTGTTTTGTGAACTGATAACACAAGAATACAATTAGTTTTGTATACAAACATATAATTGATATAAATTAATTAAAACCTTTTTTGTTAATACATCATAAAAACCTACCCAAAAACAAAACAAAATAATATAAAATAAAAAAAAATCGATTTAAAAATATTAAAAACAAATCTATAACAAAAATAATTATTTCGATAAATGTACGATAAGTGAAAATCAAATGGTTTAAAAGGATAACAGAAAGGTATTTGAAATGACTTCTGTTATGATAACAGATACCATTTTATATAATTTCTTTTCCAAATAAATAATAAAAAAGTAATGGATTTAATACGTAAAATAATTGGCACATTTTCCCTTTTAAATTTCAATAAATAGTTCGCATGTGATCAGCATTTCTTTTTTTTTTCAGTGTATTACACTATCATTCATATATCGATCGTTATACAAGTAATTAAATGTGGGTGTTAAACTCAATAGTATATTAACACCTTAGTTTATAGTACTGTGGTTATAAAAAATAAATTTAAGTTATCTCTAGATGTATGTACAGTGGTGGCCTTATAATTAGAAACGACTTAGCAACATGTATGTTTGTTAATTTGTTTTACAGTTTTCACTGTGTAGCTGGGATCAAAGGCTTTGTTTGGAGGACGTCTTACAAACGTTTTTCCATCAGATTGGGACAAATTAAACTTAGATTCGTCACTCCAGAGTACTCTGTTCCAGAAACATCGTTTCTAATTATAAGGCCACCACTGTATGTATTAATCAAAAGAAAATTGATTCTAGACTAAACTAGAGACATACATTAGAAACCCATTAAATGCGATGAAATTGGTTGAGTTGCACTGTGATAAAAGCTGATTGAATATGAGGCTATCCAGCTTTATTTAATATTTTTAACAATAAAACTTTGGGAGGTCATAAATAAACTCTAATAGAAGAATTAAATACAGAACTTTACTACCACAAGAGTTATAAAATGTAATCTGTAAAGCATTATTTGTAGTCTAGTAGGTAGTGTCCTGTACAAGCCAACGTTTAAAACCTGAACTCAAACATCATGAAGAAGTCGCCGTAGTCTAGTAAGTAGTGTGTGTTGGCTTATTAGACGTAAAGCCAGGGTTCGAGCCCCAGGCCATACATCAAGACAAAATACAAACAGTATTTTTTCGGCGACTTCCTCTCAGCAGATTTCTGGCAAAATACTCTGAGAGTAAATAAAAATTGCCATGAAAAAGTTTCTCAAAAATCTGTCGTTCGGAGTCCACTTTAAACTGTAGGTCCTACCACTCATCTATAAAATTAACACACACAACATATGTAAGTGGTGTCAGAAACTAGGACGTTTTACAATGGGTCAATTCGACCTCCGGGTACTGTACTTGTCCTAATTGACAAGTACACGTCCTCCAACCTAACCTAACCTAACATCATGAAGGAAATGAAATATGGAAAAATATTGCTGGCAAAAACCTGGAGAGCAAATAAAAAGTTTCACAAAAATCTGTAGCTCGAAGACGACTTAAAACTTAAATGCACACACAACATGAGTAGTGTGAGAATCTCGGTTACAATCTTGACTAAACGGGTTGTAATGCACAATAAAGTAAGTAGAGGATACTTAATTTCAATTGAAAACACTACGCGTGCACAACCATCGATAGTTACGAGGCACAATTATGACGTTGACACATACTTATTAAAGATCACCAAAACTAGATAAGGCCGATCATGATATCAAAAGTCATGAACAAAAATTATTCAAAATTTAGAAATTTCTCTCATTATCCCTCAATCGCCTTGTATTCCAAATTTAACACCAAGTGACAATTTCTTGTTTCCAAACCAGAAGAAAAAGCGCGCCTGAAAAAGATTTGTCTCCAACACTTCTCATGCATTTTTTATTGAATTCGACAAAATAGACTTTTTGGATGGGAATTAAAAAGCTGTAGGAGCTGTTGAAAAATATCAAAAAATTATTTATCAAACAAAAATACCGCCGTCTTACATAAGAAAACGTTTTTTTTTTATTTTAAAATTGCTTTTCTTATTAAGAGTTTCATTAATTTTAAGTTTATCTCGGTACTGTACGATTACTTTCACTATTTGGCTGCGTATTAGAAAATTTCACCTTAACTGTGACGATGAAGAGTGCATAAGGAAAGAGAATCTTTTTTTTTTTTATTTGTTTACCATCAAAATTGTTTGGTTCTGTCAATAAATTGTGAAATATTTATTTCGATTCATTTTCTCCTGAACTTTAAATTTATCTCTGTACTGTTCGATAACTTTCCTTGTAGTGTTCATATTAGAAAATTTCCCGTTAACGGTAATAACTGACGTTTATCCGATTCAAAATTCAATTACACAACACACGACTACAACAGTATACAATTTGTTATGAAACGTAAAGAGATTCATTAAATTATAACATTTAGTGAGTGACATATGAGTTCCACGACAATCTAATGCGATAGAGTTAAACACGCTCAATCAAATTCCAACCCCCATCATCATGATCATCATCTTCTATCATTATAATCATAATCATTATATGATGATGGCGACCATAGCCGGCAGCATGTGCATGTGATTTAAAGAAAATATTCACACACAAATTATATACTAAACACATAGAAACACTACAAATGTATATGTATGTGTACGTGTATATGTGTGGTGGTATTATAAAATGATCAGACAATTTTGTAATACACAATTATTAAATTGCCTATTAAACGGTTATTTTGTTCTTTTCTTTCATCATCTGTTGTTATTATTTGTTTCCCCTTAAAAAAAAAATAAACAAAAACAACAACACCGTATAAAACAAAACAATTGAGTAATTTGAAATTCAATTGTTTTTATACACACAAATAGCAATAATAATAAAGGAAAGGAAACCGACTTAACAAATTCAAAAACAACAGCCGCTTTAATATGTTGCTAAACAATGTTGCTAAACAGGTTTTTTTTGGAAACCAAGCAAGTGCAGACTTTCTTTGTGTACGCGTTTGACTTTTAAACCATCAAGACCACGCGCTAATGTCAATTAAATTTGTTGTATGTACGCTTTTGTATGCTTTTAAAAATCAATATTTTTCTTCTGGTGGATCAATAAAAATTGTTTTGTTTTTTTTTCAGTTTTTTTCTTTAAATAATAAATTGTATTATAATTGGTTGTGTTTAAATTTTTTAATTCTTTCCAATCCTTAAAAAAACAAAAATTTTCAGAAATTTATTAAAAAAAACAGTGTTACCACTTAAAATAGCGGAAAGCTTAGTGAATAGCTCTTGTTATATATCCGTTGGAATAATCTGTTATTTTCATAAATAACAGTAAAAAATTTGATTTTCGCGTGTTTCATTTAGAGAGTGCAGTTTTTTCCATATTTAGGGCCATTATTAAACTTGCCGTTAAAGTTGAGTTTAGTTAAAGGTAACTTTAGCTAAAAACTTTAAAGTCACCTTTAACTCATTTTCGTTATTACAACCTAATGATAAAATAAAGTTAAGTTTTTCAAAAATATGCCAGTGCCGGAGCACTGTCGATAACATTGCTCACTTAAACAAGTTTTTTTTTAAACGCAGTGGCAACGACGAGCTTATTTTTTTCTTTTTTGTTGTGATAGTTCATTTTGTTTATATTTGAAGTTGCCATAATGAAAATAATATGTAATATGACAAGTTTAAACATAAACTTAACTTTAAAAGTTAAAGGTTGGATGATCCTCACTTCGACCTTATTGTCCACACATAATAATGAAAAACAACTTATTAGCCCGTTAAAATCCTCCCTTTAGTTAACGACAAGTTGTAATAATGGCCCTTAGTGTCATATTTGTTTGTGCAAATGGAAACTTTGAAATTTGGCAGCTGTTAAGTGCATACATATTTCGATTATTAAAAATGTTGTCAAAGTCGCTGTCATCTAACATGTAGACTTGTTAAACGAGAGCTTGGAGTTCAAATTACAGTCCAGATAACTCGATTATTACAAATGTTGCCAAAGTCGCCGTTATTTAGTATGTATACTTACTAAACGAGAGCTTGGGGTTATAGCCCAGACAACTCAAGCAGAAAGAAAAATGAAAAAAATACTTCTCTAGGCTACTTCCTCTTAGTGAAATCCCTGTAGTCTAAGAGGTAGTGTATTGGCTTATTAGACTTGAGGCCACGATTCAAACCCCAGGTAAGACGCCGCGTTCAAAATGAAATATAAAAAAATATTTTGTCGATAAAAACTTTGAGTGTGAATGAAAAGTGCCATGAAAAGTTTTTCATGGCGCCGCTTATGGATAAAATTAACACACATACAACATAAATGCTGTGAGAAGCTCCACACCATTAGTTAGTTAGGTCGCAATCCTAACTGAAGGGCTGTAATGACCAATGGCGTACGTACCTTCTCTCAGAAGACTTTTGACAAAAACTCTGAGAGTAAAAGAAAATTGCAATAAAGTTCCTTAGCAAATTTGTCGCTCAGAGACGGTTTCAAACTGTACGTCTAGCGACTAATGGATAAAATGAACACAGACAACATAAGTGGTATGAAAAGCTAAGTTATAATCCTGACTGAAGGCTTATAATGATCAATTAAATAAGTAAAAATAGAGTGTTTTATTACAAAAATTATGCTAAGATCGCTTGCATACTTTGAAGAATTTTCAATTGAAAAATAGGGTTAGACTATAAGAAGTATGCTAAAACACTTTTTAGACTAGCTTCCGGAGATTTAAACGACTCGCAATCTTCATATGTACGAATAACAGATTTGTAAGAAACTTTTCATGGCAATTTTATTTACTCTCAGAATTGTTACCAGGAATCTGTTGAGAAGAAAACAACGAATATATATTTTTTCGTCTTTCGTCGTGCTGGAGATGTCTGACCTAACAAGTAAACACACTACCTACTAGACTTCGGCAATTCCCTGCCTAGCACTTGATATGCAATCAGTATGTTTTTTCCTGAGATGCATTAAAGCCCTCACAGGTTCCAAGAATATGTTCCAAGGATTCATTCTCATTGTCACAACCACAATTCTGAATAAATATACCCTGGTTGAACTAATTAATACTCATTACCAACCTCAGGTTATTCCTGATGATAGTCTGATGCATGATTCAGATCCCCGAAGTGGTAGACTTGACCACTAAAGCGCGCTTGGGTGCGCATAGCGGCCCCTTGTGACGCTACTGGTAAGCGTAGTCCCTGTACTGACTGAATTCCGTTAAACTCCGTTAGAAGTCGCCGTAGTCTAGTAGGTAGTGTGTTGGCTTATTAGACGTAAAGCCAGGGTTCGAGTCCCAGGCCAGGTATCAAGACAAAATAGAAAAAAGTATTTTTTCGGCGACTTCCTCTCAGCAGATTTCTGGCAAAAACTCTGAGAGTAAATAAAATTGCCATGAAAAAGTTTCTCAAAAATCTGTCGTTCGGAGTCGACTTTAAACTGTAGGTCCCACCACTCTTGTATAAAATTAACACACACAACATAAGTGGCGTGAGAAACTAGGACGTTGTACAATGGGTCAATTCGACCTCCGGGTACTGTACTTGTCTTAATTGACAAGTACACGTCCTCTAACCTAACCTAACCTAACCTAAACTCATCAAAGAAGTTGGTCAGCGCAAGCAACACAGCACAGTACCTAATATACTACGGGGACTGTTTAGACTATTCATTATTGTTTTATCGTTTACCTAAAGCGAGTAGAATTTCTGTTAAGAATTGAACGCACAACTCCATCCGTACTTATAGTATTATTTGTGATTATATTTGACTGAATATTTTTTTTAGGTTCCACATTAAAATTTTATTTATAATTTATGTGACTCTTAAGATCAAAGCTTTTTCACAACAACAAACAGTCGTATGGAATATTTTATTGCATTTTTAAATTATTGAATAAATATAAAAATAAAACATTAAAAAAAAATTATAATAACAAATAAATGTGAAAAATGCCTCTGTTTTTTTTTTTTATTAGAATGAAAAACATTTTCAATATTGACTTTGGTAGCACAAAATAAAACACAAAAGGTGTTGAAAAGGCAACAATTTAATAAAGAAATATATTTTATGGATGTATGGATGTACGTACTTAAAGTATAACGTGCTTACAAATACTTATTTTGAATAGAGCACTTGAATATCTGAATTTGAAAGACAAAATAATATTTTCACATTTTTTCTAAAATAATTTTAATAAAAAAATTTAATTAATAACATTTCAATTGTATTTTGAATTTGAATTTACGAGCCAAGTGTTGTGTAAAATTAAAATCTTTCTAATGGAATTCCAAAACACGAATTCTAAAATGATATGCTAGTACGTACAGTTAGTGAGTGCCTTGAAAATTATATCAAAAAATTTATTTTCTTATTAAAAAAATTGGGGTTTAAAGCGTATGTACGTATGTCGGGGACCTTTTGAATTTAGCACTTCTTAACTACTCCTGTCAACATATAACTGTCAGTTGACACCTGTCAAAATTATAAGGAGATGCATCATTGACAAATACGCAATGTGTGCTAAATATGTCGAAAATTTTTTGAATTTAGCACTTCTTAACTCAGAAAGTATTCTGAAAAAGGATTTATAGTTGGTCCTGATGGCCCAATCTGCCATTTCTACGGCCTCATCACTGGCCAGGGTGTCGGGAAAAAAAAGCAGAGTTGTTAAGGGAATGGATCGAGATGTTAAGTGTCTAGGTATCTATGGCCTGCTATAGACAGCGATAGAGCAGGTATGCTTCTGAGCTTCGATAAGGTTAGCCTGAGGTTGGTTATTGGTTTCATTACAGGGAATTGCAGGATTAGATCGGTGACAAGGATCTGTAACAGATTCCAGCCTGACTATCGCATGGTATGTTGCGATGCGGAGGAATTAAAAACTATCGAACATCTACAACTGTCCAGACCTTTGGCAGAGGCTTCTTCGAAGGTTTGGGCTCTCTATAGATTCATAAATAGGTTAAGCTGGTTGCGAAGTGTTAGGACATCAAGTTTGTAGTCGCGTCCTTTTGTGTGTCCATCTTTTAGACGGACGTTTATATCCTCATTTTCCTATCTCTTCTTCTTATTCAATTTACCTATCACCTTCACTTTCTTCTCTCTCTCTGTCTTCTAGGACGAATTTACCTTTGGGCCATTTTGACCTCTGGGTATCGTGCTTGTCCCATTGACAAGTGCACGTCCCAAGCCTAACCTAACCTAACTTAACTTAAGGAGTAACATACTGACTCCTGTCAGAATTTTTAAAAGTCGTATCGTTTAGTTTGTGTCAATGACTGCCGCGTAATTTGTGCCCGTTAAACATTAACTTTTGCTGATAAAACCATCACTCAAACCAAGGCTTAGCTTGATAAATACAATTTTAATGATCCAATGTGGTTTACTGAAGATGCTTAACTTTCTAGACACCCAAGTGAAATCTCTGTCAGTGATTAACCCCCTGTTTCAAACGATCGGAAATTTGTGTGTGAAAACTCAAAAATCAGTAAATCATGGGAAAATAGTGCTAGAGATTGTGAAGGCCGTAGGCACCTCGCATGGCTCAGTGGTTCGACTTTTTCTGCCTTGGCCTAGATTTTTTCTGGTGTATTGGCATGACCTTAAGAAAAAATCGATATCAGCTCACACATTTCGAACAAAACGAAATAGAAAAATATTTCTTTGGCGAAATCCTCACAGCAGTCTTCTGGCAAAAACACTGAGAATAAATAAAATTGTCATGCAAAAGAGTTTCTCAAAACGCTATCGTTTGGAATCGACTTTAAACTGTAGGTCCCGCCACTTATGGATAAAATATTAACACACATAACATGGGTGATAAGAGAAGACAGGTTGTAATGCTGACTAAAGGATTAAGGAAGTGTAACTAGGACCCTATGTTCGGTGCATTTTAATCGACCAAAGCCACTGGCAGTAAGTGAATCCTCAACCCCTACATTTAAAGTTTAGCACACTCCATAATAGCTTATTAAGGGCCATTATTACAACTTGCCGTTAACTAAAGGGAGGATTTTAAAGGGCAGATAAATTGTTTTTCATTATTATAAGTGGACAATAAGGTAGAAGTGAACGTTAATCTAAAATCATTCTACCATTAACTTTTAAAGTTCACTTTATGTTTGAACTTCAATATGGCAACTTCAAATATAAACAAAATGAGCAAATGTAACAAAAATAAGAAGCCCATCGTTGCCACTGCAGTTGAAAAAACTTATTTAACTAATTAATGTTATCGACATTGATCCGACACTGCTATATTTTTAAAAAGTTAACTATATATCATCATTTGATTTGTAAAGTTAAAGGTGACTTTAAAGTTCACTTTAGCTAAAGTTACATTCAACTAAACCTAACTTTAACGGCAAGTTGTGATAATGGTCATAGGCAAGACAAGGACGCCTATTAAATAAAGTCTTCAGTTGCATACAGTAATAGATGCCATTCTTCTACTTCTAATTTGTTTTATGGCGTCTTTTCTTAATATGGGCGTTATATTGAGGTTATCATATGATTTTTAACCTGTGCTAGCTAACCTGAACAATTTTCTAAAAGTCATTCAACTTTTTAAAATGCATTTTGAAATTTTTTTTTTATGCTTTAAAAGGCGATAATTTTTTTTCATTTCTTTTCTTTCATTATTCGTTTATTTTGTTAGCTACTGTAACCGAAAGTTAACGACGTATTGTCTGAGACACTGTGAGACTATTTCTCACGTTTCATTTACTCTATTTTGAAAAATGTATGCCGATCAGTATTTGAATTTTTTTGTTTTTTTTTTTTTTTGAATTTATTTATTGTATTTACTTTTATTTTTAATAAGAAATATGTGTTGGTCACCATATAGATTCCGATGAATCTCTTTTTAGCGTAATACTGTTAATAGATGGGCTATAAAGTATACGATTATTCATGTTCAAATGCGTATTTGAAAGTTTATGACGTATTCATAAACAAAATATATTTTTTTTTTTGCCAAATCTTTTCTGGGCCTATAAAATTGCACTCAAAATTATTCAAATTCAAAATGACAGAAGCCTTTAAAAAAAGTTACTAAAGTTCTACTGTGGAACACGTTCCCCGGTGGTGTTCCATCATTCTAAATAATTTTAATTTTATGGAAATTACAGTGATATTTAGATTAATTTGTGTGAATAGAATTGCATTTAGCAATAAAAACTTAATAATTGTTTCTGAATTTTAGTGTTTCTTTCGTATCGTAACTTATTTTTACGAGTTACATTTGTAAATTTACTTAAATTAAATGCTTCTTAATCTCTTACAATTCGAACGTATTTGTTGTTGTTTTTTCCTAAATAACCGTTAACCTATAATTAACAACAAACAGTGTTAATTAAATTTAGCGTAACATTTTAAGTAGTTTTGTTTTTTAACGGAACACTTGCCTTTACAGTTCCAAATAAAACGTGATTTATTTTTAATTAATTTCTGTCTATATCGGGTGAGCCAACTGTCGGTTTAAATTTAAATCATCGGTTATTTCGAATCTGGCAATACTTATGTCATCCTATTCTGTCACAAAATTCGGGTTATTATCTCTACTGAATATAATGAATCGATTTACGCTTGAGCAACATTGGGATTTATTGGAAATTTGGGCCAACGAAATTATCTTTTCGAATGCAGCTCATTTTCTTTTTGGTGGGTATGTTAAGGGAAGTAGCCGTAGTCTAGTAGGTAGTGTATGGGCTTATTAGACGTAAGGCCACGGTTCAAACCCCAGGTCAGACATCAAAGCGAAATATGAAAAAAAAATAATTCTTCGACGACTTCCTCTCAGTAGATTTCTGGCAAAAACTCTGAGAGTAAATACAATTGCCATGAAAAGTTTTTAAAAAATCTGTCGTTCGGAGTCGACTTTAAACTATAGGTCCCGCCACGCATGTATAAAATTAACACACAAAACATGAGTGGTGTAAGAAGCTAGGCCGTAATTCTGACTGAAGGGTTGTAATGGCCAATTATGTATGTGTACGTTAATAAGCAAAATTGCTGTCTTTGGGGCTCAGAAAACCCACTCGAGGTCGTACAGAAGCCAGTGTACCCATTACAAGTGACTTTTTGGTGCGGAGGCCCTTATTTCTTTGAAAATGAGGACGGCGCAACCCTTACGGTCAATGGAGACATATATCGCACCATGCTAACCGATTTTTTGGACCCACTCTTAATGGTATTAATGTGAACGATGTTTGGTTTCAACAAGATAGTGCCACTTTGCACACATCTCAGACCACAATGGATTTATTAAGTCAAACATTTGGTTGCTGTTTAATTAGCCGAAATGTTAATATCAATTGGACTATTTTCTGTGGGGCGACGTTAAAGGAAGGTGTTATGCCGACAACCCAGAGACAATTAAGCATTTGAAGACCAACATTAGTGATACCATTGCCGAGCTATGACCCCAAACACTCGAAAAAGTATACGAAAATTGGTCCGCTCGAATGCGATACTGTGAGGCCAGCCGCGGCAGCTGTGTGAATGAAATAATATTCCATTTCTAAGTCGAACAATTGTACTTCAGAACAAAAGAAATAAATTTGGCAAGATTTCAAACCGTTTTTGTTTTATTAGCATTTTTAAAATTAAAATTTTGAACTTCCCATCCTAGACAATCATACCGAAAACGTTTTCGAAATTCAGTTTAAAATTATTTATAAATAAATAACGTTTTTTTTATATATATTTTCAAAATTATTTTTTTTTTTTTAATTACAACTTTTTAATTGAAATCATTATACCGAACAGCACAGCTGTTTTATTTATTAAGAAATGATTACAAATTAAACGAAATACTAATAAAAAATGTTTTAAAAACTACAATATTTTTTCTATTTGCCATACTCTTACGTATAAACTTCATTTTTCAGTGGTTTTTTTCCGGTAGTCTGTCAGAGTGTTATTATTTGTTTCGTTTAATAATAAAACTATCACATGGTTTTGCGTAAATGTATTTAACACTTTAGCGACCGCGCACCTGTACCACACTTTGTAACTTTTCACGACGGCGCGACTGACCATACGTATTAAGGAATTTTTAGTAAAGCAATTCTATGTTGCCTTCATTGGCATACCCCTGTGGCATGCCTCTGTGGACCAACAGTAACTTCCGTATCTACACTATGTCAGCCACTGTGCTGCACCAAGCACTTACACGGCACCCGTCTCGAAAGCGTTAAAATGTTAAATTACAAGGAAGCACTTGCATTTTATTTCTTTGTACACTTGGTTTTACAATTCATAATTAAATCAGTAGCACAATCTGGCATTCTATTTTAATTTCATTTCCCTGATATTCACTGTCGCAGAGAACAAAAAATTGTTGGAAACAAGTTCTTAACCCTTCCGTGTACCTATTAGGCTCCGCTTTAGCAGAGTAGTAAAACATAATACTCCAGTATTTATTTTTGCATACCGTACCCATTAAATAAAACAAATATGATATCGAGATGACATCCACCACAGCTTAAAAAGTCTAAATTTAATATTTGAAATGATACTAGCTATTAAACCTATTGCGACAGCGCCTCTGTACCATACATCATTATCATTGTTCTCGTAAACGTAAGTGAACAAGTAAATAACTGCCGTGTATAAGCGGCATCCGCCTCTACGGACCAATAAGTAACCGCCGTGTTTACACTACGTCCGCTGCTGTGATGCACCACGTGACTGCCATATATACATACATGGCACTCGTCGCGAAAGTGTTAAAGGGGGATTTAAACGATCCCACATGTCATACGAAATGTCAAGTTATTGTACAGAAGAGAGCAAATAGTATCATATAAACTTAATACGTAATAAGGGAGTACGATATTGAGCGATAAAAAGGCTAGAAATTTGACAGTCTTACTACTCTCTTCAGTTTTTGAAATTTTTTCAAAAACCATCACACTTCGTTAGATCAGGTAAACATTTATTTTACCTTGTTTAGATTCTTCATTCAACCATGGTAGCATAAGCAATATCTATTGTGAGATTTTAACTCTCATTTTTAGAATACGATTAGAATTCTGTAGTATTTTCTCTCTGATTTTACGTACGTAAAACTTATCGTGTGAATCGGCCTTAATCGAATGTGTTTTTGGCTGTATGGGAACTATCGTTTCTGATAAAACAAATAATCAAACAATCCTACCGGAAGTTGCAATCCATTTCTTTTTGATTTGCGACCAATTCTTAGAGGATGACCCCTATTTATGCAGTGCATTGTGTTTGGCACTAGGTAATGGGAAGCAGAAAAGAGGTAGTAAAGTTTGTGGGCGTTAGATTTGAAGTTATTTATATTACAAGTGACAGGAAAGACTTCTACAGTTAGGGAGTGCCATATACATACGTAGAGTGCGGCTAAAGAACAAATTCTGTCTACAATGCAGTGTATAATTCACTGGTCCATTGACCACAAACGTTGCTTTATTTCGCTAAAGCAATATCTGTTGTAGTAGCCGTGGAACGGAGGAACACAAGCCGTAGTGCAAATCTATAGAGTTGGATACCTTACTATTATATCATATCATACTCCTGTAGGCAGTCGAGAAGCTGCAAAATAAACTTCTTGGCACCAGCCCATACATGAGTGTTGCAATTTATTTTCTGTCGGATATACCTACATAAATACATACATAATAGGTCATTACAACGCTTCAGTCAGGATTACGACCAAGCTTCTCATATCGCTTATATTATGTGTGTTAATTTTATCATGAGCGGCGGGACCTACAGTTTAAAGTCGACTCCGAATGACAGATTTTTGAAAAGCTTGTCATGGCAATTTTATTTACTCTTAGAGTTTTTGCCAGAAATCTGCTGAGAGGAAGATATATTTTTTCATATTTCTTTTTGTCCGAGATGTCTGACCTGGAGTTGGAACCGTGGCCTCAAGTCTAATAAGCCAACACACTACCTACTAGGCTACGGCGACCGTCGGATATAAGTGGTGTAAATAGCAAGGAGATCAGATGTAGGAAGTATATCTTGCACCATCTTAAGAAACCAAGGCACTTGAGTGCACAATTCGACGCCTCCGTTTTATAACATTCTAAGTCGAAAAAGTATGTTTGAGTTATGAGCTCTGAAAGTTTTCACGCGACATACGACTATATGGGTATTCGAAGTAGACTTTTCCCTATAACTTCGGAACGGATCGGCGCATCTTAACCAAATTTAAGACAGTATTTAAGTTAGAGAACGTAGAATTTAAAAATGCAAGAACATTAAAAACGTTCTAAGTACACTTAGAACGTTATAGAATGGAGGCGTCGAATTGAAAATTGATTTCAGTTTTCCCACTCATCATGGACTTTTGACTCGCTAATATTGAAGCCACCCATAGCTATAGATTATGTAATGTTATTGCTGTGCTTGACAGTGTTAAAACGAGATTTGGAAACTTTAAAAGGGGAAAAACCCCCGCACAAGCACACACCCCACACTGAAGTGTTGTAAGGTTAAAAGAATTTTAAAAAAATCACCAAAATTCCTGTAAATTGTCGTCATGCCATTTTCGGTACTTAAAAACAATAAAAAAAAACACGTTAAATTCAACAAAACAATTTGACAGATCGTGATGACATTCAGAAATAAATGCAACCCGGTTGTTTATATTTAGAACGTAAATTACAAAGGAGAACCGTATATGGTTTAATTTATTTGTAAGAATTTTATATATGTAAGTCAATGTGTAAACTTCATAACTTATAATGAATCACAAAGAAAATAAATTAATTACTGTAATTAACAGTGTCATAAAAAATAATATAAATTATAAGAATTGCTTAAAAATAAATTTTCCAAGAGAAATAAAATAAAAATTATTGTTCAGATTTAATATAAATATAATATAATGTAAAAGTATGTAGTAAGTACGTATGTATGTACATTGTTAAAAATAATTTAATTAATAGATTTTAAGAGAGTTTTGTTGTTGTTTTTCTTTATAAAAATAGTTTTTGTTTTTTTTCCGTTATACAATATCGATTGTATATCATTTTTAAAATCACTTCAACGCTACTGGTAATTAGTTTCAAAGAACCTTTGAAATGCGTCTTATCGCGATTACGATAACGTTTAACGCCAATTGACAAGTTGTCGTATAAACTAATTTACTGAACATTAAGTTTTTATTAGTAAATTTAGTCATTGAGATTAAGATTAAATAAATTAATTAAATGGAATTATCGGTTTTATTCAAAGCATTAAAATCAAAGTAAATCACAGTTAACAGTTATTTCAGGAACTTATCGATATTAGTTATAATCGCTGTCTCAAAAAAGGGGTGTGTAATAAATTGAACACATTGACCGGCAGTAGAAAAAAAGAGGTACGGAAAATGACGCATATAGTCGTAGTGTTTAAAAACAAGCGTTAAGTTTTTGACGGCTATTGCCGTCATATCACATTGTGAGGACTATAGACACAAATTTCGTTTTGAATAAAAATGGGCTGAATTGCTGCTGCTTAAATGTCTTTCTTTTGAAATGTAAAAAGCTATGAGCAGCCGAGTTAAAAAGTATGGTTTTATTAAAACCTTAACATGTTTTTAATTATTTATTGATTACTTTGTACTTATTTACATGTATTTTATTTAAAATGCATAGTCTCTAGGCCTAGCACAAGCTGTTTTAAAGCTGTGATAATACAAGATCACAACATCCGCTCCAATTATGAATTATTTATTGGTTAAATTTTAATACTTTGCACTAAATAACATACAATTATAATATTCAAAACTGTTTTAATTCATACATATGTTAATAGAATATGTATAAATACATATTTATTTAAATTATATTTATTAAAATATTCTTTAAACAAAATGTATGTAATTTTTGATCAAACTTTATATTCTTCAAAACAATTTAAGCGTAAATTTGATCTTGAAAAAAATTGTCTAAAAAACTTTTGAAAAAGACGACTACTTTATAACCTACAATTAAATAAGGGTAAAAGCTTTACGGCTATGCTAATAAAGATATTTTAAAACTGTTTCTAACATCATGAACTTAAAAACAGGAATTGCAACCCTTTAGCCACGGATACGACCTAGCTGCTCACGCCACCCATGTTGTGTGTATCAATTTTATCCATCAGAGACGGTGACCTACAGTTAAAAGTCAACTACGAACGACAGATTTTTGAGAAATTATTCAAGGCAATTTTGTTTGTTTTGTTGAGAGAAAGTCGCTGAAAAAAATATTCTTTTTCATGTTTTGTTTTGTAGTCGCCGTAGTCTAGTAGGTAGTGTGTTGGCTTATTAGACGTAAAGCCAGGGTTCGAGACATCAAAATAAAATACAAAAAGTATTTCTTCGGCGACTTCCTCTCAGCAGATTTCTCGCAAAAACTCTGAGAGTAAATAAAATTGCCATGAAAATGTTTCTCAAAAATTTGTCGTTCGGAGTCGACTTTAAACTGTAGGTCCCATCACTCATGTATAAAATTAACACACACAACATGAGTGGTGTGAGAAGCTTGGCCGTAATCCTGACTGAAGGGTTTTAATAGCCAATTATGTATTATGTATGTATGGTTTGCTCGAGATATCTGAGCAAAGGTTTGAACCAACAAGTTATTTACTGGACTGTGGAGGAAAAGCATTTCCTTCCAGCAAACAGCATGTACGGACACGTTTAAAGTATGCTAATAATCAACTGCGTCCTAATAATAACCGGCAAAACTTACTTTAATATGACGAAATAAAAATGCGTTTATTGGGTCAGATGATTGCAAAAACATACACTCAGCGACAAAAGTATACATACGGTTAACAAATTTCAGAAATTTTTTAACCAATCCGTTTTCGTTGAAAATCTTTATAATTGTCTGACAACTTTACTCGATTTTAAGACGGTCTTTTGCATTGGTTCAGAAATTTGTGAAATTTGTTAATCGGATGTATAGTTTTGTGGGCCTGTGCAGGGCCACAATTCAGTTCAATTTCAGACATTTTTTAACCAATGCAAAAGACCATCATAAAATCGAGGAAACTATAAGGATTTTCAACGAAAACGGATTGGTTAAAAAATTTCTGAAATTTGTTAACCGTATATATACTTTAGTAACTATGTGTATGTACACCATTCCCCATAAAAGAGACAATTAAGCACGAAAGCGAATCGTTGATGCTTTAAGGATGTGTCTGGAGATTGGTTCAAATGTAGGGATTTAAGAAAAATACCGCTGTTTATGTAATATGATAACCTTCGCCAAGTTCGAAATAATCACTGGATATAATATGCTACCACTTCATGCAGACGAAACGTCAGGTGGCAGTTTATATAAGACAACGATCACAAACATTTCGATGGAACTGTAAAATCGTTATCACAATCGAAAAACTAAGGGCCCGTTATGAATATCCGAATTGAGCACTTCTAGAGAGTTCTGATGAATAATATAGCAACTTTTCGAGCTAAAAATTTAAATTGTTAACACAGAGCGGCATCCTGAAATTTATCAGGACAATAGGGTACCCCTATAACCCTACAAATTTCGAGGGGTACAAAAGATCGAGAATAATATGATATAATGTAGAGCGAATCAATTATGATATTATTCTCTTTGTGTGAATATTTTGAAAATAACATCGAGTGTCCCTATTTTTCACAGAGTGAATTTGTATTTTAAGTTTAATTTAATAAGAATTTAATCTGCTTTTTAAATATATAAACTAAAAATAAGTGACGTTACCTAGCAATGTTTCCCTTTTTACTTGCTTTCTCATGGAAACCCAATGTGCCAATTTGATGTCCTTATTATTTTTCGCATCAGTATATGTGCTAAAATGAATAGAATTTTCACCAAGTGTTGAAATTATTTTTTTTTTATTTATTACGTTCTGAGTAATGTAGTAATTATGCTCGGTGTAGAGTAACAGACCAGAGTCTAGGGTGGGAATCGAACTCACGATCCGCACCCAGAGAATTTAATGGCAACATTTGTAAAACTCGTTTTTTACATTTAAAAATTGTATTTATTACCACAAGGAGAGAGTTAATTTCTTAAGCAGACAATATCAACATGTAATGGAAAAAAAAAAATTTTTTAACTTTTAGTGTGACACTATTATTTCTTCCACCACTGTACATTGTATGTCATACCTATTTTATTATTACTAATCGGCTGTAACTCTAATAAAAATTTAGGGTGTTATTTTCAAAAATCTTGACTTGAATTTTTTTCAGCGAATACATATTTGTTTTTAATTTCCAGACCAGAAGATATTTCGCAATTAAACTTTAAATTAAAAAAATTACGACAGTGTAGGGTGTAAAAAAAAGTATATTGCAAATGCAGCTTTATAGCAAAACAAGTTTTCTTAAATTTGGAACATAGCAACGAAAAACACAATAAAAATTTTTAATCACATAACATTTAACATTGCTGAGCTTTTTTCCATACTTTTGTTTAATTTTATGTATTTGTAATTTACAGCAACTTTCGGGAAGTGAAAATGCACTTTTGTTTAAACAAAACAAAAAAAAAATAAATAAATTTAAACCGTCAATCAAGCTGACTTTCTTTATATTTGTATACGTTTCTTTCTATACGGTAATACTTTTACACAGAGATTAACACCAACAAAGAAAACAATATCGATCACGAGACTTTATTGTAAAAATAATCGGATTAAAAAAAAAAACAAAACAAATAAAATGCAATCTTTCAATACAAGCACGAGTTAAAGTTTCTAATCAACACAAACAGCAGCAGCCAGCAAAAATAAAATGAACGTGTTTGTATGCAAAAACAAAAAAATATAATAAAAGTAGCAACAATAACAATTAATGTAAATAAAAAAAGTAAACAGAGATTTATTACCGAATGCTACTCTCAGAAAGCACGATTTTAAAAACTCAAACTTTATAAAACAACAAAAGTATAAAGAGTACGATGCTTAAAACGATCTTTAAAAAGAAGTAAAATTGATTCGGTAGTTAGTTAGTTAGTTATGCTCTTACCATTTTCTTTAGTATAACCCCAGTGATGAGAACTCATATTTGTTGAAGAGTTTTGTGTTTTAAGAATAAACGAACGTAAAACCGAAGAATGGATCACAATTTAGTGGGTTTTAGTTTATTGTTTCGTTTTTTTTTTTTTTGGAAAGGAACTTTGAAATGAATTTCTATTTTCACACGTTGTGTACTGTTAGTCTGCTAAATGAAGACTGAATGAAAGTTGTCTATATTTTGCTCGATTCTGAACTAAACGGCACAGCACAGAACAGAATAAAATGAAATGAAATGAAAAATTTTAAGTGTTTTAGGCGCGATTGAAAAGTTGCGTCGTGTTGTCGCTGCTTATAGTGTTGATGTTGCTAAATGCTATGGCTATTGCTCTTGCTTTTACTGCTGCTGCTGCTGGTGTTGATGTTGGTGTTGGTGCCGCTGCTGCTTTTTTATTGTCATTATTTGTATATGTTTCATTAGTTTTTATGTTAAACAGACGGACGGACATTTGTACGACGTACTTATGTACGTATATTGTAAATATATCTACTGGACTTGGGCTTTGTTTTTAAATAAACAAAAACAACTATAAACAAGACTTACAAACAAAACTGCGTGCAAGACGTAGGGCAGGTTGCCCTAATGAACCTTAAGTGGGTTTGATTTCATATTTTTTTTTTTATTTTTTGAGTGCATTTTTGTCGTTATATATCTTTTTTGAATATCTTCGTGGTTTCGAAAATACAAGCAAAAACAACATATACGTACTTTCTTTCGTATAATGTTTATCAACAATGTTGCTAAACAATTTCATTTATTTTTTTCATTTATTTATTTGCGTTAGATAATAGGTATTTAATTTTATGGACATTCTTAATAACACTTGTCTTGCATAGACACACACAGTAAAAACCAAAAGTGTAGATATGATTAAACGCTATACTGCACATCGTATAAATCTTATAAAAAACAAAAAAGTTCTAGGTATCGTGGCAGAAGATTTTAAAATTTTCAACATCCGAAGAAGAAATTATTCGACTAATCGACTAATGAAGACCAAAGCGTTAGAGTTTATGGTTAAGTTGATGGGAGACATTACGTAATTTTTGGAATCATAAAACCGATTGAAAGATCCCTTCTTAACTTTTTGGCTTTATAGAACGAGTAGACTCTTTAAATCGAATAGAGTATATCCATAACCTTTTAAAAGAAGGAATTTTTTATGGATCAAGAACAGTTCTGGGAAAACAAGCAGGAGTTTTTGGTGCCCGAATAAATTATTTCGAGCTCATGAGGAAAATCGGGGGTTTTTACCAAGCGGAAGTCTAGGCCATCAAAAGATGTGCTCAATTCAATTTCCCTTCAGTCAGGATTACCATCTAGCTTCTCATACCACTTATGTTGTGTGTGTTAATTTTATACATGAGTGGCGGAGCCTACAGTTTGAAGTCGATTTCGAACAACAGGTTTTTTGAGAAATTTTTCATTGCAAGTTTTTGCCAGAAATCTGCTGAGAGGCAGTTGCCGAAGAAATATTTTTTTCATATTTTTCGTTTTATTCGAGATGTCTAAACTGGGGTTTGAACCGAGGCCTTATGTCTAATAAGCAAACACACCGCCTACTAGACTAAGGCAACTCCACAGCCATTCAGGTAGGAATTCTCGGCAATAAGCAAGCAGATGAGCTTGTGGTGAGTGGATCAGAACTCTTTAATGGAATGGGGGCGTATGTTTGGAGAAGTATGCACAACGAGAGCGAAAATTAAAACAGACAAAACTCTTCTCAAACCAAATAGATTTGAGACAGTCGAAACTCTTTCTTTTATCCGAAAACTACAATAACGAGAGATCTGAATCATGCATCTGGCTGCCAAGAAATAACCTGAAGTTGATAACCGATGTTGGAACTGTATACTCAGAGTGCACTTATTCTCGAGCTGAAGATGTAAATATTGTGACGATGAGAATAAATCATGAATCGTATTCTATGAAGACTTAAGACATTACTGCATCCCAGGAAGAAACACCTGGTGCATATTATTAAGTGCTAGGCAGGAAATGGTAATGGCAGCATCCTGAAATTGTCGGGTGAGTAGGTTTGGAGAATACATTATATGGATACTCCGTTTGAGGGCAGTACTAAAATATGTAGATATGTTCTTCTGTTATTATTGAATTGATATTTAAATTTGTTTTTTATTTCATCACGAATATTTGCTGAATGGTTTATAAAATTTTGTTTAGGATTTAGTATTTTATGAACATTCACGCGATTTTGGTTGCCACTGTAGGTAATATGAAAATGACAAACGTTTTAGCAAACTGCAGATCGAAAATCGTTAGTTTTCCGTATTAAATTTTTATATTTAATTTATATATTCTTTAAGAATATATTTTTATAATGGTATATGGGTGTCCTGATAGTCTAGTGGGTAGTTGTGCTAGACTATTAGCGTGAGGGTCGTGGGTTCGATTCCCATCAGAGACTCTTGTCTGTGACACTACACCGAGCATATCGTTAAAGTTGCTCAGCTCATACATGATTAGAATATAATTTGTAATTGTATTGTAATAAACAAATATAAAGGTATGGTAAGCATAGAGAATTCGATTTAAATTTGCTTCAATAGAAGGGAAGTTTTGCTAAAATTAATAAAAAAAAAAAATTAATTCATGGAAAAATGCACAAAATTTATTGTTTTTTGAATTCATAACTCATATGCAGTTATTTGCATTGTTTACAAACAATTTAATTAATCATTCCTACTGGATTTTACTGGCAGGGAAACAATAAAACATTTCATTTAGGTGTTGTATGAACACGAATCCAGTAAAATCCAGTTGGAGGATTTGAAAATGTGAACACAACTACTTAATAAGGCACACAAAAAAAGCAAATAAATTATTAAAAAATTTAGTCTTGAGATCATTTGACACTAAAAACAAAACACACAAATCGATTCTATCAAGCCCGACTCACATCATATTTGTAACACAATATTGTGGAAAATATTTCGTTCTAAAACACATGCTGCAATATTTAATAACATCCTGCCCAACCGAATTTTAGGCAATTAAGGCAAGAGTAAGCAGGGTTTTGAAGTCGCTGTAGTCTAGCAGCTAGTGTGTTGGCTTATTACAAGTGAGGCCACGCTTTAAAACCAAGGTCAGACATCAAAACGAAATATGAAAAAAATTTTCTTCGACGACCTCCCCTCAGCAAATTTCTGACAAAAACTCTGAGAATAAAAAAAATTTCCATTAAAAGTTTCTGTCGTTCGGAGTCGACTTTAAACTGTAGGTCACGCCAATCATGGATGAAATTAACACACACAACATAAGTGGTGTGAGAAACTAGATCATAATCCTGACTGAAGGGTTGTACTGACCAATTATGTATGTTATGTATGTATGTAAGCATGGTTTCGAACTAACAGATCTTGTATTGACCATATTAGCACCCTTAGAATGATTAATGAATATAAATCACCTTTATCGATTTTAAGAATGCTTTCGGGGCGAAAGACCTTAAAGTTGTATGGTCTGTATTGAGAAGTAAAAGAGTATCACAATAACACAATACGATGGGCCAAGGCAACGATTTTTCATATGGGCAGTATATGCAAACCCTTTAATACACTTACCGGAGACAAAAATTAGAAAAACTAAATCCTGTGCTTTAGTCGCTATACACGCCCCCTCCCCCTTCCTTCTTCATCATCATTAGTATACTCTTCAAAAAAGGAGAAAAACCTGGACAGCATCATAACACCTTACGGAAGCGCTTTGTCGGATATGGAAAGTCGAATAGTCAGAGCTTAGAAGTGTCTTTTATTCACTATGCAATGTCACTAGAACTCAAACTCACTTCAAAGGTCAAAATACACGTTTGTAATGTATGCGTTACATCACATTTGCTGTATGGTTTGGAAGACGTGGCTTGTTACTGCGGAAATTAGCATATATCAACACAGGCTTGCGAAATATTTTGAAAATATGTTGACCTCGAACCGTCACAAACTTTGAATTACTTTAACTTTCACACCAGACCGACATTAATTCTTAAATACGACACCGAAATCTGGTATTATTGGGCCACGCCTTGAGACAACCTTATGTCTTACACTTACGACATTTAGCACTTTGAAAGTTGGGGCGAAAAAAACTAGGGCCCTTTGAATTTATTGACAAAACATCACAACAAGCCTTCATAAAACTTTTAGGATTACTAAGAAATGCCAATCACAAGTTATCAATGGTATCACAACAAGACCTTATATGACCTATACCCGGGGTGATATGTAACCTAGGTTAGGTTGAGGTATAGTATTACGAAACAATCTTGTGAAAGCACTTGTGAAACCCAGTGAAGATCCGTTTTGTTAAGGAGCACCGAAGATTGCCGATATACTTGATATGACTTTGTATAATTCTTTTGTTTTTGTTTTTATTTAATTTAATTCATTTTAATTTAAATTGATCTCGAAACGAATAGAAAGAAAATGATTTGTTTGCCAAAAAATAAAATCACAACCAATCAATGGCACCACACACACACATGTATGCAATGTGATGTGTTACGAGTGACAATTATTTTGGAAACAAATTCATATTCCTCGTAGACTTCCACTTAATATGTGAAGCTGCGGAAGAAAGAAAATCGAAGAAAGCACCAACAACAAAAACAAGAACACATGGTCTAATCATTTGAGCATATTGACACGATTTTGTACTGTTAGCGATACAAACAACGTATTACGAGCGTATTTTGATGAAAAACATTTGAACAAATATTGATAATTGCATCGATAAAGTTAACTGCCATGAATTACTGACGAAATGAAATTGATTGTCACTCTCCTGTTTAGCTCATTTAAGATCGTGTATGTAAATGTATTAACGTGTGCGTGTGTGTAAGTGAATAAAATAAAATGAAAATAAAGTGACAAGAAAATAAATTCAACAATTGAGTTATAAAATATCAAAATATTTGCACAAGTTATCGTTTTTACAAATTAGTGGCATTTAGTACATTGAAATTAAGTTGGAAAAAAAAAACGTGAACTCTAATTGAAATAATTAATAAAATATGACTTGAAACATCATGTTAGCTAAGATATATACGAGGGCTGTAATGTGTATTTAGAGAAATTGTAACACTTACACTTATGGAGAAAAAATTTTTAAAATTTTTATACGAATTTCTTGAATTTCCCACATCTTCGGCGAAAGTGAAACACTGTATTTGTCAATAGGCATCTCTGCTTAGGCACATTTTAAAATATTAACTGGTTGCATCAAACTAAAGTATTTAGCAGTCATTGATAAAAAGCTACTCCGTGAAGTCACTCACCTCTTGTATTTCCCACCTCTTGACAGAAAGTGATACACTGCTTCCGTCAAAATGCATCTGTCAAAATATTGACAAGTTGCATCAAACTAAAGTATTTGGCAGCTGTTGATAAGAGGCTAGCCCGTGATTTGAAGAGAAATCTGGAGAAGTGAATTTTGTCTAAAAATTAGGCAACGAATTGCTTACTCATCCTTTTTATTCTCCAATTTTAGCAACGAGTGTCCATATCTGATCAAGCTTAGGAATACTCTTGCCAACAGGTGCTACTATGGTCTCAATAGGCAATTGAGTAGCAGAGATCTCTCTCGCATGACTAAACTAATACTCTACAAAACGCTCATCCTCCCTTTGTTTCTTTATGGTGCTAAGGCTATTAAGCACTGATGCAGCAGCCTTGAGAGTATTCGAGAGAAAAGTCCTACGTAAGGCCCTCGGTTAAATCAGACTTGGCCAATGATTTCCACATCCGATCCAACAGTGAGCTCCTCAATGACATGGACGTTGTGCAGCATATTAACATCCAGCGGCAGCGCTGGCTCACCTTATCGTTCGAATTGAGGAGGATGATCCGGCGAGACAGTAATTTGATGCGGAGATCTGCGGACGTCGGCGATGAGGGCGACCTTGTATGCGTTGGAAGGAGCAGATCGAGGAAGCCCTGTCATCGATTGGTGTGACCAACTGGCGCAGGCGCGCAAGAAGCAGAGGCACTTGGCAGGATGTGTTAAGGCAGGCCGAAATCTGTTAATCGGGTTGTTAATGGCCAATTAAGTAAGTAAGTAAGTGCATAGCCTATCCATATCCATATAGATAAAGCAAAATGTGTGTGAGATATCGTCGCATTCGTTTGAAGGTCCTATTAATGCATTGTGTGTCGCCACAATGCCACATCGGTTTTGGATTTTGTGCGATTGATGCATAAAACAGCCTAAATTTTTACCAATGGCAGCGGTTATATTGACTTTGAGGATCACTGTGGTTTGAAGCTTATTTGCATACTTAAGAAAACTCCATAAGAAAATGTTTAACGGGTTCGAATCGCATGATCTCGGTGACCAGTTTACATAACAATGCCCTCAAATCGCTACTGGAGAATATCGAGTGTAGCATGAGCTGTGTGTCAGGAATATTTAAGAATCTAGCATCAAATAGAATTGGAAAAACGGGCGTTATGGTCGTCGTAGGAACTGCATTTATATACATTTATATACATAATCAAATGTGAAAATCTTCAATCCTTTTACGTCTTGATATTTGAAATCAAAATGTATTCCCGTAAGGGATAAGAAAAATATGAATATTTATCGATTGAACGAGACCATCTACAACCTTAACATTGAGGGCCTTTTTCTGCAAGGTTTAGTAGAAACAAGATGAAAATTCCAACAACCACAAGCAATGATAGGAACCAAATTTGCATTAGACCTGTTAAGATTCCATCTGAGGAATCCTATGGCAGTTATAAAGGGACACTCGTCCCTCTCATAGACTGGGAATGCCTCTTAACGATTTCTGCAGTACCTGCAACGACGAGGACGAAAATGAGATAACATAACATCTTCTTTGTCATTCTTCGGTGCTTGGGATCCTAAGAAGAGGAATTCTTGGGTACCCAAAACAAAACACAACTGGCCAAAGATGATTTAATAAAAATTCACACCTTTATAAGACTCTCGTGATGATGAAGAGATGCCAATGAGGAGCTTTGGAATAGAAGGAATAAATGATATCGGTGTTACAAGGACCCAAGCAAGACTACTGCCTGCTGAACCTAACCGAACCAAAGTCATAATTGCATTGAAGAACAACCGAATGGTTTGCTTGAAAAAATCATTCTCAGTTCCTAAGAAAATTATCATATTTATGCGTGGTATAGTCCACAAATACTATACGTTCCTTTTATTCGCTCGTTCCCAAACAAAATTGAAATAGTCCTGTAGCATAATGTTTAATGGCGTCCTTGTACCATTTTTCATTGAAATTTGGTTCAAGAACGAAAAAGAAACAATATTAGGCCCTTCAGTCTGGATTATAACCTAGATGCTCACATCGCTTATATTGTGTGTGTTAATTTTATACATTAGTGGCGAGACCTAAGAGTTTAATGTTGATTTTTGAGAAACTTTTCATGGCAATTTTGTTTATTCTCATCTATAATTGGTAAGTAGGTACGAAATTATGTAGAAAATCTTATTAAAATAATCGATAACATGTTTAATCATTTACACTATTGATAACAATGATCAATTTTCTTTGAAAGACCCTGTACACGTACTGTATTTTGAGCCGCATCTGTGGTACTTACAAATGTTTGCCTACCTTTTATAAATTGTCACCATTTCTCTAATAACGATTGTCGATACAATATTTTTTTTTGTTAAACGATTAAAGGTAATTGCATGCTAAACAATTAAAAGACGTGAGTAATTGTTTTATAAAAAACAAAAAAAAAAACTTTTAATTAATTTAACATTTTGACTCTCATCGATAAAGCAATTCAATTCAACTTTAATTAATTTTATAAACAAAAAATGCAAACAATATTGCGTTCTTATTGATTGCCGTCAAATGGACTTGAGTGAAATGTTTCGCGCAAAGCTGGGTAATCATCATCATCAACATTGCGAGCATCATACACTGCACATACATACATACATACATATATTTTCACGAAATTTTATTATGTTTTCTTTTGTTTTTGTAAGGAATGAATCGTTTTATTGTGGCATTTATTTTTTATAGAATTTTTTATTTGTATAAAAAAATTCAGATTTGTTTTCATAAATAACGTGATTATAATAATAAAATATGTATGTATGTATGTATGTATATAATATATTAGGACACATTTTCCAAAGTCGTAAGTATTTACATATATTGTATATAGAGATGTATGTGCCTATAAAATTGTACATTCAACATAGAAATGTTTTGAGTAATATTGTGCAGAAGATTGAAAATCGCACCACGATATCAATTTTGAAATGCTTTTATCACGTTTTGTATAGATTCGTATGTTTTCTTCATAAGCAATTATTTTATTTTGTTTACTATTTTATAAGGGGAACATACATATTTAATAATAAAATTTCCAAGAACAATAAACTAGAAAATAAAAAATATCACACAGTCAATGAGGACTATACTATGCCCTACCCTATACACACCAGAATATGTTAATGAAATATCAACAATTTCCTTTTTGTATGTATAAAGATTTTGAATGGAGATTCATCTATGTACTAGAGGATCAACAACGCATAAGCGTATTGATTTTTTTTTATAAAATTCTTGAAAACATTGCAGTCTAATAACACGCCATCTATTCGAATGTACGCTGAATGTTATCACTTAAGGTTCGTTTATTTAAATAAAATCCTTCTTCTACATAACCCCTACACAGAATATTGTACCACTCTGATAGTTAAATTTTCCAAAAAAAAAAAATTGTAAATTAAATTTTCTTCAATTCAACTTGCTTAGGAGGTACAAACGACAGGACATAGCAATACTATCTGACCCACGGCTCTTATGATAAAGCCAGAACACTTTTGAGGATTAGGGTCAAATGTATGAAAAACTATGGTCAACGAAAGCAATGATAAAGACAGAGAAAGACTTTCTCGAACCAAGTTCCTTTGAGGCAATTAACAGTTTTGATTGGAAATTGCAATAAAAGAGTCATCACACTATCAAGTAATTGCCTACATACATACATACTTACATAATGGGCCATTACAATCCTTCAGTCAGGATTACGACCTAGCTTCTCACACCACTTACGTTGTGTCTATTAATTTTATAAATTTTTTGTAAAACTTTTCATACAAATTTTATTTTCATTCAGAGTTTTTTTTGAAGAAATCTGCTGAGAGGAAGCCGCCGCGGAAAGAATGTTTTTTAAATATTTGACCTGGGTTTTAACTGTGGCTTCACGTCTAATAAGACAACAAAGTACCTACCGGACTCAAGTAATTAAGAAATTACATGAGGTTAATAACCGATCTTTTGACAGGTCAATGTACCATAGACTCAGAGTACACTTATTCACGACGATGGGATTGAATTATCAGATAACTTTCCTCGAACCTGTGAGATAGTAATACATCACCGAAGGTAACACCTGGATGTTTAGACAGGGAATTGTCAGTGTTGATCCCGAGCAGTATTCTGAACTTTATCAGAACTATAGGCTTAGAGACGACATTATAAAGATACCCTACAAAAGCAGAGGGGACGAAATTGAAGGGACCATACGATCGCCCCAGTACTTAAGCACTCCGTCACGACAATAATAATTATTAAAACTTGAATATGGGCTCTTTCCTTTAGAATGTAACAGGCCTAGTCCATTTGAATGTGTGTCTAAATATCATTTTTAATCTGTAACATTTACAGATCTTTATGTATGTACATACATATTAGCGAGTTATTACGACGGTTCCCCATGAGTAGTTCACGCAGAAGACCTATGCAAAATGCAATATCCAACAAACAATAATCGACAACAAAGTTTCAAGAATATACTTATGAATTTAATACTAATGGCGCCATCTTCATATTAGTCTACGAACTTTTCAGTCCAATAAATTTAAAACAGCGATCGGCACCCATAGCCCTCCGGCGCCAAACAAATGTGGTTTTCTACACACATTGGACACGAACATCAACAATGTTCATAACAAAGAGAGTAAAAATGTATTCAGTTGCTTGTCAGCTTCTAAAAAAGAAGGTTTATATCGCTTTTTTCAGGTTTATTTTATTGTTTCAAAGGTAAAATTAACCAAACGTAACGAAACGTAAGTTCATTTCTATCATGCGTTCGGCTATTGTATGCTAACTGAACATTATTTTATCTTTGAGACGGGTATGCAGTGAGCGTCCAAAGAAACCTTTCAAGACCTCAAGTAAGATTAAAAATGAGATTTCATCGCATTTTAGTATTAATATATCGTCCAGTAATCGCCATACTCTAGTGTGTTGGCTTATTAGACGCGAAGCCAGGGTTCATACCTCAGGTCAGACATCTCTAACAAAACGAAATATGAAAACATATCTCTTCGGCAACTTCCTCTCAGCAAAAACTCTGAGAGTAAATAAAATTTGCGTTGAAAAGTTTCTCGAAAATCTATCGCTTGGAGTCGACTTTAAATTGTAGGTCCCGCTACTCATGTATAAAATTAACACACTCTACATAAATGGTGCGAGGTTGTAATCCTAACTGAAGGGTTGTAATGACCAATTATATATGTATGTATGTATATCGTGCAGGATAAAAAGATGACGTCTGAATAATAGTGTCAAAAAAAATATTAAATACCGTGTAGCGTTTTCTTAAGAATATTGCAATGAACCGAAAATATTGCGTATGGCATCCGCCAAGCCAGGAGCATCACGCAAAATAAAAAATCTCGAATACTCTCAAGGCTGCTGCATGAGTGCTTAGTTTTATTATTAGCTTATTAGTTTCGTCGCAAGAGAGCGGTCCCTGCTACTCGATTGCCTATTAAGACCATAGTAGCACTTGTTGGAAGAGTGATCCGTCATTTTTGGTGGTAACGGCCGAACCAAGATAAATAAATTCCATGACAACGAAAGTGTAGTTATCGAACGTAATCTGAGATCCAATTCAACGCATGTCCCTACTTGTCGATAACATGTACTTGTTTTGCCCTCATTTACTGCCAGACCCATCTTGATATACGGTGCAGTACGAGAAAAGCCAACAAATTTAAAAAATAAAGGGGGGATGTTGAAATCCAAAAATTTCGGTTTGCATGTGCAGTGCTACTGAAATACCAAATAAAGTATTTCCCACTAAATGTTACAATTATTTTTTACATCTGAGCTTTACTTTAGTAAATAAATTTTTTAACTTTCATGACCAAGCTAAAACTTGTGTTAATCTATATGAATATGTAAATTCAAATCCTAATGATATTTTTTTAAAACTTAAACTTTGTTTAATCACTATATTGTAGGAATAACAATTTTATTTAAATAGATTATTTTTTTATTATTTTTTTTACTATGTAATATACATTTATTTATTACTTAAGTTTTATTTTTAATAATTATACTTATTTTATTTATAATTCACTCACTCTACATAATTATGTGTGAATATATATATAGAATTATTACATATATTTATAGTTTCTGTTGCATTTTGCAGAAATTTTGTTTGTTTAAATCTGTAATAATTTTTAAATACATATTTAATCCTTTTTACAACAAAACCTCTGGACCGGACATGTTTTGGTGTTGTAAACAATTTTTTTTTTTTGTTACAAATAAATTAAAACAAGAAATTATATTTTCAAGTCACAATCAAAATCACACACGCTTGTTAATATATATTTCGTATTTTTAATTCATCATTTTCTTTTTTTTTTATTTATTGTTTTTTTTTGTTTTTGTTTTTGTTTTGTTATTAATCTAAAACTCTAGTATACTGATCTTTTGGGGGATTAATTTTTTTACAATTTTATAAAGAGAGAAAGTAAAAATACTTTCTCTAAGAAAAATAAAAATAATTTTGTTTTGTTAAAAAGTTTAAGAATTTCGTATATAAGTGCTTGATTAAGATAGATAATGCTTTTATTTAAACATTAAAGTAAACTATACTAATATTTAGATGAAGAATTATAAGATAATTAATGAAAGTGTGTGTGTTGTGTCTATGTACTGTTAGTATAGATTTTCCAAAAAAAAAAAAAAAAGTTGTTCAGCCAAATCACATAACGTACATAAACTCAAAGCCTACAATCTTATTTAGCAATTAAGCAAAAAAAATTATTTATTTGTAAAATAACAATTTTTAATATGTAGCTTATAATGTGAACTTATCTTTCTTTGCTAACTGTCAATGCAAATAAGAATCACATAATAAAACGGGTTTAGAATTAATGAAAAACAAAATCCTTTGTATAATGTAAGGTTAGGTCTCGAAATGACTTCTCGATTTATGACTTTAGATATACATTAATATGAAATCTAACATTATATCTTCGGCAATAACTCGTTTTATAAAATATTTCATTTAAAGAAAATACGTAAAGTCTTTGGGATTTAATTTTTTTGCAATTAAATTCAATGACTTCCTTTCGTTTTAGTCGATTTTCCAGCATAACATTTTTGTCCATTAGAACATCTCTTCTAATTACATATGTATGTATGTATGTATGTAACAATTAAATTAAGGCATGTATCTTTTTTGTTAACGAATTTTTACAATACTACTACAAAACAATTTCCAAATTTCCTTAAAACAAACGATAAAATAAAGCAATAATTAATGCCAATTGAAATAATTCCTAAATAAAAACTAAACTTAAAAATTCTGTTTATATTTTTGTATATTGCATGACCGAAATTATTATATGTATATATGTATGTAAGTAAAACTTTAATACATTCCTATATTATATGTATAGTATATAAATTAATTAATATTTCTGTTTTAGTTATGTAATAATAAATTTTAATTATATATGTTAGAAAGTATAAATAAATATACGTAGTATGTATATAAATTTCTTTTTTTTTTTTAATAAATATTTTTATAATATTTTAAAACAGTTGTAATGAATTTAAATATATTTCGAAAATATCTTATAAAAGGGATTGTTAATGTTTTTTTTTTAATTAAAGATCAAATTTAATGGAATCGTTTATAGTTATTATTGTATCGATAACACTATTTTACATTTAATATATTAAAAACAGGACCAATGCGCAAAAATACACGTCTAAGGACACTTCTTAATTCGGGCTTCAAATCGAAACACATTATTTCACATAATAAAGCATAATAATAGGAGACGTGTGTAGCAAACTGTAAATGAAATTAAATCGTAAATAATCATACATTTCAAATGTTTTATAAAGAATAGGTACAACAGGTATAAAGTTAACCAAGTAATAATTCCACTGTGATACCCATATAAGGTAAAAACTAAACACTGAACAATAAAACTCAACATTGCCTGCACAAAATATTAGTTCTTAAAAATAAAAAAACACGATCTTGGAATGTATTACAGTAACCGGAAAGTATTACTAAGCTCTTGCTGGAATCTTTTTAAATTTCTGTTAAGCTTAAAAGAATTTTAAAGTTGTTCAATACGTCAAGAAATTTTCTACCCAGGAACAACTTTACAGTACTTTTAGTCAATCTTAAATAATAATAACAATGGAAATAAAAATTGTCTCCTCTACAAAATTGCTATTTCTGCAACCGCCATAATACGCAAAACACAATCTTGTCGCATGAACCCTATTAGACAATGTCCAGTGTTATCAACCTCTATGATAACATAGCATATCGTCGTTGAATATCCAAAAGTACGTAACATCACTTTTTATAATTTTACAGGAGAAGCAAAAAACGTTATAAAAAAACGTTGCACATGTTGTTACGTCATTTTGAATTATTGATATAAAAACGTTATTTTTGATCGCAAAAATGTAAAAATTGGTAGAGATATGTTAGATAATATTACAAATCATAATCAATCAAAAACTCGATTTTGATTTTTTTTGCTGATACTTTTGGATTTTCGACGACGATATGTACGTTCCAATAAACCATAAGCCCTGGGATTTCATTCTCAACTTTTAATGACGCCATTACGACACCGATTATGTAGTCAAATTGACAGTCAGATAATAATGTTGTCTCCTTTCCTAGCTCATTAAAGACACAAACTTCTTTTAGTCGCTTTGGCTCCGCTGTTACCGTTATTAATGCTTTATAAGTCGCCCATATTACCCGTATTTCTTTATGAACACTGTTAAACACTGTTGCAGTAGCCTTGAGAGTATTCGAGTGAAAAGTCCTACGTAAGATCGTCTTCCCATCCAACAATGAGCTGGATGGGCTCCTCAACAACATGGACGTTGTGCAGGGCATTAACATCTAGCGGCTGCGCTGGCTCGGCCATGTCGGTCGCATGGGAGAGGATATTCTGGCGAGAAGAGGATAAAATGCATGGATTGGCGTAGAGGACGACCTTGTCTGTATTGGCAAGCAAGTAAGCAAGTACGTAATACGCCATTCAAGGTATTCTCGGTAGTCTAACTATCTATAAGAATCTGAAGAAAATGGACCTAATGAGGACCTATATAGTACTCTTTTGCTCGTATAAAAAAGTTAGCTTCCTCGGCTATATCTCTGGCCCTACAGATTACCAACCCGGATCAAGAACTGTTTTGGAGTTCTTGATACCATGGCAATCCAGCCCACCAGGTGCGATTCCCCCGCCATTGTGTTTTAGCCTATTTTTCCGGATTTATGAAGGACGAATTGAGGACGCATTTGCTTTTTATTTTAGTACTCGATATAACGAACAACTCACTTTAACAAACAGACTGGACAACGATTTAGTAAAAAGTTGGACTTTCAAAATAAACCCAAGCAAAAAGACAGTTTGTTAGACCAACTAAGAAAAACGAAATTATTAAAGAAAATCAATATGTTCACTTACCCTCGCATCAGACATTTTTAATAATCTGGTTAAAATCAGTAACAGCAACGATGTCCATGCATCACGATGAGCTTCACTTTGTAAACTTAGGAAATATGTCAGCGCTTCCTTACATACTTGAACTAATTCCTGTTCGATGCCAGGCCAATCACTCCGTCTATTCTCGTCTCCGTACATTTTAAAGAAAATTCTTAGCACACAGGCCAAGGAGGCTGTTTCTTGTTTTAATAAATTTGGTTTTATTGAACCCTTAAAACCAGCACGCCACAATATATTACGTTGTTCTTGATCGGCATTAAAACGTTTAGCAAAACGATGAGATTGCATTAGGCAATCAGCCAATGTGAGTAATTGTCGTGTACGCAGGTAACTATACATTCCTTGCTCCTCACGCTGGCAATCTAACATGGGATGCGTTGTTATGCTGCCGGTTAAATCAGCGGCGGCTTGCGCTAATGTCTCAGCATCTTCCTTGCGTGACGTAGCCGGGAAAAATATTATGTTATCGACTGTTTGTATGAGCTCAAGTTGTACAACACATTTGATGTTAAGACTCTCAAATAAAGCGGGATTTTGAGGAACAACGGGATGTTGAGACGTGGCATGCTGCTGTTGGTGTTGGTGTTGATGATGATGGTGGTTTTGGTAAGTATGATCGTCATCGAAACTTCCCGAATTACTATAAACGGAATGTTGAGAATGTGAGCGATTTAATGTATCATTCATACGCGTATTAGAACCCTTTCGTAAATGTGACGTTTGAGAATTATTATGCGCTGTTGATTGTTGTTGCTGATATTGCATTTGACCATGATGATGCTGTAGTTGTAGTTGCTGCTGTTGCTGTTGCTGAGGGTTTGGGCGCCATGTTAGCAATTCTCCAGGTAAAGTAGCATTGAAAATATCCAATATACATTGACAGGTTTTATCCCATGTAGCTTCATTAAATTTAAACCCATTCGATATGACCAAGTTTTCCAAACAGTTCGTGCCTGATCTTGCAAGTTGCTCGTTATTCTGTTGCACACACCAATGCAGCTGAGCAAAAAGATCTTCCAGCAAAAGATGACCCAATACATCAAAATACTGCGTGAAAACATCTATAATGGCGTACAAAGCGTGATTGCAAGTGGTGGTCATCCATTCTGATTTTTCTGTAACATGTTCGGGTAACTTCATATTATCGAAAATACGAAATATGACATTAAAAAGGTCTTTCCACCAGTTTGGCTTAAAGCTATCACCATGGGTTTTAACAATTTCAAACAGCACAGTAAGACCTCTGGTTCTTACATCTAATTTACAACGATTTACTACACATGACAAGGAGAATAGCATGGGAAACCATCCTCTAACCCAAACACGATCTTCTTCTGCCACCGAAATATCATTTTCCATGCCAGCATGTTCCGCAAACAACTGAGGCGATTCATGTACACACAAAGCACATGTTCTTACCAGCCGTATGGCTTCCATGCTCGTATCGGGAAATCGAGCATTGCAGGCAAATTCTGATAAACATTTTACAGCATCCTGGAAGGAATCAACCATTACTGCAAATTGTTTCTGATACAGTTCACCGATGATTTTGCCTGTTGTTTGAAATGCCAACTCAACAATGGCTTCTTCATGATCGCCCGCTGCCAAATGGAATATGGAGAAAATATTTTTCCAACCGGACTTAATGTTTCGCGCTTGCGAATTAACCATTTGGGCTACACAGCGTACCACCATGTCTCGTATGGCTGGTGATTGATTCTTTTTCATAATATGCTCGAATGGCCGTAAGAAATCTTTTTGAAAGCGAAAATTTGCAAATTCTCCTTTTTCTAAAAATTTCATGGACAATTGACGTAACGAATCCAATGCGAAGAATGAAATTTCTTCATTACTATTGCAACCAACCGTATTGAAATGTTCGCCCAATACTTGCCAAATTCGTGACCACTGCAGACGTATACGTTCCATGTTGTAATAGGAAATTTCCACAATTTTTTGCAATGAAAACATACGTGGCTGTGCATTATGCAATTCTTCAATGGAGACCTAAAATAACGTAAGAAAATTGTAATAAACCTATGGAATTTATATAATTTTTTCTCACCTGACATAAGGCCTTTACAAAGTCAACTATGGCATCACCATCTAAACGTATGGAACCAGTAAAAATACGATCTACAGCAACAACAACACTTTGACTACTTGTCTGGCCTATGTGTTCTTTAACGCTGGGATTCAACGAATCTTTTAGGGTTGTCTGTGCACCTGTTAAAAATTTGGGCCGTACACCAGTACCAATTAATTGAGCCAATTCCAATTGACTAATGCACTTTACAATATCCAACCAACTGGAACCCAAATAATTGCCATCTGTGTGAGCTACCATAATCAAAGTCTTTATGGTGTCAATATTTTTAGCTTTCATTTCATTAATTGGCGAATTCGCTGTGAGTAATGTGAATCTGGCTAATGCCTGTACATAGGCGTCTCTTTCTAATGTCATATGGAAAATACAAGCAATGCGTATGGCACAACGTATACCATCCAAACAAAGACAAGCGATTTCCGGATCATCACAATCCTGTAGACCCACAGAGAAAGCTGCCAAAAAGGGGGTCCAAGCCATTTTAAACATGGGGCGTACATGTTCCAAGTGTTTAGCCGACGTAAATGGTGATTTGACATGGGACACGGATTCCATAAGATTTTTTGCTGCTGTTGATATTGCCTCCATTTCCATATTCCATAATAATTTTCGCCGTTTTTCATTGGCAATTATTTGCTTGCCTGGTTTATTAACAACTGTGTTCTTCATTTTAATTTCATGCCCAGCTATCTCATCATATATCGATGATAGATATTCCACCGGTAGGTCATCCCTACTATCACTTACACCTTGGTTAAGTTTAATGTATTGCTCTTTTGTCATTTTGTTTTTCACTTGAGGCGAATGCAAATCCGTTGTCAACATAATAATGGAAAATGCCAGAACGTAGACAGTATCAGCACTTTGAAATAAAGGATTATTTGGATTGCACTCACAGTAGCGACTGGCAAATTTTTCCATAAGACGATCGATTTTTTGAGCTTCTCCTGGCAAACGAAACTCTTCCAAAAGCATTCGTAGAGCGGATACCACCTCTAAGTTGTGAAATTCGAAAGCGTCTATATAAGCACACATTACTTCCTTAGAATGATCATCATTCTCTCCAATATAGTTGCCTATAACAGTTTTGTCTAAACGTTCATCTTCATGCAACCATTTGGCAATATCTTTGGGTGTAGGACCCAGTAATTGTTTCTCTTGTAGAAATTGCACTCCCTTCTTTGGCTTACGATTGAATAACTCAATGCCGGCTTCCATTACCTCTTTGCGCATTTTTCTTTCTTCCAATGCTTCAGGTAAATCTAGAAATTCATTATTTTTAACACTGCCATACGAATTTAAACTATGACTTGAGCCACCATGTGTGGAACGTATTCCTATTGTGTTTGTTTGCGATATGGCATCCGTATTATCAGTAGTAGGTGATTGTAAGTCCGCTGAATTGCCGGACCTGTTGTGAGCTGCAGAACCTTCGCTTCCATTTGAGGAAGGATTTGGATTGACGTACAAATGTTGACTCCATTCGACCATACATTTTAGTATAGAAACTAAACATTCTAAGCCTCGTATACGCATTGATTTCTCTTCCATTGGATTGGCACCCAACTCCAGAGCCTGCCTACCTTGAGCAATTTTCGATAAATCATTAACCAAACGTTCAAATAAGTTTGCAGCCTGAAAATCGCAATCGTAATTGACATAAATATCTACCACAGATTGAGCATCAGCACATATACGCGTTAAGGCCTGTATGACCATCCATTTATGCTCAAATGAGCTTGAAGTGGCTTCCAAAATATTCAAGAAAATTTCCTTAAAGAACACTTCTATCTGCTTCTTCAAATGTATTTTAAAATTCGACAACAATGCCACAAATATTGACAATGACAGCTCGAACACCTCTGGCACTAAGCTTACGCCATTCTTTGACAATGCTACACACAAATACTGTTTAATGGCCATGATAAACATTTCATTTGAACGAAATACTGGCCCGGCATTTTGTAAAATCGACAATAACAAACGTAACGATAAAACTTTTGATCTTAATTCGTGTGATTTAGGATCTGGATGGCCTTCCGGTAATGGTTTCATCGACAATTTACACAATGCACGAAATACTAAGAAGGCATCCTTTTGTAGAACATGTGTAAACTTAGCTGTTACAACAGCATCGTTTTCACTATGCATTTCGTTACTTTCTTCTGAGTTCATATTCAAATTATTGTCAGAAGATGTATGATTGACATTGTTCTCCGAACCCGTAGTAGTAGTCGATATGTTATTTGTGCTAATATTATTATTGTTGTTATTTTTATTAGCTGCATTTAACTCTTTATCATTCACAACAATATCCGGTGAGTTTTCTTTTAGAACTTCTGCTATAGCAGCTGAAAAAGAAAATTTCAATTAAAATTTTACAAATAATAATGAAAAGATTTTCGAATTTTATTAATTTAAGAACGCACTAGATAGCGAATATGATTGAAATAAGAGATTAAACATCTACTGTAGATATTTTCTATTAGTCTAGGTAATTTATTATTCACTTGCCACACTTTATGTCAGATTATCACATTAGCCTAGTCGATGCGGCGTTATTATCAACGAAGTTGCGAATGAAATGGCAAGATCAGGTTCAGCTTTGAAAGCTACAGCAGAGAAGAAGTCAGTGAAACCATCGATGTACTTTTTTGTTAAGAATTATTAAAGTAAAGTAAACCGCGCATGGGGATATGGAACGGACCGCAAGGTTGCACGAGTCTTATGACTAAAACTCAATCCCATAGGAAGGAAAGTAATCCTAAGCATGAGTAGTACTAAGGTGGCATGCTTCTTATAGACACAGGATGCAGGCTGTGTGAAGGAGCAGAGAAAAGGGTGAATCATTTCTTAAGTTTGCAGGAGTTTAGGCAAAAGGTAGATTTGAAAAACTGCAAACTTGAGGTTTTAATATGGTTCGTAAATGGAATTGACTGGTTAGGGGGATATCTTTAGAGGCAAACATTTATCTATGGTTGCCATGATGGCTAATTGTTGTTTTTGTCTTTCTTTCTTTCTTGATATTTATACCCCATTCTTCTCCTTTCTATCCTCTTTTCTTTTCTCTTTTTTTCTTGTATAAAGGGACACAATAGGCCATTGGGTCTCTGAGTAAAGGCGTGTATCTGTGAATACAGTGATCCCTCACTCTTCCAACCTAAGCTAGCTAACCTAACCTTTAAGTTATTATTACTAATCACTTTAATATCATGCAGAGATCTTGTTGGGTACATTATGGGCAAGCATAGTAGATAACAGCTTGAAAAACATCTTTGAAAATAAATATTGTATTTGTAATACTTAAAAGCAAGTTACGATTAATTAATGATGGATTTGGATCAATTATAAATCCTGTGTGGTCTTAAAATGTTTGCCGTGTTTGTTCCCAACTAATTTCAGTGTTAACAAACATGATATTCCTTTGATGAGTGAATATTAGTTTCCTTTGCCTTTTAAAAAATAATTGAGTTTATCAGCACCGATAAACATTTTTAATTTTTGACAAAATTATTTAATGATGCAATTGCTATTTTCGGTTTCGAAATTTTTTCAAGAACTACAATAGATTACTGTAAATTTTGAGGTTATGATAGGTCTAAAAATATATCGTAGAGGACTGATGATAGCAATAAACCTTGCGGACAATCTGCTTCTTCTGCTACCGCAGTCGTGAACTTTAAAAATAAAAATTTGTATTCATAACACCTGCTATTTAAATAATTAAAGGGTGAAGGAACATAAAGAGAGTTTCAAAACAGGCTCGATGATTGGTTTGGAAAGTAAACTTAATTCATAAAATTTAAAATTCTTTTGAATGCATTAATCCATCTAGGTTCATCTCTCAAACTCAGCATTTTTTCATGTCAACTATAAGTCTTTAATAAACAAAATTTTAAAATTCCAACGTTTCACGCAGCTCCACATATAACAACAAAATCTGTTTACATTAAAAATCTTACTGAATGCACGTACATAAGTGGTACATATTTAGATAAGAAAAAGAAATATTTTCGAAAAACTAATTTTAAAAATGTATCTACTTTAGAGGTAAGTTAAAAAAAACTATCGTTATCAATAAAACATGTTGTAGAAAATGGTATAATTGTTTTTCTTTATAGAAATCTATCCCCTCCTTTAATAATTTAATGTCAAAACCATAAATGATTCACCTTAGTGTGGTTAAGGTATATTGTGGTTCAAAATTATTAGCAACTATGGATATCAACGGATCAACGGATACCCTTCTAATCTAGTGGACAGTGTGCTAGCCTATTAGCGTGATGGTTGTGGTTTCGAGACTCTAGCCTCGAGCTCAGAGCATAAGGCCAAAGCTACTCAGCTCGAAATAAATAAAATATAATTTATAATTGTATTGTAGTTGATAAAGAACATAAAAATCAAATGCAAAAGAAAAAGCAGAGACCAGGGGAAAAAGCACAATGAAGGTTCATTCCGATTCAAATCCATTTGAAGTGATCTTTCAGCAAAGCAATTGATCTTTGCTTTATAAAATTAATCTTTATTGTCATCCTGCGAAAGTCGTAAAACAAAGAGCTCTTGTTTGCTAAAACATTTGAAAGGTAAACAGAAGTAAGCAAGCAGATCTTATCAAAACAAATACTAGTACTTTTGCCATACACTTAGCCACTTGCCTTGTGTGTGGGAAAATGTCATAGACAGCCAAAAACAAACAAAAAAAAATACATTTCTTTTAACAAAAGGCTCATATTCATAAATCTCGTAAATTAATTTCACTTACCATTTAATATTTCTTCTACAACAGCAGCTGCTACCGACTCCGGTGTTTCCTCCTCAGAACCGCTACCACTACCGCTTTTTACACTTACACTTGCCTCGGAAGCCTGCGAGGTGTTTGCAGCCGCTGCCTCTTGCACTGCTTGAGCAGCTACTTCGTACACTTGATTTTCCATACGCGAAAATATTACATCCAACATTTGCGTCAATGTAGCACATGCTGTCGTCTGATTAACCAAATTTTTACTCGACAAGTATATGTCATAGCATGTACGTACTGCCTGTAGGACAGTACCCTCATGAATTTCAACATGTTGAGAGGTGACCACCGTAAGCAGTGCTTTAATAATTTGCAATTGAACGCATTCATCAGTTTGAGGGCCATTGAAACAGCCACATATTGTGTTCACAATACGATCAATTAACAAATGACCAGGACTTGAAGAGTCCTGTATGGCTCCAGTCAGATGACCATATGCTATTAACTTCTCTAGGCAATCCAAAGCTGTCACCACAATACGGGGTGAACGACTTTTACAGGCCAACTCAAATGGCAGAAAATATGTCTCCGCATTTATTATACTGGCTGCATCATTCTTCGGCAGAGGCAGTGCAGCACAGGGGAGCTCATTACCTTCTGCTATTTGACCAGCATTGATTAGTTCAGCTTTGATTTGTTCCAAGGCTGTGTCGCATGATTTTTTCAATTGTGAATTTTGGGAACGTTTAATGTCCTTATCCGCAAGGATTTTCTCTAAAGCACGCACTATAAACATTTCTTTAGTTTTTGTGGAAAAACTTTGCATTATTCTGCATCAAGGTCTTTGCATGTGAAATTTAATCGAAAAATTGGGTCTTTTTCGTCGTTTGGGTTGATGTGTCAATATGACTGGCAAAACAGACACATACACACACTCCAACACACAAAAAACCACAACACTTCCTTTCCTATAATTTTCGTATTCTCGTTTCAACTAAATTCAATATTTATATTCCCTCATTGTTTTAACGCTATTCGATTACACATTTTCGATAAAATGATGGTAATTAGATTAGAAAAATATATAATTTTTAATGGTTTTTAATTAAGTAAAAATTACAAGTAGTGAAAAAATTTTATCACGATATTGACACACTAGAGCGAGAAAAAAGAACGTCATCAGCGAGAATGTCAAAAACACTGCAAAAAAGAAACACCTGTCAAATGTTAGTAAACAGTAAGAGCGTTACTACACCGAATGTAATTTATTAGCAAATCACAAATTATCAGGACGGTTAAGTTTTTTAAATTTAAATTGAAGACTTAATGGCTGAATAAAAAGTTCAATTATTAAAAACTCATTTTTTACAAATGGCATATGGCCATTTTACTTTTTTTTTACTATTTTAAAACTGATTAAAAGACTTCAAGATATATAAATACACTACGAAAAGGCTCCTTGGGCAGAGTTCAGATTTATAAAATGTGTTTACATTTAACGGGAAGCAGTGATCAGAATAAAAATATGGCTTCGTATTACTAAGAAACCTCCAAAAGTTTATCTAAAGGAGATATGTGGGATTTAATACAAAAACAATAAAACATTAAATAATTTGCTAATTAATTAGACGGTAACTGCGGAACAAAACTAATCTGACAATGAAGTTGGTTTGAGTCCAACTTTTACATACCTTAAAGATGGAGAGGTTAAGAGGATTCGTAGGAATCTAAACATAAAGCTTTTAGAACTGATGGTATAACAGCACCGGAGCTGAAAAAGAGTTCTTCTAAGCTAGCTGCATTAGCTAACCTGTTCAATTGTCATTCCTGTTTAAAACTGTAAAAACCACTTGCTAAAAGTAAACTGCACAGTCTATTGTATACAGTTTCAGTGTAGGGTCCTCTAGGAATGACTTCTGAACGTTGACAGTTGGTAACGACCATCTTGCTGAAGCTACATTTATCAAATTCGTTGTCACTTATTAAATCTGTTTTGCCAAATCACCATGGACCATAGGAAACGACATTTGTATACTGAATGGGCTCTTGAACAGTTGGCTACTGACCCTAATTTTCTTCGAAAAATGATCTTCAGTGATGGGGAACATTTTTAGATGCATGGGTAGGTGAACAAGCAAAATTGTAGAATTTGGGACTGTACCAATCCACATTAGGTCCAAGAACGACCAACGCATCCCGGAAAAGTTACTTTTGATGTGGATATTGGACATCGGTCTTAGTCAGGCCGTGGCTATAAACGGCGAATACTATCGGTCGAAGATTTCCTACTTCTTCTGGCCCGAATTGGATAATTTAGATACCAACGACATGTGGTTTCAACATAATGGCGCTATCTGGCACACAGTTCATTCCATATTGTGTTATGGGGTTATGTGAACTAGCCACCGAAATCGTGCAATTTGACCCTGTTCGACTATGTCTTGTGGGATTTGATAAGTCGCAAATGTATGCTACTAAGTTACAAACCACAGCGGTCTTCAAAGCCAATATAATTCATGATATCAATTAAATTTTATTGAAACAACGCAATATTTGAAGGTGAATAAAAGACTTGAAACTATACTCCGGTTTCTTAAAATATTCGAGAGCCCACTAACTTTAAGAAAACATAAAATTCTGACATATTTATATTTTATTCCAAATTACATTCTAATATTTACAGGTATTGTGAGTTTAAAGTTTTAAAAATTAAATTAAATTAAATTCACAACTTATTGTCGAATTCTGTTCTTTTTTTATTATTCACTTTATCCATTCCCATTTAGTTAAATCACTGCCGCCAGCCTTTTCGATAGCATCATAAACATTCAAACTCTCTCCTGCTGGTATACCATAACCCAAATTCAAACCGTGTGGATTCGATGGCGTTTTGCAGTCCATTGTACACTCTTTCCGCAACACACTGTCAATCTCCACTGAAGAAAAGAATGCCACTGACATTGGCAAATCGTTTAAGCCCAAACGTGACGAACAAAAAGAACGTGTCAATAAATTTGTAATGTGCATGGCTAAGGCTGCCTGATAGGCATATTTTTCTTCCACTAAGTAACGCAACTCATCGTGAAAGCTTAGACAAAATCGAGCCTTGTCACCCAAAAGCCAACGCATAGAAACCAACATTAGGTGTAGAAAATCAACGGCACCGCTTTGTACAACCCAGTTAATGCGCGTGGGTAGGAAACGATTTTCATCCGATGTATTGTTAGTTTCTAAAGCACGACTTAAACGACATCCCAGAAAGGGTGTGACAGGCTCATCTCTGGTAGCAATTTCTTCCAAACGATTAAACATGGCACTTTCTGTGCCACCCAGCCAGCAAGGTCTTTCAAACATTTCATCAACTGCTTTGTTGTTGGTAGAAGCTAATTTTAAGGCCTCATAACCAGTATAACTGTAATTAAAAATAGATTTTATAAATTAAAAACATAACAACGGATGTACGCTTTAAACCTGTACCTTCTGTCTTCAAACTCTTCTTTAAATTCATCTTTGAGCTGATAAACCTTTTTGCCTTTGGTTATGGCAAACATTTTCATTGCTTTACTGCGGGCCTCTGTAGCTGAAAATGTAGGATTAAATTGTTTCAATAGGCCTTCAGCAAAATTTTGACCCGCTCCATATATTCGCGCATAATTTATAACCTTAGCATGATCTCGGGATATACCAACGGCTTTTGCCGTTATAGAATGCATATCAGTACCATTGGATTTAGTTCCACTTAAAGTCATCCAACCTAAGGGTGTGGCACCATGTATGCCATAAGCATAGGCATCTCCCAAAACAGAAGCAATCCATAGTTCTTGGGAATCAACATCAGCTCCTACTATACGATAATTAGGTGGAGCCTGAACCATTGCTCGTAATTCTGAGCCAATGCGTTCTAGTTGGGAATTCGAAGCCGTCATCCAGGTGGGTTCCATAGCTCTACGTGTTAAAGTGCCACATGTTACTACTTGCGGACAAATAGCACCATACTTGTAGTCTTGATTTCGTAAATTTTCTGGTAACTCTTTATCATTTAACCACACTACAAGCTGACCAATTATACGATCTCTATTATTTCGCCAATAAGACATCATACGAGCAATTTCAATAACCCTTTTAGCTGTAGAACTCTCCGTTTCAGCGCTACTTAACACATTGTCTGCAAATTTGCTGAGGAAATCTCTCGATAAAGGATTGCCAACTCTTAAGGATTTGCCATTTTTATGTGGTAGTTTAATAAAAAAGCAACAACCATCTAAAATTTGATTGCACCAAACACCAGAACCGTTATAGAGACCACCTGTGTGATCTTTCTTACTTAATTTGCTGTAGAACTCTCGTTTTCCCAATTTGCTGTCTAATTCCTTTTGTAAATGGCCAAATGCATAATCACTTTCCAGTTCTGAGGCATAAGTCTGAGCAAATTCTGGTATGGGACATTGTGCGGCCAATTTTTCAATAGGTATGCGAGGCTTATTTTCGGAATCTGTGTCTGATGATGGAATTTTTGATGTGAACGGCACTAAGAATCCCCAACCGTGTTCTCGGCTATAATGCAATGGATAACCTTCCCAGCATAGCGACAATAACTTGGGGGCAATCTGCATGCCAGTACTAATCTCCGTCGGTCCTGGAGACCAATCGGTTAGATCTCCATTATTTGGAGGTTTTTGACATAACTTACGATACCAAGCTGGATAACCCGGCAACAAAGGACGTCGGGCAGGTAGTTGGTCTTTTAAATCATATAAATGTTGAAATTCTTTATAAAGTTCTTTATCTTCTGGCGAAAGTTTCGAATCATATAGGCTTTGTGGTTGATTGGATTTTGATTTTTTTTTACTTTTTGTTGTTTTCATTTTCAGTTCTTGTGTTGACCAGTCTTCATCCCACAGCCATAAATTGTTTTTGTATTGTTCATCCTTTAAGAGACTGCAAGCTTCGTCGGCTCTTCTGGCTAAATGATATTTAGCTTCAATGCTGAGGTCTTCATAGGCTAAATCAGATTCGTTAATATAACGTAACCAATTCTTATTTACAGGCAAATAGGCCGAGCCCATTTCTATCATACCAGCCAATGTAACTGGATGGGGAAACCTTTCTTCGAATAAAGGAAAAAGCTTTTGTAATATTCTGTGTGTAGCAGCAACATCATTCGAACAGTAATTCATTAAGTTTTGGAAATCTTCTCGAACTTCACATAGAGTACCCTCAACGAAAATATTCCTTTCTTCTTTACTAATCTTTGAACCGCCACAATACAAACGATGAACTTCACTTAAACTATTTAAAGAGCTTTGACTCAACCATTCGATGTCTTCAGGAGCAGGATCTTTTTTCGATTTCATTAGAGCACGCTGATAACTGGTAACACCGCTTACGCATACATGCAAAGACATGGTATCTAGAAAACGTACCTTAGTATCTTCTATTAAATATTGTTCTCTTAAACGCGCCCGATCATAAGAGACATTATGGCCTATTACAAGTTTAGGACCTTCCAGTCCCAAAGAGATTAGTTGTTCTGTTTTGTAATAAGGCATTTTTTGTTTAACACTCATTTCACCAACATTATCTGTCAAACGGGGACTTACCCATGAGTACCAACTCGTACAGCCCACTGCAGTTGCCAAAGTGGGCATGGCACCTTCACTCATACAAACCTCTACATCGAATATTAAGCCTTTCTCTGGAGGATATTCTATAGAACGACCCGTATCGCTACCAGGATCATAGACTGTCCAACCTGGTTGAAAAGCCCACTTTTTTGGTTTACTTGGCAACGATTTAAGCTCTACTAATGGAATCAGCAATTCTTTATAGGGCCTGATTTGCTCTTTACCAATTTCCAAGAAATGTTCTTCAATATTAACGCCTTTCAGGCGTGGCAATTTTAAGTGGACATCTTGCAAATATTCCGTGCTATTGATATCTATACCATGACGCTTAAGATCGTTTTTAATTTTAAGCGTTTCGCGCTCATTTTTTGCATTTGCAAAACGATTTGCACCATTGAACAGTTGTTGATGGAGATTTTCAGAAAGCATTTGTATTTTAACCAAATTTTCATTATATTCTGCACTAACAACATTCTTTTTTGAAATTTTTTCCTCATCAGACGCTTCATTTTTTTCTTTTAAATGGTCTGTGATTTCAAAAAATATCTCATTTGGCTCAGCCGTCTCTGAGTCGACAATCTTTAGATGATTGGGGACCGGCTCACTTTTGGCTTGATCGTCATTTTGTATTATTGTTGATTCATTTAATTTTTCACATTTCTCAGCTGTTGCCTGAAGATTAATTTGCTTGGAAGTTACCTTATTATTACCAATCACAAGTTGGTCATTAGTTATTTTAACCGGATTCGTTGTCGTTCTTTTAAGTTCTTTTTTGGTTTTGATTATTTTTTCGTTATTTACTGAACCATTTGCCTTTCGAAATATTTTCACTTTACTATTTGGATAAAATTGTTTGGTCAGTTTTGAGTAGAATCTAATAGTAGAACTCATGTTTTAATATTAATGTGCAAATAATGATAGCAAAACAAAGAAACTGAAAAACACCGGTTGCGTAGAGATGGTGTACTATAATCGATTACTGCTTGTAAATGATATATTAAGAGGTAACAGATTTTTACTTTGAAAAGTATACTTGTCATGTATGTGTAATTTATAAAAACGTACAATATTATAAAATTTATAAAAAAAAACTTTTTTAAAAAGAGTTTCAATTGTAATAAATACTTTAAGTATAACACTTTAAACTGCTCACACTAAAAATTATTGTTTAGTTTATTAATCTATCTCAAGGCCTATTTAGAGCCCTAACAGACATTGGATTTATTTACTGTTCTAGCATGGTTTTATTAATGTGTGTAAACCTGTACCGCAATTAAACTATTAAAGCAATATGGTTTAAAGCTGGTATAAACATTATATAAAAGAAAATTGAAATGTGTAGTAATAAATGTATGTTGGGTTATTTTGTTCACATCTACTCTGTACTTATCGATAACACATTTTAATTCATATGTTTTATAAACAATCTTCCCTAATAAAAACACAGAAAGTAGAACATTTCAGATTATTTACTACTTTGTTATATTAGTGTATTTTTTAAATAAATAATTGATTTTAAATGTCTGTGCAAATAAATTTTAATACATCAAATGAATATGAACTTATTGAATATCCTGGTTTGGTTAAAAACACCGACAAAATGTTAACAACATTAGGCGGCATAACAAAATTGTCCAGGGTATTTGATTGATTAATTAATGAAATTATAAAATAACTATATGTTTATATTGTAGGCACTAGGAGGTGAAACTAAACGTTTGGAATTACGTTATCATCCTGATAATCCATTTAATAAGCCATTGTGTGGCGATTGTACAAAACGTGCCGGACTTTTACTTTCAGTGAAAGTAAGAAAATCCAAACGTGATCCAAATAAGCCGCCACAATATACTGTTCGAATACTTGGATATATTAACAAAAGTTTTACTTTTGAATGTAAGTTTTATCAAATGCTCTTATTAATTTTTATTTTCAATTAGTCTTTTTTAATTAATTAATCTAATTTTTCTAAATATTCTTTGTGTACTTCCGTGCATTTTCGGTGATTTGAGGAATGTCGATTTTTGGCATAAAAGGGACACGGATTTCGTATTTATTGACTTACTTAATTGCTCATTATAACACATTAGTCAGGATTAGTACCTAGTTTCCCACATCATCCATGTTGTATGTGTTAATTTTATCCATGAGTAACGGGACCTACATTTTAACTTTAACTCCGAAGGACAGATTTGAGAAACTTCGAGGTGATTTCATTTACTTTTAGAGTTTTTGCTAAAAGACTGCATAGAGGAAGTCGCCGAAAGAAATATTTGTTCATATTTCGATTTGTTTGCATTGTTTGAGCTGGGGTTTGAACCATAATGGGCACTCGTTTAATAAGTCAACATAATACCTACTAGACCACTATCTAGGTGGTAATGCCAGATAGGAAGCAATGGCGAGATGTGGGTAGTATACTTTGAGATTCTAGGATGTTGTGACCTTTGAGGCAATGATAATGGGTAATGAAACGCATACGCTAGGTGTAGTGGCCTTTAGGGAAAGTAAAAGCGTTACTCTTTTTGTGTAAGGACCAGTTTGTGGTACATAGCCAGCCTTTTCTTTCTGCAAGGTTTGGGATTGCCAAAAATATTCTCTATTTGCCCTGGCATGTTAAAGCAGAGGTCTAGGATTTTATTATGTATTTCGATTTGCAAGAAAATTCATTCGAATCGAAGTATGAACATAATACAACCCCAGAATAAGCCTGCAAATAAAAGTAAGCTAGCCTTCCAAACACTTTTCTCAATTTTATTGTGCAAATTCTATATTGAACTGGATTGGGTATTGGCGCCTAAGCTGACTTTTTTTTAACTTATTTACGTTTTGTTTTTCAAAGCAACACTTCACAATCCATGATTTAGAAATCAATTTTAATGAGAATATTTTCTTCCATCCAATCAATGTATGCCCTAGTTGTTGCGGATAACAGATCGAAAACTATCATCAAAGACTATATATATATATATATATTTAAATATATATTTATAGTCTTTGCTATCATCTTGTATACTGCGGTCCATCTTCATTTACTCATGTAAATAATGCTCAATATACCTTTGAACTTATACTCTCCGATGGAGGTTGTATTGTAAAAATATTCTGGAATGCTGACATGTTCATGTATTTTATCTTTCCTTTATTGATGGCAAGAATCACAGTCCGATTCTACCACATTTATGAATATTAGCTGCATTTAGCGGATAATACTCATCACAATGGTATTAACATCCGCTTCAGGGTATAGTTTGAGGCTAGATCGGCTCATTAAGCTACTCGATTTTACATAGAGAGCGAGTCTTTTTATTTCGGTCGGCTTTGTGTAATCAAAACGTCAGTTTCTTTAGTAGTAGGGTTTAAAATGTATGTCAGGTGAGCTTAGAGAGCTTTGGCGGTATTGTTGAAGAAATATGGGAGGATGGTTCACAACTTTCTCAGTACTAACTGACCAACTGTTGACCTGGTTTTATAAGACAAATTGATAATAAAGATGTAAGTAATAAAATCCGTGAGACATAAAACAGAAAATTCACACGGAGAAAATATTTCTTGTATATCGATTGTGGTGATAACAAAATTTTTCACGTTTTAAGTCTCTAGCCCCACCTATAAATATAATGTATTTGTATATTATTACGCAATAAGAAAAGGGAAGGAAGAATTTATTAAAAAAACTATAAATTTAACGTTCTACAATACCCCACAATATATGTATATATACATATGTATAGAATAGAATATTTTGTTTTATTAAATTTATGGCAAATTAAAATGCAAGCTTAAATTGAAACTCTATAAAATATTTTACCAAAATATGTTTCTTACAGCACTTTGCGATTTTCAATACTTACCCTTGTCAGCAGATCAGAAATCATCCGGTGGAGAACTTAAAAATTTATTGGACATTATAGTGCCGAAATCGGTTATAGATCTTAACTATTTCAAGTGAGTTTAAACTTTGTATTCATAGTAGTCCATACATATTTTAATTCAAATATTCTGAAATTTTTAGAACCAAAGATGTTAATTTAATGGCATTACCTACAATTTTTGCTCGTTCTGATATTGTGCACACGTCAATGTTCAGAGGAGATTTTTCGAAAGAGGATGGTCAACATGAAACTTTGGGTGTATTAAGTAAATCTAGCCATGAAAGTCGAGATATTGTTCTTTTCAATATGGCAGACAGTTTTCCAACAAGGCCCGATCCACAAATTTTGAAAAAAATGAAAGTGAAATATGTCTCCGATGAACAATTGGAAAAAGTTAAAAAGGTTGAACTAACATAACTCTATAATAGTTTGATAATAATAAATTTTGTAACATTTAGTAATATGTATCTTGTTTAATTTACAGCTGTTTGAGGAATGCCCTATTTGGAATCGCATTGCTTTATTGTACGAGTCGGGCGTATCGCAGGATAAGCTGAAATGTATAACACCCTCATTGGCCTACTATTTTACAACAGGACCTTGGCGCACAATGTATGTTCGTTATGGCTATGATCCACGTAAGGACTTTAATTCTCGTTATTATCAAACTTTTGACTTTCGTTTACGATTCAGATCTGGTGTATCGGAATTTGTAAGTTAAGCTCTTAACTAAAATCGTTTGTATATAGTTTTAAGGCTGACAAATATTGTTTTGCAGGTTTCAAATCGTAAAACCACTATGAAGAAACTTCAAGAGAATCCATATGAAATAAATTCACTGGTTCAGGATTTAAATTATCCCTATTTTGATGAGCATAAATTGCCTAGATCAAGGCAATGTATGATGAGGGTATGTATACAAGTGCTATTGATTAATTATGATAAGCAAATTTATTCAAGTAATTTATTTTAGTATTGTGATATACGTATTGCTAAAATACAAGAAATGTTAGAAAAGATACCATCTCCTATGGCAGGTGCCATATGTAACGAGCGCACAGGTTGGTTACCGCAAGGCTTTGACAATCAAGTACGGCAAATTGTTAGCAATTCAATCAAGGAACTTCTTAAAAATCACTATCGCAAAGAACAAATTCATGCAGAAGTGGATTCGTATGAGAACGAGGTCTTTTTGCTGCTCTTATCAGACTTGCTTAACTTGAAAGCTCACTTTGATTTTTATTTTATTTATTAGGAAGATGGTGAAGAGGATGGAGATGACGAAGACATGGACGATACTATGATGAATGATGAGAACCTGGAAGACATATTGGAAGAAATGCAAATAGACGGGGAAGGAAATACAACTTCATAATGTTTTTCCTTTTGGGTGTTAAGCTGGCTTTAATGCTGTTTTTATTTATATATGTAAGAATATTTCAATTTGTTTTTAAACAAATAAACTTCATACTTCATAGATAATACATTCGAAATGCGTTTTTAGTTGCAACATTATGTTAAGAACTGAGTAAAATGCTTAAGGCTTGCATCTATCCAAGAAACGTGGGTATAAGCATACTTCACGAATGTGATAGCGGTTAAGTAACCAACAAAGTAAACGCTCTAAGCCCAAACCATAACCACCATGAGGCTGAGCTCCATAAATACGTTGATCAGTATACCAGTAATAAGGTTTAGGATCAATGCCTTCACGTTCATATCCCTTCAATAGTTCTTCATTATCGTAAATCCTCATAGAACCACCAACAATTTCGCCGACATTTGGTAATAAAACATCAACACTCTCTGTAAGTTCTCTGTTTTCAGGACAAGTTGACATGTAGAAAGATTTTATGTTTTTGGGGAAACGACACAGCATAATTGGTTCATTAATAGTGTCGGTCATTTTACGTTCAGGAGCTTCTGGTATATCCTATAAAACATAAAAATATTAAAAGTTTACTTAAATATCCATAAGAAGTATAATAGCTTTTCTAGCGCGATACATACTTCACCAAATTCATAGAAAGTGCCATCATCTTTGGTTACATTGTTTTCTTTCAACCATTTAATGGCATCAGCATAATCCATGCGCTTAAATGGCTTTGTTGGTGGCTTAAAATCAGGATTCAATTCATGTACCAAATGACCCCATGGAGACTTTAAAACACGATCAACAACATCACATACAAGATCTTCTAAACGATCCAATAAATCATCAAATGTTATAAAGGGACATTCGGCTTCAATATGCGTATACTCCGCCAAATGGCGTCTGGTACGACTTTGTTCGGCACGGTAACTCTGAGCAATACAGAATACATCACCCAAGGCAGGCAAACAAGTTTCCAAATATAATTGTGAACTTTGTGTTAGATAGGCCTCTTCGCTGTTAATTTAAAAAAAATGAATTTCTTTAAAAACAAGAATTTAGAATAACAAAACCAATATAGAAATTTAAACTAAAACTGTTGTTAATTACATAGCAGCACTTTACGATTACATATATTCAGAGTATATTAACGTATATGTTTTTATAATAGTTTAGTAAATGAGTTTACCTGAAATATTGAAGTTTAAATAGAGTTGAACCGCCCTCAACTTGTGTTTGAACTAAAGTGGGTGGTGATACTTCACAATAACCACGATCAAAGTAATGACCACGGAATGCTTGCATTACCACAGAACGCATTTTCAAAATTTTTGAAGTGTTTTCGCCTCTAATCATAATATGGCGATTATCCAGCTGTACATCTGGATGAGCCTCTTCATTTAGAATGCTTTCAGCGCCACCAGCTGGAGCCAGACCAATCAATTCCCAGTAATCAACAATTAATTCATGTCCACCAGGAGCCTATAATAAAGTGCATAATTATTAATTATTATTATCAACGCAATGTAAGAGATGACTCATCGGAATAAAAATATTTCCAAAGTCAGTAAAAATTAGAAAATAAAATTTTATTTACCGATTTGCCTTCTGGAACTGGCTTAAGAGTACCAAACAATACCACAGAACTTTCGGTTGACAATGTCAAAGCGTCATAAGTCTGACACAAACGATCATTCAAAACGCACTGTAAGAAGCCGGTACCATCACGTAGTGTAATAAAAGTCAAAGCCTTGCCTTGGCGTCTTAAACGATGAACCCAACCATAGATTTTAACACGTTTTCCACGGCTATCACCACCTTCAAATATACGGATTTTCTCAGCCACTGGCCAGCTGGGATCCTCAGAGATGATAATTTTTTTAGCTTCTTCCAGATTTTGTTTACGTTTTTCCGCATCGTCTGCTTCGCGTTTCTCTTTATCAGCAGTTTTATAACTTTCTCGCACCCAAAGCTTTTGGATTTTCTTCAATTGTGACTTGGCAGCCACTTCGTACTTTTCAGATGCTTCGGGATCTTTGCTGTCCACATATATTACAGGGAATGGTTCCTTGCCAGCATGTCTCATGGCCTGCAGTATAGTTTTATAGGGTTTCAATTCTGAACCATCACCATTCTCATCGCTGCCCGTTTTTTCGGAAGTATATACAGCTCCTGAAATCATTGGAAAAATCATTACTTATACAGATTTTTTCTATGTAGCAGTTGATTGTGTGTGCCCGTATATATGTATTACAAACGGTGCCACCTCAACAACGTGCTGTCTTTAGTTTCAATTATTTTCTTACCCAGAGTTAAGTTTTCCATTTCTTCTGCCGGCATTTTTTTTAAATTTATTTATAAATATTATGTGTATAGTTTAATATTTTTTAATTTAATCGACTCTATATTATTTTTACGAGAATTGCATCAGATTATTGGAAAAATGATGCACGTTGAAGTAGCAAAAGATGAATAATTAAATATTACACAGTTACCAGACTTAAATAGTTACCGTAAGAGATGGTATTTTCAAACTGTAAGTGATGGTAAAATGAAATTGCATCAGATTATTGGAAAATTAATGCACGTTGAAGTAGTAAAAGATGAAGAATTAAAAATTATACAGTTACCAGACTTAAATAGTTACCGCAAGTGATGGCATTTGCAAACTATAGTGATGGTAAAATGATAAATAAGCCTTTTTACACTAATCAATCACATTTATGCCCTGCAGCAGTGAATTCCATTTCATTGGATTTTTAGGAATTCAATTCTTTTCACCGATATGTGGAGAGGACTACGACCAGGGTGGTTGTGTAAAAAAGTTTTTATGTTACTTAATATAATGACTGCTGATTTACAAAGCTTTGATACAAAAATTTTCCAGAGTGTGCTGCTGAGTTCTGGTTGAAAGGGAATTGGGACAACATCCTACCCCCACTATTAATTGATTGCACATACTAAGGTCTCGAAGTAGGAGAGGCCTTTTGAAAACACTTTATCTGAACTATAACGTTAATCACGGCCTTTCTACACTATGCGATTTGGTTGTAGAACATAGTTGAGTAAATAAGTTGGTGGTTTACTTTACTTTTAAATTGTTCTTGTAGTCTCACGTTGGTGAAAATCAATTTTTTTATCTTCAACCAACCAATGACCATCCATCCAGTCCTTCCACGTTACAATTGGTTGTACAAAAAAAATGTAAATGTAATTAATTACAAAGTAATGACCAATGTATGTATGTATGTATCAACACTGGTCACTGGTCAACACTGGTTTTTTATATTTTTCCTTCCTGGCCAACACTGATGTAGTTGAGTACCAAAATTTTTTCTTCCAACACTGGTGGTTGGAAAGTTTTAGTGCGTTCAAAAAAATAACGGTCTTTAACAAATCGCATATTCTTTTCCCGTTTCCGGTTTATATAAATGAAAATTAAGCCCTGCCTGTTTGTTTAATGAATTGATGATGGTCCGTCTGTCTAGTAGGCAGTTAGTAGCTTATTTAGACACAAAGCCAAACCCCAAAAACGAAAATCTTCTGGCAAGAACTCTGAAATATATGTATAAATATAATATAATCTTTCTTCCTTCCCTAAAACAAAGCCACACCATCAAATTTGGTCGTTCCGGCGGACGGAGAGGCAAATAAGAAAGTAAGGCAGGCAAATATTTAATATTTTTGAAGTGTGGTGAATTTTGTTGTTGTGGTGAGTTTCCAGTGTGGTGAGCTTCCAGTGTGATGAATTTATAGTGTGGTGAATAAAATCCAAACTCACCGCTATTCGAAATGGTAGTGTATTACCATATACATACCAATGTACTGTATATTGTGAATTGGACGGTATGTCTAGAATAAGTATTTTCACATCTATTAGCGGAGGCATTCACCGATATTTCTGGGTACCATTATTACCAACGGTCTGGTTTGTGTTTGGATTAAGGATAATTAATCTCGATTAGTGTAACACTGAATAAGAGGAAGTACACTCAACGAACGAGTAAGGTAGTGTTGCCATTGTGCCATTATATTTAAAATTCTAAAATTAAAATTAGAACTGCCCACAAATAATAAATTTAAATTATTTTGTAAATGAATTTTTGAATAATTTCTTTTTTTTAAATTTTATCCAAAATGCTTGCAAAAAAGATGCTTGCAATGTTGAAAAATGCAATACTTTAGTACTTTTTTCAGTACTTTTCCAAAACTATACTTTCACTACTTTTTATTACAGATTTTATGGTTTGCGCTTTTCAAGTATTAATGATGGATGGGGTTATTTAGTAGCAACAGTTCAACATAATGCTAAAGGTATTAAAGTATTTAATTCGCTCTATATATGCTGAAATGAAAGTACAATCCGTTACGTTCCGTCGACATTTGACTAAATGGGACTTTTATGTTTCGAATCAACTGTTTTTGTTTTGTATATGAGAAACATGTATAAGTCGTTAGTTTTTCTATTCCATTCCGTACGTGTATTAAGTACAAATAAATATTTTTTTATAAAAGTAACATTTGATGCAAAAAAGTACTTTTTCAGTTATAGTTCAGTACTATTTAAAAATTTAAATTTTACAACACTGGCAAAATAATCAAAGTACAACCAGTTGCAACGTATAGGGGGTGTACAACATTGTGAACGTACTAAAATTTTGTATATATGCTATAATTCACTATACAATTCAATGCATTATAATTCACAATATGGCAACTCTATACAACGACTCCACTAGCAATCGTAAACAGCAATGAGACGTTTATTTTTTATTGCCGCCGTTATTTTTTTTTTGCGTTCATTGATAAAAGCATTAGCAAATATACCCACAATGCAGAGACAAGATATATTGAAGCTTATAATTTTATTTCATTCATAGTCTGAGTTTCGTTATGGCTAGAAGTAAAAAAACAAATCGTAATAATAAACAAAAATCTAAAAGAATTTCACGTTCCGATCGTGCTGGTTTAAAGTTTTCTGTTGGTCGTATACATCGTTTTTTACGCAAAGGGAAATACGCGGAACGAATTAGTGCCGGCGCTCCTGTCTTTTTAACCGCTGTTATAGAATATTTATGCTCAGAAGTTCTTGAATTAGCCGGCAAAATGGATGGTATAAGAAAAAAAATTATGCCGACAGATATAAAATTTGCCATTGCCTTAGATAACGAACTAAGTACGTTTTTGTCCAACATTACAATTCCAAACACAAGTGTCTTACCGGAGGTTCATCCAGCCATACTTCAATTTAAAAATGTTAAACCTGGTCAAATACTTTGGTGAATACATATGCGTATACACATATCATACGCGTACACACATAGTTCATACACAAATACTGTAATTTTAAGTTAACAAATTATTTGTAAATTATAAAATGTATAAAATTGTTAATAGTTAAAATAAAGAAATTTTAAAGTTTACTTATTCGTAGTTCATTCTATCTAAGTTAATACATATAAACAAACTTCCAGCTGGTGTTACACATTGCGAAATAGAATCGATATCGCTTGCATACAATTTTTTTCGTACGTTTCATTTTCGGTAACTCCGATCCGTATTAATCAGATCAGTTTCTTATTGAGCGACTTCAAATAGGATCAGTTACACCACTTCTGAGAATATTTGATAACTTGATGGTGTTAATGTTTGAAGTCCGCATTAAAAGTTTACCAAAGCGATTAATTGTTTCATATTTTGTACATCCAGTCTTTCCAGTTTGCTTATACGGATCACAGTAGACAATTTACTTCAATTTACACTTCATGGCCAGAATAATTTTTCTTATTTCTTTACTTTTAAATTTAATTTCACATTTTCTCGTCATACGCTAAAAAGCAGCTTTCATCCACAAATATTGGCAAATATTTTTTGCTTGTTTTGAAAAGTGTTCTATAATTGTTTCTCATAAGTTTTAATTTAAATGAAGTAATACAATAACAATGTTAATATTCAGTACTGCTTCAAAATGAATGGTAGTGTACTCGTATATTCGTAGTTACGTCGCAATTTTCAGTTGTTTATATACTAACATACATACAATTATTTTAGTCAATAATAATTGTGCATGCTTGTGCAGGTTTTTGTTTTGAGTCTAACGTACACATGTATGTCTGTAAGTATACTATATACACATCCGCATACATACAAATGTTTTTATAGCTTAGATATGACAGTACTGGAGTATATTTCTTATAGCCAACGCCAAATCACTCACTCTCTCTCTCTCTCTCTCTCTCTCTTTTGTATTTCTACAATTGCCTACAGTTTTTTTAATAGGGCTGTCGCAGTAATCATAACCTTTTTGTTAAAATTTAATATCAAAATTCGCCAAAGAATTTAAATTTTTTTCTTTATAATCTTTATATATATATAATTTGTATATACAATAAGCATAACACATATTGAAATTATTGCGAGTATCGAAAATTAATTTATTTCTTGGAGGCGACTTTTTTTGACAGCGGCATCACTCACTATTGGCCTTAGGAGCTTTCGGTTTAGTTTCTGGAATTTGTTTTAGTTGCCTTTTTGGTAATTTAAATCTAAGCCATTTCGGTATTCTTCTCGGCAGTCTCTTTGGCCTTTTTAGCGGCAGTAGGTACCTTCTTTTTTTTCGCAAATAGATTTCTTCGCCTTGGGTACTATTGAAGCAGCAGCTAATAATTTGACAGACAGACGCACTCTCACCTTTAGTTGGGTTAATTTTCCACTAGAGCAGCACTGTCCAAATACTTTTTTATGAACGGAGCCAATTTTTAGGCATCTACTTTTTTATGCTGGTGATGTATTTCTTAATGGCTGGCATTGAACCTCCAAAGCAGAATAAAATGTTGCCAAGGCAGGATAAAATTTCTGTAACAGTTTAAAAAAATTAAAAATGAAACAAATTTTATTTACAAAATGGATAATAGTGTATTATAGACTATAATAGAATAAAACAATTATTTTATTAATTAATTATAAAACTAATTAGTTTAATATTATATAAAAAATTTTAATAAAATAAATTTATATATTTCATTAAATTGAACGGCAACAATAATATGTTTTCTATACTCTGGCAATATCGTTATATTCGAGCAGTTGTTTGTTTATCGATTACTGTTGTTTTACTTAACGATTATTTGAATTGTTCAAAAAGCCAGAGTCTTCTACATAAAACTTTTGATCAGTGCCATAAGATGAAAGTTATAACTACGAAGGGGTAACATGAAGAAGAAATCGGTGGTGAAGGAGATAGTAGCCCTAGGAACGTGAAGGAGGAGAAGATACATTTGCCAAAAGTCTAAAGAAAATATATAAAACTTACAAAGTGCTAAATTCCAGCTCTTGCCAAAATTTTATTGAAGGATGTTATTGAATGGATTCAAATTGGAACATAAATAATGTGATAATAAAGTGATTATAGAAATAGCATATACATTCCAGACTGAAATACTTAGAAGAACGTGAAGTAGATAAAGTAGTAAAGGACGTGAAGATGTAGGCAATATATATGTATCCTTGAAGATGTTTTCAAAGTTTAGCGCAATAAATGCTCAACAGATTACAATTTACAAGAAAGGTAGGTAAAAAATTCTTTTTTCTCTTTTATAATTAGAATTAAATTTATAATTAAAGTACTTGAAAATTAAGCAATTAGACAAACAAGGAGTGATAACGTTATATTTACAAGTAAGAAAATTTGGAAATTAAATTAAATGAACTTGTGACCATAAAATTTTATTGTTATAATATTTATGTGTGTGAAGATAAATTCAAATTTAACTAGCGAAGACAAAAACCAAAAATTTTAACAGAGGTAATGTTAAAGCTAACAGAGCAATGTTAAGTGGTTAACAGAAAATAGTCAAGGTAGGATTATCGATATTGTGGGCAAATGGGACATGCTGCACATATCCCACTATATACAAATTGTAGCCTAAGGTGTCCCCAATTAAACGCAATAAGTGGTATATCCCAAATAATTTTGGAACTTGAGATATCGGGCTTCAAATATACCCTATGTTAACAGTTATTGTGGAAAAATGGGACTTGCTGCACATATCCCACTATATACAAATTGTAGCCTAAGGTGTCCCTAATAAAACCCAATTAGTCGTATATCCCAAATAATTTTGGAACTTGAGATATCGGGCTTCAAATATACCCTATGTTAACAGTGGCTGGGTAGGATGACGGATGATGGATATTGTGGAAAAATGGGACTTGCTGCACATATCCCACTATATACACGCGGTGTTCCCAAGCGGTCCCCCATCTAAGTACTAACCGCGCCCGACGCTGCTTAATTTCGGTGATCGGACGAGAACCGATGTATGCAGCGTGGTATGGTCGTTGGCGAAAGAAAGTGTTTTAACCGCAACCAGATTGTTATTAATTGTATCTGATGGATACGTTTTATAAATACAACTGTAATTCACTTATAGTATCTCATGGATACTGTTTATGTCTGACGATCAATAGTTCCCATTCCTGCTGACATAAACAGGATTGTTTAAACGATGGCAAATCGGCAACAGAGGGCGCTGCAGTGTAAAATAAAGCTTTTGGTATTTTAATATTAGTGTTGTTTTTGGAATTAAAATTTTGTTTTGTTAATTTTTTCTCATTCTTCTTTATAACATCCACAAGGATGCAAGTAATTTGTTTGACAATTTTTAAGATCTGTGAAATAATTTTTTTTCTTGTCTTGTAAATATAATAGTGCAATTAATTATGAGTTTGTGAATAGTAAAAATTTGAAATTAATTAAAAAGTTGTAAAACAAAAAGAACTTGAACCAGTAAATAAAATATTATAAATTGCTTATGAAAAAAAGAAATAAACCAGACAAGATTGTTGTTGTGCTTGAAGTGACTGAAAAGGAAAATGGGATTTTGCTCGTGTGCCAAAAGAACACCAAAGGAGAGTGTTGTTTTTTTTCTATTATCGTGTTGGAACAGTTCTAATTTGGATTCCTATTTTTTTCAGTGCTCATAAATTTACATCAATAGTTTTCTTTTCTTTGGTCTCCCCCCACATACAGTCCATCAGATTTAACATTTGGTCCAATCGACCCGGATTTTGGAACTGCGTTTATTTTGCCTTTTTCGGTTGTGTGACCTTCATCCAAACAAACTTCAACCTAATCACCAAATTACAAGGTAACGTTGTTTTTTTGTTTTACTTTTCTATTTTTTGGTGGTGTTTTATATACAAGTAAAGTTCTGTTAGACTAGACAACAAAACTTTGCAAGTATATAAAATTTATAACAGTGCAAATATATTCGCAAAGTGGTGTGTTATAATTTCGATAGCACTGGCACACTTTGCGAATTTATTGAATATAAGAACCAAAGGGTTCTTTGCATGCACTGTTATACCAATTTGTCTTGGCTTATAGCAAAGTCAAAAGTGATTGGGATATCAAATTGTGTTGTGAATATCACAGTTGGTGAATCGAGTTCAACCACCCAATTTGATATCAATTATAAGTCAACAGTTTTGTTATAATTGGTGATTGTGCGTTGGGCTAAATAGCGAAGCACATTACCTTTTATTACAATATTTTAAATCCACCGGATACATGAAGGAGGTACCCATAACTAAATCTTATTCACTTTTATTAGTAACAAATCTGGAATTTTTAACAGATCTTAAAGTGAATGAGATGTTTGTTTTGTAATAAAGTAAAGTGGGATGAAACAATAGAATTTATTTATGGGTTTCCGTACAACTTTTTATTCGTTCTTTTATTTTTGGAAACATTTTGATTTGTTGATAAAAATTTTTGATAATTTATGAATTTGTTATTTTTTATTATTTTAAATTTAATAGTTTTTGATATTAATATAATTTATGTTGACAAGTTTAATATATATATAATATACATACATACATATATTTACATACCCATATATTTGAATATTGCCTTTTTGATTTGAGGAGAAACTATAAGTATCGTGTTATTGGCCGTTAGGAATTCGTCCTGTTGGCCTAGTTTTGCGAAGTGCGTAATTTCTTTTTTGGAATATATGTCAGTTTTATTGGACATTTATTACCTTTTGTTACGTTTGCGGTAAGGCGCAAATTTGGTCGCGATAGAACGTTGTCAGGGTGGTCACGGTGACCTTTTGTTAAAATTTTGAAATATTGTCGGTTTTTAGTTGCGTATCGCAAAATTAGTTACGATCGAGGCGCGAACATTTTCGAGTTTCATTGTGGTGCCATTTATTATTTATTTGACTTTTGATATTTTTTGTTTGATTTTAATTTCGCTGGGGAGTTAGTCTTGAATTAGTGAGGAACAGAATCTCAACCATTCTGTTGATTCTTTTTGGTTCCTACTTTTGTTGCTGTTAGTTAACTGAAAATCTTCCTGTATTAATCTGTCGGTGCGTAGGTATAATTTTCGTTTATACAAGCTCGGCTTATTATTCAGGTTGATTCGTAGAACTGTTTTTGACAATATTTGCGACCATTGGAGCTATACTACAATTTGGGTAGTTATTTAGAGCTGATTTAGAGCTGCAAGTTTGAGCGTTCGTTTGGAGAGCGTTTCAATCTGTCACAGAATCTTTTCGTCCTTGGCCAAAGTTTTTTGGTTGTAAAACAGAACAACCTGTGTACTGACTGTTTCGATGTTGGTCATAGGTTGAATGAATGCAGGCGGAATTTGGATTGTTCGATCTGCGATTTGCGACATCACCCTTTGCTGCACCGGGAGGTGTTTGGATCCTCTCGGGAACTTGTCGTTTTCGATGCGGCAAGTTCTGGTCATGCAGCAAAGCTTGGTAGTGATGTGCAAAACTGTTTTGCTGCCACATATGGGTAGATTCTTTTAGTGTTTGTCATCGAGTGCAAATATTTAGAGCTAGACTCCGGTTCGCAAGCAACTTTTATTTCGGACAAGTTGCAGAAAAAAAAATTAGGATTGCCAACAGCAGCAATAAGATAAGGTATAGGGCCTACTACTGAATGGCGCTTAGGTCGCATTCGTAATTTAGGTTTAAATAATAATGGTTACGTAGGAACTGTGGATTTAGCAACTAAACGTGGAACAATTATAAAGCCGATTGGACAGCTTTTAATTCTTCCAACGAACTGAATATTTTGAAAAACAACTTAACTTATAGTGTCATGGTACACCGAGGAAATCCCGGAGAGGTGAAGATGTCGAAGGCGATAAATTGAGGGGTTGATTGAGCCACGACCATACCTGGTGGACGTGTGAGAATACGGGCCGCTGAAGTTAAACCTTCCAATTACCGGGCAATAGACCTAGTCCGTCTGTCCCTAGGAAGGTTAAATTAGGAAACTGAGGCATCGATGAGGATAACCCGTCCACTAGCCCAGAAAAATAACGGACCTCGTTCGTCCTAAAAATCCACCAGTGGACTTAGTTCGTTCCATGGTCGTGTGAGCTGAAGACCTAGTTCGTCGGAAGCTCTAGTTCCCATTTAGTAGAGGGACAATAAGCCTCAAGAATTCGATACCCAATCTTAGACCATGACACTTATTTCAGAAGGCTTCTTATTCAATTTTTAACTTTTTCTTTCTGACGGATCAGAGTTGGAACTGCTGCACGATGTCAAGTTTTTGGTTTCTTTTTGTTTTGAAACATGAAACTAATATGAAAGTTTTTTCTTTGAATTTTTCTTTTCTTTAGTCTTTAGGTAAAGGACATCTGTTTTGGTTGCAGTACTGCAAGGGCGCCGGTATGTTTATGTCTGACGATCAATAGTTCCCATTCCTGCTGACATAAACAGGATTGTTTAAACGATGGCAAATTGGCAACAGAGGGCGCTGCAGTGTAAAATAAAGCTTTTGGTATTTTAATATTAGTGTTGTTTTTGGAATTAAAATTTTGTTTTGTTAATTTTTTCTCATTCTTCTTTGTAACATCCAAAGGGATGCAACATAATTTACTTACTTTGTTTTTAAAAATTTAAAAATTTGTATAATAAATGTTTTGTAACCAGCATAAGTCGATATTGTTTAGACACAAAGGAAAAAAATTGTGGACGGGTGAAAAGTAAAATTTATAAAGCTTGTGAAAAAAGAGAAAAAATAAAAATCTGAATAATAAATAAGGTTGTGAAGAAAAACAAGAAAGTGAATTTACTATTTATTTTTGGAGGAAATAAAACAATATAAACTTGACTGAAGGCAAGAAGATAGAAGTCAAGCCGAAATATAAAGGAAAGTGATTGATCATTTTTGTGTGCCTAACACCGTTTTGGAATTTTTATAATTTTTGGATCCCTTTTTTTTAGTGTCCTGAATAACAGCCTTTTTTGTGTGTTCTTCTCCCCCTTATACAGTCCACAGGGATTTATCAGATACGTTTGTTTTAATAAAGAGTAAGTGTAGTGTATGTAATTTATTTGTATCTACAGAATATACTTAAATAATGTGATGTAAAGCTTTTGCTAGCTAACATACATAACAAAGTAAATCAAATCAATAGCAGCAGTATTAGAATTTCATACACGACCGTTAGATTTTAAGATTTTGCATAGAAAAGTATCTTTTTGTGCATACGCGTTTAAATTTTCACTAACACTTATCATTTTCCATTCAATTGTAATTATTATTATTGCTTTTTTGCACTTTTTAATGTTTTATATGGAAAAATTATAAAAAATAGCAAAAAGTTGTTGGGATGCCAACAACACGCGGTGTTCCCAAGCGGTCCTCCATCTAAGTACTAACCGCGCCCGACGCTGCTTAATTTCGGTGATCGGACGAGAACCGATGTATTCAGCGTGGTATGGTCGTTGGCGAAAGAAAGTGTTTTAACCGCTACCAGATTGTTATTAATTGTATCTGATGGATACGTTTTATAAATACAACTGTAATTCACTTATAGTATCTCATGGATACGTTTGTTTTAATAAAGAGTAAGTGTAGTTGTATATAATTTATTTGTATCTACAGAATATACTTAAATAATGTGATGTAAAGCTTTTGCTAGCTAACATACATAACAAAGTAAATCAAATCAATAGCAGCAGTATTAGAATTTCATACACGACCGTTAGATTTTAAGATTTTGCATAGAAAAGTATCTTTTTGTGCATACGCGTTTAAATTTTCACTAACATTTATCATTTTCCATTCAATTGTAATTATTATTATTGCTTTTTTGCACTTTTTAATGTTTTATATGGAAAAATTATAAAAAATAGCAAAAAGTTGTTGGGATGCCAACAACACGCGGTGTTCCCAAGCGGTCCCCCATCTAAGTACTAACCGCGCCCGACGCTGCTTAATTTCGGTGATCGGACGAGAACCGATGTATTCAGCGTGGTATGGTCGTTGGCGAAAGAAGGTGTTTTAACCGCAACCAGATTGTTATTAATTGTATCTGATGGATACGTTTTATAAATACAACTGTAATTCACTTATAGTATCTCATGGATACGTTTGTTTTAATAAAGAGTAAGTGTAGTGTATGTAATTTATTTGTATCTACAGAATATACTTAAATAATGTGATGTAAAGCTTTTGCTAGCTAACATACATAACAAAGTAAATCAAATCAATAGCAGCAGTATTAGAATTTCATACACGACCGTTAGATTTTAAGATTTTGCATAGAAAAGTATCTTTTTGTGCATACGCGTTTAAATTTTCACTAACACTTATCATTTTCCATTCAATTGTAATTATTATTATTGCTTTTTTGCACTTTTTAATGTTTTATATGGAAAAATTATAAAAAATAGCAAAAAGTTGTTGGGATGCCAACAACACGCGGTGTTCCCAAGCGGTCCTCCATCTAAGTACTAACCGCGCCCGACGCTGCTTAATTTCGGTGATCGGACGAGAACCGATGTATTCAGCGTGGTATGGTCGTTGGCGAAAGAAAGTGTTTTAACCGCAACCAGATTGTTATTAGTTGTATCTGATGGATACGTTTTATAAATACAACTGTAATTCACTTATAGTATCTCATGGATACGTTTGTTTTAATAAAGAGTAAGTGTAGTGTATGTAATTTATTTGTATCTACAGAATATACTTAAATAATGTGATGTAAAGCTTTTGCTAGCTAACATACATAACAAAGTAAATCAAATCAATAGCAGCAGTATTAGAATTTCATACACGACCGTTAGATTTTAAGATTTTGCATAGAAAAGTATCTTTTTGTGCATACGCGTTTAAATTTTCACTAACACTTATCATTTTCCATTCAATTGTAATTATTATTATTGCTTTTTTGCACTTTTTAATGTTTTATATGGAAAAATTATAAAAAATAGCAAAAAGTTGTTGGGATGCCAACAACACGCGGTGTTCCCAAGCGGTCCCCCATCTAAGTACTAACCGCGCCCGACGCTGCTTAATTTCGGTGATCGGACGAGAACCGATGTATTCAGCGTGGTATGGTCGTTGGCGAAAGAAAGTGTTTTAACCGCAACCAGATTGTTATTAATTGTATCTGATGGATACGTTTTATAAATACAACTGTAATTCACTTATAGTATCTCATGGATACGTTTGTTTTAATAAAGAGTAAGTGTAGTGTATGTAATTTATTTGTATCTACAGAATATACTTAAATAATGTGATGTAAAGCTTTTGCTAGCTAACATACATAACAAAGTAAATCAAATCAATAGCAGCAGTATTAGAATTTCATACACGACCGTTAGATTTTAAGATTTTGCATAGAAAAGTATCTTTTTGTGCATACGCGTTTAAATTTTCACTAACACTTATCATTTTCCATTCAATTGTAATTATTATTATTGCTTTTTTGCACTTTTTAATGTTTTATATGGAAAAATTATAAAAAATAGCAAAAAGTTGTTGGGATGCCAACAACACGCGGTGTTCCCAAGCGGTCCCCCATCTAAGTACTAACCGCGCCCGACGCTGCTTAATTTCGGTGATCGGACGAGAACCGATGTATTCAGCGTGGTATGGTCGTTGGCGAAAGAAAGTGTTTTAACCGCAACCAGATTGTTATTAATTGTATCTGATGGATACGTTTTATAAATACAACTGTAATTCACTTATAGTATCTCATGGATACGTTTGTTTTAATAAAGAGTAAGTGTAGTTGTATATAATTTATTTGTATCTACAGAATATACTTAAATAATGTGATGTAAAGCTTTTGCTAGCTAACATACATAACAAAGTAAATCAAATCAATAGCAGCAGTATTAGAATTTCATACATGACCGTTAGATTTTAAGATTTTGCATAGAAAAGTATCTTTTTGTGCATACGCGTTTAAATTTTCACTAACACTTATCATTTTCCATTCAATTGTAATTATTATTATTGCTTTTTTGCACTTTTTAATGTTTTATATGGAAAAATTATAAAAAATAGCAAAAAGTTGTTGGGATGCCAACAACACGCGGTGTTCCCAAGCGGTCCCCCATCTAAGTACTAACCGCGCCCGACGCTGCTTAATTTCGGTGATCGGACGAGAACCGATGTATTCAGCGTGGTATGGTCGTTGGCGAAAGAAAGTGTTTTAACCGCAACCAGATTGTTATTAATTGTATCTGATGGATACGTTTTATAAATACAACTGTAATTCACTTATAGTATCTCATGGATACGTTTGTTTTAATAAAGAGTAAGTGTAGTGTATGTAATTTATTTGTATCTACAGAATATACTTAAATAATGTGATGTAAAGCTTTTGCTAGCTAACATACATAACAAAGTAAATCAAATCAATAGCAGCAGTATTAGAATTTCATACATGACCGTTAGATTTTAAGATTTTGCATAGAAAAGTATCTTTTTGTGCATACGCGTTTAAATTTTCACTAACACTTATCATTTTCCATTCAATTGTAATTATTATTATTGCTTTTTTGCACTTTTTAATGTTTTATATGGAAAAATTATAAAAAATAGCAAAAAGTTGTTGGGATGCCAAACAACACGCGGTGTTCCCAAGCGGTCCTCCATCTAAGTACTAACCGCGCCCGACGCTGCTTAATTTCGGTGATCGGACGAGAACCGATGTATTCAGCGTGGTATGGTCGTTGGCGAAAGAAAGTGTTTTAACCGCAACCAGATTGTTATTAATTGTATCTGATGGATACGTTTTATAAATACAACTGTAATTCACTTATAGTATCTCATGGATACGTTTGTTTTAATAAAGAGCAAGTGTAGTGTATGTAATTTATTTGTATCTACAGAATATACTTAAATAATGTGATGTAAAGCTTTTGCTAGCTAACATACATAACAAAGTAAATCAAATCAATAGCAGCAGTATTAGAATTTCATACACGACCGTTAGATTTTAAGATTTTGCATAGAAAAGTATCTTTTTGTGCATACGCGTTTAAATTTTCACTAACACTTATCATTTTCCATTCCATTGTAATTATTATTATTGCTTTTTTGCACTTTTTAATGTTTTATATGGAAAAATTATAAAAAATAGCAAAAAGTTGTTGGGATGCCAACAACACGCGGTGTTCCCAAGCGGTCCCCCATCTAAGTACTAACCGCGCCCGACGCTGCTTAATTTCGGTGATCGGACGAGAACCGATGTATTCAGCGTGGTATGGTCGTTGGCGAAAGAAAGTGTTTTAACCGCAACCAGATTGTTATTAATTGTATCTGATGGATACGTTTTATAAATACAACTGTAATTCACTTATAGTATCTCATGGATACGTTTGTTTTAATAAAGAGTAAGTGTAGTGTATGTAATTTATTTGTATCTACAGAATATACTTAAATAATGTGATGTAAAGCTTTTGCTAGCTAACATACATAACAAAGTAAATCAAATCAATAGCAGCAGTATTAGAATTTCATACACGACCGTTAGATTTTAAGATTTTGCATAGAAAAGTATCTTTTTGTGCATACGCGTTTAAATTTTCACTAACACTTATCATTTTCCATTCAATTGTAATTATTATTATTGCTTTTTTGCACTTTTTAATGTTTTATATGGAAAAATTATAAAAAATAGCAAAAAGTTGTTGGGATGCCAACAACACGCGGTGTTCCCAAGCGGTCCCCCATCTAAGTACTAACCGCGCCCGACGCTGCTTAATTTCGGTGATCGGACGAGAACCGATGTATTCAGCGTGGTATGGTCGTTGGCGAAAGAAAGTGTTTTAACCGCAACCAGATTGTTATTAATTGTATCTGATGGATACGTTTTATAAATACAACTGTAATTCACTTATAGTATCTCATGGATACGTTTGTTTTAATAAAGAGTAAGTGTAGTGTATGTAATTTATTTGTATCTACAGAATATACTTAAATAATGTGATGTAAAGCTTTTGCTAGCTAACATACATAACAAAGTAAATCAAATCAATAGCAGCAGTATTAGAATTTCATACACGACCGTTAGATTTTAAGATTTTGCATAGAAAAGTATCTTTTTGTGCATACGCGTTTAAATTTTCACTAACACTTATCATTTTCCATTCAATTGTAATTATTATTATTGCTTTTTTGCACTTTTTAATGTTTTATATGGAAAAATTATAAAAAATAGCAAAAAGTTGTTGGGATGCCAACAACACGCGGTGTTCCCAAGCGGTCCCCCATCTAAGTACTAACCGCGCCCGACGCTGCTTAATTTCGGTGATCGGACGAGAACCGATGTATTCAGCGTGGTATGGTCGTTGGCGAAAGAAAGTGTTTTAACCGCAACCAGATTGTTATTAATTGTATCTGATGGATACGTTTTATAAATACAACTGTAATTCACTTATAGTATCTCATGGATACGTTTGTTTTAATAAAGAGTAAGTGTAGTTGTATATAATTTATTTGTATCTACAGAATATACTTAAATAATGTGATGTAAAGCTTTTGCTAGCTAACATACATAACAAAGTAAATCAAATCAATAGCAGCAGTATTAGAATTTCATACACGACCGTTAGATTTTAAGATTTTGCATAGAAAAGTATCTTTTTGTGCATACGCGTTTAAATTTTCACTAACACTTATCATTTTCCATTCAATTGTAATTATTATTATTGCTTTTTTGCACTTTTTAATGTTTTATATGGAAAAATTATAAAAAATAGCAAAAAGTTGTTGGGATGCCAACAACACGCGGTGTTCCCAAGCGGTCCCCCATCTAAGTACTAACCGCGCCCGACGCTGCTTAATTTCGGTGATCGGACGAGAACCGATGTATTCAGCGTGGTATGGTCGTTGGCGAAAGAAAGTGTTTTAACCGCAACCAGATTGTTATTAATTGTATCTGATGGATACGTTTTATAAATACAACTGTAATTCACTTATAGTATCTCATGGATACGTTTGTTTTAATAAAGAGCAAGTGTAGTGTATGTAATTTATTTGTATCTACAGAATATACTTAAATAATGTGATGTAAAGCTTTTGCTAGCTAACATACATAACAAAGTAAATCAAATCAATAGCAGCAGTATTAGAATTTCATACACGACCGTTAGATTTTAAGATTTTGCATAGAAAAGTATCTTTTTGTGCATACGCGTTTAAATTTTCACTAACACTTATCATTTTCCATTCAATTGTAATTATTATTATTGCTTTTTTGCACTTTTTAATGTTTTATATGGAAAAATTATAAAAAATAGCAAAAAGTTGTTGGGATGCCAACAACACGCGGTGTTCCCAAGCGGTCCACCATCTAAGTACTAACCGCGCCCGACGCTGCTTAATTTCGGTGATCGGACGAGAACCGATGTATTCAGCGTGGTATGGTCGTTGGCGAAAGAAAGTGTTTTAACCGCAACCAGATTGTTATTAATTGTATCTGATGGATACGTTTTATAAATACAACTGTAATTCACTTATAGTATCTCATGGATACGTTTGTTTTAATAAAGAGTAAGTGTAGTGTATGTAATTTATTTGTATCTACAGAATATACTTAAATAATGTGATGTAAAGCTTTTGCTAGCTAACATACATAACAAAGTAAATCAAATCAATAGCAGCAGTATTAGAATTTCATACATGACCGTTAGATTTTAAGATTTTGCATAGAAAAGTATCTTTTTGTGCATACGCGTTTAAATTTTCACTAACACTTATCATTTTCCATTCAATTGTAATTATTATTATTGCTTTTTTGCACTTTTTAATGTTTTATATGGAAAAATTATAAAAAATAGCAAAAAGTTGTTGGGATGCCAACAACACGCGGTGTTCCCAAGCGGTCCCCCATCTAAGTACTAACCGCGCCCGACGCTGCTTAATTTCGGTGATCGGACGAGAACCGATGTATTCAGCGTGGTATGGTCGTTGGCGAAAGAAAGTGTTTTAACCGCAACCAGATTGTTATTAATTGTATCTGATGGATACGTTTTATAAATACAACTGTAATTCACTTATAGTATCTCATGGATACGTTTGTTTTAATAAAGAGTAAGTGTAGTGTATGTAATTTATTTGTATCTACAGAATATACTTAAATAATGTGATGTAAAGCTTTTGCTAGCTAACATACATAACAAAGTAAATCAAATCAATAGCAGCAGTATTAGAATTTCATACACGACCGTTAGATTTTAAGATTTTGCATAGAAAAGTATCTTTTTGTGCATACGCGTTTAAATTTTCACTAACACTTATCATTTTCCATTCAATTGTAATTATTATTATTGCTTTTTTGCACTTTTTAATGTTTTATATGGAAAAATTATAAAAAATAGCAAAAAGTTGTTGGGATGCCAACAACACGCGGTGTTCCCAAGCGGTCCCCCATCTAAGTACTAACCGCGCCCGACGCTGCTTAATTTCGGTGATCGGACGAGAACCGATGTATTCAGCGTGGTATGGTCGTTGGCGAAAGAAAGTGTTTTAACCGCAACCAGATTGTTATTAATTGTATCTGATGGATACGTTTTATAAATACAACTGTAATTCACTTATAGTATCTCATGGATACGTTTGTTTTAATAAAGAGCAAGTGTAGTGTATGTAATTTATTTGTATCTACAGAATATACTTAAATAATGTGATGTAAACCTTTTGCTAGCTAACATACATAACAAAGTAAATCAAATCAATAGCAGCAGTATTAGAATTTCATACACGACCGTTAGATTTTAAGATTTTGCATAGAAAAGTATCTTTTTGTGCATACGCGTTTAAATTTTCACTAACACTTATCATTTTCCATTCAATTGTAATTATTATTATTGCTTTTTTGCACTTTTTAATGTTTTATATGGAAAAATTATAAAAAATAGCAAAAAGTTGTTGGGATGCCAACAACACGCGGTGTTCCCAAGCGGTCCCCCATCTAAGTACTAACCGCGCCCGACGCTGCTTAATTTCGGTGATCGGACGAGAACCGATGTATTCAGGTATTCAGCGTGGTATGGTCGTTGGCGAAAGAAAGTGTTTTAACCGCAACCAGATTGTTATTAATTGTATCTGATGGATACGTTTTATAAATACAACTGTAATTCACTTATAGTATCTCATGGATACGTTTGTTTTAATAAAGAGTAAGTGTAGTGTATGTAATTTATTTGTATCTACAGAATATACTTAAATAATGTGATGTAAAGCTTTTGCTAGCTAACATACATAACAAAGTAAATCAAATCAATAGCAGCAGTATTAGAATTTCATACACGACCGTTAGATTTTAAGATTTTGCATAGAAAAGTATCTTTTTGTGCATACGCGTTTAAATTTTCACTAACACTTATCATTTTCCATTCAATTGTAATTATTATTATTGCTTTTTTGCACTTTTTAATGTTTTATATGGAAAAATTATAAAAAATAGCAAAAAGTTGTTGGGATGCCAACAACACGCGGTGTTCCCAAGCGGTCCCCCATCTAAGTACTAACCGCGCCCGACGCTGCTTAATTTCGGTGATCGGACGAGAACCGATGTATTCAGCGTGGTATGGTCGTTGGCGAAAGAAAGTGTTTTAACCGCAACCAGATTGTTATTAATTGTATCTGATGGATACGTTTTATAAATACAACTGTAATTCACTTATAGTATCTCATGGATACGTTTGTTTTAATAAAGAGTAAGTGTAGTGTATGTAATTTATTTGTATCTACAGAATATACTTAAATAATGTGATGTAAAGCTTTTGCTAGCTAACATACATAACAAAGTAAATCAAATCAATAGCAGCAGTATTAGAATTTCATACACGACCGTTAGATTTTAAGATTTTGCATAGAAAAGTATCTTTTTGTGCATACGCGTTTAAATTTTCACTAACACTTATCATTTTCCATTCAATTGTAATTATTATTATTGCTTTTTTGCACTTTTTAATGTTTTATATGGAAAAATTATAAAAAATAGCAAAAAGTTGTTGGGATGCCAACAACACGCGGTGTTCCCAAGCGGTCCCCCATCTAAGTACTAACCGCGCCCGACGCTGCTTAATTTCGGTGATCGGACGAGAACCGATGTATTCAGCGTGGTATGGTCGTTGGCGAAAGAAAGTGTTTTAACCGCAACCAGATTGTTATTAATTGTATCTGATGGATACGTTTTATAAATACAACTGTAATTCACTTATAGTATCTCATGGATACGTTTGTTTTAATAAAGAGTAAGTGTAGTGTATGTAATTTATTTGTATCTACAGAATATACTTAAATAATGTGATGTAAAGCTTTTGCTAGCTAACATACATAACAAAGTAAATCAAATCAATAGCAGCAGTATTAGAATTTCATACACGACCGTTAGATTTTAAGATTTTGCATAGAAAAGTATCTTTTTGTGCATACGCGTTTAAATTTTCACTAACACTTATCATTTTCCATTCAATTGTAATTATTATTATTGCTTTTTTGCACTTTTTAATGTTTTATATGGAAAAATTATAAAAAATAGCAAAAAGTTGTTGGGATGCCAACAACACGCGGTGTTCCCAAGCGGTCCACCATCTAAGTACTAACCGCGCCCGACGCTGCTTAATTTCGGTGATCGGACGAGAACCGATGTATTCAGCGTGGTATGGTCGTTGGCGAAAGAAAGTGTTTTAACCGCAACCAGATTGTTATTAATTGTATCTGATGGATACGTTTTATAAATACAACTGTAATTCACTTATAGTATCTCATGGATACGTTTGTTTTAATAAAGAGTAAGTGTAGTGTATGTAATTTATTTGTATCTACAGAATATACTTAAATAATGTGATGTAAAGCTTTTGCTAGCTAACATACATAACAAAGTAAATCAAATCAATAGCAGCAGTATTAGAATTTCATACACGACCGTTAGATTTTAAGATTTTGCATAGAAAAGTATCTTTTTGTGCATACGCGTTTAAATTTTCACTAACACTTATCATTTTCCATTCAATTGTAATTATTATTATTGCTTTTTTGCACTTTTTAATGTTTTATATGGAAAAATTATAAAAAATAGCAAAAAGTTGTTGGGATGCCAACAACACGCGGTGTTCCCAAGCGGTCCCCCATCTAAGTACTAACCGCGCCCGACGCTGCTTAATTTCGGTGATCGGACGAGAACCGATGTATTCAGCGTGGTATGGTCGTTGGCGAAAGAAAGTGTTTTAACCGCAACCAGATTGTTATTAATTGTATCTGATGGATACGTTTTATAAATACAACTGTAATTCACTTATAGTATCTCATGGATACGTTTGTTTTAATAAAGAGTAAGTGTAGTGTATGTAATTTATTTGTATCTACAGAATATACTTAAATAATGTGATGTAAAGCTTTTGCTAGCTAACATACATAACAAAGTAAATCAAATCAATAGCAGCAGTATTAGAATTTCATACACGACCGTTAGATTTTAAGATTTTGCATAGAAAAGTATCTTTTTGTGCATACGCGTTTAAATTTTCACTAACACTTATCATTTTCCATTCAATTGTAATTATTATTATTGCTTTTTTGCACTTTTTAATGTTTTATATGGAAAAATTATAAAAAATAGCAAAAAGTTGTTGGGATGCCAACAACACGCGGTGTTCCCAAGCGGTCCCCCATCTAAGTACTAACCGCGCCCGACGCTGCTTAATTTCGGTGATCGGACGAGAACCGATGTATTCAGCGTGGTATGGTCGTTGGCGAAAGAAAGTGTTTTAACCGCAACCAGATTGTTATTAATTGTATCTGATGGATACGTTTTATAAATACAACTGTAATTCACTTATAGTATCTCATGGATACGTTTGTTTTAATAAAGAGCAAGTGTAGTGTATGTAATTTATTTGTATCTACAGAATATACTTAAATAATGTGATGTAAACCTTTTGCTAGCTAACATACATAACAAAGTAAATCAAATCAATAGCAGCAGTATTAGAATTTCATACATGACCGTTAGATTTTAAGATTTTGCATAGAAAAGTATCTTTTTGTGCATACGCGTTTAAATTTTCACTAACACTTATCATTTTCCATTCAATTGTAATTATTATTATTGCTTTTTTGCACTTTTTAATGTTTTATATGGAAAAATTATAAAAAATAGCAAAAAGTTGTTGGGATGCCAACAACACGCGGTGTTCCCAAGCGGTCCCCCATCTAAGTACTAACCGCGCCCGACGCTGCTTAATTTCGGTGATCGGACGAGAACCGATGTATTCAGCGTGGTATGGTCGTTGGCGAAAGAAAGTGTTTTAACCGCAACCAGATTGTTATTAATTGTATCTGATGGATACGTTTTATAAATACAACTGTAATTCACTTATAGTATCTCATGGATACGTTTGTTTTAATAAAGAGTAAGTGTAGTGTATGTAATTTATTTGTATCTACAGAATATACTTAAATAATGTGATGTAAAGCTTTTGCTAGCTAACATACATAACAAAGTAAATCAAATCAATAGCAGCAGTATTAGAATTTCATACATGACCGTTAGATTTTAAGATTTTGCATAGAAAAGTATCTTTTTGTGCATACGCGTTTAAATTTTCACTAACACTTATCATTTTCCATTCAATTGTAATTATTATTATTGCTTTTTTGCACTTTTTAATGTTTTATATGGAAAAATTATAAAAAATAGCAAAAAGTTGTTGGGATGCCAACAACACGCGGTGTTCCCAAGCGGTCCCCCATCTAAGTACTAACCGCGCCCGACGCTGCTTAATTTCGGTGATCGGACGAGAACCGATGTATTCAGCGTGGTATGGTCGTTGGCGAAAGAAAGTGTTTTAACCGCAACCAGATTGTTATTAATTGTATCTGATGGATACGTTTTATAAATACAACTGTAATTCACTTATAGTATCTCATGGATACGTTTGTTTTAATAAAGAGTAAGTGTAGTGTATGTAATTTATTTGTATCTACAGAATATACTTAAATAATGTGATGTAAAGCTTTTGCTAGCTAACATACATAACAAAGTAAATCAAATCAATAGCAGCAGTATTAGAATTTCATACATGACCGTTAGATTTTAAGATTTTGCATAGAAAAGTATCTTTTTGTGCATACGCGTTTAAATTTTCACTAACACTTATCATTTTCCATTCAATTGTAATTATTATTATTGCTTTTTTGCACTTTTTAATGTTTTATATGGAAAAATTATAAAAAATAGCAAAAAGTTGTTGGGATGCCAACAACACGCGGTGTTCCCAAGCGGTCCCCCATCTAAGTACTAACCGCGCCCGACGCTGCTTAATTTCGGTGATCGGACGAGAACCGATGTATTCAGCGTGGTATGGTCGTTGGCGAAAGAAAGTGTTTTAACCGCAACCAGATTGTTATTAATTGTATCTGATGGATACGTTTTATAAATACAACTGTAATTCACTTATAGTATCTCATAGATACGTTTGTTTTAATAAAGAGTAAGTGTAGTGTATGTAATTTATTTGTATCTACAGAATATACTTAAATAATGTGATGTAAAGCTTTTGCTAGCTAACATACATAACAAAGTAAATCAAATCAATAGCAGCAGTATTAGAATTTCATACACGACCGTTAGATTTTAAGATTTTGCATAGAAAAGTATCTTTTTGTGCATACGCGTTTAAATTTTCACTAACACTTATCATTTTCCATTCAATTGTAATTATTATTATTGCTTTTTTGCACTTTTTAATGTTTTATATGGAAAAATTATAAAAAATAGCAAAAAGTTGTTGGGATGCCAACAACACGCGGTGTTCCCAAGCGGTCCCCCATCTAAGTACTAACCGCGCCCGACGCTGCTTAATTTCGGTGATCGGACGAGAACCGATGTATTCAGCGTGGTATGGTCGTTGGCGAAAGAAAGTGTTTTAACCGCAACCAGATTGTTATTAATTGTATCTGATGGATACGTTTTATAAATACAACTGTAATTCACTTATAGTATCTCATGGATACGTTTGTTTTAATAAAGAGTAAGTGTAGTTGTATATAATTTATTTGTATCTACAGAATATACTTAAATAATGTGATGTAAAGCTTTTGCTAGCTAACATACATAACAAAGTAAATCAAATCAATAGCAGCAGTATTAGAATTTCATACATGACCGTTAGATTTTAAGATTTTGCATAGAAAAGTATCTTTTTGTGCATACGCGTTTAAATTTTCACTAACACTTATCATTTTCCATTCAATTGTAATTATTATTATTGCTTTTTTGCACTTTTTAATGTTTTATATGGAAAAATTATAAAAAATAGCAAAAAGTTGTTGGGATGCCAACAACACGCGGTGTTCCCAAGCGGTCCCCCATCTAAGTACTAACCGCGCCCGACGCTGCTTAATTTCGGTGATCGGACGAGAACCGATGTATTCAGCGTGGTATGGTCGTTGGCGAAAGAAAGTGTTTTAACCGCAACCAGATTGTTATTAATTGTATCTGATGGATACGTTTTATAAATACAACTGTAATTCACTTATAGTATCTCATGGATACGTTTGTTTTAATAAAGAGTAAGTGTAGTGTATGTAATTTATTTGTATCTACAGAATATACTTAAATAATGTGATGTAAAGCTTTTGCTAGCTAACATACATAACAAAGTAAATCAAATCAATAGCAGCAGTATTAGAATTTCATACATGACCGTTAGATTTTAAGATTTTGCATAGAAAAGTATCTTTTTGTGCATACGCGTTTAAATTTTCACTAACACTTATCATTTTCCATTCAATTGTAATTATTATTATTGCTTTTTTGCACTTTTTAATGTTTTATATGGAAAAATTATAAAAAATAGCAAAAAGTTGTTGGGATGCCAACAACACGCGGTGTTCCCAAGCGGTCCCCCATCTAAGTACTAACCGCGCCCGACGCTGCTTAATTTCGGTGATCGGACGAGAACCGATGTATTCAGCGTGGTATGGTCGTTGGCGAAAGAAAGTGTTTTAACCGCAACCAGATTGTTATTAATTGTATCTGATGGATACGTTTTATAAATACAACTGTAATTCACTTATAGTATCTCATGGATACGTTTGTTTTAATAAAGAGTAAGTGTAGTTGTATATAATTTATTTGTATCTACAGAATATACTTAAATAATGTGATGTAAAGCTTTTGCTAGCTAACATACATAACAAAGTAAATCAAATCAATAGCAGCAGTATTAGAATTTCATACATGACCGTTAGATTTTAAGATTTTGCATAGAAAAGTATCTTTTTGTGCATACGCGTTTAAATTTTCACTAACACTTATCATTTTCCATTCAATTGTAATTATTATTATTGCTTTTTTGCACTTTTTAATGTTTTATATGGAAAAATTATAAAAAATAGCAAAAAGTTGTTGGGATGCCAACAACACGCGGTGTTCCCAAGCGGTCCCCCATCTAAGTACTAACCGCGCCCGACGCTGCTTAATTTCGGTGATCGGACGAGAACCGATGTATTCAGGTATTCAGCGTGGTATGGTCGTTGGCGAAAGAAAGTGTTTTAACCGCAACCAGATTGTTATTAATTGTATCTGATGGATACGTTTTATAAATACAACTGTAATTCACTTATAGTATCTCATGGATACGTTTGTTTTAATAAAGAGTAAGTGTAGTGTATGTAATTTATTTGTATCTACAGAATATACTTAAATAATGTGATGTAAAGCTTTTGCTAGCTAACATACATAACAAAGTAAATCAAATCAATAGCAGCAGTATTAGAATTTCATACATGACCGTTAGATTTTAAGATTTTGCATAGAAAAGTATCTTTTTGTGCATACGCGTTTAAATTTTCACTAACACTTATCATTTTCCATTCAATTGTAATTATTATTATTGCTTTTTTGCACTTTTTAATGTTTTATATGGAAAAATTATAAAAAATAGCAAAAAGTTGTTGGGATGCCAACAACACGCGGTGTTCCCAAGCGGTCCCCCATCTAAGTACTAACCGCGCCCGACGCTGCTTAATTTCGGTGATCGGACGAGAACCGATGTATTCAGCGTGGTATGGTCGTTGGCGAAAGAAAGTGTTTTAACCGCAACCAGATTGTTATTAATTGTATCTGATGGATACGTTTTATAAATACAACTGTAATTCACTTATAGTATCTCATGGATACGTTTGTTTTAATAAAGAGTAAGTGTAGTGTATGTAATTTATTTGTATCTACAGAATATACTTAAATAATGTGATGTAAAGCTTTTGCTAGCTAACATACATAACAAAGTAAATCAAATCAATAGCAGCAGTATTAGAATTTCATACACGACCGTTAGATTTTAAGATTTTGCATAGAAAAGTATCTTTTTGTGCATACGCGTTTAAATTTTCACTAACACTTATCATTTTCCATTCAATTGTAATTATTATTATTGCTTTTTTGCACTTTTTAATGTTTTATATGGAAAAATTATAAAAAATAGCAAAAAGTTGTTGGGATGCCAACAACACGCGGTGTTCCCAAGCGGTCCCCCATCTAAGTACTAACCGCGCCCGACGCTGCTTAATTTCGGTGATCGGACGAGAACCGATGTATTCAGCGTGGTATGGTCGTTGGCGAAAGAAAGTGTTTTAACCGCAACCAGATTGTTATTAATTGTATCTGATGGATACGTTTTATAAATACAACTGTAATTCACTTATAGTATCTCATGGATACGTTTGTTTTAATAAAGAGTAAGTGTAGTGTATGTAATTTATTTGTATCTACAGAATATACTTAAATAATGTGATGTAAAGCTTTTGCTAGCTAACATACATAACAAAGTAAATCAAATCAATAGCAGCAGTATTAGAATTTCATACACGACCGTTAGATTTTAAGATTTTGCATAGAAAAGTATCTTTTTGTGCATACGCGTTTAAATTTTCACTAACACTTATCATTTTCCATTCAATTGTAATTATTATTATTGCTTTTTTGCACTTTTTAATGTTTTATATGGAAAAATTATAAAAAATAGCAAAAAGTTGTTGGGATGCCAACAACACGCGGTGTTCCCAAGCGGTCCACCATCTAAGTACTAACCGCGCCCGACGCTGCTTAATTTCGGTGATCGGACGAGAACCGATGTATTCAGCGTGGTATGGTCGTTGGCGAAAGAAAGTGTTTTAACCGCAACCAGATTGTTATTAATTGTATCTGATGGATACGTTTTATAAATACAACTGTAATTCACTTATAGTATCTCATGGATACGTTTGTTTTAATAAAGAGTAAGTGTAGTGTATGTAATTTATTTGTATCTACAGAATATACTTAAATAATGTGATGTAAAGCTTTTGCTAGCTAACATACATAACAAAGTAAATCAAATCAATAGCAGCAGTATTAGAATTTCATACACGACCGTTAGATTTTAAGATTTTGCATAGAAAAGTATCTTTTTGTGCATACGCGTTTAAATTTTCACTAACACTTATCATTTTCCATTCAATTGTAATTATTATTATTGCTTTTTTGCACTTTTTAATGTTTTATATGGAAAAATTATAAAAAATAGCAAAAAGTTGTTGGGATGCCAACAACACGCGGTGTTCCCAAGCGGTCCCCCATCTAAGTACTAACCGCGCCCGACGCTGCTTAATTTCGGTGATCGGACGAGAACCGATGTATTCAGCGTGGTATGGTCGTTGGCGAAAGAAAGTGTTTTAACCGCAACCAGATTGTTATTAATTGTATCTGATGGATACGTTTTATAAATACAACTGTAATTCACTTATAGTATCTCATGGATACGTTTGTTTTAATAAAGAGTAAGTGTAGTGTATGTAATTTATTTGTATCTACAGAATATACTTAAATAATGTGATGTAAAGCTTTTGCTAGCTAACATACATAACAAAGTAAATCAAATCAATAGCAGCAGTATTAGAATTTCATACACGACCGTTAGATTTTAAGATTTTGCATAGAAAAGTATCTTTTTGTGCATACGCGTTTAAATTTTCACTAACACTTATCATTTTCCATTCAATTGTAATTATTATTATTGCTTTTTTGCACTTTTTAATGTTTTATATGGAAAAATTATAAAAAATAGCAAAAAGTTGTTGGGATGCCAACAACACGCGGTGTTCCCAAGCGGTCCCCCATCTAAGTACTAACCGCGCCCGACGCTGCTTAATTTCGGTGATCGGACGAGAACCGATGTATTCAGCGTGGTATGGTCGTTGGCGAAAGAAAGTGTTTTAACCGCAACCAGATTGTTATTAATTGTATCTGATGGATACGTTTTATAAATACAACTGTAATTCACTTATAGTATCTCATGGATACGTTTGTTTTAATAAAGAGCAAGTGTAGTGTATGTAATTTATTTGTATCTACAGAATATACTTAAATAATGTGATGTAAACCTTTTGCTAGCTAACATACATAACAAAGTAAATCAAATCAATAGCAGCAGTATTAGAATTTCATACACGACCGTTAGATTTTAAGATTTTGCATAGAAAAGTATCTTTTTGTGCATACGCGTTTAAATTTTCACTAACACTTATCATTTTCCATTCAATTGTAATTATTATTATTGCTTTTTTGCACTTTTTAATGTTTTATATGGAAAAATTATAAAAAATAGCAAAAAGTTGTTGGGATGCCAACAACACGCGGTGTTCCCAAGCGGTCCCCCATCTAAGTACTAACCGCGCCCGACGCTGCTTAATTTCGGTGATCGGACGAGAACCGATGTATTCAGCGTGGTATGGTCGTTGGCGAAAGAAAGTGTTTTAACCGCAACCAGATTGTTATTAATTGTATCTGATGGATACGTTTTATAAATACAACTGTAATTCACTTATAGTATCTCATGGATACGTTTGTTTTAATAAAGAGTAAGTGTAGTGTATGTAATTTATTTGTATCTACAGAATATACTTAAATAATGTGATGTAAACCTTTTGCTAGCTAACATACATAACAAAGTAAATCAAATCAATAGCAGCAGTATTAGAATTTCATACATGACCGTTAGATTTTAAGATTTTGCATAGAAAAGTATCTTTTTGTGCATACGCGTTTAAATTTTCACTAACACTTATCATTTTCCATTCAATTGTAATTATTATTATTGCTTTTTTGCACTTTTTAATGTTTTATATGGAAAAATTATAAAAAATAGCAAAAAGTTGTTGGGATGCCAACAACACGCGGTGTTCCCAAGCGGTCCCCCATCTAAGTACTAACCGCGCCCGACGCTGCTTAATTTCGGTGATCGGACGAGAACCGATGTATTCAGCGTGGTATGGTCGTTGGCGAAAGAAAGTGTTTTAACCGCAACCAGATTGTTATTAATTGTATCTGATGGATACGTTTTATAAATACAACTGTAATTCACTTATAGTATCTCATGGATACGTTTGTTTTAATAAAGAGTAAGTGTAGTGTATGTAATTTATTTGTATCTACAGAATATACTTAAATAATGTGATGTAAAGCTTTTGCTAGCTAACATACATAACAAAGTAAATCAAATCAATAGCAGCAGTATTAGAATTTCATACATGACCGTTAGATTTTAAGATTTTGCATAGAAAAGTATCTTTTTGTGCATACGCGTTTAAATTTTCACTAACACTTATCATTTTCCATTCAATTGTAATTATTATTATTGCTTTTTTGCACTTTTTAATGTTTTATATGGAAAAATTATAAAAAATAGCAAAAAGTTGTTGGGATGCCAACAACACGCGGTGTTCCCAAGCGGTCCCCCATCTAAGTACTAACCGCGCCCGACGCTGCTTAATTTCGGTGATCGGACGAGAACCGATGTATTCAGCGTGGTATGGTCGTTGGCGAAAGAAAGTGTTTTAACCGCAACCAGATTGTTATTAATTGTATCTGATGGATACGTTTTATAAATACAACTGTAATTCACTTATAGTATCTCATAGATACGTTTGTTTTAATAAAGAGTAAGTGTAGTGTATGTAATTTATTTGTATCTACAGAATATACTTAAATAATGTGATGTAAAGCTTTTGCTAGCTAACATACATAACAAAGTAAATCAAATCAATAGCAGCAGTATTAGAATTTCATACACGACCGTTAGATTTTAAGATTTTGCATAGAAAAGTATCTTTTTGTGCATACGCGTTTAAATTTTCACTAACACTTATCATTTTCCATTCAATTGTAATTATTATTATTGCTTTTTTGCACTTTTTAATGTTTTATATGGAAAAATTATAAAAAATAGCAAAAAGTTGTTGGGATGCCAACAACACGCGGTGTTCCCAAGCGGTCCCCCATCTAAGTACTAACCGCGCCCGACGCTGCTTAATTTCGGTGATCGGACGAGAACCGATGTATTCAGCGTGGTATGGTCGTTGGCGAAAGAAAGTGTTTTAACCGCAACCAGATTGTTATTAATTGTATCTGATGGATACGTTTTATAAATACAACTGTAATTCACTTATAGTATCTCATGGATACGTTTGTTTTAATAAAGAGTAAGTGTAGTGTATGTAATTTATTTGTATCTACAGAATATACTTAAATAATGTGATGTAAAGCTTTTGCTAGCTAACATACATAACAAAGTAAATCAAATCAATAGCAGCAGTATTAGAATTTCATACATGACCGTTAGATTTTAAGATTTTGCATAGAAAAGTATCTTTTTGTGCATACGCGTTTAAATTTTCACTAACACTTATCATTTTCCATTCAATTGTAATTATTATTATTGCTTTTTTGCACTTTTTAATGTTTTATATGGAAAAATTATAAAAAATAGCAAAAAGTTGTTGGGATGCCAACAACACGCGGTGTTCCCAAGCGGTCCCCCATCTAAGTACTAACCGCGCCCGACGCTGCTTAATTTCGGTGATCGGACGAGAACCGATGTATTCAGCGTGGTATGGTCGTTGGCGAAAGAAAGTGTTTTAACCGCAACCAGATTGTTATTAATTGTATCTGATGGATACGTTTTATAAATACAACTGTAATTCACTTATAGTATCTCATGGATACGTTTGTTTTAATAAAGAGTAAGTGTAGTTGTATATAATTTATTTGTATCTACAGAATATACTTAAATAATGTGATGTAAAGCTTTTGCTAGCTAACATACATAACAAAGTAAATCAAATCAATAGCAGCAGTATTAGAATTTCATACATGACCGTTAGATTTTAAGATTTTGCATAGAAAAGTATCTTTTTGTGCATACGCGTTTAAATTTTCACTAACACTTATCATTTTCCATTCAATTGTAATTATTATTATTGCTTTTTTGCACTTTTTAATGTTTTATATGGAAAAATTATAAAAAATAGCAAAAAGTTGTTGGGATGCCAACAACACGCGGTGTTCCCAAGCGGTCCCCCATCTAAGTACTAACCGCGCCCGACGCTGCTTAATTTCGGTGATCGGACGAGAACCGATGTATTCAGCGTGGTATGGTCGTTGGCGAAAGAAAGTGTTTTAACCGCAACCAGATTGTTATTAATTGTATCTGATGGATACGTTTTATAAATACAACTGTAATTCACTTATAGTATCTCATGGATACGTTTGTTTTAATAAAGAGTAAGTGTAGTTGTATATAATTTATTTGTATCTACAGAATATACTTAAATAATGTGATGTAAAGCTTTTGCTAGCTAACATACATAACAAAGTAAATCAAATCAATAGCAGCAGTATTAGAATTTCATACATGACCGTTAGATTTTAAGATTTTGCATAGAAAAGTATCTTTTTGTGCATACGCGTTTAAATTTTCACTAACACTTATCATTTTCCATTCAATTGTAATTATTATTATTGCTTTTTTGCACTTTTTAATGTTTTATATGGAAAAATTATAAAAAATAGCAAAAAGTTGTTGGGATGCCAACAACACGCGGTGTTCCCAAGCGGTCCCCCATCTAAGTACTAACCGCGCCCGACGCTGCTTAATTTCGGTGATCGGACGAGAACCGATGTATTCAGCGTGGTATGGTCGTTGGCGAAAGAAAGTGTTTTAACCGCAACCAGATTGTTATTAATTGTATCTGATGGATACGTTTTATAAATACAACTGTAATTCACTTATAGTATCTCATGGATACGTTTGTTTTAATAAAGAGTAAGTGTAGTGTATGTAATTTATTTGTATCTACAGAATATACTTAAATAATGTGATGTAAAGCTTTTGCTAGCTAACATACATAACAAAGTAAATCAAATCAATAGCAGCAGTATTAGAATTTCATACATGACCGTTAGATTTTAAGATTTTGCATAGAAAAGTATCTTTTTGTGCATACGCGTTTAAATTTTCACTAACACTTATCATTTTCCATTCAATTGTAATTATTATTATTGCTTTTTTGCACTTTTTAATGTTTTATATGGAAAAATTATAAAAAATAGCAAAAAGTTGTTGGGATGCCAACAACACGCGGTGTTCCCAAGCGGTCCCCCATCTAAGTACTAACCGCGCCCGACGCTGCTTAATTTCGGTGATCGGACGAGAACCGATGTATTCAGCGTGGTATGGTCGTTGGCGAAAGAAAGTGTTTTAACCGCAACCAGATTGTTATTAATTGTATCTGATGGATACGTTTTATAAATACAACTGTAATTCACTTATAGTATCTCATGGATACGTTTGTTTTAATAAAGAGTAAGTGTAGTTGTATATAATTTATTTGTATCTACAGAATATACTTAAATAATGTGATGTAAAGCTTTTGCTAGCTAACATACATAACAAAGTAAATCAAATCAATAGCAGCAGTATTAGAATTTCATACATGACCGTTAGATTTTAAGATTTTGCATAGAAAAGTATCTTTTTGTGCATACGCGTTTAAATTTTCACTAACACTTATCATTTTCCATTCAATTGTAATTATTATTATTGCTTTTTTGCACTTTTTAATGTTTTATATGGAAAAATTATAAAAAATAGCAAAAAGTTGTTGGGATGCCAACAACACGCGGTGTTCCCAAGCGGTCCCCCATCTAAGTACTAACCGCGCCCGACGCTGCTTAATTTCGGTGATCGGACGAGAACCGATGTATTCAGCGTGGTATGGTCGTTGGCGAAAGAAAGTGTTTTAACCGCAACCAGATTGTTATTAATTGTATCTGATGGATACGTTTTATAAATACAACTGTAATTCACTTATAGTATCTCATGGATACGTTTGTTTTAATAAAGAGTAAGTGTAGTTGTATATAATTTATTTGTATCTACAGAATATACTTAAATAATGTGATGTAAAGCTTTTGCTAGCTAACATACATAACAAAGTAAATCAAATCAATAGCAGCAGTATTAGAATTTCATACATGACCGTTAGATTTTAAGATTTTGCATAGAAAAGTATCTTTTTGTGCATACGCGTTTAAATTTTCACTAACACTTATCATTTTCCATTCAATTGTAATTATTATTATTGCTTTTTTGCACTTTTTAATGTTTTATATGGAAAAATTATAAAAAATAGCAAAAAGTTGTTGGGATGCCAACAACACGCGGTGTTCCCAAGCGGTCCCCCATCTAAGTACTAACCGCGCCCGACGCTGCTTAATTTCGGTGATCGGACGAGAACCGATGTATTCAGCGTGGTATGGTCGTTGGCGAAAGAAAGTGTTTTAACCGCAACCAGATTGTTATTAATTGTATCTGATGGATACGTTTTATAAATACAACTGTAATTCACTTATAGTATCTCATGGATACGTTTGTTTTAATAAAGAGTAAGTGTAGTGTATGTAATTTATTTGTATCTACAGAATATACTTAAATAATGTGATGTAAAGCTTTTGCTAGCTAACATACATAACAAAGTAAATCAAATCAATAGCAGCAGTATTAGAATTTCATACATGACCGTTAGATTTTAAGATTTTGCATAGAAAAGTATCTTTTTGTGCATACGCGTTTAAATTTTCACTAACACTTATCATTTTCCATTCAATTGTAATTATTATTATTGCTTTTTTGCACTTTTTAATGTTTTATATGGAAAAATTATAAAAAATAGCAAAAAGTTGTTGGGATGCCAACAACACGCGGTGTTCCCAAGCGGTCCTCCATCTAAGTACTAACCGCGCCCGACGCTGCTTAATTTCGGTGATCGGACGAGAACCGATGTATTCAGCGTGGTATGGTCGTTGGCGAAAGAAAGTGTTTTAACCGCAACCAGATTGTTATTAATTGTATCTGATGGATACGTTTTATAAATACAACTGTAATTCACTTATAGTATCTCATGGATACGTTTGTTTTAATAAAGAGTAAGTGTAGTTGTATATAATTTATTTGTATCTACAGAATATACTTAAATAATGTGATGTAAAGCTTTTGCTAGCTAACATACATAACAAAGTAAATCAAATCAATAGCAGCAGTATTAGAATTTCATACATGACCGTTAGATTTTAAGATTTTGCATAGAAAAGTATCTTTTTGTGCATACGCGTTTAAATTTTCACTAACACTTATCATTTTCCATTCAATTGTAATTATTATTATTGCTTTTTTGCACTTTTTAATGTTTTATATGGAAAAATTATAAAAAATAGCAAAAAGTTGTTGGGATGCCAACAACACGCGGTGTTCCCAAGCGGTCCCCCATCTAAGTACTAACCGCGCCCGACGCTGCTTAATTTCGGTGATCGGACGAGAACCGATGTATTCAGCGTGGTATGGTCGTTGGCGAAAGAAAGTGTTTTAACCGCAACCAGATTGTTATTAATTGTATCTGATGGATACGTTTTATAAATACAACTGTAATTCACTTATAGTATCTCATGGATACGTTTGTTTTAATAAAGAGTAAGTGTAGTGTATGTAATTTATTTGTATCTACAGAATATACTTAAATAATGTGATGTAAAGCTTTTGCTAGCTAACATACATAACAAAGTAAATCAAATCAATAGCAGCAGTATTAGAATTTCATACATGACCGTTAGATTTTAAGATTTTGCATAGAAAAGTATCTTTTTGTGCATACGCGTTTAAATTTTCACTAACACTTATCATTTTCCATTCAATTGTAATTATTATTATTGCTTTTTTGCACTTTTTAATGTTTTATATGGAAAAATTATAAAAAATAGCAAAAAGTTGTTGGGATGCCAACAACACGCGGTGTTCCCAAGCGGTCCCCCATCTAAGTACTAACCGCGCCCGACGCTGCTTAATTTCGGTGATCGGACGAGAACCGATGTATTCAGCGTGGTATGGTCGTTGGCGAAAGAAAGTGTTTTAACCGCAACCAGATTGTTATTAGTTGTATCTGATGGATACGTTTTATAAATACAACTGTAATTCACTTATAGTATCTCATGGATACGTTTGTTTTAATAAAGAGTAAGTGTAGTTGTATATAATTTATTTGTATCTACAGAATATACTTAAATAATGTGATGTAAAGCTTTTGCTAGCTAACATACATAACAAAGTAAATCAAATCAATAGCAGCAGTATTAGAATTTCATACATGACCGTTAGATTTTAAGATTTTGCATAGAAAAGTATCTTTTTGTGCATACGCGTTTAAATTTTCACTAACACTTATCATTTTCCATTCAATTGTAATTATTATTATTGCTTTTTTGCACTTTTTAATGTTTTATATGGAAAAATTATAAAAAATAGCAAAAAGTTGTTGGGATGCCAACAACACGCGGTGTTCCCAAGCGGTCCCCCATCTAAGTACTAACCGCGCCCGACGCTGCTTAATTTCGGTGATCGGACGAGAACCGATGTATTCAGCGTGGTATGGTCGTTGGCGAAAGAAAGTGTTTTAACCGCAACCAGATTGTTATTAATTGTATCTGATGGATACGTTTTATAAATACAACTGTAATTCACTTATAGTATCTCATGGATACGTTTGTTTTAATAAAGAGTAAGTGTAGTTGTATATAATTTATTTGTATCTACAGAATATACTTAAATAATGTGATGTAAAGCTTTTGCTAGCTAACATACATAACAAAGTAAATCAAATCAATAGCAGCAGTATTAGAATTTCATACATGACCGTTAGATTTTAAGATTTTGCATAGAAAAGTATCTTTTTGTGCATACGCGTTTAAATTTTCACTAACACTTATCATTTTCCATTCAATTGTAATTATTATTATTGCTTTTTTGCACTTTTTAATGTTTTATATGGAAAAATTATAAAAAATAGCAAAAAGTTGTTGGGATGCCAACAACACGCGGTGTTCCCAAGCGGTCCCCCATCTAAGTACTAACCGCGCCCGACGCTGCTTAATTTCGGTGATCGGACGAGAACCGATGTATTCAGCGTGGTATGGTCGTTGGCGAAAGAAAGTGTTTTAACCGCAACCAGATTGTTATTAATTGTATCTGATGGATACGTTTTATAAATACAACTGTAATTCACTTATAGTATCTCATGGATACGTTTGTTTTAATAAAGAGTAAGTGTAGTGTATGTAATTTATTTGTATCTACAGAATATACTTAAATAATGTGATGTAAAGCTTTTGCTAGCTAACATACATAACAAAGTAAATCAAATCAATAGCAGCAGTATTAGAATTTCATACATGACCGTTAGATTTTAAGATTTTGCATAGAAAAGTATCTTTTTGTGCATACGCGTTTAAATTTTCACTAACACTTATCATTTTCCATTCAATTGTAATTATTATTATTGCTTTTTTGCACTTTTTAATGTTTTATATGGAAAAATTATAAAAAATAGCAAAAAGTTGTTGGGATGCCAACAACACGCGGTGTTCCCAAGCGGTCCCCCATCTAAGTACTAACCGCGCCCGACGCTGCTTAATTTCGGTGATCGGACGAGAACCGATGTATTCAGCGTGGTATGGTCGTTGGCGAAAGAAAGTGTTTTAACCGCAACCAGATTGTTATTAATTGTATCTGATGGATACGTTTTATAAATACAACTGTAATTCACTTATAGTATCTCATGGATACGTTTGTTTTAATAAAGAGTAAGTGTAGTTGTATATAATTTATTTGTATCTACAGAATATACTTAAATAATGTGATGTAAAGCTTTTGCTAGCTAACATACATAACAAAGTAAATCAAATCAATAGCAGCAGTATTAGAATTTCATACATGACCGTTAGATTTTAAGATTTTGCATAGAAAAGTATCTTTTTGTGCATACGCGTTTAAATTTTCACTAACACTTATCATTTTCCATTCAATTGTAATTATTATTATTGCTTTTTTGCACTTTTTAATGTTTTATATGGAAAAATTATAAAAAATAGCAAAAAGTTGTTGGGATGCCAACAACACGCGGTGTTCCCAAGCGGTCCCCCATCTAAGTACTAACCGCGCCCGACGCTGCTTAATTTCGGTGATCGGACGAGAACCGATGTATTCAGCGTGGTATGGTCGTTGGCGAAAGAAAGTGTTTTAACCGCAACCAGATTGTTATTAATTGTATCTGATGGATACGTTTTATAAATACAACTGTAATTCACTTATAGTATCTCATGGATACGTTTGTTTTAATAAAGAGTAAGTGTAGTGTATGTAATTTATTTGTATCTACAGAATATACTTAAATAATGTGATGTAAAGCTTTTGCTAGCTAACATACATAACAAAGTAAATCAAATCAATAGCAGCAGTATTAGAATTTCATACACGACCGTTAGATTTTAAGATTTTGCATAGAAAAGTATCTTTTTGTGCATACGCGTTTAAATTTTCACTAACACTTATCATTTTCCATTCAATTGTAATTATTATTATTGCTTTTTTGCACTTTTTAATGTTTTATATGGAAAAATTATAAAAAATAGCAAAAAGTTGTTGGGATGCCAACAACACGCGGTGTTCCCAAGCGGTCCCCCATCTAAGTACTAACCGCGCCCGACGCTGCTTAATTTCGGTGATCGGACGAGAACCGATGTATTCAGCGTGGTATGGTCGTTGGCGAAAGAAAGTGTTTTAACCGCAACCAGATTGTTATTAATTGTATCTGATGGATACGTTTTATAAATACAACTGTAATTCACTTATAGTATCTCATGGATACGTTTGTTTTAATAAAGAGTAAGTGTAGTTGTATATAATTTATTTGTATCTACAGAATATACTTAAATAATGTGATGTAAAGCTTTTGCTAGCTAACATACATAACAAAGTAAATCAAATCAATAGCAGCAGTATTAGAATTTCATACACGACCGTTAGATTTTAAGATTTTGCATAGAAAAGTATCTTTTTGTGCATACGCGTTTAAATTTTCACTAACACTTATCATTTTCCATTCAATTGTAATTATTATTATTGCTTTTTTGCACTTTTTAATGTTTTATATGGAAAAATTATAAAAAATAGCAAAAAGTTGTTGGGATGCCAACAACACGCGGTGTTCCCAAGCGGTCCTCCATCTAAGTACTAACCGCGCCCGACGCTGCTTAATTTCGGTGATCGGACGAGAACCGATGTATTCAGCGTGGTATGGTCGTTGGCGAAAGAAAGTGTTTTAACCGCAACCAGATTGTTATTAATTGTATCTGATGGATACGTTTTATAAATACAACTGTAATTCACTTATAGTATCTCATGGATACGTTTGTTTTAATAAAGAGCAAGTGTAGTGTATGTAATTTATTTGTATCTACAGAATATACTTAAATAATGTGATGTAAAGCTTTTGCTAGCTAACATACATAACAAAGTAAATCAAATCAATAGCAGCAGTATTAGAATTTCATACACGACCGTTAGATTTTAAGATTTTGCATAGAAAAGTATCTTTTTGTGCATACGCGTTTAAATTTTCACTAACACTTATCATTTTCCATTCAATTGTAATTATTATTATTGCTTTTTTGCACTTTTTAATGTTTTATATGGAAAAATTATAAAAAATAGCAAAAAGTTGTTGGGATGCCAACAACACGCGGTGTTCCCAAGCGGTCCCCCATCTAAGTACTAACCGCGCCCGACGCTGCTTAATTTCGGTGATCGGACGAGAACCGATGTATTCAGCGTGGTATGGTCGTTGGCGAAAGAAAGTGTTTTAACCGCAACCAGATTGTTATTAATTGTATCTGATGGATACGTTTTATAAATACAACTGTAATTCACTTATAGTATCTCATGGATACGTTTGTTTTAATAAAGAGTAAGTGTAGTGTATGTAATTTATTTGTATCTACAGAATATACTTAAATAATGTGATGTAAAGCTATTGCTAGCTAACATACATAACAAAGTAAATCAAATCAATAGCAGCAGTATTAGAATTTCATACACGACCGTTAGATTTTAAGATTTTGCATAGAAAAGTATCTTTTTGTGCATACGCGTTTAAATTTTCACTAACACTTATCATTTTCCATTCAATTGTAATTATTATTATTGCTTTTTTGCACTTTTTAATGTTTTATATGGAAAAATTATAAAAAATAGCAAAAAGTTGTTGGGATGCCAACAACACGCGGTGTTCCCAAGCGGTCCCCCATCTAAGTACTAACCGCGCCCGACGCTGCTTAATTTCGGTGATCGGACGAGAACCGATGTATTCAGCGTGGTATGGTCGTTGGCGAAAGAAAGTGTTTTAACCGCAACCAGATTGTTATTAGTTGTATCTGATGGATACGTTTTATAAATACAACTGTAATTCACTTATAGTATCTCATGGATACGTTTGTTTTAATAAAGAGCAAGTGTAGTGTATGTAATTTATTTGTATCTACAGAATATACTTAAATAATGTGATGTAAAGCTTTTGCTAGCTAACATACATAACAAAGTAAATCAAATCAATAGCAGCAGTATTAGAATTTCATACACGACCGTTAGATTTTAAGATTTTGCATAGAAAAGTATCTTTTTGTGCATACGCGTTTAAATTTTCACTAACACTTATCATTTTCCATTCAATTGTAATTATTATTATTGCTTTTTTGCACTTTTTAATGTTTTATATGGAAAAATTATAAAAAATAGCAAAAAGTTGTTGGGATGCCAACAACACGCGGTGTTCCCAAGCGGTCCCCCATCTAAGTACTAACCGCGCCCGACGCTGCTTAATTTCGGTGATCGGACGAGAACCGATGTATTCAGCGTGGTATGGTCGTTGGCGAAAGAAAGTGTTTTAACCGCAACCAGATTGTTATTAATTGTATCTGATGGATACGTTTTATAAATACAACTGTAATTCACTTATAGTATCTCATGGATACGTTTGTTTTAATAAAGAGTAAGTGTAGTGTATGTAATTTATTTGTATCTACAGAATATACTTAAATAATGTGATGTAAAGCTTTTGCTAGCTAACATACATAACAAAGTAAATCAAATCAATAGCAGCAGTATTAGAATTTCATACATGACCGTTAGATTTTAAGATTTTGCATAGAAAAGTATCTTTTTGTGCATACGCGTTTAAATTTTCACTAACACTTATCATTTTCCATTCAATTGTAATTATTATTATTGCTTTTTTGCACTTTTTAATGTTTTATATGGAAAAATTATAAAAAATAGCAAAAAGTTGTTGGGATGCCAACAACACGCGGTGTTCCCAAGCGGTCCACCATCTAAGTACTAACCGCGCCCGACGCTGCTTAATTTCGGTGATCGGACGAGAACCGATGTATTCAGCGTGGTATGGTCGTTGGCGAAAGAAAGTGTTTTAACCGCAACCAGATTGTTATTAATTGTATCTGATGGATACGTTTTATAAATACAACTGTAATTCACTTATAGTATCTCATGGATACGTTTGTTTTAATAAAGAGTAAGTGTAGTGTATGTAATTTATTTGTATCTACAGAATATACTTAAATAATGTGATGTAAAGCTTTTGCTAGCTAACATACATAACAAAGTAAATCAAATCAATAGCAGCAGTATTAGAATTTCATACATGACCGTTAGATTTTAAGATTTTGCATAGAAAAGTATCTTTTTGTGCATACGCGTTTAAATTTTCACTAACACTTATCATTTTCCATTCAATTGTAATTATTATTATTGCTTTTTTGCACTTTTTAATGTTTTATATGGAAAAATTATAAAAAATAGCAAAAAGTTGTTGGGATGCCAACAACACGCGGTGTTCCCAAGCGGTCCCCCATCTAAGTACTAACCGCGCCCGACGCTGCTTAATTTCGGTGATCGGACGAGAACCGATGTATTCAGCGTGGTATGGTCGTTGGCGAAAGAAAGTGTTTTAACCGCAACCAGATTGTTATTAGTTGTATCTGATGGATACGTTTTATAAATACAACTGTAATTCACTTATAGTATCTCATGGATACGTTTGTTTTAATAAAGAGTAAGTGTAGTTGTATATAATTTATTTGTATCTACAGAATATACTTAAATAATGTGATGTAAAGCTTTTGCTAGCTAACATACATAACAAAGTAAATCAAATCAATAGCAGCAGTATTAGAATTTCATACATGACCGTTAGATTTTAAGATTTTGCATAGAAAAGTATCTTTTTGTGCATACGCGTTTAAATTTTCACTAACACTTATCATTTTCCATTCAATTGTAATTATTATTATTGCTTTTTTGCACTTTTTAATGTTTTATATGGAAAAATTATAAAAAATAGCAAAAAGTTGTTGGGATGCCAACAACACGCGGTGTTCCCAAGCGGTCCCCCATCTAAGTACTAACCGCGCCCGACGCTGCTTAATTTCGGTGATCGGACGAGAACCGATGTATTCAGCGTGGTATGGTCGTTGGCGAAAGAAAGTGTTTTAACCGCAACCAGATTGTTATTAATTGTATCTGATGGATACGTTTTATAAATACAACTGTAATTCACTTATAGTATCTCATGGATACGTTTGTTTTAATAAAGAGTAAGTGTAGTGTATGTAATTTATTTGTATCTACAGAATATACTTAAATAATGTGATGTAAACCTTTTGCTAGCTAACATACATAACAAAGTAAATCAAATCAATAGCAGCAGTATTAGAATTTCATACATGACCGTTAGATTTTAAGATTTTGCATAGAAAAGTATCTTTTTGTGCATACGCGTTTAAATTTTCACTAACACTTATCATTTTCCATTCAATTGTAATTATTATTATTGCTTTTTTGCACTTTTTAATGTTTTATATGGAAAAATTATAAAAAATAGCAAAAAGTTGTTGGGATGCCAACAACACGCGGTGTTCCCAAGCGGTCCACCATCTAAGTACTAACCGCGCCCGACGCTGCTTAATTTCGGTGATCGGACGAGAACCGATGTATTCAGCGTGGTATGGTCGTTGGCGAAAGAAAGTGTTTTAACCGCAACCAGATTGTTATTAGTTGTATCTGATGGATACGTTTTATAAATACAACTGTAATTCACTTATAGTATCTCATGGATACGTTTGTTTTAATAAAGAGTAAGTGTAGTTGTATATAATTTATTTGTATCTACAGAATATACTTAAATAATGTGATGTAAAGCTTTTGCTAGCTAACATACATAACAAAGTAAATCAAATCAATAGCAGCAGTATTAGAATTTCATACATGACCGTTAGATTTTAAGATTTTGCATAGAAAAGTATCTTTTTGTGCATACGCGTTTAAATTTTCACTAACACTTATCATTTTCCATTCAATTGTAATTATTATTATTGCTTTTTTGCACTTTTTAATGTTTTATATGGAAA